>BSEG01000005.1:44724166-46013333 GCA_036245055.1 Diospyros kaki
GAATGTGGCTAAGAGAAGAAGATAGAGCAAATGAAGAGAGAGAGAGAGAGAGAGGAAATAATAGGTGGCCGAGAGCAATCACGAGAGAGAGAAAGTCGATATGTGGCAGTGGCGAGTTGCGGCGAAGGCGTCGGTGACTAGCGATGGCGACTAAAGTAGTAGTAGTGGTAGCCAGATGCAACAGTGGAGGCGGGCGAAGGCTATGGCGATGCCTTCTCTCTCTCTCTCTATCTCTCTCTCTCTCAAAGCGCCAAACCCATCGCCGGCCGCTCTGTCTCTGTCCCTCCCCCTCTCCTTCTCTCTCTTTCTCTATCTCTCTTGCCCTTGCGACCGCTCGGACCACCATCGCTCCCATCCGCCGCCCCTACCAACGCCTCCACCCGACCATGGCCTTCCCAAAAAACCCCTGAAACTCACTGTCGTCACCCCTAACGCCGCTCACACCCGTCGTCGCCCCCACTCGGCCACAGAGCAGCTCGCCTCGCCGTCCCTGTCACCCCTGCTAACGCCACTATTTGCCAAAGCCCCCACACGGCCACCGTCATCGCCCCTGTCACCCACCGTCGTCCCCCCCACCCAGCCACCGCCGCCTCCTCCCACCAACACCACCTAAAGCTCCACCTCCAGCTCAAAGGTATATATATACGTGAAAAACGATGGTGTTCGTTGTTTACATACATATACATATATTTTGTGTGTTTGCTGCTCACGATTAGATTGTGAAGGAGGTAGTCAATTTTTATATGTACGTACGTTGTTCTTTGGAATTAAATTTTAATGTTTGTTAGAATTATAAGTAGTTAAATTTTGGAATTATATGTCTGCACAGAAGCAATCTAATGTTTGCTATTCTTTGTTTTTTTCTATATATGTATGCACAAAGTCACGTGTATGTATGTATGTATGTCAATTCGAGTGTCTGTGTTCGTCCTTTCTAACAAATTTGGAGCACATGTGCCTTTGTCAATCCGAGTGACTTTGTGTTCGTCTTTTCTAACAAATTTGGAGCACATGTGCTTTTGTCAATCCGGGTGACTTCGTGTTCGTCCTTTCTAACAAATTTGGGTTTTAAGAACTGAGTTTTTGACTATGGCTTGATTAAGTTAGAAGTCTGTGCACACGTGCCTCTATGTAACTCTTTTTTTGTATATATTTATGAATATGTTGTGTATGTATGAATATAAAACAGAAATGTTCGGCAGCCTCTGGAGAACAATTCTTCAGGCCATTACTCATTTTAATTTCAATTCTTCAGGCATGTGAGTGTGCCTCCTGTCAGCCTTCCTCACTTTGTCTCCCACTTCTATTGTTAGTGACTTTTTCAATCGGAGCTTCTCAACGCTTCTTGAAGCTTCTCACATGAACCCCTGACCCGCAGGCCCCTGATCGGCCGTTATCGAGGGCTCTTGAAGCCCCTGACCAACGACAGTCAGGGACTTTAATTTTTTAAAAAATTTTAATTTTTTTAAAATTTATGTAAGTACCCCCGCCCGGATATCCCAGTCGCCCAGACTATCCGAACGAGAGCACTTACGGAAGGGGAAAAATAATGAGACACGAGACAAGAACCACCCTAGCATGCATACACGAAAATGAGAACAGCGAAAGCGAAACTAAACACATGCATGCACTACGGGTACCCTGCTAACACAGCAGTCACAAGATAAATAAATAAACACAGACTCTTGTGCCGACATACACGAGACTCGAGGAAAGACCTGACACAATACAAAATGATAGAGTAAATCCTACTCAGATATCAGAGTTGATAGGGATTGACGGGACTGCCTATACACCATACCAACTCGACTGCTAAACGCTGACTCCCTTGCTCGGACCCACGTTGGCACTACCTGGAATGATGGAAAGCAAAGTGAGTCGAAAGACTCAGCAAGCATAAAGAAAAGAAATGCTGAAAACTGAACATAACCAGAAAACTCTCCCCAAAATAAACCCCCAAATACACACAAGGCATGAGACATTACAACACAATAGTATAGCATAATAAAAGCACATATCGGTCCTTGGGGCCCACACATGACACACGGCACCTAAGTCCCATACCAACATGTTGTTGCCTTGAAAGGCAACAAATATCACCACAAACCTGCGCGTGCGATCCCGGGTCGGTACTCCCGTCACCCGTCCATGTCGGTACTCCCGACAACCGAGCCATAGGCTCCCTCGAAACAGTACTCCTGTTCGAGAACTAAATACTACTAGTAGCCATGCAATGCACATAAAAATGCAATGGCTTAGTGAGCATCAACGTGATACACTGGCGCCCATACATCCAGGCATCAGGCCATGCTCCACCCACGTAGTAAACCACACGCCATGCATATGCCCGCGCTGGATGCGACCTAACCAAGCTAAAATATCTGTCCAAGCATACTCAATAAATGAATATCTCAACATGCATCCCGTACCCATGTGCATATCAAATAATGAACAGTAACACAATATATCTAATCATGCAGTAAATCACATACCGGCAGAGCTAGTCAGCAGTGCCCGACACCGGTCAACGGTCAGTGACTAGGAGTGTCTGCCTGACGGTCCACTTCAGAGCCGTACAATAGTCTACCCCAACGTCACCAAACAGTCGACCCCTGCCCTACTGCTCAATAGCTCTGATCGAACTATAAATAAATTCAAGAAAATCATAAATAAACCAACACATCTAGGAACCTAGTTCCCAAACTGGGTTCGACATCATTCCGAAAAGGAATGGGGGCGGTACAAACTCCCGTAGGCACATAATGAATAAAACTCCAAAAGTTACGAATTTAATTTAAATTTAAACAAATGAATAATAATTCAATAATTAATGATAGGTGCCGAATTAGAGTAAGGGAGAGGATAAAGTACAGGAAATCACGGGGTCTTTCACGGGAATTAAAAATCAGGAAGAGAGGGTTGGGAGCTTTTCTTTACACGGCCATTCCTTACTTTTCTTGCACACCCGCTGCGAAGTAAAACGTTCGCTGGCAATAAATAAAATCGCGACTTTAATTAAATAAATCTACCGTGTAATATAAATAATTTAACTATCTAAAATCCCTTATAAGCACACTACAAATAAAATCCCAATAAATCTCATATTTAATTTAAATTAAATCACACTAATAAAATCCTCGAAACCAATTTAATAAATTAAATTTAAATCAGATGACTCAAAATTTCATAATTAATATATGGGCCGAAACAGACGAATGGAGGGTATAAAATACGAGAAATCACTCGGTTTCTCACGGGAATTAAAGAATACGAGGAAAAGGATTAAAACTTGCCTGAAATTCGCTGCTTTCAGCCTCTCTTGTACTCCCGATGCGAATTAAATCATTTTCTAGCAAATAATACAACCTGGACTCAAATTAATTAATTTTAATCGCATAAAATTTATAATTTAAACATAATATGCTTCTACTAATGTTTACCCATGTACCTGATCACTTTCCATGTCGAAAAATTCTAAAATTTCTTTATTTTTGTTGGTCCCTTGACACACACAATGGCCACTCAAGAGGGGGGTGAATTGAGTGATTAAAATTAATTGAATCAAATTATTCCCTTTTAAAACTCTTGAGATTTTCTTATAAACAAAATATCCTTGTTATAAATATATGTTGTTTGAAAATGATAGCAATATAAATACACAAACAACCACAATAATCAACACAAGAAATATCGTGGTTCGGTGTCTCCAACACCTACTCCACTCTCTCAAGGTCAACCCGACACTTGAGGTTCCACTAAAATCACACCTAAGTTTTTAACAAGCTCACCTAGGAAACTTTTACACAACACCGAGATTTTTCCCTTAGCTCACTCCGGAAACTAATACAACAAAACACACCTAGATTATTTGGGCTCTAGGAGGCCACTCACAATCCACAATAAATACAAATAATCAATCTTATGTCCAACACACTTGGACTAAAATGGATATCAATATAAGAACAATATACAAGGCAAATATGCAAATACAATGATACAATTTTTACCAACTTGGAAAGAATATCTTCTTCTCCTTTGCCTTGGGCTCTAATGGATGTATCTTTGAGCTTGAACCTTGGATTGCTTTGAAATGAATGATTGAGAGCTTGGAAGTGCTTTAGGATGATAGATCTTGATTGTGCATTAGCCTTCTCCAAAAATCTCACCTTGATATTTATACTAGAACTTCCAACGGATCTGTAACGGCTAGGAAAAATTCGACCGTTGGAACCGAGAGTCGACTTCTCTAAAACAAGAGTCGACTCCTATTTGAAGTAGAAGTTGACTCTAGTTATACAAGAGTCGACTTCTTTAATGCTAGAGTTGACTCTTCGAAAAACATCAATGCTACTAGGTCGACTCTACATCAACTGCTCTCGGCTGGGTCACCTCTCACTTTGCAAGAGTCGACTCCAGCTGAAAGGGAGTCGACTCTAGATATATAAGAGTCGACTTTTAGGTCAGATTTTATAGAAAATGGATTTTAAACATATAACAATTGTTTGAAAGCATAATCCATATAGCATGAATACATTACAAGTTATTTCCATTTTATTTTATTTATATTTACATTACAAGTAAATGTCTTCATTTTATTTTATTTATATTTTACCTTCCATTTACTTTAATACATAAATGTAAATAACAAATTACCCCCCATTTGGATTCAATAAAAATATCTAAAAAATCAAAATCCAAATAGATAAAAAAATAGATTTTGGGTTTTAGTACAAAATCAGAATTTAGCGATTTTATCACCCCCAAAATAGATACCTTCTATTTCTTAAAAAATTCATTAAAAATCATTTTAACACTATTGAATATTAGATATGAAAATACTGGGAGTTAGTTTTTCAAAATGAAAACATTTTCTAATATGTTCCCTTATAGCTTGCTAATATTCCAGACTTTGAAAAATATCATTACTTAGTTCATTTTGATGCACAAAATAGTATAATACTTAAGACATATCAAAAATACATTAGAGGTTTTAAATATACCAAAAATGGTTTTACTAAAATTATATTTTGTCAATCATCAAAACACATAATAGGTTGATTGCAGCAATTTAGCTCAACAATTTTTCCCTTATTTTCCTTCTTTTCTTTTACTTTCTTTCTTTTCTTCTTTTTTTCTTCTCTTCTTCTTCTTCTTCTTCCCGCGACTCCTTCATGCGCCTTGCTTCTTCCTCTTCCTTCGTTTCCTTCTTCTTCTTATTTTCTTCTTCTTCTTCCTCTTCTTTTTTTCTTCTTCTCTCTTTCTTCTTCTCCTTCCTTCTTCTTCTTCCGCGCGGTCGCTGCTCCTTCTTCTTCCTACAATAGTACACCAGCGGCCGCCTACCCCTGCTGAGCTCTACCAGCCGCAGCCTCAACTAGTGCCGCCCTCGCCCGCCCCTAGCCGGCCTCCGCGCACCATCGTGCCTACTGCCACTGCCCCGCATCTCCGCCGCTACTGCCTCTGGTTGCTTGCTCGGCTGCCATGGCCGAGCTCTCGGCCAGCCTCTCTCCTTCTCGAGCTCCCTCTCTCTCACTATTCTCCTTCTCTCTCTCTTCTTCTCATGCTTTCACTCTCTCGCGATCTCACTCTCCTCTGTTTTGGCTCTCGGCCAAATGCCTCATTCAGATACAAAGATCAGATTAGGAGAGTTGTGGCACTGTAGATGCCTTGGCCTCCAAGCTCACGCCTATATATATATAATTAATTTAATTAATTTAATCTAATTCAAATTAATTCAATTTAATCTTTTATTGATATTATTATTTTTTTTTTCCCAAAATTTTGGGATACTACAATTTAACTTTTCAAAAAATCTTTATACAAGGTTAGGGACTCTTTTCAATTTTTTAAAATTTTATTTTTTAAAAAAAATATAATTTTTAAAGTATTTAATACTTAATTTTTAAGTGTTCTAAATATCAACAATGTAAGTTTTTGAAATTTTTTCAAATATTATGTAAGTTTTAATACTTAATTTTTGAAATTTTTTAAATAAAAAAAAATACCAACAGTGTAAGTTTTAATGTATAAGAATTTGACATTTAGAATTTGACATGGATGATTCAATTCCAAAAGAAATAATTATGTTTGGAATTCAATTACGTTTTGTGGTTATTCTTTATTCTTATTTATGTTTAGGCACAACTATGGGTTTATTTTGCAATGATAAATAATTTGAAATAGGTAGAACAATGATTATTATTGTTTTGATGCCTAAATCAATTGGTAAATAGACATGTTTAAGTATGACGATGGTTAATATTATGATGTTTTGTGGTAATCAACATGTATATGACATGGTTTGGTTATGATTATAAAATATATAAATTTTATAGACAGATTGATATATTTATGGTATCATATTTTCAAATGATATTTTGCCGAAAAATTAAAAATTTCTTACATTGATTTCAATTTATATTTTCAAAGGACACATTCTTATTACATGGTTTTTGAATTAAACAAATTTTTTAGTGACCCAAAATGTAATTCAATACCTCTTGCTTGGTTTTTGTTCATTCATTGAGGCAGTGATTGATTTATAAGTAGTTTATGTCATTTTGTTTTGTGATTAAAGTAGTCTATGATTGAAAAATTTTATGAGTTTATTTTGTCTATCACTTTTACAAGTATTGATATAAGTGTTTGTGTAGGAAGAATGGTGTTGTTGCATTATATTTTCAGTGGATACTCTGTCAAAAATTTGACAAAGTATCTACATTTTGATCCTTTTTATTTCACTAAAGTCATGACATTAAAAATGATAAAAATGATTTTCAGCTTAATGCATGTTTATATTCATTGTTTGATTATTTCGTGTTTAAGAACTATATATATTGTCTTCAAACATGTGATATAGAGCGAGTTTAGGCTTTCAATTTAGTACGTGTCTGAGTTCAGAGCTTGATTATTCATCGTGCCTTCAGGCACAAGTTATCCCTATTCTATTTATATAGAAGCATTGGACTTTTTTAAATATTTTAGAATTAAGATTATTCTAAATAATATTTATTCTTATATTTTGAGATCTATTAAAATTAGATTTTTTTATGTATGACGTTGATATTGACATTTGAGGAGTCATTAAAATTATAGTTTTTATAGATAGTTATTATTCTTTTTGCAAAACTTTTAAAGAGATTTTTGAATGTTAGAGTTATTTTGTTTGAGTTTTATTGAAACCCCTAATTGAAGGAAAATTACATCTTTTTAACCTAAAAAATTATTTTAGATTTTTAGACTTTTTTTTAGTCTTTTAATGATTTTTTTTATGACACGCAATAATATAAGATAAAAATATTAATATATAAATATTAAATAATATTATAAATGTTTGCGTAAATATCATTTTTCATTATTGCCCACGGAGGGCAGCTCCGTTGAATATTTTTCACTTAGCTAATTTACTTTTTTTTCAAATTCAATACTTATAATAATTATTATATTTAAAATAATAGTTGAGTAATAATAAATGTGTTTTATTTTTAGATAATGTGTATTTATTTTATTTTATTTTTAATATTTATATAAATTCAAAATTAAATTTTTTAAAACGGAATACATTTATAATCAATTAATAAAATTATTTCAATTTTTAAAAATAACATAAATTTATTTTAATTTTAAAAATAGTAATTAACATTACTCTTATAGGCTTAAAGCGTAAAAACACTCCTTAATTTTGCCATTTTGCCCTGTGACTCCCTCAACTAAAATTTAATCAATTGTGCCTCCTCAATTATTTAATTTTGTAACAATTGAATATTTCAATATTTAGTCATGTAACAATGTAGTCACATGAATAAAAGAGTGTTTAATTATTATAAAATTAGATAGTTAAAGGGTCCAATTAGATAATATTCACATGTCATGTGTGCCTCTCACCAATGTTGAGGGATATAAATATCCCATGTTCCTTTATTTTGGAGACTTTTTTTCTCTGACCTTTCACTTTCCAAGCACTTGCTCAACATCTACATCCTTGAATCACTTGTTGGCTCGGAGAAACAACCCTATACATGTACTCATATTTTACATGTATGTTGGTAATATCATGCAAATGTATAACTTAAATATCAAAGGATTTGTGCAAGAGAAATTTTTACATGTCTTTTGAGCGTCTTTTGTTTTGTAGTCACTCTCACAGACACACATCCATTCTCCTGAATAGTGGAGACTCCTCTGAATAATTATTATCCCGACACTTCTCCAACTTTCTTGTTTTGTGCTTGGTTTTTGTCTTAGCATGAGCTATTTCGATATAAATTTAGTTTGCGATATTATGGTATCAATATTTTAAAATTTTTAGAAATTAAAGTCCGTATCTTATAATTATATTAATCAGCATAGTAAACGAATTAATGACTATTTAAATAAAGTAATTGGTGGTTTCTTCATACTATATTATGTAATTAAGCTTTCCAAGCACATATTAATATATTTATTTAATTTTAATAAATACTTCTATTAATTGTTATTGTAAATATTTTATAACAAGAAGCGGAGGAGGGAAAGAGCCTTTTGAGTTTCCATACTTCATATTAATGTTGGGATAATAATCAATTATTATTATTATTATATGTTGTTCCTTTCGATTCAAAAAAGGTTGGTGGTCGAACGGGAGCTTGTGACGACAGGAAACAGAATTTATAAGTTATTGGCACTTGCAAACACTCTGATACTTAAGTCAGTAAGAAAATAAGTTAATAAAGTATCAGTAGAGTAAAGCAGAATATACAATGATTTTGGAGAGAACTAATCTAGATTGAAGAAGAAAAAGTTTTCTTACATGCATGTGTTATGCATTTGTAAGGTGATGAAACCAGATATTCGACGCCAACGGGGCACTCTAATGGTTGCATGGGGTCGACGAAATCTTCACTAATATAAATAAAATTCATTCTTAACGAGGATGAAATTTGTTATTTATGAAGATAAGATCTTGAACGGGCGAAGAAATATCCAATATGTTACTGCAATGATGTTATTGCATGCTGGTGCAAATTTAGGATTGAGTCAAGGTTGGACTAGGATCGGGTTGTCAGCCGACAGTCAAGATTGGGCCGAAATTAGGCGTAGGCGAGGGTCAAGATTGGGTCCACATGTGACAGCGAATAATTATTTGTGATTGTTTAAATATTTATAGTGAAGATCGTAGAAAAGTCAAAATTCAATGCGTAAATAGCATTGCATTTCTGACTAAAATAGTAAGCAAGGCGTTATAAAGCTGGCGTTGCACTGTCCTCACCTCAGAAGCCCACTGGACTTCGGTCGCTCCCAATACAGCACTTGCCCAGTTGTCCCCGGAGGCTGCAACTGGGAGAGGCCAATTTAATTTCAAACGTCCTTTATTATGAGGTTGCAACTTGCAACCCATATTTGTAACAAATTTTATGTGTATCTATGTTTGGTTAAACCTATATTTGTTTTCTTAAATTTTATATGAAAAACATATTACCTCTTGAATTTTAAATTTAATTTATTAAATATTTAAGTTTTATAATTTATACTTATTGACTATTTAATTATTCAATCAACATTAAACGCGTAATAGACATCCCATTAAACATGTGAATAATAATCAAATATCTAACCAAAAAATAAAAATATATATAGATGCACAAACTAAAATACATGTACAAACTTATATGCATATATTGTGGACTGTTGGTTGAAGCATACAAGACCAAGAATTATGGGTTAGTCACAGATTGTTAGGGAGAGAAAGAGAAAGAGGTGAATGAGTCATGGGTGGCTGGTCGAAGAAGTGTTAAGGTGAGTTGGTTGCAACTTATAAGTCGTTAATCAAACTAAAGAGAGAGAGTTGAAATTTGTTGAGACGATGACGATCAATGAGGGATTTATTTTTTTTATTCAAGTTGAACGAAAATGAGGGATGAGAACAAAAATGACAACTAAAGGCGAAAAGAAATATAAGTTTGATCAAATATTTTTTTATTTTTATTTTTTTTTTATCTCACTTTGTATAAGTGGCACATTATTTTAAATCATGTTATATGGTCAGTAATTGTAAATTATTATTAATCTTATAAGTTAAACTGATTTAAAGAAAAAAAAAAAAAAAACGCGTCTCTGGAGATGTGCGTCTCTTTCGCTGCAGGTCCACTGCCAGTGAAGAGATGAACATAAGCTCCGACTTCAGGGCTGTATAAATACCAACCCGATGCTCTGTTATTGCCACCACCACTCATCTTTCTACTCTCCAGTCGGATTATTACACAGTCCGGAACCCAAAAATGACTTCGTTTGCTTCACAGTTCGTCCCGCAGCTTCTCCTTCTCATCTCTCTCTTCCATTTCTCACTCGCTGCCAGAAGCCTCGACCAACTGGTTCAGGACCAGCCAAGCTCCATTTTTCGATACCACAACGGCCCCCTTCTCTACGGAAAAATCTCTGTTAATCTCATCTGGTATGGCAAGTTCAAGCCTGCCCAGCGATCCATCGTCTCCGATTTCATCACATCGCTGTCCTCTTCTTCGTCTTCCAAGCCCTCCGTCGCCGGCTGGTGGAAGACCACCGACAAGTACTACCGCCTCGCCGCCAAGACCAAGAAGCTCGCCTCCTCCCCTTCCCTGTCTCTGGGAAAGCAAATTCTCGACGAGGGCTATTCAATGGGAAAATCTCTCTCAGATGCCCAGATCAAACAGTTGGCGGCAAAGGCCGGGAACATGGATGCCGTTAACGTCGTTCTCACTGCTTCCGACGTCGTCGTCGGCGGATTCTGCATGAGCCGGTGCGGAACGCACGGATCTTCCGGGAGCAGAAAATCCCACAAGTTCGCGTACATCTGGGTCGGCAACTCGGAGGCTCAGTGCCCGGGTCAGTGCGCCTGGCCGTTCCACCAGCCCATCTACGGCCCGCAGAGCCCGCCGCTGGTGGCCCCCAACGGCGATGTAGGAGTCGACGGGATGGTGATCAACCTTGCCAGCCTCCTGGCCGGAACCGCCACGAACCCGTTTGGAAATGGGTTCTACCAGGGCTCCGCCGATGTGCCACTGGAGGCGGCGTCAGCTTGTCCCGGAGTTTACGCAAAAGGGGCTTATCCCGGCTACGCCGGCAACTTGTTGGTGGATCCGGCGACCAGAGCTAGCTACAACGCGCATGGTGCTAATGGGAGGAAGTACTTGGTTCCGGCGTTGTACGATCCGGCGACGTCTTCTTGCTCCACTCTGGTGTGAAAATTGTAGTTATTGTATTAGGACGACACTTAGTACCTTTACGTGTAGAGAGATAAATAGATTGTACTGATTCGATTCATTCATTCGTTTATTTCTTATGGTTTTGATATTAAATGATATATACAACTAAGTTTCTTTTTCTTTATAGTTTTTTTCTTCTTTTTGTTGGTTTTATAGTCTATGGCTATGATGCAGGAACACCTAGGGTATCGTTTCGATATTTTTAAAGGCTTATTAGCATCAAAAAATTAAATATTATCGTATTTTTGTGATTTTATTTTATTTTATTAATTTTAATAATAAAGTCTTAACTTAAAAAATATTCAAGATAAAAAGTTTTTTTTGCCCTTACTTGTAGCCATTTATCATCACTGATAATTCTAAATCATTATCATCAGGTCTTATCTCTCATCCATCATCGCACTCACTTTTCTCTCTTTCTATCTCTTTGCTCTCAAATTACTCACATCGGCGACCATGACAAGAGCAGTCGCCATTATTGCACTCGAATCTTGGGAGGTATCTAAAAAAATACCCGAAACCTTGGAGTTGGATGATGACAATATTTAAAAAAAGAAAAGAGAGAATATTGTAGTGATTTGTTGGTCCGTCTATCTGTTAGGGTTTTGATGATAAATTAATTAATTAATATATATAAAAGCAAGTTCCTTTGCTTCACATTTTATTAGGGTTTTGATGATAAATTAATTAATTAATATATATAAACGCAAGTTCCTTTGCTTCACATTTTATTAATACCATTGGATCTCCCATTTCCTCTTAATTTTTGTAGTGTTTTTTATGGGTATGGTGTGTTAAACATATTTTATTTTTCAACGTTTAAATTATTTTATTTAGTTCATTGAGAAGCAATATATTTATTATTGAATTAATAAAATTATTTGAATATTAAAAATAAGGCATAAAAAAAACACATTTTTTAAAACTAATATGCATGGATTAATGCCCAGAGGTGCACCCAGTGCTCTGTTAAATAATAAATGCATATTGATTTTAGATTATATGTTATTTTTAACATTTCAACAATTAGTTTCAAATATAATATATTTTTATTATTGTCGACGTTCAAATTTGGTCAACTATAATTCATCGGCCCTCACTGATAGAATGATCACGAACACAAGGGGAAAAAGACAGTAGCACCATCAATAAACAAAACATGAGAGTTTTTACATGGTTTGAATAGAATGATGCCTAGTTCACGACTGTTCTCTGATAATTTTAATAAAGTAATAGTACGTATTTTTTCCATCCTTATACAATGATTTTTAACCCCCTATTTATAGTGTGGAATATTTATAAGAAGTTCAAAGTAATAGGATCATATTGTGGGAAATAATGTGTCCTTATCCTTTCCATAAAACAGGGAAAAAAAGTTCCGCACCATCTAAGACTTGATTTATTATGGATAAAACAGATGGACATCATCTCCAGTTTTTCTTCTCTTTGATTAGTTTTTTGCAAGTTGATTGGGTCAATCAGCGAGCTAGAGGCATCGCTATGAGCTCGGTTGCTATTGCAGTCAGAGCTCGTGCTTTAACATTGTGCAACCTTGCTAAGATATTTTCGACCTTAGACCCATTAGGCTTCGAGGGGTTGGGCTCAATCATAGGACTATTCCCAATCCAAAACGGTCCAGACAATAGCACAAGACAACTCGAAAAATGTCCGTAATAATTATAAAATAATATTATTTAAATAATAAAAATACATTGTCAAAAAATAAAATGTATTTAAAAGAATAATGATTAGCATTATTTTAAACAAATCAGACGGCTAGTTTAATTAGTTTTTTCAAGTTCACTTTAATTAGTTTTTTTAAGTTCATGTTCGTTGTGGCATGTCCTTAAAAGAGAAGTGAAATTCTATCGAAAAAGGCATATTAAGAAATTTTAGATATTTTCTCTCGGGTAGAAGTTCTACTAGACACTTAAAGGAGGAAGTCTTCTCGGACAATGTCATCCCCTCTTAGACATCTCACAGCATCAATTGAGACACTCTTTTCGCGAACAATAGAGAGACATTTTTCCCAAATAACTTCTATTTTGCTAGACATCTCACAACATCAATTGAGACACTCTTTTCGCGAACAATAGAGAGACATTTTTCCCAAATAACTTCTATTTTGCTTTGTCACGCACAATGCAGCTCCTCTAACAAGATTCTCTTTCTCTGAGAAGATCATATTTCTTGGAGATTTTACACCAAGCCTATTTCCTGTTTAACTCGGGACAACACCGTCCAGCAATAATATTCACATCTCATGTGTCCTTCTCACCAACGTTGAGGGATATAAATATCCCATGTTCCTTTATTTTCTAAGACTTTTTTCTCTGACCTTTCACCTTCCAAGCACTTGCCCAACATCTACATCCTTGAATCACTTGTTCTCTCAAAGAAACAACTCACATGCCCTCCCAAGTGACTTAAAACCCTATACATGTACTCATATTTTACATGTATCTTCATAATATCATATAAATGTCTAACTTAAATATCGAAGGGCCCGCGCAAGAGAAATTTTCGCGTGTCTTTTGAGCGAAACTCCTCTGAACAATTACTGTCTCGACATTTCTCTAACTTTCTTGTTTTGTGCAGGGTGATGGGACTAGATATTCAGTACCGACGAAACTCCTAACAATGGCATGGTATCGACAAAAACCTTATTAATGTAGATGAAATTTGTTCTTAATGAAGATGAGATCTGTCATTTATAAGGATAAAATCTTGAACAGATACAGGAGTATCTAACATGCAATTACAATAATGCTGATGCAAGTCCATGATCGAGTCAAGATTGAGCCGAGATGAGGCTGTGGACCGACAGTCAAGATTAGGCCAAAATCAGGCTGTGAGCCGAGTGTCAAAATTGGGTCCATATGTGATAGCGAATAATTATTTGTGATTATTTAAATATTTATAGTGAAGATCGTAAAAATGTCAAAATTCAATGTGTAAATAGCATTGCATTTCTGACTAAAATAGCAAGAAACGCGTCATAAAGCTGGGGTTGCACTGTCCTCACCTCAGTAGCCCACTGGACTTCGGTCGCTCCCAGTACATACAGCACTTGCCCAGTTGTCCCTGGAGGCTGCAACTGGGAGAGGCCAATTTTATTTCAAATATCGTTTATTATGAGGCTGCAAGCCATATTTATATCAAATTTTATGTGTATCTATTATTGGTTAAACCTATATTTGTTTCCTTAAATTTTATAGGAAAAACATATTACCTCTTAAATTTTAAATTAATTTATTAAATATTTAAAGTTTATAATTTTTATTTATTAATTACTTA
Source organism: Diospyros kaki (assembly GCA_036245055.1). Lineage (NCBI taxonomy): Eukaryota > Viridiplantae > Streptophyta > Magnoliopsida > Ericales > Ebenaceae > Diospyros > Diospyros kaki. Next base: position 44,738,680 of record BSEG01000005.1, read on the forward strand.
ATTATTTAGTCTGCTCAGCAATAATGTCATTAAATATGTGAATAATGACCAAATATTTAACCAAAAAATTGAAAAATATATGTGCAAAAACTGGCAAACGCATACATATACAGACTTGTATACATAGATTGTGGACCACAAATTGAAACAAATAAGACACAGAATGGTGGGTTGGTTGCAAGTTGTAGATCACATATTAGAGCAAATAAGAAGGAGAATGATGGGTTGGTTGCAGGTTGCAAGTGAGAGAAAGAGGAAGGGGGTGGATCAGTCACGGGTGGCCGGTCAAAGACAAGCCGGCTGCGACTTACAGGCCACTAATTGAAGTAGAGAAGAAGGGTCGGAATTAATCGAGATGGCGATATGGATGGAGGACTTGCTTCTTTTATTCAAGTTGATGTAAGATGAACGCAAAGATGACAACTAAAGTCCAAAAAATAGAAAAGTTTGGTTGACTATTTTTCTTTTTCTTTTTTTTTTTGGTTTATCTCACCTTGTATAAGTCACGCATTATATTGTCGTTTATTATTAATCTTTTAAGTTCAACTTATTGTTAAAAAAAAAACAGAAAACGCGTCTCTGGATTTGCGTCTCTTTCGCTGCAGGTTCACTGCCAGTCTGCCGTTGAAGAGATGAACATAAGCTCGGACTTTCTGGGCCGTATAAATACCAACCCGATGCTCTATTATTGCCACCACCACTCATCTTTCTATTCTCCAATCGGATTATTACACAGCTCGGAACCCAAAAATGGCTTCGTTTGCTTCGCAGTTCGTCCCGCAGCTTCTCCTTCTCATCTCTCTCTTCCATTTCTCACTCGCTGCCAGAAGCCTCGACCAACTGGTTCAGGACCAGCCAAGCTCCATTTTTCGATACCACAACGGCCCCCTTCTCTACGGAAAAATCTCTGTTAATCTCATCTGGTATGGCAAGTTCAAGCCTGCCCAGCGATCCATCGTCTCCGATTTCATCACATCGCTGTCCTCTTCTTCGGCTTCCGAGCCCTCCGTCGCCGGCTGGTGGAAGACCACCGAGAAGTACTACCGCCAAGACCAATAAGCTCGCCTCCTCCCCTTCCCTGTCTCTGGGAAAGCAAATTCTCGACGAGGGCTATTCAATGGGGAAAACTCTCTCAGACGCCCAGATCAAACAGTTGGCGGCAAAGGCCGGGAACATGGATGCCGTTAACGTCGTTCTCACTGCTTCCGACGTCGTCGTCGGCGGATTCTGCATGAGCCGGTGCGGAACGCACGGATCTTCCGGGAGCGGAAAATCCCACAAGTTCGCGTACATCTGGGTCGGCAATTCGGAGACTCAGTGCCCGGGTCAGTGCGCCTGGCCGTTCCACCAGCCGATCTACGGCCCGCAGAGCCCGCCGCTGGTGGCCCCCAACGGCGACGTAGGAGTCGACGGGATGGTGATCAACCTTGCCAGCCTCCTCGCCGGAACCGTCACGAACCCGTTTGGAAATGGGTTCTACCAGGGCTCCGCCGATGCGCCACTGGAGGCGGCGTCAGCTTGTCCAGGAGTTTACGCAAAAGGGGCTTATCCCGGCTACGCCGGCAACTTGTTGGTGGATCCGGCGACCAGAGCTAGCTACAATGCTCATGGCGCTAAAGGGAGGAAGTACTTGGTTCCGGCGTTGTACGATCCGGCGACGTCTTCTTGCTCCACTCTGGTGTGAAAATTGGAGTTAATAGTATTAGGGACGACACTTAATACCTTTACGTGTAGAGAGATAAATAGATTGTAGTGATTCGATTCATTCGTTCGTTTATTTCTTATGGTTTTGATATTAAATGATATATACAGCTAAGTTTCTTTTTCTTTATAGTTTTTTTCTTCTTTTGTTGGTTTTATACTCTCTTAGCTATGATGTACGGACACTTTTTAGGGGGCGTATTGTTTCGATATTTTTAAAGGCCTATTAACGTCAAAAAGTCAAATATTATCATGTTTTTATAATTTTATTTAATATTTTTAATTTTAATAAGAAAGTCTTAATATAAAAAATGCCAAAGGAAAAACGTCATTTTTATCTTTGTTTGTAGCCATCCATCATCGCTAGTAGTCATCCATCATGGTCATTAGCTTCTATCTTCCACCTATTATCACATTTATTTTTTTTTTCTCTACCTACGCTCCTACTGACATCAATCTCATAGGTGATTGTGACGAATATAGCCACCATCATCGCACCTGAATCTCGAGAGGTGTCTAAAATCTATGTTATACGGAAATCTCTCATAGGAGCATTTTTCCCATTTTTGAAACGTTTCTTATTCTTATTTTAGACTTTATTTATACCTATTTTTCAGAAGAATGTTCGTTTCCATATTTTTATTTTCTATCAGAAATGTTTTCCTTTTTCATTTCTGTACAAGATAGTCTGAAACTACCTCGAACTCTTAGGATTTGGGTGCAACGATGGCAATATTTAAAAAAAAGACACAGAATATTGTAGTGATTCATTGGTTCGTTTATTTCCAAGGGTTTTGATGATAAATTAATTAATATATATAAAAGCAAGTCCCTTTTTCTCTTAATTTTGTAGTGTTTTTTATGGGTATGGTATGTTAGTTTATATTTTTTTTAACATTTAAATTATTTTATTTAGTTCATCGAGAAGCAATATATTTATTATTTAATTAATAAAGTATTTAAATATTAAAAAAAGCATAAAAAATACACATTTTCTAAAAGTAACGTGCATGGATTAATGCCCAGAGGTGCACTCAGTGCTCTGTTAAATAATAAATACCCTATGTTCCTTTATTTTCTAAGGCTTTTTTCCTCCAGCCTTTCATTTTCCAAACACTCGCCCAACATCTACATCCTTGAATCCCTTGTTTTCTTGGAGAAACGGCTCACCCTTCTCCCAAATAACTTAGAACCACATACGTACAGGTACTCATATTTTCTCTGCATCTTCATAATATTATGCAAAAGTCTTGACTTAAATATAGAAAGACTTGTGAGAGAGAAATTCTTGCGTTGCTTCTAAGTGTCTTTTGTTTTGTAGTCACTCTCAACTCTCTCGATTAATTTCTCTCTCGACAGTTCTTCAACTTTCATGTTCTGTGATTGGTTTATTCCATGTCATGATCTATTATATCGACATTCAAAATTGGTCGACTGAGATTCGTTGATCCGTATTGATAGAGTGATCGCGAACACAGGGAAAAAAAAATAATAGCACAGTCAACAACCAATACGCGAGTGTTTTTTACGTAGTTTGACCAGAATAATACTTAGTCCACGACTGTCCTTTGCTAATTTCGGTAGAGTAACAATATGTATTTTTTCATTATGTTTGTACAATAATTTTTTACCCCTATTTATAGTGTGAGTATTTACAATTTACACAGAGTTCAATGCAATGGGGTCACATCGTGAGAAACAATGTATCATTATCATTCCCATAAAATCGGAAGAAAAAGTTCTGCACCACTTGGGACCTGGTTTACTACGGATAAGACAAATGGACATCGTCTTAGGTTATCCTGCTCTTTGGTTCGTTTTGCGAGCTAACCGAGTCAGCCAGAGAACTAGACGCATTGCTAGGAGCTCGCTTACTCTTGCGATTAGAGTTCGTGCTTTAGCAATTACGCAACCTTGTTGAGATGTCTTAGACCTTAGGCCCATTGGACTTCGAGATGTTGGGTTCAATCATTAGACTATTCTCAACTCAAAAGAGTCTAGACAATAGTCCAAGACAGTTCGAAAAATGCCCATAACATATTCTAATACAAATTTTGCTTCTTGTATTCTAGCAAAAACTTTTTAAAATTTTTAGAAATTTAAGTTCATGTCTTATAATTATATTAATTGGCATACTATACGATTTAATGACTATTGAAATGGAGTAATTATTGGTTTCTGGATACTATATTATTATGTAATTAAGCTTTCCAAGCACATATTAATGTATTTATTTAATTTTAATAAATATTTCTTTAAATTGTTATTGTAAATATTTTATAACAAGAAGGGGAAGAGGGAGAGGGACTCTTTGAGTTTTGACACTTCATATTAATGTTGGGACAATAATCAATAATTATTATTGTTATTATATGTGATGGTGAGTAATTATTTGTGATTATTTAAATATTTATAGTGAAGATCGTTAAAAAAGTCAAAATTCAATGCGTAAATAGCATTGCATTTCTGACTAAAATAGTAAGCAACGCGTTCTAAAGCTGGGGTTGCACTGTCGCCACCTCGGTAGCCCACTGGACTTCGGTCGCTCCCAATACAGCACTTGCCCAGTTGTCCCTGGAGGCTGCAACTGAAAGATAGAGATGGGAACTAGGCTGAGAGGCCCATGAGCTGGCCTGATTGGCCCACCTCATAGTCCAACCCGGCTTGGTTGGTTACTATAGCAAACGGGTCGCGCCGGCCCGCTTAAAAGAAAATAAAGGCCGTGCTGGGCCAGCAATACGCGGCCCGCGGCTCGGCCCGGCTCATCAAACTAGCCCGTGAGCCGGCCCATCAATCGACCCACTAAAAAATAAAAAATTATTTAAAAAATTATGTTTGTATTTAATAATTATAAACATAATAATTAAAAATTATGTTTCTTATAAATATAATTTTATTGTAATGTTTGTAAACATAATTATGTTTGTAAACATAATGTTTACTATAAACATCATAATTTTACAAACATCAAAATTATAAGTAAACATTAATATTAGTTACATGAATATGTTTATTAATGTAAGTAAACATAATATGTTTATTAATATAAATAAACAATATTTATTAATGTTTACTAAACATATTTTAAACATTAATATGTTTATTAAACATATTTTAAAAAATATTAGTTACATTTGGAAAAAAATAAAAAATAATATTTAAAAAATTATATATAAAAAAATTAAAAATAAATGGCCCATGGGCTGGCCCAAATAGCCAAGCTCACGGGCTGACCCAGCAGGCCCATGGCCCGACCTGACCCACTTTGGCCCACTTATTAAGGGTCACAGGACCGTGCCAGGTCTAAGTTTCCATTTCCTTGGCCCGGCCCGGCCCATTTTCTTCGTGGGCCAAATTCGGCCCGGCCCACCAAATGGGTAGGCCAAGCGAGATGCGGGCCAGCCTAACCCGGCCCGCCTATTTTCCATCACTACTAGGAGAGGCCAATTTAATTTCAAATATCGTTTCTTTTATGTGTATCTATTATTGGTTAAACCTATATTTGTTTTCTTAAATTTTATAGGAAAAACAAATTACGTCATGAATTTAAAATTTAATTTATTAAATACTTAAGGTTTATAATTTATATTTATTAATTACTTGATTATTTAGTTAGTATTGCACGTGCAACAACGTGTTATTAAATATGTGAACAATGACCAAATATCTAATCAAACAATTGAAATATATATGTGCACAAACCGGCAAAGGCATATGTATACAGACTTATATACATAGATTGTGGATCACTAATTGATACAAACAAGATAGAGAATAGTGGGTTGGTTCAAAATTGTAGATCACTTATTAGAGCAAATAAGATGGAGAATTGTGGGTTGATTGGATTACTAGTGGGAGAAAGAGGAAGGGGGTGGATGAGTCACGAGTGATCGGTTAAAGACGAGTCAATTGTGAGTTACAGGTCACTAATTGAAATAAAGAAAAATAGTTGGGATTAGTCGAGATGATGACGATCAATGGGGGACTCGTTATTCGCTTCTTTTATTTAAGTTGACGAGAAATAAAAGATGAGAGGAAATATGACAAATGAAGGCAAAAAGAAAAATAAATTCAGTTCACTAGTTTTTTATTTTTTTATTTTATCCCACTTTGTATAAATCACGCATTATTTTAAGCCATCTTATATCGTCAATAATTGTAAATTATGGGTTTAGTCGTTTATTATTAATCTTATAAGTTAAACTTACTGTTAAAAAAAAAAAAAAAGAAAACGCGTCTCTGGATTTGCGTCTCTTTCGCTGCAGGTTCACTGCCAGTCTGCCATTGAAGAGATGAACATAACCTCCGACTTCAGGGCTGCATAAATACCAACCCGATGCTCTGTTATTGCCACCACCACTCATTTTTCTACTCTTCAATCGGATTATTATACAGTCCGGAACCCAAAAATGGCTTCGTTTGCTTCACAGTTGGTCCCGCAGTTTCTCCTTCTCATCTCTCTCTTCCATTTCTCACTCGCTGCCAGAAGCCTCCACCAACTGGTTCAGGACCAGCCAAGCTCCACCTTTCGATACCACAATGGCCCCCTTCTCTATGGAAAAATCTCTGTTAATCTCATCTGGTATGGCAAGTTCAAGCCTTCCCAGCGATCCATCGTCTCCGATTTCATCACATCGCTGTCCTCTTCTTCGTCTTCCAAGCCCTCCGTCGCCGGCTGGTGGAAGACCACCGAGAAGTACTACCGCCTCGCCGCCAAGACCAATAAGCTCGCCTCCTCCCCTTCCCTGTCTCTAGGAAATCAAATTCTCGATGAGGGCTATTCAATGGGGAAATCTCTCTCAGACGCCCAGATCAAACTGTTGGCGGCAAAGGCCGGGAACATGGACGCCGTTAACGTCGTTCTCACCGCTTCCGACGTCGTCGGCGGCGGATTCTGCATGAGCCGGTGCGGAACCCACGGATCTTCCGGGAGCGCAAAATCCCACAAGTTCGCGTACATCTGGGTCGGGAACTCGGAGACTCAGTGCCCGGGTCAGTGCGCCTGGCCGTTCCACCAGCCGATCTACGGCCCGCAGAGCCCGCCGCTGGTGGCCCCCAACGGCGACGTAGGAGTCGACGGGATGGTGATCAACCTTGCCAGCCTCCTCGCCGGAACCGTCACGAACCCGTTTGGAAATGGGTTCTACCAGGGCTCCGCCGATGCGCCACTGGAGGCGGCGTCAGCTTGTCCCGGAGTTTACGCAAAAGGGGCTTATCCCGGCTACGCCGGCAACTTGTTGGTGGATCCGGCGACGAGAGCTAGCTACAACGCGCATGGCGCTAATGGGAGGAAGTACTTGGTTCCGGCGTTGTACGATCCGGCGACGTCTTCTTGCTCCACTATGGTGTGAAAATTGGAGTTATAGTATTAGGGACGACACTCAAATACCTTTACGTGTAGAGAGATAAATAGATTGTAGTGATTCGATTCATTCGTTCGTTTATTTCTTATGGTTTTGATATTAAATGATATATACAAATAAGTTTCTTTTTCTTTATAGTTTTTTTCTTATAATTTATTTTTTCTATTGTTGGTTTTATACTCTATACCTATGATGTACCAACACGTCTCGTACCGTTTTAATATTTTTAAAATATTTTTATTTTTAAAACGTCATAAAATATTAAAAAAATATTTTCAATTTATTTCTTCAATTTTAAAAATGTTTTAAACTATTATTTTATAATATTAAAAAATATCAAAAACGTATTTTCCTATATTTATTTTCAAAATTTATTTACATGTATTATAAAATTTATATTTATTTTGAAATTAAATAATTCTTTGTTATAATTTTTTGTATTAAAAATTATATTTCTATTTTTTTATTTAGGTACCTTCTCACGTTATATTTTTTTAATATTTTAAAAATAATTTTTATTTTTATTTCCATACAATTTAACCCTATAAAGTTATACTCAAGGGTCCATATATTATTCAATATAACATTTAACGTTTAATAGGTCAATTAAAATAGTATTTCTGCATTCACTTATAACACTATCGATGATATAAGTGTAATAATATATTATATATTTATATTAATATTATATAAAATAAAGTATATTAATGCTTAAATATTAATAAAACGACTCTTTTTAGCTCGAGGATGGTCAGACGTGAACTTGTAGCGATCAAAAATAAATTTTGAGAGTGATTAATACCTACAAACATTTCGACGCTCAAATAATAAAAAAGTAAATTGATAAAATATCAATAGATTAAAGAAGAACATATCTTAACTTTTGAGAGAGTTAGTTTATATAGGAAAAGAAAAGGTCTTCTTACATGCATACATGCGTACATCGTGCATTGCAGGGTAATGAGACTAGATATCCAACGTTAATGAGATTCTTTGATGATGGTTTAATGTCGACGGGATCTTCATTAAATATGGATAAAAATTTTTATTAATAAAGCTAAAGTCAAGGGCGAGCACAAGAGTACCTGATATGCGATTACAATGATTATGTTGTAGACTGATGCAAAGCCTAATCTCAGGTCAAGATTGAACTAGGATCGGGCCGTGAACGGAGGGCCAAGATTGCAATACGGTGCAAGAACTTTCATAAATGAGTTTTTAAATAACATTTATGAGGTAAAGGAGGGTTCACTTCGAGAGAAAGTCAATGCAAAAAATATTGATATATCATTATTTTCTTTATCTAATACTTTTTTCAATAAAAATATAACATATAAGTGATAATACTCTCATACTCACAACATTATTTTTTGAGATGATATATCAATGTTGTGAGTATGAGAGTATTATCACTTATATGTTATATTTTTATTGAAAAAAGTATTAGATAAAGAAAATAATGATATATGGTCTCTTTAGCCTTCTCTAATAAGAAAGCGCTACATAATTCATAACACCATCATTAATAATGATTCATAACATTATTTTAAGTTAAATATGAAATAATGGAGAAGAACACAAAAAAAGTGTTAATCAAAATATTATTTAAAAAAAGTAAAATATAGAAAACATTCTAGATAAAAGTAATTTTTGTTGTGTTCGTTAATTTATTTGACAACCTACTAAAAAAAAAATTATGTGATTTCTTATTTAAAATTGTTCAAATAAATTTATTTTTGCTCCTCTATATAATTTTATCTTAAACCTTATAAATAAGAAAAAATGACCTATATGTCTTCAAGTGTATTCTAAAAAATTTAATAAAATTTTTATAATATTTCTCAGTTTTATCTTGATTATTCAAAACTCACCTTGATAAAGTTTTATTTTACTCATTTTAACAAACACTAAGGATCATAATTATTAAAAATTATTGTGTGAAGTCTTTATCGCGAGAAAATGTCAGCATATGTATGAATGAGATTGTTTCTATAAATGAAACGCTACGTTAATTACCATTTGACAGTATTTAAATAAATTAATTAATTAATTATATTCGTTTAATAATTGAAAAATATGATACTTGATCACTAAAATATAAAAATATAAGAATTTTGTATCTTAACTATTAAAAATATGACGTTTGATATGTAATCCACTTAGAGCCATCTTTAAGGTTCATGTTTATAACATATAAAGATGATTATGAGAGTAAATCACCACCTAATTGGCCCATATATTAAACTATGGAGAGCTTAAAATTAAATAAATAGTTAATATCAATAATATTTTATAATATTAAACCATGTAGCGCTCAATATTGAAGAAACAGTTAGTGGGGAGCAGCAACACACACGTAACATTAAACGACGGGGCTGTCTCTTTGCAACCCGACCCGCTCTAGTTGTTGACTCCCCAAGCAAGGCCCGGTTTTGTCCTTAGCTGTAATAAACCTGTGAGCTGTGATATCTAACGCGACCTCACCAAGCTGGCTGCGAACAGTATATATAAATGCTTCGAACGCAAAGAATCCATTCGTCGATCAACAATGGCTTCATCTTCTCTGTTCTCCTGTCTTCTAATCACGACACTGGTTCTCCTGTCTTCTCTGTTCTGTTCAGCATCTGCAGCCAGGAAGCTGAACCGGTCGACCCAGGCTCCGCAATCGCCGCCATTTCTGTACCACAATGGCCCCCTTCTCGCCGGCAAGGTCTCCGTCAATCTCCTCTGGTACGGCACCTTCACCCCCTCCCAACGAGCCATTATCTCCGATTTCGTTGCCTCACTTTCCTCCGGCAAGGAGCAGCCGTCGGTCGCTGCCTGGTGGAAGACCACCCAGAACTACTACCGCGTCATCGCCTCCCGGAAGCTATCTTCGTCCTCTCCGGCGCTGTCCATCGGCAGTCATATCCTTGACTACGGCTACTCGCTCGGTAAATCACTTACCACCCAGCAGATTGAACAGTTGGCGGCGAAGGGATCGCCGAAGAACACGATCAACGTCGTCCTGACGTCGTCGGATGTCACCGTCGACGGGTTCTGCTCAAGCCGGTGCGGGACCCACGGGTCGGCCCGAAATAGAAAGAATCGCCGGTTCGCGTTCATCTGGGTGGGGAACTCGGACACTCAGTGCCCGGGTCAGTGCGCCTGGCCGTTTCACCAGCCGATCTACGGCCCGCAGGGCCCGCCGCTGGTGGCGCCGAACAACGACGTCGGCGCAGACGGGATGGTGATCAACCTGGCTGGGCTCCTGGCAGAGACGGCGACAAACCCGTTTGGCAACGGCTACTATCAGGGCTCTGCCGAGGCACCGCTGGAGGCTGCTTCGGCTTGCGCCGGGATTTTTGGCAAGGGAGCTTACCCCGGCTACCCCGGGGAGCTGTTGGTGGATCGGGCCACCGGTGCTAGCTACAATGCGCATGGTGTTAACGGGAGGAAGTTCCTGGTTCCGGCTTTGTTTGATCCTGCAACATCATCATGTTCCACTCTTGTTTGAGAATTAAGACGAAGACGACGACCAGGCTGTTGATGGATTATTACTTCATGGATATATATATATATATATATATATATATAATTGAAAATGTTATTTGGATATATAACACTAATATTTCGTGTGACACTCAATAGTGATCCCAATGTCGACGCATCACTATTGGGTGTCGCCGAGTAATATGTGAGGTGTTGAATTTTAAAATTTAATGTGTGATATTTATATGCTAAGTTATGACAATTTTGATAATACTTGTCTATTTATATATATATTATACTTTGTGACAACTGAGTGTCAAAATAGCATTCCGAGTGTAAATACACCATGAATAGATTCTAATACAACACAATACTATGGTCCATGCAGGCTTTATAATAAGAAAGGACACGGTAGGCCTTGACCACAGGATTTTTGCCCAATTATATTGAGCCCGGGCCTTATCTGGGCCCAAACATACCGTGACTGGGACAGCCCAGAGTCTACTTTGTGCTATTCCTTCAGATTTGGGCTGCGTGTCGAAGCACGTTGGAATGGAGATTTTCTGCTTTGAGACCATAAGTTTGGTCCGAATTGTCTAGCCGAATATTATTATTTTTTTATTTTTTATCACTTTAATTGATAACTATAAAAGTCTTCTTAAAAAATCAAATTCGAATTATGAAAATTAATAAAAAAAATATATTAGATGTTTATTTAATTTCTTAAATAATTTTTATATAATCATAAATCTCTTTCCCAAATCTGGTTCTATATTACCAAAAATACCCTTATTTGGGATAAAATAAGACTCCATTTTTGCAAATAATTCTGGCAAAGGGCATATTTTTGCCCTTATACATTTATGTTTTATTTGCGTAATTATTTAAATTTTTTATTATTTTAATTATACATTTAAATTTATATTTTTAAGTTAATTTAACTCTTTAGTTTTAATTTTTTTTTTTGTAGCAATCTAAATTTTTCATTATTTCAATTATATCTCTTTATCTATATTTTTTAGTTAATTTAATCTCTATAAAAAATAGATGATCAAATATGTAAAAAAATAAATAAATGATTAGATTTAATTTGGCTCAAAAATACAAATTTTAAGATGTAAACGAAATAATAAAAAGTTTGTGTTGTCATAGAAAAAAATTAAAAAATAAAAATCAAATAAATTCAAAAATATATATAAAAAGGTGTAATGGAATAACAAAAATTTTATATAATCACACAAACAAATATAAAAATAGGTATAAACAAAAATATAATTTTTGGCCAATATTTCCTCTTTCACCGTTTAAACATTTTTTTTATTACAGGTAAACTTAGCCAAAAAAATTATGGAATTTTAACTAACCAAATATTATTATTTTTATTTTTACCAAATATACATAAAATGAGACTCCATTTTGTAAGTAATTTTGCCAAATTCATATTTTTATCCTTGTACACTTACGTTTTTATTTTGTAATTATTCAAATTTTTTGTTGTTTCAATTTCACATCTGAACTTACATTTTTTAGTCAACTTTAATCTGTTTTTTTTAATAATTCAAATTTTTTGTTATTTCAATTATATCTCTTTATTTATATTTTCGAGTTAAATTAATCTTTATAAAAATGAGATGATCAATAATGTAAAAAAAAATAATAATAAAATATTAAAATTAAATTAACTTAAAAATACAAGTTTTAAAGTGTAAGTAAAATAATAAAAAGTTCTCATTGTCACATAAAAAAATTAAAGTATAAGAGTTAAATTATTTTTAAAATATATGTAAAGGTATAAATAAATAACAAAAAACTTAAATAATTAGACATAACAAAAAAAACTAAATACTAAGGTTGCATTCTCATTACTGTTTTCAATTCATTTTTAGTTTTCAATTTTCTAAAATAATGAAAACGCGTTCTCTTTATTATTTTTGAAAATGTATTTTTGAAAACAAAAAAAAATTATAAAAAAAACTTAAAACAATAAAAAATTATTTTTGAGTGTTTTCATTTAAAACAAACTAAAAACTCAAAACATATTTATTTATTTATTTATTCATATTTTATTATTATAATTAAAAAAATATTATAAAATTCATTAATAAATGTATATATTTTTTTAATAATATATTAACATTAAATATTTATAATTTACTTAATAATCAAATTTATTGAATAAAATATTATTAAAAAAATATTTTTAAAATTTCAAAGAAAACACGTTTTCTAATTTTCTGTTTTGAAAAATAATTTTTCAAAATGACAAAGAGAACTCGTTTTTAATTTTTTAAAATAAATTAGTAAAATAAAAAATTTAAAATAAATTTAAAACTCAAAAATAAAAATTAAAAAGCAAGCAAAACGCACCCAGCCTAAGAAACAAAAATAATTTTTGACCAATAATTCATCTTTCACAGTTTAAACAGTTTTGTTTTTCAGTATAGGTAAACTTAGCCTAAAAAATCTGTTATTTTATCTAAAATGACAATATTAACCCTACATGCCGACAAGAGTAAACAAGGACGAGCCTGGGCAGTGGGCACCACTTCGACCTTCCACCTATAAAAGTAGCCTGACTCCTCTGCCCACGCCTATCAACCAATCATGCATTCTCTTTTCTATTTTCTATTTTCTTTTTCTTTTTTTATTTTGTTTATCTTTTTAAATTTAATTTGTATTATTATAATTTTAAAATATTCCACTTTGATAATTATATTAATCACTCAATGCCAAAATATCAAATTAGAAATTATAAAATAATAATTTTCTTGAGCACAAGATGATTTTAGATCACTAAAGAGGCAATAATCAAGACTATTCAAATTTTTATTTTAATGAAAAATCAATATGGGCCAATCGCTAAACAATTTGGTTCTTGTTTGATCGAAAGATACCATTTACTCTTCAATTCGGCACGACACCCATTCAAGATTGAAAATTGACTTGATTGGTAGATGTTATTAAGTTGAATATTATATTTTAAAAATGTTAAATCTATTAAATTGGATATGATATTTTGTTAAAATAATATTAGAAGTCATGACTAATGACACGTGTCGTATTCTCATTGAAATATGTGTTTAGTGAAGAAAATAATAGTACATGATCTCCTTAATCTCATACAATAAGGAGACGTCACATAATTAATAACACTTTAATCAGTCATGACTCCTATTATTATTTATTTTGTTATTATTTTATTCTATGAAGTTTGATATTAAATTAAATGTTGAATTCAGTGATTGTTTAATTTGTTTTATGACATTAAATGTTAATTAACTTAATTTATAATATTACATTATGTTAATTAAAAAACATTGAAACAAATTCACCAACTAAGTAATCTTGATTTTTAAATCTTAAAATTAAAAAATATTAACCAAAGCTCAACTAAAATGCTCAAGGCACAATTTCACACCATGACAACTAAGAAGCCATATGTTTACATATTATTAACATTTAAATAATAAAAATAAAAATCATCGAAAAAACTTATAGGTGCTATTTGACAAAAAGATTAATGATGATGATTTGGAGTCGATAACCAAGAAATTTGTCCTAAACTAAGTGCGTTCGGTAGTTGTTCTCAATCTATTAGTAATTTTGATCAATTCAATAACCGAACGAATTATTTTCATATCCTTACTCATGATCTAGTTCAGACAAGCAAATATCTAAATTTAAATTAGAAAGATTCAATATAATACCTAAGTCATATTAGATTTATATTCGAATATAACTAATAAGACTAGACTTATATTCGAATATAACTATTTTGAGACACATCACCCTTGAATAACCTAAAAAATGGGGTAATTTCAAAATATTTTTTTTCAAAACTAAAATGTCCCAACAATTAATTTATATATCATTAATATGCCAAATATTTGTACCAGTGTTATTTTCTAAAATTATTAAATTAATTTGTAGGGGTACATGGAAAGAATACAGAAGAATTGAGAAAAATATAAGAGCAAGCTGCCATTGGAGAATCAGCATCTAATCTCAGTGGGGCCCACGTATCTCAGACACATGCCAAAATATCTTCCCCATTCCAATACTTTTCTTTTGTTTCTCTCTTTACTAGCAAAATTTTCATCAATTAAATAATAAAATAATATATTTTATAAAAAATAAAATTTAATAATTTCATTAAATGATATAAACTTAGCCTATTTTTATGACCATAATCTATCTATCATGTTTCTAATTATCCTTTTTGGCCAAATTTATATGTCTTATTGTCCATTTTTATTATAAATTTCTTTTATATATGTTATTTTTTATTAAACAAATTTACCTTTAATTTTGTAAAAAAAAATTATCAATTAATATATTAATTGATTTTCTTATAATTTTAAGTCTTTGTTGAAACTATATATTTTTCCTTTTCATCTCATTATATTATAAATTATATCAAAAATATACTCAATTGAAAAGTCAAAATTAAATAGAATCTAGATAATGGTTTAGTAAACATGTTATTGGGAATCAATTATGTCAAAAATGTACTCATTTGAAAAGTCAAAATTAAATAAAATCTAGATAATGGTTTAGTAAACGGTGTTATTGGGAATCAAAATCTAATCTATCGCCCATTAAACTTTTGTATACATGAGATTTTGTCATTCAAGATAATATTTGATAATCAAATTAGTACCTAAAATCTAAAGAACGAACAAAATAAGAGAATAACAAATCTATTAAACAATAAATCCTTCATTGACTTTAGAGAATTTAGGATTTATATAATTTGTTCTAAAATTGTTCGAGCATAATTTCAAGTTGCATCCTTTTTCAATGTCAACCCATGAATATGATATTAAATAGTATATACCTTATGCTTTTTGAATATTTAGAATTTATAGCCCATCAATTAAATAAAAAAAATATATTATAACACGTTATAATTTGTCAAAAATGACATGTCACATTGAGATTAGCTTACATGTCATTTTGATATTTGACAAATTTAATTACCTTTCTTGATAACTTTGCCTATTCAACTAATGGTGTAGAAATTTCAAGTAGGGAAGGGGTGCCAGTGCAGTGACTTTAAGTTGAAAGGCATTAAGTAGAATAGATTACAATACAAGGGGTGAAAGAGTAATTAATGGAGAAATATGTCCACATTAACTGCAGTCAAACACGTATACTTAGACTGAGTGGCCAATTTCCAAAGGCCGGATGAAACTTAGAAGAGGCCAACAATGGCATTAATTATCATATTATATCTAAAGGAAGAAAATACTTACTAGATTAATTAATTTATAAATAATTAATAATAAAATATATTTTATTTGGGATAAGATATATTTAAATAATTTTATTATTTACTATTGCTGGAATTTTGAGATAAATATTCATATTGAATTACTTTAAAATTTTTGTATCAATTTTTCTCATATTTTTTGTTAATAATGTATGTCGTTTAATGTATTTTATTTTTAAATAAGCTATAATAATTATATATTAGTATTAATTTTAAAATATTTTTAATAATAAATATAGAGTATTTTAAAATTTTTGATGAATTAGAGAAATTATTTTGATATATATATATAATTATTATATTTTTTATATAAAAAATAGTACTCATGAATATTATAAAAATAAAATAGTAATAATATAATGGGTGTAATAAATATGGAATTTAAGTTTTTGGCAAATAATTACTGAAGAAGTCATCTCCTACCAGTCCACCTATCTTTTATAATTATAGGCCCCTTGCAGTACTATTAAAAGGTATTCAAAACTCTCCGCAGTGTAAACAGTTTCTCAAATAAATAAATAAACTTTGGAACCCTTCTCTCTCTCTCTCTTCTTCCTCTCC
Source organism: Diospyros kaki (assembly GCA_036245055.1). Taxonomy (NCBI): domain Eukaryota; kingdom Viridiplantae; phylum Streptophyta; class Magnoliopsida; order Ericales; family Ebenaceae; genus Diospyros; species Diospyros kaki. The sequence goes on from BSEG01000005.1 coordinate 44,755,048, forward strand.
TCTCTCTCTCTCTCTGTCTGCCTCAGGTCTCAATGGTTAATTGTTTTCATTCACAGCTTCCAGTTATTGCTTCTCTCTTTCTTCATTTACATTCCTTCCTGTGGTCTTTCCCTGCGTCCTTGTGGGCTCCTGGAGACTTCCAGTAATTTGCTGTCTACCCTTTTCAGATCTCTCTCTCTCTCCCCTTCTTTCTCTCTCCAGGAAGAGAGGAGGAAGTAAAGACGAAGAAGGAGGAGGAGGAGGAGGAGAAGAAGAAAGCATCTGTTTTTCATGTAAGTACAGTTTGATGGGGCTATGTTCCTGGTCTGATTTTTGTGTTCTTTTGCTGGATCTTTGATAAAAGAGGGGTTTTCTTCTTCTTCCTCCTCCCTCCGTTTCTCGTTGCAGAGATTTTTTACTTTCTCTATTTGTTTGTATGTAGCTTGGATATCTCTATTTTCTTGGCCGTTGTTGTTGCAGCCAAACCCAGATTTCGGTTCATGTTCTAATTGTGTTCATGTTTTCCATCTATTATTTTCCCTGAAAAGAAAAGAAAAGAAAAGGAAAGAAATATAATTTTTGAAGGGGAAGCCGTGAAGGCTCTACACTCATCTTTGTCTCTGTCGAGACACCTCGTTGTCTCCATGGACCACTAAAATTGATAGATATTAATTTCTGGGCCCCTATTTCCCCATTTGATTACTGGATTTCCCCTCTTTTTCACGGATCCGACGCTCCATCTTTCTCTATTCTTGTCTATGAACTTCCCTCTGATCTAAAACGGCCATCTTTATTAGAAAAAAACAAAGAGGGAAAAAGAAAAGGCCCAGAAAGTTGATCTTTAATTACGCTCTGTATTTTGTGTGTCTTGTTTGTTATTTACTCTTTTCCAGGGAAACTTGATATCAATTCCTGGAAAAGACAAATAGGGTTTGAGTGTGAAAGAATTCTTCTTGTTTGAAAAAGAAAAAAGGCGACTCGAAAAAATGAATAACAATTGTATCGTATTGCTTTGAACTCAAGATTCTGGAAAAAGGTGAACCTTGAGATAAACCCAATTCAAAAATGATCTGATTTTTTTCTCTTCAACACTTCATATGAAGCCATAGATGGATGAAGGGGCCGATTTTCGGAGCTGGGATGAGCTAATACCGGACGCTCTTGGGCTAATATTCCGCAATCTATCACTCCAGGAGGTACTCACAGTGGTGCCCAGGGTGTGCAGGTCATGGGGCAAAGTGGTGATGGGGCCTTATTGCTGGCAAGAGATTGACATTGAGGAATGGAGTAATCGGTCCGAGCCTGAGAACATTGATCGAATGCTTCGTATGCTGATCGCGCGAAGCTCGGGTTCGCCGCGGAAGCTCTGTGTTTCTGAGCTGCAGAATGATCTCATTTTCTCCTTCATCGCAGAGCAGTAAGTACCACTGCAGTATCCATTTCTTTTCGAAGAATTAATTCCTTTTTCTGTTTAGAAATGGTCCTTATTCCTTAGCTTAGCATATGCAAGTTCGTAGAAATTGTGCAATTTTAAGTTTCAGTTGTGAATCAATGTGGGATGTTACTCTAGTTTTTGAATTAGTTAAGTATTAGTTCGGCTTGATTGAGTTATTAAGGAAAGGCCTTACATAAGATAAGGCCATACATGGATAGAAATAACTGAGGATCTGGAATTCATTCAGCCGACCTTATATAATAGGATAAGGGCTTGATATCTTGTCGTTTTTATTAGATCGACTTGATGTTGTGTAGTTGATTTTCTGGGTTTTGCTAGTGCCGGTTCCCTTCAGACCTTGCGACTGCCTAGAAGCGATATGAGTGATGCAATCGTGGAACAGGTTGCTGGCAGACTTAGCACCGTCACTTTCCTAGATTTGAGCTACTGCGGTAAGATTGGTGCCCGGGCATTGGAGGCCATAGGAAGGAATTGCAAATTGCTCGCGGGGCTGCGCAGGAACATGCATCCCATAGACATGGACGGCAAGCGCTTACAGGCGGACGAGGCTCGTGCCATCGCCGCCACAATGCCCAATCTCAAGCGCCTTGAAATCGCCTACCTCCTCATTGACACGGACAGCATTGTGGAGATCATCCGCAGCTGCCAGGAGCTGGAGTTTCTGGACTTGAGAGGCTGCTGGGACGTGAAGCTGGACGACAAGTACATAAGCGACAAGTTCCCCAAACTGAAGATCTTGGGGCCTCAGGTCATCGACCACTACGAGACCAATAACTGGGACGTCTGCTCGGACTATACCGACTCCTTCTACGACACCGACAGCTTCGATGCACTGTGGGACGACGACGACGAAAGCCTGGAGCTAAGGTTCTATGAAGGGTTTGACGAGGATCCTAGCTATGGTTGGCCTCCATCTCCTTGATCTCTCTCTCTCTCTCTCTACCCTTTCAAGTTGAGTTGTATTCTCTGTTGCTACTGCCTGTGGCTTTCACTTGGAACTCCTATGTCCTCTCTGCATGCATTGCCTGTATATGCTATGAAGGGAACTTTGTGGTCTGTTTGGTTTGATTTTCTCGTTGTTTTGAACTCTCTCTCTCTCGTGTCTGTGTCTTCTTCTTCGTCTTCGTATCTAAAATTTTGAAAACGAAAACAAAAACGAGATTAACCCTATTTGTGTTCCTTTTTTTTTTTTTTTTTTTTACAATTTGATGGAACCATTCTTGGAATTCTCATAAATAAAGAATACTTGATGAAGAGACAGATAGCTTGCCGTGGCGGTTAGGTTGAATCTTAAATGGAGGGGCGCGGAGTCGTATCTAGTGAGTGAGTGACTGTATGTGTGCGCGCCTCTGGCAGTGTGCACCTGAAGGCAAGCTTAAATTTAAAATTTGGCATTGGGGCGTGTTTGGGTGGCAGGAATGTCGTCTATTTGGGGCATGTTTTGGTTTGTTAGAAAGAAATTCTATACTATTCTTGCTTTGTTCTTATCCTCCTCCCCGCGTCACATGATCACGTGGCGATTCAAGTGAAATTGCTTAAATTTGATTTCTTTTATGTGACACTGAAAGATAAATTTGGTATAATAATAATAATAAAATTATTTTAGTTATAAATGTTTATAACAGTAATATTTAATATTTATTTATATAATAATAACATAGATATGAATGTGTATTTAGTATTAATTAATTAATATCATCGATAAGTCTATGATTGACAAGCTAACCACTTCAACAGAAGCCCCATGGGTTAATCATTCACCGTCCACGGTGGGGACCATCGTCATTTGTCACTGTACATACAGTGCAAGTTACTTTGTCGGCAGAACCCGTGAAAGTGATTGTTTATATTTATATTATTTTTATTATTATATAAGTAAATATGAGATTTTAGTGTTGAAAATTTTATTAATAAACTAAAATTTTAAAATATGTTTTTTATATCTCATTTTAAAAATAAAAAAATATTCAAACTCATAATCTTTTAAGTTATAATATACAATCTCTTAGGATAACATAGATCGTCCATTACATACATTTGAAATTTTAGGTTATTGTAGTTCGTGAGTTTGAGGAATTGAGTTTTGAGTTTTGACTTGTAATTTATTTGTCTGTACGCTCAAAGTGAGGGCGTGGTAGGGCGTAGATTTTAAATAGCGAAACGATGTGAATTAAAAGTTACATGTGAATTGAGATCTCTTGAATTTTTATTTTAAAAAAAAGGTTATAAAATAAATAATTTTATCATTATATAATTAAATTAAATATTTATTTAAATTTTGTCCTAAAAATCAAATTTGTAATTGTCATCTAATAAATATTTATATTTTTTATTTTTTAATTTACACGTGTGAGTAGAAAACACTTTTGGTGAGGATGAATTGATTGATAACTTCCAATTCGTTGATTATTACATCTTTCCAAGAGATATCACATCAAATGTGATTAATTAGGAACGTAGATGGTAACGCTAGGTTTATATGACCTCAATTTCTATTTTAAGAAAATTATAACCATATTCTCTTAGGTTAAAAAATTAAAATAATTTCGTTCGTATTATTTTTCTACTTTTTGCAATTTTTTTTATAAATAAAAAAAAATACAAAATATATACAAATGTTGGGAAGATCTTAATGAGTATTACCTTTTGAATCTATTCAACTTCTCTAAGGATTTACGATTTTGATTGTCCAAGATTATTGGTTATGCTGACAAACTAAGAATACTTATCAAAATAATCATTTAAAATGGATAAATATACTCATAGTTTAACATGCTTTTTTATTTGAGTGTTGATATTTGTGATATCAACCCCTCAACCACTAAGCAGTCCAAATTAACAAAATAGACAACAAATACGAAAATAAACCGTCAATTCATGAACTTCTTTAAGGATTATGTTAACATTGATAATCCAAGCTTAATAGTTGGGCAAGCATTCCTAGGATGCTAACAAAAATAATCACTTAGGGTTGCAATCTTAATTGTTAATCTATTCTTTAGATTATTAAGAGGTTGTTTAGCTTTTTGCTTTTTTTAGTGGTTTTTAAGCTGTGCAATCCTTAAAAATTGAGTAGTATTTAAACCGATAACGTGTTTATAAAAATATATTTTTAAACTATCAGTTAATAATTATATGTTTAATTTGAAATATTTGATAAGTTATGAGAACCTGACAAAATGACGAAAATAAATATGTTGTTGAATAATGTAAATAAAATTTATAAAAAATATTATTTTTAAATAAAAATATTATACATTAATATATATATATATATATATTTAGTGAAGGGAATCGCATATGGGGTGATGACGATTGAGCTGATAGATGATGGGCTGGTGTATCTTAATATATATTAAAGTAGAAGAGTAGTTACACAAAACTTTTCCGCCTAAAATCAGTTTCTTTTTTTTCTTTTCAAGAAATAAATTAATATTTAAAATGTATACATAATTTTTTGGGGATGATCACTAATTAGCTGCAGTTTCTATGCCATTGCATTAATTATTTACTATCATTATTAATCAACTGGAATAATTAGACAATTAATATTTTAAATTTATGCTATTACTAAAATGAGATATCATTTAGTTTTTAATATGACTTTCACACTTCCTAGCAGTCACACACTTTGAGATAATCAAATAACAATAATTTAATTACACAATTTATGCAATTAAATTAATTATTTACTCTCATTATTAATTAAACAATTATTATTTTAAATTTCTACTGTTATTAAAATGAGAACATAACAAAAGTATGCTCCATACGAAGTTAAACCACTAGAAAAATAAACACAGTAATAACTCTCACGTCCAGTAGTTTCATAGTTTTTTTTTGCTCTTTTGTCTTTGTATTGGTTTAATTTTTTTATTTTTTAGAAAATAAATTAATATTTAAATTTTCTACTGTTATTATTTAAAATAACACTTCATTTAAAAGGTATACGTAATTTTTTTGGGATAATTACCTATTAGCTAGATGCAGCTTCTATACCATTACATTAATTATTCACTACTATTATTAATCAGTTGGAATAATCAGACAATTAATACTTTAAATTTATATTGTTATTAAAATAAGACATCATTTAGTTTTCAATTTGACCTTCAAATTTCTTAATAGTCACATTTTTTGATAATCACTTTGACAACTTCTATGCAATTACATTAATTATTCATTATCATTATTAATTAGATAATTAATAATTAATATTTTAAATTTCTATAGTTATCTTAATATATAAAGTAGCAGACTTTTTACACAGTTTTCCTCCAAAAAAAATTACCTCTAAAATTTGCATTAAATTTACATGGGTTTTCCAATACTATTAATTATTCAAAAATAAATATTTTATGTCATATATTCTCATCAATTAATCCCTCAATCAATCAAAAATAAATATTATTTCTGATAAATATGAATAGACAACTTAAACTATTAATTAAGTCATAAAAAATCGTCCATTTATATAAAATCTTATCTTTTTTTATATAATATATTAAATAAATTATAATAGTTTACAAATATTTTTTTCCTCCAAAAATTAATCTACCAAACTATTTTTTGTCTCTAAAATTTGTATTAAATTTGTAAGGGTTTTACAATACTATTAATTAATAAAAAATAAATATTTTCTGTCATCTCATCTCATCAATCAATCCCTCAATCAATCAAAAATAAATATTATTTATGTGAAATATGAATAAACAACTTAAACTATTAATTAAATTATAGAAAATCATTCATTCGTATAAAATATTATCTTTAAATCCTATATATCCTATATAATATATTAAAGTAAGATAGTCAGTCAAAATATTTTGTCAAGTGGCAATCAATAGTGAATTTTTTTCCTTCAAAAACTTGCATCAAATCAAAGGTAGTGATTAATTAATTATTAATTTTAATTTAATAACTATATTATAGTTTTAGAAATATAATACATTGGGTTTTTTAATGCTAATTAATTAATATTTAAGGTATCACATTTTTAAGACTATGGAAGAAATCAAAATCCATATATCATATTTTCAATACTAATGTATGGATTTTTCGATACTAATTAGGATGTAAGATATCACATTTTCAAGACTATAGAACAAAATTAATGTATAGTCAAAGAAAAATAAGTCAAAATCTATATTTTTAAAGTTTTGTTATCATTGCAAAAATTAAATTTTAAGATTAAAAATTAAAAATTTTAAGAGAATTTTTAATTAGCATTGGAAAACCCATGCTTCCTCACATTTAGGAGTTTTAATTTATATTTATATTTATTATATATTTATAAATAAATATGTAATATAATAAATATTTTAATTAATCATTACCTTTAATTTAATGCATGAGTTTTTCAATGCAAATTAAGATTTAAGATATCACATTTTCAAGAATAATGCATGGATTTTTCAATACTAATTAAGATTTAATATATCATATTTTCAATACCATTGAAAAAAATTAATGCATTGTGAAAGAAAAATAAGTTAAAATCCATATTTTCAATGTTTTGTTATCATTACATAAATTAAAAATTTTAAGAGAATTTTTAATTAGCATTGAAAAACTCATACTTCCTTATGTTTAAGAGTTTTAATTTATATTTATAATTATAATTTATAAATAAATATATAATATAATAAATTATTTTACTTTAATAATTAATTAATCACTACATTTAATTTAATGTAAATATTTAATGATTTATTGTTCAAATGTAATAGTTTTTGTGTATAAATAGGAAGTTCATGTCAAGATTTTTCATTTTATATAATGTTGTACAATTTAATAAAATACTTTTTAAAGTAACTTTTCAAAATATGGACGTTAAATATTCAAATTGTGAGATTTTATACTTTGAAGATAGGTCAAAAACTTATAACATTCCCACTGAGATAATTTTCATGGATAAACATATTTTTTTTTCTAATAAATTTATTATTAATTAGTTATATAGATCTTGCCATCAAATTTATAGGGTGAAAGGATTCATACAACAATCAAATGTTAGTTAATTTGATCTTTTAAAATATTGATTTGCGATGGACAATTATGTTTTATGTTGGCTGCACTCTCACCCTGCAATTAAAACACAAAACAAAACGCAATAAAAATTATATATTTTTTTTTCTTTATTTAGGTGAGAGGTTTATACTCGTCAGTGTATGAGTGCAGTTGTAGTCCAAATTTAAATTTATATTTTCTGGATGAGTCCAGGTCGTCCACTGAGAGATTTATTTTATGGCAAAAGCAAAAGAATGTCATAAACACACGCACACATTTGGATGAATTGGAAACATGATTTTTTTTATGGATTTTTCAAATAACAGATTCTAGGAAATAAAGCAAGACAAAAGTTAAAATAACTACTGACTGTGAGAATATGAAATTGGACAGCATTTGAGTTAAGACAATTTCAGTGCCAACCCATTGATTCCCAAGTTTTAGCAAACAAGGTTTAGTAACATTAATTTAATTTCAGATATGAGGGTTTGTTACTAAATGCAATTAGAGATGATGAGAGTTCTAGTTTAAGCAATCCCCATACATGATATGTGGGATTCTAATTTAAGCAACTACCATAAATCCAATTACAATTAATATACAAAACAACTAAATTAATCATTCGGGTTTGGGTATGATAACATTTTCAATTCTAGTAACTCTCATGCGTGACATGAAAGCTCTAAGTTAGGCTTACGCTCCAATCCAAACCTAGTGATTTTCCAATAATTAAAACTCACTCATATTGAAATTTAAATTAATGTTACTCATTTAAAGCGCAGCTTTCTTTGAGAATCATTGGCGTTGGACACCGTCCTTGCCTTAACCCAAGATTAGGTTTAGCTACTCATTCCATTTAAAAGTTAATCAACAAGAATTTAAATGGCGTAATTTAAATAACAAAATTTAAATGACAAGAATTAAAGGCATAAACTAACCGTCCATTTAGGCGGTGAATAATTAAAAGACAAGAATTAAAATTGCAGAAATTTAAAGGCATAAACTAACCGGCCATTTAGGCGGTGGATAATGAAGTAATAATAAATGACATAAGAATTTAAAAGAAGAAAGAAAAGAAGTAAGATTACGAGAGAGAATAAGAGAGAAAATAAGAGAGAACAAAAGTAATTGAAACAACTAAAATTTCATTCAAGAATAATCCCTTCTTTACAAGTGCACCTAAGTGCTCTATTTATAGGCTCAAAGATGTAATGGAAACCACTTAATTATATAATTTAATAATACAAGATGTCTACTTGATGATGTAAGCAATGATGTCATTCCAACCCATGATGTAAGCGATGATGTCATCTCAACCATGATGTAAGCAATGATGTCATCTCAACCATGATGTAAGCGATGATGTCATCTCAACCATGATGTAAGCGATGATGTCATCCTATCCCATGATGTAAGCGATGATGTCATCCATTTGTGGGACTTGGGCTTTTCATATTTTTGGGCTTGGGCCTTCTTTGTGTTGGGCTTGAGCTTGGGTTTGGACCTTTCTTATGTTGGATTTCATTTGATTGTTGGGCCAAGTGCACTTAAAACATCCTCTAGACTCCATAGTTGGCCCATGATTTTTATCAATAATAACAGGTAATCCAATGTCTTCGATTATGCCCCAAATTAATTGTAGAAGTCAACTTCCTTGCTTCATCCTGAAATAATATGTAATACGAATAATTATTTATTTTAAGCATAATTATAAAGTCAAAATAGGGATATAATTCATTAAGATTTAGGAAATATTAACCCCTAATCATACCCCCCAACTTGAATATTGCTAGTCCCTTAGCAATCGAATTATACACCAGCCATGATCTAATCGCAATACTTGCATGAATATAAAAATTTCAAATTCGAAACCAAAATGCGTAGAGTAGAACATTCAAAATAAATCGAACATTCAAAATTAGATTCATGATTAAAGGTCATACAATCTTAGGAATGGCAATCAGGATGATCAATACACAGATTTACTCCCTCGAAGTTTTGACTTTAAACCTTACTGTGAATTTTTCCTCTAATAAAACAATTCATCAGGTGTACACACAAGGGGGGTGCACCGTTATAAGAGTAAATGCAAAACAAGTTCAAACTCGGTGTCATCCCAAATACAAAGAACGTATTTTCATGAAAGAACAGGGAAATTAACATAGCTTCATGACTGGAATAATGCCTTAGATAAATAACTTCTGAATTTAAACATAATTCCCTACTCCGAACTCGAATCTTGAGATCACATGATTTATAGCATCAAGAGTGATCAAACTGGGTTGTAATGGGCCTATGGGGGCTATGAGGTTAATATGGGTTGTCAAAGAAAAGAGTAAAGTGTGCAAATGGTGTGTTGGAAATTTTTTTTTTTTTTTTTGAAACACTTATACTGAATAGCTAAGAGATTTTTTTTTTACTCCTTTTTTTTTCTTTTTCTTTTTCTTTTTTTTTTAAGTATGAAAATAGCTAGACAGACTAATTCCCCAAAACACACTAGATTGGACAAAATTCATATGGTTATGGATTAAACGAGGGTAACGAAAGAAGTTGTACTACAATTGGCTCAATGGGCTAGCAAGGGTGGTTAATGTAAAGAAGGAAAAAGTTAATGGTCCAAAATGAAAAAAAAAAAATTGATCCCTTTATCATGCTTCTACAAACGATGTTACTCAGTCATCTAATTCGAAATTTGAAACCAGCTAAATTCATTCGCTATTATACTAGACATTCAAAGCAAATTGATGTTTTGAAGCTATTGAAAAGATGAGATAAACAATAAAGCGCATTTAGAGTAAGTGTTATTTCACTCAGAATTAACGATTATTAGGCTCAAACACTCACTCGGGTAATAGTCTCTACTTCTGTTGAGGAATCATTCAGTGTGCTAATCAGCTAATTACCATTGCCTTTGACTTTATGACCGATAAACCAATTTCTAATTATTAAACACCCGATGCATGCAAATCATCTGTTCTAAATCCATACATATAGGTTTTCAAATAAGAAATTAATGCATTCATGATTCATATTGCAAATTCAACTGGCTATTAGTGTAAAATTCCAAAGCTTTAGGGATAACATTATTTAAAGTACACACATATTTTTTTTTTAATTTTTAATTCACACAAAACCATAAGCATGCAATTGTAAATTCACAGTTAAACATAGACCGGATAATTCATAAATATACCTTACTCCCCCCAACTTGAATTGCAGTAATAAAATAGGGTTGTTAGGCATACCTGTAACTTCATAAGTCCATAGATTTACTGTGAACTGCTAAAACTCAAACAAACAAATAAGCATACCATATATATATATATTTATATTTTCACACTAAAATAAAAATTTTATGCAAGTCATAAGATAAACAAAATGCGTCTCAAGAGTACAAAGAGTACTCCTTACTCAGCCATTTTATCATAGACTCGCCCAACAACATTCCACAGTTTTTTTTTTTTTAGAACACAAGAAAAGAAATTTTGTACAAGTCATAGGAGATACGTCTCAAGAGTACACAAAGTACTCCTTACTCAGCCATCTTATCATAGACTCGCCCAACAACATTCCACAGTTTTTTTTTTTTAGAACACAAGAAAAGATATTTTGTACAAGTCATAGGAGATGCGTCTCAAGAGTACACAAAGTACTCCTTACTCAGCCATCTTATCATAGACTTGCCTTACAGGGATAAATCTAAATTAATCGAACCTTTTTGCCGCTTGTTTCTGATTGCCTTAGACCAATCTATCCGAGATTCATAAGGATCGTGCTGTGGAACATAAGCACGTAATTTTTCTAGTAGCTTCTTAATGGTAGATGCAGAAATAAGAATTTTTCTTGCTGAAGGAGAAATGAACTTTTGGTCCACAGCCTGATCAATAAAAGATAGCAACCCATCGAAAAAATGATTAACATTTAAAAGTCCAATGGGTTTGGTATGGAGATTACTCTTGGCCCAGGAGATTATACAAAAGATTTCTTCAAGTGTTCCAAAACCTCCTGGTAAAGCAATGAAAGCGTCTGACTGATAAATCTTACAAGCCATGCGCTCAGACATAGAAGTCGTTTCTATAAGTTGATCTCGTGTAATCCCCGAGATACGTGGTTCAGCCAAAGGGATTGGCATTACACCTATCACATGTGATTTTTCAAAAAGTGCAGCTTGTGAAACATAACCATTCAATCCACGACTTCCCCCTCCATATACCAAATTAATCTTTTTCTCTCCTAATTTTTGGCGTAGTTCGCTTGCTGCAAGTGCGTAACAAATATCACTCCCAAGTTGAGAGCCACAAAGTACACATATGGTTTTGATTTGACGAACTAACTGGCATTCCATGTTTGTTCCTTTTATATGCCCTGGAAAGAGGTTTGGCGATCAAAAGTAGCTATACAAAAATTCAACAAGAAATAGACACAAACAAAAATCATGCATATATACAAGTAGTTGTGATTGTGACTCACATCTTCCTCTGGTTTTACGTCCAGAAACGGCTTAAACACTTTCTATGAAGTGGGGATAGGCTTCCCATCCAATTTTCTTATAAATTAGCAAACAGGGTCGTTTTTAGTCAGATTCCCAAGACTATAGCGTTGGTAGTCACTTATGAACTGGGACCATAAAGCAAGAAGTTCTCTTTGCACTATTCCACATGGATGCGTCTCAAGAGTCAATCGGATATCATCCAATGACTCCTTACTCAGTCCATCCTTTATGAAACTAATTTTATCTTCTCGATTTATGGACGTAAACCCCACAGATTTGTATCGAGTGTTACATGTCCAACGAGCACATTTGTGACAACCATTCACTCTTTTAGCTCTTCGTTTTTTCGCAAAACTACTCTTCCCTAAGCCCGAAAAGTGCTTAAAATTAGATGAAGTTTCGCCAGCTAGTCGAACTTTTGCTTCGATTAGCCAACGAACATCTTCAGGGATGTTATTACGCATCAAAACTTTAAGTCTTTCACACCTACCAGCATAAATTTTTTTCAGATCATTCATTGGGAGAGATGGATAGTACTTGCGAATTTTTGAAAGCTTAAGATCCATTTTTTTTTAAAAAAAAAGAAAATTCTAATAAAAAGAAAATAAAGAACTATCAACTTTACAAAAGGGATGAGAGTACCTGATCGGAGAATAACACAAAGATGAGAGGATTGAGCTCAAGGAGGGTGGTTTGCCTCATACAGGTATGGAGTCTCTTATAGAGCAATGGGCATCACTATTCAACACTCGGATCGAGGTACACCATAATTGCACCGTTAAGCTTGATGTCGTTTAGCGTTTTATTTTTCAACCTTTGGCAGTGTGCCTCTTTCTTTATAGGGCAGTGTGATTGCACTGCTCGAGAAGAATGGCTACCACCAGCGTCAATTCTCTCAATTTTTTTTTTAATTTTATTATTTTTCTATTTATTTTTTTTATATATATATTTTTAATTAATTAATTAAATTTTTTTTTGGCACAACGGATCAATTTCAAACACTAATAAACCTTAAGTACACCTTACCCCCCAACTTAAATTGGGCATTGTCCTCAATCGGCAATAAAAAGATCAAAGATAGGCATACCTGGCAATCTTCAATGCATGAACTTGTATGCAAAAATTTTATTCAAACTGCACACAAAGAAACACTATTTAAGGAATGCAGAAAAGAAACAAATTTTTTTATTTTTCTTTTTCTTTTTTTTTGTGTTTTTTTTTATTTTTTTTTATTTTTTTTTTGTTAAATCTAGAAACAGCCGTTTAACCTAAACGAAAAGGGGGTCTTTTAACGTCATATTTCCAGACGAATGTGTTCCTAAAGGTCACTCCACCACTGATGGTGGATCACCCAATTCCACCATCTCTTCATTTTCTTCAACCAGATCTTTCTCAACTATGCCTAGATATGGTTTCAGCCTTTGACCATTCACTTTAAAACATTGTTCAGACTCTTTGATTTCAATTTCTATTGCCCCATATTCTGATATGGTCTTGATTGTATAGGGTCCTGTTCATTTTGATCTCAACTTCCCTGGGAACAAATGAAGCCTTGAGTTGTAGAGAAGCACCTGCTGACCAACATGAAAATTTTTTCTGTTGATGTGTTGGTCATGCAACTTTTTCATATGCAACTTAGATAATTTGGCATTTTCAAATGCCTCATCCCTAAGTTCTTCAAGTTCATTAAGTTGTAATTTCCTATTAAGGCTCACTTCTGTTGATTCCTCATTAATCTTCCTAATGGCCCAGTAGGCTTTGTGCTCTATTTCAACTGACAGATGACACGGCTTGCCATAAACCAACCTGTAGGGGACATGCCTAGAATGGTCTTGTATGCAGTTCTATAGGCCCAAAGTGCATCAATCAACCTCAAGGACCAATCCTTACGATTAGAATTGACTGTTTTCTCTAAAATCCTTTTTATCTCCCTATTGGCCAATTCAGTTTGGCCATTGGTTTGAGGGTGATATGGGGTTGCCACCTTGTAGACTACTCCATATTTTCTCATTAACTTAGCCACTGGTTTGTTGCAAAAATGAGAACCTCTATCACTTATGATGGCCCTAGGCATTCCAAACCTACTAAAAATATTTTCTTTCAAAAACTTCATCACAACCCGATGATCGTTTGTTCTTGTTGGGATTGCTTCTACCCACTTCGACACATAGTCAACAGCTAACAAGATGTACTTGTGTCCACCTGAATTAACAAATGGTCTCATGAAGTCTATTCCCCAACAATCAAATATTTCTAACACCTGAATGGGTTGCAAGGGCATCATATTTCTCCTCGACAGACTTCCTAACCTTTGACATCGATCGCAACTTAAACAGAACTTGTACACATCCTTGAACAGTGTTGGCCAATAAAATCCACTTTAAAAAATTTTTGCAACTGTTTTCTTGACAGAAAAATGGCCTCCACATGCAAGAGTATGACAGAAATTAATGACACTTTGTTGCTCATGATCGGGTATGCATCTGCGGATAATTTGGTCAGGACAATACTTGAAGAGGTAGGGCTCATCCCAAAAGAAGGTTCTGACTTTTCTGAAGAATTTATGCCTATCTAGCTTACTCCAATGGTCTGGGATCAGACCAGTTGCCAGGTAGTTTGCAATGTCGGCATACCAAGGGACAACAGATGATGCATGAATAACATTCTCTTCAAATAGGTGCTCATCAGGAAAATTATCATGGATTGGTTCATCAAATTGTATGAGATTTTGACTTGAAATCCTTGACAAATGGTCAGCCACCACATTCTCTACTCCCTTCTTGTCTCTGATTTCAATGTTGAACTCTTGTAGGAGTAAGATCCATCGGAGGAGACGAGGTTTTGCATCTTGCTTTGTGAACAGATACTTCAGAGCAGCATGATCAGTAAAGATGATCACTAGTGACCCTACGAGGTAAGATCAAAACTTGTCCAGGGCAAAGACAACTGCTAGTAATTCTTTCTCTGTAGTGGTGTAATTTTTTTGTGCCTCATTCAGAGTTTTACTAGCATAGTATATCACATGAGGTTTCCTATCCTTCCTCTGCCCTAATACCGCTCCTACTGCGTAATCACTAGCATCGCACATGAGTTCAAATGGGAGGGACCAATCAGGGGACTGAATGATAGGTGCAGAAATGAGTGATTTCTTCAACTTCTCAAAAGCAACTTGACATTCGCCGTTCCATTCAAAAGGTATGTCAAGGGCCAGGAGGCGGCATAAAGGTCTGGCTATGGCACTGAATGAAGCGATAAATCGCCTATAAAAACCAGCATGGCCAAGAAAAGACCTAACCTCTCTCACGTTCCTTGGGGCGGGTAATTTTTGAATTGACTCAACCTTGGATTGATCAACCTCAATACCCCTGGACGAAACAATATGTCCCAAAACACTTCCTTGAGTGACCATGAAATGACACTTCTCCCAATTTAGCACTAAATTTGTTTCTTTGCATCTGACCAGAATTTTCTCCAAATTTTTCAAACAACTCTCAAAACTGTCCCCGTACACCGAGAAGTCATCCATAAAGACTTCTACCACATTCTCAACCAGTTCACTGAAAATACTCATCATGCATCGTTGAAAGGTTGCAGGGGCATTGCACAGACCAAATGGCATTCGTCTGTAAGCAAATGTCCCAAATGGACATGTGAACGTGGTTTTCTCTTGATCCTCTAAGGCAATTTCAATCTGATTGTACCCAGAATACCCATCTAAGAAGCAGTAGAAGGCATGTCCCGCTATTCTCTCTAACACCTGATCCAAAAATGGAAGCGAAAAATGATCCTTCCTAGTCACAGAATTGAGCTTCCTGTAATCTATGCACATCCGCCATCCAGTCTGGATGCGTGTAGGAATGAGCTCATTGTTCTCGTTTGCTATCACAGTGACTCCTGACTTCTTAGGTACAACTTGAGTTGGACTAACCCATTTGGAATCAGATATAGGGTAGATGATGCCAGCATCTAAGAGTTTCAACACTTCTCCCCTAACCACTTCCTTCATGTTTGGGTTTAACATTCTCTGCATTTATCTAACCGGCTTTGCATCTTCTTCCAAGAAAATTCTGTGGGTATAAATTAAGGGACTAATGCCATGCAGGTCTTCTATAGTCCAACCTAGAACTTCCTCGTGTACCTTTAACAAATTCAACAATTGTTCCTCCTGTTGAGGATTCAGACTTGATGAGATCACCACCGGCAAAGATTCTCCTTCACCTAGGAATGCATACTTAAGGTTGTTTGGCAATGGTTTCCTTTCAGGTGCAAGTGAGCAACTTAAGACAGATTCAATTTTCTCTTGAAAGTAGTCTTGCTGCTCCAAAAATTCCTCCAACTCAACATTTTCCTGAGCATATTCACAGGAAATGTACTCCTCACTCAATGTTTGTATCAGATCAGCCTCTTCAGTCTCATTCTCCACATCAGGTTGTTTGGAAACCCTAAAGATGTTTGTTTCCAAAGTCATATTTCCAAATGACAATTTCAGGATTCCATTCCTACAGTTGATGATGACATTTGATGTGGCAAGGAATGGTCGGCTTAAGATGACTGGTACAGGAGGCTAAGGCCCCTGATGCGGATGGGTGTCCAAAACGATGAAGTCCACCGAAAAGTAGAACTTATCGATTTGTACTAGAACATCCTCCACGATTCCTCGTGGAACCTTGACTGATTGATCAGCAAGCTGAAGGGTCACTCTAGTGGGTTTGAGCTCACCTAATCCTAATTGTTGATACACACTGTATGGCAGCAAATTGACACTAGCTCCTAAATCCAAGAGTGCCTGGTCAACCTTTTGACTTCCTATAATGCATGAAATGGTTTGACAGCCTGGGTCTTTGTATTTGGGAGGAGTTTTCAATTGGAGAATGGCGCTGACTTGCTCGGTTAGGAAGGCTTTTTCATGCACATTTGTTCTTCTTTTGACAGTGCACAGATCTTTCAAGAACTTTGCATATGAAGGTGTTTGTTTGATTGCATCCAACAGCGGGATGTTGATTCTCACTTGTTTAAACACTTCATATATATCTGCATTTTGTTGCCCCTTTTTTAAGTGATTCAATCTTTGTGGAAAATGTGGTTTGGGCTTGTATTGAATTTGTTTTCCATCTTTTTTTGTTTTTCATTTTTCTCATTTTTTTCATTTTTCTCCACGGTGGATTCATGATCTTTCAGTTCTTCTTCTTCAACAACAGGTTGGTTTATCCTAGGATCAGTTGGTTTTTCAATTATTCTTCCACTTCTTAGGGCAGTCACTGCTTGTACTTGTTCATGAGTGTTGGTTTCATTTTTTAAGGTTTTTACCTGGTTGGTTTGTCTAATTGGGTTAGGATTGGGTTGGGATGGAAACCTTCCGGGTTCTCTCACACTCAATGTTTGTGTTAATTTGGTCAACTGGCTCCTAATGTCTTCTACAACTCTATTTGTTTGGTCTTGATTTTTGACAAGCTGAGCAACCTGATTGTTGATGACTGTTTGACTTTGGAAGAACTGATGCAAGGTATCTTCCAAAGATCTCCTATGAGGATGTTGGTAAGTATTGGATGTCGAACCTTGATTTTGTTGGAAGGAGTGTTGTTGTGTAGGGAAGGGAGGTTGAGAATGATTTCCAGAATCATTTTTCCAAGAAAAATTGGGGTGATTTCTATTATTGGGATGGTACGAATTGTAGTTCTGATTATTCCCATAATAGGCTCCACTCTGATTTTGATTTTGTCTCCCCTCAAAGTTGTGTGAATGGTTGTTATTAGTCTGCCCATACAATACCTCCTTGAAAGCAGGTAAGGTAGGACATTCTTCAGTTGAATGATCTGTTGCATCACACATAGCACACTTTACTTCCACTTAATTAACAGAATGCACCTTTTTGGGTTCCATGTTTTCAACTTTCTTGGTTAAAGCAGTTAGCCTTGCATTTATATCGTCATTCTCACTCAGTTGGTATCTCCCTCTAA
The DNA here is from genome assembly GCA_036245055.1 of Diospyros kaki. Taxonomy (NCBI): domain Eukaryota; kingdom Viridiplantae; phylum Streptophyta; class Magnoliopsida; order Ericales; family Ebenaceae; genus Diospyros; species Diospyros kaki. Next base: position 44,772,941 of record BSEG01000005.1, read on the forward strand.
GTTGTGGATTTTCTCTTGAATCAAGAGTAGATGTTGGACCAATTTCCCAATTCCTTGTATTCTCAACCACTGTGTCAAAGAAGTGAAAAGCTTCTTCTGGAGTCTTCTCATAGAATTCTCCATTACACATTGTAGAGACTAGCATTTTCAATTGAGGAGTGAGTGAATCATAAAAGAAACTGACCACTCTCCATTGCTCAAAAGCATGGTGCGGACAAGTGTGAAGAAGGTCCTTAAACCTTTCCCACGGTTGAGCAAAATTTTCATTTGGTTTACAGGCAAAGTTCATGATTTGCCTTTGAAGAGTAGCAGTTCTGTTGGCAGGAAAGTATTTTTTTAAGAAAGTTGCTTGCATTTCTCTCCAAGTTCCTATAGATCTAGGTTGGAGAGTGCCTAACCACATTTTTGCCTTATCTTTCAGTGAGAATGGAAAGAGTTTTAATCTTATGACATCCTCATTTGTTGTATGGTCCATGCAAGTGCTACATACTTCCTCAAATTCTTTCATATGAGTATATGGATTTTCAGAATTCATGCCATGGAAAGTTGGCAACAATTGAATTGTGCCAGGTTTGAAGTTAAATCTATGATGGTTGATGGGAAGAATTATGCATGAAGGGGTTGTCTGCCTAGGAGGATGAAGATACTCCCTAAGGGATCTGATCATCTCTTGATCAATGGGATCAGGGTCACCGTGGTCACTACCACGTGCAGACATGTTGTGTGCAAGTGACATATTTTCGTTGTGTTGAGACATGATTGATTGATACTTTATAGTTCTGCCTGACCTAAGAATCATACACCATATACAAACAAAAATAAAGTAAAAAGAAGGAACAGAGTTATCGAATTTATCAGGAGATGCTTATTATTATTATTATTTTTTTGTTTTTGCCTCAATCTCCCCGGCAACGGCGCCAAAATTTGGCTGCACTCTCACCCTGCAATTAAAACACAAAACAAAACACAATAAAAATTATATATTTTTTTTTCTTTATTTAGGTGAGAGGTTTATACTCGTCAGTGTACGAGTGCAGTTGTAGTCTAAATTTAAATTTATATTTTCTGGATGAGTCCAGGTCGTCCACTGAGAGATTTATTTTATGGCAAAAGCAAAAGAATGTCACAAACACACGCACACATTTGGATGAATTGGAAACATGATTTTTTTTATGAATTTTTAAAATAACAGATTCTAGGAAATAAAGCAAGACAAAAGTTAAAATAACTACTGACTGTGAGAATATGAAATTGGACAGCACTTGAGTTAAGATAATTTCAGTGCCAACCCATTGATTCCCAAGTTTTAGCAAACAAGGTTTAGTAACATTAATTTAATTTCAGATATGAGGGTTTGTTACTAAATGCAATTAGAGATGATGAGAGTTCTAGTTTAAGCAATCCCCATACATGATATGTGGGATTCTAATTTAAGCAACTACCATAAATTCAATTACAATTAATATACAAAACAACTAAATTAATCATCCGGGTTTGGGTATGATAGCATTTCCAATTCTAGTAACTCTCATGCGTGACATGAAAGCTCTAAGTTAGGCTTACGCTCCAATCCAAACCTAGTGATTTTCCAATAATTAAAACTCACTCATATTGAAATTTAAATTAATGTTACTCATTTAAAGCGCAGCTTTCTTTGAGAATCATTGGCGTTGGACATCGTCCTTGCCTTAACCCAAGATTAGGTTTAGCTACTCATTTCCATTTAAAAGTTAATCAACAAGAATTTAAATGGCGTAATTTAAATAACAAAATTTAAATGACAAGAATTAAAGGCATAAACTAACCGTCCATTTAGGCGGTGAATAATTAAAAGACAAGAATTAAAATTGCAGAAATTTAAAGGCATAAACTAACCGGCCATTTAGGCGGTGGATAATGAAGTAATAATAAATGACATAAGAATTTAAAAGAAGAAAGAAAAGAAGTAAGATTGCGAGAGAGAATAAGAGAGAAAATAAGAGAGAACAAAAGCAATTGAAACAACTAAAATTTCATTCAAGAATAATCCCTCCTTTACAAGTGCACCTAAGTGCTCTATTTATAGGCTCAAAAATGTAATTGAAACTACTTAATTATATAATTTAATAATACAAGATGTCTACTTAATGATGTAAGCAATGATGTCATTCCAACCCATGATGTAAGCGATGATGTCATCTCAACCATGATGTAAACAATGATGTCATCTCAACCATGATGTAAGCGATGATGTCATCCTATCCCATGATGTAAGCGATGATGTCATCCATTTGTGGGACTTGGGCTTTTCATATTTTTGGGCTTGGGCCTTCTTTGTGTTGGGCTTGAGCTTGGGTTTGGGCCTTTCTTATGTTGGATTTCATTTGATTGTTGGGCCAAGTGCACTTGAAACATCCTCTAGACTCCATAGTTGGCCCATGATTTTTATCAATAATAACTGGTAATCCAATGTCTTCGATTATGCCCCAAATTAATTGTAGAAGTCAATTTCCTTGCTTCATCTTGAAATAATATGTAATACGAATAATTATTTATTTTAAGAATAATTATAAAGTCAAAATAGGGATATAATTCATTAAGATTTAAGAAATATTAACCCCTAATCATATGTCCAATTTAATACTTAGATACAACAATATGAAATATAAGACTACAAGTCACAAGTACAAACTAAACTTAATATCAAATACTATTGTTGAAAATGCTATGGATGAAAGTTTTTTAATACAAAATTTTATCTTTAGGTCATTTGCTAATATTTTGAGTGGAGTTGAATTTGACGAATATGAATTATTTGGTAAGTATAAAGTTGATTATATAATTATTTATGCCTTTATAATTGACAATTTTTTTTATTTTTATTAAAAATATAATTGGAGAGCTTATTGACAAGGACAATGTTAAGTGTTAAGAATCTTGTGAAATGACAAGCGAAAAAATGTAACAATCTATTTAATGTGTTAATTATTCTTTAGCACATTGAATGGCGATATATTGATTTAAGAACGTTCTTTATTAGCACATTAAATAGTGAATAATTAATTAAACTTAAATTTTGATAAAAGGTTGAGTATTAAAATAAAAAAAATTGTATTTATCGATTTTGTTATAATTATTTAAAATAATGAGCTTAATTTTTTATTTTTAAATTTATAAATCTATTTTAATTACATCTTCCGTGCATCGCATGGGTTTAACACTAGTTAATTTTTAAACTTAGTAGTGTTTAAGCTATTAAATATTACTAAATATTTTAAAAAAATAAACTGCATAACTTATAAGTTAAATCAATAACTTATAAGCGGATGAACCAATGAGCCAAACACCGTCTTAAGTGTATGGGAGCACCATCTTGATAGTTAAGATTGCAAAAGTGATATTAGGGTGCGTTTGATTGCAATGGTGAAATTTGGGTGAAAAGAAAATGAATTCCAGAGAATTAAATTCTTGAGAAAATGAATTCCTGGAAATTGAAAGTTTAAACCGTTTGATTGGTATAATTTTTTACTTGAAAAATGATGTTATTTTCCATCTTTTGGTGTTTGATTGGTAATATTTTTCAGAGAATTTAGGCATTTTCCTGATATTTCGTGTTTGATAGGTATTATTTTCTATGGAAAATAACCAATTTTCCATGGAATTCAATGGTGAAATTGTAATAAAAAATATTAAAAATTAAAATAATGACCTATTTTAAATTAACTAAAATCATTTTCATGGATAAATCAAACCACAAAATTAATTTTTTTTTGTTTTCCAAACTTATATATACAAAATTATATATATATACACACACACACACACATATATATATATATACACAATCACACATACAAATATACACATTTTCACATACAGAGACATATATATACATATATATATACACACAGACCCGCTGCAGCCTCCCGCTCACCCACCCGCCATCGCTCGCTGCCGCTGACTCGCTCACTCGCTCGCCCTCTCTCGCTGCCTCTCTTTCTCTCGCTCACTCGCTCGCCCGCCCTCTCTCGCTTGCCCTTCCTCTCGTTCGCACACAAATACATATACACACACACACATACATACATATATATATACGCGCTCTCTCTCGCTGCCTCCCTGCTCATCCACTCGTCGCCGCTCACCGCCACTGACCTACTCGCTCGTTCGCCCTCTCTCTCGCTCGCTGGCCCTCCCTCTCATTTGCTCTCTGTCTCTCTCTCGCTGCAACTTCAATGGTGAAGTTGAAGGAGATGAAGATGCACAGTGAGTTGCGGCTCCATTTGCCTGGAAAATCGGAGCTCCTCCCCCCCATGGAATTTATTTTCCATGATTTGAAAGAAAAAGCTATCACGTGACAAGAAATGGGAAAATGAGTTCCATGGAAAAATTTTCCTGTCAAACACTACACAAATGAAAAATTGAGTGGAAAAGATGTCTTTTCCCAGGAAAAAATAGGCTATCAAACGCGGCCTTAGAGCATCTCTAATGTTGGACATCAAATTAGACACCAATTTGGTGTCCAACAGTAGATTACACCAAATATCTTAACACCATTTTGGTGTTGCCTCCAATGTTGGACACCAAATTGGTGTAAAAAATAATTTTTAAATAATATTCTATAAATAAGTATTTAATAAATATTAATAGTATAATATAATTAAAAATAATTAGTCATATTTTATAAAAAAATTAAAAATTATAGTCATAATTTTTTTAATTTTTTTAAAAAATATGTTATTCTAATTAATTTTTTTTACTAAATTTTTAATTAAGCCATGTTGTTGTTGTTGTTTTTATTTTAAGCTTTTTTTGTATTTTCATCATGTATTTTTAATTTAAGTTAATGCAAAAATTATTGCTTTTCATTATATTATTGAATTTTTGCATTAAGAATATTTTCTTCATATTAAGTAATTATTAAAATACAAAAATTCATATAGATAAACAAAAATATTTCATTTTATATTAACATGGTATTTATAAGATATATTAAATATTTTAAAATATATTTAATATTGTACTCATTTTATAGATCTTAATAAAATATTTTCATCGGTATATTTTTTTTATAATAATCTAATTTATATTTTTAATTATTAATCAAAATATAAAAATGTAATAAAAGTGATAAAGGATATAAAAGGAATAACTTATTTTGAAGTTATACAAAGAGGGGTAAAATTGAGAATAAAATAAAAAAAATTGATGTTGATGAATAGTGTAACACCAAATTTGGTGTTATACTATTCAGTCAACACCAAATTTTTTTATTGAAAATTATGTCAACACCATTTTGGTGTATACGTTGGAGCAGTTTTCAGCGCCAATTTGGAGTTGGCGCTGCAATTGCCGCTCCATTGGAGCTGTTCTTAGAGTCAAAGGTTTGTGGAAATCGCCGCTAGGAGCCAAATCAGTCGATTAGAATTTGTTTTGTTGAACAAGCTAAGCTAATTGTGTCACTTACAAAATTTAGTTCAAGAAATATTTACGGAAAGTTGAAAACAAGAATCATAATTTCATGTTCATTAAATTTTGAAAAAAACATTCAAAATGCCCCAACTCTTTTTCTCTCACCTATTATTATTATTATTATTATTTATCCCTCTCCACTTCTATTCTTCACTAGTAAGGCAACTCCCCCTCATTTTGTAGTGCGTCCTATAATTGGGTAGTTCCAACCCAACCATAATAGACCCAACATTGTAGTAGGCCTAGACCCAAGGTCCACTCGAGGGGTGGCTGGTGAGGCCTAACCCTTGAACCTAATAAATATTTTTTTTTTATTTTTTTTATTAAAGGGTTGGAATCCTCTAAATTAATAATAGTCTAGGCCCCCAACCTCTTGAGCTAATCCTGCCTAGACCATAATGGTTAGATTGAATTCAATGCTCTTTTCTTTCCTTTATCTCTATCTTTTCTTTTATACCTTCCATTTTCCATGTCACTAGGGTTTGATAACTCGAATCTCAACAATGACCATCTTGTAATTTTTTGAAAATGAGACGAGAGGCATTTTGAGAATAAAAAGAAAAATTTAGGGGTAAAATGACCACATCTTTTAATAACAACGAAGACTCGTGTAAATTTTAAAAATATATTAAAAAATTCTTAAATATATTTTTTAAGAGAAGTATAGATTTTTTTTTCTTAATTCTTAAATATATCTACAAATTCGCCTTAATCGATTATATCACAATTTAACTGACATAATTTCGTTATTTTAATAGTTATATAGCCTTATTAAATAGGACATCTAAAATTATACTTATTTAAAAAATTTACTCAATAATAAAGGGTTCTATATATAAGATATATACTGTTACGGGTATTTCTCCCTTCACTTCTTATGGGGTGGGCCCAACCCAGCAAGCCGACCCAATTGCATAAATTTCAGTAGATCCCAAACCGAGTTTATCTACATTAATGAAGGTCCCGTCGGTACCTTACTGTTGCATGAGCGTTTTCGTCGGTATCGGATATTCTGTCACATCATCTGTAGACATACAACACATGCAGGATGACGTATCTTTCTATTCAGGGCCGGCCCAAGGCATAGGCCACTAAGGCCTATGCCTAGGGCCCCCCAAAATTTTGGAGCCCAAAACACCCCCTCCCCCAAACAGCCACCCCCTCCCCCCAACACACAGAGAATTTGGGGCCCCAGAATAATCTCTCCCCCCCTTGGAATTTGGGGCCCCCCAAAAAATTCCCCCCCGCCCCCCGCCCCCCGGCAAACCCACACACAAAGAATTTGGGGTTTCAAAAAAAAATCCTCCCCACCCACACTATTTTTGCCTAGGGCCCCACTGGCCCTTGGGCCGGCCCTGTTTCTATTATATATCAATAAGCTCTTTCCAGAGTCATGGTATGCATTTTCCCTATCAGCTTGCTGATACTCTGCATCTCCTTACTCGTTTACTGACTTGAGCATCAGAGTACCTTTGTAGGGGTCGACTGACCTGCGGGACAAACCAAACTAGATAACTAATTTCTCCCTTTCGGATTCATTACACCAATGTGGGCCAAACGAATCACGGTCGACCAATTCCAAACGTCGGCATGTATATATATATATATATGTTTTTAACATTCATCTTAATTAGAAGTATTACTATTATCTATTCATATTATTATACGAGTAAAAAAACGAATATTTTGATATTATGAAGTAATGTTAATAAGGTGAATTTTTAAAATACATATTTTTTAATAAAGATAAACTTAATCATCTAGATCTGTTATGTTGTTTGATGCGGCTTGAAAGGCTCTATGAGACCTATCCCTGTTTTTATTTTGTCCACGTTAGACGACAGAACAAAATCCTCAATTTGATCTCATGATCTTTCAAATATAAAGTATTTAATTTAACCACTTTGCTAACTTTAAATCTTCTTTTGACTGTATAGATAGTTCAAGTTTTGAATATATTTATGTTAAATTTAAGTTCTAGTTGAAGAAAAAGAGGAGAAAAAAAAAGAATGTGATTGAAAAAATTTAAAAAATATTCAAAGATTCAAGTTTGGCGATTACAGAACTTGCTTGATGGTGCTAGTTTTCTGCATATTTTTTGTGAAATTGATGCTAGGTTAGTTTTGTATTATTTTGATTTGTGATTTTCTTCTAGGTCGTTTAGATTTTTTGTGGTTGCTCAGGTTATGCGCTCTCATAAGCAGTAGATGCTTTATGGTTTTTAATTTTTAATTTTTTTTTGCTATTACTTTTTTAACGTAGTTGCCTTGTAAATAAAATTGATGCCAAACGGCGCCTAACGTAGTTCCTTCAATGGGCTGCTACGGTCAACCCACAGTTTTGGGCCATACCCATTGAATTTACTCAAGTCCGTCCGATTCAGAACCGGATACCAAACACCTACCAAACAACTGCAAAAAATGCAAAAATATTTGTAAAATAATAAATAATTTAGGTGCTAACTAAAAACTGAAATTACCAAATTAGCCCCCAAACTTTTTAATTTCAGCGAGCTCAAGTTCTTTCGTAGTAAAGTTTGCACAATGGGTCGTGATGAGAGACATTTAGAACATATGAAATATGAAAATATTAATTTATTTTTAAAAGATAACTAATCTCATATTATCACATATTTTAATGGACAGGTAATAAAGAGATAACACATATTATTTTATTTAAATGATACACGATGTTTCGTATAATTCATATTTGAAAGGATACGTTTATAAAATTTAACTTTTTAATATTTATCTGAAGAACCTAACCCTATCAACTACTCGATATAAATGGATCTAATGACCTTGAAGATAACTCCAAAAAACCCTAGTTCTCATTGCCAAATAATCAAGTTTTTGAGTATTAGATACAATCTCGAATATCTCAACTTATTTCATAATCAAAAAATTTGAGGCTGAGATGGTTTCTATTTGATCTAATAAATTCACTGTTAACTTAAGATAATTAAGTCTAAAAATTTGAATATATTAATTCATTTCACCTATATAAAGATAAAAAATCTCACAAAATCAAGAACTCTCAGTAATTCATTGTCAAATATCAGTTCATTTTGTCTTAAAAATACTAGTTTTTTATTCACTTTACCTTTCAAATTTATTTTTAAATTTAAAAATTGTAAGGGTGAATTTTAAGAAAAAAAATTAAAGACTAAATTGATCTAAATGAAAAAGTTTTAAGTGTCAAACAATTTGCTCTTTAAAAATATTTACGGACCCGACCGAACCTGGGTCCGTGTGCATAAAAGCGGCGAATATGCCAAGGAGGACAAGAATGTGCCAGTGAACACGTGGTGAAGAGGAAGAGAAGACAAATCAACGTGTCGGGTGTTGGTGATGGTGCGGGTAGGCGAGGCCGAAGACTGGCGTGGCTAAGTGGGGCGGGTTAGGTGATGGATCAAGCCCGCCCGCCCCCACCCTCGCCCCCTTTCCAATTAATTAAAAAAAAAAAAATTCTATATGCATCCACGTTGAAAAACACATTTTTTCTTTTCCATATTCATATTAAAAAATACTTAAAAAAAATTACCTCCTACAATCATCCATCATCGTCGATAATCCAAGCTCCCACCAACAATAGCAACGAACGCGACTATCATCAATTCTCACCTTTTATCGATCATTGCAGCCATTTTCCTCTCTCTCTTAATGACGTCCACATTTGTTGTGATTGTCAGTGGGAGCTTAGGCTACCGACGATGATGGGTGGCTACAAGTAAGTTGCAATGATGTTTTATGGGGTTGTCCTAGTGGTTAGTAAGGAGTGGTGTTAGGTAGTTTGGATTCTCAAATTCGAATCTATTCTTTGCGTAGTTATTGTGAATCAGACTCAGATTTACTTCATCGGTTGAAAATCATAGAATCGACCAGCTGGAAGCCCCTGCAAGAGAGACATGCCAAATAAGGTTGAATGATGATAGTTGCTAAGTAAGGGAAAAAATATATTTTTTAAAATATATTTTTTAACATGAATGTAAAGAACAAAGAAGGTAGGTGGATATAAAATCCCTTGCTTAAAATCAGGTCAAGCCCTTTTTGTCAAAGGGCCTTTTTGTCTTTGCGCTCAACAACATGAACATCACCCCTTGTCGTATTTGACCATCTTGCTACCGTGAACTTTAAAATAATTATAATAAGTATGTGACAAATTTTCTTTTCATCTCAGTTATTAGGTTAGGTCTCGATGAGATTGTCCATGTAATCATCAATTATCAATCGCTTGACAATCTCATCATGTTTAGGTGAATAATTTAGGGAAAAATAACAATAAATCATAAAATTTGAAACCAGACTCTACACTTCAACGACTAATAAACACTAATAATAAAAATAAAAGAAAAATTCGTCACGATATTATTGTAATTATTTAAATAAAAATTTTAATATATAAATTTTGTAAAAATATTATTTAAAGGCTTAATATTAATACTTATAAATTAAAATTACCCTTAAAACCTTTATGAAAGAGAAAAGGAGTATGAGTGTTAAATTGTACAACTCTAAAACTCTAATAATTAAGGTGTGAAAGAAAATTTGGGAAATGAGTAGGTGAAAGAGGCAAGAAATTGAGTTCTTATTGCTTCAAGGATTTTTTTGATTTACCAAAGTACCCTTCCCCAACTACCCCCACCATCCCCAACACCCCCCAGGCCTCAACAGACTCTCTCTCTCTCTGTTTCTCACCTACACTAAATTTCGCTATAAATTCTCTTCCAGTGCCTCTCATCTTCCTTCAGGTACCTTCCTCCAATCCCTAGCCATTTACGACAGAGCCAATCTCTCTCTCTCTCTCTCTCTGGAAAACAATGGCTTTGAGGAGCTGTGGTTCTCTTCTTCCCACTAAAGTATTGGTGCAGCCCCTATCTGGTTCCCATACACACGAATCATCTCTCTCCACCAATGCCAAATCTATCAGATCCATCAAACCCATCTCCGCCGTCCACGCGGCTGAGCCCTCCAAGAATCCCATTGTCCCCGACAAGCCGCCCAAGCCCACCACCACCTCCGCCGCCGTTGCCGCGGTTGCCCAGCCGGCGACGAAGCAGGACGCGGCTCCGAAGACGTGGAGCGTCGAGAGCTGGAAGACCAAGAAGGCGCTGCAGCTTCCCGAGTACCGGGATCCGGAAGAGCTCGAGGCGGTGCTCCGGACCCTGGAGGCGTTCCCCCCAATCGTGTTCGCCGGCGAGGCCAGGAGCCTCGAGGAACGCCTCGCCGAGGCTGCCATGGGCAATGCGTTTCTGCTGCAAGGGGGCGATTGCGCCGAGAGCTTCAAGGAGTTCCATGCCAACAACATTCGTGATACCTTCAGGATCCTCCTCCAGATGGGCGCCGTGCTGATGTTCGGTGGGCAAATGCCTGTCATCAAGGTTAATTGGATTTTTCCTCTTTCTTTCTTTCTTTCTCTTCTTCTCATGGTATTAGGGTTCGTCTTGGCGTATTTTCTTTCTGACTTTCTACTATTTGGGTCATTTCTAGGACTCAACAACAATGGGATACTCCATTAAGCATAGTTTTTAACGAAAAAAAACTATAAACCCTCGATAGCTCAATTGAAGACAACCATTACAAGTCTAGTTAACTTAATTGGTTGGCCGAAATTTGACAATACAATTATCTGGCGGTGAAACACTAGGGCTATAAGTCAAAAGCCCCGCTTGGTCCATATGATTTTCTTTTAGTATTTCGCATTGCTGATGAGTTACTTTAATTTCTTGTAATTCAAATTCAGCATCAAAGACAACTAATTTGGGCTATTGAATTCAATGGAGGAAGTAGATTAAAAAAAGTACACCGTATGGATTTTAAATGCTGAAAGTTGTAAGCCATGGGAGATTTGGGTGAAAATGGAGAGCATGAGTGGAAATAAGCTAAATTCAGATATTGGTTATGTGGTTATTTAGGTGGGAAGAATGGCGGGCCAGTTTGCAAAGCCTAGGACGGAGCCGTTTGAGGAGAAGAACGGCGTGAAACTGCCGAGTTACAGGGGGGACAATGTCAATGGAGATGCGTTCGATACCAAATCGAGGACTCCAGATCCACAGAGGATGATAAGAGCCTATTGTCAATCTGCGGCAACTTTGAATCTCTTGAGGGCTTTCGCCACTGGAGGCTATGCTGCAATGCAGAGGGTCACCCAGTGGAATCTCGATTTCACAGAGCACAGCGAACAGGGAGACAGGTTTGATTTTCTTCCTGTGTTTAGTCTTGCTAATTCTTGTGTGGTGTGATCCATGAGTTTAAGTGGGGGGCCAATGATGCCGCTAACTAGGTCCCTAGCAAAGTACAAGGTTGGTGGAGTGCACATGGAGCAGTACGGGGTGTTGTCCAATCTCTCTGTGTTCCCAGACAATATGGTCGTCAGTCAGTTTCTTACAATTTTTCTTAAAAGAAAATTTAAAACACTATCAATAAAGTTTGGCTCAGAATCACAAAAAATTACACAGGATCAGATTTTGAGCCATTTTCAGTACAAACATTTTTTGGAAGATATCATTTTTTACGCTCAAAGGTCTTTCCTCTCTTTGTTCTTATGAACATTATTGCTTGAATATTTTGATTTGGAGTAGGTTGGTTGACCCCCAAAATTGTAAATGATCTGGTTGGGGCAGGTTATATCTTATTAGATGTTAATATGGTGATAGGCTTATTTTTTTTTCTTCCCTGACACATCAGGTACTATGAACTAGCTCACCGTGTTGATGAGGCCCTTGGATTCATGGCTGCCGCTGGACTTACACTTGATCATCCTATCATGACAACCACCGAATTTTGGACTTCACATGAGTGCCTTCTCTTACCTTATGAGCAATCACTGACTCGGATGGATTCCACTTCTGGCTTGTACTATGATTGTTCTGCACATTTCCTTTGGGTTGGTGAACGAACTCGGCAGTTGGATGGTGCCCATGTGGAGTTTCTGAGAGGAGTTGCTAATCCCCTTGGAATTAAGGTAAACCTGCAAAATTTTGGTGTTATTTCCACATTTACCTACAGTAGCTGCAAAATTTAATTCACTAATATGTGGAGTACAGTTTGGCTGCTTAATATAATATATAATGGCTTTCATGCTGCAGGTGAGTGACAAAATGGTTCCAAATGAGCTGGTTAAGCTCATTGAGATTTTGAATCCTCAGAATAAACCAGGGAGAATTACGATTATCGCAAGAATGGGAGCAGAGAACATGAGAGTAAAGCTTCCTCATCTAATTAGAGCAGTTCGTCGGGCAGGGCAAATTGTAACATGGGTTAGTGACCCTATGCATGGAAACACCATCAAGGCTCCTTGTGGTCTCAAAACTCGGCCATTCGATGCTATCAGGGTAAAGCCTCCACTGTTTGTTTTGGTTTGTTTCTTTTCCTAGTCCTTTCTTTTCTTACAAAATTTATCTTTTAGAAACCATCTGCATTAATGAAAAAGGAATAAGACTCCTGAAATGGTAAAAGATTTAGGACAACACCAATGAATATACCAATTCACTAATTGCAAATAATAGCAATATCATCCTGTGTCTTGTCCTTCCTAAAATGGTGCACGATTTGTCCAACTGCCTGTTGAAGCTGTGGTTTGAAATAAGACGCTTTCCATCATACCAATTGTGGCCTATATATCTTATCCACTGTTTCCTCGATCTTGTGAGCTTTCAGTGCACTGGTAATTTTCTACCAACATGGGGGCATCTTTTATACCTCGGTAAATGATTATAGCCCGAGAACACGTCATTCTTCAATTCTGGCTTATATTAGAGCAGCAAGATCCTTGTCATGTGCATATTAATTGAAGATGGTCCACTGTTTACCATTTTCCTATTCCATAATCTGGACTACCGAGCCTTGATGCATTTATAAGGTGGGGCAGCTAATTGAACTACCTTGACTTTTGAGCATCCGCAGTTCTCAGGAAATATTGCCTTCTTTTCTTAGCAACAGAACTAGATGAAGATTGTAAGTAGGAGGATATGGTAGGTAGGGAAATGACAGGAAGAGTTGGTCCAAAAGGAGATTCCTTGAAAGTGTATTTAGTGACCCAGTAAAGCAATTCATTAGTTGGTTGGTGGTTGTGTCTTTATTTGTGAATTAGTTGGCCTTGAGCTTGGTTGGGACCCTCTGTGGTAGGTAGAAGACCTGAAGCTTTGTTTCTCTTCTTATTTTCCTTTCTTTGACCTTCTGCTTTTCACTGAAGGGGAGAGAGAGAGAGAGAGAGAGAGAGAGTACAATATCTATACGAATAAATAGTATGAAACTAAAGTATAATAAGCACACCTTAGAAATTATGTTTATTTCTAACTGAAGAAATGGTTGATCTTTTTTGGTAGAAGTTTTTATTATTGATAAGATCAAACATAAAGCTTTGTATTTTGTTGGTACAGGCGGAAGTGAGAGCCTTTTTCGATGTACACGAGCAAGAAGGGAGTCATCCGGGGGGAGTTCATCTGGAGATGACGGGCCAAAATGTAACAGAATGCATCGGTGGGTCGAGAACTGTTACATTCGACGATCTGGGTTCACGATACCACACCCACTGTGACCCTAGGCTCAATGCTTCTCAGTCGCTGGAGCTTGCGTTCATCATTGCAGAGCGCCTAAGAAAGAGGCGGCTTGGATCACAACGCCCTTCGGCAGCTGTTGGGCTATAGAGTATATGGAGTGGCTTCAAGGCCCCTCCATGGTGTTGTTTTAATTACCTGGATGGTTGGATGTTTTGCAATGTCATATTTTTTGGATGCTCTTCTTTTCCTAGTTTAAATGTATGTCGTGCCATGTATGTGCATACCTGAAGAAAGTAATGGTTCGAGAGGAGATGAAATAAAAGCAAAATGTCATGGCTACTGGCTGCATGGTTTCTCTATTCAGGAATGGTGTTTTCTCCAGTTATTAGATGTTGAGCTACAATTATCCCTTCTTATTTATTCATATTCTATCTGTATTTGCATTCTCGGTATAGACTTATGCTTTCATCTTCTTATTTTAGTTATATTTGTTACCTTGGACTGTAGGGGGTCTCCAAATTCTGGGTCACTTCACTTATAGGTTGCATTTGGTTTTTGTCTAGTGTAGGATCGGTTGTAATTAATATAATAATATTATTTATTAATTACACATATATAATATATTAAATGTTAAAAATTTAAATATGCAGATATTTTTTTTATAATTTTACATTAAAAATTAAAATTAAATATTTAAAACTGGATCTGTTCAAATTGGTTCAAAAAGTTTAGGTGCGTTCTCTTTACTTTTTAATTTTTAGTTTTGAGTTTTGAATTTATTTTTAATTTTCTGTTTTGATAGTCTGTTTTTAGAAAATTGAAAACATGTTCTCTTTATCATTTTAAAAAAATATTTTTCAAAATAGAAAATTAGAAAACACGTTCTTTTTTAAATTTTGAAAATATTTTTTTAATAATATTTTATTCAATAAATTTGATTATTAAGTAAATTATAAATATTTAATGTTAATATATTATTAAAAAAATATATATATTTTAAAGTTAATAAATTTTATAATATTTTTTTCAATTAAAATAATAAAATATGAACAAATAAATAAATAAATATGTTTTGAGTTTTGAGTTTGTTTTGAATGAAAACACTCAAAATAACTTTTATTGTTTTGAGTTTTCTTTGTAAATTTTTTTTTGTTTTCAAAAATACATTTTTAAAAATAGTAAAGAGAACACATTTTCATTATTTTAAAAAATTAAAAACTAAAAATACCTTGAAAACAGTAAAGAGAACGCAATCTTAGAAATTTTGATTTTAAACTTTTTCAGACTAAATAGACATTTCTATTGGAACTAGGATAAGGTTAAAGTGATGGTTATTATTTGTTATTGTTGCAGAAATAATAATTGCAATTGATAAAATTATATTAATGATGATAAGGTCAAAATTATATAATAATTTGGATATAATGATTACAGCATCTAATTAAAATTTGAGACGAATAAATTGATTGATATTAAATGATAATTATATATTTATATTTTTAAATTACTTATAATTTTAGACTAAAGAAAATATCCTCTTAATTATTTAATATAAAATAATAACTTAATCTTAATTTTAGTACATCTGTTATATTTTAAAAATAATATGTTAAAAAGATATTTTATTTAAAAATAATGGACATCTGTTATTACTTAAACCATTATATTTAGCATTATTTATAAAATTTCGCTATATTAATGAAGAAAACCGAGATAAACGGTTCGGATGACAAGGAAAACGAGATAAACTGCATGCGCCCCGGCACGCGGTATAGCCGCTGAGGCGGCCAGACGCGGTGGCGTAACTTCTACGGGGATGGCGCGCTCGTGGCGACGTCGCCGCGTTGCGCTTTCTCTCTCGTTCGCTCTGTAGTAGATGCACAGAGGATCGAGGACGAATCGAGTTGTGAGGGAGATCTCTCTCGGATCGCAAGGCTATCAATGGAGGTGGTGGAGCATCCGGAAGCACGACTTCTTCCTACAGACCGAAGGCCGGACGCTCTCGGTGACCTTCGCGTGTTTCCGGATGAAATCATATGTGCTATATTAACGAATCTCACTCCTCGCGACGTCGCTCGCCTTTCTTGCGTTAGCAGGTATCGGTTCCTGCTCATCTGTGGATCTGTAGTCTGGAATTCTTCGTAAGATTAGGTCGATTATTTTATCTGTTTTCCTTTCTAGGAATTGTGCACGGAAGTCCTTATGTTTGGGCCGTATTTTCTTATTAGTATTTGTAGTACTTGCGTTTCGTTGTAATCAATTCCTTATACGTGAGAAGAACTGGTTTTGTGGTCGGAAGCTAGTTGTTATTTTGTGAGTAAGAACTCAGAGGTTATTAGGAATTGTACGGGCTTAAATAACTTTAGAGAAGAACAATTGTTTGACCAACCGAGGTCAATGTGGAATGCCTCAAGCTATCTCTTAACTAATTTTAGATTTTGAGGAGATTTTTGGGTAATTTCTTATAGACGAAATACTTGGTTATTATGTATGCATCTCTTGTGTACATGGGTGCTATCCGTTGATACCTTTTTATATATGCATCTCTTACTTATCTCTATATAAATATAATTATTCAAGTAGGAATGCCGGGAATATGAAGGAAGCCACACAGCTACATGCATGTAAACATGGAAAGCATTTGGGTTTATACTTAATCTCCACTCCACGGCATTACATGATTTGTTGCATCATTATCTTTGACTGATTTTTTCGTCAATCAGCCAAAAGATGTTTGCTCTTATGATTGCTACATGAAGCATTATGTTAGTGTTGGAGTAGGAACCCTAATTATAGAATTGTTTAAATAATAACTGGTATAACTAATTGAGTGGCTGATAATTTTAATATGATAGAGATGGGGTTTGACCTACTTCAACATTGGATTGGATGGAGTGGCTTCCACTGACACTATAGTCGTTAAAGGAATATTATGCCAAAATGTGTTGCAGAAAATCAACAAACTTAGGCTTGAACTGGAGCCCAATCAGAAGCAACAAGGACGGTAGTTCTCAAGAAACTGATAGCTGTGTTAATTGCAGCCATGGTGGGCAAGGATTTGCTCCAGGACCTAGAGTTAAAACATGTGGAGAAACAATCCACTAAAGGATTGCCACAGATATATTGCGTGAGAGTTTATCAGTAATTTGCCATTTGAATACATGGATACTTCACTGCATGTGCAAAATGCAAATAGTTGAAGAAGAAGTATGTGTACTTTGTAGGAGGTGCCATGCTCGTGGGTCACTATTATTAACGTACTCTTGCACACTTCTCCAAATGTATTCATAATTTAAAAATAAAATATTTGTATTGCAGTTTTGGCCTAATTTCTTGCACAACCTCGAAACATGATTGGCAAACCTTGGATTTTCAATCTTCTTTGACACCTCCAAAACTTGATTGGGAAATCTTGATTTTTAGTTGATTATCTCAATGTTACTACATGCCTAACAAAACTTTGGTTGTGGATTGTTGTCTACCATTGGTCCCAAGCCCAAATAAAGAAGCAAAAAAGGTAGTTAGTGAAGCAAATTCAAATGCTTATGAAAATTTATACCAATGACTTGATACAAAAATGGAGAAAGAGATATATAAATTAGTAACTAGTATTGGATTTGCATTAAGTCCTTACTTTTTGGCCCTCATAATGGACTCACTAAACATGTCCCAGGCAGAGGTGCCATGGTGTGTTCTCTTTGCAGAAGGCATTGTGCTTGTGGATGAGACAAAAGAAGGTGTGAATACAAAGCTTGAGATGTGGAGAAATGCTTTATCTAAAGGTTTTAGATTAAGTAGAGTGAAAACCAAAAATATGAAATGTAAATTTAGTAAAAATATTAGTGTGGATGAGGTCATGGTAAAATTCGGAGATCAAGTCATGCAAATAAAAGATTGGTTTAGATATCCTGGATCAATCATCCTTTATCCAAAAGGTGGGGAGATTAATATTACCCATGTAATTATTGCAGAATGGTTGAAATGGAAAAGTTATGTGATAACAAGATTTCACTAAAGCTAAAAGAAAATTTGTAATACAGATATGAGACTAACTTTGTTGTTATGGCATGGAATATTGGACAAAAAAGCACCCACATGTTCAGAATATGATCACAACAGAGATGACAATGCTAAGATGGATGTGTAGCAGTCAAGAAAACAGATGAGACTGAATGTATTGTTGGCTTCCTGTAAGCACATTATTAAATTCTATATTAATCATCACCTTTTGCCAAGGTCTTCCCAATAGAATGTCTCAATTGTTTGAACAATCTCATCATAAACATATCGCTTGATAATGCCCCAACTTGATTGGTTGGAAACTTGATTCTAGTTTCTAGAAATTTTCTAGGTCTGTGATTATGACCATGATGCTAATAGGATTTTGCAATATAGCTCAGGGCAGACTTAAGATGGATCCAGACCATATACAAAGAGAAAAATAAAATGACATATTGTGTTCTGGAAAGTGGAAATTAGAAATGTAGATGAATTAGTGAAATTTTGATATATTGGGGCTGTTTTTTTTGCACATCAAATTTAACATGGTGAGGATGAATAACTTCTAGCAGCTTACTGTTTTATTTGTCAGTATTATATCTGCACAAATTCAACATGGAAATTCTGTTGTTAAGAATGGATAAGAAGGTTAGCAGTATAGTAGTGCATTAATTCAATTTAGAATCAGCTTTAAAGCTCTGTTCACCTGCATCAGACAAAGTACTAGTGGTTCTAAAGCCAGGCAACAATTTTTAGTCATCATAATCATATTCTAAAAGTTGATTGTGAAATGAAGTAGGTGATAAATTTCTTATGTGAACAAGAGAATTATTTTCTTTGTCGAAACCATCATCATCAGCAGCTTTAGTCCTACTAGGTGGGCCGACTACATGAATTCGAGCTAAAGCATTTTTTTCAATCAAGTTAGTCCTTTGATTCTTTTATATAAGAACAAACAATGTGCATTTCACCTACATAGTTTCTTGCATATTACAATTGTAAGATGCTCTTTTGGGCTATGATCTATCTTCTTACAGCCTAGGGTGGCAAGGCATTTATGAAAGTGTGCCTGTTTTCTTTATTAATTTAAAATGGTCCAAGTTTGCCCCTCTCCATGCAGCACATAGACTATTATCTTAATGAAGGTTGGAGGAAAATGTAAATTCAAACCACTTTTTGTTCCCTTTTTTTTTTGTTGTCAATATGCAGTGTGATGTACGTCCTATGCAATGAAGAACCACTTTGGATGAGTCTATGCCTTAATAACGTGAACAGCCAACTTCAGTACAAAGGCTCCTGGAAGAAAACTGCACTCTCTCAGTATGTTGCAGGGTCATCCTTTAGCTTTTCATATTAAGAAGTATATATTTTTTCTGTCATCATTTTCTTGTGCAGATATGCCTAGCTATTCCTTTTTCTCCTAACCCTTCCCTTGAATATTCAAACAATTGCAGATTGAATTTGCCAAATGATATTCAAGAAACATGCACAAAACCAATTTACTTTGATGGTAAGGTGTTTTGGGACCTTCTTTTACTCTCATTCAATGATGACTCCTAGAGACATTAACTTATCACTGTTTTGCTCCACTATAGGATTCAGCTCTTTATTTCTGCTTAGAAGACATTACCGTTGTTATACCACCTTGGCTGGATTCTCTTTTGACAATGGAAATGTGGAAAGGAAGAATTACCTCTCATTAGAAGACTTCCATCAAGAGTTTGATGGAAAAAAACCAGTAAGTGTTAATGTTTCTGATTCTGAAATAAAGAACTGAATAAGATTAGAAAGTGAAGCAATAATATTGTTGTCCTAAATTTCCATATTACATGGATACTGGCATAGGTATCTGTTCCTGGTATGTGTCTTGTGTGCAAGATTCATAAATTTTCATTCCTAAGGAAAGGACACTGCTTAATATCATATTTCTGAACTCTGCATACGTCCATTTAGGGTAAAATGGAATTGAATGGTTTTGACTTTCTATTTCAATGAGTAAAGTGTCTTGTGCATAATTCATAGGGAACTCTAGTGTTGAAGTATCTCCAACCCAATAAGTTGGCACCTATAGCTTAACCAACTTTTATACCGTTTACTCGGTTTGCTGCATGGTTAGTTCAGAATTATAGAATGATTCATGTATCATACTCTCCAATTAATATTTGAGCACTTTTTTTATTGAGCCATATTATTTGGTTCTATTACCCAATCTTTCCTTTCCATATATCTCCCTCTTCCTCTGAATCTTGATAGTAATAATTGATTTTCTTATTTTGCTGCAGTGAAATTTTATGCCAGAATCTTGGTTTATATTTAGGTTGATTTCTTCCACATGTTTCTTTAATTTTCTATTGAGGTTGATCTTATTCTATCCAGAAAAGGGAAATTAAAGACATCTTCTGCAGGTTCCTATATTTAGCTTAATTGTGTAAAGCATTACATTGTTCATAATAGATTATTGGTGAACTCTGTACCAGGTTTTGCTTTCAGGTTTGGCAGATACTTGGCCAGCAACACATAAATGGAAAATAGACCAACTATTGCTCAACTATGGAGATACATACTTTAAGATCTCTCAAAGCAGTGCTCGGAAAATTTCTATGAAATTTAAGGATTATGTTTCATACATGGAAATTCAGCATGATGAGGATCCACTCTATATTTTTGATGAAAAGGTGCCTTGCTAGTGTCAATCTTCATATGGTTGCGTTTCTCTTTGAAGTTTTAAGTTGCTAACTTAGAATTCATGCAGTTTGGAGAAGTTGCTCCAGGTTTATTGAAGGATTACAGTGTGCCTCACCTGTTCAAAGAAGATTTTTTTGATGTACTAGAAAGAGACAAGCGACCTGCTTTCCGGTGGCTTGTTATTGGGCCAGAGAGGTCTGGTGCCTCTTGGCATGTTGATCCTGCTCTTACCAGTGCCTGGAATACTCTTCTTTGTGGTCGTAAAAGGTGACCTTATTACTGATTTTCATGATGACTAACCTGTCTCCATACATTAGTTTTACCCTGTACTATTTTTAATCTATCTACAACCATAAGTTTCAGTTCAGATGTTCTTATCATACAGGTTTGATTTATTTTGGTAAACTTGATTTGGATCCCATAGAGAGAGGATCTTAATGTTTTGGATTATGAATTATGATGTCGTTATTCTAAACCTCAATTTAGATCTTACAACAAGAATTTTATACAATGTTGTCATATACAATTACAACATCCATATCAAGCCTTAATCCAATTAGGTGGGGTCGGTGTGCCAATACCTTCTATCTAAAGCCATTTCTTCATATCATAGACCAGGTCCACATTATATATGAAATGTTGATCTTGTACTGCTATCTGCTATAATAATGTTCATGTCAACGTTTCTTTGTGCACAAAATTATCCCTTTTTATTGCTTAACCAATGTGGAAATAGCTGATCTGCAGAAGGAAATCTATTAATCTTGTTTGAATAGGTGGGCGTTGTATCCTCCAGGAAGAGTACCTTTAGGTGTGACAGTGCATGTAAATGAAGAAGACGGGGATGTCAACATTGAGACTCCATCATCACTTCAGGTACTCCATATTCAAAGCATCATACTTTGTTATGGGGTACGCATTGTTTTTGGAGCCTTTTTTCATGTTATTTTGTGTAAATTAATCTTTCTTTCTTTCATTTTTTTTGTCGTGTTTTTTCAGTGGTGGCTAGATTTTTATCCACTTCTTGCTAATGAAGATAAGCCAATTGAATGTACCCAACTGCCGGGTGAGACAATATTTGTTCCAAGTGGGTGGTGGCATTGTGTTTTAAATCTGGAAGCCACTGTTGCTGTCACTCAGAATTTTGTGAACTCCAAAAACTTTGAATTTGTTTGCCTGGATATGGCTCCTGGTTATAGACACAAGGGAGTCTGTCGTGCCGGACTGCTTGCTCTTGATGAAGGCAGTTTAGCAGAGGCCAATACATTGCTGACTGAGGATGGTTTGAGCATGTCTGACCAGACATGCAGACGGAAAAGGATTAAAATTTCTGAAACTTCAGAAGAGACAACTTGCAAAATTCCTGCAAATCAGACCTCTATAAATCATAAATTCCATGATCAAGAATTTTGTTATGAT
The DNA here is from genome assembly GCA_036245055.1 of Diospyros kaki. NCBI lineage: Eukaryota > Viridiplantae > Streptophyta > Magnoliopsida > Ericales > Ebenaceae > Diospyros > Diospyros kaki. Next base: position 44,794,995 of record BSEG01000005.1, read on the forward strand.
GTAAATTTCTTAGAGATGTTTTTGGATAAAGGGAGGGACCATTACAATTCTCTTTGGAGTTCAAGTAACTGCATAGGACCTAGAGAAATGAGAGAATGGTTGTGGAAACTTTGGCTTGCAAAACCAGGACTGAGAGACCTAATATGGAAGGTATTCCTCTGCTGGTTAGCTTCTTCTTTGTTCTTATGATTTATTGAGTCACTGGTTTAATTCAACTGAAAACCAGCACTTGAGGGTAGCAAGTCTCAGGGGCTGACTTGGTAAGTTGCACGAGCAAATAGGGTGATGCAAAATAATCTCTCTCTCTCTCTCTCGCGAGCGTGCGCGCGCGTGCACATGCGCATGCACACACACATGCTTGAGCATGTGAGCGCACACTAGCACATGCACATGCATACATGCAAGGTACACTTGGTTATGATCAAATCTGCTGCCTCCTTGCCCTTCTCTGATAGGGCATTAGTCAGTGACTTCTGGGACCGACGATGCAGAATTTGCCCAGTAGGTCAAGTGTATCGCTAACACTCCTATTTATTTAATAGTTGGGTGGTGACTGTTCTGAACAATCCCTATATTTCCTTGCATTATATGACTATCTTTAGTGCTGGTATGAACATTTTTACCAAGCATTTCTTCTTATAAAATGTAAAAAAGGCGAGCTGGTTCTGTGGTTTGTATTCTGCTTGTGACATTCTAGGAGGGTTTTAATGTTACATGATTAGTGAAGGGATTGAAGAAATTTGTTTTATATTTACCAATTAACATTCTGAAATGGCCTAGGGAGCATGCATTGCACTGAATGCTGATAAATGGGCTGAATGCGCTAGAGAAATTTGTTCCTTCCACGAGTTGCCATTCCCCACTGAGGATGAGAGACTTCCTGTTGGCACGGGTAGCAATCCTGTAAGCAATCTTCAGTTCTGAGTTGTGGTTTTCTGCACTTTACATAGTAAAGAGCAATTTTGTTTTATTTTTCTTATTTTCTTTCCTTCCTTTACCTTTTGGAATTGGATGTGCGTATGCTACACATTTGGCCAGTGCTTTAGCAATTTGAACTAAGAACATCGAATAAACTTTGATGTTTTCAACTTTCCATTTTCTCCTTGATTACCAGTCCAATAAAAAATCTGGGATACTTTCAGTTGATTAACCTGTAAAAAAGGTTAGCGCTGGACATTTGATCATGCTGTTTATAATTCGCATTGAAGAAGGAAAAATATAATTTTGTACATGGTCTACTTATATGCTGTCTAAACCAAACGTCCTGCAGTTATTCAAACTGAAACCACTCTGGAGGATAGATGTTTAGGCACAACATGATACAAAATCATAACATTATGGTTCAAATGACAACTGCTCTCATCCTGACGACCATTTTATAACCTTTTCTATTATTTTCCAACAGGTTTACCTCATTGCTGAGCATGTAGTTAAATTCTATGTTGAAGGAGGGTTGGAAGCTTCTCTTCATGCTTTAGGCTCTGAGGTATAACCTTGTTCTCTTGATTCTTGTTCTCTGGAGTAGCTCTTTCATTGTTACATTCATCTAATGAACTTTGAAATTCTTCTTACAGCTTGAGTTTTACAGTCTACTGTGCAAGGTTGATTCCCCTTTGCAAAAACACATTCCTGGTGTTTTAGCAAGCGGAATTGTCTTTATTGAAAATGGATCATATAATATTTTACCTTGGGATGGCAGAGGAGTTCCCAGTGTAATTACTGCCTGTAATTTAATTCCAGAAAATTGTTCAGAAGTTGACTTTCAATTTGGTATATGGAGTAAAAGACATTTTGAATATAGAAATGCTGGGAAGTCAGCAAATGATTCATTCAGTTCTTCCAAATGCTCAAGGATATGGCCATATATTGTAACAAAGAGATGTAAAGGGAAAGTATTTGCTGATATGTAAGTTATCTTTTGGTTTACAATTCCCAGTTTCAATCAGATACAGGGTGCTTGTACCAAGGCACTTCTATTATGTCAAGAAGTATTCTAGGTTCAGATGGTCTTGACTTTTTCTTCATCTCCTTTCAGAAGAGATAATATCTCATGGGAAGATAATCTAAATTTAGCTTCCTTTTTGGGTGAGCAAGTGCGCAACCTTCATCTTTTGCCTGTCCCATCCCTAGATGCTTCAAGACTTGCCAATTTTGAGGAGAAAATGGAGTACCCTTGTGGTGATGGTTTGCTGGAAGTTGTCACCTACAAGCTTAGTGTATTGGCAGAATGGAATTTTTTCATTAAAACTTTAATGAGAAGGAAAAAGGATGTCTCTAGCCGTTTGACTAAATGGTATGCCCAAATTTTCCATTTATTGATCTTATATATTTCTAGACCTAACCATCTTCCAAGAAAAACTGAGAAGGATGTTGAAATCATTGTGGTTCTTTGCATTTATTTTTGAGGCTTTACTATGCAGTATTTAAGATGTTCAAACTTCTTGCTTTGTGAGAGATTGGATTGCTTCAAAATGGCATTCCTTTGATAGTCTTTTCATTTGATGTGAAAGCTGGATCTGAACGTGCAAAATTTATTTTTGCAGCCTTTGTTGCATGGAAATTTATGCTGTAGGATATATCTTCGTTTCTTTCTCTGATTTTCCTTCAATTTCTTTTGGCACACCTTTTTCCTTGTGAGAAAAGCTTTCTCCTTAACTGTGTCCATCTGCTAAGCACAAAGGGTAATGTTTTGTATCCATCCAATTTTCCTTTGATAGTCCATCCAATGTTGTGTTTCCATATTGTACTTGTTGGTTTCACTATGTCAACTAAGTTATGGAACACAACTATATCAATTATCCTCATTCACCACCATCTCATGAAATTTCTCCATGTGAAGATGGTGTTCAAACTTCATTTCATCATTACTCCGCCAGGGGATATTATCCACTGCCGGTCCCAAGCCCGGATAAAGGAGGAGGGTTGCGTTAGGTAGCCGACAGCCAGCGTAAAACCTAGTCGGATCTAAATATGAATTCTAGACAAACTATCTGTTGGGATGTAACCCACATAGAAGTCTAGAATTCATGTAGCCAACCCCACATAGTGGGATAACGGCTGGATATGTTGAGGGGAAAAGCCTGGTTGGTCTCACTATGTGAAGTGTTTTGATATAAATTCTGTATGCAGAAGTGGTATTGTTGGGCAGTCGGTCAGTTAGGATCTCCCGCCTCTATTGCTTATAAATAGAGGCCGAGAGGAAGGTTTTATGTATGCTTTCTATTGTGGGTTAGCAAGCTGTCTTGGGGCGAGATTGTGCAGTGAGGAAGAGTGAATATCTTTCTTGTAACAACTCTATATAGCTTTCAGGTTTATGGGCTAGGTGAGAGTTGAGTTTGAGTGCACTTGTAATCTTGTATTGATATTCAAGATAGTGGAGAAAGCAGGGGCGAAAGCCAAGTTGGATGTAGGTCTTTCATAGAGACCGAACTAGGGTAAATCTTGTGTGTGTTGTGCAGTTCTTGATTGGTTCTTGATTGTATTCTGTTTGCAATTCATTTGCAAATTAGAGAGAGAGTTCGTTGGGTAACTTTGAGTGATTGAGTGATCATATAAAGGGTGAGATCTAGGTTAACAGACATTAAAATTTGTATTGACCATCTCCCATGAAAGAGAAGAAAAGGATGTTAATTATTGTGGGTCTTAAGACTTTTGGCATTATTTTGATGTTATATGTCGGAGAGAACTCAAGTAGGCCTCCCTCAGATTGAGGCTGTAACATACATTTGTTATTTGACTGGAACTTCTTTTATTATGAGAGATTGGACTGCTATCAAATGGTGTTATTATTTTCATCTCAATGAGAAAATTGGCCTTGAATATTAAAACTTAATGTTACATCCTTTCATCTAGGATTATGATTTCTGGCCTTCTTCACATAGAGATTTTCCAGTAGGATTTGTTTGTTTTCCTTTTTTTTTTTCTCCTGATGTTTCCTTCAACTGTTTTCTATGCTTTTTCTTTGTAAAATGTATACTACTCAGTTGGGCATCTAGCATGGCAAGAAGTTTTTATTTTTTTGCCACCCTTTGTTATTGATCAATGGAAATGTCCACTGGTCCAGAGTCCTGTAAATCTAAATCTTAAGCTGCACTTATGCTTGATTTTAACAAGGGTTTCAATCTTGCTTCTCTGAAATTCTTCTGCTGCAATTTGTAGGGGCGATCCAATTCCTAGCTTTCTGATAGAAAAAGTTGACGAGTACATTCCTGATGATTTTGCACAGTTTCTGAGTTCTTCTGAGGTTATTCAATAATCTTCTGTTTTTTTCTTATTATTGTTTGTTTATTTTTTTTGGGAAATGTTACAATAATTCATCCACAGTATAACTTGCTTATTTGAACTCATTTCAGAATGAAGAAATTGATAAACCTTGCTCCTGGATACACTCTGATATAATGGATGACAATATTCACATGGAACCATGTTGTACTGGTTCTTGCTCAACAGAGCATAGCTCAGATGCTGACCTGATGCACAATGGTTATGCAAATGCCCATCATGGCAGTGGAGAGCAGACATCATGGCGTCCTGGTCACATCCTTGATTTTAGTGATTTATCTATAGGTGAGTGCTTTTAAGTTTTAATTGATTTAGTTTTCCACATTTAAGTATGATATTGCATAAATGGAACTTGTTCAAGATTTCTTGATGACATGCATATAATACAGTGATTGAATGGCTTGGTGTATCAAGGATTGCCATCATAATTGACTGTATGTGCTACTCCTTTTTTGGTTAACCATGGCCCAACCAAATTTTTGGCAGAACTTAAATCTTGGTTTGGCTTGCTTTAAGAATAACCATCCAACCTTAGCCCCCCTTGGGCTTATATTTAGCCTTTATCCCATTTAATACCTGACTGAATGTTGGATATAAGCAAACAAAAATATGGACATTAGCACACAAAGATAGGACTTTCAAGTTAATCTGCAAACCTATGGTGTCTGTCTGACAAGCACAGAATAATGTTGTATCCATTATGGAAAATTCTAAATCCTGACCTTTTCACTATGGAGTTTAATGCCCATTTCTGAAACTCCGGAAATGTTACAGGGAATGTGAATTCTCCTGTTAAGTCGAACTGGAGCAGATGGTTGTGTTTTAAAATGTGATATGATTGTAGATTTATATATATTAATATTAGAACTAGGATACATTTCTTAATAACCTTTGCAATTGGATATTCAATGGATTATAGAATATTTTTGTTGTCCTTCTAAATTAGTCGATCTAAAAAAATTCATATAGAACCATGGACATTTTCAGTCCTGCTGAATCCATATCTTTTAATTTATTTTTCCCTCTGAAGAAAGCATTTAGGAGAATATATACAAAAAAAATGAAAAAAATGAGACGTCTAGGGATATGGAATCACTAACTTCACTGTTTGGAATGGAAGTATACCATGTGCTCCAGCGTGCATACAAATGTGTAATTAGCTAGCAACATTGCATTTCTAGAATCTAGAGCACATTCCTCTTATCCATATTTTGTTTCATCTATAACTCTCTGCATTAAATTACTTTTGGTTGTGCAAAGCCTGTTCAGGCCAAAAATGAGTTCTGTGCAATGAGTATTAACTAGTAATGGCAAGAAGAGCTTGGGTCATTTTGTTTTAGAATACATTTATTATGTTGAGACTAATCATAAAAAGGAAAGATGGTAAAAAAAGAATGAAGGGTTAGAGGTTATACACTTGCACTTTACAACAATCCCGTTTAGCCCCTCTTTTTCCAAGCTCACCTGTCATTTCTTTATTAAATAGAAAGTGGCCATTTTTTGGTCACATACAGTACCTTGACCTTCAGTCCAAAAGGTTAATCAGCACAACTAGAATCTTGGACAGGCAAAATGGGATTGGGTACAAAATACATAGATGCTAAATGTAATAAACCCAAATCTAATATATATGTGTTCTGGATGCTAAATGTAATTAACCTTAGTGTATCATATATGTATTCTTTGTGGTTTAATGACTAATAGCTTCAATGAGAACATCATGTCAATGTTGTCAATCCCAATAACTTGCTTTACGGTGACATGTACTCTCCACAAGCGCACTTCATTCACATGCTTTTGAATGGTCTATGCTTTTTTAGTTCCTTATTTTCTTTCATTGATCCTGAGAGGTAGAATTGTATACCTACTGCATAATATGCATAACTGTATGTGAATGATTACATTTAATGTTTATAGGGGCAAGTCTTTGCTGCCATTGATGTGCTTTTTATTTGTTTTTGATGGACTTCAAGTAAGCATTTTGTCTTTTAATTATTTGTACACCAGTGGCATTTTTGGTCTTAAGATGTCTTTCTTAAGTTCTCACCTTACCTTGTGGAGATGCCGTGCGTTATCACGAGTGTTTTGCATTTGCAATTTTGAGTGGTTGATTTCTGCAACCAGGGCCCTGTGCCTGTTCGGTATAAAGTATATCAAAATTGCTAACACAAATGAGTAGGGAGAATGTAGGAAGAAGATTGTCTTGACTACAGTTTGGAGCAAAATTGGTTCTTGTAAATGTATCTCTATATTTCAACTGATCAACCAAGAGACAGGTTTAAAAAAGACATCATCACTGAATCTGATATTAGAGTTGGCTGTTATTTCAGGTGACCCTATTTGTGATCTGATTCCAATACATATAGATGTCTTTAGAGGAGATCCACATCTTCTGAAGGAGTTTCTGGAAAGCTATAGACTTCCATTGGGAAGAAAAGCTTTGCATCAAAAACCTGCCGAGGGTGGCAGCAAGCTTGGACGTCTCTCATACATAACCATGTGAGTTAAAATTGACCTCTTCTGAATATAATACCATATTCCATCTAGATCCTGAATATAGTGTACTGTCCCTTATGTATGATTTTAGACCATTAAGTTTCTGCTGTTAAATGCATCAGAAGGTCAGTTGTCTAATTTTACTTTGTCTCAGTATATGCCATAAGATACTGTTTACCACTTTGGTGCATTTTATTGTCCTGCAGTTCCTAGGTCAAACTAAAAGTGCTAGGTTTAGAATTTATTAGACATTTGGTTTTCTAAATGTAGAAGGATACATTTTGGTGTTGATCTTTGAAGTCATAGATTGCAGGAGTTGTGGAAGTTGCCTCAGATATGTTCTAGACAAACATTTTCTGGTATTATGGCACGTGTTTAATGTCCAGAAGGAAAGGAAAAGCTTCCGGGCATGTTTAATATTTTGATTCAGTGATGTCAGAGACTGAAACATAAATGTTATTCAGCTATGATCATTCTGGGGGAACAGTAGCTGTCTTTATTTGGAGAGGGAAGTGTGGGAGAAAAAAGGGCTTGCTCGGTCAAGTTCTAAGCAAATCTTACAAAAACCATGCTGAAATCTCCAAAATTCTATGCTTCCTTTAAAAGCAAGATTTTGCTTATTATTTTTTATTATTTTTTTTTTATAAAAATAAAAGAGATGTTCAAAGTTGTGAAAAGTATAGAGGGTTAACCTAATGAGCCACAATATGAAATTTTGGGAGATGGTAACTGAGCCAAGTTTAAGGAGAGAAACCAAGGTTTTTGAAAAGTGAAAACTAATTTGGTTTTATGTTTGGTAAGATACTGCAAGTTATTTACCTACTGAGGTGTTTAATAGAAAGGCCTTGAGACAAACAAAACGATCTGAATGACATTTATAGACTTAGAAAAAGCTTATGATAGTGTCTCCAAGAAAGGCTTATGGTAGGTGTTGGAGATGAATGGAGTCTAAATTGCTTATAAATAGGTTATTAATGACATGTATTATCAAGTAGAAATATGTGTTAATACATATAGAGGAAATAAGGAGGCTTTTAATTGGATTGCTGGTATGGTGGGATTGACCTGTCTGAATCGTTGTGTGTGTCCAGGTGCTACTGTATCTTGCACGAAGAGAATATATTGGGAGCTATTTTCAGTATGTGGAAGGAACTGCGGTCAGCAAAGTCATGGGAGGAGGTCGAGATAGCAGTGTGGGGAGATCTGAACGAGTACTCGGGTTTCAGTTGATCAGTCTCTCTCTACCTTTGCTTTTGTTCTTGAAGCATCAAACACAATTGGCAGAAATCAATTGTTTGTTGTAGCTTTATCTATTTAGACAAAAATAGCGTCAGAAATCAATAGCTTTCCAATTAGTCATGGTAACTGTTAGCATCATCCCAACTCTTGCCGTGATGGGTTGCTCTAATTTTGTTTGCGTATCTATTTTTGCCATTCTAGTATATCCCTAGATTAGTCTATAATGCGTAGCTTCAGTTTGGTGCAAATAACGTTCAATTTATATGCCCAAAAGTTATTTTAGGTGAAACTTATATTTTTGTCATCTGTATATTTACATTTTTTTTTTGCGTGGTCACTTGATTTTTTCATTATTTTAATTACATTTCTAAATTTATATTTTTAAGTGAATTTAATTTTTATACAATTTTGTATTTATATTTTTGAGTTAATTTAATTTTTATATTTTGATGTGTATTATTTTATTTTTTTTACACTTTGTTGTAAGGATTAAATTGATTCGAAAATATAGGTATATATTTATAATTGAAAAAAATGAAAAATTTAGTTTATTATCTAAAAAGATTAAAGTATAGTTAAATTAATTTAAAAATATAAATATAAGGGTGTAATTGAATCAATGAAATGTTTTGATAATTGTATAGAAAAAAGAATGTAAAAATAAGAGTAAAAAGTATGTAATTGACTCTTGTTTAATGTTAGACAATAATTGATATTTGATTTGATGGTGTTAATAATGAGAACCTATTAACTCTTATATTATTACTTGGGGGCATTTGTTAATCAAAATATGGGGTGAAAAAGTCAAGATATAGGATGTATTTTAAATTTTTATTATTTTTAACATGTTTGCTAAGTTTATCTAAAAATTTTTGAAAAAATTATTAATGATCCTTTATTTTGATTTTTCAAGATATGTTTATTTCTCTCCCTCCTCAAGACAAGTATATATTGATCTTTATAGATAAAAAATATATATATATTTGTGTTCTTTAGTATATTTTAAAAAATTTAACAAATAGTTTGATAAAAATCTTGAAATACTTTTTAATCTTATCTTGATCATTTCATTTTTTAATCTGAAATATATTTTAATCTTATCTTGATATCTCTTATTTTGTTCATTTTAACAAACACCCCTTAATAAATTTCTAACGGAATTAAAATTGAAACTTTATCATAAATGGAAAGTGATGGGAGAATTTAGTGAGCTCTTAGATTGGCGTGAGATGTGAAATTTTAATTGGTCTAATAAAAGTTAAAAATTAAATTTTAAATTCAATCTATAAAATATTAACACATGAGCCATGAGGAAATTTGGGAATCACTGCGTTTTTTTAAATTTTATCTTAAAACCTAAAACAATGATTCCCAAATGTGAAGTAATAATACATTTTTAGTTACCAATTTTATGGTATTCTACAAATCAATATTGGTTCTATATTTCTTATTTCAATAATTTTAGTCCCATACAAACTCTTTAAGAAATTAAAAGTATTAATGAAGTCATGATTCATGTCATTAGTTGTATTTTGTGGTGATATATAATAATATCATCATTTAATAATAATAATAATTTGAGATTTGAGATGTATTTAGATGTTTAGTGCATAAAAGACTCTCAGTGCATTCTCAAATCTCATTTATATTTGATCCCATCTCTCTTTCGGACCATGTTATATATAGTATACATTATTTGGTCAAAAAAAATATTATTGGATTCTTTCTCTAAAGTATACAAATTAAAAGTTACTATTAAGATAATGTTTCTTAAAATGAATAAAATAAAATTATATTAAAATAATTTATGTATAAGGTCTAATATAATTTATCTGAAGGGAGAATAGATAAATGTATCTAAAAAGTTTAAGATAAGAAATCACATGATTTCTTTTCAAATAAATTTAACAAATATAATAAAAAATATTTATATTTATTATATTTTTTTTTCTTTTATATATCTGAAGGTTATTGTCTTTTTGTAGTTCTCTATTACTCGGGCCTTCGATTTGATATAAGTGATAAATTATAGGTAAAGACTTTATTTCACTGTAAAATAAAGAATCGAACTCATAACTTATAGGTACAAATCTCAATTTATCTTGATCCAACCATTTAATCTATGCCATGAAAGTTTCTATTAAATATCTTAATTAACGAACAGTGTGAAGAAAGCACCGTAACCATACTATATATAAGATCAAATCAAATGAACCGTCCAGACGTTCCCAGCCATGGATGGTAGTTTCAACTCATCATCTTCTCCGTCCAAACGGGATTCGATGGAACACTGCCGACGCAGCTATTGATCTCCGCCTATCGCTCTCCTCCACTGATCTCTCTCTCAAAAGCGAAAACACGTCTTTCTCACTCTCTCTCCACCTCCAAGTCGAAAGCCAAGGGAAGATCGATCAAGCAAGCTAGAAGAGAAGGAATTCTTGAGGAAGAAGGAAATTATGGCGGCGGCGGGGCGGGAGGAGAACGTGTACATGGCCAAGCTGGCGGAGCAGGCGGAGAGGTACGAGGAGATGGTGGCGTTCATGGAGAAGGTGACGGAAGAGGCGGTGAAGGAGGAGGAGCTGACCGTGGACGAGCGGAACCTGCTCTCGGTGGCGTACAAGAACGTGATTGGGGCTCGGAGGGCGTCGTGGCGCATCATTTCGTCGATCGAGCAGAAGGAGGAGAGCCGCGGCAACGAGGACCACGTCTCCACGATCCGCGATTACAGATCCAAAATCGAGACCGAGCTGTCCTCCATCTGCGACGGCATCCTCAAGCTCCTCGACTCCAGGCTCATCCCCTCCGCCTCTTCCGGCGACTCCAAGGTCTTTTACCTCAAGATGAAGGGCGATTACCATCGCTATCTCGCTGAGTTCAAGTCCGGCGCCGACCGCAAGGACGCCGCCGAGAGCACTCTCACTGCCTACAAAGCTGCACAGGTCAATTGCCTTGGCTTTCTTTCCTCCTCTAGCTCCATCTTTATGCATTTATACACACACACACACACACACACACCCACCGGCGCATTTGCGCACGCCTTTGTTACGAAGAACATATTCGTTATTCGAAACGCGTTAGAAATAGGGCACAAATCAAAATAGGATACTTACATGCCCAAAATTAACATGTAAACTTACTCTGGAATTTTGACTGTAAAGCTTTTCAATTTTCTATTTCTCGTTGAATAGAGGATCGGCGAAGTTCTTCTTCATCCATCCAAATTTCAGGAGCAATAGGGTATGTTCAATTATGTATCCACAATTAATTTAGGTTAGCATTCTGTAAGGAATTATTTGCCTATGACTTTGGATTCAATGTGAATTGAATGTGAAAAGAAAAGGAAAATGGGAATCTTGAGTCATTGTACGTTGATATTATTTGCGAATTGGGGCAACTAGAGTCGAACATGGTGTATCATGTTCGTCTATTTGTTATGTTAGAAGAAATACAGGAAATAAAATAATAAAAGACTGTATTCAATTGAATGTATGATTGATCTGGCTAACATACATGATATTTATAGACTCTACACAAGATGAGGATAAAACCTAGCCCAAGATAAAGACTAACCAACTCAATCTAAAGATAAACCTGATCAAGAGATAAAATGTAATTAAACTAATCTATTTTGGATTTTCCAATTATCTAACTTCTTGGTTGCTTTTTTCTCTCTTTTCGCACTTTTTGGTTCTGCCAATTGTGATTCTCTTTCAGGATATTGCAAATACAGAGCTTGCCCCAACTCATCCTATCAGGCTTGGACTTGCTCTTAACTTCTCTGTTTTTTACTATGAGATTCTGAACTCTCCTGACCGTGCTTGCAATCTTGCCAAACAGGTGAGCTAGTTTGAGTTTTACTCCTCTTGTCTAATGATGCAAGTACCGTGTAATTTTGAGGATAAGTAATAGGTTCTGAATCTATAATCTTCATTGTTTGGTAAAAATAAAATGATCTTCCAAATTGATGCACCCGGTCGGGAATGCTCAGACATTGGTCTGCTTCTGTTACATAAGTTATACTCACATTGCATGAATCTCAAGTGTGACATTTTTACTGCATTGGTTTTGAATTCTTTTTTTTTTTTCCTCCCCTATTGCACCATATATCTAGGCTTTTGATGAAGCAATTGCCGAGCTGGATACCTTGGGAGAGGAGTCCTACAAGGATAGCACACTGATTATGCAACTTCTTCGTGATAATCTCACTCTCTGGACCTCAGACATGCAGGTAAATTCATTCCTATCCCTCCATGCAACATGATGTTGTATCTATTCTGGGTTCTTCTCATATTGCTACGTAATGCTAAATGAGTAGAGATGATTGGAGATATAGAATTTATGTTGCTGGCCTCACCTAATAGGATCAAGGCACATGGTTCTTGTTGTTTCAATATTAAAACCCTTGCATGAGACTGTAGTTTCCTATTTAACCAGAGTAAATATTTCAATAAAACAAGGATAAACTATGTACTTGCCTCGATCATATTTGTTGAGTAGAGTCTTCGAACTCGACATCCCTTGATGCTTCAGAATTTCTGGTTTCTGATGCAGGATGATGGGCCGGATGAGATAAGAGAAGCTCCGAAGCAGGATGGTGGGAATGAAGCCTCAAAATAAGGTCTTACTTCTCCCCCGGTTGTTTTTGTTAGGGAAAGGTGCTTGTTTCTGGTATCCTGCGTTTGAGTTTCATGGAATTTCTTGCGTCTTATATATTGAAGCTGAAGGTGCTGAGTTCGAAGTTCCTGTGCTTCTAGTTTTATGTTTTACAGGGTTATGACTGGTTTACTCTGTTAAAAGAGATTGGGTTTTTGTCTGTTGCCCTCTTCCAGTTTTGATATGAAGGGGGTTATGTAGTACTAGTAGTCTGCTTGAAGTAATAATCTATGCATTTGTCAACGGATTTGCAATATTAATGATGTTATCTCCCTAATAAGATCTTAACAACTTTGTGCAGTGCCTTTTTCTTTTTCTTTTCTAATATGGGTCTTTTGTCATTAGAAAATATCCAATTTAAATCACAAATATTGTTGAGAAAGCAATCTATTATTAGATACCCAATTTGCTATGATATTCAATAACGTGTAATTTTTATTAAATTATTATAATTTTCTTTTGTAAACTAATTAAAAAATAATATATTATTCTTTTTTAATTATTTTATTATTGAACTCCAATCAAGTCTCAACTCAAATATTTATCAACACCTAACAAAATCAAACTCACCTCACCCGAAAGACTCAACATCACAGCAAAACTATTTTACCTAATAAAGAAATAAAACAAATCGATAAATAGATAATTATATTGATTTAAAAAGCAAAGGTATTCTAAAATTGATTTAAATTTTAAACCCAGGTCTAACGTTTAAAAAAGTATCCTATTAAGTTGTGGAAAGATGATTGTATTACCCCTTTTTTAATTGATAATTAAGTGAAAATATGTACTATGTTAATTCACTTTAATTAATCATTGAAAAGGGGAAAGTCTAGAGAGTGACCAATGTTGTTATTGAAATGGGATAAAATAATGAAATTGTCCTTGTCTACTTTGTAAATTTACAAAATGAGCCACTACCCTGCTCGCTTGCGCTCCCCTCCCATGGTCGTTGTCTTTGCTTGTCGCCACTCTTTACTGCCATGCTGTCGTCGCCTCGCCTTGCCAATCGTCACTGCATCAGTCGGCGAGGTGAGACAGCGACGACATGGCAACGAGGTGCGACAGAGAGGAGAAGACAGCGGCGAGGCGACGATCTTGAGAGGGGAATCGAGTGAATAGGATAATGACCCACTTTACAAATTTATAAAATCGACAAGACTAATTTTATCATTTTATCCTCTTTCTATGGGTCAGCTCGGGAAGTTTGTCGGAGCCTGTAAAATGACTCACGAAAAAGTAGAATGCGCAGGTTATGAAATAGTACAAGTGAGTGAATCACGTGATCGCTTGCCCAATAATTCAAGGACTGTGTGCTCCCACTAAAGTGATTCATTGAGCGCATCGCCCAGTCCAGTGAGTGCGTCTTCAAGTTCATTTGAGTGTTAATATTTTATTAATAAATGTTTTAAAGATAACGCACGTGTCTCCTTGCAACACTGCTTAGCAAAATTCATATTTTATAAATTAAATTTAATATTTAATATTTATTAAGCCAATTATATTTTAAAACTCATTAAATTCCTAATCACTATTATTTTCTAAATTAATCCTAATTAATACAGTCGTCTCAACTCACCACGTGTGTGTTAGATCCTAAAATATCAAGCACAGTTCAGTTGCCCAAATTTTTTTTTTTAATTTTAATTTTATAGTTAAATATACTCTTTAAAAAAATATTTTTAAGACTTTATTAATTAATAAAAATATTTTAGAATTAAAAATAAGGTATAATAAATATAATTTATTTAATTTTTATTTCTCCTAAACTATTACCCTTATTTTTTTTTTAATATAATGGCAATAAAACTGCTTTAGAACAATAATTAAATTGATAATATCTGGATGTCAAAGCATTTTTCAATCAAGATATGGGAATAAATTTTAAAACCATATGTTATCACATAACAAATCACTCACTTACACGTGTGCATACAAGATATTATGGATGGCGGAGGAGAGTGTGGGTGGGTAAGGGACTCCTTTACCCATCTTTAGATTTGATGTGGTTATAGTCTTGTAGATATTGTTTTCTTGTTGTCTGTACTATATTAACGGATGCTTTCAGAAATTAAAGCAGCTGTGGTTGTTTGATTGATGGTTATGGATGTTTTCGTCTATCAGGTTCGAACCCATTTAGTGATTAAGAACATTTAACTACTCTGCTTCATAATGTCAGACTCGGCCGGCAACTTTATCATCATAATTTCTTTTTTGCATATATATTAAGTTGAACATTTGTGGACAATGGTGGATCAAATCAATACCGACAGCTTTTTGTTTCTCTTTTTGCTTTTTGTCCCTTTCTTCTTCTCTAAAAACCACCCAAATATTTTTAGAATGATCTGTTCATATTGTACGTTATTAATATTCTCGATATATATATATATATATATATGTTGATGATTTGATTCTACTGTGTAGAGAAGATAGAAAGAAAGAAAGAAATGGATCCGCAGAAGACAGCAGGCAAACCCATAAGATGCAAAGGTTTGATCTCGTACTGTTAAGTGTTTAAGGGTGCTTTGATCTTTCTTAAATTTTCCTATATATATACACCCTCTGATCATCGCCATCTTAATTTGTTCTGCAAAATCCAACAGCTGCAATATGTAGAAAGCCAGGAGAAGCTCTTGTGATAGAAGAAATCGAAGTAGCTCCTCCAAAAGCTTTGGAGGTTCGGATCAAACTAATCTGCGCATCTCTTTGCCACAGTGATCTTACCTTCTGGAAGCCCAGTCCTGTGAGTTCCCAAGAAACATTGAATTAAACATCACAAGCAAGTTCATCACAATTATATATATATATACATATGTTCTGAATCATATAATATAATATGTATGTTTTTCATGCATTTTTCAAGGGATTGCCCTCGTTGTTTCCAAGGATTTTCGGGCACGAAGGAGTTGGGTAATATATATCACTTTAAGTTAATGAAATTAAAATATTGCTAAATTAGTTGTAAGTTCAAGCAATTGGGGCTCCTTTGAATTTGGTTTTGGTTTTTGTAATTTGTAGTGTTGTTGAGAGTGTGGGAGAGGGAGTGGAGGAAGTAAAGCAAGGAGATGTGGTGCTGCCGGTCTTTCTCCCCCAGTGTGGGGAGTGCCGGAACTGCAAGTCATCGAAGAGCAACATGTGTTCGAAGTTCCTAATTAAGTTCGGCAATGGGATGCCAAGGGACGGAAGCAGCAGGTTCAAGGACTCCAATGGCGAGCCGATACACCACTTTTTTTTTGTGTCCAGTTTCTCCCAGTACACGGTTGTGGATGTCTTCCATGTCGTCAAGATAAATCCCCAGATGCCTTTGCCCGCCGCCTGCTTGCTTAGCTGTGGAGTGACCACTGGTAAGTGACAGCAAAACTGGTAATTATTGGCAGAAGACTTGATATATTGTATCGCGAGTGATAATCCATGCTCCAGTCCTGGCTACGCATGGCACCAGGCTTTGCTAATGGTTAATTTCATTCATATCATCATATGTGATGGCAGGAGTGTATGCAGCATGGAAGGTCGCGGAGGTGGAAGAGGGCTCCACGGTAGCCATCTTTGGGCTTGGAACTGTGGGATTAGCGGTAATTAACTTAATATGTTATTTAATTAATAACTTTATCTGTCAAATATATTTTCAGCTTTAATTAATATATATATTGATCAGGTGGCCGAGGGAGCCAGGGCCAAAGGAGCTTCAAAGATCATAGGCGTCGATTTGAATCCCCACAAGTTTGAACTTGGTCTTTCTTCTTCTTTCTCAATAACTCTGATTATTCTGCCAATCCATTGTTGACTCATTCAGTGCAATGGGTCGCTGAAACAATACTTTTCCTACAATAGTTTGAAAACATTCTTCTTTCAAGAACATATACACATAATTTGTCACCTTAAAGTGATATAACATATAATATAGTATTATCCAAATGTTTGTCCTTCACATCACATGGCAGGGAAAAGATTCGGACTCACTGATTATATCAATCCCACCTACTGTGTGGAGAATCGGGTAGCCGAGGTTGGTACTCTAAATAGTCTAATTTATGTTTGTTTTCCATCTCCTGTTTCTAAATTCCATTCTTTGATGTGTCGTTTGTATCAAACAGGTGATCCGAGAGATGACAGATGGTGGTGCTGACTACTGTTTCGAGTGCGTCGGCCTGGCATCATTGATGCAAGATGCCTTCAACAGCTGCAGAGAGGTTCCGCACGCTTGACTTGATGCCATCTGATATGGTTTCTGGTTGCCTCTTTGAGCCATGATGCTAATGAAATGAAAGGTTGGGGTTGCAGGGTGGCGGAAAGACTGTTGTTCTGGGAGCAGAGGTGCATGGCTCGCCCCTGAGTTTGGACTCGCTTCACATCCTCACGGGCAAGACCATAACGGGCTCATTGCTTGGAGGTTGTAATCCCAAGTCTGATATTCCAGTCCTTGCCCAAAAGTATCTCAACAAAGTAAGTTTAATTTCCATCATTATCTATCTTTGTTGTTGTTTTAGTCTCGTGAATGGGCCATAAATAAAGGTAATTGATGAATTGAAGTCTATGGAAGTGCTTCCCCTCAGTGAATTGAAATGTTAAGTTGAGATTTAGTGTAGTATTTTGTTTGGTTGTGGGTGCAGGAGGTGAGGTTGGATGAATTTGTCACACATGAAGTGAGCTTGAGGGACATAAACAAAGCTTTTGATTTGCTTCTCCAAGCCGAATGCCTCAGATGCATAATATGGATGGATAAATAGGCCCATTCACACCCCCCCCCCCCCCGGGGGCCCAAGTAGGGTCCTCACTTGATACAGTACTCAATTATGCTTGGTTTGAAGAAGAGTTGGGTTGGATTCTGACCCCTATGAATCATTGATGGCCTAAAAGCTGAGCTGCTACGCACATTTTGGAGTCATGCTTGGCATGACCAGTCACAGTCACTGCCTCACGATGTATTGGGCCTAGCCGTCCCGGCATGGGTAGGCCCACCCCAACTCTCCCTCTTTTGCATACATGCATCAACATATTAAAAGAAAATTAAAAACAAAAATAAGGAAAGTATTGTGGGTTGGCTTGTTTGGCCTAATTGGAAGCACATAAGCTGGGTTGGGGCAACTCACCCATAGTTTATATGGAAATAAAAATGAAAAATAAATAAATAATATTTTTTAAAAAAATAAAAAACAAAAATATGAACAAACACGTAAATAAAAAAAATATAAAGATCTTCTTATAAATATAAATTTTAATATAAAAAATTATAAAAAATAATTATTTAATTTAAAAATAAATATAAATTTCATTATGCATTTAAACATATTTTGAAAAAAAAATTATCTCTAATTTTTTTAGGACGAAAATACATTTTTAATATTTTTTTAATACTATGAAATAGTCTCCAAACAAGTTCAAAATTGCAAAAATATTCTAAAAATATTTTTTTGATCTTTTTTAACATTTTAAAAATATCGAAATAACTCAATATTTCGTGCATCATAGTCACTTAGCCCGTCCATCCTTTCTTGGGGTTTAGCAACCCATCATTACGGTCTTCACGTTAAGGTTTATTTTCTTAATGCTAAGCTAAGTTAATACTACTATAATTTTATATTTACATAATTTTTTGATAATGTTATTTTTACACTAATTTTTGAAGGATAAATTATAAATAATATAATAAAATATTCAAAATGAATGAACACCTTCAATAAAAAGAATTTTTTGATTTTTTCCAATCTTTTTCTTATTCTCATGATACAATAATCAAATATGAATTTTCAAAATTTTCAAATAAAATATGTTCGAGTTCAAATTGAAATTTTGATTCAATTAAAGAAAGAATAAGCCTATTTTTTTTAGTTCTAAGACCAATAGTTTTAGTGGTACACTCGGTTGTTTTAATTTTTTTTCATTATTAAAAAAAATAACGAAAATAAAATATACATTTTGAATTATAAGTATTTCTTTAAGGAAGTAATAATATTTCTTCATAAATTATCATTATTTTTTTTAAAAAAAATAAATGTTAAATTTATTTATAATTTTTGAAAAAAAAAAGTAACAATTTATAAAAATATATATATTTAAAAATATACTTATAATTTTGTAAATGTGAAAATCGGTGTTTGGCGTAGATATAACTTTTAAGGCTAATTTTTTTACTGGAGCAATCAGCATCCAGAAGTCAACACGTGGCTAATTGTGAATGGACTCGGCCCGTCGGGCTCTGCCACAGTAACTAACTCTCGTCACTCTCTCTGTGTATTCGTTCCAAATTCCAAACGCCTAGCGATCGTGTGAGTTGAATTCCTCTCATCTTTCGCTGGGGGCCTCTCGCAGCTGAAGCTTCCTCTTCCAAGCCAACCGTCAATGGCGGAAATCGATGACCCAAAAGCCCTAACCCTATCCGAGGTAATTTACATCTCTCTCTCCCTCCCTCCCTAAATGCGCATCTCTATCATTCTGTTTGGCGTGACACTTTGGATTGCGTTACCAGTTCGATCTGCATCGCTTTCCAATGCTGGAAATCTCTATATTTGTGTTCAATTGACATTATGTGGTTCAAATTTGAGCAATAATTAATTATTCTTTGTTTTTGACATTTTGCTGCGTTTTCCTTGCCTGTCCGCTTGATTATTCTTGGAATTGCAAGATGGTCCTCTGATTAGATAATCGTTAACAAGAAATGAGAAAGAAAAAAAAAAAAACTGGATATTTGTCAATATTTTTTGGTTTAATATTTAGTAGTTCTATTTTTCTTTATCTGACAATGAATTTCTCCGGATCTTAAGATGGTATTAAGTAAATGAGTATATTCAACCTTCATGTTATTGGCCAATAATACTTCTCCAAAGAATAATGCCAAATTTCCAATCTTAATATTGTCTCAATACCCAAGAACTGGGGTCATTGAGTGACATGCAGACGTCATTGTGCTTATAGATGGTTACTTCACCTCCTTCTCTATTGTAAAACTACAGGTTTTTTTAATGTGTAGTTAAATGTCACTTTTACAAAAGAGTGTTCATGTTCTTGGACATATTTCGGGTCTAGTGGTATTTCACTTTCATGATTGGCCCCATAACATCATCGAACTAAGACTTTCATCTGATAGATAAAATTGGCCCATCGTGAAAGAACCAACTTTAGATATTTAATCAACCATCACTAGCATGGAGGAGAAATTCATGCCCAGCTGACAAGTTCTTTGCTTCTAATTCTCCTACCCCTGAAGCAATTGATAACTATATTATTCTTTGTGGTGTAATGCCAAGTGTTTACAATGCCTCATAGTGATGCTTTTACTTTCTTATCTTGCCCAACTTACCATGCCAATCTTTGCTTCTATATTTCCCATTTTCCATCATGTTGTGCTTCTTTTTGCCTTATATGAAGGGAGGCATAAAACTGGAAGTCAATAACATAGCTAGATGCAACATACCTATAGGGAAATCTAATAACTAGTCACTCTAACATGTGGTAATTTGAGGATCAAAAAGGTAAACAGAAATATGTGATTGCATATGCAGACAAATAGTACTAGTATTGTTGTTGCCAAAATGTAATAATCTATTTTTAATCGTGGGAGAATACAATTTATGTGTGGTTGATCACAAGAGTCTTGAGAGTGTAGAGTCTTATGAGTATCGGGGATCCTAAGAGTCTTGAGGGTCCTGAGAGCCTTGAGAGTCTCGTGGGTCCTGAGTCTCTCGTCACCAAGTGTTATGAGAGTTCTGAGTATGCTAAGTGACGGGAAACTCTCGTGATCTTTTGAACGGGAGACTTGATGAAAAAGAGACTGCTTTGGATTTGACGGGAGGCTACTTGATGACTGAGAGACTTGGAAGACGAACACACGGTTAGGGGTGCGGGTGGGTGTCCCTACGCAAACCCTCCGATGTTTAAGTCAATTCTTGAGAGCAAGAGCGCAAGAATGTGTTCCAAGTGCTAGAAAGAGCGTACCTGAGGTTGGAGACGTGGCCTCCAATTTATAGAGGAGGGAGAGAGGGACACGTGGTGGCCGTCCCGAGAGTCTCGCTGCCCATCGCGAGGGTCTCGCGGCCCATCGATGGATATTCTTGATGGCGAGAAAGTGTTTTAGACATGAGGTGGTCGGGTAAGTGAGGGGAGAACCTCCCTGGTGTCGCCGAGAGGGTCTCTCGTTCACATGATCGAGAGAGTCTCCCTCTCTCGGCCTACTTGGGCTACTCCTTTTGGACTCTCGTCACCTTTTAGACTCTCGTCAACTTCAAACCCAATTTCAGTCTTGATGCGGCTAGTATCTGTAGAAGATAAAGAAGAATTCAAAAGAGGACTATCATGAAGACTCCTAAATTATAGGAGATAAGAGTTATAAAGATAAGATTATCTAGTTCTAATTATTCTCCTACATTTTAGAGATAGATTATTTGTATTTTAGATAACATAAATATCTTGTAAAGTAGATTAGATTAGACTCCTACATTATGTAGATGTCTTGTGTATATATTGATATCATATCTAAGGGAAATAATAATGATTTATTCTCTCTAGGATTAATTTTCTGCATGGTATCAGAGCAGAATTCTCTTCTTTTTTTACCCTGTTAGTCCTAGCCAATTTCCGCCGATTCACTAAGGCGTTTCTGTCCGATTTGTTCCCTTTCATAGCTGCTGGACTTGATCAACTTGTGTCATGACCGGAGTGAGCAGCCAACCCTCTGAGATTGTCCCTTTCCAAACCACCAATTCTGTGAACATGGACAACAACAGTCCATTCACAATCACCGGTCATAAACTAAATGGCCAGAATTTAATTCAATGGTCACAATCCGTTATGATGTTCATATGTGGAAAAGGGAAGGATGATTACCTTACTGGAGCAGTCAGCAAACCGAAAAAGGATCTAGCACAGTACCGGATCTGGAAGGCTAAAAACAACATGGTGATGTCTTGGTTGATTAACTCGATGAACAATGAGATAGGTGAGAATTTCTTGTTATACAATACAGCCCAAGAAATTTGGGAGGCTGTTAAAGAAGCCTACTCCCACATTGAG
This sequence comes from Diospyros kaki, assembly GCA_036245055.1. Classification (NCBI taxonomy): domain Eukaryota; kingdom Viridiplantae; phylum Streptophyta; class Magnoliopsida; order Ericales; family Ebenaceae; genus Diospyros; species Diospyros kaki. The sequence goes on from BSEG01000005.1 coordinate 44,816,670, forward strand.
AATACTTCCGAGTTGTTTGAGATAGAAAGTGTTCTCAATGACCTTATGACAAGGTGAGTCCCAAGTCACTCAATATTTCAATTCTTTGAATAAGTTTTGGCTTCAATTGGATAAGTGTGATACTATCCAATGGAAGTGCACTGAAGATTCAGCCAAATACAAAGAAATGATGGAGAAGAAGCGGCTATATAAGTTCTTGATTGGTTTAAATAAAAACCTAGATGGTGTGAGAGGTAGGATTCTTGGCACAAAACCTCTACCAAGCCTCAGGGAGGTGTTTGCTGAGGTTCGCAGAGAAGAAAGTTGGCCGAAACTAATGTTAAAGCCCTCAAATTCAGGCCTGGAACATTCTGCCCTATTTACCCGAGGAGGCAGCCTATCAAATCCCAAGCAGAAGAAGGGTCGTCCTTGGCGTGATCATTGCCACAAACCTGGTCACACAAAGGATACATGTTGGGATATTCATGGCAAGCCCCTGGATTGGAAACCAGCACATGAAAGGAAGAGTAAGGGTAATTTTATAGCAACCGAAGAGACAACTTCGGCCTCAAACTCAAGCTTATTTAGCAAAGAGCAGATGGAGTGGCTGCAACATAATTTTGGGAAAACCCAGCTACAGGGTTCTACGGTGGCTGCAGGTTCTATAGCCCACAAAGGTAACCCTCTACATGCTTTTATTGCTAATAGTAAGCTATCTATCATATGGATTGTTGACTCAGGAGCTTCCGATCACATGACTAGTAATGGTGGACTGTTAACAAACATTCAGCCATGTGACAAAGAGTGGAAGGTAAGGATTGCTGACGGATCATTAACAAAAGTAGCAGGAATTGGATCAGCTGTTCTGTCCACTGGTTTGACACTAAAAGATGTCCTATTTGTGCCTAATCTAGACTACAACCTTTTATCTGTTAGTAAGCTCACTATTGATATGGAGTGTGTTGCAAAATTCTCAAAAGATGTATGTGAATTTCAGGATCGGATTTCGGAGAAGATGATTGGCAGTGCTGAGGCATGTTCGGGACTCTACATTCTTCAAGGGACTGACTCCAGAAAAATTGAAGTAAAATCCAGCTATTGTCATTCCACTTCACCTCCTTGTTTCTCTAGTTTTCATTCCAATAATAGTGCAATTATGTTGTGGCACTATAGATTAGGACATCCAAACTTTGCTTATCTTCAGAAATTGTTTCCTTCTTTGTTCAAGAATTCAGATTTACACATGTTTCAATGTGAAATTTGTCAATATTCCAAGCATGTTCGGACTCATTATCCTAGTCTCAAGTATACTCCATCCTATATGTTTTCTTTGATTCATAGTGATGTGTGGGGGCCTTCTAGAGTCAAAAATGCTACCGGGGCTCGTTGGTTTATTTCTTTCATTGATGACCATACCCGTCTTACTTGGGTCTTTCTCATGAAAGAGAAATCTGAAACTAGCCACATTTTTCAAACCTTCCATATCATGGTGAAAAGACAATTCAATGCTAACATTCAAGTTCTTAGAACAGATAATGCTAAAGAATATTTCAATTCAATTCTAGGCACTTATCTGTCCCAACAAGGTATCATTCATCAAAGTTCTTGTGTTGATACACCCCAACAAAACGGGATTGCAGAACGCAAGAATAGACACCTATTGGAAATGGCCCGATCCTTATTATTTTCTGCTCATACTCTTAAACATTTTTGGGGTGAAACTATTCTTACAACTACCTATCTTATCAATAGAATGCCCTCACGCATCCTCATAGTTATCAAAGGCGCGCCTAGGCGCGAGGCGCCTTAAGGCGCCAGTCTGGCGCCTCGCCTGGGCTGAGGCGAGGTGGATTTGGCGAGGCCCTCGCCTTGCGCGCTTAGGCGCTGGGGTGTGAGGCGCGCCTCATAAAACTTAGGTCTTCTAACTTAATCTTGCAGCCCAATCCGACTCTAGCATCCATCCTCTCCAGCGCGCTGCTCGTGCTTACCCGATCTTCCTCTTCCTCTCCGCGCCTGCCTCCTCTCTTCCTTTCCTCTCTAGCTCGCCCGATCTTCTTCTTCCTCTCCTCTCCAGCCGCGACCCCCTCCTCTCTTCCTCTCCAGCTCGGCCCGACCTTCTTCCTCTCCTCTCCAGTCGCGCGCGACCCCCTCCTCTCTTCCTCTCCAACGACAACCCCCTCCTCTCTTCCTCTCCTCTCCAGCCGCGCCTGCCTCCTCTCTTCCTCTCCTATCCAGCCACACCCACCTCCTAGCCTGTTAATTTCCTCTCCAGCCAGCCGCACCCTCTTCCTCTATTCTCCTCTGCCCACGATCTTCTCCTCTCTTCCTCGCCTCTCTTCTCATTTGCTCTTCAATTTGAAGCTGTTAAGGCTGCCCACGGTCTTCTCCTATCTTGTAAGTTCTTTTAGTTGTTTTTTATTTGTTTATTTCTTGCATTCTTGTTTAATTTCTTTTGTTGGCAGCTGGTTGCTGATTTCTTTTAAGTCTTTATGGTTTATTTCTATCATTAGGAGAATTTTGTGGAAGTTGGAAGTTTGGAACTGTGTTGCAACAGCCCAATAAATGTCGTCAACCACTTCCAAAACGGACCCGGCATGGAATTATTTTGAAGCTGATCCTAATGATAGAAATACCACCACTTGTAAATTTTGTCGTAAAGTAACAAAAGGTGGTATATTTCGGGCGAAACAACATCTTGTGGCAGGTTTTAGGAATACTAAAGCTTGTCCAAAATGTCCTCCATCAGTGAAAGAAGAGATTGGAGAGTATTGGAGAGTACATGAAAAAAAAGAAAAATAGCAGGGATGAGCGAAATATAGCATCGTTAGATGATGATCTTCAATTTGGTGAAGGGTATGATGATGATGATGATGAGCCGCTGCCTCAAAGTAGAAAAAGACCCAATGTATCTACTGGAAGTGGAAATGGTACAGGTACTGGTAGTGTTGGTAGTGTTAAAGGGCCAACACAAAAGGGTCCACTTGATGTTTTTCTTAAAGACCCAGAAGTTAATGTGTTGAAAAGCAAGGGCAAAGGAAAGCAAACAAGGTTGGGTGAGCATGATTTTGCAAAAAGAGAATTAAGAGCTCGAGTTTGTAGAAGCTTTGCACGATGGATGTATGATGCAGGCATTCTATTCAATGCAGTGACATATGACAGTTTTAAAGTATTTATAGAAGCAGTTGGTCAGTATGGTCCGGGTGTGAAGCCGCCTAGTTACCATGAAGTCAGGGTTCCCCTTCTCAAACAAGAGGTAGAAGCCACTCGTGAAATGATGAAAGATCATGAAGAGGCGTGGGCCAAATATGGATGTTCCATTTTGTCAGATGGTTGGAAAGACAAGAGGGAAAGGACATTGATTAACTTTTTAGTCAATTCTCCTAAAGGAAGTATGTTTTTGGAGTCTGTTGATGGTTCTAGCTATTCAAAGACTGGGGAAAAGATGTTTCAATTATTAAGTAAATGTGTGGAAAAAATTGGAGTAAGAAATGTGGTGCAAGTGGTCACCGATAGTGCTTCAAACAATGTTTTAGCAGGTATGAAATTCATTTTTATAATTTGTATTATGTTTATAAATAGAACAATTTGAATATTCATTAGATATTTATTATTTACTAATATCTTGTTAATTTCACTCTAAATAATAATAGGAAGATTTTTGGAGGCAAAATATCCTACGTTGTTTTGGACACCATGTGCAGGGCATTGCTTGGATTTAGTGTTGGAAGATATTTTCAAGTTGCCTAATATGAAGAAGACATTTGAGAGAGCTGTTATGGTGAATAGCTATATCTATAATCGTTCGGGTCTAGTAAACATGCTTAGAAGGTTTATTGACAAGAAAGAGTTGTTGAGGCCTGCAAAAACACGGTTTGCAACTGTCTTTATCACTTTGGGCAGGATGCATAGTCTGAAAAGCTACCTTAGAAGGATGTTTACCTCCGAGGAGTGGATGACAAGCAAGTGGGTAAAAGAAGCGGGGGCTAAAAAGGTTGTAGAAGTGATTTTGATGCCTTCATTTTGAAACAATGTTGTATTTGCTTTAAAGGTGGCTGGTCCATTGGTGCGTGTATTGCGCTTAGTGGATGGTGAGAAGAAGCCTGCTATGGGATACATATATGAGGCCATGGATAGGGCTAAAGAAGCGATTGCTAACTCTTTTAATGGGGATGAAAAGAAGTATGCACCCATTTTTCAGATCATTGATAATCGATGGGATGTTCAGCTTCATCGCCCCTTGCACGCAGTTGGTTGGTACTTGAACCCAAAATATTTCTACAAGACTGAACGTATAGATCCAGAGATCATGACTGGCTCATATGAATGCATTAGAAAGTTAAATCCATATGCAAATGTTCAAGACCAAATTGATGCTGAGCTTTCGATGTATAACAATGCAGATGGGTTCTTTGGAAACTATATGGCTATTAGAAAGAGAGCTGAGAAATCACCAGGTACACATATATATATATTACATTATATATATAATCATTCTAGATAATAGATAATAACTAACCCATGAATTTTATTGGACAGCTGAATGGTGGGCTTCATATGGAATGTCAACACCCACGTTGCAAAAATTTGCAATTAAAATTCTTAGCTTGACTTGTAGTTCATCTGGGTGTGAACGTAATTGGAGTGTGTTTGAAAATGTAAGTGCACACTTACAATTTTTATTAGTAGTTGGTTTGTTTCATGTAGCTTATTCTTACTTCTTAGTATGTTTTTGCATGAATTGTTGCAGCTTCATACTAAACGGAGAAACAGGCTTGATTAACTTCGTTTAAACGACTTGGTGTTTGTAAAATACAATAGAGCATTGAGGCATTGGTATCAAATGTGTGATACCATTGACCCTATCATATTGACCCACATTGATGAAAGCAATGAATGGTTGACTGGAAAACTTGATGAGGGGAATGATAAAGATGATGAAACTGTTTTTCCAGATGACGTTGGGGATGGATTGACATGGAGTAATGTTGCTGCGGCTGCAGGAGTTGGAGAGCCTAGTTATCAATTTAGAACTAAACAAACTCGATCACAATCGGGATCAACTTCGGCTTCGACTTCAAAGCAGCGAGTAACTCAGGAAATTGAAGAGGAGGAGGAAAGTGAGGTAGATGATGAAGACTTGGAAGAGGGAGAAGAATTGAGAGATGAAGAAGAAGATGAAGGGGTGATTGAAGGGGATGATGAAGATATTGATCTTGATGTTGATGATCTCCTTGATGATGATTGATTAAAAGACTTCTTTATATTGATTGGGACTTGTAGTGTTTATGTGTTTGTTTAGAACTTTGTATTATAATTGGTACTTGTTTGAATTTGAGACTTTAAGTTTGAACTTTGATGATATTTCTAGTTTAGAATTTGCATGATGAATGAATTAACTTTGATGTTGTTAGTTTATAGAATTTGAAGATAATGAATCATGAATGATATGAATGTGTTATTATTGATAATTTGATAGTTGTTTATGATTTTACAAGATTTTGAGTTTTTTTCCTAAAAGGTGCGCCTCGCTTCGCAAAGGCGCGCCTCGCCTCATACGCCTCAGGCTCCAGGACCTTTTGGGCCTCGCTGCGCCTCGCGCCTTTCAGAACTATGCGCATCCTCAAATTTCAAACTCCTAGTCAGCTTCTTCTTGCCTCTTTTCCTCACACCTGGGTCCTTTCTCACCTTCCTCTCTCAAGATTTTTGGCTGCACTTCATTTGTTCACATTCACTCTCAATTTCGGAGTAAACTTGACCCAAAATCCATCAAATGTATCTTCCTTGGCTATTCTCCACACCAACGAGGTTACAAATGTTATTTTCCCAGCCTTAAGCGGTTTTTCACATCCATGGATGTAACCTTTTTTGAAACACAACCTTATTATCCCAAAACCAATATTCAGGGGGAGAATACTCCAAATCCTCAAGAATATTAGTTTTGGGATTCTTTTTGGGATCCTCAGCCTAACCACCAGCAACCAGAACTTGGAATTTCTCTATCTAACCAACAACAACAGCTTGAAAATCAGCCACCGCCACTTGTAAACCCTATAAATCTGTCTCCCTCTCCTCATGAACTTCAAGTTTATTCTAGGAAAAGGTCTAAACAGAAAGAATGTGGGGAACCAACATGTCCTGAGGCTGACAAAAATTCTGATCTGGATTTGGAACTGTTGGAAAAGGGGAAGACTATGCCTGCTGGACAAAATTCTGAAATTTCAGAAAATTCAGCCTTGGATGAGGATTTACATTGGCCTATAGCATTGAGAAAGGGAGTACGATCATGCACTCAACACCCAATTCACAACTACATTTCCTACAAAGGTCTCTCACCTAATTTCAGTGTTTTTATATCAAATATCAGTAAGGTGCAGGTTCCTAGAACAGTTCAGGAGGCTTTTCAACATCCTAAGTGGAAGGAGATAGTTCTTGAGGAAATGAAGGCTTTGAAGAGAAATGGGACTTGGGTAATTACTGAATTACCTCTTGGAAAACATCATGTAGGTTGCAAGTGGGTATTTACAATTAAATACCGAGAAAATGGAGAAATTGATAGGCATAAAGCTCGTCTAGTGGCAAAAGGGTTCACTCAATCTTATTGTATAGATTACCAAGAGACTTTTGCTCTAGTAGCAAAATTGAATACAATCAGAGTCTTACTATCCCTAGCTGTAAACTTGGATTGGCCACTCTACCAATTGGATGTGAAGAATGCCTTTTTAAATGGAGACCTCGAAGAAGAGGTATATATGGAAATCCCTCATGGATTTGAAACTAATCTCACAAGGAAAAAGGTATGCAAATTAAAGAAATCACTGTATGGGCTCAAACAGTCTCCTAGAGCCTAGTTCGAGAAATCTACAAAGGCAATCAAGAAATATGGATATGTTCAATGTCAGGCAGACCACACCTTATTCATCAAAAACTCCTTGGGAGGTAAAATATCCATACTTATTGTATATGTTGATGATATAATTGTTACAGGAGACAATGTCTTTGAAATCAGGAAGCTTAAGGAAGTGTTGGCAAAAGAATTTGAAATCAAAGATCTTGGAAGCCTAAGGTATTTCTTAGGTATGGAAGTTGCAAGGTCCAAAGAAGGAATATTAGTTTCTCAACGAAAGTATATCCTAGATCTCCTCATTGAAACAAGAATGTTGGGATGCAAACCAGCTGATACACCAATGGAAACTACTTTAAAGCTGGATGTGGGCAAAGAAAGTGCTCCAGTAGACAAAGGAAGATATCAAAAATTAGTGGGAAAGCTTATATACTTGTCTCATACAAGACCAGATATAGGTTTTCCCGTGAGTGTGGTAAGCCAATTCATGAATGATCCTAGAGAAGGACATTTGGAAACTGTATATCGAATTCTGAGATATCTTAAGATGACACCAGACAAAGGGCTAATGTTCAGGAAAACTACTAACCGAGGGGTGAAGATTTACAGTGATGTTGATTGGGCAGGATCAATTTGTGATAGAAGGTCAACCTCCGGATATTGCTCATTTGTTTGGGGAAATTTAGTTACTTGGCATAGCAAGAAGCAATCTGTGGTATCTAGGAGCAGCGTAGAGGCTGATTTAGGGCTATGGCCCATGGGTTCTGTCAGGGTATATGGCTAAAACGATTGCTACAAGAGTTACATGTATCTATGGCACAACCAATACAAGTATTATGTGACAACCAATTGGCTATTAGTATTGCTTAAAACCTAGTCCACCATGACCGAACAAAACATGTCGAAATTGACAGGCACTTTATTAAAGAGAAGTTAGAAGAAGGAGTTTTTCAACTTAACTATACTTCCACAAATAGCCAAGTTGCAGATATTCTAACTAAGCCACTACCAAGAAGAGTGTTTGATGAGCTAAGTACCAAGCTTGGCCTGAATAATATATTCAGCCCAGCTTGAGGGGAAGTGTAGAAGATAAAAAAGAATTCAAAAGAGGACTATCATGAAGACTCCTAAATTATAGGAGATAAGAGTTATAAAGATCAGATTATCTAGTTCTAATTATTCTCCTAAATTTTAGAGATAGATTATTTGTATTTGAGATAACATAAATATCTTGTAAAGTAGATTAGATTAGACTCCTACATTATGTAGATGTCTTGTGTATATATTGATATCATATCTAAGGGAAATAATAATGATTTATTCTCTCTAGGATTAATTTTCTGCAGTATCTTTAAAAAACTCAAAACATGAAAGTTGTAGATAATTTCCTTGACTTTCCAAAGAATTTTGAATCACCTCAATCAGAGCTTGAACGAGAGAGTTATGCCCAAAACACCAAGCAGCGCCGAAACCACACCCACTTGGTTTTATGACCGAGTGGGTGTGCACGTGCATCATCTTCAAGCCCGATTTCAACCTTGATGCGAGCAGTATCTCTCAAAACTCAAAACATGAAAGTTGTAGATATTTTTCTTGGCTTTTTATAGAATTTTGAATCACCTTAATCGGAGCTCGAACAAGAAAGTTATGCCCAAAACACCAATGCAGCGCCGAAGCCACACCCACTCGGTTTTATGACTGAGTGGGTGCCCCCCACTTGGTCTCAGCTCGACCTCTTGCTCCTTCGGCTTGTTTCCTTGATCTCTTGCAACCCGGTTGTCCTTTGGGATTCATGTCCACGTCTCACGACTCTTTTAGGTCCCGTGACTCTCGTCATCCTTTCAAGTCTCGTGACTCTTTTGTAGTTTTACTTCTCTCCAAGTTTGCCAGGCATATCAAGTATCATTTAGCATGAACTAATAATCAAGACTCATTATGATGAAAACCACGAGTCAAATAGAGTAGAAATTAATCTCTAGTAATGCATTCAAGTCCAATTTCCAAAATATTTGCATCACTATCAACATATGACTTCAAGCATGTTTGATTACATAAAAGAATAGCATATTTGAAACCAAATCCAAATGTCTGATAATTGGTGGAAGTATTTGCATTTGGATCCAAATTCACCCTGGATTTGGACCCAAAAAGTTGAAGGATTTGAAATGACATCATTTGAAATTTCTTTATCCAAACGCAACAATAAAGTGTAGAAATCTTCTTAAAGTTTTCTTTATCAGCATTAATTCAATTAACTACTGCTGCAAAATTATCAGCATCATCCTTGAGTGCATCTTTTTTCTTTTATGGAGTATTTTAAGCTTAAAATGCAACTAACTAAACCTTTTTATCTAACATGTTAGCCTAGTGAATTTCCTCTCTACCACTGGGTGACCAGGACACGAGATGTTGTCACTAGATTCACAGTCACTATCATTCTTGGTGTCATAGAGGTGGTTTTGATTCATAGCGTTAGAAGACTATCTTGTCTATTTTTTTGGTTGAGAAAAGAATTTATGTTCTCTCTTGCTCTGGCATTGGGCAGTTTGTACGTGACATGACTTGCATGTGAATTCTTAATTTCCTTCTGCTGTATAGGATTTGCCCATTTCTGGCGGTTATTTGTTATGAACTTTTATTACCTCCCCCCACCCCAACAGGGAAAGAGAATATTTGGTATTTGAAAGATGCCTTTCAATTTATATATTTAAGGATCATTTAGTACTTGAGATAACACTATTCTTTGTCACATACCATGATCAACAAATTTAAAAAAAAAAATTCAATAATCAATAAATTATCCATGAAAATTTAAATATATTTACAAGTCAACAAAAGTTGCTTGCCACTCAATACATCAAAAACTGATTAGCATCAAATATTGTAATGCTCATAAAAATGTCGATATGTTATTATAAAGCAAACATTCTATCTTCTAGTATTCAAACAAGAAAAATTCCAACTGTGTCATTACCATCGGAGAGTAAATGTCCTGTGTCTAATGCATCTTTTGATGTGTTCCAATATAAATTTGTTGAACATGGGCACACCATTTGGCACATTGACAAGTAACACGTCAGGCATGGGGCAAGTATATCTCTGAGTAAGCTTGTTATGTGTTCCTTTGACCTTTTTGCTGAGTTATAATTCATACTCTCTTACAATTGGATGTTGATAAAACGCTACTTGATCCTGTATATTATATGAATTTGTCTTAACTGCAGGCTTTCTTGTTTGGCAACTTTTTTTCAGCTATGAGAACTGAGTCAACTGACTATGTTTTGATGTAAACTGGCATTGGTGATTAAATTTTTACAAGATGCTTAGGATAGAAAGAGTTCATCATAGCAACAGACTAATTGATCGTATGTTAAATTTGGTAATTCTAGTGTAATTCTAGTGTAATTTGTCAAAACAGCAATATTTGTTGAAAGAGAAAGAGGAGAAGCTGGATAAGGGTATGCAACCTTCAAATGCCACTTCTGTGGAATTTACTATTCCAAAAACTGAGGGAAATCAGGTTGTTGAAGAAACACCAGAGATTAAGGTAAGATTGACAGAACCATTCTTGTTCAGCTGATCTTTGTTCCTGAATTAGCAGCATACTTCTTTCATGTGCTTATGCTGCTCTTTCCTCTGTGCATTTGGACTAGCTTGAGACAGCACCTGCAGATTTCCGTTTTCCAACTACAAATCAAACTAGGCACTGCTTTACCAGATACATTGAGTATCATCGGTTAGTTTCATCTAGACCTATTCTTTATCCCTACCTACCTTATGAATTCTGTGACTTCATTAACTTCACTGGATGAGCATATCTTATTTCTTTGTGATCATTCCAGTTGTGAAGCTGCAAAGGGAGAAGGAGCTCCCGAGTGTGACAAGTTCGCAAAATATTACCGGGCTCTTTGCCCTGGTGAATGGGTATGAATAATTTTTGCCTTTAAACACTTTCACAGCCTAATCTCTGCTGAATTTTGGCTCAGCCCCAATGATATGCCTCACAACTACCCTGTTGATCTCTTATAAAGGGGGTGCATTCTCGATGCACAAAACTCCCTGCTCTAAAAGGGTAGGGGGAGGATCGTATCTTTATGCAACCTTCTCCATGCTTTTTTGCAAGGAGGCTATTTTCATGACTTAATCTGTGATGGTCAGATAGGAGCAATGCTACCATTGCTACCGAAGCTTGCCCCCCCCGTTGATCTCCTATGCCTATGTTAAAACTGATTGAACTGGAATCTTCATGGAAACATAAAACTTATTCTGGTGTGACTTGATAATGTGATGCACAGATAGACAGATGGAATGAGCAGAGGGAGAATGGCATCTTTCCTGGTCCATTGTAGGCTTTGCCACCCAGAGAGCCTAATAAAATCTGGTTCTGCCACTGATTCTGTCTCTGTCCTTGGATCTGCCAGATGATTTCTTGAAATGACCAAAATTTTTATTTTTGCAGTTAATAAGAAAACCATTGGCTTGTCTTCTAGAACTACTTAATGTCCAGATACAAATCTGTTGCTAGTCTTCATATTGATGGAACATTATTCTCAACATTTTTTCTTTTTGAGAAGACACCAAAATATTTGAAAAAACAAAAGCATCCTTCATCTTCCTTGGAAACTCTTCCTCTAGCAATGGTTCTCTCTCTTGAAGAAGAGTATGTTTATCTTTTCTTATTATTTTTTGATGTTTTATAGTCACAATTCTTTTTCTTTTTGCTTTATTTTCTTTGGTTGTTATGTGGCTGACAGGTCAATGAAAAAGCATAAATAAACCTGGGATGTAGAATCAGTTTTCTCTTTGTATTGTTATAATTGTTTTGGTTTTCAAATTTTTGAAGATGGCAGGAAAATTTACAGATTTATATAATCGAAGTTTCATGTAGATAAATATACAAGCACATTGCCTATGAATTAGAGGTGTCAAAAGGGCCGGTCCGGCCCAGCCCGGTCCGGCTCGAGTCGGCCCACGGGCTTTTTAAACAGGTCGGGCCAGCCCTTTTGCCATTGATAGGGCCTGGCCCGGCCCACGGCCCCCTACAAAGGGGCCGGGCCGGGCTGGAGGGCCGGGCTGGGCCCTTAGCCCACAGGGCCTAGCGGGCCGGGCCCGGTGGGCCCAGCCCTTTTTTTCCTTTTTTAAAAATAATACATATAATATATACATATATAAATATCAAAATAATACATACATAAAAATTATTTTTTTTTTAAATATTTTCTATCTTAATTCTTAAATATTATTTCATCATTTTATATTTCAAAATTCTATATACTTTATAAATTTTCTTGTGAATTAATATGAAAAATAATGTACATATAAAAAGAAGAATGTTTATTTATAATTTAAATATATAAAAAATTTAACTTAAAATTTTTAAATAAATTGATGATTATTATTTATATATATTGCGAAATTAAATGTTTTAATATCTAATATCAATAATTATTAAAGAATAACAAAATTTAAAAAAAAATGAATAAGGGCCTTGCTGGCCCATAAGGGCCTCATGGGCCCGGCCCATAAAGGCCACGGGCCGGGCCAGGCTGGGCTAGGCCCTTAAACGGGCCGGGCCGGATCGTGGGCCTAATTTCTTTGGCCCAGCCCGGCCCCCATGAACAGTAACGGGCCGGTCCGGTCTTTTTGACACCTCTACTATGAATAGCTGATGTACTTATGATCTCAAATAACAATAAAAAACTTCATCCAATTAATCATATTCACGAGACTTTTCTCTTTTATACTTAGAAAGAAAATCATATCTCATTGGATACGAAATTTATATTATTATTGTTATTATTATTAGGGAATTGAATCTTGCAGCAGATAGGATTAAGTGAGATTTCCTTAAATTACAGAAGAGGGGAAAGTGGAATATTATACTAAAATTATTGGGCTATAAGTTAGTGTTAAGCAGTAAGTCTTGATCATTTTTTTTAGGTTTTATGTGGTCTCTAATTATTATTTTGTTGGATTTCAGAAATGAAGTGTATTAATGCTCCTATGAAAGCCTAATAAAGCATCATTAAATCATAACCTTATAAATCTTATAATATAATTACCAATCACATCAAAGCCTAATCTCACATTATAATAAGGTCAGTAATAAAGTTGGGATAGAGGTTGAGATATGTATGTCCTCTCTTTAATCCCGATATCTCATGTTTCTCTTAACCGTTTACTTAAATTTTTCTAGTTCGATCTCCACTCAATGAAATAACATTAGACTCTTTGAATTTGATTTTTAAGTAATTGAATTCAAAAAATTTATTAAAAATATATTTGTTCAATTTATATATATATATATAATTGCATTTCTAATATAATTATACAATTTAAAAATATACATAAACAATTATTTTTCAAATTTTTATATGTATTAAAAACATAACAACCATATTATTCAATCACAGTTATATTTAAAATCAAATTTCAAATAAAACAAACAAATATAATATAACATTTATCAAATTATTGTTCTCAAATTCAAACCAAATACAACAAGTTATTGACAATAGACCAAGCCAACGCACAAATCAAAATTCAAATATCATCCCGAATTCAAATCCCATACTACATAATACAGTTAATATCAATTGAATTGCTAAAACCATAACTTGCATCATAAATTTCATCTAATAAAATAATTAATTTAAAGTTTATTGTCAAAGTTTCATGATGTCAAAATGAACTGTTTACTTAATTAATAAAATAAATAATATTTATATATATAAATATAATATATAAAATGTCAAAATAAGGCAATAAAAATTCGAAACGAGAATGCTAAATATCATCTCTACATTTACCCAACTATTATCAATCAAAAAAAATATCTAATCTTAGCCCCAATTAACGACCATTAACCCTATGCCAATCGAAACGAAACAAAACAAAACAAAATAAATTTATTTATATTTAGGTTTAGGAACATTTGACCAACTCATGAGATGGGTAAATAAATACCTTTTATTTATGAGAGTAAGAAGGAAAGAAGAAAATTGCACTAAAAATAGGCAGAAGCAGAGGGAGGGAGAGAGCGTCGGGCATCTTAAATTCTTATAATCTCATATCGTCATCTTCTCGCTGCTGTAGCCGTGGCGATGGGCTTGCAATGCTTGTGCTTGGGCGGCACCGCCTTCCACACCCTTAAGCTAGCCGCAGTTCCATCGTATTCACCCTCGTCTTCCTCCATTTTCCGGCCACTCTCCAGAGCCCTATTTCATGGTGGCCGCTGCCTCCTCCTCCCCCTCCAGTCTCCCGTCAAACCCTCGTTTCCGCTTCTTTCCAGAGCTCTTTCCGTTTCTGCCGTCCACTCCACTCTCATCGAGGAAAAAGGTCATCTGAATCTTCTTCCCCTTCATCCTCTCCCCTCAAGAAAGTGTTTCTGCCTTTTGACGATTGGTTGTTGTGATTTGGTTCAGTTGTCAAACCTCAGTGGAAAGCGGCTATAGATTTCAAGTGGATTCGGGAGAACAAAGCGGACGTTGCGGCCAACATTAAGAACCGCAGTTCCAATGCTAACTTGGAACTGGTTCTTGACCTCTACGACAGATTGTTAAATGTTCAGCAGGTTATGGTTCTTCTGAATCTTGAATTTTTTTTTTCTTTTTGAGTTTAATTTAATTGAATTATCCATCTATTAATTGATGTAACGGTGAATGTGGACTAATTTTCTTAGATTGATTTAGATAAAATTTGAACAAGAAACTGTAATCAAAGACATTGTGACCAGAAGAGCAATATTGAAATAAAATAAATGCCCTAGCCTTCAAATTTAACTGTGCAAATTTTACATTCAAACAAGAAAAAGATGAACTTGAATTTTAGTGTGCGAATTAAGATATGTCTTTATTGACTGCACCGATGATAATCAATGGCTAGTAAAAAAAATTTAAGGTTATTTCTATTGGTATGAGGATTTAGTTATTTTTCTTTCATGTGAATAGTGAATTTGAAAGACTTGCCAAAATCCTAATTGATAAGTTCATATCACGCTTTATCATGGACATCCTGTGTGGTTGCATTGGAAGTTTCTTCTCTATATGATTTCTGTATGAATTCCATGCTCATCCATTGCAAGTTTACAATTTGTCTTTCTGATTCATCAAATTTCTCCAATAATAGCAGAATCCTTCAAATTTGTGCATGGAGTATAAGCAATTGCAGGGTTCTTAACCACACTCCTTAAACCTTGGATTAATTTATCTTTTTTGTAGCCCCACAGTGTTGGCCTAAGCTTCTGAGTCAGCCTTGCAACTATGTTGCGAGCGGTGAACTGGAGATGTACATGTCTAAAATATCTGATCCATGGATGAACAGTTTTCCTCTCTATGTAACTTGGCGGCCTTGGAAATGGAACAAAAAAGTACATGCTATAGCATATAGACTTGTACCTGAAGTAGAATATGATACTTAACCTTGAAAATTTATGTGGTAATGCCAGCTAAAATAATTTACTTATGAAAGAGGTTTGGTGCTGTTAAGACCCTAGGATTTTTTAGGGTTTGAATAGGAATTTAGAAGAAGAAGAAGAACAGAATGGGGAGGGAAACAGAACAGAAAGAGGGAGAACGAGAGAGAAAAGAATAGAGAGAGATGTATGGAGAATTGGAGAAAGATAGACTAGAGAGAGAGAATATGGAAAACATTCATGTATTATTCAATAATCCCTTCGGCTATTACACAAGCCTTCTTATAGGCTCTCTCCTAACTCCCTAACAATCATTCAGCTAACTCCTAACCCCCTAACAGCTTACAACACAACCCTTTGTTAGTTATAGCCCCATTTGTCCCTTATACCCCTAGGTTCCTTACAGGTGCCTAATGAGATTGTTTAATGAAACCATGCGTTTTTAGAACATAACTCCCATTTTCTGCTTAGAAATGCCACTTATTTCTGCATGACAGCAGCAAAATAAACTGCTTTATTCTCAATTGTAGCTAATGGTCACTCACAGATAGCAGGAAGTTCAAAGGCTTCGTACTGAAAGGAATGTTGTCGCAAACGAGATGAAAGGGAAGCTGGAACCCTCTGAGCGTCAGAAGCTAATAGAAGAAGGTATAACAATTGAAGTTGACATTATCCTTTCAATCACTTGTTATAGATTATCTTATAGTGTTCTCTGATAAACTTTCATCAGGTAAGAATATTAAGGAAGGACTTATTACTTTGGAAGAAGACTTGCTCAAACTTGCCGATGAACTTCAGCTGGAAGCACAGCGAATTCCAAATATGACCCATCCAGATGTTCCAATGGGAGGGGAAGATAGTTCTGTGCTAAGAAAGATGGTTATTTCTTCAAATTATCTATCTTCCTATTGCTTGTTTCCCAGAAAGGGGATGAGTTTCTTCTTATTTCCTTTCTCACTTTACTTGCATTTTTTCAGGTTGGCAACCCCAGGGAGTTTGGCTTCCCTATCAAAGATCACCTTCAACTAGGGAAAGATTTGGATCTCTTTGATTTTGACGCTGCCGCAGAGGTATTTCTTCTGCTCAACTAAGGTATTTAGCATCTTTAGCTTGTTTATGTGGAAGCTTGAGAGTAATCAGCTAGTGAATTAGAATTTTATCTCTGAAGGTCAGAACTGATGTTTCTCTGTACAACTGATACGAAATTGTTATTGGATAAATAAAACACTTCCAAGATCAAGTGCTATTTGAGAGATTTTGAATGGAGAGAAAGAATAGCAACTGAATATTAGTGTTGTTTCTCTTTGCTGTTCAATCCGATAGATTTTTTAAATTGTATTCCCAGCATATATTCTATAAAAAACAGGCTTGCCCAACTTGTCCACAACCAAGGATATTCATTTCCATTATGTTGGATTCAATTGAACCTTCATTCATAAATAACCATGTCTGAATGTTTTTCTTCCTAGTTGGTAAATCAATGGTTTCCTTTATGGTTGATTTTGCATGGTTGATGAGGAATGGGCTACTGTGGCTCCACAGAAAGGGGGAACTAAAAGGGGAAAAATAAATTGCTTTGATTTATATGTTATAGTAGATCTTACTTGTTCATGGTTGTGCAGGTCAGTGGATCCAAATTCTACTACTTGAAGAATGAAGCAGTTTTGCTAGAGATGGCCCTTATAAACTGGACAATCTCGGAAGTCGTTAGAAGAGGCTTCACGCCCCTTACTACCCCAGAAATTGTACGGTCTTCTGTCGTTGAAAAATGTGGCTTCCAACCTCGTGGGGAAAATACACAGGTGCGTAGGTTTCTTATAATGACTAATAACTACCTCTTCTGAAGATACTTCATATAGCATGGTCCTGACTTATATAGCATGGATTGTCAGATATCAAGTTTATAATACCATTGCTTTTGAACCATATTTACCATGAACCTCCCTGTCAGTCTTAGCTATATCCTTGGTAGGGGTATAAACTTCTAGAAGTAGTTAGATCTCTTATTTGAACTGTGATCAGTAGTTGTGGGATTTGTGGCTAAAATTTAACTGAAAATATTTATCTTCCCGGAGCTGTTGGCTATTTTAAGTTGAGATGTTGCCAACTACTACAGGTTTATTCTATAGAAGGTAGCGATCAATGCCTTATAGGCACTGCAGAGATTCCAGTAGGAGGAATTCATATGGATTCCATTCTAGCTGAGTCATCCTTACCTTTGAAGTATGTAGCTTTCTCCCATTGCTTTCGTACTGAAGCTGGTGCTGCTGGCACAGCAACAAGGTAAACTGCTATATGATTTCTTTACATGGAAGTTGTTTGAAATGCATCAATTTTTATCAGTCTATGTTCAGTGCACTTAAATGGAATTTATTTTATTTTTCTTGGAGCTTTCACCCTCATTTTCTTGCCTTTTTGTTTCCCTTTTAAAGTGATTGATGCGGGAGGCCCTATTGTAATTGAATTGCTGTGTAATATGCCTTTTCTTATGTGTATGATAGACGTTAAAAGGGAAACCACCCACGTCACTAGGGACTCAACAAGTCACCTTCTAACCTGGTGGGGTCCCCTGCCTTTACAACCTATGGACCGAATGGCAAGCAACCACCCAAGCAACCAAGGGCCCATTACTTGAACTTGAGACCTAAGTCTCAGCACAAGGGATGACCCCCACGAAGCTACCACCTTGGGCGGTGTTGTCATGTGTCTTTGGTGCACCTATATTGATAAAAATGCAAGATGCACCTCTTAGTAATGATCCGTGCCAATGAATATGAATGGGAATCTTTTTTCTGTAATTATTATTATATAGCAAGTAAAATTATGAATATTGCAGATATTTAGTCTCTCTCTCTCTCATATTATGGGATATCAGTTCCGTGTAGCCCGAATAACTGGACGTGAGAAGCACTGTGTTCCTATTATTTTATGTCAAGTTTCTACGTGAACATATTCACATGGTTGCAACGATTTTGGCAATAGCTGTCTACTTTTTGAGACTTAACCTCTAGGGAGTTAATATATTATCAAATATATGTCAGCAATGGTGGTTCAATCCCTTCTTTGTTTCTTTGGCTTTGTCTACAAGTTCTTTTTTTTTTTTTTTTTTTAATTTCAATGGCTGCTGATCATCCTACTAGTTATCAGTGAAATAAAAAGAAAAAATATAGCTCTTGACCCTAATGATACATACGATATAGTTTTATCTATACTTGATAGATCGGTAACTATACTGGCACAGGGGCCTTTATCGAGTCCACCAGTTCAGTAAGGTGGAGATGTTCATCCTTTGCCAACCTGGGGAAAGTGATTCTTACCATGAAGAATTAATCAAAATTGAAGAGGACCTCTACTCATCATTGGGCTTTCATTTTAAGTAAGTATAGACAATTGCCCGAATGTCCCTAAATATGCTTGTTCGCTTGTGTGGTTTTATTTTCATATCAATGCATTCTTCAAAGCAATAATATTGAACTTGGCAGAACACTAGATATGGCTTCTGGGGATTTGGGTGCACCTGCTTATCGGAAATTTGATGTTGAGGCATGGATGCCAGGCTTAGGGCGATTTGGTGAGGTATGTCCAAAATATGTTCTGGTTACATGTCTAAGTATATATGCATGAATGATGGATGACACTGCAATCAGCAAGAGAGAGAGAGAGAGAGGGACATGTATATACATGATCTACTTCTTTCAACAATATTGTCTGAAATTTACACCATGCAATTTGGGACTCTTCTCAGCGCTGCCCCCCCCACCCAAAAAAAAATAAATAAAACCAACTAAGATTATACCACTCACAATCTAATAGAGGAGCAAAGATTCACGAGATTTGAACTTACTACCTTAGGCCCACCAATGCTATCACCTATCACTGGGCTACCTCCAGTGGTCTCGGTCTCTCACTCTTGCACTATCATCTCTTTGTTAAGGAGAACAAGTATAGCATCTTGGAGGGTTGTTAGATTCCAAAAAAAAATATCAATACTACTAACTACTCTTGGCCATGTTAAATGAGCAGAATCATAGCTGCGGCAATAAACTATTATTCCGCATTAACCTTTTCTATATTTGGAAATCCTCTTATCTCCTTGCTATATAATTTTCTGAACAGATATCAAGTGCATCAAATTGTACTGACTACCAAAGTCGCCGACTAGGAATCCGGTACCGTCCCCAATCATCATCAACCAATCTAAAGAAGGGTCCAACAGAGTTTGTGCACACATTAAACGCCACAGCCTGTGCTGTTCCGCGCATGATTGTATGCTTGCTTGAGAATTTTCAACAAGAAGATGGTTCGGTGGTTATTCCTGAGCCTTTGAGGCCTTTTACAGGTGGGCTTGAGGTGATCACTCCGAAGTCCAGATAGGAAGATGAAATATTGCAGGTTTTATTCTGTATTTTTGTTGCTGTGCTTCATATTTTCAGCAGAATTTTTAGAAAATGGCAAAATCTGAGGTTGTAAGAATCGAAAATTCCTTTCCAATTTTGAGTTAACCATCAATGTTGTATGTCAGTTATCAACTCTAGATCCTGTCTTTCTGTCAGTTCTATTCCATATTTGAAAGGGCAGCCTTGTTTCAGTCACTTTGCCATCTTTCTTTCCAACCCTAACGCATCATCTTTCAAACCATAGACCTATTTTCAGGGTATAAACAGTCTGAGCTTAACTTCAATGGCTTGCGATGATTGAAGAATGCCATGCCATTGGTCCACTGGCCTGCGGAAGTTGTCATGAAAGAATTTGTTCTGTCGCTCCCAACTCCTACATATTTGAAGATGCTTTCCAACATAATATTGCTCGTTACTTAGAGTAACGAGCAATATTAGTCAATTAATTTATAAAATTATGCAAATAACTAGTATATTGTACTGGATTAACATGTAACAATCGATTAAGTTATTTTAATATTTTTAAATATGAAAACTGAATCAAATCGAACCAACAATTTCAATTGATTTGGTTTGATTATTTTAGTTAAATTAAAATTTTATTGATCCCTAATTACAACTTATTTTTCAGACAAACACGTTTTTGTATGTTCTGGTAGTGTTTGTTAATTAAGATATAGATAAAAAAATGTAATATATGAAAAGTATTATATACTTTTGTTCTTTCTAATGTGTTTGTTAAACTTATCTAGTGATTCTTGAAAAAAAAGTCGTATAACTTTTTATCTAAGTTTTTTAGATATGTTTATCTCTCTACCCCTTCTCAAAATAAATATATTTTGATGCTTACGAATAAAAAAAATTACACTTATGTCTTTTAGTGTATTCTAAAAAATTTAACAAATAGTTTGATAAAAATTTTAAAATATTTTTTAATTTTATTTTGATCATTTCATATCTTAATTCGAAAAATATTTCAATCTTATCTTAATACAAATTTATCTGACTCATTTTAACAAACTATATTTCAACAAATTAATAATACATGTACAAATAATTAGTGACATTTACAACTAATATTTTTTATGGCATATTTGGCCTTGGGCAGTAGATGAGTCAAAGTATGTTGGCACTAATTATGGCTTGGCAAAAGCATGTGATGGGGACTTAACAGTTTCTTATTTTGAAGAACCATATTTCTATAAATACAATATAATGAATAGAAAATTATCATTTTAGAAAAAAATAAATTATTTTAAAAAATTTAAAAGTGAACTTAACCCAAAAAAAAAATAGAGTTTTAAAGGTAAGATGAACAAAAAATTATCATTTTAGGGCAAAATGAACTATTTTAAAAAATCCAAAGGTGAATTTAAGCACAACAAAAGTGCAGGGGCTGATATGACTAAAATCGAAAAATTAAAGGGCTGATTAAGTCTATTCAAACATTCGAGCACAGTTAATCCTAACAAAATGATCTTAAATCTTTTGATACCTTTATTACTCACAATACAAAACCTAAATGTTATTTGTACATGGAGTTTATACACTTCATTACATTGTGGGGAATAAAAGAAAATATAAAGATAAAAATAATAAGAGACTTAGTTAAGAAAAATGTTTTTTAAATAATTATAAAAAATGATAAAATGATGAAAAATAAAATATTTAAGAGATGTTCCCTTCCCATTTTAGTTTTTAATTTTAAATTTTAAATTTACTTTTAATTTTATATTTTAAATATCTATTTTAAAATTGTTAAAAATACGTTTTTTTTAACAATTTATAATATTTTTTACAATTTAAAAATTTTAAGTGTGTTTATGATGAAAGAAGTTAAAAGGAGATTTCTTTATTTTAGTTTTGTGTACAAATTTTTTTTTATTTTGAAAAGGATATTTTTAAAAATAAGTAAATAAATATGTTTTTATTATTTTAAAAATTAAAAACAATCTCAAAACAGGAAAGTTATAGGAAATTACTCACTAATTTCCTTAGCAAGGGACAGGTGGGGTGGGGACACGTGACAACAGGTCCTTGTTGTCACGTGGCGTTGTTCTTTCAAATGCAAAAGGGAGGAGGAAGAGTTGCCGTCAAGGGAAGAACAATGCCCGACCACACGTGCACGATCATTGCTTAGTCAAATGCCACCCCCTCAAACACGCTTAGCCTTCCCCAGACGTCTGGTCTGTCGTTTAGAATGTATAGCAAACTTAGTTCGAAAACATTATCACGTCTCCTTGTTTGATTCCTAACTGTGCTGTTGTATGACTTTGGACTTCATATTCTAGAGTCAACTATTTGGAAATAGTCTTTCTTCGCTTCGTTGGCAACTTTTTAGGTCAAAGGTACTATTTAAATACGAAATTTTGATCTAGATGCCTCTAAGCATTAAGAAACTAATTTAATATCTATGTTATGCAATAATTATATTATTTGATGTTAACGTAATAGATGAGGGGTGTGTGGGATCGGGTAAATTACATTAAAGGTCATAAAATTTTAGTGTATTTTTTAATTTGATCACTAAACTTTAATTTCTTAAAAAGTGATAACAAAATTTTAAAATGTTTTGTAATATGGTCACTAAAATAATTTTTAGACAATTTTCAGCCAAAATTGTTGACGTGACAATAGCCACATCATCGCCACATCAGCAATTTCGGTTAGAACTATCAAAAAATTACTTTAGTGACCACATTATAAAATATTTTAAAGTTTTATTATCATTTTACAAGAAATTAAAATTTAGTGATCAAATTGAAAAGAACATCAAAGTTTTATAACTTTTGGTGTAATTTACTCACGTGGGATCCAATTTCTAATTGGGTCATACTCACTCCTGGTCTGATGTCATATTGATATCGAGCAATAAATCAAGATTTTTTAACATTAATGATTAAAAAATTATGAAAAAGTACTTATCATGTAGCGAATAACTATTGATTAATTTTTAATAACTAATACAAAATGCTACGTGAAGATCGAAAATTCATATCCGATAACATTTCCAATTCCATATTACTTGAGCAAAAATGTTATTTTAACACTCACTTGTGATATTTTTATAAGTATTAATACATTATTATACTTTATATTATATTAATACACAAGTATAATTAAAAATATTATAAATAAATATCTAAATAGTTTATTATTCTTCTATTGTTTGGAAGAATGAAACATAAATAAATGTAATATAATTGTATTTTATTTGGATAAAGAATGAAATACTTTTAAAATAATAAAATTAATAATTATATTTATAAGAGTAATGCTTACAACGATATATTTATCATTAATTAATAAAATTATTTAAATGTTAAAAATAAAATCTAATAAATATATATTATTCAAAAATAATATACATTTATTGCTATTTAACTATTATCATCAGGATAATAGTTAACAATACCCTATTTATAAATATATTTCTTTTCTCTCTTTATAAATCTTCCCTTTCTATTATTAAACCTCTATCCAAATAATGAAATGAATCTTTTTATCCTTTTGTTTCTTTCCTTGCCGTCTATATTTTCTATCCAAATCTAAGCTAACACAGTCTCTTTTATTTAAATTCTCAAAATAAGATAAATTTCAAAGTTGAAAATTAAAACGGCCAAATAGACAATATAAAAGTTGATTGGATAGATTATTCGATGGTCTACCCATTTCTAAAACGTCACAATCTTGTTTTATCTGATACTTTTGTTTACGAATTAGATTTGAACTTTAGGTCTAGGGAAAATAAAAAATACAACTCATGTATATCTTTCAAACAAAATATAACTCGAAGTTTTATTCTTATATCATGTGTTTGTATTCATTTGAACTTCAAAATTTTAAATTCATCGACTTTATGCAAATCATAACGAAAAAAGGTGTCACGAGACCTACCAGATAACATAACTTTAAATTTTAATTAATATCATTTTTAAAATTTCTTTATCATAATTAAGCAAATAGAGTTAATGTTGTCAAGATATAGGGAAAAAAAATATAACCAGTTATAGTAAAAATAAAAATAATGTGATATTGTGCTACATTTAATATTGCAATGCAATTATATCTACTTGCAATTAATATCTATTCGACCCTTTCAGTCATTACAAATTCTTCTCATAAGTACTGTAATGAGATGTATCTATTTATCTATCCCTTCACTAAAAATAGAAGTAAATTTGTAAAAGGATTTTAGAGCGTCTAAGTTGCGCCAGGAGGGTCTCTTAATTCCGCCTTCTTTCTTCTAATCGAAGTTATTTCACAGAGACTTGCCATGGCAAGGACGGCAAGGACGGGGGACAAGCACAATTGGATAGTGCAATACGACGGAGAGTTGGCAAGAACTGCGTTCCGGGAAGGATTCTGCTCATTGTATCATTCATACTACATCGTTGGTTTATCTTTAACTTGTAAATTAAATACTAATTACAAATTCTTTTATGCACTAAACAAAATCAGAGAAATACCAAGAAAAAGAAGAAGAAGAAACTCCATTAACGAACCACTGTGGTGATCGGCCTCTCTCTCAAGGTGCTTGACCGGAAGAACGAACCGGCGTCAGCCTTCCTGCTTCTCGGATGAAGCAACTTCGACCAGAAACCTCTCTTCTTCTTCCCCTCTCCCTCCGCGCCATCCATCTCTCTCTTTCTCGGAGCGAAGACCATCGACCTACTCTTCATAATCACGCTATCAATCTTGCCTTTCGCGCGATGATCTGCCGCCAAATGGAACCGGCGGCGGACCGGAGAAGACTGGCACGAAGAGTAATTATGCGAAGACAAAGACGACGTGGAAGACGACCACGCTATGCTTTTGGTTTTCGAACTGCGCGACAACTGAGAGAGCCGCTCCGTCAGGCAAACGGAGCAAACCCCCGGTGACTGCTGGTGCGTCTGATGCTTCTTGCAGCGTCCATCCGCCGCCGGCTTGGACCGGACGACCAGTCGGAGATCGTTCTTTGCCTTGATTCTGTTCTCCATCTCCGATCACTTGCTAGCTCGCCTCTGCGTGATCTCTACACATGTATATATGAAGGGCGAATACGAAACACGTTTGGTCTTTCCGTTTTGTGTGCGTGTTTTCGGCGAGGCTTCACGCGGGTTTCGACGCCCTTTCTTGGGGTTTGAAATGAGGAGTCGGTTGAGGACTGGATGGACGGTCGAGATTGAAGCGGGGAGTACGCGTGGGATTAGATCGGGCCATTGAGATGTTTGGATACGGAGGCGGTACGAGTGGGGGCCACTGCCTGACGGAGGATCTGATCTGAGTCGGTGGTTGGTTGGGGTTGGGGTGGTCTGTGTGGAAAGCACGTAGGATAGGATAATGCTCGTGGCGTCAGCTTCTTTCTTTTTTTTATTGTTTAAAAAATATTGAAGGCTATTGGAAGATAACATTTTTTATTTTAGAAGAATAAAGGCATAAAAATTATTTCATTTTATAATTATAATAATAAATAATATAAACATGTTTTTATATTAAAATAAATTATACTTAACCTAAAATTTTAATAAATTATGGTATTCACTAGCGATTTGAAAACTATGCTCATTTTCTCTCAATTAAAGGGATGTGTTGAGAATTTTTTTTGGTATTGGTATGAAATTTTATTATTATAATAACTTGGAGTTTTTTTGGCTAAATATACCAAAAAGTATCAAAAATGTTTACTCAAAGCATTAAACACGGACAAACAAACAAAGTGTGACATTATTGTGTGCGCTAGATGGGGCAGGGGGATTCTAAGGATTTTAATTGACTAAAAATATTCACTTATGACACAATAAAATATAATCAATATGAGATATCACATCAGCGTAATTTTTACATTAAATATATTCTCGTACAAGAGGGGGAAGGGGGCTACAAAAGTTCACTTGCAATGTGTGAGTAACAAATTCACTAAATTGGGGTATAATGTGGGACAAAAAATGCAGCATATTGAGCTACAAAATATATGCTGCCGGTGTGTATCAAATTACTTCTTCATCCAGCTTCCTTAATAAAAGCTGCAAAGCCCCTGCTGTTCACCTCTATCTCAGTTCAATTTCAGCACTTAACCTTCTTAGGATGTTGAGAATGGAGCACAACAGAAGAGATGTTGATTCCTGCAACCTCCATGGCATTGCAGACCCACTCAGGGACATCTCCTTTCGGGAACTGCAAAACAATGGCAGCTTCAGAATGATTTCGGAGTAACAAAAGGAAGTTCCAAAGTCTCCAGGCTGCATTGACGATACAGATAGAAAAGCAGAGTTGCTCTACGAAAAGAAACAAGAAGCTAAAGCCTGAAATCCCTTTAGGTATGATCAGCAACATAAATTCACCATGTGCATCTCGTTTTCGGAATGTGAAACAACATCAACATCAAAATGATTTCGGACTACTTGTACGTAACATAAGTCTGAAATCCCTTTAGGTATGTCCTATCAATATTATGAATAGAAATGTAAAGTTGTTCTGCAACAACGAACAAGAATCCAAAAAGCCTGAAATCCCACTAGGGGAGATCGATTACAAGAATTCTAGCTTTTCAACTATCTAAATCCAGAGTCGTATCTTCAGAGAAATTTAGAGTTGTTCTCTAGGCATATAAAATCAAATTAGCAGTAGTTGGATTATGGAGAATGGTTTCACAATAATATAGTAGGTTTTGTGTCAACGGTTATCACACAGATATTGCAGCCTATGTCAATTACAAATAAAAGAGCAGGGAAATAGAGTGCAACTATTTCAATCATGATAAAGAAAATAACAATGAAGAGCATTGTTAATGAAACACTGCTCAAGCAAAAGAAATATATGAACAAATAACAAAACAGAAGTTTAAAACAACGGCGTGGAACTACAATAAGGAACCCAAACATCATCATCATCTGACAAACCATAATTGCCCGAGATATTATCAGGCTGCACAATATGCCCACAATGCAGGACAAAAGAATAGCACAACACATTTATTAATGTACTAGGTGACAAGTAAAATAAATAGACATAATGGGACATGCAGCATACCATTTTCTGTAGGAAGTCGCACACAAACCTGCAGGGGGAGAGGAGCCGTCTAAAAATGTCAGGGCTATACAAGTTCAAAACTGATTGCAGAGGATGTACACATCAACATAAGGTTTTACACAGAAGAAGTAACCAGTTAAGAAGCAAAAATGAGAAAAATAAAAAGTGACAATGAACAAAAAAAAAAAATGAGCAGACATACTCAGGAAACCATCCTTCAACAATAGATGTGTGCAGATCTCTGCTAAGCTGCAATGATCGGAACAATTGTACATTCCATCAATATATAAAAAACCAAAGAAAATTTTATATACTTGTACAAAGTTTTTGAATCAGTACCTTCATCATGTAATACAAGTTGTGATATGAGAGAAGCTGAGATCCCATAGCATCTTTTGTCACAAGGCAATGTATGTATGCCCTCGAATAAGTTTTGCAAACCTATAGTGAGTATGTCACAAAATGAAAAAAGAGAGACAAAACACCAATGACAATGTAAAGCAATAAGACTTCCAAATTGGGAATACCATGCACGTGCATGTAGGATCAATAGGACGGGGGTCATCAGCCATGGCTCTGTGCTTGAGCTTCAGAACGCCCTGCATGAAAATCTTCATATTAGCACAATAAAAGGGAGTGATTTTCAAGTTAATAGTCTTGTGCTATCATGTCCATGGAAAAAAATAAATAAATGTTCCCAAGTTAAACAAAGATTACCTAAAAGGCTTCTTCATGCATTTTAATTAGGTATTCAGCATACAAACCCCAAAAGACCCACCTTTACGACAAGATTACGTACGGGCTTTTTTGTGTATTTTGCTTAGGTAGTCAGCATATAAACCCCAAAAGGCCCACCTTCATTTTCCTCCTTACATACACAATAGGGCAGTTTAGTCATTACATTCTTGTTACTTTTCTCAGATTCAAAGAACCCACCTGAAAATTTAAATTTGCTTACAGCTTTAATATATCAAAACCAAACACATCAATGAAGCAGGGTACTGAGACTTATTTAACTTGACCCAACAATAGTGATCCAATCTGAAAGATACAAGTTCTTTTGAAGACTGAAAACACAGAGAATGGTGACATGGACAGTTTAGAAGAATTTTGCAAACAAGTAAAGAATTGCCTGCCATCCTGAAACTGAATTCTTTAAGAAAAGGGAGTTCTATCTCACTCCTTTGCATGGTTAGTAGACAAGTGCAGACAGAGCAATCTCCAATGGACAAGTAGTAGGCCTCCTAGGAAGTAAGATGAACACTGAGATGACAAGAAAACAATAGAACTGACAGGGACAGGGCTAAGGCAACCCAAGAAAAGAGATTGGTGTCACGGCCCTAGGTTTTCATAGGGTTTAGAATGGGATTTGGAGGAAATTGAGGAAGAAAGAACAGAAGGGAGGGGGAAGACAGAACATAAAGAGGGAGAAAATGAGAAGAAAAGAGGGAAGGTTCAGACGACAGAGAGGGAGAGAAGAATTGAGAGGGAAAACAGATTTGGTTTCATTCAATGATTAGTTGGTTATTCTCTATTCTACAGCCTATTTATAGGCTGTTATATCCATGCAGTTATTAACAAACTAACACTGAAGTACCACACTACACAGCCCAAGGCACAACTAAGGGCAAATACAAACAAAATAACAATTACTACTAATGCCCTTGGGGTCATGACAATTACTACTAATATCCTTGTCGAAAATCAAACAAAAGAGAGACAGGTGGTTCATTGTCAGTGTTGCCCGGGGCAGCTGAGGTCTGCCTCCTGTTCCGTGGCAACTTGGAGTGACTTTCCACAGCCATAACTTGGGAGTCTTTATGTGGAGATCTCTCCGTTGGACTGGTCAAAGGCTTGTCCATCAAGGAAGCACATGTCCCTCAAGAAGGAAAAAGCGTCTCAAAGAAATCTTAACTCCAACTAAACCACATATCCCCTGAGGTACTGCAGACCATCAACTCACTTGGAAATCCCATATCTTGGCACCAAACCTGAGGAAGTCCCTGTTGGTAGATAGGGACCAAAACATGGAACAAAATAGACCAATCAATTTTGGTAAATCAACAATAAATCTCCTTTGTTTATTGCCGATTTACCAATAATCTGACAATCCATGCTATATAAGTCAGGCCCATGCTGATTTAACAAAATAGACAAATAAATTTTGGTAGCTTCCTCATATATTCTTATTGCTGATTTACCAATAATCTGACAATCCATGCTATATAAGTCAGGTCCATGCTGATTTAACAAAATAGACCAATCAATTTTGGTAGTTTCCTCGTTGATTCTTACAAACAAGGGAGATTTATTGCTGATTTACACAAAATTGATTGGTCTATTTGTCCCTATCTACCAAAACTTATTGTTATCCAAAATGCTTCTAAGATAGACATGTTGAAGAAAGAGTTAAGCAAGTCTTTTGCCATGAAAGTCTTGGGGCCAGCAAAGCAAATTCTAGGAATGAGAATCATTCAAGATCAAAAAACCAAGTTGTTGTTGTTATCCCAAGAGAAGTACATTGAGGAAGTTCTTCTGAGGTTCTGAATGGACAAAGCTAAAGCAGCAAGCGCTCCTCTTGCTGCACACTTTAAATTGAGCATTAAACAAGGTCCTTCAAATGAAAAAGATGTAGGGAGTTCCTTATGGTCCCTTATGCTTCAGAAGTAGGTAGTTTGACGTATGCAACGGTATGTACAAGGCCAGATATAACTCATGAGATATCTCTGTGGCACTTCCAAATTGAAGCTTTGCTTTGGGAGTGAGAAGCCCATTCTTACTGGTTATACAGATTCAGATTTGGCTAGGGATGTTGACTCAAGAAAGTCTATTTCAAGCTATTTGATCACTTTCATAGGGGGAGTAGTGGCATGGCAATCAACAACAACAACAACAACATATCCAGCCGTTATCCCACTATGTGGGGTTGGCTACATGAATTCTAGACTTCTATGTGGGTTACATTCCAACAGATAGTTTGTCTAGAATTCATATTTGGATCCGACTAGGTTTTACGTTGGCTGTCGGCTACCTAACGCAACCCTCCTCCTTTATCCGGGCTTGGGACCGGCAGTGGATAATATCCCCTGGCGGAGTAATGATGAAATGAAGTTTGAACACCATCTTCACATGGAGAAATTTCATGAGATGGTGGTGAATAAAGAAATTTCATGGCAATCCAGGTTGCAAAAGTGCATTGCATTGTCTACTACAAAGGCAAAATTTATTGCAATGACCGAAGCATGTAAGGAGTTGATTTGGATGAAAAAGTTTATACAAGAGATTGGCTTTATCCAAGAAAGGTATGTGCTAGTTTGTGATAGCCAAAGCGCTATTCATTTGGCAAGAATCCAACCTTTCATTCTAGATCCAAACACAATGATGTGAGGTATCATTGGATACGTAATGGTTTGGAGGTTAAGTTGCTTGAACTTGTAAAGATTCATACATATGATAATGGTGCAAATATGTTGACAAAAAGCATTACCAAGATGGAAGTTTGAGATTTGTTGAAAGATCACTTGGATAGTGATCACCTCCACATAGTCGGGAGGGGGAGATTTGTTGAGGTGGGCTTCCCTTCCTCTGTGGAAAAAAAGCCCAAGTTTGGCTTCTACTGTGAGAAGCCCATTGGTGGACAGAAGCTGATTATTGAAGCCCATTATTTTGCCCTTTGTTTGTGCTATATATAGTATCATTAGTGCTATAATTAGGGTTAGAGTGAAAGAAAAAGAACCAAAAAGTGGGAGAAAAATGAAGGAAGAGTAGCAGTTTCTTTCAGATTGTTACAGATCTACACAGCTGTGATCGAACTGACGTTCTGAAGTGATCTGTGGTTTGATCAACATGATTTTTGGACTAGATATTCCAGACTCGTAATTCTTGAGTCTGAACAGTGAGATTGGCTTTTTGAGTTCGTAGACATAGTATTTCTGGTCTGAACAGCAGTTTCAGTTTTAGGAGAAAAAAGGTTCTCACAGGTGGTGGCTATTGCTTTGCACTCGTGACCATTTTGCCAATCAGAAGTGATCTAAGGTCAATTGATCTGAAATTTTGGGCAGGATCTTTTAGACTCATTGTTCTTGGATCTAGATGGTGCAAATATACCATATCCAGTCAAAACAGAAGCCCTTATTTGGTGATCTCTTCTCTTATCTTCTATGTTCTCTTGTTGATTGTTGATATTGATTCACTCTTTGGTGGAATTATTTTGGTGTTCCTTTTGTAAGGTTTGAGACGAATATCTGTGAGAATCTTTTGATTATAATGGAGCTTCTTTGATGGACCTTTTGTCCCATGGTTTTTACTCTTCGATTTGAAAAGGTTTTCCACGTTAAAAATTGTGTCCAAGTGTGTGTGATTGATTTACTTGCTGAGATATGATATTTACTTACATATTTTGCTTCCCCACTAACTCTTACAAACAAGGGAGATTTACTGCTGATTTACCGAAATTGATTGGTCTATTTTGTTCCATATTTTGGTAAGTTTTGGTCCTTATCTCCCAACGGTCCCTCAGCTCTGCTCCTAGCCTGGGCTGAATTAGAGTACCATTTGAGGGCATTCAAATAATCTTGTTAGTCTTGGAGACCATAGAGCACTTGGAGGTCTGCCTTGACCAATAAGACTGGAGACAATTTGTGTGGTGTGAATTTGCTTTGTGTAGCTTCAGATCTCAATCTTAGTGTAAAAAGAAAATTTTAAATAACTAAATGTGTATTAACAAGAAGAAGTCATAACCTCAGGTATAAGAGCAGTGCCAAATCGAGCTGTTCGGGTAGGATAGACACAGTCATACATGTCAGCACCCAAAGCACTGCATACTACAATATCCAGTGGATAGCCAACACCCTGGGGAAATAGTAGTATATTATGATATCTATATGTTAGAAATATGAGGAGAAATAACAAGTCCCACAGTATCGGAAACTAAATCGAAGCGTAAAATATAACTACCATAACGTATCTCGGTTTATCCTCTGGCAATGCAGCAGTACACTGAGCAACAACACGCCAAAATGAATCTTTATCTTCACCGCCTGCAAGACCACCAATAGCATAGCTGTCACAAAAGTAAACTCAGTTATTTCAATCCCTTGATCACTGTCCCCATCCAATATGCAAGAAAGTTCACAGGCTAAAGATGAGAGAGAAAATAACAAGGCAAAACATGACCAACAACAACTATATACAGTTCAATGCTTACTTATCTACACAAAATACAGATAGGGCAAGAAGTTTTAAGTCACTGCAGGAAACTTTTCCAAGTCCCAATGCTCTGAACTTACTTTTATAGCCAGACATTTGTTAGCTAAAAGTTTAATTCAAGTTGTAAAAATAAAGCTTAATGTGCAAAAGGACAGGGAAAAAAATAGAAATAAAGTGTTAGATTATCAAAATAAAATTTGTGGTAGAAACTAAGGAGAGCTAAAATGGCAAAAAAATAACCTTAGCAATGCCACAAAAATGGCATGTTTTACATGACTAAGAAATAATTTTACTAATGCCTCAAATGAAAATACAAAAATAATCTCAGCAATGCCCCAAATGAAATAAATTGGCAAATAACTAAATTGCACAACTAAGAACTTCCAATCTTTAATTAACAGGCTAAATCTAGCTTCAATACCAGTAATAATTCCTTAAAAAAAACATACCAAACCTTTATCCGACTATATGGGGTCAACTACATGAATTCTAGCTTTCCATGCATCCTTAATTTAGCATTATTTGGTGCAAAATAAGATTTGCAGTAGAGAGAATGTGAAATTGAGACTAGAAAGTAATATCTAAGGAACATAGAAAGCTGCATAGATCTAAACAGATTGCTTAACACCTCTTTCTTGCACGCAAAAACAAATAATAAAAGGAAAACTTAAGAAATAAATAAATAAAAAGAATAGAGACAGGTACACTTCTAGCCATAGTGATAAGGAATAAGGATTATCAAATTTTAATGTTTTGAGTTTGAATTTTAGAATTTTATCTTGTAGTTAGCTTTATCTTTCATTTATTTTGTGAAGATAATTGTAGTTAGGTTAATTATATTTTAGTTAGGATTGGACTTCAGCCTACAAATAGGAACAGGAATGTGTTCAGAAATTAGCGCCTTTGATGATTTGAATACAATTTATGATTCTCTCCCTGGTTTCTCTCTCTTCTCTTCTCTCTTTATCTCTTTTGGTTCTTCCTTCTTCTCCTCCCAATATTCTTCATTCTCTCTTTAATACTCGGCAAATTTCAAACTGTTCCGCCTCAATAGGTCTGCCTACCATTTAAATTTGCAACATAGATTCGAACACCTCCCAGCATAACAACATGCCCACAGGATTATGACAAATTTTCCAAAATAATAAACACGATGAGTTGATAACAATAAACTGCTTCTCATCATTTTTGACAGCTAATAAATATTCAATTAAAATAATGGAAGTGGCATAATTTTATCATGAAATCATCAGTAGCAGCTAAAGGAAACCATTAACATACCCAGGTAAATTCCTTTCCACCAAACCCTTGACGCAAATATCCCTGATTAAGACTAAGCAACACATAAGAACTTAATTCAAAGAAAAGTGTTGCGAGACTAAGTAGCAGGAGGAAGATTACATACAAATTGAAATTCACCTTAATACAGGGTCTAAGCCACCCTGTATGATGCCAAATAAATTTTGTTCATCTGGTCTCTCATGAGCTGTTAAAATCAAATAAAAAGAGAAGTTTTTAGTACGAATTAAAATTTAAAAGCAAGCAAACCAAAACCAAATAAGAAAGACATTGTGAACAAATCAACATTCAAAATCAGACAATGGAAATTCAATGTGACATGCCAACAAATTAAGC
Organism: Diospyros kaki; assembly: GCA_036245055.1. Classification (NCBI taxonomy): domain Eukaryota; kingdom Viridiplantae; phylum Streptophyta; class Magnoliopsida; order Ericales; family Ebenaceae; genus Diospyros; species Diospyros kaki. The sequence continues at coordinate 44,850,157 of BSEG01000005.1, forward strand.
CATGAAATTACTCATCAAAGATGCAGTTTAGGAATTCTCCCTATTTTTTATTATTTTGTTCCTTGAGTCCTATAGTCTTGATACAGTAATGTTGACTTAATATCTCTTTGGATCAGTACACCCTGACAAAACATTTTCAGCATGTTACATTTACCAAAAATCACACTGTTTAATCTAGTGAGCTTATAATTATAAAGGAAACCTCCAGACTAACCCCAAACTGTACCTCCGAGGGAAAGGTTTCATATCATCAACTACACCTTATCCTAACCAAGTTAGGGTTACTGGCACAATATTCATAATATCAATCAACTTATAAAAAGCCAGCAAAAGAACAACAACAACATATCCAGCCTTTATCCCATTATGTGGGGTCGACTACATGAATTCTAGACTTCCATGTATTTCTGTCTTTTGTCATGTCTTCATTGAGGTCCATACACTTCATATCAAACTTTAATGTCTCACCCAAAGTCTTCTTAGGTCTGTCTCTACCTTTTTTTTTGATTAATTGTTCCATTTCATCAACTCTCCTCACAGGAGCGTCTTTTGGTCTCCTTCTCACATGACCAAACCATCTTAGTCTAGTCTCTCTCATCTTCTCCTCTATTGGCACTACTCCTACCTTATTACGAATAACTTCATTTCTAATTTTATCTTTTCTTGTATGGCCGCACATCCATCTTAACATCCTCATCTCCGCTACGCTCGTCTTTTGCTCATGTCGGTATTTGACTGCTCAACATTCTGACCCGTACAACAAAACTGGTCTTATAACCGTCCTATAGAATTTTCCTTTTAGTTTTAATGGGATTTTACCATCACATAACACCCCTGATGCATTTCTCCATTTTAGCCAACCTGCCCTAATTCTATGTGTGACATCCTCATGAATTCTCCATCTTTTTGAATCACTGATCCCAAATATCAAAAATGGTATTTTCTTTGTAAGATTTGATCTTCCAATTTTATTATAACATCCTCCACTCTTGCATTCTTACTAAATTTACATTCCATATATTCTGTTTTCTTTCTACTTAATTTAAATCCCTTAGATTCTAAATTATTTCTCCATAACTCAAGCTTAGTGCTCACTTCTTCTTTTGTTTCATCCACCAACACTATGTCGTCTGCAAATAACATACACCATGGCACCTCTGTCTGAATATCTTTAGTGAGTTCATCCATTACTAAAGCAAATAAGTATGGACTAGCAAAAGAACAATGTGCAAAATTTTATGCCAAATGCCCTTCCTAGCACAACCCTATAGCAAGGAAAGATGAGATAAAGTTCCAACACCATCTTCATATGGAAAAGTTTCATGAGATGGCAGTTAATGCAAATAATCGATATGGTCATGTTCTATCACATAGTTGATATTGTGAAAGTTTTCATAAAATATATATAATATATATTATGGTGCTGCAATCTGAAATCCTAATATTTAAGAACAATCCTCTTGCTTGGGGCATTGGCTAATGTCATTGGACAGAACTTGCTTCAACACAGATTGCATTTATCAGCATCAGTCAGGAATTTTAGGTTAAGACCCTGGATGCATATTTGAGAGGATTGTGAACAATTCTTAATAAATATGCTTACCGGCAATACACCTGTCTATCCAACGAAGAGTGCGATACATAGCCTCTTCAATTCGTGGCCCAGTAATAGTGGTTCTCACAACATCATCGAGAGCCATGATAATATCTGCTCCAATTCTATTCTGCAGCAAGTATAGGCAGAGCACAAATGGATGAGAATTTGAGAGTGAGCACTATAAAAGCGAACTGGAGACAACATCAAATAAAAATAAGGGATGCATGCAAATTTATTGAATTTTTTGAGGTATAAAACCACCTACCAAAAAGTACGGAAGCAAAAAACTGCTTTCACAAGAAAAAAGAATAGATTTTCAGAAATTAAGAAAATAATCTAGCTTATGGAACTCATTTTTTGTCAACAAAATATACAGGTTCTGCAGTTTATTCTCAAAGCTATAAACCTCCTTCCCAACCCTCAACTCAAAAAGGGGGAAAAAACAAGAATGATGATAACAATAACAGCAAAAATAAAACCAAAAAAAGATAACAAACAAATTCTCCTTCCAACAAGAAGAGAGGAGGATGGGGAGATAGAAAGACGTTTATAATAAGTAAATGCTCATATTAACAAATTATATGTGCATGTATACATTATTTTATAGGCAATACATATATGTGTATTATGTCTTATATAAAAACTCACAATTCAGGCACACAGAATTCCCATCAAAGAATCATCACAAAATTCCCATTTCTCAGTTAGATTGCAAGTCTAATAACTTCTCCCTTCCATTTTGCATTTAACCTTTGCTCCATTTTCTATAGACAAATCCATAACTAAAGAAAATAATTAAGAAATGAGTCTGGAGAAAATGATTTACTTCATGGTGAAGATCTTCGAAGGAATCCATAAGGCTAAGGATGGGAAAAGCTAATTCCCAATACAGTGGAGGATAAGGTTGGTGGTTGGGAGAGAGAGAATTAAGGGATGGTCGGGTGAGACGAGTGGTGGCCAATGGAATGGGAGGGGAGATTGGCAGGTGGGGAAGGGGAGGCTATGGCTGGCAACCATTACAAGAGAACAGTAGGTGGTGAGGACAGTATCAGTGGGAATGGAATGAACATCCAACTTCATATTCAAGAATAAATAGAGATATGAGAATTGGAGCAGGTGTATCAGATACTGTAACAGCCCACCTTATCAGAGCATGTTATGCCTTAGGAAATTAGGTCCGTTTTTTTTTTTTTTTTTCAATTCATTATTCCCAAAATTTCCTAAGACCTTATCTAGTGCTAAACGAGATGTTTACACTAGAAATTAAATACAAAGCGGAAACTGAATCGAACCTGCTCATGATAATATATACATGAATAACTGGACATAGCATTTATTACAAAGTCATTACATAAACTTCTGAAAATACAACAATTGTACATAATTCTTAAACTATTTATATTACAGCATAACATGGCACATTTCCTCGTTTCCTGACGTCTCGCGTCACTACACATCTCCAACCTCAATATCATCACTACAAGTCCCGACTGGAACGTGGAATGTTCCAGGGACAAACCCAAGTTAGATGATGAAACATCTAAGTAAGGGTATATAATGCTATATCATGTGTGTATGCAATGTCTTTCATCGTAGGTGTCAACTGCACCCCTCATGCTGCCTACCATTTTAGCGGTCACCCCTTTCGAAGCCGGAGTGTATGGGTGCACCCTTGGTAAGGTAGCGGTGCCAGTTCGTACTCCCTACGGCTTCATATGCGTGTGATCAATGACTTCAACGTATATTTATGCATATCATAATCATGTCATGGATGCAATATACGTGATGGGTACATTTCATAGTATGTCAAGATGATATAACAATTCTCGAAAATATAATCGTTCTAAGCTTGAAACGGTACACTTACTGTTAGGTTGTCTCGAGAAGCGTGTCGACCTCGAAAATCATGTCGGCGGCTATTTCTTAATCTTCTCATCCTTGAGAACTCCTAAAACATTAAACTTATTTTTAAGATATCATTTATCTATTTTTTTTTTCCATCATTTCTTCAATTTTCTTTTATTTCTAAGCCTTATGTCTTCAAAATTACATAATAATTATCCAGACTTCCATAAAATCTAATTTCTTTTTACTAATATTCCTTAAACAATATTTCTAGTATTCTGAAATTTTCTTTTTTTTGAATTAAATTCCTATTTTCCTTATTTCTATAATAATTATTTCTTCAAAATTACATAATAATTATCTAGACCTTCATAATATCAAATTTATTTTTACTAATATTTCTTAAATAGTATTCCTAGCATTCTGGAATTTTCTTGGAATTTTTTAAATTAAATTCCTATTTTTCCTTATTTCCATAATAGAAGAACTATTTAAATAAATAGCTAATTTAACATTTTCCAGAAATATTTTTCACAAAATGTCATAAATAAAATTCCAGATTTAATAAAATTTTTTGCAAAATTTTATTTCTTTTATTTTTATTTTTTCTTTATTTCTTTTCCTTTTCTTTTCTTTTTTTTTTTTATTTCTCTGACGGGCGCGTGGGCAGCACGCGCCTTCTTCCTACTCGCGGGCGCATGCAGCTACGCGCCCATTCTGGTCCGTCTTCTCCGGCGGCTTCTTCACCGCCGGCGGACCTTCCGAGCTTCAAAACGAAGCTCTACCCCCCCTATTTTCGACCCTGTGAATCCAAATATGCCATTAAAAACGAGAAAAAAACATCAAAAATACCTCGATTTGTCCATTGAATGTGCGACTCCGGTGAATGGCGCGATTTTCCGACGAGCTTGGATCTCCCTCCTCACTGCTCCGTTAGCCACCAAAATCTCCAGAAATGATGCCCACGACCCAAAAACCAAGACCCCGCTCTCAAATCTCTCAAACACTCTCCCAAACGACTGATTTATGAAATTAAAACTCTCGGATGAATGGGCTTGTGCGAACTCGGCTATTTATAGCCAAACCTCCGCCGCGAACGTCCCATCGACGGCACCACGCGTCCTAGAAGCCATACTCGACATCCTTGCAGCATTAAAAACCCCCCCTCTCCCTGACGGCTGATTTGCAGGCGCGGCCATGCTCTGGTCGCGCGTCTGCTCTGCAAAATCAAGAAAATCTAGATTTTTTTTTTTTTTTACATAAATATCTATCATATACATATACGGATTTTTATAGCTATATACATACATACATACATACTAAATACATACTAAATTATATATACAGACTTACAAAAAAATCCTATTTATAAACTAAATAAAAATAATTACATATACCTACACATTTATACCTTTATACTTATTGCATATATATATATATATATCTACATACTTGTACAACGTAAAACTTAGTCGGATCCAAAACATGAACTCTAGACAAATTATGAAAAATCGTTTGGGCGTGGGCGTAACCCTTCATAGCGACGCGCTACACTGCCCCCGTGTAGTGACAAGTGAGCTAGAGCCGCTGCATCGGCGCCCGGATGTAGTGATAAATGAGGAAGGGTTCCCGCATTTGCTTGGACGGATGTGGGTAAAGAAGTTAGTCCAAAATCAAAATCAAAATCAAAATCAAAACCAAAATCAAAATCAGAACCAAAATCAAAATAAAAAACAAAATCAAATTCAAAGTCAAGGCCAAAAACAAAATCAAATCCAAAGTCAAGGACAAAAACAAAATCATAGATTAAGGATTGGGTCATGGAACATAGGAACATTAACAGGCAAAGCTATGGAAGTGGTGGATGTGATGATTAGGAGAAAAATTAATATTATGTGCCTTCAAGAGACGAGATGGGTAGGGAAAAAAGCAAAAACTTTATCAGAAGCTGGATATAAACTATGGTACACAGGAACTAATAGAGCGAAAAATGGAGTAGGGATTATTATGGATAAAAGCTTAATAGATGAGGTAGTGGATGTAAAGAGAATAGGGGATAGGATTATTATGATGAAGATTAGTCTAGGAAGAATAACTATGAATATCTTTAGTACATATGCACCACAAGCGGGGTTAGGTGATGAGATAAAAGCAAAATTCTGGGAAGACCTAGAGGGACTCATACAAATGATACCAAGAGGAGAGAAAGTGATTATAGGAGGTGACTTAAATGGGCACGTGGGTAGAGATGGAAACGGATATAGAGAGGTACATGGAGGGTATGGATTCGGGGAAATTAATAATGAGGGTAAATCTATCCTAGATTTTGCTATGGCATATGGGCTCATTATAACTAATACGAGGTTCAAAAAACGGGACGAACACTTAATCACATATAAAAATATCACCTCAAGCACCCAAATAAATTACTTCCTCATGAGACAAGAGGATCGGTTATGTTGTAGGGATTGTAAGGTAATACCGGGAGAGTGTTTGACTACTCAACATAGACTTCTAATACTTGACGTCCAAGTAAGAAATTGGAAGAGAAAAAATCACATAAAACAAAATCCAAGAATCAGGTGGTGGAATTTAAAAGGGGAGAAACAACTAATCTTCAAAGAAAAATTAAGGGGTAGAAGGGAATGGAATGGAGAAAGACAGACAAACCAAATGTGGAAAGAAATGGCTAATGCTCTGAGAAGCACGGCAAAAGTAGTCCTTGGAGAGACAAATGGTAGAGCCCCTAACCTTAAGGAGTCTTGGTGGTGGAATGAAGATGTACAATTGAAAATTAAAAATAACAAAACTTGCTATAAGGCGGTATATCAATACAACAATGAAGAAAATCAAAAAAATTATAAAGCAAAAAAAGCAGCAAAAAGAGCTGTTAGTGAAGCAAGGTCAAAAGCATATGAGAATCTATATAAACGACTTGATACAAAAGATGGAGAAATGGATATATATAAATTAGCTAAAGCAAGAGAAAGAAAAACACGGGATTTAAATCAAGTGAAATGCATAAAAGATGACAATCAAAATGTTTTAGTAAATGAGGGAGCGATTAAGGAGAGATGGAATGAGTAACAAAAACATATCCAGCCGTTATCCCACTATGTGGGGTTGGCAACATATCCAGATGGAATGAGTATTTCACAAAATTATTCAATGATGGTGGTGACACAAGAGTTAGGTTGGGACATCTTAGTAACTCCGAAGGGAATGTGAACTACACATTCTATCGACACATAAGTTCAAATGAAATAAGGCAAGCTTTAAAAAAGATGAAAAATCATAAGGCAGTGGGACCAGATAATATACCAATAGAAGCATGGAAATGCATGGGAGAAAAGGGCATCTCCTGGCTAACGCAACTATTTAACGCGATCCTTAAATCAAAAAAGATGCCAGATAAGTGGAGGAAGAGTACTTTGGTTCCTATATACAAGAACAAAGGAGATGTTCAAAACTGTGAAAATTATAGAGAAATTAAGTTAATGAGTCATACCATGAAACTCTGGGAGAGAGTAATAGAGCAGAGGCTTAGAAAAGAAACAAATGTGTCAGAAAATCAGTTTGGTTTCATGCCTGGCAGGTCAACAATGGAAGCTCTATATTTATTGAGGCGTCTAATGGAAAGGTATCGGGATCATCAGAAAGACCTACATATGGTGTTTATAGATCTAGAAAAGGCCTATGATAGGGTCCCTAGAGAAGTATTATGGAGGGTTTTAGAGAAGAAATGAGTTAAAATAACCTATATACAAGCCCTTAAGGACATGTATCATGGTGTAGAGACAAGGATTAGAACATGCAGAGGGGATACTGAACCATTTACAACTACAATAGGACTGCATCAAGGTTCTGCACTAAGTCCATACTTATTTGCCCTAGTAATGGATGAACTCACTAAAGATATTCAGACAGATGTGCCATGGTGTATGCTATTTGCAGACGACATAGTGTTGGTGGATGAAACAAAAGAAGAAGTGAACACTAAGCTTGAGTTGTGGAGAAACAATTTAGAATCTAAGGGATGTAAATTAAGTAGAAAGAAAACAGAATATATGGATTGCAAATTTAGTAAAAATGCAAGAGTAGATGATGTCATAATAAAATTAGAAGACCAAATCTTACAAAGAAAAGACCATTTTCGATATTTGGGATCAGTGATTCAAAAAGATGGAGAAATTCACGAGGATGTCGCACATAGAATTAAGGCAGGTTGGCTAAAATGGAGAAATGCATCGGGAGTGTTATGTGATGGTAAAATCCCATTAAAATTGAAAGGAAAATTTTATAGGAGAGCTATAAGACCAGTCTTGATGTATGGCTCAGAATGTTGGGCAGTCAAATACCAGCATGAGTAAAAGACGAGTGTAGCGGAGATGAGGATGTTAAGATGGATGTGCGGACATACAAGAAAGGATAAAATTAGAAATGAAGTTATTCGTAATAAGGTAGGAGTAGTGCCAATCGAGGAGAAGATGAGAGAGACTAGACTAAGATGGTTTGGTCATGTGAGAAGGAGACTAAGAGACGCTCCTGTGAGGAGAGTTGATGAAATGGAACAATTAGTCACAAAAAGAGGTAGAGGTAGACCCAAGAAGACTTTGGGAGAGACATTAAAGTTCGATATGAAGTATATGAATCTAAATGAAGATATGACAAACGATAGGAATACATGGAAGTCTAGAATTCATGTAATCGACCCCACATAGTGGGATAAAGGCTGGATATGTTGTTGTTGTTGTTAACTTAGGATATTACATTCTCCCTTCCTTATAAAAATTTCGTCCTCGAAATTTGATCATCCACCACTCACTCTAATTATAGGGTCTTCAAATAGGTATGAAAAATTGAGCTTCATGTCTTCTTCTCGTTCCCAAGTTATCTCTTCGCTCACTGGGTTTCTCCACAAAACTTGCACCAGGGGAATTGACTTGTTCCTTAGGACTTGATCCCTACGATCCAAAATGCTGACTGGTTTTTCCACATACGAGAGATTTTCTTGAATCTCGATAGCTTTAGCTGGCATCACCTGGGAGGGATCTGGCTCATGCTTACGAAGTTGCAATACATGAAACACGTCGTGGAGGTTTGACAGAGCCAAGGGTAGAGCGAGTCGATAAGTGACTGGTCCAATTCTTTCCACTATATCATATGGTCCTATATACCGGGGGCTTAACTTGTCTTTTCTCTTGTTGCTTCTAGTCACTATTCTTAGTGGAGATATCTTTAGGTATACCTTGTCGCCTACTTGGAACTCCAATTTCCTTTTTCTTGTGTCTGCGTAGAATTTCTAGCGATTCTGAGCTTCCTTAATTCTCTCTTGAATGACTTTTATCTTTTCTGTCGTTTCCTGTACTATCTCGGGTCCCAAAATTTGACGTTCACCTACCTCCGTCCAACATATCGAGGACCTACATTTTCGTCCATACAGGGCCTCATAGGGAGCCATTCCAATGCTACTGTAGTAGCTGTTATTGTAAGCGAATTCTACTAATGGTAAATGCTCTTCCCAGCTACCTGAAAAATCAATCACACAAGCTCGCAGCATATCTTCTAGGGTTTGAATGGTCCTTTCTGACTGACTATCTATCTGGGGATGATAGGCTGTACTTAGCCTAAGCTGAGTACCTAAACTCTCTTGCAGACTTCTCCAAAACCTAGAAGTGAACCTCGGGTCGCGATCTGATACAATGCTTACAGGCACGCCATGCAACCGAACAATCTCGTTCAGATATTGTTGTGCTAACTTGCTGATTGATTGGCTTACTTTCATAGCCAGAAAATGGGCAGACTTAGACAATCTATCAACTATTACCCAAATAGCATCGTTTCCTTTAGGACTTCTTGGCAATCCTATCACGAAATCCATCGTAATATGCTCTTATTTCCACTCTGGGACTTCCAATGGCTGCAGACTCCCACCGGGTTTTTGGTACTCAATCTTAATTCTTTGGCACGTGTCACATTGACTAACGTACCTTGCCACGCTTTTCTTCATTCCTGGCCACCAATACACAGCCTTCAAGTCTTGGTACATCTTGGTGGCCCCAGGGTGGATCGAGTATCTGGATCGATGGGCTTCTCCCAAAATTATCTGTCGCAATTCCCTCACACGTGGTACATATATTCTTCCTTGAAACCGAATGATGTTTTCTCTTACCTCAAATTCTGGTCTCTTTACTCGTCCATGCTCGTCAACCCACATTTTTATTCGAGAGTCTTCGAAGTAGGCTTGTCATATTTGATCCATTAATTCTGATTGTAGCGTGAGACTAGCTGCGTAGGCGGAGTTTCCTCGAGAAACTACTCCTACAGTCATCAGGCTAAAAGCTTCAACTAACTTCCATTCTTCCATCATCATTCCTGCCACACAAGCGATTTATTTCCTACTTAGGGCATCTGCCACAACGTTAGCCTTACCGGGATGGTATTGAATAGTACAGTCGTAATTTTTTAACAGCTCCATCCATCTCCGTTGCCTCATGTTTAATTCTTTCTATGAGAAGACGTATTGTAGGCTCTTGTGATTGATAAAAATTTCGAACTTCTCGCCATACAAATAATGTCTCCAAATCTTTAAGGCAAACACCACTGCTGTCAACTCCAAATCGTGAGTCGGGTAGTTCCGCTCATGGTTCTTGAGCTGTCGGGATCCATAGGCAATGACCCTATCGTGCTGCATCAGCACACACCCCAAACCGTTTCTCAAGGCATCAGTGTATACCATAAATCCTCTTGATCCATTTGGCATAGCCAGTATTGGAGCGGTTGTCAGCTTATCCTTAAGTGTCTGAAAACTTTCCTCGCACCGTTCATTCCAAACAAATTTTACCCCCTTCTGAGTTAACTTGGTGAGGGGTGTTGCAATCTTGGAAAACCCTTCCACGAATTTTCTATAATATCCTGCTAATCCCAACAAACTCTTAACTTCAGTAACTGACCGAGATTGCTTCCAATTTGTCACAGCTGCTATCTTGATCGGGTCGACTGATATTCCTTCGGCCGATATAACATGCCCTAAAAATGCCACCTGGTATAACCAAAACTCACATTTTGAGAATTTGGCATACAGCTTATGTTCTCGCAATGTTTGTAATATTATCCTTAAATATGATTCATGCTCTTCTTCCGAGGGAGAATATATCAGTATGTCATCTATAAACACGATCACGAATTTGTCCAAGAATGGCCTGAAGACTCGATTCATAGTGTCCATAAAAGCTGTTGGGGCATTGGTTAGTCCAAACGGCATCACCAAAAATTCAAGTGCCCATATCGAGAACGAAAAGTTGTCTTAGGCACATCTTCTGCCTTGATCCTCAATTGATAATATCCTGATCTTAGGTCAATCTTTAAGAAAACCTTGGCTCCTTATAATTGATCGAATAGCTCCTCGCTTCTGGGGAGTGGGTACTTATTCTTGACCGTTATCTTGTTTAGCTGTCGATAGTCAATACACATCCTCAGACTCCCGTCTTTTTTCTTAACAAAGAGTACTGGTGCTCCCCATGGCGACATACTTGGTCTGATGAACCCCTTGTCTAACAACTCTTGAAGTTGGATTTTTAATTCTCTCAATTCTGCAGGAGCCATTTTATACGGGGGTATCGAAACCGGACCTACTCCTGGCATGATCTCTATCGAAAACTCAATCTCTTGCTGGGGTGGCAATCCAGGCAATTCTTCGAGAAACACATCCCCGTATTCTCTAATGAGTCACACTTCTTCAATTTTTAAGGGCTCATTGCTTTTCTCTTGAACACAAGCCAAATATCCTTGTGTCCCTTGACGTAACAATTTCTCAATTTTTAGAGCCAAGATCCACTTCTGTTCACTTGCCCTCGAAACTTGACGTTCAAGTCTCCACTCTTGAGGCAGACTGTTTTAGCCTTACAGTCCAATGTGGCGTTGTATTTAGTTAGGAAGTCCATTCTTAAAATCACATCAAAATCTTGAAATTCCAGAAGAATCAGATCCACTAGGAACTCAACTTCTCCTATCTGAATCTTCCTATTTTTGTATCCTGAAGAGGTTTCTAGAGATTTACCCATTGAGGTTGCCACAATCATACGACAATTTAATTTTTTCGGTTTTTCTCCTAGCACTTCAGTGAATGCATGTTAAATGAACGAATGACTTGCTCCTGAGTCTATTAAAACATGCATAGGGATACCGGATAAAAACATGGTACCTTCGATTACTGTTGGGTCTTCCGCCGCATCTTGCCGAGTTAGGTGAAACACCCTTCCTTATTGTACTCTAGCATTTCCAGACGTTCCCTGAGGTTGATTTATCAGTCGCGACTTGGGACAATCCTTTGCGAAATGATCTGTCTGTTGGCAGTTGAAGCAAGTGATCCCTCTCTTTGGGCAATTCTGGTTGAGATGCCCCATTTCTCCACAATTGTAACAACCCTTTGTTCCGAGCCGGCACGGCCTTCCAGGGTGTTGCTTCTAGCATCTTGTGCACGGGGTACCAGGCTTGAACTTCGGTTTCTGGACTTCCAGCTTCTTGCCTGCTCTATGACTGCTCCCTTGCTGACTCTCTCCTTAGATAGCGTCAATCCGGCTTAGGTTAGCCTCAGTGGTAAAGGCTTGTAGTACCGCTTCTGCATAGGACTGATACTTACGCTACTTAATGCCCTCTGAAGTTTCAGATTCAGCCCTCCCAAAAACTTTTGAGCCTTGATCCTTTCGTCCCCTTCGTAAATAAGCATGTACCGGATCAATCGGCTAAAAGCGTCCTCATACTGGGCGACAGACATGTCCCCGGTTTGTTTCAGCTCCATGAACTCTCTTTCCTTCTTCATTCTTAAATTCAGGGGAAAGTACTTCTCGTTGAAGAGTTTCTTGAATCGTTCTCAAGTAATGTAAGGTGTCCTAGCTCGAGGGGTCATTGTTCTCTTGACTCCTCTCCACCATCTATCTGCCTCACCTTGCAGCATGAAGGTGGCACAATTAACTTTCTCTTCTTCCCCGCAGTGAAGGTGGTCTAGCAGCTTCTCGGTTTGCTCGATCCAAAATTTCCCTTCACTGGGGTCGGCACCAAGTTTCCCCTGAAAGACGGGAGGGTTCTGCTGTCGGTATAGGTCGAGCATGTTGGCCACATGACCGTCCCGGGAGTGAGTCTCGTGTATGAATCCCACCACACTTCCCATAATTCTTTCCATTTGATCCAGTCGGCTACTCCTGGTCTCCTGGCTGGAGTCGCCTTCCGAGTGCCCACTTGTGTTTCCTTCTGCGTTGCCGGCTTGTGGGTTGGGCGTCCTAGTCCCAACTGCTAACCTCCTTTGAGTGTTCACCATTTGAAAGAAAGTAGCATTCTGGATTAGACAACAAGATCTTGTCATCCGATAAGGTAAATGCTTCATTAATTCTATAGATATTATACATTCAGCTGCAAAATGTTATAGATACATGCTACATAGTCACATAGATTATAGACAACACTATATAAGTCACATAAATAGTTAGAGCGTTTCTTAGATGGATCTATTTTGGTCCTGATGACCTCCAGATCCACACGTTCCTTTCATCTTCAGATTCGTACAGGGGTGCCTCGGGGTTGTCCATTACTTCCTCAATCTCTTCCTCATCCTCCGAGTCCGTGTCCTCGAAGTCGTCTTCAACCCAGAATATGGGTATGTCGTCTTCTTCTTCTTCTTCCGCGTTAACCGGCCCTCCCATTTCTCCTGGCTCGATCGGGTTCTCCATATCTTCTTCCTCTCCCTCCTCGAGCGAGTCTTCCATGTCTTCGTCAGGCTTATCCGCTGGTACTGGCTCGTACATCTCTACTAGTAGCTCGCGAACCCGTAGGCAGTAAAGACGGAATTCGAGGAACTGATCGCCTTGCTGCCGGACCCAGTCCACGAAATCCTGTAGGTCGCTTTCTAAGATACTGACCATCATGTTTATCTGGAACTGGGCGAGGTCAGGCCAAAGTCGGTAGCTTGGGGGTACGTCGTCAATAATTTCTTCTATTTGGATGAGGTGTTCCATGATACCCTCGTTTGGCTCCGGGATCCGATTCTCCAGACGATGGGCCAAATGATCGACCAAGACATGCTCCGAGAAGTTTCCAGCCATCTGTCACCACAACTTCCGTTAGTACCTCTAATTGTCCTCGAGTTGGTACTTCCTACCTGCTAGGCTTAGTCTAAATTTTTCTTCCTAGGTACCATATTTGGTTGGGCTCTGATACCAACTGTAACAGCCCACCTTATCAAGGCGTGTTATGCCTTAGGAAATTAGGTCCGTTTTTTTTTTTTTTCAATTCATTATTCCCGAAATAACCTAAGACTTTATCTAGTGTTAGACGAGATGTTTACACTAGAAATTAAATACAAAGCGGAAGCTGAATCGAACCTACTCGTGACAATATATACATGAATAACTGGACATAGCATTTATTACAAAGTCATTACATAAACTTCTGAAAATACAACAATTGTACATAATTCTTAAACTATTTATATTACAGCATAACATGGCACATTTCCTCGTTTCCAGACGTCTCGCGTCACTACACATCTCCAACCTCGGTATCATTACTGCAAGTCCCGACTGGAACGTGGAATGTTCCAGGGACAAACCCAAGTTAGATGATGAAACATCTAAGTAAGGGTACATAATGCTATGTCATGTGTGTATGCAATGTCTTTCATCGTAAGTGTCAACTGCACCCCTCATGCTGCCTACCATTTTAGCGGCCACCTCTTTCGAAGCCGGAGTGTATGGGTGCACCCTTAGTAAGGTAGCGGTGCCAGTTCGTATTCCCTACGGCCTCATATGCGTGTGATCAATGACTTCAACGTGTATTTATGCATATCATAATCATGTCATGGATGCAATCTGTGTGATGGATACATTTCATAGTATGTCAAAATGATATAAACATTCTCGAAAATATAATCGTTCTAAGCTTGAAACGGTACACTTACTGTTAGATTGTCTCGAGAAACGTGTTGACCTCGAAAATCATGTCGACAGCTATTTCTTAATCTTCTCGTCCTTGGGAACTCCTAAAACATTAAACTTATTTTTAGGATATCATTTATCTTTTCTTTTTTTTTCATCGTTTCTTCAATTTTCTTTTATTTCTAAGCCTTATCTCTTCAAAATTACATAGTAATTATCTAGACTTCCATAAAATCTAATTTTTTTTACTAATATTCCTTAAACAAAATTTCTAGTATTCTGAAATTTTTTCTGAATTAAATTCCTATTTTCCTTATTTCTATAATAATTATTTCTTCAAAATTATATAATAATTATCTAGACCTTCATAATATCAAATTTCTTTTTACTAATATTTCTTAAATAGTATTCCTAGCCTTCTGGAATTTTCTTGGAATTTTTTAAATTAAATTCCTATTTTTTCTTATTTCCATAATAGAAAAACTATTTAAATAAATAACTAATTTAATATTTTCCAGAAATATTTTTCACAAAATATGTCATAAATAAAATTCCAGATTTAATAAAATTTTTTACAAAATTTTATTTCTTTTATTTTTATTTTTTCTTTATTTCTTTTCCTTTTCTTTTCTTTTCTTTTCTTTTTTTTTTTATTTCTCTGGCGGGCGCGTGGGCAGCACGCGCCTTCTTCCTGCTCGCGGGCGCGTGCAGCCACGCGCCCGTTCTGGTCCGACTTCTTCGTCACCGGAGGACCTTCTGAGCTTCGAAACGAAGCTCTACCCCCCTATTTTCGACCCTCTAAATCCAAATATGCCATTAAAAACAAGAAAAAAATATCAAAAATACCTCAATTTATCGATCGAAGGCGCGGCTCCGACGATTGGCGCGATTTTCCGGCAAGCTTGGATCTCCCTCCTCACTGCTCCGTTAGCCACCAAAATCTCCAGAAATGATGCCCACGACCCAAAGACCAAGACCCCGCTCTCAAATCTCTCAAACACTCTCCCAATCGACTGATTTATGAATTAAAACTCTCAGATGAATGGGCTTGCCCGAAGTCGGCTATTTATAGCCAAACCTCCGCTGCGAACATCCCATCGATGGCGCCACGCGTCCTAGAAGCCATACCCGACATCCTTGTAGCATTAAAAACCCCCCCTCTCCCTAACGGCCGATTTGCAGGCACAACCATGCTCTAGCCGCGCGTCTGCTCTGCAAAATCCAAAAAATCTAGATTTTTTTTTTTTTTTACATAAACATCTATCATATACATATACAGATTTTTATAGCTATATACATACATACATACATACTAAATTATATATACAAACTTACAAAAAAATCCTATTTATAAACTAAATAAAAATAATTACATATACTTATGCATTTATACCTTTATACTTATTGCATATATATATTTACATACTTGTACAAGTTCTATCATGAGCACACTTAAGCTAAATAAATTAATTACACATCATATAAACACAATTTAAATGAACTAAATTAATTATATATCATATAAGCATAATTTAATGAATTATTTACATATCATATAAACATAATTTAATTTAAACAATTTATTCATACTAACTTAGGGTATTATTTTCGATAGAGATCGTGCCAGGAGCAGGTCCGGTTTCGATACTCCCGTATAAAATGGCTCCTGCAAAATTGAGAGAATTAAAAATCCAACTTCAAGAGTTGTTAGACAAGGGGTTCATCAGGCCAAGTATGTCGTCATGGGGAGCACCAATACTCTTTGTCAAGAAAAAGGACGGAAGTCTGAGGATGTGTATTGACTATCGACAGCTAAACAAGATAACAGTAAGTGTACCGTTTCAAGCTTAGAACGATTATATTTTCAAGAATGCTTATATCATCTTGACATACTATGAAATGTACTCATCACGTAGATTGCATCCATGACATGATTATGATATGCATAAATACACGTTGAAGTCATTGATCAACGCATATGAGGCCGTAGGGAGTACAAACTGACACCGCTACCTTACCAAGGGTGCACCCATACACCCTGACTTCGAAAGAGGTAGCCGCTACAATGGTAGGTAGCATGAGGGGTGCAGTTGACACCTACGATGAAAGACATTGCATATACACATGACATAGCATTATGTACCCTTACTTAGATGTTTCATCATCTAACTTGGGTTCGCCCCTGGAATATTCCACGTTCCAGTCGAGACTTACAGTGATGATACCGAGGTTGGAGATGTGTAGTGACGCGAAACGTCTGGAAACGAGGAAATGTGCCATGTTATGCTGTAATATAAATAGTTTAAGAATTATGTACAATTATTGTATTTCCATAAGTTTATGTAATGACTTTGTAATAAATGCTATGTCCAGTTATTCATGTATATATTGTCATGAGCAGGTTCGATTCAGCTTCTGCTTTGTATTTAATTTCTAATGTAAACATCTCGTCTAGCACTAGATAAGGTCTTAGAGAATTTCGGGAATAATGAATTGAAAAAAAAAAAAAACGGACCTAATTTCCTAAGGCATAACACGCCCTGATAAGGTAGGCTGTTACAGTTGGTATCAGAGCCCAACCAAGTAGGGTACCTAGGAAGAAAAATTTAGACTAAGCCTAGCAGGTGGGAAGTACCAACTCGAGGACAGTTAGAGGTACTAACGGAAGTAGTGGTGACAAATGGCTGGAAACTTCTCAGAGCAAGTCTTGATCGATCATTGGGCCCATCGTCTGGAGAATCGGATCCCAGAGCCAAACGAGGGTATCATGGAACACCTCGTCCAAATGGAAGAAATTATTGACGACGTACCCCCAAGCTACCGACTTTGGCCTGACCTTGCCCAGTTCCAGATAAACATGATAGTCGATATCTTAGAAGGCGACCTACATGATTTCGCAAACTGGGTCCGGCAACAAGGCGATCAGTTCCTCGAATTCCGTCTTTACTGCGCACGGATTTGCGAGCTACTAGTAGAGATGTACGAGCCAGTACCAACGGATGAGCCCGACGAAGACATGGAAGACCCGCTTAAGGAGAGAGAGTAAGAAGATATGGAGAACCTGATCGAGCCAAGAGAAATGGGAGGGTTGGTTAAGGCGGAAGAAGGAGAAGAAGAAGAAGACATACCCATATTCTGGGTTAAAGACGACTTCGAGGACACGGACTCGAAGGATGAGGAAGAGATTGAGGAAGTAATGGACAACCCCGAGACACTCTCGTACGAATCTGAAGATGAAAGGAACGTGTGGATCTGGAGGTCATCAGGACCAAAATAAATCCATCTAAGAACAAATCCATCTAAGAAACGCTCTAACTATTTACGTGACTTGTATAGTGTTGTCTGTAATCTATGTGACTATGTAGCATGCACCTATAACATTTTGCAGCTGAATGTATAATGTCTATAGAATTAATGAAGGATTTACCTTATCGGATGGCAAGATCCTGTTGTCTAATCCAAAATGCTACTTTCTTTCATATGGTGAATACTCAAAGGAGGTTAGCAGTTGGGCCTAGGACGCCCAACCCACAAGCCAGCAACGCAGAAGGAAACACAAGTGAGCACCTGGAAGGCGACTCCAGCTAGGAGACCGGGAGTAGCCGACTGGATCAAATGGAAAGAATTCTAGGAAGTGTTGTGAGATTCATACACGAGACTCACTCCCGGGACGGTCATGTGGCCAACATGCTCGACTTATACCGACAGCAGAACCCTCCCGTCTTTCAGGGGAAACTTGGTGCCGACCCCAGTGAAGGAAAATTTTGGATCGAGCAAACAAAGAAGCTGCTAGACCACCTTCACTGCGGGGAAGAAGAGAAAGTTAATTGTGTCACCTTCATGCTGCAAGGTGAGGCAGATAGATGGTAGAGAGGAGTCAAGAGAACAATGACCCCTCGAGCTAGGACACCTTACATTACTTGAGAACGATTCAAGAAACTCTTCAACGAGAAGTACTTTCCCCTGAATTTAAGAATGAAGAAGGAAAGAGAGTTCATGGAGTTGAAACAAACCGGGGACATGTCTGTCGCCCAGTATGAGGACGCTTTTAGCCGATTGATTCGGTACATGCCTATTTACGAAGGGGACGAAAGGATCAAGGCTCAAAAGTTTTTGAGAGGGCTGAATCTGAAACTTCAGAGGGCATTAAGTAGCGTAAGTACTCAGTCCTATGCAGAAGTGGAACTGCAAGCCTTTACCACTGAGGCTAACCTAAGCCGGATTGACGCTATCTAAGGAGAGAGTCAGCAAGGGAGCAGTCATAGAGCAGGCAAGAAGCTGGAAGTCCAGAAACCGAAGTTCAAGCCTGGTACCCCGTGCACAAGATGCTAGAAGCAACACCCTGGAAGGCCGTGCCGGCTCGGAACAAAGGGTTGTTACAATTGTGGAGAAATGGGGCATCTCAACCAGAATTGCCCAAAGAGAGGGATCACTTGCTTCAACTGCCAACAGACAGATCATTTCGCAAAGGATTGTCCCAAGTCGCGACTGATAAATCAACCTCAGGGAACGTCTGGAAATGCTAGAGTACAATAAGGAAGGGTGTTTCACCTAACTCGGCAAGATGCGGCGGAAGACCCAACAGTAATCGAAGGTACCATGTTTTTATCCGGTATCCCTATGCATGTTTTAATAGACTCAGGAGCAAGTCATTCGTTCATTTAACATGCATTCACTGAAGTGCTAGGAGAAAAACCGAAAAAATTAAATTGTCGTATGATTGTGGCAACCTCAATGGGTAAATCTCTAGAAACCTCTTCAGGATACAAAAATAGGAAGATTCAGATAGGAGAAGTTGAGTTCCTAGTGGATCTGATTCTTCTGGAATTTCAAGATTTTGATGTGATTTTAAGAATGGACTTCCTAACTAAATACAACGCCACATTGGACTGTAAGGCTAAAACAGTCTGCCTCAAGAGTGGAGACTTGAACGTCAAGTTTCGAGGGCAAGTGAACAGAAGTGGATCTCAGCTCTAAATGCTGAGAAACATTACGTCAAGGGGTACAAGGATACTTGGCTTGTGTTTAAGAGAAAAGCAAGGAGTCCTTAAAAATCGAAGAAGTGCAACTCGTTAGAGAATACGGGGATGTGTTTCCCAAAGAATTGTCTGGATTGCCACCCCAGCGAGAGATTGAGTTTTCGATGCAGGATGTTACAGGTGGTATCAGTCTAAGGAAGAACCCAAGTCTAATTGAGGATGTCACAAGGGTGGATCGCATATGCAAACACCACATTTAGCATTGTTTAAACAAAGTGACAGCACTGATGATTGAAATTGTATTCTCATAATTGCCTAGTCTAGTATTTTCCCCAGTGGACCCAGCAATGGCACTCCTTCAACTGAAAATTAAGGGGACAATTAAGAGTGAACAACAGTAAGAGAGAATTAAACTCGGACATGAAGCATAGATTCATATTCCATTAAGGTGTTACAAGGAGTGAATCATATTAGGGCATGATTTGCACTAAGTAGGCACTCTCGTACTTGAATCTGTACGTTCATGATTGTCACAAATGAACCAAGCATGCCACTTGAATTGTTCAAAAAATACAAAAGCTTCTAGAAAGTAGAGGGGGGGAAGTGGGGAGGCAATAAGAAAGAATTAAAAAGCACATGAACCAACATAATGGCCACAACACCATTCCCTGAAAAAATAAAAAATAAAAAACAAACAAATCACAATAACTCCATCCTCAGAAACATGTACCAGAAAAGAAGCTTTTTACAAGTAAAACAAAAATTACTAGGGAGGTTATACGATTGTAAAACTAATTGAAGCCTCCAATTGGAGTAAAAACACAAAATGTACCCACCTGGATCTGAATTGATTCTTCAGGAGTTAAAAGCATTGGCTTCCCATCAACTGGTGACTGCAATAACACAATGTACCCCAATTACAATTATGTCAAAAAATAAAGGTGCATTCTCAACATCGTTAGTTCATGAGTGAAATTTAATAACAGAATAAAATCATAAAATTATAGCAGATATAATAGCATAGTGGCTAAATGCTGAATGATGACAAAAAAACATCATGCTGCAAAGCACAGGATGCAACATGTGACAAAAATAAGAAATCACAACCACAAGACAACTCTACTGAATTTGGAAAGATGTGATAAAATATGTGCCATGGACCTTAATACTATCTAGCAATATCTATCCCTTAACTCATACATCTGGCTCCCAGTTTACTTCAAAGGTCACTCAAAGGAAGCATACAATGGACAACCAATTACTGAACTACGTTTTCATTTGACATCTTGAGCTTTTAACCCTGGACCAATAACCAATACGAGTTCTGATGACAGAAAAAAAGAAGCTTTTTCAATTACTATCGCAAAAATATCGATACATCACAGGATGGAATGTGAAAAATTATTGGTTATGATGCTTTGGTATAGTTAAAATTACTCGTACACTTGCAAACAACATTAGAAGTTTAGATGCCAGAGCTTCATAAAGTCAAAGGTATATATAGTTGCACAAAATTACATTGTGCATAAACAAACACAATGTCTCTAAGAAACAAATAGTCCAAAAATAATTAACCAGAAACAAGACCATTTATATCTCAAATAGTGGTTCACTATATCAGTAACTTCACATAAAGGTTACCTGAAAAGTAACACCTTTCTCGGTAATGTCAGCCAGATGCAACAGTGAGACCTATGAACATTAAAGGGGGAACATGTAATTTAGTTACACTATTATCAATGTTCAAGCAAAAACCTTCAGATCATGAAGCCATCAAAAGCAATATTTATATATGTTTAGTTCACCAAAAGTAACCATTCAAAACCATTTTGACAACTAGTTCATGGAAGATTTAGAACTCTTGGCACCTCTAATATATATCACTTGAAACTACTTCAAATAAACTTTTCAAAATACATTTGGAAATGCACTCGTAATGCAAATACTATTAGCAGTTCAAGGCAGTGCCCAAGTTGCAAATGTTTTTCAAATTTGGGTGATCTGCTACAATATTTAACTCTATATGTGTGTCTCAGTAAGATTTGTCTCCCTTTTTCTTTCTACTTTTTTAATTTCTGTTCAATTTTTACATATGAAAAGAAGAACTCCTTAACTATAGACCATGTCCAACTTGCAAAAGTACTATCAATATAATTTCAATAATACAGTGGCAAGGGAACACAGCAACACAGGGTTTTAAGGCCAACAACAGAACTTCATAGCAAACTTTTTCACCGTGTACATCAAATTAAAAGAGTTGGGGTATGGCAGGAAAATTATACTCACTGAGCAACTACATGGCCCAGAGTAAACTTGGAATGCCTCAAATTAAAAACTTGCCTTTGCATAAACCAAATGTAATAGGTCAAGGCCTAAAATGGGTTCAAGACGCAATATGTGGAAAAGTCTATCTAATGTAAAACTGTGACTCCTTGTTCACAAAGTAGTATATGGAAACCAGGAAAGTAACACTTGGAATGGAAGAATCATAATACTAATACGAGCAAAGACAACAAAGTCAATTCGCATCAAAGAAAAAAAAAATAAGGCTAAGTAATTCACATAAGACAACCATTTGAAAGCCACCAGAATCAGTAAGCAGAGCCCTTGGCCAGTTCATAAATTTGTGGAGACCGCCCAACTCATAAATCAGTTCAGAAGTAGGTCGAAGTGCCAAGTGATAAGTATTCCCAAGTATTATTTGGCAACCAATTTCCTCAAGCTGGCAAGTTGTCAAACCTTTTATAGTCCCTATAACAGAAAGAGCCAACTTCTTTCACTCAACAAATTACAAAAGTTACATGCATACACTTGTGAATATTAAGGAAATCATTTCTGTAAACAAATTGCTAGTGGAATCTATGAATGCAAAGTATATCCACCAAAGTCATGGTTAATAGTTAACTAACCATCCAATAATATGCACTAGGGCCAAAGATTATGTGCTTGTTGAAACTGGCAGGCAAAGAACAATATTTAATTGCAAAAAAAAAAAATCATCAATTGAATTAAACTACAGTCCCTATCCATGAATGGAGAACACATCATAATTACATTTGTTCAATAATACAATTATATATTATAATCTCCATGAACATTGCTGACAAAAGAACATGATTCAACGTAGAAACTTCCCAAATACTAAACAACAAACAACAACATATCCAGCCTTTATCCCACTATGTGAGGTCGCTTACATGAATTCTAGACTTTCATGTATTTCTGTCTTTTGTCATATATTTATTTAGGCTCATACACTTCATATCAAATTTTAATGTCTCTCCCAAAATCTTTTCGGCTCTGTCTCTATCTTTTTTTTTGATTAATTGTTTCATTTCATCAACTCTCCGCACAAGAGCATCTCTTGGTCTCCTTCTCACATGATCAAACCATCTTAATCTAGTCTCTCTCATCTTCTCCTCAATTGGCATTACTCCTACCTTATTACGAATAACCTCATTTCTAATTTTATCTTTTCTTGTATGACCACAAATCCATCTTAGCATCTTCATATTTGCTACGCTCGTTTTTTGCTCATACTGGTATTTGACTGCTCAACATTCTAAGTCATACAATAAGACTGGTCTTATAGCTGTCTTATAGAATTTTTCTTTCAGTTTTAATGGGATTTTACCATCACATAACACCTCCGATACATTTATCCATTTTAGCCAATCTGCTTTAATTCTATGCGTGACATCCTCATGAATTTCTCCATCTTTTTGAATCACTGATCCCAAATATCGAAAATGGTTTTTTCTTTGTAAGATTTGGTCTTCCAATTTTACTATAACATCCTCCACTCTTGCATTCTTACTAAATTTACATTTCATATATTCTGTTTTCCTTCTACTTAATTTAAATCCCTTAGATTCTAAGTTGTTTCTCCACAATTCAAGCTTAGTGTTCACTCCCTGTTTTGTTTCATCCACCAATACTATGTCATTTGCAAATAGCATACACCATGACACCTCTGTCTGAATGTGTTTAGTGAGTTCATCCATTACTAAAGCAAATAAGTATGAACTTGTCACGAGAAAAACCTTCTAAGCCAAAAATTTAAATTTTCTGTTTTGTTATTATTGTTGCTAATATTGCTTGTTGCTATAATTCCTTATGTAGAATAGCTTTATTTTCTGTTATGCATTCTAGAAGGAGTCGGTTCTGCCATGTGCAGAAAGAGGCAGAGAATCTCAAGTTTGTTATGAGAGTAGGCCCCACCTGGCAGGGGAATCTTCCCTCCCAGGCGCTAGAATATATCTGCCTACCCTCAACAAGAGGAATGCATGAATGGAAAATCAGAATTCTTATTGTTCATTTCTCTAAATTCTAAGCTCTCTCTCTCTCTTGTTTTCTGTACTCTCTCTTCTGTTCTTCTTTCTGGATTGCTCCCACTCTCTCTTCTCACTATTACTGCTTCTTGTTCGTGTATTAAGCTCTCCTAATTCACATTGGAATTGGGAGAAGGCATATTGTCAGGCCAAGCCGTGACAATCTTGGTATCAGAGCATCAATTCTTGGCCGAGGCTGTCAACTTGGTGTAATGGCGGAAGGAACCCGCATGAAGAATTTTGAGACACAGTTGTAGCAGGTTGTCATGGTATGAGTCACTAGCTAGGGAATAAGTCATGCAAGTGGCGAGCATCACATGCACATGGGTAGGTAATTATGCAGTTACTTCTAGAAAGAGGACACTCATGTAAATAACCTCGCATTGGCAAGAATAGACACGCTATATCCTTCCTATATAAAGGATAGCGCAAACTGTATGAATTACGTTTGAATTGAATCAAAACTCATTCTGAATTTTCTCTCAAATTCTCTCCCTCTCTTTCTTCCCTCCCTCTCGATTTCTATCTTCTTTCCTCCAGAGAATTCTTCGAATCCTCTGGAATTCATTTACAGATTCGCTAAGATCTGACAATTTGGTATTAGAGCAATTTCTGGGCGGAAGACGTAAATGGCGAAAGGAACTCGAATGAAGAACTTAGAGTCTCAGGTGCAGCAATTCCATACGACGATGACTGATCTACAAGCTCGGGTGGAACTACTGGAAATTGGATCCAATCGCAACCGTGAAGCAATCACAACGATGGATAGGAGGGTGGATACGTCTCTCGGTAATTTAGAGAGAAGATTGGATGGAATAAGAATGAAATGGGAAACCAGATACGCGAGCAGTTGCAGAGCCTTATGGTGATGTTTACGCGCCAAAACCAGGTAAGCCTATCACCTTATTTTCTGCCAAGGGAAAGAACGGAACCAATCCTGACTGGGATCGGAGGACATAACTGAAATACCGAAGCCGCTGAGATTGAGATAGCACCAAGAGTGGAAGAGGATGTAGATATAGAAATTAGGCGAGGAGGGCCAGTTATCCATAATCAACCGGGATTTTCTATGCCTAAAATGGAGATTCCCATATTTGATGGAAGTAACCCACGGTGGTGGGTTAGAAGATGTGAAAGGATGTTTGAATGGTATAATATACCGAGGGAACGAAGGGTATCCTTGGCTGCCGCATACCTCAATGATTCGGGGGACGCCTGGTACCAAGGTTGGTCACAGAATAAAGGTGAGTGTCCGTGGGGAGAATTCGCGAACAAATTATGCGAAAGGTTCGGGGACAGAAATAAGAAGGATGTAGTAGAAGAATTCAACAAGTTAAGACAAGAAGGAAATGTATAGGCCTATCAAGCACGATTCAAGGAGCTGAGATCAATTATGGTCACCCTGAACCCCCATTTATCCGAAGCATATTTTGTTTCAAGTTTCTTAAGTGGGTTGAACGAAGAGCTTTGACCCATAGTCAAAATGCTGAGGCCAAAAACCATAGAGGAGGCAGCAGAGAATGCAAGACTTCAGGAGATCATGGTAGAAGCGATCATGAAGAAACAACGACAGCAAAATAGAGGAGCTAATGGAGGAATGGTGATGCCGATGATGAGAGGATTTGGTAGAGAATTGGGAAGGGTGAACCCTCGAGCAAGAGTGGTGACAGTGACTGCACCTAGCAGCCACTCGGTAGGCCAGGGTGGCAATGTGCTAGAACAAATGAGGCAAGCAGGGCTTTGTTTTAAATGTGGTGACTGGTACCACTTGGCACACCAATGCAAGAGACAATTACTCTTGCTAAAACGCGAAGAAGGAACTGCAGAAAACGAAGAAGAAATAATAGAAGGAGAAGAGTTAGAGGAAGAAGATAACGGAGAAATTTCGTTACATGCACTTAAGGGGTTAACCAATAACAAGATTATCAAGGTGGAAGGAAGGGTATCGGATGGCAGCTTAATGATCCTAATCGACAGCAGCTCTACACACAGTTTCTTGGATGAGGGCACTACTAAAAAGCTTCACTGCCGAATGACTGGGACACAACCCTTATTAGTGACCGTTGCCAATGGTCACAAGGTGCTAAGCAAGTCAGCTTGTGCCGGGTTTTGTTGGGAA
This sequence comes from Diospyros kaki, assembly GCA_036245055.1. Lineage (NCBI taxonomy): Eukaryota > Viridiplantae > Streptophyta > Magnoliopsida > Ericales > Ebenaceae > Diospyros > Diospyros kaki. The sequence goes on from BSEG01000005.1 coordinate 44,875,956, forward strand.
ATGCAGGGAGAATAGTTTGAGGCAGATTTAAGACTACTCAAGCTAGGAGGTTGTGATGTAGTACTTGGAGTGGAATGAATGAAACAAATGAGTCCTATTAGCTTCGATTTTAACCGGATGGAGGTGACCTTTGAAAAGGGGGGGGCAAGAAAATGACTCTCACAGGCAGCAAGGAGATTGGAACTTGTAAAATGATCACGAGAAGGAGGTTACAGAAGTTGCTCAAATGCAAGTGGGCTCAGGTGACCCAATTGTTCTCAATCCAGGCTATTGAGGAAGCAGAGGAAGGAAACGAGTTGCAAGGAGAATCTTACTTAACAACAATTGGCCGAGATCAAAATAGAACAGAGGTACAACAATTAGACTGTCTTAATATACTTTTGGCTGAGTATGAGGAATTGTTTGTAGAACCTAACTCCCTGCCACCCCAAAGATCCCTCGACCACTCAATCAACCTCAAACCTAACTCTGAACCTGTTAACATTTGATCATACCAATACCCCCCACACCAGAAAACCGAAATTGAAAAGATGGTGAAGGAAATGCTACAGCAGTCCCTAATCTGACCAAGCCAAAGCCCATATGCATTCCCTGTCCTACTTGTCAAAAAGAAAGATGGGGCATGGCGTTTCTGTGTTGACTATCATCAACTTAATGCCCTAACCATCAAAGATAAGTTCCCAATTCCCATCATCGAAGACTTGCTCGATGAACTAAAGAATGCTTCAATATTTTCCAAACTAGATTTACGCTCAGGCTACCATTAGATTCGCATGAAGCCTGTGAAATCCACAAGACAGCTTTCCGAACCCACCATGGCCACTACGAGTTCTTGGTGATGCCATTTGGGCTCACCAATGCTCCGACTACCTTCCAATCACTTATGAACCAAGTCTTTGAGCCATTTCTACGTAAATTCATCTTAGTTGTCTTCGATGACATCTTAATTTACAGTCAAACCTACACCCAACATTTGCAACACCTAAGGACTACATTCGATATCCTCAAATCCAACCAATTGTAAATTAAGCGGTCTAAATGCGCCTTTGGCCAGAAGCAGGTGGAGTATTTGGGTCATGTTGTTTCAGGGGCGGGGCTGAGTACTGATCCCCGGAAGGTAGCTGCTATGGTGCATTGGCCAAAGCCTGTCAACTTGAAGGCTTTGAGGGGGTTCCTCGGACTTACTAGCTATTACAAGCGTTTTTGTCAGAAATTATGGTCTCATCTATAACACCCTATATTTTCGTGAAATTACCACGTATTTTAAGTGAGTTAAAATACCGAAAAATATGTTTGAAATGGCAACAAGTGACCGAATCAGTCGCAGGGAGTGCCATAGAGCTTAGATACCTAAGGACAAAGGTATAATTTAAACGAGCGTCTCGAGGTGAGACTTATTGCACTGAAAGAAATCAAATCAGAAATGGTTTTCGGTTAAGCTAGGTTATACCCTAAAAATACCGAATGATGGTAAGGGGCTTCCGAAAAATCGTATATATTGAGTAATTTTGAGTTAATAATTTTGGGATTTTAAGTATCTCGATAAATTTGATGTTTGAGGGTATAATTCTAATTAGAGAAATTATCCAAATGAAAGAATGATGAAATTATAAGCTTAGGTGGTGAAATGTTAAAGTTGAAAACTTGAAATAAGGGCCAAAGTGTTATTTGAAAGAAGTTTAAGGTTTTAGCTTGGATTTCAAAAGTTAGATTAATTCTAGTTTTGGATTTCAAAAGCCACTCAATTATGGCTTTGAATCTTTGGAGTCCATGGCTAAAATTGTGACAAGTGGCATAACACCATTGGTTGGAGGATTCTATAAATAGGCACCTTGAGTTGCTCTCAAACCATTCCAAGCAAGCTTGAGAGTTGAAGCACTCTAAGAGGAGGAGCTTGCTCTAGAGAGAGAATAGGAAGTTCGGGAAGAAAGCGGGAAGGAATCGAAGGAGAAGGCGGGAGATATGGCCGAAATACGAAAGCGGGACGAAGCTATCCGAATTCTGCTAGGCAGCGCGTGAGTTACACGCGCCGGATAATGGCTGCGCGTGGGGGCACGTGTCCAGCCTTCTTGGGGCGCGTGAGGGCGCGTGAAGGGTCATTTTTACATGAAATTTTTCAATTATGCCCCTAATTTAATACCCTTCAACCCTATATAAAAATATTTGAGGTTAGATTTACCAAAAAGTGTGTTTTCTGCAGAAATATAGGCCTTTTGCTGTGAAATTATACCGTCGAAGAGATAAACCAACAACGTGAGATTCCGTGAGACTCCTACACTCCAAATCCTATTTTTATTTCTCTTATGAGAGACTTCTATTGCATGACACGTGTTTCGTGAAGTTCTTATACGTAAACTCTTATTACTTGCTTACGTGAAATCATGTTGCATCTATAAACTGAATTTTCCTAAAAATATATGCTGTTGGCTTTTTAACTGTTGCATTTATAAAATTCGTGTGGCCATACTATTGTACCTATTTGTTGTTGGCCGAGGACAACAGTCGGAGATCCCCCGAGAGGCGTTATGCGTGCGCCATCGAGAAAGCTCTCGTGGGGAAGACCGTGAGTCTAAGGCACAACGGATGTGGTGCTTGCATGAGTTCTATGAAGTTGGGCCGAAGTGGCATGGTTAGGGACCTCCCGAGAGGCGCTATGCGTGCGCCATTGAGAAAGCTCTCGTTGGAGGAGGCTAACGTGTTCACGAGGCACTTCGGAGTAGTTCTACTTGTCTTCTCATACATTTTATACTTGATCATGCATCGATATAAACTGTTTTTGGAGTTTCTCACTAGAAGATTCATCTTCTAATTGGACTATGTCCCTGGAATATTCAAACGTTCCAGGTTCGACGAGCAGCTCTAAGGGAAAGGAGGTAGCTGAAGAATATGTTTAATTTACTACCTGTAACACATTTAGTATACTTTTGTTTATGTGCGAGCTTATGTAATTTTGGGTATGTTTAAGATATTCAGTTATCACTTGATGATGTCCATGTAATATATTTTGTAGACGCCTTGAAGAATTATATGATAAATAAAATGTTATGGTTTTGAACCATATCAGGTTCGATCTAGCTTCCGCATTTCAGATTTTAATGTCTGTCTTAGCTATTTGATTATTGGGTTTATTAAGCTGAGAAGGTAAAAATTAGGGTTTTTGGGATATTGTCTGGTGTATGACAGCTATTGTGATATGAAAAATTTTTATAATCCCGAAATCCTAAGTTATAACACGCTCAAGAAATTTGGGGTGTTACATCATCAGCCGACCATTAACAGACCTCCTGAAGAAAGATGGGTTTAAGTGGGGACCGAAGGTAGAGAGAGTATTTGAGCAATTGAAGGATGCCATGTGCAAGGCACCAGTGTTGGGATTACCAGATTTCTCTAAGCCATTCATCCTTGAGATGAATGCTTGTGGAACAAGAATAAAAGCAATGTTAATGCAAGAGGGCAGACCTCTAGCTTATCTCAGTCAATCCCTATCTCCCAGACATGTTGGCCTAAGCATATACGAGAAGGAGTTACTAGCAGTAGTGATGACTGTGGAACAATGGAGACATTATCTCGAAGGCGGCCAGTTCATTATATGCACTGACCACGAAAGTCTTAAGTTTCTTATCCAACAGAAACTACAGACACATTTGCAGCAGAAAGGGATGGCCAAACTCGTGGGTTTGGACTACACCATCCAATATAAGAAGGGCAGAGAGAATGTGGCTGTTGATGCCCTCTCCAGATGCTTTGAAGAAGGACACACTGCCGCCCTCACGATGGTGACTCCGAACTGGTACAAGGAAGTAGAGGAAAGTTATGATAGAGATCAGAAGATGCAAGAGCTTAAGGAACAGTTGATACTCAGCCCCAACAGCAAGCCTGGATATAGGTTGAGTCATGGGATAATGAGGTATAAGGGAAGATTGTTGATAGGGGACACTAAGGTTTTAAAGAAAAAGATATTGAGATCCCTACATGAGTCACCAGTGGGTGGTTACTCCGGAATTCAGAACACTTATCACAAAGTGCAACGGTTCTTTTATTGGCCTCAAATGAAAAGGAATGTAACGGAGTTTGTGATGGCTTGTGATACTTGCAGCCGTTGTAAACATGAAACAATAGCCTCCCCAAGTTTATTACAACCATTACCCATTCCTGCTCAGGCATGGGACAGCATCAGTATGGATTTTATAGAGAGTTTACCTAAATCGGAAGGCAAAGATTGCATTATGGTCATAGTGGACAGACTCACGAACTTCGCTCACTTTATTGGGTTAACTCATCCCTATTCTGCTCGGGAAGTGGCTAGAACCTTCCTCGACCAAGTTATGAAGCTGCATGGGGTCCCTAACTCAATAATTTCCGACCGAGATAAGATTTTTACTAGCCTTTTCTGGCAGGAGCTTATGAAGGCTTTAGAAGTAAGATTGAAGATGTCTACAGCCTACCATCTTCAGACAGATGGCTAGACCGAACGAGTGAACTAGTGTGTGGAAGGGTATCTAACGTGCCTATGTTTTCTTCACCCTAAAGGATGGCACAGATGGATTTCTCTGGCACAATGGTGGTACAACTCTTGCCACCATGCCTCGATTAAACGGTCACCTTTTGAAGCACTATTCGGCTACCCACCTCCACTCCTTCCAGCTATTGGAGATGGCACTACGATGGCCACAGTGGAGGATTATTTGGAAAAAAAGACAAAATGTGTTACAGCAGCTCAAGAAGGAATTGGCAGTGGCCCAAAACCGCATGAAGCAATACGCGGATAAGAAGAGAAGTGAGAGGCAATTCAATGTAGGGGAAAGGGTCTATTTAAAGCTCCGACCAGCACACCTCAAGAAGATTGCCCAAGGACAGATAACCAAGTTAAGTCCTAAGTACTACGAGCCCTACACCACTAAGGCTAAGATAGGCGTTGTGGCCTATAAGCTTAAACTGCTAAAGGAGACCAGGATCCATCCGGTTTTTCATGTATCCTTACTAAAGACGTCAGTGGGAGATCAGCAGGTAGCTTCTACACTACCGCAAATGTCAAGAGAGGCAGACGTTATAGCACAACTGAGCTCAATCTTGGACAGGCGGGTACTCTACAAGCATGAGGCTCCAATTATTTAGGTGTTGGTTAAATGGTCCAACCTTCCACATGACAGCAACACATGGGAATACTTACTAGATTTGCTTAGGCAATTTCCGCAAGCAGCCAGTTTATTCACCATTTCTTGAGGACAAGAAAAGTTTCAAGCCCGGGGGAATTTGTCATGGTATGAGTCACTAGCTAGGGAACAAGTCAAGCAAGTCGCAAGCATGGCATGCACATGGGTAGGTAGTTATGCAGTTACTTCTAGAAGGAGGACACTCATGTAAATAACCTCGCATTGGCGGGAATAGACACGCGGTATCCTTCCTATATAAAGGATAGCACAAACTGTATGAATTACGTTTGAATTGAATCAAAACTCATTCTGAATTTTCTCTCAAATTCTCTCCCTCTCTTTCTTCCCTCTCTCTCGATTTCTATCTTCTTTCCTCCAGAGGATTCGAAGGATTCTTCGAATCCTCTAGAATTCACTGTCAGATTCGCTAAGGTCTGACACAAGTTAGCTCAACTGTGTCGGAATTCCAAGGAAGGATCGACCACCTGGAGATTCAAGGGGAAAGGAACCATGAAACGATCTTAGCAATGGATCGCAAGCTGGAAGGATCGTTGGAAGGAATGGAGCAAAGACTGGAAGGGTCTATGACGAGGCTACAGGAGGACATGGCGGCACAGATGCAGCAGTTTATGCTCATGTTTACGCGCCAGAATACGGTAAGGATAGCTCCTGACTTTCCTCCACGTGAGAGGGACGACCCCATTTTACCGAGAAATAGAACACACAGAAGGGAAGGTACGTCCGAGATTGAGGTAGAGCATGACGAAGGGTTAGAAGGGGTAGTGGTCAGAGAGAGGATTGAGCGGCCTCACGGCCACCCTCCGGGATTCCCTATGCCTCGGATGGAGATACTGGTGTTCGAAAGAGCTAATCCTCGATGGTGGTTGAGGAAGTGTGAGAGGTTGTTCAGTTGGCATAACATACCCAGAGGGCAGAGGGTGTTGCTAGCCACCACTTACTTTAATGAAGCGGTGGATGCTTGGTTTCAAGGTGTCTTAGTTTGAGGGAAGATTATACATGGGAAGAGTTCTCTAAAAAGCTATGTAAGCGATTCGAAGAGAGGAGTATGGCGGACACAATAGAAGAATTCAATAAGCTCAAACAAACAAGGAGTGTTGAGACTTATTTGCAGAAGTTTGAGAAGGTAAGGTCGTTTATGATATGCCACAACCCACATTTATTAGAGGCTTATTTTGTGTTAAGTTTCCTGAGCGGCTTGAATGAGGAATTACGACCAATGGTCAAAATGATGAAGCCGGGGACGGTGGGACAAGCCTCTAAAAGTGCCCAATTACAAGAGATGTCTGTGGAGGCACAAATGAGGAAGCAGAGACAACAGCAACGAGGGGTGAATCTCGGAGCCAACCCTGTTGGGGGAAGAAGTTACTCTCGCGATGCAACAAGAGGGAACCAGGGGGTCAAAGGCGTAGGCGGGTCGAGCTCGATCCATTATGGGGAAAAATTAAGGGAACAAATCAGGTTGACTGGCCCTTGCTTTCGATGCAGTGACATGTACCACCCAGGACAACCCTGCAAGAGGCAGATTCTCTTGTTGGAAAGGGACGAAGAGGAGAACCAAGAAGAGGAAATAGAAGGAGACAACGAGAAAGAAGTAACAGAGGACAGTGGAGAGATTTCCATTCACACTCTAAAGGGAGTGACTAATAACAAGATCATTAAGGTGGGAGGACAATGTAAAGGTAACGATCTCATGATTTTAATAGATAGTGGGAGTACCCACAGCTTCCTGGATGAAAACACCTCAAGGAGACTGAAGTGCCAACTCACAGGGACTCCACCTTTGAGTGTAACAATAGCCAACGGCCAAAGGGTGTTGAGCAAATCAGCTTATAACGGGTTCTGTTGGGAAATGCAAGGAGAAAAATTCGAAACAAATTTGAGGCTGCTGCAACTAGGGGGCTATGATGTGGTTCTAGGAGTAGATTGGATGAAAGGGGTGAGCCCCATCAGTTTTGATTTTAATAGGATGGAAGTATCCTTTGAGAATGAGGGAAGGAAAATGACATTGTCCAAGGGAAAGAAGGTGGGAATGTGCAAGATGATGTCGGGGAAGAGACTGCAGAGGGTGATCAAAGGGAAATGGGGACGCTAGCCACAACTTTTTTCGATCATGGCAACTGAGGAGGTCCAAGCAAGTCCAGCACTACAAGGTGAGATATGCCTAACGGTGAGTGCACCCCAAGAAAGGCCCGATCAGGTATGTCACTTAGACCTCCTTAATAGATTGCTAGATGAGTATGAGGATCTCTTCCTTGAACCCTAATCACTTCTTCCTGCCCAAGTACATGACCACACTATCAACTTGAAACCACACACTGAGCCTATTAACATTAGAGCCTACAATTACCCACCACTCCAGAAAAATGAAATTGAAAAAATGGTGAGGGAAATGCTAAAACAGGCCATCATTAGACCAACCCAAAGTCCCTTTGCTTCGCCCGTCCTTTTGGTTAAAAAGAAAGATGGAACATGGCGTTTTTGTGTGGACTACCGCCAATTAAATGCTATAACCATCAAAGATAAATTCCTTATTCCCTTGATAGAAGACCTTTTGGACAAGTTACATGATGCTCGATTCTTTTCTAAGTTAGACCTACGCTCGGGCTATCACCAAATCCGGATGAAGCCCGAGGATGTTCATAAAACAGTCTTTAGAACTCATCATGGACATTTTGAATTCTTGGTGATGCCCTTTGGACTCACCAATGCTCTAGCCACTTTTCAATCCCTTATGAACACCATTTTTGAACCTCATCTTCGAAAATTCATATTGGTATTCTTTGATGACATATTCATTTATAGCCCCTCATTTGAACTACACTTATTCCACCTTAGAGCCACCCTCGACATCCTCCGATCCCACCATCTATTTATTAAGAAGTCTAAGTGCGCATTTAGTCAATGGCAGGTGGAGTATTTGGGGCACATTATATTCCAAGGAGGAGTGAGTACCGACCCCCGAAAGGTGGAGGCCATGGCGTCTTAGCCAAGGCCAAATTCGGTAAGGGCCTTGAGAGGGTTATTGGGATTAACCGGGTATTATCGCCGATTTGTAAAGGACTATGGGATAATTAGCAAACCTCTAACGGAATTGTTGAAGAAGGGAGGTTTCAATTGGAGTTCAAAGGCAGATGAGGCTTTTGAGGAACTAAAAGGGGCCATGAGTAGGGTACCAACTCTTGGTCTGCCAGATTTCAACAAGGCCTTCATCTTGGAGACCAATGCTAGCGGAACTAAAATTGGGGCAGTTTTGGTGCAGGAGGGAAGACCTCTAGCGTTCTCAAGCCAAGTGTTAGGTCCTAAACACTCGGGACTCAGCATATATGAGAAGGAGTTCCTAGCAGTTTTGATGGTTAACGAAAAATGGAGGCACTACCTAGAGGGAGGAAGATTGATAATCAAGACTGACCATGAGAGTTTGAAGTTTTTGTTGCAACAAAGACTTCAAACACAGCTGCAGAGGAAGGGAATGGTCAAGCTCATGGGGCTGGACTATCTTATTCGGTACCGAAAAAGGAAAGAAAACATTGTTGCCGATGCACTCTCAAGATGCCATGAAGAAGGTAGTTCGGCAACCATGATTGAAGTGGTTCCCCAGTGGTACCACGAGGTGATTGACAGTTATGAAAGGGACGAGAAGCTTAAGCCTTTGCTGGAAGGGTTAACGTTGAGGGCTAACATGGGAAAGGGGTATACTTTAAACAAAGGAATGCTGAGATATCAGGGAAAGGGTAGTAATCGGAGATAAATCAAATTTGAAGAGGAAGATATTTCAGGCCTTACATGAATCACCCATGGGAGGTCACTCAGGAGAACAAAACACGTATTTAAGGGTGAAGCGGGTTTTTTATTGGCCAAGAATGAAGTCAGAGATTAAGGAGTTGGTGCAAGCCTATGACACTTGTAAGAGATGCAAATCAGAAACAGTAGCCTACCTGGGGTTACTACAGCCTTTGCCTATTCCCGAGCAAGCTTGGTCAAGTGTATCAATGGACTTTGTGGAAGGGTTGCCAAAGTTTGAAGGTAAGGACAACATCCTAGAAGTGGTGGATAGGTTGACCAAGTTTGCACACTTCGTCGGATTAACCCACCCCTACACAGCTCAAGAGGTGGCTAGAGCCTTCTTGGATAGGGTGATTAAATTGCATGGAACTCCCAAGACCATAATTTCAGATAGATATCGAATTTTCACCAGCACAATGTGGCAGGAATTGATGAGATCACTAGGAACGAAGCTGAGCATGTCAACTGCTCATCACCCTCAAACGGATGGCCAAACCGAGAGGGTAAACCAAAGTCTTGAGACCTATTTGAAGTGCATCTGCCTAATGCAGCCTAAGGAATGGCACAAGTGGTTGGTCTTGGCTCAATGGTGGTACAATACTTCCCATCATTCCTCCATTAAGATGACCCCATTTGAGGCCTTGTTTGGGTACCAACCGCCAATTCTACCTGCAGCGGGAGAAGAATCCAGGTTAGCTTCGGTAGATGACTACTTACGAAGGAGAAAAGAGGTGACACAGCAACTGAAGCAAGAATTAGCTTCAGCTCAGAACCACATGAAGCAGTTCGCAGACAAGAAGAGGAGCGAACGAGAGTTCGAAGTGGGAAACGAAGTATACTTAAGGTTGGAATATCCTCACCTCAAGTCCATCACTCGGGGAAAGGTGACCAAACTCAGTCCTAAGTACTATGGGTCATTTCCTATAGAAGCCAGGGTGGGGAAGGTGGCATACCGACTAAGGTTACCGGCAGGGTCGCTCATTCACCCTGTATTTCATGTGTCTCTTCTTAAGAAGGCAGTGGGAGAACAGCCCGTAAGTTCGGCTCTACCCACAATTCCCATGGAGGTTGGGCAAGCAATGGAACCCAAGGTTATCCTAGAGCGAAAAGTGATCTACAAACATAGCGCTCCCCTCATGCAGGTGTTGGTCAGGTGGCAGAGAAGACCCTTGGAAGACGGCACCTGGGAGTACTTACCGAATCTCCTCAAGCAATTTCCAAGAACAGCTAATCTCCTTAGTATTTCTTGAGGACAAGAAAATTGTTAAGGCGGGGGAAATGTCACGAGAAGAACCTTCCGAGCCAAAAATTTAAACTTTCTGCTTTGTTATTATTGTTGCTAGTACTGCTTGTTGTTGTAATTCCTTACGTAGAATAGTCTTTATTTTTTGTTATGAATTCTAGAAGGAGTCGGTTCTGCCATGTGCAAAAAGGGGCAGAGAATCTCAAGTTTGTTATGAGAGTAGGCCCCACCTGGCAGGGGAATCTTCCGTCCCAAGCGCTAGAATATATCTACCTACCCTCAACAAGAGGAATGCATGAATGGAAAATCAGAATTCTTATTGATCCTTTCTCTAAATTCTTAGCTCTCTCTCTCTCTTTCTTTCTTTACTCTCTCTTATGTTCTTCTTTCTGGATTGCTCCCACTCTCTCTTCTCGCTGTTACTGTTTCTCGTTCGTGTATTAAGCTCTCTTAATTCACATTGGAATTGGGAGAAGGCATATTGTCAGGCCAAGCCATGACAGGACTTAGTGCAAAATCTTGATGCAGTCCCATTGTAATTTTAAACAGTTCAGTATTCCCTCCGCATGTTTTGACCCTTGTCTCTACACCATAATACATGTCCTTAAGAGCTTGTATAAAGGCTATTCAGACACTTTTCTTCTCTAAAACCCTCCATAAACTTGCTAAATACTGTTAAGATAATTTGACCTGGCGTATTAGAATATTTTAACAAAACATGAGAGATTTATGCATGATTTCATGTAGATAAGGAATATTATTTTAAAATAAATTATTTCGGTGACATGTTTGTGATGCAAAGAGTTTGGACCAACTACCATAGTTCAATCTTATAAACTATTGGAAGCATTTACATTAACCCCCACGGACTAGGCACCCACAGATACTTGTCACAAATTCCATCAGAAAGGAAAATATCCGATAGTTACAGATACATTCAACATATAAATTGAATCAAATTTATGTGGATGGTGATTAATATACTAGTTCTATTGGTTACAAGAACAGTAGTATCATAATCTATGAGAAATGAAACCTGGGTAAGAAACTAAAGCCCTGTTGTCTTTGCTATTTTCAGGTTGTTTTCAGTTTTTAGTTTTCCAAAACAGTAAAAATGTGTTTACTTTCACATTTTCAAAAACATATTTTCGAAAATAAGGAAAAATTTTGTAAAGAAAACTCAAAATAACAAAAAGTTGTTTTGGTTATTTTCATCACAAACACGCTCAAAATTTCCAAAACGCGGAAAATGCTACAAAAAAAAAGAACGCGTTTTCAGCAATTTCAAAATAAACACTCAAAACACAAAATTGAAAATAAATTCAAAACTGAAACACGAAGAGAACAGCCCCTAAGCATTTCAGATACTTTTATCTATTAATGTTCGGATAGGAGAATAATGGGGATACTAGCAGATTCTATCTTCCTTTTCATTTTCCTTCCTGTCATAGTGATAGCATAATAGCACAAGGGCAAGTCTTGGTGGCAATGGTAAAGTACCTCCTCTATGACTGGAAGCTCAAAGGTTCCAATTGTAGAGACAATTTCTTTACAAAACAATGGTAAGATTGCATGTAAAAACAACTCTATTGCCCCTCACAAGACAAGAAGTCTCGTGTATTATAAACACCCTTTAGTTGAGGTCGAAGCATGTAATGACAAATCACTAAAAGGTTGTGGTAAAAAATAGGTTTTGCTCTATAAGATATTGTATTGTAATTCGATACATAAAGGATGTCCCCAGCTGTATGGTAATTCAATGCATATTTATCTTGTTTGCTTAGTAGTTAGATGCAATTTTCAATGTTACAATCATAAAAGTTCTAACCTTGTGTACCCACAGGCATAAACAGAGGTGTCTGGCAAACAAAATGAGGAAGTGTCAGCCGAGCAGCACGAGCGCGATTGAATCTCCCAAGTATCTGATGTACAAATCAGAAAACACAGCTCCCATTAGTAAGCAGCAATCAAATAGGGGTCATTAATTGGAGCTTCTGTAGATATAGTCTGTCCAAGAAGGTTGGGTATCAGGTGATGGGTCAACGTAATTGAGATATAGGCATGTCTCTTCTTAAAAGACCCAAATCCTCCAGGACCAAGAACATGGAGATAGCCATAACAAGCTGCCCTTTCAACACAAAACTTGGTTTGTACTCTAGCTATTATTGTATCAGATGAACACAGTTTCTTTTGTTAACTGCTTCTGACAGGAATGAATTAATAAATGCATTTCAATTTTGGTCAACCAGGGGCCCACTTGAAATGAATGTACTGCTTCTTGAGTATTTCTAATATGCCTATTTAAGGGAAAAGAAACCCTCAAACGGGAATTCTTCCTCGTATTTCAAACTAACCTTCCCAAACATTTGGCATAACTAACATTTCATTTGGCATCTAGCTATGCAATTCAACAAAAGGACTGATTGCTCAGTACAATGGTTAGAGCTGGAGCAGCCAATCACGAAAAATGTAGGACAGTCTCGTGTTTTTTAACAACCACTCACGTCGAAGAAAAGGCCAAGGCTATGCTCTTCCTTATCTCGTGTTTTTTAACTCGTTTACAACTACATGAAAGCCACACCACGCAACGGAAAAAAAAAAAAAAAGATCATATCCCAACCTCAAATCGAAGTGCCATTGAACGATCCTTGCTCCTCTCCTCGCAGCCTATGCATCAAACTGCCATCAATTGGAAGGAATCCAAAGGAAAAAAAAAAACAAGATACAAATCTTCTCCCTTCTATCCAAAACAATCAACGGGCTAAACAATCTAATGGATCAGAGCAAAATAACTGCAATATAATCCACTACTATTTCAAATGGTAAGCTCCGTTTCTGTATTTCTTGCGGAGAATAAAGGGAGAATGGATAATGAGAATCATACAGAAACGTCTAGAGAAGGCGGCGGCGGCGACGAGGCAAAGGGGTCCGACCTGCAGCGGTTGCCCTAATGGAGAAAATGTAAAGCGCGCCGGCCAGCTCATTCTTTTCGCTTGAATTTTGCCTTTTAAATTGGAGTCGGCCGGTGGACTCTCGGGTCAGATGGCGTGCTCAGTCGTGCGGGTTCGCTATCTCCACTCGCCAAGCCATTTGGAGCGATCCAAACTCAAATTCGGGCCTCCAACATTGCTCGCTATAGTCAAAAAAATATTTGGCCAAAATTTTGACGAAACTTAAAACGACTGGCGACCCAAATCCGTTCGCTATTTCTCCCCACTACAACGGCCATCAATATCGAAAGAAGGCTGATGCATACAGGAAAGGCTAACTCGGCCATCCTTGAAAGTTGTAGATAGGACATAGTTTAGTTTGGCTCATCTAAATTATTTTTAGCATTTCAAATCGCTTGTGCAATTTTTTTACCAAACCAGACTGATCTGGTTTGGGTACGGCCAAATCATACTATATTTACGATCTAATTTGGTGTGATTTACTACACTTTGAAAATAATTTATTGGCAACATATAATATATTATTATAACATGTTAAAATTTATAACCTATTATACAAATATTGGATAGAATAGTTATATATTATTATAAACTATTATATTTTGTTCACAATTATAATAATTATATATTATTATAAAAATATATAGTGATTTTTCTAATAATAAAGGTTGTTGGGAGTGATTTTTATAAAAATATTTTTTTAATTTTTTTTTATATTTTCTTGAGCGGTTTGGTTTTAACCAAACCACCTATTGTTCAAACCATAAACCGCGCAGTTTAGACAGTCTTCAAACCTTTTCCAACCACTAAAAAAATAAACTAATCGGATCAGTTTGGTTCGCTTCACTTTGGCCAATTTTCGCGGTCCATCGATTTTTTTGAACACCATTAGTTGTAGATGCAACGAAAGATAACTTCGACCACCAAATCTTATAGTTGCGACAGCTAGTGAAAGCATTAGTGATGACGAGTAGAATGGCAACGACATCTTCTTTCGTAATTTTGAAAATTCTTCAACATTTTGTGATGACACTCTTGCGAGTGCCCCTACCACCCACCCCAAGGGATGGTATAGGCAGTAACTCAAGGAGTCCGCAGCGATTAAGAGTTAAATACGGGCACATCACAAACGTAAGGGTGGAAAGCCTTTCGTGCATGCTCTGGATCGCTAGACTCTGCCCTTGAGGGGGCTTCTTTAGCGTCTTCTTCGAGGAGGAAAAGGAGATGAAACAGAGTTTTCTGGTGATTTTTTATAATTTTTGTATTTGATGATTGATATGATGTATTTGATTATTTATTTGTGTTTTTGTATATTTAATTATTTTGTATATTTAATTATTATTTTTGTTTATGTGTATATCTAATTATTTTGTGTATTAGTGAGAATTATAAGTAAGATAAAATAAATAGAATTAAAGTTTATTAATAAATAAATAAAATATAGAGTGAAATAGATTAGAGAATAATGAATGTAGTTGAAACACACACAATTTTTTAGGTAAAATAAAAATAACGAGTAAATTATTTATAATATAGTAGGGATTGAGATAGGAAAATGGGTTGGAAATGGCCTAACAGCCTCTTTTCTGGAGAAGATTATGTTTAAGTTTGTATAACAACATCTTTTTTGTATAGTTATTTAAATTTTTTTATTTTAATTACACATCTAAATTTAATTTTTGAGTTTATTTAACGTTTATACTTTAATCTTCTTTTACGTAAAAATTCAAATTTTTTGTTATTTCAATTACATATTTAGACCTATATTTTCGAGTCAATTTAGTTCAGATATTTTAATGTATTAAAAAAGTGATATAACAAATTAACTTTCACGTGTAAATAAAAAAATAAAGTAATATTATAAAGTACACGACATATTCTATTTATGTCAAATTATATGAGTTAAGTTGACTTAAAAATACAAGTTGATGAGTGTAATCAAATAAATTAAAAATCTTAATTGTAACCAAAAAAATCAAAATATAAATATTAAATTGATTTAAAAATATAGATCAAATAGCACAATCTAAACAACCCAAAGTTTATATAATTATATAAAAAATATAAATTTATCGGAAAATTTTCATTTGAAAACACTAGATATAAATGGATATTCAAATTTGGACAGTGATACATTTAGTGACCCTACTAGGGGTGTTGTGGTCTTTTTATCTCCTCCCCTATTATTTTTGCTGCATATCTTACCGGCAATGTCATTATTCTTTCAATTTAAGATCAGTTAACAAAATCACGGGGCTGATCAAAATGACAAGATTGCTCTTGTGTTGCAGTTTTCTCATTTGATCACTACTAGTCCAAGGGTAATTTTTTCATTTTAGCAAATCGGCCCATCAATTCGCCCATCGACGTTGGATTCCATGTTATTATTTCTTAATTCTTTGTCAATTTAGAACACGAAATTAGAAACTTAATTTGGTAATGAAATAATAATTCAATTTTTCAAGTGTCCTGAGCCCATTAAAATTATTTTATAGCTTTTAGCCTGACTATAAGCAATGAAGAATAGTTATTTGTGCACGAAGGTGAAAGTGTTTGGAAATTAATTTTAAAAAATATTATAATTTTAAAAAAAAATAATAAAACATTATAGTTTCTAAATTTATTAAATTAGTTTAGAAATGATATTAGTTTGTTAAATTATTTTAAAAAATGTAGTGTTTTTTTATCATACTGTTTAGAGTTATAGGAAAGTTTGTAGAGAAATGGATTGTTTTTAAAGATAAGTTGGGATTTTGGCAAAAGTGTTTGAGCTTGAAAAGAAAATGATCCGTCTCCTCTCTCGTGTGTACATATATTGTTTAGTTTAAAAGAGAGTAGACTCAAATTTAAGACATGTTCAAGAGAAAAAAAGATACAAAAAAAAGGCATTTGAGATATTCTTAATACAGTAGTCATTTAGACTATTCGAGTAGCCATTATACTCATCAAAACTATATATAGAGAGCCAAATTTAGAAATTGAGCTCGCTATAACTAAATCAGTGCCCAAATTTTGGCAACCTTGAAATCTCGAGCCATAGTTGGCGATCCAAAACCTAGATAGCCCTTATCGCCATCTCCTCCCCTAACGACCATCAATGACTATTAGAACTGACAACAGGTAGACGCAAAAAATGCTAAATCGATCAGAGAATAAACGACGATTAGTAACAGTGACGACCAACATCTATAATGGTGTCGGAAGGGGAATAAGATACTATGAGCATACTAGCAACGCACGCAAACATCAACTAGGCAACAATGAGCAAACCATTGACAACAACTATGATGAGCAGACCAACAACTAGCATTTGGGTTTGTATATGTACATGATGTTGGAGAAATTTGTATTGATTTGTGTATTTGATAAGTAATATTGAAATTTTGTGTATTTAGTTATTGTTTTGTGTATTTCATTATTGATTTGTGTATGTGTGTATCTATTTATTTTGTGTATTTAATTATTAATTTTATTATTAATTTTGTGTATGATAAAATAAATATAATTGAAGTTTATTATAAAATAAATGGAATATATAATGAAGTAGGTAGTGTGGTTTGAGCAATCAAAAATTTCAAAATAAAATTAGAATAATGATGACTTATTTATAATATAATATGGAGTAGCATTGGAGATGGGTAAATCATACCAAAGGTCACAAAATTTTGGTGTCTTTTTCAGTTTAGTCACTAAACTTTAATTTCTTGCAAAGTGATCACAAAACTTTAAAATATTTTGCAATGTGGTTACTAAAATGATTTTTTTATAGTTCTTAGCCAAAATTGCTGACGTGACGATGATGTGGCGCTGACGTGGCGATGGTGTGGCCATTGCCACGTCAGTAATTTTGACCAAAAATTGTTTAAAAATCACTTTAATGACCAGATTGTAAAATATTTTAAAGTTTTATGATCATTTTGCAAGAAATTGAAGTTTAGTGATCAAATTAAAAAATAGGCTAAAGTTTTGTTGTAATACCCGAGAAATTCTAAAGGACTCAAGAGTAATTTACCTTGGGGTAAAAATGGAATTTAAGGATAAATTGGGGGTAAAACGGTAATTTATTACCGTATAGATGACTGAATCGACTGCCGGGAGTACCCTGGAGCCGAAATACCAAAGGAAAATGATATGGAAATAATGAGCACCCCGAGATAAGATTTATGGTGCTGAAAGAAATCGAAACGGGAACAGTTTTCGGTACAGCTTAAAAGGCAGCTGCCAATTAGGCTATAATACCGAATTGTCATAGACGACTTTTCAGAAGTCAACGGAAGCTTAAGGGGGCTTCGGTTTTTCATAAGGAACAACCCTTCAGAGGTTTCAGGAAGAAACGAATGGGTTTAGGGCCAAAACGAAGATTTGGGCCTAGGTGCAGTTTTTAGAAATTGCTAGAGGGAGGCTGAAATGAGGTATTTTTGGAATCTTCAATGGTCAAAATGATGTTTTAGGACTTTTTGGGTCTAAATGCAATAAAGGAAAGTTGAGGGGTTAAGTGGAATGGGCTAAAATGAAATAGCCAAAACTGGAGGGGCCAAAGTGCAATTAAGCAAAAGTTTGGCCAATCACCATCAAGTCTCCGGTCATCGATTTCGGCCGATCCAACCGTAGGGATGGCACGAGGCTTGGTCGGGGAGGATTTTTTGTAAAGGAAGGATGGGGCAAAGACCACTCGAGTGGTCGGATTTTGAAGAAAATCCGACCAGATTGTTGGTCGGATTGTCGCGGCCTGCAAGTGGGCTTTTCTTGGTCGCCAAGCTCGATTAAGGTCGATCCAAGGTAGTTTTGAACTCTAAGGTTGATGGGTTGCTCGGCCAAGGGCATTTGGTTGCTCGAAAAGGCCTATAAATAGGCGTTCAAAGATGGCCGAAACTTAGGGTTATTTTGAGCTTCAAATCGACCCACTTATCGAATGAATTGGCATTCCATTTTAAGGGGCTTTTGTTGCCCATGTCTCAAGCTTCATTTCTGCCAAATTTGAGCCATTTTGGTTGAGAGTTGAGGGAGATCCGAAGCTTCGTCGGAAAAACGAGCTTCGCCGGAAAATCGGATTTAGCAGTCAAAAAATGGCTCCAATCGTCCGATTTGAAGCCATAGTCTTGTAGAGGATGAAGAGAGGAAGCCATAGGTTCAAACGGGAGGTCAAACGGAGGTCGGATGAAGAAGTTATGGCGATTAAACGGAAGGCAGCGCAACCAGTCCGGCGAGCTGAGGGAAGAAGACGACCGGCGCGTGGGCCACACGCGCCAGCTGGGCCCCGCGAGTGGGCGCGCGTGAGCCATCTTCTGAGGGCGAGTGTAGGCGCGTCCGGGCTCAGAAAATTCTGAAAAAAAATTCCTAAATTCCTCTAAAATCGAGATCTAGCCCCTGTAGAAAAATCAGTGGATTTGGAGTTCTCTAGGTCTCGTTTCTAGCATCAAAGTGCCTCGTTTTGCGTGAAAACGCAATATCCGGGTAAGTTCAGTATTTTTCCTTGAAAGTGCATAGCATATAATGAATTGTTGTGAAGATAGATTTGAGGAAATAGTCTCTATGGATTTATTAAGATTTTTAGAAGGAAAAATGAAGGAAAATGAAAGGAAATAGGAAATAAATGAAATATTGAGGATATTTAGTGATTAAATGTTATTTTATGATTGAGGAGATCGAGATGATAAGATTGGTGCAACTTTTGAGGGTTGGCACGAGAATCGAGGCGGGGCACGCATATCGAGGCGATGCACGCTTTTCGAGATATCTTTGTCTTTGGGCAAAGGTGAGTGGTATTCTCACAAGAAGTTATATTCATGATATAATTGGTATATATGCATGTTATTATGATTGCAATATTCATTTGTCATATTGCATTGAAAGTCGTGATATTTCCATTGCACGATATTATTGTCATATTGAAACTTGTGCATGGGGATGGGATGATACCCTCAGAGTGTAGCCGTAATTCCCCTAGGGCGTTGAGGGAATAACGTTGGGCCTATCCCGTAGACGTTCGGGATTTGCCTGGGATTCCTAGCCGGGTTGGGGATACCTGGGAAGTTACATTATGGGTATATGTTGTCCATGTATTTGCATCATGCATCATATGTATATTTTTGGACCCTCACTAGAAGTTTCATCTTCTAATGGGTTATGCCCCTGGAACATTCAACGTTCCAGTTGAGACTTGCAGTTAGGGCAAGGAGCAGGTTGAGATATGACGGCACGTGATGGCGTGGCCGATGAATGCAGCAGGAGATTTCAATATTTTATTTATTGTAGAATGATGATGTATGTATTCGAGGTTTCATATGATTGCACCTAGGGTGTTAGATGTTATCTCGAGAGAAATGTATTTATGTAATTGAGGATATGATGGTAACATATGGTACGAATTCTTTATGATATATATAAGTTGAATTCAGGTATGTACCGTATCAGGTTTCGATTATCGCTTCCGTATTGTGAATGATGTGCTGGGGTTTCCCTTTGAAATACGACATTTGATGTATGAGGAAAGGGATTATGTATGTATCTGATGGGCCCCAGCATAGTGGCACGCCCTCCGACGGGGCGGGGTGTTACAGTTGGTATCAGAGCGAAGTAAAGAAAGAGTCTTAAGAGTTACTTAAGGAAATGTCTAACTCTAGTATAGATGATATTAGAGCGAACCTAAGGAAAAGGTCACGTGTGGCTAGATAAGTAAAGCCATCGTAAGATTTGGGTATTGACGGTTACTGGATAAGTGCGTTGTTGTGGAAGTGCATGTCTAGGCTAGTTCTGGCTAAGGAAAGACTTGGTACTTAAGTGCGTCCATTGTGACCCACCACTCTTTCCTGGGAACTTACCTGGTGTACTCTTCACGACAGACACTATTTCAGTAGACGACTACTATTCCCGGTGAATAGTAGAATGCCTGATAGAAGCTAGTACTGGAAGAATGATCTAGCTATTGGAATAAGGATCCGATGATATGATTCGAATGTAAGGATGACTTGGTAACCATGATTATGGACCCGAGAGATTTTAGAGACTATTGATTTGAGGACATTAGTCAAAATCATTGTAAGGAAAGATTAGATAACTGGTAGTTATCAAGGATGATCGGATCATGAATGATAAGTCTGATGAGGCATGACCTAGCTGATAAGTTAGGAAAACAAGATAAGGATTTTCGAGGATCATTTAGTATCTCGGAAATAAGATATGGGATCCCACGGATTGGGACAAACGAGAGGCCGCAGATGGCCAAATGATGGCGCGTGAGTGCGTCAATTGATGAGGCGAAAGTGGTGCAACCGATGTGACTCGCAAAGGCGGGATAAGGGAACCCTAGCAGGGTGACGGCACTACTGGTCGGTGTTCGCAGTGACAGATCTGGATCTAGGGACCGAGCAGAAGGCTTGTAATGAGCTTACGATCAACGTACCGGGGAAGCTAGTTAGCTGTCTCGCGGTATGAGTCAAGGACTCAGGATCTAAGTTGCTTAGTGTACTGCCGAGGAGACGATCAGATGCTGAATATCTGGGGCAACACAGTAGGGTCTGTACCTTGTAGGGGAGACCTAAGTCCTAATAGGTGCGAGGTGTGCCACTGGCTATGATAGATCGAGGCCGGAAGCCTCAGGAATCTAAATGAGACAAATTAAATATGGACTGTGTGTCCTATTTAAAGATTGCAAATGGATCATGAGATGGTCGTGTTGGGTGGCTCAAAGGAAAGCTACCTGACGTATGAAATGGAACGGAAATAAGATGCATGCTCGTGAGCCGTGTAGGCGCTACCTATGAGGTGAGGAAATCTCCAGGCCATGAAGAGGGCCTAGAATAAAGGTTCTTACAGAAGGAGTTAGACTCGGGGCAACGACGACGAATGATAGTTCTTAGAGGACTACGACGAGACCGTGCAGTTTTCACCCGGGACGTACCCGAGTGAGGGTCGACGTATGATGTAGGAGTAAGCCTACCATATGATGGGGGTGATAATGACAACTGTGTGCTGGCTGACGGAAAGAGTAGTGCCTAAGAAGAACTAATTTAATGGTCGTGTGTCGATAGTCAACTGGATCTGAAGAACGAAAGGCGAGAGTCAGTTGATTCTCGGTAAATGAGATTACAGGTAGTGGAGCATGACCGGTCTAAAGGTTTGACTGATGAATAGTGAGATGGTAGTCTCAACTCAAAGTAGAGTTCGGGTACTAAAACGGAAAGATGTACTTGAAGGTCGTATCGACCGTAAAGGAATGATAAGGAGACTTAGTCAACAGAGGTTGTGACTACGTTTCAGTGTGTCAAATGAACCTACGAAATTAGGTAAAGTTGTCGGTAGTCAATCCGACGAAGAGAGCTTAAAAGCACCATGATGAATGATGGATACAAAGCCATGAAGGCAAAGGAAATCGAGTTCTTGGAAGATAAATGGAACTAGATAATGTGATCTGATTTGGGATTTTCGAGGATTGATCAGTTTGTGAATCTTGAGGAATTTCTTAAAGAAATAATTGAGGATCTAGGGATTTGAAATGGAACTTTAGAGTTTTCAAAGGAAGAAATCCAGCAAGGATGAGAGTACCGTAGGTGATTAAGTACCTGCCTGCTCTAGCTGGTAGTAAGGTTATGATTGTCGTCTTGAAGATTGTGCAAATCTTGGACGTGATGGAAATGATCAAATGATGGCAGATGTGCCAAGATGTTGGTCGCAGTAAGAGAAGCTGCAGACCCAAATTGATTGAGGATCCGAGATTTTCGATTTTGGAGATTGAAACTCTCGTATGGCTAGACAGTTAGTCTAGGTAGCCTTGGTGGGCAAATTGAGAAATGTATCGCTGAGTGATGTCAGCAAGATAAGGAAATAAGGAGCCTGTCGAGATATGGTACGGGCACTTGCGGTCAGTGAAAAGCCGTAAGAAGAATTAGAAGATGATAGGATATATTCTCGAAAGATTTATCGGGATTATTTCTAAATGATGATTGCCAATGATAGCTTGAGGTTATTGGATGATTAGCCATGTGTGGCTTGATTGAGGATGTAAATTATCAGGCTTTGAAAAAGATGATAATTAAGAAACGATATCTTTTACCTCGAATTTGATGAATAATGAAACAGCCACAAGAGGCTGGGATTTTTGTGATTGATAAATGATCGAGGTTAAGATAAAGAAATAAGGTATTCTGAAATCAATGTGTCGATGATAAGGATATTGAGATGATGATCTCGGAATTGATGATTTGACCAGTGTACCATTCGCATTGAAGTCGCGTTGGTAATTGTGTCTATTGATGATATGATAGTGTACTCCTCGGATAGAGAGACGTACGAGGAACATTGAGGATAATGAACATCACGATAGATGTTATGATCGAAATTGGCTTGCTAGGTAGTAAGCAGATTATGAAAGAATTGATGAGAGCATGAGGCTCTATGCGGGTGAACGTGAAATCAAAGTTGATTGTCATAAGCACCATAAGGATCAGAAGTTTCTGAAAGGTAAGATGTCCTGATAGATTTCGGGAGACGAACCAAGAGTTTTAAATTGAGGTTGCTTCGAGGAAAGGTTGGAAACCTAAGAGAATGTAACTCTGAATAGGATCGAGGATCCGTAAGATTTGGAGATTTAGGCTGGTATTGAAAAGTATCAGAAGTGACGGGAGTCGGGTCAATTACAACTCTCGGAGACGGGACAAGGAGGCTCTAGAAAGACAATAGCACCATGGGTGTGTAGCCTGTAACAGCGGATCTGAGCCCAAGGACCAAGGTATGAAGGCTAGTAAAGAGCTTATGATCAACGTACCGGGGAAGCTAGGTAGCTGTCTCGCGGTATGAGTCAGGTGACTCAGGGTCTAAGTTGCTTAGCGTACTGCCAAGGAGACGGTCAGATTCCAAAGTTTAGGTACCACCGTGACTGTTATGGTTTGACTAGGATCCAAGATCCTATGGACCGGAGTGTTGTGATAGGATCCCTACCTGTCTATGAAATGATGGAAAGTTTTTGAGGTTGACAAGCTGTCGTCAGGGGTTCGAGAGGGAACACTCTGAAATAGTTGTGTCTATGATAGGACTCGTGAGAGAGTCATGAGAATGAACTGCCGGTGCAGTGAGAGCTCGTGGCAGCTCAAAGGATGGGGTTGCATGATAGTGCAACAGAACTGAATAATGGCGTGTGGATCATGCCAAGGCACAGAAAGGACTACCCGATGTATGACTTGGAACTGGCAAATGTGGTACGTGCTCTCGAGATTATGGGACACTACCGAAATGATGGGGCATTGATGTGCTCACGAACCACGAGGAGCCTGAAGTATGAGTTCTCGCAGAAGGAGCTAAATGAGAGGTGGCAACGTGATGGAGTTCCTTAGGACTACGACTGCACTACTTCTTATCACCAGGCGCGTGGCAGAGAGGTGCCCAACGCAGGACCTGGTGGATAGCTGTGAGTGTCAGATGAAGTTGGAGGCTAGGTAGCTTGCCAACTATGATGGTAGTACCGAAAGGATCGTCTATTTTTATGGCTAGCCTCGTTGTTTAGCTAGAACTGGTGAACGAGATACGAAGGCAATGGTGGTTGACAAGTGTTCTTGTCTATGATTGATGATTATGACCAGTCCAAGAGTTATGATGCGTAAGGGCATTCTCAAAGTTTTCAGGGTAGGATATAAGTGCCTAAAATGATAAAAGATGTGTGGTTGTCTGATAAGAGCCACAAAAGGAAATTATGTGAATGACACGGTATGCTTATAAGCATTGCTCGTGTAAGGAATGCAAACCGAGACGTGTTTGCTAAAGGATTAAATAGATATTTGATTTGAGGTGTTTAGGTAATAAGCTATGTTATTTCTTAAATTACCTGTCTGTCAGATGAAAATTTCGAGGACGAAATTTCTTTAAGGAGGGGTGAATGTAATACCCGAGAAATTCTAAAGGACTCAAGAGTAATTTACCTTGGGGTAAAAATGGAATTTAAGGATAAATTGGGGGTAAAACGGTAATTTATTACCGTATAGATGACTGAATCGACTGCCGGGAGTACCCTGGAGCCGAAATACCAAAGGAAAATGATATGGAAATAATGAGCACCCCGAGATAAGATTTATGGTGCTGAAAGAAATCGAAACGGGAACAGTTTTCGGTACAGCTTAAAAGGCAGCTGCCAATTAGGCTATAATACCGAATTGTCATAGACGACTTTTCAGAAGTCAACGGAAGCTTAAGGGGGCTTCGGTTTTTCATAAGGAACAACCCTTCAGAGGTTTCAGGAAGAAACGAATGGGTTTAGGGCCAAAACGAAGATTTGGGCCTAGGTGCAGTTTTTAGAAATTGCTAGAGGGAGGCTGAAATGAGGTATTTTTGGAATCTTCAATGGTCAAAATGATGTTTTAGGACTTTTTGGGTCTAAATGCAATAAAGGAAAGTTGAGGGGTTAAGTGGAATGGGCTAAAATGAAATAGCCAAAACTGGAGGGGCCAAAGTGCAATTAAGCAAAAGTTTGGCCAATCACCATCAAGTCTCCGGTCATCGATTTCGGCCGATCCAACCGTAGGGATGGCACGAGGCTTGGTCGGGGAGGATTTTTTGTAAAGGAAGGATGGGGCAAAGACCACTCGAGTGGTCGGATTTTGAAGAAAATCCGACCAGATTGTTGGTCGGATTGTCGCGGCCTGCAAGTGGGCTTTTCTTGGTCGCCAAGCTCGATTAAGGTCGATCCAAGGTAGTTTTGAACTCTAAGGTTGATGGGTTGCTCGGCCAAGGGCATTTGGTTGCTCGAAAAGGCCTATAAATAGGCGTTCAAAGATGGCCGAAACTTAGGGTTATTTTGAGCTTCAAATCGACCCACTTATCGAATGAATTGGCATTCCATTTTAAGGGGCTTTTGTTGCCCATGTCTCAAGCTTCATTTCTGCCAAATTTGAGCCATTTTGGTTGAGAGTTGAGGGAGATCCGAAGCTTCGTCGGAAAAACGAGCTTCGCCGGAAAATCGGATTTAGCAGTCAAAAAATGGCTCCAATCGTCCGATTTGAAGCCATAGTCTTGTAGAGGATGAAGAGAGGAAGCCATAGGTTCAAACGGGAGGTCAAACGGAGGTCGGATGAAGAAGTTATGGCGATTAAACGGAAGGCAGCGCAACCAGTCCGGCGAGCTGAGGGAAGAAGACGACCGGCGCGTGGGCCACACGCGCCAGCTGGGCCCCGCGAGTGGGCGCGCGTGAGCCATCTTCTGAGGGCGAGTGTAGGCGCGTCCGGGCTCAGAAAATTCTGAAAAAAATTCCTAAATTCCTCTAAAATCGAGATCTAGCCCCTGTAGAAAAATCAGTGGATTTGGAGTTCTCTAGGTCTCGTTTCTAGCATCAAAGTGCCTCGTTTTGCGTGAAAACGCAATATCCGGGTAAGTTCAGTATTTTTCCTTGAAAGTGCATAGCATATAATGAATTGTTGTGAAGATAGATTTGAGGAAATAGTCTCTATGGATTTATTAAGATTTTTAGAAGGAAAAATGAAGGAAAATGAAAGGAAATAGGAAATAAATGAAATATTGAGGATATTTAGTGATTAAATGTTATTTTATGATTGAGGAGATCGAGATGATAAGATTGGTGCAACTTTTGAGGGTTGGCACGAGAATCGAGGCGGGGCACGCATATCGAGGCGATGCACGCTTTTCGAGATATCTTTGTCTTTGGGCAAAGGTGAGTGGTATTCTCACAAGAAGTTATATTCATGATATAATTGGTATATATGCATGTTATTATGATTGCAATATTCATTTGTCATATTGCATTGAAAGTCGTGATATTTCCATTGCACGATATTATTGTCATATTGAAACTTGTGCATGGGGATGGGATGATACCCTCAGAGTGTAGCCGTAATTCCCCTAGGGCGTTGAGGGAATAACGTTGGGCCTATCCCGTAGACGTTCGGGATTTGCCTGGGATTCCTAGCCGGGTTGGGGATACCTGGGAAGTTACATTATGGGTATATGTTGTCCATGTATTTGCATCATGCATCATATGTATATTTTTGGACCCTCACTAGAAGTTTCATCTTCTAATGGGTTATGCCCCTGGAACATTCAACGTTCCAGTTGAGACTTGCAGTTAGGGCAAGGAGCAGGTTGAGATATGACGGCACGTGATGGCGTGGCCGATGAATGCAGCAGGAGATTTCAATATTTTATTTATTGTAGAATGATGATGTATGTATTCGAGGTTTCATATGATTGCACCTAGGGTGTTAGATGTTATCTCGAGAGAAATGTATTTATGTAATTGAGGATATGATGGTAACATATGGTACGAATTCTTTATGATATATATAAGTTGAATTCAGGTATGTACCGTATCAGGTTTCGATTATCGCTTCCGTATTGTGAATGATGTGCTGGGGTTTCCCTTTGAAATACGACATTTGATGTATGAGGAAAGGGATTATGTATGTATCTGATGGGCCCCAGCATAGTGGCACGCCCTCCGACGGGGCGGGGTGTTACATTTGTGACCTTTAATGTGATTTACCCCATTGGAGATAGTTTTAGAGATCTTATTAGGGGTTTTTTTTGGGCATTCTCAACTCTGGAGACTCTCAAATGGATTTTTCTCAAATCTGAGATATAACCTCCAGTGGACCTTTTGGATTATAGCCCATCAATAATGCATCAATTTATCTTTCGGATATTTACCTATAGATTAGGAATAAACAACCTTTAAATTTGTGAGTACTACTCTACTTATCAATCTTAACTTCTACAAATTAAAAGTCATTCTACAAGAAAAATAAGTTTTAATGACAGAATTTAGTGACAAAATTTAGCAACGAGAGACCTATCACTAAATTTAATGATGGAAGCCTCGTCACTAAAAAAGAAAAAATAAATAAATTTTAAATTTTAGCGATGGACAAACTCGTCGCTAAAAAGAAATTAAAAATAAAAATAAATTTTAAATTTTAGTGACAGGCTAACCTATCGCTAAAAAGAAAACAAATAAAATTTAAATTTTAACGACAGGCTAACCCGTCACTAAAAAAAAAAAATTTAATTTAAATTTTAGTGACAAGATGAACTTGTAGCTAAAAAAATAAAATAAAATTTCAAATTTAAATTTTAGCGACGAGCTAACCAGTGGCTAAAATAAAAAACAATATTTAAAATTTAAATTTTAGCCATAGGCAAATCCGTTGTTAAAAATAAAAAAAATTAAATTTTAAATTTTAGCGACAAAACTATCCCATGGCTAAAAAGAAAAGAAAAAATAAAGATTTAAATTTTAAATTTTAGCGACGGACAAACCAGTCACTAAAAAGAAAAAAATAAAATTTAAACTTTAAATTTTAGCAATAGAAAAACCTGTCGCTAAAAATTAAAAAAATAAATTTAAATTTTGTCTCAAAAAAGAAAAAAATAAATTTTAAATTTTAGTGATAGGTTAACTCGTCGCTAAAAAAAAAAATTTAAATTTTAGTGACGGGCTGACTCGTCGCTAAAAAGAAAAAAAATAAAATATAAATTTTAAATTTTAGTAATGGGCCAATCGTCGCTAAAAAGAAAAAAAAAATTTAGTATAGTTTATATTTAAATTAAAAAAATTAATAATTTATATTTAATGTGAAATTCATACTTTAATTTCATATTTCGACAATTAAATTTATATTTTTGACTCAATTTAATCAAATATATTTTATTTTTTTATAAAAACTTAATTTTTTTATTATTTTGATTATATCTATGTGCTTGTATTTATTTTAAATTTTAAATTTTTTTATTACATTTATCTTTGATTACATCAAAGTAAATGGGTCAAATTGATTAAAAAATAAAGATAAAAAAATTAAATTAACTTAAAAATACTAATAAAAAAGTGTAATTAAATAACAAAAAAATTTAAGTGACTTTATAAAAAAAAGCATAAAAGTACATAATTGAATAATATGTTATCCTTTAGTGGATATCCATTTTTTTAATTTATCTCTTCTTTTTATTTTAAATTTATCAATTAACTCATTTGATTTAATTTAATTCAAATAATTTGTTTTAATTAATTAATTTATTTCAATTAATTAGTTTAAAAAATTTTAAACTATGAGCTTCCCCACATAGTTTTTATAGTTAAATGTAAAAATTATAAAAATTCCAATTAACTTCAAAATAGGAACAAATTTTTTCGTTACTAATATTATAATTTATAAACTTCTATTTGAATTAGTAACGAAATAAAATTATTAAATATTAAAATTAATATTCGTTAAATAAGTTTAGAAATTTTTGGAGTGTAAATGTAATATTTGAAAGTTTAGAAGAAAATACTATAAATATATTTTATGCAAATTAATAATTAAGAAGACTTTCAGATCGTTGGTTCACACGCATTACTTTCTCATAGAAGGTTGGGGGTTCGATTTAAGGGACAAGCAGTTGAAGAATTATTGTTGGGAAATAATACCAATGTGGCCACGTGGAGAGTAAAATGAGGGTTGACGCATGCGGGGGTTGGCCATTTTATGGCTAGGGCTAAATTTAGCGACAAAAACCAATTTCATCGCTGATTAGTGATGTGTTTAGTGGTGGGCAGCTGTGATGCGCAGCTGCCATTACTAATCCCTACCCGTCACTAATCCCGTCACTAATCAGAGACGAAATTGTCTCGTCGCTTAATTAGTGACGGGAGTTTCCATCGCTAATTCTATAGCAAAAAACAGTTCGTAACTAAATTTTAGCTACACCAAGTTTAGTGACGGAAATTGATCCATCGCTAAACTATTTAGTGACGGATTTTTCGTCAATGCAAGAATTTTTGTAGAGGAATGCAATAACTCATACACAATATATCTAGATACTTCTCTAATTCTTTGTTTTTATGCTAAATAATAAATATTAACATAAACATTAGAGGTATCACATGAGAGGCACCGTGTGCCCTTTGACGATCTTATGTTTTATAAATTTTTCAAAAATGAGAGTTTCAAAATAAATACTCTTATGTAGTTATCAATTTAATTTTGTATTTTTTGTAATAACATATAGATTATAGAGAGCTTGTATTGTGTATGTATTAAAAAAAAAGACACATTTATTGTGTGACATTTAACTGTTACAATTTATTTGAAGTAAAATTTTAAATAAAATAAGTCTTGCTATAATAATAAATTTGGTTAAAAATTAACTATAGTTAAGAAATCACGAGTTCAAATGTATTAGTATATTTTAATTTACATTTTTTATGCAAATTATTTAAAAAAAATATTTTATAGACAGAGCTTAGTAATATTTAAATATAATATTTTCTTATATAATGATACAGATAGATATGTTGTGTTTCCATATTGTACTTGTTGGTTTCACCATGTCAATTAAGTTATGGAACACAACTATATCAATTATCTTCATTCACCACCATCTCATGAAATTTCTCCATGTGAAGATGGTGTTCAAACTTCATTTCATCATTACTCTGCCAGGGGATATTATCCACTGCCGGTCCTAACCCCGGATAAAGGAGGAGGGTTGCGTTAGGTAGCCGACAGCCAGCGTAAAACTTAGTCGGATCCAAATATGAATTCTAGACAAACTATCTGTTGGGATGTAACCCACATAGAAGTCTAGAATTCATGTAGCTAACCCCACATAGTGGGATAACGGCTGGATATGTTGTTGTTGTTGTTGTAATGATACAGATAGATATATACGAGATAGATAGAGTTTTATGACACAATGTGAATAGTCATGTTATTTATTTGTATAATATTATTTAGAATTAATTACAAAAAATATTTATCTTTTATTATGTTTTCTATCATGTATCAAACTTTTAAGTGAAAATATATATTTATCTTGTTGAACATATCTAAGTATTAGTTGGCATAACCTAAATGCTTAATTCAATTTATCATGTAGAGTGAGTAGATAATTTAGAAAGAAGTGATGTGACAATTAAACTCATTTTATTTAATTAATTTATTTTTTAAAAAATGACATTTAAAAAATTAATAGTTTATTTTAAAAATACACATTTGATATAAGGGTATGTTTGATTGTACATATTTTTTATAAAAAATGTGTAATCATTACATATTTTCTATGGAAAACAATCAAACACTCTTAATTTTTCTATGGAAAAATATGTATAGTATAAGTATTTAAATTTTTTTTCATGAAATTCATTTTTCAAGAGGGTGGGGTGGTTTTTATTTTCTAGCCAATATTACTTAAAATTAAATTCTAGGTAATGCAATTAAACACACCCTAAATTAAAAGTTTAGACATGATAATAATGAGTAAATTTATTATTAATTTTAAGTATAATTATTATGAATAAAAGTAACACCATTACATATTTATATAAAATTATTATAAATTTATATCTTTTATATTAATTCGCGAGAATTATTTATTAAATATATCATTGAGTATAGTATTTACTTTAATTATGTCATCGGCCTAATTTAACTCGAGTTAAGGGGCACAATTTGGTAAAGGTATTTAAATTGAAAAATTAAACTAGATGCGACCAAAAAATTTATTCTAACTCAAGAACAAATTTACCTAATTTGTTATAACCGTTACAGTAACATGGGAATCAAATCTATATCATTATACCAATATATATCTCGATTACGTTGCAGTAACTGGTTGGCTAAATACTTAACATATCTCGATTATAACCGTTCGTAATATCTCGTTGACCAAGTGGTTGACGTTAACCAGAGCCAGTGCAAACGGTACAATGGAAGGATATTTTGCAAGAGTGCGTGGAGCCGATTCATCGGTAGTGAGCCTGTTTGTTGTAACTTAAAAGTTGTAATTTTTAGCTTTTAGTTTCAAAAAAATTGAGATATAGTGTTTGTTTTAACTTATAGAATTCTAACTTATACCTTTTACTAACTTTTAGAAGGGATAAAAGTTGACTTTTTCAAAATTGGAGTATCTCAACTTTTACAACTTCTGCTTAAATGATTATATTTTTGTGACAATTTTACTCTTATTTTTAACAAAGAATTACTCTCTAGTCTACACAATTATGGGTTTTTCTTCTCCACCTCCATCTCTATTTTCAAATTTCTTCCTCTTTTTCGTCATTTTTCTCTATCTCTATACTCTAATTAATTTTTTTATAATACTTGAAACTTATATATATATACACTAATTAATTTTTAAATTATCATTCTATAACTACTAAGGGTATTATGGACAATTACACAAAAATAAGTTATTTTATAGTTTATGATATCAAACACTACAACTAATTAATTATAATTTTTAGGAAATTGTAACAAACAGATTTATAATTTATTTTAAATTTTAAAAATTATAATCTAAAAAGTTAAAAGTTATAATTTCTTTAATTAAGGTGCAACAAACGGGGTAGCATCTCGTTGGCCAAGTGACTAACGTTGGCGATTAACGTTAACCACAGCCAGTGCAACGGTGCGATGGAAGGATATTTTAACTGGAGTGGAGCCGAAGCCAGACGCAAGTAATATCGGAAGCAACACGTGTACGGCATTGGAGCCGAGCCCCGGTGCCGTCACGTGGCAGACATGATGGGAATACTGAAAGCTCCCGCTTCGATGCCTCTCTCGAAACCATAAAGCACTGAATCTGATCGTAACTGCAAAGGAAGGGCATTCATCCACGAAGGCGATGTAAATCTCTGCGAAAAGGTCTTTCCTGAGTTTCTCCCTTTCAAGTTCACAGCAACGCATTAGTACGGTTAGCCGTTCTGCGAATCAAGATGCTCTGCTCGCCTCTTCGCGATTCGGCGATGAAGTCGAATTTGTCTTCGCTTGCTGTTTATAGTAATGTTCGTCACTCTTTCATCGCAGCGTCTCGTCGCTCCCTCACGGGGTAACATTTTAAGAAATTAATGTTTTAGATCTAGTTTGCATACTTATTTGTTCGCTCAGAGTTCGAAAAATTGGCAATCAATGTTTTAAGATCAGGAAAGGTTGTTCCGAAATGGTTATCGAGATCTTAGTCGGTGCTATTTCCAAGAAATTGTTTTAAGTACAAGAAGCGACTTACAGAGAGTAGTAATGGCAGTCTAATACAATTTCACGATTTTCTTTTCTTCTGTATATTTTCTTACATGATTCCAGACGACACAATCACCGTCTCTCTGCATTTTCTGAATGTAAATATGGAACTGGACAATTATTTGGTTGAATGAGGATGATATGCCGTTAATTTCCGTTACTGAGACTTGGCTTGAACTGGACATTGTTAATGTTGGGACAGGCTGAAGCCGAGTAAGAAAGGGCCGAGTGACAACACAGATCAAAGAGTTCTCACTAAGGTATGTTATCTTTTACTGTTCCTGCATTCTTCTGGTTGGCTAATTGACTTTCAGTATTCGTTTCGCTAGATTAGACAGAAGGGCCGCGGGAAATATAAAGCTGCCAACGCGTATGGTCCTAGTGCGAAAGAACGTGTGATTGAGGTACGTGCTTAGGTATATATTTTGTACATATGTTATGCATACAACATGTCACAGCGCAAGTTAGGCAGCCATAGAAACATCACATGCATCATGATTCATGCCATTATATAAAGTCTATAACCATGCACTGACCTCTTTCCGTTAGACACCATAGGTTCCTTTATTGTTATGTGGCCAAGCTTTCACAATTATACATGAGCAATCTTTCCTTTATTGGAAAACAATTTTTGTTACAAAGTAGCAACCTTATTGTTGCTACCAAAACGGAAAATAGTGAAGTAAAAAAATTGGAAAACAATTTTGTACATAAATGTTTTGGCACACAGAATGTGTGTATCACCTGTAGTTTTAAAGAAGGGTGAAGTGATTTGTAAAGACTCAAAAGAGCTTTCAAAATTTCATTTGACAGTAATTTGAGTTAAGGGGAGGAAATCTTTGGTATGGATGTGTGAATTAACGTTCTGAAATTCCTTGAACACATAAGAGGCTTACAGAACATTAGTCTATTTTGAAATACAGTCAAGTCTTTTTTTAACCAAGTGTAGAATTTACTTGATCTTGGTTGATCACTAGGTGGTTAACTGTCACTGTTCCAAGCCTAGCTCTTGTCCTCCATCACTCCATATTCAACATGGCTAAACAGTGCTGATTTAAGTCTCTGAAAGGCATTGGCAAGCTCTAACATCACAAACTGTTTCTGCTTTATTTCCACTTCCATGGGTACTCTATGTTACTAAGCATACTGTCTATGGGATTACCTGTCTCTTTATGGATGTCTAGATGCTTCCTTCTATGCATGCTGCCAATATTAACTGAACTTTTTCTTTGAAGGTAGTAGGATACGGTATAGCACAGAAAGAGATAGTCATGTTCTCCTACTTATTTAACTATTTATATTTTAGGAAGAGGCTACTCAAATGTTGGAGGGCAAGACATCATTCAGAGTCTTTCCAGGTCAGGCATATCCGCTGGGAGTTTCAGAACTGGAAAATGGAATCAATTTTGCTCTTTTCTCACAGCATGCAACCAGAGTCACACTTTGTTTTTCATTTCCAGAGAGGTTTGTGTCTCCTTGTATGTCTGAAGTTTAGTTCTGGTCATGATATATGCATTGCACTGAAAATGTAAGAGAAACTTGAGTTCCTTCAGTCCTTTGATACCATGAATTTCTGAATATGAAATTTTCTCATGTACCTTTATTTTGTGTTTTGGTGTTGCCAACTTTTGATGTTTGTGATAGTTTTACTTGCGGGAAAATTAATGCAGTGATTAATTCACAAATTTTGAGAGTAATGCTAAACTAGGTATGGCCAAAACAAATTAGCAGTATTTAAATGTAAGGAACTACACATGGGGGATTTAAGGAGTGTTGAAAAGCTTGATATATACACTGTAAGGAAAATGGTAATGTGGGTTAAGCTTGGCCAATTACAATCACGGGATTGTTCCTGAGGTGGAGTGTTGAGAAACTTGATATGCATTATTAGATTTCTTTTCTAATAGTTTAAACTGTTAAATACTTGGGGCAAATGGTAACGTATTTGGATTTAGCTTGGCCAATTACCATCATGGATTGTTCATGAGGTGGAGTGTTGAGAAACTTGATATACATTATTGGGTTTCTTCTCTAATAGTTTACTGTTAGGACAAGTGATTATTTAACAAGAGATAGAAAAAACCTTGTGAATTGTACCCCTTAAACCACTAATTCATTCCTTTCACTAGAGATGAATGGGTGCCTTTCATCTAAGCCCTAAACATAATCAGTCTGGACTCAAAGAACTCATAATAATATCAGCCATCAGTTAAACAGGTCAAGAGTTATAAAATCACAAAAAGAAAGAGAAGCCTGTAAATTTAGCAGTATGGTAATCTGAAGGGCTTGCCCTAGTCTCATGAAGGGTAATTATTCTTAGCTTTATATTTTATAGGCCTTACAAATCTTTTCCCCCCATAAATGACACTAAAAAACTGGAAAAGGGGCTGCATAATGCTATTTGGATTTGTGCTTAGCTTATTATTATTTATTTTCTTTTAGCAGAGAATATGACAAGCTAGATGGTGGAATGGTTGAGTTCATATTGGACCCACAGGTGAATAAAACTGGAGATATATGGCACATATGTGTTGAGGTAATATCTGCTTCTCAGATTCAGTCAAAGACACCTCTTTCTGGGATAACCTTGATTGGCATGGATGAAATTCCTTATTGTTTTGTGACTGACTACTTCCCGTGGATGCTTTTTTTAAAGTTGGCATAAGAATAGAGATGGAAAAAAGTAATGAATTAGGAGCTTTGCATGTGTTTTTTGGGTTTCTCAATGGAAAGATGTCAACAGTACATCTTTACTAATCCAGGCTTCTTCATGTTATAATTTTCTAACCTACTACTAGATCTCTTCTTTGAATGGTCACAGATAGTATCCTGCCATGGGCTTTTTTCCTCGGAATGTTTGGTCAATCTTTTTCTGTTTTCTCCTATATGGGATAACTATACATTCCATTGGCCAAAGAGCTATTCTTAGTCCTTGGAGCACCATCATTTTTGTTTATACCATGTGTTTACAGTTAAAGTTCTATTGGAAGTACTCTTCTGAATCCAGGATCTGCCTCGTAGTGGTGTCTTGTATGGTTACCGGATTGATGGTCCTCGAGAATGGCGTCAAGGGCATCGATTTGACAGCAGCATTGTTGTAATAGACCCTTATGCAAAACTGATTGAAGGACGCAGATGGTTTGGTGATTCAAGCAATAAGATGGCTAAATTCTTTGGAACTTATGACTTGAACAGCTTGCCATTCAATTGGGGAGACAATTACAAATTCCCCAACATACCTGAGGTAAACATATTGAGTTGCTTAAATTACTTTTAGAAATTCTGATTCATAAAATGACAACCATCAATCATTGGAAATATTCGTCAGGTGCCCTGTCTTCTTATGCCTCTGATTTATTCATCTTCTGTTGTAGGTGCTTAGGTGAACAACTAAACAAATTTTCTGTTTGGCATCTCATTTACTTTAGCCCTACAAGCAAAGTGCATCTGGGTGGTCTTTTACCTTATTACTTTTGGTCATTGTCTTTCAGAAAGATCTCGTCATATACGAAATGAATGTTCGTGCATTTACAGCTGATGAATCCAGTGGGCTGGATCCAAGAATACGTGGTAGCTACCTTGGTGTCATTGAGAAGGTAATTGATTTTTTTTTTTTGTATGACTAATGCTACAATCCCTCACTTAGGCAACAAATTCATGAAATGCTTCTCTGTTAGATAGTTTGCTTACATCAAGAAGTAATTCAGTTATCTGAAGTATAAACCCACATTTCATATAGGTTGCCATTTTCTAGGACATATTCAGCTCTGTTCTTTTTGGGTGATCAAAATATCAAATTGACTCCTGGGCATGCAATTTGAAATTGAAATATAAATAATTAATATGATTAATGCTAATAACAATTGCATTTGGTAGGGAACAATAAAAGTTCTACTAGCAAATTTTAATTCATGGAATGCAACTTCAATTTTATTTAGTTTATTGTAGTTTTGATGCTTGGAATGATAACTTTAACTGTCAGGATGTGGATGGTAATTTTAACAAATTAAGTTTGTTAACCAGTAGAGTTGTGAATATACAATATTAGAATTTTGTTTTAATAAAAAATCTTCTTTTTCTTTTCTTTTATGTTGTACTGTCTCAGTGAAAAAAATTATGGTATACAGTTTTTGTCATCAAGGACTTGGTTTGAAGTAACCATTATTCACTTTAAGCAACTGGTGGTACCTTGTTCATGCATGCCAAGGGTATATTGGGAGACATTTGCTTGTACGTTCATGCCAAGGCTATATTGGGAGACATTTGCTTGCTGATTCAGTGCCAAGGCTGTATCTGGTCACAGATATGGATACCTGATCTGCTTTGCCATATGTTTTGTTTATTCAACTTCTTCAATCAGAGATGCAGTGTGCTTTTTATTGACTTATTTATCCAAGTTGGGTGAACATTTCTTGATCTTTGCACCTTGCCTTAGCTGTTGTGCCTGGCACCATGTCAGGCATTAACGCGCCATGGACGCTCTAAATACATGTTGAACACTGGGTCAAGGGTGTTTCATTGTTTTTTAACTTTTTTAAGACTGGACATTTCTCCCGCATTCTTGGAGACACCTATGTCCTACTAAGAACATGTGTGCCTGTCACTTAAATAAACTACTCTTGTTAGAAGTTTAAACGAACAAGCTGAACGTTGATGGTAAGATAAAAGCAACTGGGATTTTTATCAATTAGGTATTCTTCTGCAGCCCTTTTGATTTTAAGAATTTAAAACAGAACACCTTAAAAAATTGTGGTTTCTAAAGTTCTGAATTTTTCTATGTGCTTCTTTCCTAATATGTAGGATAAAGGGTGTTTCCGGTGCTCGGGGCTCCCCGCTTTACGTGGGTTAGGGGATACTTGCTCTTGTGCATTGCCTTGTCCTTGTCTTGCGAAGACGACGTTTTTATAACTTGAACTTGTGACCTTTTACTTTTAGTCACAAAGGAGCAATCTTACCATTGCTATTAAGGCTCACCCACTGTTCCTAATATGTAGGAGGTCAAAATAAATGTCTTAATATTTTGAAAAAATAAATTACAAATATATTCATATTGTAAAAAATGAAGAAATGGTTATTATTCCCATTTATAAATATCAAACATATTCATTTGTTGATGAATCCTTTCCAACTAACATTCTAGCATTTCTGAAAATAGCGTATTAGATGTCGCTGTTGAACCATGTCTGAGTCCATGTCCTCGTACATGTTTCTTTCATCCAATGAAGCTGGATTTGTGCATCCAATAATTCTAATCATAGTAGACCTGCACTGCAGTGGTCTCCTGTTCTTGTGTTTCTTTCTAACATTATTCCTATTTGAAGATACCGCATCTTCTTAAGCTTGGAATTAATGCGGTGGAATTGCTACCTGTCTTTGAGTTTGATGAATTTGAGTTCCAGAGACGTCCAAACAATAGAGATCATATGGTATGTTAGTAAATCTTATCTGTTGTTTCTCATATTTCATATTGTAATATTCTCTCCTTTAATAATGTTATAATATATTTGTTACCACTCAGTTTACTTTCTAGAAAGCTTTTTCTTATCATTCATCTTAGAAGGAAATATGTTTGTTGATTTGCTTTAAGCTTTCCGTTGGAGATACTTTCCTTTTGCTTATATATATGTAACTTTGAAGATACTGTTGTTAATCTCTGATAGAATTAGGAAGGTAGATGAAAATAAGGAAAAAATTGATATCTTCATGAGGTTGAGCTAATGATCAACCTAGCAGGAGAGTTATTTATCATCACTCTCTATTGCATTTTCGTTTTGAGGAAGTTCTTGTTTCTTTAGTTGACAAGCTTATGCTAATGGGATGCATATGGATCTCCAAGGTCAAGGATAGATTTGGTTGTATTTTCAAGGATTGCAAAGTAAGGCTAGTGGCCACAGGTTGTATCAGATGCATGGAGTTGATTTTTGAGTAAATTTGCAATAATATGAAAAATGGGATCAAGGTGCATGTCATGATGGTACCTACCATCTTTTTGTGTTTTGGATTTGTAGTTGTACATCAACACCAATACCATTTCTTGGTATAGATTTTTGTACAAAGAACCCCATCTTGCACCTGGTTGCTTCTTCAAGTTTTTGAAGTCTGCAGGAGCTAGAAAGATTTGTATAGAAACAATAAACTGGTACCCTGGATTCTAGTTACCGGGGTCTTGGCTTGAGAAACCAAGTTGACTTACAGTCTGCTATAAAGAAACTAACAATATCATGGTTTATTCCCTCTTCCTTTTAATGTGTTGGCACTTGTTATATAAACTTACCATCTGTAGCTTTGTTTGTTGACTCTTTCAGAGTTCTAAATGCAGCACATTCTTTTGTGCATATTTGTATGTAAGCATGAATGCATGACAACAACATAAACATCATCAAGCCTCAAATTTCACTAGGTGGGGTAAATTGCATGGATTCTAGTTGGCAATCATCTCTATCCATAACCATATCTTGTGTAAGGCCATTCTATCCCATGTCATGCCTAAGCTTTAGGATAAAATTATGTCATTTTGGAATCAGACTCTCCAGCATTTAAAACTCAAGGAAGAAATTGAAGTCATACCACTCTGTTTTTCTGAATCCACTCTCGACTTTCCATTGTTTTTAAACATCAGATTCCAGTTTTGTTATTGTAAACCAACATTCTGGCATTTATTAAACACCAGAGATTTGAAGCTAAAATTGTTAACCTAATTCAGACCTGTCTAAAGAGTGGAAGTTGAGAAATTTTGGTCTTCAGGAAAAAAGCTCCCACTAGAGGCTTTGGTATGTTGTGTGTGTGTTTTTTAGAAAAACATTTTAGGAAGAGATAGTTTTTATGGCCTTCCTAATAAAGGGTTGGAATTGCCTTGGTTCCTTGTAGGCAACAGTTTACTAAAGTTGCAAAACCGAAAAATATACTCAGTAGATTTTAAAATTGTATCCTCTTCTTATATTAGTGGCAGTGTGGGATAATAAAAGCAACAAAGATTTCATCAATTAGGTTATCGTTTCTATATTTTGTTTTTTTTTTCAAAACTAAAGTAATGAAAAATTTTGAAACATTATTTTTTTATATAATTTATTTTTGTACAACAATGAGTTTTAGAATCAACAAAAAAAATTGTTTTTGTTATTTTCTGAAATTAGAGTATTTTAAAAAATTAAAAGAATTAATTGTTCATGGATTCTATTTTTTTGTAAAATTATATTTTTTATTTGCTATTTTCAGCAAATTCAGAAAGATGGAAACATGGAATTTTCAGAATTGAAATTTGTGAGACTGAGACCCATAGAAGTGTGGAGAAAACAATGAATTTTTCTGCTAAGATTTTCTGGCTTACTAATTTAGTGGATTTTTCCTCCAGCAGTCATCCTGTATGCCTATAGCAAATATTACTGGAATTGTTTTTGCCTAGGACTAGTCACCTTTGTTTTATTTTTTCATTAGGGTAAATTACACGTATTAGACCTGGTAAGCTTTAAAAGGAATTTGTTTCTTGTTAGGCATGTATCTACTTTTTTTTTTTTGTTTTTGTTTTTTATTGTATTCTTTATTAGCATTGGGACCTAGCTGCTCGGCAATGCAAAATGGGTGAATATTTTGCTCTAGCTAGAAAATGTGAGATGCTAACTCAAAAATCATGGGGATGCCAAGCCTCCAAAATGCTCTGTTGGTGGTGGTAATGTGGATGGGACCTGCACGTTTGGCCAACATGTGTACATTGTGCTTGTAATAAAAAACAAAAAGCTTGACAAGCTTGTTTGAACACAGCTGCACAAGAAATGACCTCCAATGCCTGCGGGGGACTGACCTTTTGTTGCTATTGGGTTGCTACTGTTCTATCTTTTCGCCTTAACCTCATTGATCAGCCTGTCGTCACACCTAATCCTGGTTCAATTTGAAGTACCTATCTGACTCCTTCTTTCCCGTATGCTTCAGTATGGTGCCTTCAATGATCTCAGATAAATGGTGGTTTTTGATTCTATCCTGTTGACTTATTTTTTAGCACTTTCCTGAAATTATAGATGGTCATCGCTGATGCAAATAAGACCCATACTAGTTGAGTACTATATGAAGTGAGAAGCTTCTATGAAGAAGAAGAAAGAAACTGAAAATGGAGAACTGAAACTGAAATTTGTTGAAAATGATTCTTGACATTAGAAACAGAAGAGCAGTTGAGTATTTATAGATTGTGAACTAGATATAACTAACCTTGACAGCTGTACAAAGACAAGTGAACAAGTCCCAACTAACAGACTTAACTAAACCATAACTACACTCAACAGAACTGTAGCTAATATTCTTTTGTAGAGGACAAATAGAACTACTTCTCTCGACACTATAAATGTCTTAGTTAATTAAAGATAATTTTGAAAGCTCTTTCTCATTTTATTAGGTTCAAATAGTTGCAACAGATTTTATTTATTTATTTATTTTTGGGGCCGGGGGGTGGGGGCATACTACTTACGAAGCTTTATTTACTTCCAGTTCTCTTCACTTGTTCAGGTTCTGTCCTTAGGAAAATAAATTGCATGTGAGTAGGGATGCAAATGGGTCCCCAATTAACCCAGTTACATACTTGTTTTAATAAATTTTCAAAAAATCTTTATGTCTATATCCCCATTTCATACGTGATTTAATTTAAAATAGGTTAGTTGGGACCCACTGGGGACCCATTTACATCCCTAAATTCACAATAGCTGTATCTGCCTTACATTATTACAAATGTATTCATGCACCATTTGCCTGATATTATTACTAATGCATTCATGCACCTATTAAAGATACATGAAGATCCAACTAATGAAATCCCTTAATTTGAACATGATTAAGGAGTTAAACCTTGTGTTTTTGTATCATTGGTTTCTCAAATGTCCTGTTGATGTCTTCTCTGCAGCATAATTTCTATTGTCTGTTGGCATTTTTTAGCACCATGTTGTGCTTTAATTTTACATGCATAGCTTTATTTGGGAACTCATTGTGCTATATTATGCTGCTGGTAACTAAATCACCTAAGATTAACACGTGGGGCTATTCAACAATAAATTTCTTTGCTCCTATGAGTCGCTATGCAAGTGCTGGTGGAGGAGCTATTAATGCTTCTAGGGAGTTCAAGGAAATGGTTAAATCCTTGCATGGTGCTGGAATAGAGGTATGCTATTCATGTCATGGTTTTTGATTTTTCTTTTCTTGCTTTCTCAACCAGAAGATAGACTCCTTTGTTTAAATATGGTGATTTTACTAATTTAACAGGTCATTTTGGATGTGGTCTATAATCACACTAATGAGGCTGATGATAAAAACCCTTATACAACTTCATTTCGTGGTGTGGATAACAAGGTGATTTCATGATAAATTGTTTACTGTTATATTTGATGTTATTTTGTGATGTCTGGAGCTCTTGGTGATGCTACTTTGTTGATTATTTCTTTGTTAGATGGTTTTAAAGGAGTTAACCCAAAGTATGTAAAATTTGTGTTCAGTCTAAACATTGCTATAGCCTAGCGACAAAGAACTAGATAATCAGCATTGAACTTTTTAAAAGCAGTTGGAAATTACTAAAAATTGAATAAATACTTGAGCAGAGCTATCTTTTTGGAAGATTCAGGACTTGCTTGAAGACAAAATATGTGGAAAATTGTACTGGTAATAAATTTTAGGGTTGCATCATCTTAGAAGGTTGAGAACAATTATTCTCCCTTGTTTGGTGTTGTTAGGAGAAAGCTTCATGCTATATTGTGGACCATGATTGGATGGAGATGACAAATGACGATTTTCTTGTTTGTTTGGCTGTTTGATCATCTAAGCATTCATAACTCTAGGGCTAGTATTGAAATTTTGTTATTTATATCGTGTTATCAAATTTACCTGTTAGAAAACTAAGATTTCAAAGACTATGAAAGAAAAAGTTCACATTGCTTAAAGGCAGATGGTTCTCATTTACCCACAAAATTCAGCTTCCTTTTTAAGTGTTCTGTTTTATTTTTCATAGCATTAATTATCCAAAATGAGGTTGGAGTGGCACTTATTAAAGATGAGATGTGAGAGAAAAAATTAAGATAGTTTGGATATGTGAAAAGATGATCAACGGACGAAGATGTGTCGATAGGGATGATTGGAGAGCTAGAATTCATGTAGTTGATCCCCTTTATTGGGATTGAGGCTTGTGGTGATGATTGCATTTTAGATTGCGACCCGTTGTGGAATCTAGCTTCATATTTCTTGGTTTTGGTCCCTCTTGTTTTCCACTAGTTTCATGGTAACAAATGTCTTGTGCTACCATCATCATCATCTTATCCTAACTAAGTTAGTGTCGGTGGCCCAAGATTCTTAATGTCAATTGACTGATAAAAATCACATTGATAATACAAATCCATGCAAAAAAATGTGGCAAAATTTTATGTTGCATGCCTTTCCTAAGCAACCCTCTAGTGAGGGAATGATAAGATAAAGTTCCCAACACCATCTTCATATGAAAAAGTTTAATGAGATGGCGGCGAATGAAGATAATTGATACATACCAAATGCAAAAAATTTGTAATACATACACAGTCAAGGAGTCTTGTGTCTTATTATGTATTATTGATGATCCTCAATTAATCCTCCTATGTATTATTGATGATCCTCATTTCCTTTCAGTATCATTTGCTTTCATAGGGAGTAATAAACAGGTAGACATCCTTGTTTGCTATCTCCAGGTTTATTACATGATTGATCAGAACAATGGCCAGTTGCTGAACTTCTCCGGGTGTGGTAATTTCTATACATTTTTCTTGATTCCTATTGCTTCTAAAATTTCTGTACTTTTTTCTTGTATCTTCGCTCTAGCAACCATTTCCCAAGTATTATTTACAGAATCATTTACCTGCTTTTTTACAAGAGTCCTCCTCCTATTAATGACACATTTTACCTGGAAATAAAAACAAGGAAGGAAGACTACAGTGTTTGAGGTATGTGCAACGACAAATGCCCCAAATCAAGAGGGAGGGCCCCAACATAGTCAAGAGGAATACTAAAGCCTTGATTGCTATTGAAAATGATTTGACAGCTAGTGGAACTCTAAACATGGAAACTCCACAACCCATATTTATTTATTTTCTTCTGTCCTTTCCGTGCCAGAGCATGCTGAAGACTCTTCATATGGCACTGTTCCATGTATCACTAACTGCCAACTGGAGATCAGACAGAATGGTAATGATGAAAAACATGTGAATATACAAAGATAACAAACATAAACCAGGAGTCCTCAGCCAATAAACATTCATAAAAGGCGATTTTTTTAATGATTTTGTTGGTTTCAGTAGCAACATAAACTTCAAAAGGCGGAACTTTCACCTAACCGTCATGAGAGAGAAGCTCCTTTCCTCCTTATCAGCAGTATTGTTGTTATCATTCATCTTTTTCTTCTTCTACCTTGGTGAAATATTTGACTTCTGTACTTTCTCCCCAACACTAGCAAATCACTTATATACACTAGTAGCTCCTTCCCTACCTTTGGCTTCCATTTAAAAATATTAATTACTGCTTAGTCCCTTGAATTTTCTCTCATCTCAGTCTACTGGCTTTCCAGTAAGTTGCCACTTATGAAATCGAATCAAGTTGGTGTCTTCTATTTCCATAAATCAAGTACTAGTTTTATACCCTTTTAAACACCAATCCTAGGGCAGTTTTTAGTTAGTTTCCTATGTATTATTCTTTTGTTCTTCAACTGACGCAGCATGTAGCGCGCGTGTGAAAAACACACACCAAAATAAACTCTTGAAAGAACAAACTTCAATGGCCGAAACTTGGCTTTCAAGAAAACGCAAAAACAAAACTGTTTTGCTAAGAAAACCCAAATAAGTCGCTGAAATTTGTTTTGAGAAAACTTGATTACAAACTCTAGATCCTAGGCATATTTATAATATTTGGTTAATCCAATTCGTCTAATATTTGTAAACAAAATCCAACTAAAATCCTAATAGAAATAAATCCTAAGTAAAAGTCAACTAGAATACTAATAAAAATAAAACCCTAATCAAACATGAAGTAGAATTCTAAATCAAGTAGAAATATGAAATAGAATCCTAAATCAAGTAAAATTTTAAAATTTAAGAAGAATTAAAATAACATGAAATAGAATCCTAAATCAAGTAGAATTCTAAAACTTAAGAAGTATTAAAATATTGTTCTGACGTGGTCGGGTCGGCTTTGGACCGGGTCTTGATCGGTGACCGCATCATTCATCTCCACTTGAGAAGAATTCGTCCTCGAATTATAATTTGGGTATGACAACTCAACATCCGACAAATACAAAAAAAGATCAACAACATTGATTGTTTTGGAAATACTCATATGATTAGGCAAATCCACAACATAATCATTATCATTAATTGTCTTTGTAATCTTGTAAGGACCATACTTCTTTGGCTTGAGTTTGTTTTGCTGTCCTGCTGGAATCCGTTCATTCTTCAAGAATATCATGACTTCATATCTAATCTCAAATACCTTGTGCTTCCTATGCTTGTCAGCTATTGCCTTGTACTTCTTATTTGCCTTGTGCAACTTTTACTTGACATCTTGCTGAA
Source organism: Diospyros kaki (assembly GCA_036245055.1). NCBI lineage: Eukaryota > Viridiplantae > Streptophyta > Magnoliopsida > Ericales > Ebenaceae > Diospyros > Diospyros kaki. The sequence goes on from BSEG01000005.1 coordinate 44,920,653, forward strand.
CTGCTTGAACGTGCTCGACTAAGTCATTAGCTGCAACATTGAAACCTGGTACCTTTGACAATTTTACCAAATCTAATGCATGATTAGGAACTTTCATGTATACAATGGAAAATGGTGATCTTTTTGTTAAGCTATGCACGGCGTTGTAGGCAAATTCCGCTTGAGCGATGACTAGGTCCCATTATCTTGGCTTATCTTTGCAAACATTGCAAATCAGATTTCCTAATGTACGATTCACCACCTCTGTTTGTCCATCAGTCTGGGGATGTGCTGTGCTGCTGAAATTCAAAGATGAATCGAACATCCTTCACAAAGTAATCCAGAAGTGACTCAAGAACCTTGTATCACGATTCGAAGTAATAGTTTTAGGGACTCCATGTGGTCGAACAATCTCCTTGAAAAACATTTTGGCTGTAGCTACTGCATCTGCCATCTTCTTGCATGGAAGAAAGTGCGCCATCTTGGAAAGCTTGTCAATCACTATAAAAACATAATCCATACCTCGTTGGGTTCGCGATAGACCTAACACGAAGTCCATAGACAAATCTTCCCAAATAGCATTGGGAACAGGCAATGGCATGTAAAGACCGATGTTAGAAGACTACCCCTTAGCTATTTGACATGTATAACACCTCGTCACAATAATAGAAACATCTCTCCTTGCTCTTGGCCAATAATGCCTTCCCATAATAGCTTCAATAGTCTTGTCTCTGCCAAGATACCCTGCTAAGCCACCACAATGCAAATCCCAAATAATTTTCTCACGAAGGGATGTGCAAGGGATGCACAATTGATTTCTCTTCATGAGAAATCCATCATGCACATAGAAATCTCCTAACGGTTTCTGAGACATGCATTGTTCCCACACGTTTGAAATCCTCGTTTGTCGCATATAATTCTTTCAAGCACTCAAAGCTAACAATCTCAACACTACGGGTCTTGATCAAATCCACATGCCTACTCAAAGCGCCCGCCACTCGATTATGTTGTCCTGACTTATGCATAATTTTATATGGAAATTTATCAATAAAAGCAGACCATCTAGCATGCATATCACTCCTCAATTGCCTTTGGCTACTCAAGTACTTAAGAGCTTGGTAATCTGTGTAAAGAACAAATTCTTTGGCAATCAAATAATGTTTCCATGTCTTAAGAGCCCTCACCACTGCATAAAACTCTTACTTTTGAGATCAATTTTGGTAAAAATCACAGCCCCATCAAGTTGATCAAGTATGTCGTCGAGTCTAGGAATTGGAAATTTGTATCCAATAGTAATTTTGTTGATGGCTCTATTGTCAACACACATCCTCCAACTCTCATCTTTCTTTGGTGTCAATAATGCTAGCACTGCACATGGACTCATGCTAGTCTGAATGTGCCATTTTCTCAACAATTCCTCTACTTGCTCGTGCAAAATCTCATTCTCCTAGGACTCATCCTGCAGTGTGGTAGGTTAGGCAAGCTAACATCAGTAACCAAGTTAATGTGGTGTTGAATATCCCTCATAGGAGGTAGCTCATTAGGCAACTTTTCATGAACAACATCGTGAAATTCCTCCAACAATCCCTGCACCTCCACTAGAATTTGATTCACCTTCAGTGGCTCACTCACACTTTATCCCTTGACAACCAATAAGTGAACCTCTTGAGTATCCTTACACTCCTTCATAAACTTAATGTTCTTATGTGTAATGGTAAGAAAGTTTCGCCCCTCCACTTTAGAAGCTTTGGTTTGGTTCTTTTCCACTATGGGTAACAAAGTATAACACACACCTTCTTTCTCAAGCTGATATGTGTTCTTCCTACCCGAGTTCTTAACATCCACATCAAATTGCCATGACCTTCCAAATAAAATATGGCAAGCATCCATATCAACAATATCACAATAGATTTCGTCGGAGTACTTACTAATAGAGAAAGACACCCTGCAACGTTCATCCACATGTATGCCACCAACTTCTTTGATCCATCCAATTATGTAAGGGCTTGGATGTTTTTTAGGAGTTAACTGCATCTTCGCCACCTCTCTTCCTATGATGTTCTACTGATTTTCACTATCAATAATCAACTCAAAAATTTTTCATTTCATTGTACACCTTGTGCGAAAAAAGTTTATGCCGTTGAGTAGTATCTTCATTCTTTTGAGATAGCATTAACTTCCTCACTACACAGGTATAGTCCCCATGTTCATAATCTTCTTCGTCATCCTCCCTATTAGGCCCACAATATACTTCATCTTCAGTAACATCTTCCTCCTCTCTTTCTACAATGCTAACTGTTTTCCTCCTTGGGCAATCACTAGATCGATGTCCAACCTCATTGCACTTGAAACACTTTAAAGAAATAGGTTTTGCATAAGGATTTTGGAAGATTAGAAGTAGTACCTCGAATGTTTTTCTCCGTTGTAGTCTTATTAGGGTTGGCTGTATGAAATGGATTGGAGGGTTGCGCTCTCTGAACTGACTTACCTTTATCAAAAGCTGCTTGTTTATTTTTATTTCCACTATACCGACGATAGTTGTCATTACGGGCTCTCTCACTCAACATTAACTCAGCCTGTAAAGCTAAGTTCCTTCCTTCTTGCACACTCAGAACCATCTAAATTACAATTTTATCAGGAATAGCAGGCTACAATCCATTCAAGTAATGAGCTGTTTGTTGATTGTCACCTGTTAACCGAGATCTCACCCTTTAGAGGATCACACAAACTCTCTAACTAAGTCTCTACTTGATACACACAAGTCAGCAACTAAGAACAATATCAAGAACCAATCAAGAATCACTCAAAAAAACACAAGAGATTACCCTGGTTCGGCCTTAAGAAAGGCCTACATCCAGCTTGGCTTTCGCCTCCACTATCTTGAAAGTTTAACAAGATTACAATGCACTCAACACTCAACTCACACCTAGCCCATACAACCTGAAAGTTATATTGAGTTGATACAAGAAGATATTCCCTCTTCCTATGTGCTAAATCTCTACCCAAGATAGATTGCTAATTCACAAATGAAAAAGCCCCTTACTCGAAGTCATCCCCACGGCCCCTATTTATAAGCAAATAGGTGGGAGACTTCGCTTGACCGAACTGCCCAAATGGCAGTTACAACCACTTCGGTTAGCCCTAGAAAAATAACAAAATCTTCTAGAAACGAAATACAACCAGCATATTACATAAACAATGCTACTTATATTACAAGCCCTAATCTAGTACAAATGCTTCAACAAATTCTCCACCCATTTGACTTGATTAGGCTTCTCCCAATACTTCAAGACTTCAGTTTTCAGTTTTCCCCAGCTGAATGATCTTCAAACAGTGATGAAGCTTGGCTGCTGGGACTGGTTTTGTAAACATATATGCTGCATTGTTTTCACCTGCCACTTTAGATAAGAAAACACATTTATTTTCAATCATTTCTCTTATAAAATGAAATCTAACATCTATGTGTTTTGTCCTTTCATGGTGTGCCTGATTTTTAGATAGGTGTATGGCACTTTGACTATCACATAACAAGGCTGCTTTCACATCTACACCTAAGAGTTCACTAACTAACCCCTTAAGCCATATAGCTTCTTTAAAAGCTTCCGAAAGGGCTATATATTCAACCTCAGTTGTAGACAAAGCTACTACATGTTGGAGACTTGATTTCCAGCTAACTGTAGAGTTCCATAGTCTAAATATCCAGCCTGATGTGGACCTTCTTTTGTCTATATCAGCTGCATAATCTGCATCTGAATAACCTAGGATACTAGGTTGGCTTCCTATCTTAGCACCACCATATGTTAGACAAAAGTTTTGGGTTCCTGCTAGATATTTGAGCATCCATTTCACTGCATTCCAGTGGGTTTTGCCTGGATTTGCCATAAACCGGCTCACAACACTCATAGGATGTGCTAAATCAGGCCGGGTACATACCATACTATACATTAGGCTTCCTACCGCACTAGAGTATGGGATATGCCTCATTTCCTTTCTTTCTTCCTCACTGTTAGGGGACTGGTCTAAAGACAGTTTGAAATGGGGTGCAAAAGGCACACCTACAGCCTTTGCATTTTCCATTTTAAACTTGGATAGAACCTTGGCTAAATAGGACTTTTGAGATAGGTATATCTTCCTATGTTGGGTGTCTCTCGAGATTTCTATTCCTAAAATCTTTTTAGCTTCACCTAACTCTTTCATTTCAAATTCAGCTTTTAATCTTTTCTTTAGGAGCTGGATTTCTTGATGGGATTGACTTGCAATAAGCATGTCATCCACATATAGGAGTAAATACATTGAAATGTTAGGGGAAAAATGCTTATAGTACACACAACTATCATAGGAGCTTCTCAAATACCCTTGGCTAATCATGACCGTATCAAACTTGCGGTACCATTGCCTTGGGGACTGCTTAAGTCCATATAAGGACTTCTTTAGCAAACATACCTTCTCCACCTCTCCTTTGGCTTCAAAACCCTTAGGTTGATCCATTAGAATCTTCTCTTCTAAATCCCCATGAAGGAAGGCAGTGGTAACATCCATCTGCTCTAGTTTTAGGTTTAAGTGGGCTGTTATGGCTAAGAGAACCCTTATAGATGTATGTCTCACAATAAGTGAAAAAACTTCATTAAAATCAATACCTTGGACTTGGGTAAACCCCCTAGCAACTAGCCTAGCCTTATACCTAGGCTTAGGGTTAATTCCTACCCCTTCTTTGATTTTAAACAGCCATTTACAGCCTACTATGCGCTGTCCCTTTGGTTTTTCAACCAATTCCCAAGTCTGATTCTTATTTAAAGAATCTATTTCAGACTTCATGGCTTCTTGCCATTTTCCAACATCCTTAGAAGACATTGCCTCTTCATAAGTGAGAGGTTCTTCTCCCCCTATTTCGGTTGCACTGGTAAAAGCATAGGCTACCAGATCTGAATAACCGAATCTCTTGGGAGGTTTTCAGACCCTAGGTTGCCTATCTCTAGCAACACTATATTTATCCAAGTTTGGTTTATCTCCTAAGCCGGAATCTGCATCACTGTCTTCTTCATCTTCATCCTGATGTGAAGGTTTTAGGGCCTGATCAATTTCTTGGTTGTTATCAGAATTATTTCCCTGAAGCTCATATGCAGTTTCAGAGGGTTCTGGGGAATTTTCAAGGCTTACACCTGGAATTTCAACTTGGACAGCTTCTATATCCTTCTCTAGACTATGCTGGGGTTTAAGGTTGCTAAACTTAATGGTAGAGGATTCATCAAATGTCACATCCCTTGTGATTATAATCCTAGGACCATCTAAATCCAAGTTCCAGAGCTTATATCCCTTAACTCCTGAGGGATAGCCTAAAAATATGCATTTCTTGGCTCTAGGCTCTAGCTTTCCTTGTTTTATATGTGCGTATGCTAAACATCCAAAGACTTTAAGGTGAGATAAGCTGGGTTTATGGCCTGTCCACCTTTTATATGGTGTTTGGAAGTTAATGGCGGCAGAGGGTGATCTATTAATGATATGGGCTGCTGTAGACACAGCCTCACCCCAAAATGTTTTTGGCAAACTTGCATGAAAGAGCATACATCTTACTCTATCTAGCAAGGTGCGGTTCATCCTCTCAGCCAATCCGTTTTGCTTAGGGTTTCCGGGGGCTGTCAAGTGTCTAACTATGCCTCCTTCCTTGCACATTTGTTCAAAATCCCTATTGCAAAACTCTAGCCCATTATCGGTCCTAATAATTTTTACTTTTCTGCCCACTTGATTTTCAACCATTTTCATCCATGTCTTAAAGGATTCAAAAGTATTATCTTTAGACTTTAGGACATATACCCAAAGCATTCTTGAGAAATCATCTATTGTGGATAAAAAATATCGGGAGCCCCCATGAGTTATGGTTTGAGCTGGGCCCCATAGGTCTGAATGAATGTAATCTAGGGGTGCTTTTGAAGAGTGGATTGCTGTTTTACTGAATTTAATCTTTGTTGCCTTCCCATAAATGCAGGATTCACATTTGCCTAGGTTTAGGGACTGACCTATCTGTAAAATACCTTGTTTGGCAAGTTCTTTGAGCCCTTGCTCACTGATATGTGACATCCTTAGATGCCACAACTTTGCCTTGTCATGGGAATTACAGCTTACACTAGCTGCTTCACCACTTAGAGTGGTTGCTTGGAGAAAATAAATTCCATTTCTTAAAATAGCCTTCATGCATACTAGGGAGCCTTTATAGATTTTAATTTCTCCACCCTCACCCTTGTATTTATAACCGCATCTATCCAATTCCCAAAGAGAAACCAAATTTCTCTTAAGATTTGGAACATATCGAACTGCTGTGAGGATTCTATGAGTCCCATCATGCATTTTTAATTTTACATCTCCTACCCCTTTGACCTTGCATTCAAAATCATTTCCTAACAAGACCTTTCCTCCATTAATTTCCTTGAAATTTTGAATCCATTGCTTTCTAGGAGTCATGTGGAAAGAGTAGCCTGAGTCCAAGACCCAATCTTGGCTGTCATTGTTGTCACTAACAGTTAGTGCATCAGCACTATCATAATCGGTGTCACACACATTTACCCCACCATCAGATTTTTCCTTTTCGGCATAATCCTTCTTCCTTTTAGGACAATGCCTTTTAATGTGACCCTCTTGGTGACAATAATAACATTTAATCGGCCCTTTCCCATTTCTAGATTTTGATCTGGATTTTCCTTTGTTTTTATGGTCTTTCTTAGGATTTCTAGACCTTGCAGTTAGGGCATCTGCTGGGAATGTTTTACTATCCATCCTTATCCTCAATTCTTTGGAATTTAAAGCCCCTATAACATCCTCTAGAGATAGTTTATCCCTACCATGCTGAAGAATATCTACAAAATTTTCATAGGACTTAGGTAAAGAATATAGGAGAACTAAAGCTTTGTCTTCTTCCTCATACTTAACATCTATGTTTTCTAGGTCTAGACATAGCTTGTTAAAATCATCTAAGTGATCCTGAAGTTTTTGGTTTTCATTCATTTTAAAATTGAAGAACCTGGCTTTGAGAAATAACCGGCTGGAAAGAGTTTTCTTGAGGTATAAGTCCTCCAATTTCTTCCAAACTTCTGCAGCGGTCTTCAGTCTAGACACCTCCCTGAGCACTTTATCTCCAAGGCTCAGTATAAGAAGACTGTAGGCCTTCTTCTTGATCTGCACTCGCGCCTCAATTTGGTCAGCGGTTAGGGTTTGAAGTTTTTTCCCGGTTGATTCTCCCTTTTCTGCTTCTTCTTGTTCCAGCGCTTCTTCCAGTCCAAAACTGCAAAGAAGTGCCTCCATCTTGATCTTCCATAGGCCGAAGTCATTGCTCCCATTGAACTTGTCAATATCTGACCGAGAAGCAATCGGCGCCATTTCTTGATTTTCCTAGGATTGCCTTCTGCAACTTGAGACTCTAGAGGTGTTGATCCAAACCAGAGGTGACTAGCTTTGATACCAAATTGTTAACCGAGATCTCACCCTTTAGAGGATCACACAAACTCTCTAACTAAGTCTCTCCTTGATACACACAAGTCAGCAACTAAGAACAATATCAAGAACCAATCAAGAATCACTCAAAAAAACACAAGAGATTACCCTGGTTCGGCCTTAAGAAAGGCCTACATCCAGCTTGGCTTTCGCCTCCACTATCTTGAAAGTTTAACAAGATTACAATGCACTCAACACTCAACTCACACCTAGCCCATACAACCTGAAAGTTATATTGAGTTGATACAAGAAGATATTCCCTCTTCCTATGTGCTAAATCTCTACCCAAGATAGATTGCTAATTCACAAATGAAAAAGCCCCTTACTCGAAGTCATCCCCACGGCCCCTATTTATAAGCAAATAGGTGGGAGACTTCACCTGACCGAACTGCCCAAATGGCAGTTACAACCACTTCGGTCAGCCCTAGAAAAATAACAAAATCTTCTAGAAACAAAATATAGCCAGCATATTACATAAACAATGCTACTTATATTACAAGCCCTAATCTAGTACAAATGCTTCAACATCACCTTTTGACAATTGGTTTCTCTCTGTCAATCGCAAAAACTCAGAGGTATATTCATTCACTCTCTTTATTCCCTGTGCACATCTTTGATAAGCTTCAAACATATATTGTTCATAGTCAAGGGGTAAAAACTTACCTCTTAACAGCTGCTTCATTTGTCTCCATGTTTGAATTGGCTGTTGGCCTTCCCTCAATCTCGTCTCTCTCAATCGCTCCCACCAAACAGATGCACCGCCCTTCAATATGTAAGCCACTAACTTTACTAGTCGTTCATCTGGGATCTCCATATATTCGAAAAAACAGTCAACCTCAGGATCCAATCCAGGAATCGCTCAATATCAAGATCTCCATTAAAGGTAGGAATATCAACTTTTAGTTTATATTCATCGTTGCCCCAATGGTTGTGCTGATGCGCATTCCTCCTAACCCCTCTACAACCAAGGTTAGCTATTGCTTGACCAAAATCATCCTCATCGTCGCTATTATCCATCATTGGTCTTCTAGGATTAATGAGGACAAGATTATTGGTTGGTCTTCCCGGTTTAACGTAGCCGGCTTGATTCACGTTATTTGTTTGATTCCGATTATCCTTAACTTGTTGTAAAAGGCCCAATTGGTTGCAGATTCGCTCCAATTACTACTGCATTGTACGAGTTATGTCCCGTTGTTCTTTGATTGCTCTCCAAACCGTGGGTAGCCCCTGATCACCGTCACAAGACTGGTTGCTACCATTACCTTCAAGATTGACCATCTGACTGGTTGATGAACCGCTCTGATATCACCTGATGCAGCGTGTAGTGTGCGTGTGAAAAAAATACACCAAAATGAACCCTTGAAAGAACAAAATTCAATGGCCGAAGCTTGGCTTTCAAGAAGACGCAAAAACAAGACTGTTTTGCTAAGAAAACCCAAGTAGGTTGTTGAAATTTGTATTGAGAAAACTTGATTACAAACTTTAGATTCTAGGCATATTTATAGTATTTGACTAATCCAAATCTGTCTAAAATTTGTAAATAAAATCTAACTAAAATCCTAATAGTAATAAATCTTAAGTAAAAGTTAACTAGAATCTTAATAAAAATAAAATCGTAATCAAACATGAAGTAGAATCCTAAATCAAGCAGAAACACGGAGTAGAATCCTAAATCAAGTAGAATTATAAAACTTAATAAGTATTAAAATAACATGAAATAGAATTCTAAATTAGTAGAATTCTAAAACTTAGAAGTATTAAAATATTGTTCCGGTGTGGTTAGGTCGGCTTTGGGCCGGGTCTTGATCGATGACCGCATTATCAACCATTACCAGCTTTTTCAGGCACTTCCTTCTTCTATTTCTTTCTTTTCTATTATGCTTCTAATTTACTCTTCAAGTGCCATCGGTTTTTTCTCCAATAATATTAAGTGCCATGGTTTGGACTTGCTTTATGTCTACATTCAATAAGTACTCAAACCTAACTCCTCTTCAACTAAAGGATTGATTGGTTTGAGTAATATATTTTGGAACTGTAAGAATATTTTTTATACAAGTCTTGGAGTTGTTGAATGGTTAACCACCATCTCTTCTAAAAGCTTAAATTATTAAATAGAGGGTTAATTTTATCTTTTGTATTATTATTTTTCTCAACATGACCTCTCACGTGTAGCCAGACTTTATTGCATAACTGGTCCAAATACGTGCAATAATTTAAAAATTTTGGATAGGGTGAGGTTTGAACTCAAGACCTTTTAAGTTGTTAACCACCATATCATCTAAAAATTTAAGTTGTTAGGTAAAAGGTTAACTTTATGTTTTATATTTGTTTACTCTAAACAAGAGTTTTTGCTGTTAGGGTTGTAACTGACTTGTGCTAGGCTAAGTAGCAACTTTTGAAGCTCAATTAGCATGATGAGGCTTTGTGATGAAGTTTGGCTTGAGCTAGGTTGTTGATGCCGTGTTTGGGCTTGACCTATAGAAGAGCAAACCTTTAGAGCCAGTTGTTATAAGTCTTGGCAAATGAATAGGTTTTAAAATTTTAAACACACATCTTGTTTTCTATTTTTTCTGCTTTGTTGTAGCTTCTTATTGTATGGTCAGGAATTGGGATGGTCAAATTATTATAAAATAAAAACTAACTAATAAGAACCAAACTAATGGGAAAAGCCCAATCCATGTGAGTGTCACCCTTGTTTAAATGTAACTTCCTGGATTGGAAGCCAATTACTTGATCGACTTTTTGACTTGTAGGATGGTCATCATGTCAATGGAAAGGGGAGGGACAAATGAATTCTGTCCCCTTCTAGGAGAGGGATTTTTTTTGCTCATTCTATTGTACTTTAGTGACAAAAGAAGAATATCCTTCCCTTGGAAAGCTATGATGACCAATGGCTCGCCCCAGGATCACTTTATTTGTTTGGATACCTTGTGTTCCATTTTGCAGAAGTGAAAGTAAATGGCTAAAATTAGTTGCTAGGGAGTGTTTTGAGTTTGATTATTCTGTTGTAGACATGCAATAAATTATGGCAGCCTCAGCTCTGGTTTGCATTTTGCTTGGGGGTATGCTTGTCTTAGAAGGTTTTGGGTTTGTGTTTTTAATGATCAGAGCATCAAATGATTGGATGGGATTCTCTCTCCATTACCTTTCCACCTTAATGTATCAGATCTATATCCCATGTAAGAGAGAAGAGAACTCATCTATTGACTCCAACTATCACATTCTAAAAGTGAATGGACATCCTTGTTGACTGCAATGTTAAAGAGACCAGGAAATACTAGTGGTATAAGCATGCTCTTGCACAGTATATGGTGCAGAAACTTGTCAGCACCTTAGAGCTAGGAAGGGAGATTTTTGGGCAATTCAGGAGAGGAGAGAGAGAGAGAAAGGGAGAGAGAATAATAGAAAGGAGAGAGAATTTTCAGAATCTTTTCATTGCATAATTCTGTTAGGCTGAGGTTTCAATATAGATATAACCTGCAGTTGGAATCTTCTGGAATGTACTCCAGGAGATGCACTGCTGTGCTAACTGACTAGGTACACTCCCATTTGGGAAATTCTTTTTGCAGCCATCTAATTTGCTCTCCATAGCCACTTTTCAATATACTTAAAATACCCTCAATTGAAAACCCATTTTTACCCTCCATTCTTCTTCTAAATAAGTAACCACAACTAATCCACCGCAGCCACTTTCTCTCTCACCATTGCAGCCACTTTTTCCTTGACTTTCCTTCTTTCCCTGTATTCATTCTTTTATGTCGGAGTGAGTTGTGCCATGGATGATTACTTTCAAATGTTAACATGGGAGGAGTTTGATGAAGAAGAGAACAATTGGCAAGAACAACAACAACAGTAGTGGAAATCGATCGAAGATGGGACTCCCGTTGGTTAAGGTACGCCATTTCGAGCTTATTATCTTATCGAACTGGAGAGTTCGGGAGATTAAGTTCTTCAAACGCTATCGTTCGAGAGAAATTGATTCTCCTGAATCATGGGATTCGGGAAAACTTGGTTTCTCCAAACCCTGGGGGTCCCCGAACACTTCGAGGGAATCAATTTATCCCGAACCCTGGGGTTCGGGAGCAATCAATTATGTCGAACCTTTACGATCAATTCTGTCACGTTTGGGATAAATAAAAACAACTCTAGTTTTTTTTTTCATTTTCTGTTTTACTAGTTTTTTTTTTTTTTTATAATATGGGAATGATCAGGAAAATTCAGAGAATGAAACTGCTTTGGCAATTGAGAAGTCATTTGATGTTAGTCAAGCCTTTACTACTAAAGAGGTGTGAACCATCCTTATTACATTTTGATTTAATTATTAATTTAACCGAAGACAAAATGTATCAAGTCACATATTAATTTACGTTTTTTGTCATCAGCTTTTTAGCAGTAGAGAAACATTTAGTGGATGGGCTAAGATAGTTGGGAAAGAAAATGGAATTGTTATTGTGATAAAGAGCTCTAAATGTGGGGTCCCGGGAGAAAATTTAGAGTTCATCTTGCTTATGAACGGAGTGAGAAGTATAGATCAAAAAAGGGAGAAGAGGGCAATAGGAGAATTAAAACGTAAGTCCACAGGCTCCAAAAAAATGTGGTGGTCCATTTGAGTTATTTGGCGTGAAATTTTCAAATGAGCAGTGGATGTTGAAGGTTGTATGTGGACTGCACAATCATGCACCAGCGGCTCAACTTGAGGGTCATTCATATGCGGGGGCAACTTACAAAGAAAGAAAAAGAAATCTTGAAAACAATGTCAAAATCTTGTGAAACCCATAAATATTTAATGACCCTAAAGGCAGAGGATGAGAAAAACGTAACTACCATAAAAACTATATATAATGCAAGCCACAAATATAAACTCAGAGAGAAAGGTGGTCAATCACAAATACAACAGTTGATGAAAAAATTGGGAGAATGTAATTATGTGGAGTGGCATAGAAGCGATGAATCAACAAATTGCATTACAGACTTAGTTTGGGCTCATTCGATAGCTATAGAGTTTTTAAAAGTCTTCCCACATGTGTTAATAATGGACTGTACATACAAAACTAATAGATACAGGTATCCACTGCTTGAGATTGTAGGTGTAACATTAATTGAGCTAACTTTTCCTGTTGTATTTGCATTCATGGATCATGAACATGAGGATAACTATACATGGGCAATGGAGAAATTAAAGAGTATGATGACTCCTAATACATTTCCAATAGTAGTTGTCACTGACAGAGAATTGGGATTGATGAACGAAGTACATAAAGTGTTTCCAACAACGACTACCTTGTTGTGTAGGTGGCATATATCAAAAAATGTGTTCGCCAACTGTAAGAAGTTTTTTGATAGAAAGGAGACATAGGAGAAGTTTATGTTAGGTTGGAACCTTGTTGTTTTTACCTCAATTGGGAATGAGTACGAACGTTGTCTTTATGACTTAACATTTGAGTACCATGCATATGAGGATGCACTTGATTACGTGAGAAAGATATGGTTGAATGATTATAAGGAAAAAATTGTTACAGAATAATGCATTTTGGCAATGTTAATACTAATATGTATTCTTTATGAAACTCAAATATCATATATCCTTACTTGTTTTTATTATAATATCTTTTATCAATCTAATATATCCAACATGTCTCTGAGATGTTAGATCCAAGATGTCTCTTTAGCTTTGCATGCGCACTCTTAGCCCCTGAACGAAAACATGTTGATATATTAGATTGATTAAAGATATTACAATAAAAACAAGTAAGGATACTTTCGGTGATTACTTTCGGTAAGATAACATTTGAAAGTAATCACCCATGGCACAACTCACTCTGGCTTAAAAGAATGAATACATGGAAAGAGGGAAAGTCATGGAGAAAGTGGCTGCAATGGTGAGGGAGAAAGTGGCTCTGATGGGTGAGTTGTGTGTCAGATTTGTAATCTAACAAGAGAGTTTTTGAGGGAATTGAGAACGAGAATGGAGAGAGAATGAAAGATATTTGAGAGGGGGAGAGAGATCAGAATAGAGAGAGAGAGTTGGAGAGAGAATTAGAGGAAAACTAATTTTCAATTTCATTCATCATGTGCGGCTTGGCGCAGATCAACATTGTTATTACTGATTTGAGCTGAGTTTAGGTGCCAAAAATGGTTTTCTCAACTTGCCCACTTGCGCTTATAGCATGCTGGAACATTTCTCCAGCCGTGCCAAACGAGGCCTAAGTATTATAAGCTATCATATAAGCAAGGTAGGTAGCCTAATTACAACGACTACTTAGCTAGTTGTCGTAACAATCCCCGCCCCTTAAAGGATTTTTTGTTCGCAAGAAATGTGTAACAAGCTCGTTGCATTAGGAAATTGGTGGAGAAGTTATGGCAAATATTCTCAGGTGTTATTATCCGAGTGAAGAGAGGACCACTGGACCAACACTTGAATAAGAGGGACTCCATTTCGGTGGATCACTCTTCTGTCAATAATAACTGTTGGTTCGGCATTTGCTGGTATTTCTCTCGCCATAGGAGGCAATGTAGGAGTCGATCTTTGTGTTCCCACAACCCTCTTGAGGAGGGACACGTGGAATACGAGGTGTATCCTGGCATCTTCGGGCAGTTGTAGTCGGTAGGCCACGACACCTATTTGGTCAATTGTAGTCGGTAGGCCAAGATTAGGAATGGTCATAATACTTGGGATTTAGTTTGGATATGGGTTGTTTGGTCAGTGTCTTGAGGTGCTACAAGCTGAGCTTCAAATACACTTCTTCACCCACCGAGAAATTCCGTTCACTCCTCTTTCGGTTTGCCAGTTGCTTCATCCTGTTCTTGGCTTTGGCCAATTCTGCTTTAACCATTCTCATCACCTCTTGCCTTTTTTGTAAGTAAGCCTCCGTTGTTGCCACTGTAGTGTGTCCTCCCAAACCTGGCAGCAAGTCTGGTTTGTAGCCATAGAGAGCCTCAAATGGTGTCATCTTGATAGAGCTATGGTAGCTCGAGTTGTACCACCATTGTGCTATTGCTAGCCACTTCTACCATCCTCTAGGTTGTAAGAAGCTCAAACACCTTAGGTATCCTTCCAAGCATTAATTAACTCGCTCCGTTTGCCCATCCGTTTTCAGGTGGTAGGCAGTAGACATTAGGAGTTTGGTGCCTAATATTCTCATGAGTTCCTTCCAAAAGAGACTAGTGAATACCTTATCTTTGTTTGATACAATGGACTGTGGAATTCCATGCAACTTTACTACATTTTTCAGGTAGGCCCTAGCCACTTCTTGTGCTGTAAACGGGTGGGACAACCGTATGAAGTGGCTGAATTTAGTGAATCAGTCTACTACCACCAAAATGCAATCCTTCCCTTTAGATTTCGGTAGGCACTCTATGAAATCCATTGCTACGTTGGTCCATGCACGATTTGGAATTTCCAAGGGTTGTAGGAGCCCGGGGTGAGCTACCGTTTCATGTTTGCACCTACTACATACATCACATTTCAAGATGTAATCCCATATATATTTCTTTAATTTGGGCCAAAAGAATACCTGTTTAACCTTGTGGTAGGTATTTTCGATGCTCGAGTGCCCCTTTACTGGTGATCCATGTAATGCGTGCACTATTCTATCCTTCAGCCCCTCACAGTCTCTAATAACCATCCGACCCTTGTACCTTATCACTCCGTTGGCCAAAGTGTAGCCTGGTTTGCTGTCTGCCTTGACACTCAGTTGCTCTAGTAGTTCCTTGGTCCGTTTCCCTTTTTGGTAGCTATTAGTGACCTCTTGGAGCCAATCAGGTACCACTGTAGAAATAGTCGCAGTCATTCCTTCTTCATGGCAACGGGACAGGGGTGTCATTTGCCACGTTTTCCTTACCCTTCCTGAAACAAATCACATAGTTCAGCCCCATGAGTTTGGCCATACCCTTCTTTTGCAACTGAGTGTGTGGTCTTTGTTGTAGCAAGAATTTCAAACTTTTGTGATTTGTCTTGATCACAAACCTCCAAACACCTGTAATTCCAGCTTAGGTACTAGAAATCCGGTTTGATGCGAGCGAATTGGCACCTCATGACTCATTTTTAGTGCTAACTCTTCCATTGTAGCAGGTTCTCTCTCTGACACCAACAATTCCACATTACAGTTATGTCATGACCCTAGGATTTAGCTAGGGTCTGAGAAGGAATTGGAAGGAATTTAGGGAAGAACAGAGAAGAAATGAAAGGGGAGATTGAACAGAATTAGGGAGAAAGTTAAGAGAAATGAGAGAGAGAGAGAAGAAATATTAGAGAGAGAGAAGAAATATTAGAGAGAAAATAGAGTATTCAATTCATTTTCAGCATATCCCCTTCCTATAGCCGAGGCAATATATATAGCCTCACTTAGCTACCAAACAAAGCTCTCTAACCAACTAAGCTACAAGACAAAAAGGGAAAATAATAGAATAACAACACCCATGTACTGTAACCAAATTACAAAAATACCCTCTAACTGTAATTGTAACTCAATTATAGCTTTGCCCCTGTAATACCCAAGGTTGTGACAGGTTATTGCCACTAATTCCCGGTAAAATTGGTTCCGATCATTTCTTGGGTGGGAAATCAGGGGAGATCCTCACTTGTGGTTGACCTGTGAAGATCCTCATGAACTGTTGCAGTTGATCGCGCAATAGGTTCCCTTATTCCTTTACTTTCTTCATTTCTTCCTTGATTTGTATACGCATATCTCCCCTAAGCCTATTAGCTAATGCGTCCAACTTCCTATCCATCGTCAAACTAACCCTCTCTCCCATTGTTTCCATTCTGCCTTGCATCTCGACCACTGACGACGAAACTTGCTACAATTGTGCCTCCATCTGTCGCATCTTGGTACCATCAACCATTGCTCGATCAGCTCACAAATTCCAGACAAGACCTTGCTTTGATACCAATTTGTTATATTACAAATCTGACAAGAGAGTTCTTGAGGGAATTGAGAATGAGAATGGAGAGAGAATGAAAGATATTTGAAAGGGAGAGAGAGTTGGAGGGAAACTAATTTCCAATTTCATTCATCATGTGCAGCTTGGCGCGGATCAGCATTGTTTATACTGATCTGAGCTGAGTTCAGGTGCCAAAAACAGTTGCCTTAACTTGCCCACTTGCACTTATAGCATGTTGGAACATTCCTCCAGCTATGCCAAACGAGGCCTAAGTATTATAAGCTATCATATAAGCAAGGTAGCTTAATTACAACGACTACTTAGCTACCTACCGTAACATGTGGTTACTTATTTAGAAGAAGAATGGAGGGTAAAAATGGGTTTTCAAGTGAGGGTATTTCAGGTATATTAAAAAGTGGCTGTGGAGAGCAAATTAGGTGGCTGCAAATAGAATTTCCCATAGAATTTCTCCTCCTATTTAGCATACAAAAATTATGATGACAATTCTACCCTTAGGAATGCGACAAAACTGCATTCTCCAAGCATTGCAGTCTGAGCTCTGTATGCTTCAAGAATGCATCCCAACTTTCTTTGTAAACACGAACATTATTTATTAAAACTTTTAAGAGCCCTGTCCTACCAAACTACTGGTCTCAATCACAGGGATGATGATCTCTTTTTATATGTAGATTTATAGATTTGTACATTAAGGTACATCAAGATCTGCAAAACCAACCTTACATGGTAGTATTAGGTTTTATCTCTCTGCTTAACTAAATCTTAATCCTTGCACTTAATAAACTTCTGCTTACTTCTGTGTATATCTGGGAAGGAACTCTATATTACTTTGAGAGTCATAACTGGGGGCTACTTTGAACAATATGACTTGATAATGGCATGCATCAGTGTCTGCATGCTAAATCTGATATCGTTATGTGATATGGTTGTGACTTAAGAAACATTTAAGAAAATTGTGCTGAGGGTAACATAAGCCTGCCTTTTGAATGTAATTAGTTTTATAAACCATTCTAATGAGTCTGGAAGGTGATCTCTTATGCCATTCTTCCTTCTTCTATGCGCAGGAAATACTTTGAATTGTAACCATCCTGTGGTCATGGAACTTATACTCGACAGCTTAAGGCATTGGTATGAACGCAATATTTTAATTCTGCAAACAATATTTTTGCTATATATTCTGTTTTATGTATTAGACACCTCTAAACTTTACTAGTCCTTGCCCCACTGGACATGGCTATTTTGCCTGGTTGTTGCTCTGTAAATGTAATCTTGTAAAAGGTTGCAATACATGGCTGGATAAATGTCATTTCTCTGCTCTGCTGAAATCTTGTGGGGCTGTGATGTGTTTTCTTACTTTTTTTGATAAAGTATTTGCGCCATATTATTCATTGCACTTATTTTTGTTTGTTTTTGTTAGCATTTACACCTGTATTTTCTTGAAGATATGATCCTCTCTTCTTTTAACCTATTGAAGGGTTTCTGAATATCATGTGGATGGTTTCCGTTTTGACCTTACTAGTGTTCTTTGTCGAGGAACAGATGGTTCTCCACTTAATGCTCCTCCTCTTGTTCGGGTGAGTTCCCAACGTTGTTTAATGCATGTGGCATCTTTTTATAAGTAATGGAGATATGAAGAGTAGTATAAGGAGATCTGTGTTGCATGGGAGAGTCGAATACAAGTGGTCCAAGCTATGTTCTGATTAAATTTGTAGTGTATCACTTGAAATCCATATTTGATATGCACTTTAAAATTGGGGGGTTGCCATTTTAGCAAGAGAAGTTTGCCAGTGAACAATAGCTGGCTCTGGACTTTCTTTTTTTGGTGTTCTTCTTGTTTGCTGCCCTGGTGGAAAATGCAATTGATGATTGCAATTCACTGGATTAAGTTAGCCACAACAAATCACCACAGACATGCAAAAGGACTTTGTTAAAGCCATGCCCTGGATTGCTTAATTAGCATTAGTGCACACTGGTATAAATTATTTGTAGTTCTTCAAAGTGAAATGGAGGAAGAAAAAGAAAAAAGACATCATATTAAGGCATCCCACTAGGTGGGGTCAGCTACATGAATTCTAGTTCACAAATTATTTCTATGTATGATAAATATCATGTCTAAGAATCTCCAACTAAGTTTTTTTGGGTTTTCCACTGCCTCTTTTGCTGAAGAGTTGTTCCATTCCGTTCACTCTACTCATAAGGGTCTATTAATATTCTTTTCACATGATTAAACCATCTTAATCGTGCCTCACATTTCTTACCTTCAATAGGAGCCATTCAAACCTTATTACATGTAACCTCTTTTCTAATTTTATCTTTTCTTGTATGCTTGCTCATCCATAATATCATCTCGATCTCCATTACACTCATATTTTGCACATGTTGATGCTTTACTACTCAACATTCTCTACCATAATTAAATATCAATCACTTTTCCATTTTAATCATCTTACCCTAATTCTATGGGTAACTTCTTCATTAATCCCTATCTTTTTGGACAATTGATCCAAGATATCTCCACTGATATTTTCTTGGGATAACTTGATCTTCAAGTTTTACCATGACGTCTTCCGCGTTCATACTTCTACTAAACTTACATTTCATATATTCAATTTTCAATCTACTCAACTTAAAAACTGTAAATTCTAAAGTGTTGTTCTATATCTTGATCTTAGTGTTCACATTTATTGTCTCATCCACTAAGACAGTGTCATCTGCAAATAACATAAGCCTAGTCACCTCTTCCTAAATATGTTTAGGGAGTTTATCTTACTAGGACAAAAAGACAAGGCTTAATGCAAAGTCTTGATGTAATCTAGTTGTAACTGGAAAAGTCTCAATGTTTCCTACACATGTTCTAGCAAGTTTTCTGCTTAATGATACATGTATTAAGTAACCTGTATGAAAATAATTCAAACTCCTTTCTTCTCTAAGACCGTCCATAAGGTATCTTTAGGGACTTTGTTGTAAGCTCTTTCTAAATCTATAAACTGAAAATCTTTTTGTTTATCTCTACATCTTTCTATTAGATACCTTGTCAAGTATATAGATCATTGTTGTTGGCCTACCTAGCATGAAGCCAAATTTGGTTTCTCTTCTTAACCTTTTCTAAATCATTCTCCCCCAAAGTTTTATACTGTGGATCATTAGCTTGATTCTTCTATAATTCCCACAGCTTTGAACTTCTCCTTTAAGGTATGGTGTTTGTTATTGTCATCATCTTTTTGTGCCCTTTCGCTGATAGAGGGTCATCATGGCTGTATTGATTTAAATATTAGTTGTAACACCCCGCTATTTTTGGGAACATATGTGAATATATGGAATAGTTATTTTAAGCAAAAAATGTGAGTTTTGGACGTAATGGAGGAGTAATGTAGTCTGAATAGCCCCTGGAGTAGCAAAACACAGCTTTCTGGAAGTCAACCGGCCCAATCTGTCAAGTGGAGGTTGAAAGGTGTCAACAGAATTGAGTGATGTTATTAGTGAAGGTTGTATAAAATGGTCAATAGTTTTCAGGAAACTGTTAGTAGATTAGGTAATAGTAATACTGTCCACAGTCTTGCTGAATTTTTGAGGTTTGTTTGAAGAGCTGGAAATGGGCTGAGCTGAGTAAGCTGATGATGTGGCAGAATCTATACCATTGTGTGGCTTGATCCAAGGGTCCAAAATCTACTGGCTTCAGTGAGCCACATTGCACAAAATTTGTCTTGTATAGTGTACGTGTGCTACTTATGCGCACATATTTGATTTCCATCCTTCCTTCTACAAGGGAAGATAGCTAGCATCTTAAAGGATGTATGTGCAATGGTTTTAAAATCCATCTTGTTGGGTGGTGCCTTTTTAGCCACATAAAGAAATCTTCTCACAGTGTGGATCTGTCCTCATTTTTTGAGGTTATGCTACAGTTCTTCAGTTGATAACAGTGCTTTTTCCTTTTTGTAACTGTGTAAGATCTCTAAGGTAGTTGTGGAATTCTGAAGTAGCGGTTTGTTTGGTGATGGTGTATTTCTTTGGACATTCATAGTTGATTCATCTGTATACTGAGTTGCATGACTTTGTTCCTTACCTTCTTTCCAGCATAGTATAGTTAATAAAATGTCATGGATGAGATTGTTGTCTATTTCTTCTGAGAGTTGTGAGAAAAAGGATTTTGGTTATACTTTTAATGTGTAGATTGTTGTTGTTTTGTGGAGCAGGCAATTGCCAAGGATCCTATTCTATCGAGATGTAAAATTATTGCAGAACCTTGGGACTGTGGAGGCCTTTATCTCGTTGGTTCTTTTCCAAATTGGGATCGGTAACTTATATTTTGTAGTTGCTTTTGCTGTTTTTCTTGTAAACTTTATTGGGTTGTAATAATGCTAGCATGACGCCAACTTTTTCATGGTAGACAGGTATCCCCCATGCATAACTCTCACTGCTTTTTTCATGATTGACATCAATACAATTTTTGTGGGTCAAGATTCACCTCATTTAGAAGATTTAGTTACTGGGCTAGTCCTCAACTTAAACATTTGAAAATTATATAAATAATCCACATGTCTTGAAAGATCTTTAGTATTTATATTCAAATCTTCTGTTGTCTTCTCATTGGAAGAGATGAAAATGTTTGTCATTGAGGATAAAAGACTGGTATTTTAGTCACTTCTGATCTCTTTTTGTTTTTTGGCTCTTATCGATTGTTACTTTCTTGGACCTGCATATAGGGTGCTGGGTACACTAGCTGCCCCCCTCCCAAAAAATAAGGATAATAACAGAACAAAAATAAAAAAACAGAAATTTATTGTAAAATCTTTATTTCTATTATAAGATGTGGGCATGTTAACTTAATCCATTGTGCAGGTGGGCTGAATGGAATGGGAAGTATCGTGATGATATAAGAAAATTTATAAAGGTGAGAGTAACTGGAGAACTTTTCAAGTTATTACAAATTTGTTAGAAGAATATTCTCATTGTCTCTCTTAAATGATGGAAATTATAAATTTTTTACCATGGGAAGTTTGATTACCAAAATCTCATGCCAATGTTCTTGGTCCTTATATACACTATATTCTACTGATTCGGCTCAACCTGTCTATAGCTTTCATTCATTTAAATACATTTTATATGGCTTGCAAAATTAGTCATGACTGGGTTCCAGGGACATTTTAACCAATGAGAGATACACTATTCCTCATTATCTGTACATTAACTGCTTTTAGGTTTCATTCAAATACATTTGGTTGCTGTTTCTTGTATTATTCTATTAGGTGAAGTGAAGGTTCTTAAGAGGGAAAAGTATATTTTTCTAGCTGATCACTTCCCAGAATTTTTGTGGATACCTAAATTGTTTTGACATTTTTTCAAGATATAGGGTGATCCTGGTCTGAAGGGAATGTTTGCAACTCGAGTCTCTGGTTCTGCCGACTTGTACAAGGTACATGGAGGACTGAATGCTTGAATCTGAATCTAAGGGATCTTTATTTTAGCTGTTTTGGTCTCATCTCATCTTTTAATGATCAACTAAGTAATTGAACTTTTAAGAACATGCTATACACATGGTTGGATGCTGGATGTCACAAAATCTAAGGGATCTTTATTTGCTGTTTTGGTCTCATCTCGTTTTTTAATGATCAACTAAGTAATTGAACTTTTAAGAACATGCTATACGCATGGTTGGATGCTGGATGTCACAAAATTTAAGCTGCTGCTCCATTTTTTTTCCACGGATTAGATTGGTTGATTAGAAGGGTTCTTGTTTAGTAGAGTGATGCATGACAGTATGGCCTCTGTATTCTACAACTGTGCAGTGATATTTATTGCTGGATTTGGGATGGAAACAATAAGAGTAAGCCAATGGTTGTACATCGAGTTGTTAGGCAGATTTACAAGAAGCAAAAATTCAACTAAGAGAACACCATATCAGGCTTTAATCCCACTATGTGGGATCAGCTACTGAAATTTAATTAAGAGAACAGCCATGAGGGAGGGAGGGATTCTCCTTCATGGGGAGTGGTAGAGATCCACGCTTAAGTCAGAAAGAGGAGTACCACACACTCATTGTTTATCCAATAGAGACTTGTTAGTATAATCTAAGTTTGTTCTGTGGCAAAGACCTGATTATAGGCACTGGGAAACCTTCAATGTCACGGCCTGAATTTTGATACTTCTGAAGATCATTGGGTAATGTTTCTAATTATTTTCTTTTACTCGATCTTTATTTTAATTCTGTAAACATTATTTCTCAATTATATTGAGTACTTGTGTTCTTTTCCTTAAAAGAACCATTTGCTTATGAATTTAATAACCTAACAATTTCCAAAAAATTAAACATTTATAATACAACAACAACAACAACATATCCAGCCGTTATCCCACTATGTGGGGTTGGCTATATGAATTCTAGACTTCTATGTGGGTTACATCCCAACAGATAGTTTGTCTAGAATTCATATTTGGATCCGACTAGAATTCATAGTTTGTCTAAACATTTATAATACTGGTGATTAATTTCATACTGTAATTTTTCAATGAAATGACCAAAACAATACCCCCTTTAGGCAGAATACACGATACTGCCAATTCTGATAATCCCAGAACCACAAGCATTTTGGGGATCAAATGATTTTATTTCTTTATGAGATTTTTCTGGAACACTCCTGATACTTGTAGGCTTCTTATTTAATTTTTGGGGAATTTGATAAACTCATTTACATCCCAAACTTTATTTTTTTTTATGAGCCTAAACTTCAGTCATTAAATGATTTTTTTTTCAGTCATTAAATGATTTTTTTTTTCCTGGTCTCAAAGTTTCCTGAATAAATCTACTGACAATTTTTAACATCCTGGATATTTTTACATAATTTTTCAAAATTGTTTGGACCATTTTCAGGTTGCATATTTCTCGGGCTTCTGCATACTGAAACTATTAACAAAATATTCGTTTCGAATTTATTCACCTAACCTAACCAATGTATTTATCTTGAACCCAAATTTTTAACTGCCTTCAATAAACACATTAAAGTATCTCAGAGATATTTTTCTGGAATTTTATCTAATCCCTAAGGTGGCGTTTTCCATTTTTGTTTTCAGAATTCCATATCTGTCAATGTGTTAAACTGCCTAGTTTTCTTGTTCTCAGGCCATTTTGTCCTAGTTTCCTCCTATCAATCAACCATTTCCCTTTAGAACTTAGAAATTGAAGACAAAAGACATCAACATATGGAATCAATTTAAGTACCAACAAGACTTAATGAAAATGTACATAACCATAAGTGTTTCATGACACTTAGTTTCCAAAACTCTGTCTCATGTTAATATCCAATGAAAAACATCAAAATGAAATAAAAACTTAAAGAAGATTATTCATTACAACTTTGCTTAAAGTCTACAATAATCTAGCAAATAATAATAAAAAAAAAAAGTCTACAATAGAAAATAAGAGGGGCCACTGAAAACAAGGAAAAGAGTGCTGAAATACCTCTTCACCTTGCTATTTAATGTGATGCATCTTCAATTCCAAATATAGAAATCAACTTCTCTTTCAACATGTGGCAAATCTTCAACTTGAAAATGTCAGGAATAAGTTTCACAAGCCAATAAATTATCCATGCATGTACACACAAGCATCAAATCCAAGCATTATACTGTGCTCATGTCCTGTACAAAATCTATGCATTTTAACATCACTTAGCAAATCAAGAATCAAACATCTTTTTCTAGCATATGAAGATCTAAATCAACTAGGTTCGGCAACAAACTCTATTGGCTGCAATCTCAACATTGCCCAGCCAATATCAACCCATCCATGGCTGGATCAAGCATGCCTCAAAACAATTGTAACTTGATTTGCAATAAACATTGCATTAAAACATCTCATTGTGCATGAAAACATCTCATTTTGCATTCTAGATGAAATGAAAAACATGGAGAATTTACCTTCATAGATGTAGATAAGCTTGCCAAAGTGAAATGAAACTCCTCTCTATTTCCTTCAAATACATTAGCTGTGTTTTTAGTGATTTTCCCTACTTTTCCACTCAATTTTCGAGCCACCAGCCTACCAAACCACCTGCACCTCGGAATCCATTCCTCAACCACCTTGGTCCACCATGTCTTCCTCTTCTAAGTTTATTTCTATTGCAGTGTCTGAAAATAGATCCCCAGTGTATTTCTGATGATACTGGGTTTGGATCCCTCTATTTATGTGGAATTTACTCTCACCATAAACTGTGGTGGGTAGTTTGGAAGATTGCAGCTAGAGACACTGTTAGGTCATTGGAATCCGCATTGACTGTGAGAAGGGAGGCAGATATTGTAAGCAGGAAATAAGGAAAATACCAGAAGTTATAAAGAGCCACATACAAAGTATTGACCATTCACCTTTCAAGAGAAGACCAGAAGAAAGTGCAGGTGAAGACATAATATGAGCACCATGGTTATAATGGAGGAAATGCTGATGGGGAAAGTATTAAAAGGCATGATAGCTGTATCAGAAAGATGCTGATTGCATGAATTTCACTAATTTACCCCCACCTTTTTCTTGGGTGATTCCACCCATTCCCTGATGATGTAACTTGCCCCATAATTTTGCTGTCTCCACTGGTTCAAGAAATTTGAGACTAGGTTAATTTGATCATCACCAGACCAGCTCATATTGCCATTCTTGTGCCTGGAGATCTCATGTTCACTTAACTGTTCCTTCTAGAGAAAACAATTGAACACTCACCCATCAAGAGGAGGCCAAAAGATGGTGCAAAGGAAGTCATGAATTTAACATCATGGTTTCTAGGGGAAGAAAGCAGATGTTGAAAGTTTAGGATGGTAAAAAAAACATGTTATCAATATTAGGAACATGCTATTGTATCAGTTTGACATTTTTGTGGTATTTCAACCTGTTCCTTCTTGATGAAACTTGGCCCATAATTGGTTGTTCCTGCTGGTTCAAGAAAATATTTTTAAATTAGAGTATTTTGACCACCAGGAGCAGACGAGCTTATTTTTGGCATTCTTTCTCTAGAAACCTCAATTCACCAAATGGTTGTTGTCTTTTGCTTTATTTTGTTTTTTACTTTTTCTCTTCACTTGTTCTGGACAATCATTCTTTAATGCAGGTAAATAAGCGCAAACCATTCCACAGTATCAATTTTGTTGTTGCCCATGATGGGTTTACGCTGTATGACCTTGTCTCATACAATGCTAAGGTATTGTTGCATATTCAGAGGACTCAATTTGAATTTGTTTCTTGGAATCTGGATTGTTTCATCATTTCATTTGTTGGTATTGTAGCATAATGATGCCAATGGAGAAGGTGGCAATGATGGAAGCAATGATAATTTTAGCTGGAATTGTGGTTGTGAAGGTAGGGCCAACAATTACTCTTTGCTAATACTTAGTTGGCCTACTACAATTTTTACTCTTTGTTAATAATTAGCATTCAAATTTTAATTTATTGCATGGTTGATTTTGTCCAAACCTAGATCCCAAGTTCAGGACATCAATATGATATTGGTGCTGAGATTTTGTTCCTTCTATATTCATTTTTCTTCTTTATCCTAATAAGAACATGCATGAATACAATATAACACAGCTTGGAAAGAGCATGCCAGCAAAATCCCCATGCAATGTCATTCTTTTTGCTCATGTCTCATCTTCTCTAGAGAAGTGAAGGGGTAGATGAGATGGTTCACCTGAGTATTGTTTTCTTTTTCATTACATCTATGTTATCGTCCCCTATTAGACACAGAAAGGGTTAGGGCAGAGATTGAATTTAAGGAATTTCTAACATTGTTGTCTACATTTTGGTTTCATTCAAGCTTGCAAGAAAAAACTACAATTTAATTATTCTCTCTAATGTGATCTGATATGACTTTGCTGAAAACAAACTCCTTCCTCTACTCTTATATCACTCTAATACATGCTGCTGCACTTTCAAACCGAGCACTTGGTGTAAAATTGAGCTTTTTGAAGGCTGTACATGAATCACTTTATTGAACATGCGTACCGAGATAGGTATTCTAGGAGAGGAGAAGCCTGGAGTTGGAGGCTGGAAAGAAACTTATTCTTTCAGATCTCCCCTTCCCTAATGTTGTTGACAGGCATTCCTCTCTTCAAGTTTTAATAAGGGCTTCATCTCAATTGCAGCTAAGGCAAGTGAATATTTTCTTTGTGCACATGAAAATATAACTATTTCTTCATTATTTTTCCTTAACAGATACATTTATACTATCAACATAGTAAGATATTATTCTTCACATTCAAAACATTTGAAAAGTTTGAACAGGAAGTGTTCAGTTATAGAAGACTTAAAAAATATTAGGATGAATGTGTCCAACATGCATCTGAAAGCCCCCAAGGAGGGTTGGCTGATCTCTACAGTACAAATCTTCTATCTCTAGATCTACCTGTAGTTTCATATCTCTAGATCTACATGTAGTTTCATTTCCTGCATTAATCAGTGGCCGCTTTCCTTTTGCTCTACATGAACCAGTCATATGCTGCTGGATTATCCTGTCACCTTTTAGAGATTCTTTTTCTCACATGACCTGCTACCAAGGTTGTCAGAGGCTAAAGGAGCCCTTTGGGGTGATATGATATTAAAGGAGTGGAAGCAATTTTTACCACCCTTTTTATTAAAGGATTATCCTGTCACCTATTAGAGATTCATTTTCTCACATGACCTGCTACCAAGGTTGTCAGAGGCTAAAGGAGCCCTTTGGGGTGCTAGGATATTAAATGAGTGGAAGCAATTTTTACCACCCTTTTTTATTATCCTTCTTTATGAGCAGGGAAGATAATGAGAATGGAAGATGGATAGTTACCATACTAGATTTAAGGATCAAAATGGAAGACAGAACGAAGCAATGTGCTCAACTCTCATTTTTTACTTGAAGGAGACAAGCAAAAGATAAAGGGAGGGAAGAATATATTACATTCTATCTTTTCTTGGCGAGCTCATGAAGCAGATGCTTTTCTATTTTCTCTTTCCTTTCATATGACCATCGATGGTACACCTATACTGGAAAATTTTGAGGTAAATGGGTTAGAGGTGGTCACATGTCTATTTGAGAAATAAAACTTCTTGACTTGTTTTATAATCTGATTTTTTTGTGACATGTTCTGTTGCTGTTTCTATTTGTTCAAGATCTATTCTCTCTCTCTCTCTCTAATTAGGGGCTGAAAGAAGAGCCTGTGGTTTAAAATGAAATGATGATTGTTGTTTTGGAGTCCTAATAAAAGTATAAAACGAAATGTCTCAGTTCACAACCGAAGTGGCTCCAGTTTGGGCTATGTACTTATTAGGTGGTCTATTTGGTGATGTAACTCTGGTGTAATATGTTCAGTTTATAAGCAAGCTGAATTATTCCTTCTGTATTTACTGGACAGGTGAAACTACTGATTCCAATATTAAAGCTCTACGCTTCCGGCAAATGAAAAACTTTCATTTGGCACTAATGATATCCCAGGTATATTTCTTTGAAATCCAATTTTGATGCGTAAGATTTGCAACATTCTAATTTATTCCCTTATCTTTTGTGTCTGAAATAAACTTCCCGATGTTTATCTAGTGCCTGATATTTTTAGTCATATTCACTTAATCTATATTTTAATTGACAGGAATTAGTCCCCATTTAAATATCCTTTCTTCATTGAGCTTGTTTATCTAAATTAGCGAGTTCATTAATAAATTTTTTTGAGAAGGTGAACCTTGGTTGCAACAGTATGGTTGCTCCTTTGTGACTAAAAGGTCACTATTTGAGTTGTGAAATCAGCCTCCTTGCAAAAAAGCAAGGCGAGGACTACATAGAAATATAATCCTCCCCCAACCCTCACAAACATGCACTAGGAATGCCCTTCTTATTAATAAAGCTCTGGGAACTCCTTCACCTCTCTTTTCCTTTTTTGTAAGGAAACTTATCCCTGGAAGAAATGATATCCCTTCATCTGCATGAATATAATTTGTGCATCTAGTTGCAAGAAAGAATTAGGTGTGAGATGTACATATATATATATTAAACTTCAAGGGTTTTGAAATTCCCTATGGTAATCTACAACTCGTTTCCCAAATGGATGGTGATCTGAAAACCTGTTCTATGAGTTCTTCTTGTGAGGAGCAAGCACTTAAGTCATATCTTCTAAATGAGTAGAATTATTCATAATCTTTTTATTATGCGTCCAATTTCTGTGGCTTGGTTTTGTGAGTGTGTGATTTTTGGTTACCTTAGATTTTGGCAACATGATTAATCACTGCAGCTTCAATTTCACACATCATCATTTCGTGCACTTTAGTTATCATATACCAGATTTCTGCATTTCATCTATGTTGGTTTATAATTGTTGTTTTAACCCTTGTGCAAAAGTTGTTCTTCTGTCGTTCTGAATAGTTAATCAGAACTTGAACAGCAAATTTTGCCACTCCTTTCCTTCTATCCTTTCTTTCCTGTTTTATATGTGCTATTCTACAACTGGTTACTATTCTAGAATTTTCATGTTTCATTTGTGCTGAAATATGATATATGAAGGATCTGAAGAGTGACTCAATAGCTTTTGCACGGGAGATTAACTTTGGTTGCAAGGAACTTCAATGTGTTTACATCACTACATAAAATGTAGTACTGCTTTGCAGTAAAAGCATGTTGGTGCTTTGTCAGCAAGAAAAAATCATGACAGGCTTTGCGAACATATTTCTTCTGCCCTAGTTTGGAGATAGAGGTATGAAGTTATAGGATGGCAGTCCTGTAGGATTTACTATTTTCTTCATTGTCTTGAGGTTTCTCAGATCAGAGAGAAAACTCTCAGGTGCATTCCCTTGATAGTTATTTCTAGTTTTATCATAGAAGTAGGGCAAGTGCAAGCATTGCTGTTAGTGCACAAGTTGGCTATTCACTGTTCATTTGGATACCGGTTGAATTGCCTATGTTGGAAGTCTGTTTGTTGTCCAGTGTGCTTTCAAATTTCAGATTGCTAAGTTTCTGGGGATCGAAAGATGTGGAGGCAGTTGTCGACTTAGAAGAGGATCTCTCTCTGATACATGAGAAATGAAAGTTATGAAGTTGTTTGCTGATGTGCAATATAGAACTGTCAAAGTTATGCAGTTATAAAATTTCATTGTTTTTGCAACAATGAAGATTTATTGCTAGGTGACTGATTGGAGTTCATGACATCTTCATTCTTGCTGGGTAGCAACAATTAGTGCGTCTGTCATTGTTAATGTCATCTGGTTATTCCATTTTTGGACAGCTATATGGACAGTTGCAAAATCATGTGCCATTCTCTTTTTTTATGTGTATAGAAGAATGTGATCTCTGTGAAACGCATTAAAGAGGTTACCAGTATCTTCTGCTTGATTGGGCAATGATATCCTGTTCACCAATCTTTTATTTTGAGCTACTACAATAACAACACAAGCCTTAATTAATCCCACTAGGTAGGGTAAACTACATGTATGCGAGATCTCTCTCTCTCTCTCTCTCTCTCTCCCCCAGCTATATAGATATGTATCAGGGAAAAAAATATCATTTGTTTGCTATCAACTGAAACATTTCCTTCACCTAGGAAATCAACATGAAACAATGGTGGAAAAGTGAAATTTTCTGGAGAAACCCAACAAAACTTGTTGAAACTCTATAAAAAAATTTAAAATAATGAATTGTTCTGAAAGTCTTTGGGAGAGTATCTAACAACAGTTATTTATAACAGTGGAATCTAAATTTTGTTCCAAAGGAATGACAAACGCCCAAAGAATATGGACATGAATCACACAAGCTTATACTTGCTTCAATACTATAGCGGTCCTCTTCTTATTTGAATTGGATCTGGAAATTTTTATGAGCCCATCTTCTAGTTTAACTATTTATACTTTTTATTTATGATTATCTATTCCTTTTTTATGAAACTTTATTCTTATTCTTGTTATATTATAAAAGAAAGAGAAGAAAGTTTTGATCAACTTGACCTATGTTTATTGTAAAATTTGGGTACATTACCAAACTAATGTTGAAACTTTGTTTCAATTCTATAACAAACTTTCAATTTTTTTTCAATAGTATACTGAACTTTGTGTTTAGTTTCAATTTTATGATACCATAACCCTTCGTCTAGTTGTGGATGATGAGTTGGAAAAACTATATTATATGTATATAAACCAAACAAAAAAATTAAAATAAATAAATATATATATATATATAGAGAGAGAGAGAGAGAGCAATGTGGGGTTCTCTTATCACTGGGTTCTGCCACCTCTCTATATCTGTATTTTTTATTTTATGTATATAATTTTTCATTTTAAGTAAATTTGTTTGGTTTATATGCATAACACTTAATTTTTCCAACTAATTGTTCATGTCAGACATTAATCCTGTCCAAGCAATTACACAACTTAAGGGTTTAATGACAATTAGAGAGAGGATTACAATATTATAAAATTGAAATTAAACACAAAGTTAGGTATATTATTGAAAAAGTTGAAACTAAACACAAAGTTCACTATTCAAGAATTAAAAGTTCATTATAGAATTGAAACAAAGCCAAAAAGTTCAGCATTTTTTTCTATAATATACTCTAAATATTTCTACTTCTGATAATTTGTTAGAGTTTATTTTATTGGAATGAACTTATGCATTTGCGTTTGAATATATTGAATTATTCTCAAATTAATTCACTGTGCCTTTATGTAAAATGATGTATAGATTTGAATAGCAAATAAAAAAAATGTCTAGATTTCAAATATGTTCAATTATTTAATTATTAAGTTTCATGAGTATTTGTATATAAATTTTGACCAAATAAAATATGTAAATTGATATGGGGAATTGACAAATTTGTTCTTTTAAATTTGAATTTCTGTAGCTGTGTTAATAAATGATTGGATTCTCTTTTTGCATTTTTTAATCAATTATAAGCATATAACTTTACATATCTGGCTATCTTATTCAACTGTAAAAATGACATTATGAAATTTATAACTTTATGTC
This sequence comes from Diospyros kaki, assembly GCA_036245055.1. Taxonomy (NCBI): domain Eukaryota; kingdom Viridiplantae; phylum Streptophyta; class Magnoliopsida; order Ericales; family Ebenaceae; genus Diospyros; species Diospyros kaki. Next base: position 44,951,963 of record BSEG01000005.1, read on the forward strand.
ATCCTGGATTGTTGGGTTGCAAATTATCAGGGCACACCAATGATGCTGATGGGAGATGAATACGGTCACACTCGCTATGGAAATAACAACAGTTATGGACATGATACTGCTATTAACCATTTCCAGTGGGAACAGGTTTGTGATGTTTTCTGTGTCATCCTGACTTTGTCTAACCAAGCGATATGACCAAGAACATGAATTTCTGATGATGTAGTTGGAAGCCAGGAAGATTGATCATTTTAGGTTTTTCGAAGGGATGATAAAGTTTCGCAGGTTGCATGATGTATTTCGACATGAGCATTTTATTAGCAAGGTAAAAAATTTCCCGCTTATCTGTTTGTGAAGATGGATTCTTCATGTACTCTCAACTTAGGACCTCTTTCCAGTGTTTCTGATTGGGTGTTTATTTAAGTACCTATTTTCTTTTCAATTTTTTGTTATTTTTTTGAGTAGTATTTGTTAACCAAGATATAGACCGAAAAAAATAAGATATAGAAAGCATTTAAGACTTTTATTATTTTTAATGTGTTTGTTAAACTTATCTAGCAACTCTTAAAAAAGAAGTCACGTGATTTCTTATTTGATATTTTCCAAATATTTTTCTCTCTCCCCATCTAGATAAGCATATTTTGGACCTTACAAATAAGAAAAAAATGACACACATGTTTTCTATTGCTTTTCAAAAAATTTAACAAACAGTTTAATAAAAATTTTAGAATGCTTCTCAGCCTTATCTTGACTATTCCATATCTTGGTCCTGAAAGCATTCCAACTTTCATGTTTAGCTTACCCACATGTCAAACTTACTGTCAAATCTGAATATCTATGGAACAAAATAAACCAACATAATTTCTTTGAGTTTTAAGGATATGTAAGATGTTTTGTTGATGAACTGCTTATTTGTTTACATACTTTCCAGCTTCTCTGTTTGTAAAGACTGATTTCATGCACAATGTCACTTCAGGGCCTCTTTCCAGTGGTTACTAATTTGGTTCATATTTCATGTGCTGCTGTTTCCTGTCTCCATATGTTGTTGTTGCTGTTTTATGTTATTTTTCCCCTATGATGTAACCTGAAGTTTAGATTGCTGTATGTTGCAGTTCCCCTCAAATTATAATATCTATACAAAAAAAGAAGAAAAAAGCCTCAAAGAGGTTTTAGGGAATTATTTTTGGGTTTTTCTTTTCTTTGATGAACAGGCTTGTTTGTATTACATGCATAACATGGCCATCTGTCTCTAGGTGTGAACATCAGTCTTAATCTGATAATACACCTTCTAGTCCACTTAGTACTGTCATCTAGATGTCGATCACTTCATGGGATATAATTATATAAATGTAACTTGCCATCCTCTGTATATATAGTCTTTTCCTATTGTATTTACAACACCTGAAGAAGGAATTTATTGGCTAAATGGTAGGTGCAATGCATGTTATATCTATATCTTGCATTTCTTGTGGCATTCTAAATAGGTTTTTGCTAGTGCTGAAATTGCCCTTGAGCCATTTATTTTGTTTGTTATGGCCAACTTTCTTGTATGGCTCATGTTACTCTTTTTCTGCAGAATGAGGTAACATGGCACGAGAACCAATGGGACAATCCTGAAAGCAAATTTCTTGCATTTACGTAAGAAAATACTCCTCGTGCTGTGTATCTATCTTTTGTTACATTGACTTGCATGGAGTGCAATATTACATCTTTTTAGCGTTTATGCGATACAATGAATGGGAGAATACTAGACAGCCAACTAGGCCCACATTTTTATTTACATTAAAAATAGAATATATGTACAGTTTTATACTAATATCACTATTTTGTACATTTAAGTACATAAGTACCTTCTTAATAATTTCTCGAGTTGGAGCATATATATTCCAAGCATGTCACAGTTCACAAATAACTCTCTCTTAACTTCCCAAAAGATTTAGTGAACAAATCTGCAAGTTGATCCTTCAATTTCACATAAGTAGTTTTAATTATATTTGTCATTCTTTTTTCCTGAATGAAGAGAGTTGATGGCATGAAAGAAATCTATAACGAAAGAGGTAGAGGAAGACAAAAACAACAAAACTTGATGGAAAACTCTTAGGCATGATATTGAATGCCTTCCAAAATAATGTAGTGATGGAGACATATGATTGGTGAATTAGAATTCATATAATGATTTCACTCTTGTGGGATTAAGGTTTTGTGCACTCGTCTTAATAAAGGAAAATACTTGAAAAATGATCAACACATGTAACACCTTTTGAAATTCCCACTTTGAGACTACTCAACTTAGATCCCGAACCCCTAAATGAACTAAAATGGAAGGACCTAGCACTGTTATGAACTCAGGAAGCAAAAGGAATATGATGATGTTTTTCCAGCTGGTCTATACATTTTGATTTCACTTCTACCTCATAGTTTGATACCTCTTATCTTGCTCATTTTATTTGACCTATATCTGTTTTTCATCTTTGTTTTATACCTTTAATTGAATTAGGGGCAGGTCCTGGCGGCTTATGGAAATAGTTAACAAATTAAATAGCATCGACATTTTTTCCCTTTCTAATTGAGAGTTGCTTGCATTTACAACTTCATATGTGTAAATTGTGGGGCATGCTGTAACAAGGGATAGCTTCTGATTAACTTCCTGCTATGAAGCATGGTCATGGACATGAGGATGCGGGACACTGGAAAACAGCATTTTTGAAGAAAGTAGGACCTGACATGGTTGAGATGCACCAATTAATAAGATAATTTTTTTATATTTTTAAAGCATAATAAAATATCAAAAATTTCAAAACTATATTTCAAACTCACGAATATGCATTTAAAATTCATTTGAGCCAAAATTCTAAATGAATAACTCTAATCTAATTGGTAATCAACTCACAATCCAAACGTCTTCATCCCTCACAATTTAGTTGATGTTCAAAGAGCTAGAGAGTAGAAGTGTGAAGGGTATGAAAGCTAAATGGTCATGCAATCAAAAAATGAAAAAACTCTTTTAAGTCGTAAAACTAAAGAGTAAAAAAGAAAACCCTTTTACTTTTTAATCTTCGAAGTGTTTGCATGGGTAGAGTGTGTGTCCTAGAAATGGCCCCTTCCATATCCTTTCAGGAATTTAAGAAAGAGTGTGACACGCCCATGTGGGGGGTGTTGGAGGTTTGTTGGGAGTGTCTAACATGCTGACGACACCGGTATGACAACCTTAGGAAGTGTCTATGCTTTAAAGTACTTTAGTACAGTGATGCTACTAAAGTACAGTTTTCTGAAAATTTTACATTCTTGGTTCTGGGAAACCACTATGTCATCTCTGAGGAACCACATTGTCTGTTTTCCCTTTTGCAGGCTTCATGAGAAAAATGGAGGAGATATCTATTTGGCGTTCAATGCACACAATTATTCGGTTAAAGTTGCTATTCCACCACCACCACAAATGAGACGCTGGTTGCGAGTGGTTAGTTCTCTTCCCTTATATGTATAAGTTTTGAAGACAGGTCTGTTCTGTTAACCTCCGTAATCTGCTCTTTGTATGCATCTCCAAAGCATATTTAGAATCAGTCCTGTGTGCTTTTAGTTTGGAAACTTATACTACTCTTTTCTTGTCAAGTAGAGTTGTACTTTTATTACTTACAGAATGTTGCTTTGAAACATCTGGTCGTGGTGCTTAAACTTTTGTAGGATCAGACCAATGATGCTCTGCTCTGCATGTTAATTGCTAAGCCCACCTTGACCTTTTTAGGTTTTAGTCAGAACTTCAGGGATCTCTTGCATGCTCACTTTGCTAAGCTTTCTGATATTCTCCCAATTTCAAGTAGTTGTATTCAAATTCAAGTGTCCAATGATTATGAATCACCCTTTTGTCAAGGTCTGTTGTGTTAGAATTCTACAAGTTGGCTGGATGAGTTAGCTTGGTATGTGCTATAGGCTTAATAGCCACAGAGTAAACCTTGTTCGCCAAAGATAGAACAATGGACACGATTTGATATGAACTTACTTGCTGAACATTTGAGTCACTAAATTCAATTCCACCTCGGGTTTAAGGCATTACCAAGATACATCCTGACCAATTGTTATTTAACATCGAATTTGCAGGTAGACACAAACCTAGAATCTCCTGATGATTTTGTGCCTGAAGGTGTCCTAGGCATCGGGAAAACATACAATGTTGCTCCCTATTCTTCAATTCTTCTGCAGGCCAAGTTATGAGATTCACTTCCCAATCTGCTTATAACTGACTTTGTCCTGAAAGCGTGTCCCCGCCATATCCAGTCGAGCTTGTCAGGTTTCATCTGCCAAAAACACGGCTGAGTTCTTACATATGTTCTACATTGATATAAGGTGAACCCTTTTACCATTTTAGCTCCACAAATCCTTCGTTTCCCGCTTTGCCATATTAAGCTACATATCCGCGCCTGGAGCGCCTTCTCATGTAAACTCTTACAACCTGCTGACATTCCAGCTCTTTCAGCATATACTTGTTACATGAATTGTTCGTTTTATTGAAAGAGATGGTCCCCAATAAAAACCCATCGGGATTAGTAATATGCCTAGAACTCCAAATTTTGTTTTTAATTAGATCATCAAACAGGAAAAAGGGGAATTTAATAGGAATGGCAATGGACCGGGTGCGTGTTTCTCCTTTCCATACACAAAACCTTTACCACTGACCATTTTGACGGTTAATGAACAAGTGTAGCTATTAATTATTTGCTTAAAATCGGAATTTGTATAAATAAAAAATAGTAGATATCTCAAGTGTTTTTAAAGATCAAATTGCCTTGGAACAATACAGGTACACTAGTTGATATCAACTACTACAAAATCAAAGGGAATATCCCTCCTGTTTTAAAAAAATTAAAGGAAAATTAGGCTTTTGTTATAAGAAAAGAAAAGAAAAGAAATTTATCCTAGAATAAAGCATTCTGCCTGATGATGGATTTTTTTTTTAGACTATTCCAACTCTTAACCCCATTTTTAGGAAGAAATGTTACTAGGATACACATAATAGGGTTTTAAATGAATTGAGCTGCTTGTGAGTGTCTTGATGATCGATTTGGTAAGAGTTAGTTTGTGTTTGGCTCATGTTATAAATTAGCAAGTTTGAGCTCCAATTTGGAACTTGACTCATAAACAAATCATGCTTGATTTTTTGGGGAAAAAAAAATTGGCAAGCCACTCATTTATGTGATAAATGAGGCTTTGGTGAGCCGAGCTTGAGTTCAATAAATTCTTATCGACTGAGCTTGGTTAAATACATTTTTGAGCTCGAGTTGAGCCATCAAAATCTTAACGAGTCAAGTTCAAGTCTGAGTCTAAGTTAAGTTCGATTCAACTTGATTACAACTCTAAATACAGAGGTGACATTTTTAATGGTACTCTTTTATTGATATGATATATATAATATATTAATATATGAGTATGACAAGAGTCTCACTGAGTGAATGTTAGAATAACATTTTTATTTTCAGAACTTTTAGCTTTATAAGGCATAACTGAAGATTTATGCTGCTTTTGGACCATATGGCTGGTCTTACTAAGACTGGGGAGGCATAACACCAATCAAATGATCTATGCTCTTCATTCCAGCTGAAGCCGTCTCTTGTATTGCTATCTCTGGAGTGTCTGGAGTGTGTGTGTGTGAAGAGGAGTAGATTTGCTGGGAAGATTGGGGGGGAAGGGGAGGGGGTATCCCAACTTGGAACACCAGTGAGCTGATTCTAGATTTTGCTGAGTTCCAAGGGCAAGACGAGCTGATAATAAAGACGTAAAACGTGTCTGATATGCGGCGAACAACACCGTTAACAGCTCACAGCAGGCTGCGACCATCACCCGTCGCTGTCTTCTGAATCCAATCATCAGTTTCAAACTCTCAGTCTCTTATGATATATCATCCTTTAATTCCGTTCACGTCGTCGTGTCACCTCTCAAAATCGCCATTTTCTCATCATTAGCTTTTGCTTTCTCTAAAGTATCTGTTTCCGGTGTTCGAAGAGACAGAAAAGGCGGCAAGGATGGGAGTATGTAAGTCTCCCATCTCCATCGATCTTCGATAATTTCATCGTCAGATCTGCCTTGGCTAAGATTCCGGCAGCTCCGGCGACCATTCCTATGCCGGCCGGGGGCCTCCCTGCCCTACTCTCTCTTCCTCCGACTTGGCGCCGACCTCTGCTTCAACCGACCCGGATGCCGCCGCCGCCTCTAATGTTCGTGCTTAAGATCTGATCTTAAGTGTCCTGGGAGTTTGGCGCGCGAGGTTAGAAGACAGCGTTTGGTTACTGTGCGTTCGTTTATATATATATATATATATATATATAAATTAAACAAAATCACTCTTTTAGGCTCCGTTTATTTGTTAAAGATTATTTTTTTAGGGAAAATACTTTTCAAGTAACGCTAATTTTAGAAAAGAACTTTTTTGAAATGAGTTTTTTGTTGTTTGGTTATAATATGAAAATTTTGTTGAAAAATTATTTTCAGTGTTTGGCGATCACTTAAAAAAATTACAAAAATATTGTACAGAAACAAAACTCACTTTTCACAAGCCAGAGACAGATGACGAACTGGTAATAGCTGACAGATGAGTATGAAGATGAGTTGAGGGAAGGTTTAAAAACTCATTATCTGTCCAATTGGTTTCCCAATGTTTCAGCATGCTTTCCCAACAACACGAATTGTCTTTAACCCTCTTCCTCTAGTGTTTATCCTCGCAGTTTTTGCTTCCAACTTGCCTCCGATCCCACTCCTACTTCGCCTTTTGCTTTGATCTCAGTAGGCAAAAACTGTGAGAGAACAAAACAGAGAGGGAGAGAGAGAACAAGCGAGAGAGCAATAGATTAGTTCAATCCTCCACGGCCCCAAGTATCTCAATTTTCTCCCATAAATTATTTGTGTTTCGATCCAAAACTTGAGGTAATGGGTGTAAGCCTTAGAGAAATAAGTATATTTAATGCTTTTTAACAATGATTAACATTATTTATTTATTTTTTACGAAAAATTTCTTGTTTCACTCCGATCCCACCCACTACTAAGTAAATAAAAAATAAAAAAAAACGTATGTAAATATGTAAAAACTTTAAAATATCCTGTAGAACGTCAATGTAATTAATCACTTGATATAATTTAATCCAATTTTTGGACAGTGGTATTTTATTGGACAAAAGAGGCGTGGCAAGTGAATTAGAACAAAGGTAATGATAACCGAAAAGCTTGGATTAATGTACTCTTGTAATTAAGAAAATATTAAATATTAAATATTAAAAATAAAATATAATGAACGCAAGGTGCATTTAATATGTATGCTTTACTTTTAAATAAAGTGTAATCATGGTATATTATTTTAAGTTCTCAAATAGTTTTATTGATTAACAATAAATATATTATTTTCTAAAATATTTTATTAATCAATAAAATTATTTTAGTAATAGAGACAATAGGCAGGCATTTATTAGACTTTATTTAAAAACAAAATATATCTACATGCACCTTAAAACACTTTTTGAATACTAACCATTGGCATAAGAAAACATTAGTGTAAATTGATTTATAAGATTTAATAAAATTGCACTGATCACCCTTATTAGGTTTTCAAACATAACACGAACTTTCATTGTTATTTAAAAAGAAAAAAACCATCTTACTTACCCTTCTTTGTATTATACTATCTCCTTGTTTTATAACCTTTCTCATTTGTGGTGGGTACATGCCAGCTCGATAAAATGAATGAACCTTTGAGTTCGAAGAACTGAATGCGTTTGTTCATTAACACTGGATTTGATTTATGAACAAAAATCGAAATAGTACACCTAGATTGAACCCAAATGAATTAATGAAAAAGACAAAGATGAAATGAAACTCGAATTTGGGTTTCTTCTAAATTGTCTTCGAAGATGAATTTGGGCTTTCAAATGAGAAAAAGACAAATAATGTGTGTATTGAGGATGAATCGACTGAGAGAAAGAGACAAATTAAGGGAGAGGCTATCGATATATTCAAAGATAATCGTTGCTGTTGCCATTCTCTATCTTCCTGCATCGTTGGTTCTTTATCTATAATGATGGAGTCCTTACAACAATATCACCAATGGGGTTGCTTCCCATCCATTCTTATCCCTTTGAGAGAGAGAAATTAGAGGAAAAGGGGGAAGAGCCATGCATGGTTGCTGGCAACCTCATCGATGAGTTATAAATGAAAGAGAAAAAGAAGAAAAATGTGGATGGAACAAAAATAAAAGGAAGATATGAAAATATAAATATAAGAGTGTTTTAGTCATTTACAAAAATAAGTAATGAAAATTAAGAAAGGTAAATATTATTTTAAAAAATACAAAAAAATAATATATATATATATATATATTAGTTTATCAAAACTTAAAAGATATTAAGTAAAAGTTACCCAAAAACATTAATTAATGACAACTTATCATCGCATTTGCTTTCCACCAACCCCCGATGCCTTCATTTTCCCATAAAAAAAGTCGGATGTGTAGAAGAACACCCACTCCATAATCATAATCTCTAGAAGACAAATCATCGCAAACACCCTACTCAGTTCATCACTAATCATGATTAACGTACAACAAGAAGAAAATCTCAATACGATCCTGAGAGATCGACAAATCCAGACCACTGTCTCCATGCAAAATTAAATCCATCGAAGAACAAACTTGAACAACGCAATCCAGGAAACAGTGAGTGTAGCTACGAGAGGAGATGGGGCAGCAATCTGTGAGGAAGACGTCGATGCCGGAGAATTGTGCACAGACGGCGTGGTGACCGTGGTCGTGGGCGGAGCCGGGGAAGTGGTGGTTGTGGGGGCGTCGGGAGAGGCACTTCCGGACGAGGGTGTGGTGGAGGGTCCTCCTGCGGCGGCGACTGTGACGGCTAGCTTCATGCCACTGCCGCAGTGGCCCACCACGCCGCATATGAAGTAATGGGTGCCGGCAGTCTTGAGAGCGACGGTGGTGGCGCCGCTGCTGTCGGTTGTGAGCGCGTTGCCGACAGTGCACGTCTTGTAATCGCTTTCGCTCACTTCATCCACCGTGTGGCCGCTTCCATAGTTGAACACTACCAACCCCCAACCCCACCCCACCCCACCCCCAAAAACAAAAAGAAATTATTAAGCTTGTAAGCATTAACACACATATATCTAGAGACAATAACACATCAACATGATGAGAGGAGCTGTGAGAGAGACAGAGAGAGAGAGGTGGCCGCCGGAATTACCGAGACTGTCGCCGACGGAGAAGGTCTTGTCACTAGTCCAGGTGCTGTAATCAGAGCCGATCGTCCATCCATTCGCCTCGCCGACGGTGTAAACGGTGGCCAAGCTCGGCACAGCCGAACCCACCAACACTACTAAGACCCAACACACAGCTCCGGCAGCGCCACCAACGCTCGCCATTCTATATATCAAAGCTAACTCTTTGCCAATATATGTTAAACCAATAGATTTATATAAGTGGATTTAAGAGGTGATGATGATGAAGTCTCTGTAAGAAGCCTCTCTTGTATATCTGTATCTATATATACACATATAGGTTTGTGAGGAGAATGTTTTTGGTAAGCTTGAGGGCATTTCTGTTTAAAAAATTGTGTCTTTTTATCATCATCAATTATGTGGGTAAGACTCCAGTCAGACTCTCTACCTACTGCCCGGCAGCTTCAACCAAAAGTGGGTGCCTATTCTCTAGTTGAAAAATTACATCTTTAATTATATATGTATATATATATTTAGTATTAATTTTTTATTTAGTTTTTGTTGTTAACATTATAATTAAGTTTTAGACTTATTAATAAGTAATTTTTCATATTTTTGTATCAAATATTTTACCAACTTTTTTATAAATTTATTTTTCAAAAACATACCTATAAGGTTAATTAGTTTAAGCTTTATACATAGCCTTAGAATGCTTTAATTAGTAACCCGATTGGTGAACAATTAAATGGCCATCTAATTAAGGATTTCTATAGAGTCCTATTAGGTTTAGGTTTAGGTTTCGATCATAACATTATAACTCCTTTCATCTCTTAAATTTAATAATGGGTAAATTATATAAAACCCTCCTGTACTTAGGGTCATGTGCAACTTATCTCTTGTGCTTTTGATTGTATCAAATAACCCCTTACACTTTCAAAATGTTGCAATCAACCATAATTTGTTATTTTTTTATATAATTTATGTAACAAAATTATGTAAAAAAATAACAAATTATGGCTGATTGCAACATTTTAAAAGTACAGGGGGATTTTTTGATACAATCGAAAGCACAGGGGGGTAAGTTGCACATGACCCTAAGTGTAGGGGAGTTTCATATAATTTACCCTTTAATAATTGGTCATGAGTGAAGTTTTAATAAGACCCAAATATATTCTTACACTTATAAATTACATAGTCATGAGTTGGTATAATGAAATTTTTCACTAACATAAGGAGTTTTAGAAAATAAAAAAAATGTATGTAGAAATTAAGTTCATCAGCATCATCAGTACCTATAGGAAGAGGTGTGTGTGTGTGTGTGGTGGTTGGAATGGGCTTTTCCTGAAGTCATTGTGCTTTTGAATGTTTGCACAATTAATTAGGGCTTGAAAGTTGCATGTACATTGCTTTTTAAATAAGCTACAGATAAATTATTTGGTCCATACCTGAAGTCTTACATGATTAGCTTGAGAATGAAGAAAAGCCAGAAAGTTCTTGTCAATAGATCACATGATGGATGATTATGATCAGAAGAAAGGCAATATGTGATTCCCTCTTGAAGCTATCTAAATTAATAGTCATCTTTGACAAAGATTAATTGGGAGGTTCTATTTCTATTTCTGTTTATATTTATATTTCACTATTTAAAAAATAAAATGATATTCTTTTATAGAAAAAAAAATTTATATAGTAAATTTTTCAAGTAATATAAATGATCTATCACGTTCGAGAGATTTGAGTTACCATTAGGTTATGGGATCGAGTAGTCTAGATAGATCTGTGCAGCTATCGATAATGTGCTTTTATTCAAAGGATTAGATCTCTGATTTTGACTAGAAACTTACATGTTCGTTGTTCAATTGAGGATCCCTTGAATTTTCTATGCTAAAAAAAATCTATATAGTAATTAATGCTATTTCCCACTTGGCTTGAGTGTAAAGGAACCAAAAGGGTTGAAATTAACACCCACTTCAGAAGTGAATAATGATTAGATTTTTAAATACTTTATTTTTAGATAAGATGTATTATTTTTAATTTTAAAATAATTTTATTTTTTAATAATAAATGTATCATATTTTACAACATTTTACCATCCATTAATTTTTTTTTAAATTGAAAATGCTCATTGTCTAAAATTTTAATATAAAATTCAGACATCTTAGTTAAATATCATGATTTCAAATTAGAAAAAATTAAAATCTTTATATCCAAAAAAGAGCCACCAAAATTTGATATGGTATGTGCAAGTATTGCGAGTCTTATCGTGGGCTTTGTTTGTCACGCAATATAGTTCAAGGTTTAGATATCTCGTGTTATTTAAAAAAATGATATAAAATTTATATATAAATAAATATATATAATGATGTTTTTATGAACTATTTTGATAAATATTTTTTAATTCCTTAATTAGCTAATAATAATAATCTATATAGTTGTTCCAACCAAAATCAATGACAAATGAGTTAAGAGGGTCTTACCTGCATAAATAAATATAATGAAGAAGAAAGTACCAAAAAAAAAGTGTGTTTTGTAGTTGATTGATTGTTTGTGGGTTTGTTAGGTTGAGTTATGGTTGGGGGATCAATCATCAATGGGTTCAGCCAACTGCTCCATCTCTGCCACCTCTATGCCTTCAGCCAACCACTCAACTCCACTGCCATGAGCTGCCACCACTGCCCACACTCACACACACACATAATCAGAATTTCTATATTATTATACAAAATATATACACATAACATAAACAAACATTAATACACATACTACAAAGTATTTTTATATATTACATGTTTTTTCAAATATTAAATTTTTATACTGTACAATACACTCAATATTATAAAATTTTGTATTAAATTTTAAGGTTAATCATGAAAATAATTCAACCGAATTTATAATTTTATTTTATTTTTTAAATTTTGATAATTAAATTTAAATTGACTCAATTAAATATCATTTTATTAATTAATTTAAAGAGAGTGTGTTTATGTTGATTTGACATATTATATGTCATATAATAATAATATTTGTGAGATTTACATACATATATATATATATATGTTGTTGCCAAAATACAACAATCTATTTTAATTGAGGATAGACGCCAGAGTCTCGAAAGTCGTGCCTTCACTGACGAAAATCCGGACGAGGAATGGGATCTGGTGGAGTTCCAAATCTGATAAACCGACGGAGCTGATGGTCCGTCAAGTTAATGATCTTGTGGGCTGATGATTTTGGGGGCTGATGATCTGATGACCTTAAAATGATCTGGTGGCCTCGAGATGATCTGGTGGCCAAAAGTGACCGAGTGACCTGAAGGTGACCGAGTGGCCTGAAGGTGACCGGGTGGCCAAAAGTGACAGAGTGGCCAAAAGTGACCGAGTGACTTGAAGGTGACCGGGTGGTCTTATGACGGACGGGTGGTCGTGTGACGGACGAGTGACCTTGTGACGGACGAGTGGCCTCCAAGTGACGAGTGGCCTTGTGACGATCGAGTGGCCTCCAAGTGACGAGTGGCCTACAAAACGAGAGCACCGTTAGGGCGCGGATGGGGGTCCCCGCGCAAACCCTCCGATGCTTAAATTAGATTTCGAGAGAAAATGCAAAATTGTACTTCAATTGCTCAAAATAGCGTACCTTGAGTCGAAAATCAAGTCTTGTATTTATAGTGGAGGAGAGAGAGAGTTCTCGCGATATTTTCGACGGGAATCTCGGGGCCCGTTTCGAAATTCTCGGGGCCCATGGGCTGGGCCACGAAGGGTTTCGGGCGATGTCGGGTGAGCCCCCCACTCGGGTGGGGGGTCTTTCTCGAAAGCTGACCGAGTGGCCTCGGTCACTCGGTTTGAGCGAGTGGCCTTGGCCACTCGGTCAGGTCAAGTGGCCAAGCCACTCGGCCATGCCGAGTGGCCTTGGCCACTTTGGGGAATGGCGGAGTGGCCTTGGCCACTCGGTCACGTCGAGTGGCCGGGGCCACTCGGCCACGCCGGTGCTTTTGGCCACTCGGCCATGCCGAGTGGCTTCATCTTGGCCCCAGCCGAGGGGTCTTTTCTGCTTCCTTGCTGCCGCTTTGTCTGCTTTCATCTTTCTAGATATATCAATTTCATACCCGATTTACTCCCTGATTAAGCCAGAATATATCAAAACTCAAAACATGAAAGTTGTTGATAATTCTCTTATCTTTCCATAGGACCTTGAATCAGCTCAATCGGAGCTCGTATGAGAAAGTTATGGCCAAAAACTAAGGTATGTTTTAACTTATTACTACATAAGTTAGGGGTGTGCAAGGTGCAGTTTGACCGATCTGAACTATTTTTAGCACGTCAAATCGCTAGTACGGTCTGGATTGGTGCGGTTTACCACGATTTAAAAATAATCTGTTTAACATACACTTGAGAAGTGTTATCAACTTGAGAAATATACACAATAGTACCCAATTTAGGCTGCACTTAGTCGAATCTCTTATCAACTTAAAAAGTTCTCACTATTCACAAGTCACAACCTATTTTAAACCCAATAACAACAAACAAACAAACAAACACTAGAAATTAACAAAAATACACACACCTACCTATTGAAGAATCAATATTCGTTGCCAGGTACACGGAACGATCCTCGTTGGTGAGATTGGCGAATTGTTTTGGCCTGAGCTTCGGCCCCAACTATGTCTCGTAGTCGTAGCTGTCAGTCCTTTCCTCTGCCTCGATTTATCGTAGCCGTCGGTCATCTCTTCTGCCTCGATCTGTCGCAATCGACAATGGAACCGTGGGTGTGGGTTGTCGACGATAATCCGAGGACGAGGAGAAAGAGAAAGAAGAAGAGAAGAAGTCGAGACGATGGAATGGAAGGGTGCAGTAACAGGGGCGATCGGATTGGGGGGAACTGGGGAAAGGTTGCACAGGTGGGGGAGAGCCGAAAGGGGTTGCCGATTAAGGTTGCGCGGGTGAAGGAGGGGGCTACCGATTGCAATTAGAGTTGTGGGTTGGGGAAATGGCTCTGTTGATTGCGATTAAGGATTAGGGTTTTGGGTAGGGGAGGGGGTTGCATGAGGCTGGGTGCTTTTATATATTTTTTTATTATTATTTTTATTATTTTCTGGGCGATTCGGCTTTAAACCGAACCGCCTATTGTCCAAATCGCGAACTGCGCGATTTGGACAGCCTCAAACCATTTTCGATCGCAAAAAAAAAAAAAAAAAAAATCGATCGGTTCGATTTGGTTCGGTTCGGTCTGACCGGTTTCTGCAGTGCACCGATTTTTTTAAACACCTCTAACATAAGTTGTAAGAATTTATAAAATGATCATAAATATGAATTGCAAGCGATGGTGTTGATTTGGTTGCAACAATGGTATCAATTAAAGGAGAAGAAAAGGGGAAAAGCTTAGCAAAACACAATGAATATTGGGGATGAAATCGATATGTCAATTGAAGGAGAAGAAAAGGGGAAGGGTTTGGTGTATAGTGGCAAAATGCAATGAATATCGGGGACAAAACCAATAGAAAAGGAAGGGAGGTTTTTCTTTTCGCAATTTTTGAATTTTTGAAAAGCTAATTGGTCTTTCTATTTGTCAAGGCAAGTTTTTTTCATATAGCTTAATTAGAAGCTCTTAAAGAAAAAGTTGGGAGATATTGGCTTTCTAAAATAGCTAATAGACACAACTTCTCAATGTTTGCCTACTAGGTTAAGTTCTATGGCTTCAAGTCCACTCAAAAGGCTAGAGATCCATATGGATTTATTTAGGGTTTAATTCGTGTATATAAAATTGTGGTGATTTGGTGAATGTACGATCAATTTATCTCATTTTTTTAATAATACAAGAGATTTCACTAATTTTTTAAATTAAAAGAAAGGTCATAAAAAAAATTGGGAAGTTTCTATTCTATCTCCTTAGGGTACACAATAATTATATTTTATTTTAAAATAAAATGTATTTATTGCACTTTTTTTTTTTAATTTAAGACATTTCCATTGATTAATAATACATATTTAGATTATGTTTGCATGCATTACTAACCAACAAGGGAGTTCTAAATTTAAAAATAAAATATAACAAATATACTTTATTTTTAGGTAAAATATATTTGTTACTCTTTACCTTAAAATGAGGAAGATAAGAGAGTATCAAGATAAGGTCGGAATGTTTGATGGATCAAGATATAGAATAGTCAAGATAAGGTTGAAAAATATTTTAAAATTTTTATCAAATTATTTGTTAAATTTTTTAAAATAGACTAGAAGGCACAAACGTCATTTTTTTCTTATCTATAAAGACTAAAATATGCTTATCTTGAGAGGGGGAAAAGATAAACATATCTTGAGAAATCAAGATAAGAAATTACGTGGTTTCTTTTTTAATGATCACCAGATAAGTTTAACAAACACGTTGAAAAAATCAAATATTCAAAATGCTTAGACCAAATCAGATTAAGATTGGAAGGTTTTTAATTCGAAAATCATAGATTAGACCGATTACCTAGAAGATCATATCAGATAGGACTAACATGGTTTGGGTTGGTCCAAATTGATTCAACAAATTAATTTTGTTCTTATTTAATATCAATTTAAAAATATATATACACACATTAATATATATATATATATATATATATGAATCCAAACAAAATTAAAAAAAAGGCTAATCATGAAAAATTAAAAAAATTAAATAATATTTTTCAACAAGACCTCTTATTTTGTCTTCTCCTGCCATAGTCTTTCTAGTGACTCCAATCATTCGTCTTCTTCTTTAGTCATAGCAATAAATTGTCCGTTTGATTGGTTCATCTTCCTCAATCGATAGCTCCTTGGCCTCTTCACTTTCCACCATCGTTGACTGTGACCTCTGCCACCGTCAACTTCTTTTTACAATCGATTGCCCCCCGCTATGGCCACCATCGACGACAACCAATTCCTCTTTGTTGTTTCTTTTTTTTATTTTTATTTATATGTGTCCACAAATATTATTATTATATTACAAATA
Source organism: Diospyros kaki (assembly GCA_036245055.1). NCBI lineage: Eukaryota > Viridiplantae > Streptophyta > Magnoliopsida > Ericales > Ebenaceae > Diospyros > Diospyros kaki. The sequence continues at coordinate 44,968,121 of BSEG01000005.1, forward strand.
ACATGTTAAATTAGTATGAACACACTCACTTTAAATTAATTTTACATATTAGATAAAATTATATCAAATTGAATCAACATGGACCTAATTACCAAAATTGAAAAGATTGAATAAAATCATAAATTTGCAAAAAAAAATTAGGTTATTTTCATGATTAACCCTTAAAAATAATTTAACCTTCAATTTTTAGTTTAATAACAATTCAACTTCAAATATATATATATATATATATATATAAACACTTAAGTCACTAGTTCGAAGTATACCAAAAACTAAAAATTATTCTTTTTTAAGATAATATTTATTAATTAAGATATACATTGAAAAATGTAAGATATGAAAAATATTTTAAACTTTTATTATTTCTAATGTGTTTGTTAAATTTATCTGACGACCACTAAAAAATAAGTTACGTGATTTCTGTTGGTTCCTAATGATGGCAAATATTCCCAAGAGGGGGGTGAATTAGAATTAGGTAAATTTTCGATACTTTAAAACATTGATGGATGGCAAAATACTATATTTCGAAATATAGAGGTTATGTTTCGAAATAAACCTTTCTGTTAAGTAGGTTTCGAAACCTACTATATATGTTTTGAAATCTACTTCACTGTTTTGCTTGATTTGAAATCTTTTATCTTGTATTTCAAAATAATGATATTTGGAAAAGATGATTTATATAATTAAGAGTATACCAAATATGTGTGTATATCAAATATATGTTTTCTATGAATATGTATAAGTTTATGCTCAAGAAAACTATTTTAGACCTTGATAACAAAACATATGAAAGCATGTGCAATAGGCAATAATGATATGTGAAAGCTAAAGAACACTTGCACACAAGATTTATAGTGGTTCAACACTCGCCTACTCCACTATTTTCAAACTTACTCACTTGAAGGATTTGCAATCCCAATCACTTTTACTAGTGATCACCACAACAAGAGTTTTACCACGGTTCACCCCAAAACCTTACAATGTGAGTTTTTACGGGCTCAACTCAAACCTAACACCAAGTGAGTTTTTACGGGCTTAACTCAAACCTTGCACCAAGTGAGTTTTAAGGCTAAACTCGAACCTTTGACACAATGAGTTTTAAACTCAACTCAAACCTTTACACCAAATGAATTTTAGGCTAAACTCAAACCTTTACAACATTCACAAGATAAATAAAGTTTATCTTTATAACCCAATAGAATGTATAGCAATGAAATATCTTACTAATGGCTGCACAAACCTCTTGATTTGATGATAGGAGAGCTTAGAAGAATAAGACTTCTGATTTCAGCTTGCTTATCTTTTTCACACTTGCAATACACAAGAATAGGATGTGTGTAGATCTTCTTGAAAGCTCAATCAAACATTTTAATCACCTCTTGTACTTGAGTGTGTGTCTCTAGTGTGGGCTCACTTGTTCTTGCTTGATGTCTCTCAATCAATCTCTCTCTTTCTCTTATTGTCTTCAAATACCTGCTATTTATATTAAGAGATGGAAATTTGGTCGTTTATAGCCGTTAGAGACAAGAAAGAAAAGTAGGTTTCAAAATATACTTAGTAGGTTTCGAAACATCATAATTTTACACATAGATTTCGAAACATACAGCCTTTCCAACTGTACTTGCACTTAGAGATAACATTGAGTGGGAGATAAAGTCTATTCCCACTTTGAGTATTTTATAAACACTTACATTCAAATTCAAATTTGAATCTCATTGCATGGATAATGCATTAAACAATTGATAGAGAATAAAACATAATTGCACAACAAATGCATCTTGGTTTTCAAATGATCTGCTGATAGAATATTAGAGGTTTCGAAACATGACATGACAGATTTTGAAACATATCTCTCTGGAAATGAGGTTTCAAAATATGATGCATATATGTTTCGAAACATATCTCTCTGAAAATGAGGTTTCGAAACATAGACATATAGGTTTCGAAACATGGTTCAAAACTTGAATTGAAAACACATATATGCACAGATGTTTCGAAATAGCATACACTGAAAACAATTGAAAACCTTTTCAAAGAGGTTTCGAAACATGCATGGAAACATGACAGATATTAGAATGATTTGCTTAACAGCACAATCAACAGCATGTATACATCACAACTTATTTACATTTCTTTAGTTTAAGTAAATGTCTACATTTTCTTTTATTTATATTTTATCTCCATTTACTTTAATATATAAATGTAAATAACAACGTATCCTCTATTTGGATTCAATAAAAATATCTAGAAAATCAAAATTCAAAACAATAAGAAAGTAGATTTTGAATTTTAGTATAAACTCAATATTTAACAATATTACCACCTCCAAAATATATACTTTTTAGTTAATGAAAAATTCATTAAAAATTGTTTTAGCACTAATGAATGTTAGCTATCAAAATACCGGGAGATAGTTTTCAAAAAGAAAACTCTTTCTTATATGTTTCCTTATAAGATGCTAACCTTCCAGACTTAATCAAAACATAGTTTTCATTTTCACAAAGAGATACTTGATATTGAAATTGATATATATTGAAAACCACATACTTGACTCATGACTTAGAGATTAAACCAATATATGTTTTTCATCATTAAAACTAATGTACAAAAAATACAACAATAATTTTTTATTTAAGTTTTTTCAAATATACTTATCTCTTTTTTTCAAGATAAATATATATTAGTCCTTATATACATATAAAAAAAATAATATTTTTATTTTTTAATACATTCTAAAAAATTTAACAAACGGTTTGATAAAATTTTTAAAATATTTTATAATTTTATCTTGATCAATTTATATATTAATTTAAAAAATATTTTAAATTTTATATTAATATAACTTTATTTTACTGATTTTAAGAAATGCTACGAAACGAAATCTAGGCTGGCCCAAAACTCCACTGAAGGACACAGATAGAATAACCAAAAAAATTATGATACAATAGAAAAAAAAAAAAAAAGGGATATAATAAAGATGGGTGATGGGTGGTGTAATTCGCCACCATTTTTTGCTGTGTTTTCCGTTTTCTTCTTTTGGCAAGTTTCCTCCTCACTGAAGCGCCGCGCCCGGTTAAACTTCGCTTTCTCACTTCTATCTCTTTCTCCCCATCTCCTAAGCAATTATCCAATCAGGGAATCTATGCAATTTTCCATTAAACTAATCTTAATTTACTGTTTCCACTGATGGATGACTCTTCCTGGAAAGTAAAACTGGGTTTGTCGGGTTCTCTCCGTATGGAAACCTTTGGGGGTTTAACCAGCTGCTTGTGATGTCTCGTAGCTATCCAGATTCAGACCAAGCTGCTCGAAATGGAGGGGATTCAGCCGAGTTGAAGCTTTACCAAGCCTTCATTTTCTCTGTACCAGTACTCTTGACATTCATCCTCCTCCTGTTGTTCTACTTGTTCTATCTTCGCCTCCACAGGGTCGATTGGTCGTCGCTGCGGATGCGAGCTTCATTGCACGGCGGCGATGGCATCTCCAGAGTAAGATCCCTGTCTTTGTTGCTTTCTTCCACAGTGTTCTAATTTTCTGTTTTTGATTTTGGCCAATTTGGTCGGATTTGTTGAATTCTTTGTTGTTGATTGCAACTTGACAGTGTGAGTTGGGGCTGAAGAAAGAGCACAGAGAGTTGCTGCCCATTATTGTGTTCAGGGAGAGCTTCTCCGTCAAAGATACACAGTGAGGATCGATGCTTTCTTTCCTTGGGCTGGCTAAAATTGCTTCGATTAATTTTGTTCTCTTGCGTTTTCTTAACCCTAATTGCAGCTCTCTCTCTCTCTCTCTCTCTCTCTCTCTAATTGAGTGATTGATTGTTCTAATAGAGCTTAATTGTGGAGTATAAGATAGGAAAGTGTGTCGGGCCAGTATTGAGTAGTTTTCGCATGTTCAAGGTGTTCCTCAAATTTACGGTTGGTCTTGCGCTCGGATAGAAGAGGAGGGTTGCAACTCGTCGGGTCAAACATCATGAAATTTTAGACATTGGCAGTCTAGAATTTGTCTAGCTGACCTCACCTAGTGGATTGAAGTTTGTGATTGTGGTTGTTGTTGATTGTTGTTACTCCGGGCAAAATAAATCTAGAGAGTGGATCAGCGAAAAATAAGCTAAGGGATTGGAGAAAGTAGGTTGCGGGCGGCCACTTCGGCCCCCGGGTGGTGGTCATCGTGGGGTGGCTACCAACCCCCGAGTGGGAGTCACTTAGGGGTGGCATAGCCAAGCGGGGGCCCCGCATGCATGGCTGCAGCCCGCCACAGGGACATGGCCTCACCCCCAAGTGAGGGTCACTCGGGGGTGTGCCATGTGTGCCTGTGCCCACTCTTGCGAGCCCACTCACTACGCACCCTCACTCCCATGAGATCTTGTCAAAACTACCTCTGAGTTACTCACTGGAAACATCGGATCGCCTGAGACCTATTGGCCTCTTCCGTCACTATAAATAGGGGAGTTCTCCCCCCATTCAGGTATGTCATCTCTCTCACTCACATTTCTTTATTGCATTCAAGCATTCCATACTTCTAAGAGACTTAGGCATCGGAAGGTCTGCGCGAGGATCCTTACCCGTGTCCCTAACTGATTTTCTTTCTAGACAAGTCATCCATTGCTCGGAGGGGTCATCAACCACTATCATTCCACTCTAGGAGAGTCATTCATTGCTATCACTCCACCTTGGGAGAGTCATCAATCACTATCATTCCACTCTAGGAGAGTCATCCATTGCTATCACTCCACCTCGGGAGAGTCATCAATCACTCTAGGAGGTGTTTGTTAATCAAGATAAGAGGGAGAAAATGTCAGATATGGGAACCATTCCGGATGTTTGGTCTTTCCAACGTGTTTGTTAAGTTTATCTGACCATTTCTAAAAAAGCCTCACGTGATCTCTTATCTCCCCCTTTCAAGATAAATTTATCCGACCTCCCTCTTCGGATAAATTTATCTGGCTCTTTCAAGATAAGGGTCAATTACTTATATGCCCCTTGTAGGATAGTTAATGTCATTTAATTCATTTTAAATATTTAAATTTATTAAAAAAACTTATTTATTTGAGTCTTATAATTAATATTATTTAATACATTTTTAAATTGTTATATGTTTTGATAATTTTTAAAATTTAAATGACATTATTTATTTCATTGATTTTTAAAATTTAAATTTCTCTCTCTCCCTCTATATATTTTATTAACTAATATAATTTCTCTCACCAATTTTTAAATTATTTTATTTAATTTTATATTTTATTATCTATTATGAAAATATATTTTGACCATTTTTAATTATCTAGGTGGAATTATTGTAATTCTAATAATAATTATTTCTACTTTTCAACTCTTTTTAAATTTATTTTTGAACACGTATTTAGAAAATAAAATATTAATTTTAATTTTATTTTTTTTGAGAATTCATATTAATCATAAAATAGTATTTTAATCATAAATTTAATAATAGAGATATTTTGGTAAAAAAACTTTTATCTTGGTACTTATCATAAACATTAACAAACACATAAAGAGAAAAAATACAATTATCAGTGGATTCCAAAAAATTTAACAAACACTCTGATAGAAATCTTAAAATGTTTTCCAGTCTTATCTTGATCATTTCATATCTTGATCCGAAATACATTTTAAGTTTATCTTGATACCTCTTATCTTGCTTATTTTAACAAACGCCCCCCTAGAGAGTCACCCATCATCTGGATAACCCACCCTTGTGCCATCCTTAGACGGTCTCCCATACCTAAATTCATTGTTGTAGTTAAGCAACAACAACTGTAGTTGTGGGAACATACAAGGATTTATAGATGATAAAAGTCAAACACCTAGATGGCAAATTTCTTTTCAAAGTCAATGTGGTCAAAGTCATAGCGGATTTGAATGTTGGTATTGCCCAATAAGTTTTGCTGATGAAGATGAACATTGGTCTACCTGTGAAATATAAAATTTTGGCTCACAGTTGAATATAATTACTAGAATTATATTGTTAAATTACAGACCAAGATCCTCAATCTCAAGCACCCACAATAATCTAGTAGAGATTTGTAGAAATTATTTGTGTATTTTCTACAGAAGGTTTGACCTATTTGTAGAGCTTAAATCCTAGTCTACATGTAGCTACTTGATGCCTTACTTGCTCTGCCATCTGATTTATTTTTCGATATGGATGTCAAGGGCCATAAGCTTATGTTGAGTGGTTCGATACTCTCCTGGCATTGCTTTACAATTCGTACTACATACAAGTGATCCTTTTTCCTCATAAGAATGTAGTTTATTTGGATAGTTGATAAGCCATTTATGTGACAAATGGTTTATCCCTCTTTTCAAACATGGTATTAGTTATGATGAAGATTATATGCGGTGACAAAATCCAATAACTTTTTTCTCATTTTCTTTCTCCATGAAGAAAGAAAATTGTGTAGGAACATCCATTTGGTGAATTTCTAACTTGTAAGTCATCATGATTGTGATTAATAATCTGCCTACTGTTATTTTAGTAACTGGGGACAATGTTTCCAGAGAATTAACCTTATGTTTTCGTTTGGAGCCTTTTCCAAGTTCCAACAAGTCTTGCCTTGCATTTAGTTGTTGTTCCATCCAATCTAAGTTTCTTTGTTAGAATCCCTTTGCTGTCTACAGTTTATGCATCTGTGGTACTCAACTAATTTCCTAGTTTTGTTAAAAATTAGTTAATCCATGCCCCCAGAAAAACAACATTAGGTGATGCTAGATGTTTTTGCAAGTATGCAGTGTAATAGTTAGGCTCCGCCCCCCGCCCCCCCTTTTTGTTTACCTCTTCTAGTATTCTAATAATCATAAAAGTGGTATATACGGCAACTTCTAATAAAAGGCTAGCAATTATAGTCATCATTCTGTATTTTCTACTTCTTAATGAACTAAGTTATTTTTCAATCATGTCATAAATGGAGTTCTTGTTGGGATTTTAGCTGTGACGATATAGTACACACTAAGAAGGTAAAAGGAAGAAAAGAACTTCCCTCCTTTGTCTCTTGAGATGGGATCACTTGAAGCAGAAATGTTTTATAAGATCTCCAATATTATTGATCTGTATGTAGTTGTTGGCTCCATTGAATATCCTTAAAATTGTTGGTGAAGAGTGCTAATAGCTAAGAATAATCAAATTTGAGATGAAAGCATGTAAGTTCTCCTTTATTGCCTTCCACTTGACACACTAATGAGCCTTTATCTTCCTAATTACTAAGTTATCATAAAATATGATTCTGTTTGTGAGAAGTTAGAAGTAGAGCTCTAACCTGAAAAACTAGCTTAACAAGTGGAGAGATCCTCCTCTTTATATATAGCCCAAGTCTCTCTTGTGGAGGCGATGTGAGATTCTCAACACTCCCCCCCCCCACGCCGAAGCTTCTCCAGTAACTGATACATGTCCAGCTGATCGGGCAGGGTACTAGTCCATGACCACGACAGCCAAGGGTTAGCTCTGATACCATGTGAGAAATTAGAGGTAGAACTCTAACCTGAAAAGCTAGCTTAACAGGTGGAGGGATTCTCCTCCTTATATATAGCTCAGGTGTCCCTTGTGGAGGCAATGTGGGATTCTCAACACTGTTAAACGGGAAGAAATTGCAAAGTAACTGGAAAGAAAGACTTTTGGTATAGCAATAATTATATGTAAGATTGTATTTATTTGGAGGAAAGTGAAGAAGACCATAAAGGTAGCAATAGTTCGAAAAAGATAATGAATGTTGTAATGTACAAGCAAAGTTTAATTTAATGAACCAAGTTAATCATAGTTTATAGGTCTACTCTGTTGATGAGCTCATCAGTTGAGTATTACCAGCGTGTGTGGAAGCTTGTACTACAACAACATTAACATTCACAAGCCTTAATCTTATTAGGTTAGGCCGGCTACATGAATTCTGAACCTCCGATCATTTCTATCCATGGCCATGTCCTCTGTGAATACTTTTTTGGTTTGATCTAATGAGACAACATCTGTTCTAATGCAGGTGCCCTGTATGCCTTGCAGACTACCTAGCCGAGGATAGACTGCAACAGATACCTGCTTGTGGGCATACCTTTCACATGGTCTGCATCGACCTCTGGCTTTCGACTCACACCACCTGTCCACTCTGCCGGCAGTCCCTCATTGCGCCTCCCACAGCTTCAATTGAACCATCAGAGGCCCCAGAAACTTGGCATCAGCCTCGGGAAGAAGCTTCTGCCAGCCAAGAATCATCAGACTCTAGCACTGGAAATGTGGGAATCCTTCCAACAGGCAGTTGAGGCGAGGGCAGGGGCTGTCAGTTTGTGGATAGAGAGATTACGAATCGTTAGTTAACTTCAAATGTATGGGTGTAGAGGAGCTCATTTGTTGATTTGTGGTTGAATTGAATGCCAGAGTTGCTTATGAGTTAGTCTTGACCTGAGGGTTGAAAACTCAAGCATGTTAGCTGTATGCACATTTGAATGCATTTGGACTTGGTTGTCATCTCTTTGGGATGCTAATCACTAGCATATAACATGGAAATTTTCACATGCCCTTGAGGTATGTAAAGTGTCCTAAAGACTTAAAATATTTGGACTTTGCAAAATATTTGTCCTAAAGACTTGACCCAATTAAGAGACTTACAAAATTTGTGAACTTCTAACACTGATTCATTCCTTCCTTCTTTCTTTTCTTTTCTTTTCTTATTATGCTGTCAATAAGAATCTGAAACTATACCAGACAAAATGAATAATTACCATCAAACCCTGCCCGAATGCTCACTGTATCTGCTTGTGGAATAAAAATCTTCAGAATTTTGAGAGTACTTTCTTAATCAAAGAATCTATCTAGCAAACATTTTAACTTTCATGAATGCTTCCATACATTTCAGCTTTTGAAACCATTCTAGACCACACCCATTTCCTATTATAAAGAGAAATAGTGATAAGGGTCATGAGCAAAATAGAAAACTGTGGATAATTAAGCTAAAATCCAGAAGGTTTATCCTCAAGTTGAAATCAAGATAATGCTCCTATTATTTGGGTCTTCTCAAATCTGGAAATAAGACCTAATATCTTTCTTTTATTTTAGCTTATTTTGTTTTTTAGTTTCTAGATTATCTATAAGTTTAAACTAATTATGTATTGTAGATAAGTTAGAGTTGTATAATGGGTAGGATTCCTATCCCCAATTCTTGTATAAATAAATTCAATCAATGAAGTTGCGAGAGTACTCTTTTTCAATTAATTCTTCATGATATCAGAGCCATTCTCTGGCCAAAGAATCTTCTGATAATCCTCCTTCCATTCTTCCTTCCAAAAGCGTGTCATCGATTTCTAGTTCATCTCTCGCCTGCTTACCAACATGGCTGGCAAGAGTACTCAGCCATCAGAAATCGTCCCTTTACCCACCAACAATCAAGTCCCCATTGACAATCATATGTTCACTGTTACTGGACATAAATTGAATGGGCAAAATTACCTACAATGGTCTCAATCCGTCTTGATGTTTATACGAGGGAAAGGAAAAGATGATTACTTGACCGGGGCGACAACCAAACCATTAGAGGAAGATTCTACATATCGGAGTTGGCAAGCCGAGAATAACATGGTAATGTCTTGGCTCATTAATTCTATGGTCAATGATATAGGAGAAAATTTTCTGTTATATGATACAGCCCAAGAGATTTGGGAGGCTGCTAGAGAGGCTTACTCACATGTTGAAAACACCTCTGAACTATTTGAGATTGAAAGCTTACTTGATGATCTCAAACAAGGTGAATCACATGTGACTCAATATTTCAGTTCTTTGAATAAATATTGGTTGCAACTAGATAAGTTTGATAACATTGAATGGAAGTGCACAGAAGATTCTACAAAATACAAGAAGATTGTTGAACAAAAGAGGTTGTATAAGTTCTTAATGGGCTTGAATAAGAATCTAGATGGTGTTAGAGAAAGGATACTCGGTACAAAACCGCTCCTTAATCTCCGAGAAGCTTTTTCCGAGGTTCGAAGAGAAGAAAGCCGGCTGAAAATCATGCTTAAGCCAACAACATCAAATCTGGAACACTCGGCTTTAGTAACCAGAGGCACTTCATCACAGAATTTCAAACCAAGGAAGGGCCGACCATGGTGTGATCACTGCCATAAAGAAGGACACACCAAGGATACCTGTTGGGAGATACATGGAAAACCTGCTGATTGGAAGCCAGCTCATGAGAGAAGAAGTAAGGGCAACCTTGTGTCCATAGAAGAGACCACTACAGTTGCAGTACCAACACCATTCAGCAAGGAACAAATGGAGTGGCTGAAGTCTATGTTTGAGAAGACTCAACCTAATCAGCCCTCAACCGTAGCATCTGGATCCATAGCCCATAAAGGTACTTTCTTACATGCGTTTGTCACTAAAAGAGATTTATCTACTGTTTGGGTAATTGATTCAGGAGCCTCAGATCACATGACGGGACAAATCAGTTTATTATCCGATTTCCAGCCATGTGACAAGAACTGGACTGTTAGGGTAGCAGATGGCTCTCTATCAAATGTTGTGGGAACTGGAACTGTTACTATCTCCAAGGATATTGTGCTGAAATCGGTTCTTTTAGTACCTAATCTAGATTGCAATCTATTATCCATCAATAAATTAACATCTGATATAGATTGTATTGCCAAATTCTCAAAGAATGTATGTGAATTTCAGGAGCGAACTTCGGAGAAGATGATTGGCAGTGCTGAAGAAGGATTGGGGCTCTATTTCCTTGCTAAGACCAACTCCGAAGACAACCAAGTTCAATACAACACCTATTCGGTTATTCCTTCAGTTTGTTTCTCCAATTCCACCACCAATCATAATGATGCAATTATGTTATGGCATTATAGATTAGGACATCCAAACTTTGTTTACCTTCGGAAATTATTTCCAGCATTGTTTAGGAATCAAAATTCTCATTGTGAAATCTGTCAATACTCTATGCATGTGAGAAATAATTATCCTAGTCAAAGTTATTCTCCTTCATATCCTTTTTCTATGATCCATAGTGATGTATAGGGACCTTCTAGAGTTAAAAACATAACTGGTTCTCGTTGGTTTGTTTCATTTATTGATGACCATACCCGGCTTACATGGGTATTCCTTATGAAAGAAAAATCAGAAGTTGGTTCCATTTTTCAATCGTTTCATTCTATGGTTGAAAGACAATTTAATACCAAAATTCAAATCCTTAGAATCGATAATGCCAAGGAATATTTTTCTTCAATCCTTGGTTCCTATCTTTCAAACAATGGCATTGTACATCAAAGTTCTTGTGTGGATACACCCCAACAAAACGGTGTAGCCGAAAGGAAAAACCGGCATATCTTAGAAGTGGCTCGTTCTTTGCTATTTTCTACAAATGTCCCTAAACATTTTTGGGGTGAAGCTATTCTCACAACCACTTATCTCATTAACCGATTACCCTCTCGAACTTTAAATCATCATACTCCGAGTCAAATTCTTTTCAAATTCTATCCTCACACTCGGCTACTATCTCATATCCCTCTTAAAATCTTTGGATGTACTATTTTTGTGCCTGTACATCAGCAATTCCGAAGCAAACTAGACCCTAAATCCCTTAAATGTATCTTCATTGGCTATTCTCTTCATCAAAAAGGTTATAAGTGTTATTTCCCCGAGCATAAACGTATTTTTAACTCCATGGATGTAACCTTTTTTGAACATCAACCTTATTATCCCAAAACTGATATTCAGGGGGAGAATCATCTCTATAACTCTCACGAATATCAGTTTTGGGAAACTCTTCCTATGCAGCTTCCTAGTCCTATGCAGCAACAGCCTATGCAACAACAAACTTTGCAATCTGCTACACCCATACATCCAGATCCTCTTACAAATTCCCTTAGTCCTCAGCCTCCTATCACCAAAGATTTTCAGGTCTACTCTCAGAGGAAGTCCCAACAGGAGAAAGAGCACCAATCCTGCACTCGGCCCGACCAAGAAACTGGCCCCAATTCCTCTCCAAGGGACAGTGACAGTGAAAATAATCTTGGGGACAGTTTGGATAGTGCAGCAACTGATGAGACTGATTGGCCCATTGCCTTACGGAAGGGCGTAAGATCTTGCACTCAGCACCCAATACACAACTATATATCCTATAAGGATCTATCATCAAAGTTTTGTGTGTTTTTATCAAATTTGAATAAGGTGCAAGTGCCAAATACAATTACAGAAGTCTTCCAACAGCCACTGTGGAAACAGGTTGTTCTTGATGAAATGAATGCTTTGGAGAAAAATGAAACATGGGAGATAACCTCTCTACCCCTTGGAAAACAACCTGTCGGCTGCAAGTGGATTTTTACAGTAAAGTATAAGGAAAATGGGCAGATTGACCAATTCAAAGCTAGACTTGTAGCAAAGGGGTTCACTCAATCATATGGTATTGATTATCAAGAAACGTTTGCTCCCGTGGCAAAGTTAAATACCATCCGAATCCTATTATCTCTAGCTGCAAATTTAGATTAGCCTCTTCACCAACTAGATGTGAAGAATGCATTTCTAAATGGAACTTTAGAAGAAGAAGTCTACATGGAAATTTCTCATGGTTTTGAATCCAATCATACAAGAAACAAGGTATGTAAACTCAAACGATCTCTCTACGGACTCAAACAATCACCTAGAGCTTGGTTTGAGAGATTTACAAAGGCAGTCAAACAACAAGGGTACAATCAAAGTCAAGCTGATCACACTCTGTTTATCAAACATACTATGGGAGGTAAATTATCCATTCTTATAGTATATGTGGATGATATTATTGTTACAAGAAATAACCAGCTAGAAATAAACAACCTCAAAGGTATGCTTGCAAAGGAATTTGAAATCAAGGATCTCGGAAATCTAAGGTACTTCTTGGGTATGGAGGTTGCAAGATCAAAAGAAGGCATCTCTGTATCCCAAAGAAAGTATACTCTAGACCTTCTAAAAGAAACTGGAATGTTGGGTTGCAAACCGGCTGATTCACCTATGGATCCAACTACAAAGTTAGATTTTGGCAAGGAAAGTGCACCAGTTGACAAAGGAAGGTATCAAAGATTGGTGGGAAAGTTAATATACTTATCTCACACACGGCCTGATATAAGCTTCCCAGTAAGTTGTGTTAGCCAATTTATGAATGATCCTAGAGAAGTACATATGAATGCTGTCTATCGCATCTTAAAGTTCCTAAAATTGACTCCGGGCAAAGGCTTGATGTTTCGGAAAACAAATAATCGAGGAATAGAAGTGTATAGTGATGCTGATTGGGCTGGCTCTGTTTGTGACAGGAGGTCAACATCTGGCTATTGTTCCTTTGTTTGGGGGAAATTAGTTACTTGGCGTAGCAAAAAACAGTCTGTGGTTGCAAGAAGTAGTGCGGAGGCTGAATTTCGAGCTATGGCTCAAGGGTTTTGTGAAGGAATATGGTTGAGGAGATTGTTTCAAGAACTTCAAGTGGCTATCCCTAAACCTGTTCAAGTTCTATGTGATAATCAATCTGCAATCAGCGTTGCAAAGAACCCAGTCCATCATGATCGAACAAAGCATGTTGAAATAGATCGGCATTTTATTAAAGAAAAGTTGGAAGAAGGCATGTTTCAGCTGGTATATACTCCCACTACAAATCAAGTTGCTGATATATTAACTAAAGCTTTACCGAGAAGAATCTTTGATGGAATGAGCTCCAAGCTTGGATTGAACAACATCTTTCAGCCCAAGCTTGAGGGGGAGTGTGGATAATTAAGCTAAAATCCAGAAGATTTATCCTCAAGTTGAAATCAAGATAATGTTCCTATTATTTCGGTCTTCTCAAATCTGGAAATAAGACCTAATATCTTTCCTTTATTTTAGCTTATTTTGTTTTACAGTTTCTAGATTATCTATAAGTTTAAACTAATTATGTGTTGTAGATAAGTTAGAGTTGTATAATGGGTAGGATTCTTATCTCCAATTCTTGTATAAATAAATTCAATCAATGAAGCTGCGAGAGTACTCTTTTTCAATTAATTCTTCAAAAACTAAACAGGACTAATACCCCGCCATATCCAATTAACTTATTGATGGGAAATCCCGGCTGTTCCAAGGTCCAGATGACTAATCTCCTCTCTATTCTAAGTGTTTGCCTTATCTTTCTTTAAGGTATCAAATGATATTGTTCTCACAAATTGCTCTCCTAGGAATGGAACCTATTTGAAATGGAGATTCCCAACAGAGGCTAGCTTCACTTTATTTGCCAATAATTTTGATACACCTCGTATGCCATATTGCATAGACTAGGGCCATAATCAGCTATTCGGCTGATTTTGGCCCCAAATTGTGAAATGTGGTTCATCTTTTTAAAGCATCTTTATTAACAAAGAAGCTTTCTTAATCATTAAATAGAGAGAGGTGTTTAGCATGTCCCATAAAGCTTTATAAAAGATTAGGAACCCTTCATCTGGTCCTCCTGCTGCTTCTAGTGGAGCCATTTCTGCAACCACTAATTTTATCTCTTCATTCACAGGCATTCTGCACGGGAACAAACTTTAATGGTAGGGCTAAACAATTCTGAAAAGTACTGAGGCCTATCAGAACTTCCATAAAAACTTCTTCTGCTCATTATGGTATGGGTATGAAGGAATCTGGTTCTTGCAAAGCATTAAGGATCCTTGACTTCTGCTTCCACATTAGCTCCTTTTTAGCCCATTATTCTTTCTATTCTAGATGCAGTTATTCCTCCTCTCTCTTTTCTTCTTTTATTAATTATTATCCATAAAACCCATCATCATTATTCTTTGAATATGTACGGGGTATTCACAATAGACCATCAATTATATGTACCATGCAAGCACCCAAAATTCATGTGGCCTTGCCTCATGAGAAGTTTGAACCTCAATCACAATATATATATATATATTATAATCTTTTATCATCAAGACAGCTGTTCTTAAGAGATATTTGTACTTAATTCTACTAACGTTAAAACATACCTTCCTTTCAGAGTTATCTTTGTCTATTTCCTCCACGTTCTCCCTGCCTCTCCCATCACAATTTCCAGAGTTATATTTTTTAATTCCACTTCTTCAGCTCTATTTGGACCGATTCCAACTGCCATGAACCACTTTTCCAGCTAACTGAACTCGGACTGGTCTAGCTTCTTACTGATTAGTTATTGCCACCTCAGGTAACTGCTTTTGCTGATTCGGTTCAGCTGCTTCTGCTTGAACTAACCAACTACTGCTAATTGTTTTGCTAACAAACTTTCTCACCTGCAGCTCAGCAATTGACTCTGGTGCCATGCTGCCCCCTCAAATGTCAGAAACCCGCATCAATAGTTTATTAGAAAATTTGGGTACATTATCTCATCTTATAAACTCATAAATCACATTCGACTCATACTTTTAGGACTTTTAATGTTTCAAATTATTTCAAAGTCAACCCAAAATAACTGTTGGCTAAGAAAGTGCTTCAAACTAACTTTAATCAGATTGAGATATGAAATTTCTGGCCTAGCAAGTACATTAAGTGTTAATTAAAAAAAGAGAATTTGCCACACCCAATCGCATATTAATAGTTTGTTGGAAAAATCTTCGGTATGCTAGTTGGTTTTTATGAATCCATCAATCATCTTTAATTAACATTTTGAATTAGACCGTGGCTCCCTGAAAATTCATAGAATTACCTGAACTGCTGTTACTGAAGTGATATTCTTCACCTGAAGCTGCTTTCATCTTGACATTTGGATTTGAGGATAATGCGACATTACCCATCCAATTTGCAGAAGAAATCTCTGAGTCTGAGTCTTTCATGTCAAAATCTGATTCCAAACCCTCTAATTCTCCTCCCTTTCGAGCTTAAAACCTGCTTTTAAAGTTAATCTTCGACTCAACATTTCTCATCAATCTATTTAACTTCTCCAATCGGTGGTTATTTTGCGCGCATTCTCCATTGCGCTTCCACTCACAACATTGAACATTTGCTGATTCTACGAAATATAATGTAAAAAACACACCGACTTTCCTTTAATCCCCCAAGACTCCATGATGATCGACTTGTACTCTGCCCAGTGCCTTGATCTAAATTGTAACGCGTGATGCAGCAGCTGTACGCACAATTTCATCTTCCGTCAAGGAAGCAGTAATCAAAGAGGAGAGAACAAACCTAGAGGTTTGATTCGAATATCCAGTTTTGTTTTATCATCAACAAAATGTTGCATCATAATCGCTGCTGCTTTGTCGAATCTTCTTCAATCGTTCTTCCCACGCAATTGGCGATAAGTCAGTGCCGGAATGGTCGGTTTTGGGAAGGCAGATGGCAACAAAATGGCAGCCGCAAGCCGAAGCTGATAACTGGCTTAGCGTATAATGGCAGCAACCCTAAAATTCTTTACTTTTTTCAAATTGAAAGAAGAAGAAGAAGAAGAAGAAGAAGAAGAAGAAGAAGAGGAAGAAAAGGTGGCGTAGATTGAACTGGTACGCATTTTAGGTTCAGCTATCAGAGGACTCATTCGCTCATTATTTCCATGGCCGCCACGTGGCACTAGCGATTGTGAATTGCGGAAAGTGTCGAGTCTAAGTCTCAAGGGTAGTCTTCTCATTTTATAAATTTAACATACCCTCCTCAATTTTTAAAATATAACTATTTAATTACTAAATTTTAAATTATTACTATCTACTTGCTCACTAAATTTTATTCAATGTCAACCATTCATCACCCGTTACATCATTGTCTAATGTTATAAACGAAAAATACTCACGTAACTAACAAAATGAAAAAAAAATTAACAAACATTCATTGAAGGATAAAAATATAACTATTTACTAAATTTTGGATTGTTACTATTTACTCATTAAACTTTACTCAACGTTAATCATCTATCACCCATTACATCACTGTCTGATCTTTCAAACGAAAAATATTCACGTGACTAACGGAATTCAAAGTGACCTAATCAAACTCGTTGTCTTGTCACTTGGTGCCTCACAACCTTGCTTTGCCTCTCCACTTCATCTCTCGCGTGCTGATTGACGCTACTGGAACAAAAGAATGGGAGAGAGAGAAACATGGTGCTGCTAAGTTAGTCAAAAATAAGGATTTAATTGGATCACTTCAAGTTTCGTTAGCTATGTGAAAATTTTATGTTTGCAATATTAGACAGTTAATTATGTAATGGGTGATAGATTGTTAACTTTGAACAAAGTTCAATGAGCTGATAGTAATAATTTAAAGTTTAGTGAGTAAATAATTATATTTTTAAATTTCAGTGAGTATTTATAAAAAAAATTTCATTCCGTTAGTCACGTGGACATTTTTCGTTTGCAAGATCAAACATTGATGTAACAAATGATAGATGGTTAACGTTGAGTAAAGTTTAATGAGCAAATAGTAATAATTTGAAATTTAGTAAGTAAATAGTTATATTTTAAAATTTTAATGTATGTTAAATTTATCCTTATTTTAAATTACTGACCATTTGTTCATCTACCTATGGATGGGGAGGTTATCCCAAACCATATAATCAGTTGAAGTTGTCAGTCCAATTCAATTCAATTTTTAAATTTGAATGTTTCAATTATTTTACTTTGATTTAATTTCTACATTAAAAAAATTAAAATAATTAATCTGATCGAACTATTAAAAATGACATAAATTTTTTTTTGCAATTTTTCTTAATTTTTTTACTTGAACATCTATTTAGTCCGTTCAATTCAATTTTTAAAACAAATCCAATTTATACGGTTCTAACAATTTCAAACCAACTAGATACTCACCACTATCAAGAACAATCTCACTCTGTCATTTGAGTCCGTGGCGTTTATCAACTCTTTTAGCTAAATGGAGAGATTATCTCAAATAATATTATTGCTATTAAAGTCTAGTAGAGGTGTTATTGTATTAATGTGTTACATTTTATGTTACATCAATAAGAATTGTATAGCATATCAATATCAATAAGAATTATATAGCATATTAATACAAGAATATCATCAAGAATGTCAGATAGTCTTTAAATCTCATTACATGGGAATTTGATATAATTTTTAGGTATCATTTGAAGATTCTTTGAAAAAAAAAAAAAACTTCTTTTATTTCACATTTACAATATTATATAAACTGTTTTACTAAGTGGGTCTTTGTTTAACATCAATTTAATTAAGAAAATGATGTTTTAACCCCTAAGGGCATAGCCTAACGGCAAATGACCATGTGGAAATGGTCTTGTTGAGGTGTTGTTCAATGGATCCTTAATCGTGATCCCATATTCAACTCGTTTGTAATAGTACGTAACTAAAAAAAAAATGATGTTTTAAGTACAAATTTATTTTTTAAAATTGTATTAATGGACTTATAATTTTGATTAATTATTATGGTTATTAATTCATGGAGATCTTATTTATCATTTCATTAAATCCCAAGAAAAGGTTGATATGAAGTCTCCAATCATGTATTATTTTTAGTGTATTATTATAGTATTATTTTTAGTGTATTATTAAACTTTGTGATTAGTATTATATTATGACATACTTATCAAACACGGCGAAAGGAAAATGATGTCGCCCATATGAACGGAGCGTCCACGCATCCAGTCCCACACGCTCTGATATTTCCCTTTTCCTTCTCCCTCCCTCCCCCTCTCTCTCTCTCTCTCTCTCTATATATATATATATATATGTCTAGTTCTATGGTAAGGTAGAAGATGGCAACCGGCAAGGCAGCCGGAGGGCCACCACGGCCGAATCTGGAGTGCTGCATGTGCGGAGATTACGGACTCTCTTCTGAGCTCTTCAACTGCAAAGTCTGCCAATTCAGATCTCAACACCGGTAAGTGGTAACCCATCAAATATTCGTCTTTTTCTTGACCGCTTTCGATCGGATTGCTATCGGTTTCTCTCGTATAGGCGGTTAGGCATGAATCAGGAATGATTAACCAACATGGGATTCCTTCTGATTCCCCAATTAATTTTCACCCAATTCGGCAACAGGTACTGTAGCAATCTGTACCCCGAAGCCGAGTCCTACAGGGTCTGCAATTGGTGCCTGAAGGAAGAAGCCACTGAGAAAACCCAGAACCATAACTCCTCCGATTCGTCGCCGTCGCGCCGGAGCGGCGGCGGAGGAGACGACCAGGCGATCAAGACCAAGAAGAAGAATGGCGGAAGCGACGGTAATCATGGAGGTCTGAAGCGTCAGAAAGGTGCTTTGATGTTGCAGCAGGCCGGCAGCCCCATCAAGAAGAAACAAGCGTCGCCGGAGGGGTCGCCGTCGCCGTCTGGGGCTGCGGCTGCCCAGAAAAGAGCAGCCGCCGCCGCCGCCGGTAGTCTGAAGGAGAGGCTGAGGAGGACCAAGTCAGATCAGGATATAGCGGCTGGAAGGATCACCAAGCCCGTGTATAGGAATAAGGTGAGACGGTACAAGCTCTTGGATGAGGTCTCAAGTCAATGACTCTTCCTTAATTATGTGAGGCCCTGTGCTGATGATGTATATGCTTATGCTTTTCTTTTTGTTTTTGTCTCTTAACTCTTGATGGTCCCCAAATTGAGTGCAAAGTTAATTTATGATTCCAAGTATGCCCACTACAATTTTCATGGTCTATTTTTTGAATTTAATTTTTATTATTTTGTAACAATGGGTATCTAGACATCAACTTAACTAATCTCTGAGTTTATGCAAATCATTCTGCCACAACCACCCAGTCACTCTTCGGGACACTGCCCAGATCAGTTTGCCTTTAGTGCTCGTTACAACTTACTCCACAAAGAATTTTGCTACCTTAGAACCATTGTAGTTACAGTCGCTCTTTGCCTTTTGACACTAAGCATGAGGCAAACTATACATAGTCTTGCGACTTTGCATAAATTTATGTTTTTAGTAAACAGACGCCCAGGTCTAGTCTTTGTGAGGAGACACCATTTCTCCTGAAATTACAGGGTGCACAGATCTCACTACACAGCTATATAGATAGAGAATCATGTGCTGAGAGCAATGGTTAATGGTTAATTGGTTGGTACACGATAAATTGAAATTTACATTACTAAGTTATGAATTCGATTCTTTATTTTACGCAATAAGACAAACTCTTCATCTATGATTAATCTTTCTTGCCAAAATCAAGGACACAAACGATAGTAGTTTATGCAAAGACGATAATCTTAAGAGAATTACATCAAAATAGGTAAGACATACAAATCCTAACTCTTCTTGAAAATTCAGTTAAAAAATACATTTTGCATCTTATCAACAAGATTGAACTTGCATCAGACAATGCTAAGATTATTATGAAAACTAACTTGGATAATCTTGAGATTAAGCTCATATAAAAACACAATAAAACGTACATAATTGATAAGGGCTTAAGAAATAGAGGATCACGATAATAATTTATAAAATAATATAATATACCTGCGTTTTGGGACAAGGGATCGGGTGCCTTTAAAGGACCATAACTTTTGATTCCATTGAGAAATGGAGGGGATTCCCAAAGTGTGAGTGGTACAGAGACCTAATTGTATTGACTGAAAATCATCTTGACTTGACTTTCTTCATTTTTATTAACTAAAATATAATTATTATTTTCCAAAATATATTTTAATAACCTACAAATTAAATATGTCGAGTAAATTAATTAAAGTCAATAAATTTATCATTTTTTAGAATTTTAGTATGTAATGTTTAATATAAAAAATATATTTATTTAGCTGGGTACTTAGACCTAAGGACTTTCACATTTCACCCTTAATCTGCAACTGAATGCTTATAGTAAGAGTGAACATGCGATCAATTCAGTTACTGAATCGATTGGATTACTCAAATTAAATAGGTTGAATATTTTTAAAAATTAAATTGAATTGACTGGATAGTTGTTTAAATTAAAAAATAAAAAAAATAACAAAATGCAACCAAATAAAAATAATTAAAAATAAGTAAAATTTTAATGAAACAAAAATAACCAAATTGAATTGGTCATTTTGTTAAAAAAATGACATTTTTCTTATTTTGACCAGTTCGATTATTTTTTTTTCTTTTAATAAAGAGATCAAACGGAACTAAGATAATCGAAAAACTCAAATTTAGAAACTGAATCACTAATTTCAATCAATTCGATTTAATTATTTTTATTTAATCAAAATTTTACTCATCCCTAATTTATTGAATTGGGCTCAGGCTACTCCCTAAAATCTACACCTATTCGTGTAATTTTTGACACATTACTAATAAATTAAATTAATTTTTAAAATGTATTTTTCTAATTAATATATACTATACCTCAGTGAAAATTATCCCACTTTTAAATCATGAACATAAGCTCTATTAAAAGAGGGAACATGTTTTCCACATAATTAAAATAAATGGGTCCCATTTACCTATTTAAAATTAAAATAAATTTTAAAAAAATCATATTTAAATAATAAGTTTGAGTATAAATTTAAAAATAATTTTATTATATAGTATATTATACAGGAATTAAATTGATTAAAAAATATAAGTTTAGAGATATAATTAAAATAATAAAAAATTATTAACTAGACAAAAAAATGTGAAAGTAGGGGAAATAAATATTGTTTGGCTTTTAAAATTTATTTAAAATAAAAAAAACTAAGTGACACGTGTGTCACGATGATGCTTTATTTAAAATATTTAATTTTTATTTGGGGGTGCATATATAAAGTTGAATAATGATTGAAGCAGCCGGTTAGGCCAAAGATCGTGAAAGCATTAAATGTGTACACGCACACACACGTGGTCGAGCACAGTAACAAAGTGACACGTGTATCCTTTACTCGGCCACGCTCTTTCTGGGTTTGGAAATAAAGTCACTTGACTTTGGTCCACTAGTTCGTTTATTTTTAATTTTGATATTTTAGGAGGGTCTTATTATCTCTTACAAATTAATTATTTATCTTGCTTTTAATAAATTCGAGATATTTATTTTTTAAATCTTAAAAAAGATAGTCTTAAAAGAATAAGACTCATTTACTTAAAAGTGTTCGGGATAATTATTCTTAGATGGTGTTTAATAATCGAGAAGGTGTAATTTTAATCAAAGAATTATATCTAAGTTAGTATAAATAATGAAAAATATTTAAAGTAACAAGGAAAAAGGGAAGAGAGAGAGGTTTGTTGCCAATCTTAGAGTCGTTAGACCGCTAGCCTTCGCACCTCTAGTGACTTATCCATGTTTAGCGACTAATGGAACCATTTGTTGTTAAGAGAAAAAGAGAAAGAAAATGATACGATGGAAGAAAAAGACTTATAGCCTCGATTAAATCGTGAATACAACTAGGCTCGTTGAAACCCATTAACAATTGGAAAAGAAAGCTATCGTTGATGGATTCCAAATGAATCATCAATTAGCGACATATTAGAAATTTGACGAATCATCATCTTTTTTGTCGTTAAAGATCACCACCACTTACTAGACTTGCTTACTTCTCTACCGTCATCGTCAATCTTTGACAAAAATGAGGATTCACCAAACCCAAAATATCTTTGCCTCATCAAATTTGTTTTAACCCTACGAATGCAAAGCCTTCTTACTATTACCTCTTGTATTTTGTTTTTCTAAATAATGTTTGTTAATCAATATACAAATTAAAAAAAGTAGAATATATAAAGTATTTCAAGCAAAAGTATTTTTTATTATATTTGTTAAATTTATTTAATAACCACTAAAAAAGAGCCACGTGGCTTCTTTTCTAAATTTTTTTAGATAAATTTATATTTTCCTCTTCCAGATAAATTTATCTTGATCCTTACATATAAGAAAAAATAACGTATGTGTCCTCTAATGCATTCTAAAAAATTTAATAAATAATTTAATAAAAATTTTAAATTATTTTTCAAAGTTTTTTTAACTATTTTATATCTTAATTCAAAAAATATTTTAATTTTATCTTAATATAATCTTGTCTCACCTTTATTCTTATCAAAGGTAGACATATAACGGTGGCATCTTTAGATCAAGGAAATGCATGAACAATTTATATCTAAATTAAACTCAAAGTTTAATAAAATATTTAATTTTCTTTCCTCTCATCAGACTTTAAAGATCCATTAATGGCGGTCCCTAGTGACCGACCTGCCCGAAGGACCTCTAGAAGTTTGACAACTTCAACAACAATGAAAAGCTGTAGATTAGATGTCATAAAAATAATAAATAGATTAATTAATCATGCCTTTCATTAAATTTTAGTTGCTTGGTTTACACACTTCTTAAATTTTAAAATTTGTCTAATTAAATTTTAAAATTTTTAAAATTAGCCTCGACACATCCTCGATTACTAACAACATTAAACAAATTAACATTACATTTCTTAAATTTTGGATCTTTAGCTCAAACACTCCTTGAATTTTGTGTCTTTCGTCTTGCCTAAACTTTTATTTTTCACTAAATTAATCTCGGGCATTTTTAAAAAATTTAGAGATTAATTTGCTAAAAATTAAAAGTTTATGAGATGTTTAGTCTAAAAACCTAAGGTTTAAGAAGTACATAGTCAAATTTAGTTATGCCGTTAATAATTAATGGAGAGGTGTCATACCTAATTTTGAAAAGTTTAACAACTAATTGAGAAAAATTTAAAGTTTAAAAAATGTCCAGACTAAATGACAACGTTCAAAAAATATTCTATTAGTTAATTAAATATTTTAAATATGAAATAATTATCACCAAGCCATTACATTTTTATTAAAAAATAAAGCGTGGGATATCTTTTATCGACCTACACAAGTGGTTCATGTCAAGTTTTTATCAAATTTTTATTAATATTTTGATATAAAAAGAGTAATTACCCACAAAAATCTAAAATAAAATTATCTACACCAAAAATTAAATACATATCAATTAATTTCATAATCTTTTATAAATTGGATCACTATTTCCATCTTGTGTCTCTCAAAAATTCAAAAAGTATTAAATCAATGCCTCACAGCCCTATTAGGGTTAGGGGAATAGGGTGAACATAATTTTTTGTTGAATCGAAATAATTAAATCAAATTGATTGAAATTGTTAATTCAGTTCTGTTCAAATTATAGGTCGGTTTAATTCGATTTTTAGATTTGATAATTTAGAATAGTTCGGTTCCATTCAGTCTCCATATTGAAATAATCAAGTCAATCAAAATGTAAAAAATGATGTCATTTTTGCACTTTATTATTTTGATTTTTTCAATGTTTTCAATTTTTTTAAATTTTTTAGATTGTTTGTTCGGTTTTTTAGTTTGAAAATCTATTTGATGAGTTCAATCTATTCAGTTTGAACAATTCGATCAATTCAATAACTAAACTGGCCGAATGCTCACTCTATGGAAGACTTTTAGCCTCAAATCGAGCCTTTTGGTACTTATATCTTAATTTATTTTAAGAATTTTATATAATTTTTTTTTGTACATAGATATGTGTGACTGTTTCTTTGTAAATTGTATTTGGATGCAAATAAGTTTTTGAAATAATTATTTTTTATACTAGTTATCTGTGGAGATTAAAATGTTTGGGGAAATTAATTAAACAATTAGATAAAGAGTATGATTTACATATTCAAATTTTATTTAATAAAATTGGACTATCAAGATCTGGAGTTTTATTTAAAAACAACTTAAATTAAGACCTCCATTTGAGTGATGAATTTAAGTTGTCTAAATAACATTTTTAAAACTCATTCTAGTATTTTTAATTAATATTTGGAAATTTTATGATATAAAAGATTATCTAAATAATAACTAAACTAAATTAGACTCAAATTTATAATTTTAAACTCAAAAGATGATAATTTATGTCATACTAATTATAAAAATATCGTCGCTAGTTTCTATAAATTGATTATATCAAACACAAAACAACTCTGAACCGAATCGAATTAGTCCAATTAACATACAACAATTCTTTATTTTTGTATAAGAGAGATTTAGTAATGGAATGCAATTAATATAAATTTTTTTTTTTGGAAGAGTAGGAAATGGAAAATAATGAAAAACGATGAAAATGTTTCTCCTAATTTTGGGTGAGTAGTGAAAATAAATGAAATTAACATATATTAATTAGTAAATGATAATTATATCGAGAGATAAAAGTGTAGTCAAAGTTGAGACAAATTTAAATTTTTAAAAGAATATTAAGATTTTTTTTTCCTAAAAAGGTATACAAGAGAACAACCAATCTAGGAAAACACCATCTAACCTAGATAGATTGACTCAAGAGATTGAATGATTAAACATCTGACCTAGACCAAGACCTAGACCTAGACCTAGGCAAGACTAAAACAATTAAGGTTGCTCCAAAAACACATCCCAAACCAAGTCTCCAGCTTGAAATTAATAGCAAAGCAAATCGGTGAGCAAATTAACCAAAAGATGCAATGAGAATCAACATGGCCATCTTTAGCATCAACAAAGCCAAAATCATGTTTCCATCGTGGGGGATCGAAAATTTTGAAGAGGGTTTCTAGTAAGTTTCGAACGAAAATTATTATGAAATGAAAGAGAAGAGGACTTAAGAGTCGAGCATGGCACTCAAATACTATTAAGCTTAATATTATCGAAATACAAAACTAAAAATTTTCTATATTTTCATTTCATCCCTTCCCTCCCAATTTCAAAAGACAAAAAAAAGAGAAGGTTTTTAGATGAAAATAAATGAAAAGTCCAATTCCATTAATATAAGCGACCCGACCCGAAACAGAAAACTTAAACCAAAGTGATGCCCCATATGGGGGAAATTTCTGGTTCCTCCTCCCTTCTTCACACCTATATCCTCTCGCGATGTAAAGGGTAAAATGAGAATTCCCCTCCATTCTATACATCGCTTACGCCCAAAATTTGGAGTCAATAAATAGACAGACAACCACACATATATACATGTGTGTGTTAGCTGTAATGTGTCGCTGGAATTTAGTGTTGGTGCTGCAATGGCGCTGGGGCTGGGGAGAGCCCCACATGTCCAATCGAAGCAGAATAAAGCAACCCAACCCTAGAGAGAGAGAGAGAGAGAGAGGGAATTAAGCTTCCTTGTGATATGATTTTTCCGACAGCTCCATCACTCTACTGCTCTTTCGCCAACATCTCCTTCTCCTTCCCCACACATTCCCTTCAACTTCACTTCTCCATCTCCACAACACCTTGGTCTCAAACCAAGAAACACTTTTTTTTTTTTTTTCTCTTTTTTCTTTTTTCTTTTTTCTTTTCTTTCAACTGTTTATGTGTGTGTGTGTGTTTGATAATAGATTCTGCTGAATCTTTCATACTTGAAGAAATGGAAAAGAAAAGACTTGAAATTTATTATTTATCGGCTATGTATGTGATTGGGTGTGTGAAGGGAAGCCATTAAAGCGATGAGAAACAAGAATACTGTGAACTGTATCACTGCAAAACTACTGGCACCCAGGACCATGCATAAGCTTTTTCTGTTTGCTCTACAATCAAAGCTGGAACACTCAACCGTAGCCTCGGAAGTATGAAAAAAGAACAATTAAATCAACAGAAGTTCAAGTAATATATAAGACTTAGAAAACCATGGAAGCTGTCATGATGAACAAGATAAAATAATGAAAACACACCAGAGAGAGAGAGGAGATATGTATATGTATGTATATATATATATGTGTGTGTGGCATTCTGCTGCTAACTGAGAGGGGTAAAGTTATAAAAGATTAGATTTCAGAAGGAGATGATGACAGATATGACTGGAGCTTTGCATGTCAAGCACGTCTGGAGTGACTTGGAATTAATTCCATTGATCCTTCTTCTTGATGAGGAGGTGATGATCGATGCGGTCATCTGGACGACTAAATGGACTACCAAGATTAGAATGCAAAATGGGTTCATTAGCATGTCTCTGATCGATGATGACAGAATGCAAGAAAGACTGATCGGATCGATGGGTTATTGCTGATCTACTTGTTTGTATATAGCTTAGGCAAAGAAGGAACAATGATTCAACACCAGCAAAAGGAGAAACAGAAAGATAAAATTAAATTATTCAGATCAAAACCAGATCGAAAGGAAGAAAATTCACTACAAGACAGGTTAAGAACCCTAATAAAAATCTAGCGATTTCATGACAGTTTCAAGTCAATTTTCCATCTTCTGCTTCGGCATCCTTTCGAGCGTTTTGCGGAAGTTGGTAATGCCGATGATGGCTATATCTCAGGGGGACAAGAAAGAAGATTAGGGCTTTTTACCGAGAGTATGCTTGTTATTGTGCATCCAGACCTTGAGAACTTGCCGCTTCACGCCTGTTTCGGCGCAGAACTGCTGCACGGCGGCTTCGTCGTGCTTCTGGATGCGCCACCCGAGCCGCTCGGCTAAATCCAGCATCTTGTCCTTCTGCTCCTGGGTGAACTTGGTCCGGAACCGCTTCTTGGCTCCGCCAACGCCGCCGCTGCTGCTTGGATTTGACACATCTTCGTCCTCTCTCGAGGTTGACGGCAGCGCTAGCGGCCGATGCTGCTGAGTCGGCGCCACCTGGAGGTACCCAGCCGGATGGGCCGCGGGGTAGTACGCCGCTGCGAATTGGTGGTGGGGGTGGGGGTGGTGGAAACCCTCCCCCTCCTTCCGGTGGAAGTTCCGGTGGCAATTGCACGCCGCGCACTTGAGAGCGTCCAGCGTCCCCTCGTCCCCGGCCGGCATGAACTCGCCGCATCCGTCCACCGCGTGCCCTCCGATCCCCACCGCGTGGTTCTTCAAACACTCCCTGTACCTATAACCTCCGCCGCCGCCGACCTTCCTCCCCCCTGGCGATTTGGGCCTGCCGGAGTTTCCCACCTCGTAATTCGCCGGCTCCTGAATTGCGATTTCCTCTTCTTGCTCTTCATGCTCCTCAAATTCCATCCTCTCTCTCTCTCTCTCTCCACGCCGACAAAGATCTACATCCGCCGCAACCCACAGCCGCAAGACCGGATTTTACATATATAGCTACGAAAATAGTAAGAAATTAAAGGTTTTTATGTGGTGGGATTAAATATATATATATACATAAAGAAACAAATCCAACTTCAAAGCGCGGGCAGGGTTATGACTGATCCGATGAAGAGAAGAGAAGAAGAACGAACAAGATAAGAAGGAGATGACAGAAGAAGGGTGTGGACAAGAATTACCCAGCCCCCCAACACCCCCCACCCCCCAACCAAAAAAAAAAACCACAAGCCTCTTTAATTTACTCCATCCCCAAATCCTTCCATTCCATCCATCTACACCCACTATACAATTAATCTTTCTCTCTCTGTCTGCCCTAAATTATGGCTCTTAATTTCTTCCGGTCACTCCAGGGTAAGTTTACCGGCGTTTGCCGGTGAACCTTGCTCCCTCGGCTGACAGCATCCCCATCCGCATCCGCATCTGCTGTGTGTGTGTGTCTACATATATATATATACATACATACATATAGAGAGAGAGAGCGGGGGGGAGGGTTAAAGTTAAGGAGAGTCTGAAGGAGATTACTTTGCAGTAAGCACGAGAAAGGAAAAAATGAAAGCTGTGTCTGGTCAAATATTGCAGAGTGACGTGGCACTCAACTGATAAGGGCGTGATTGGCAACTCGTTTTTTTACCTCTCTCTTTTGTCTCTTACCACCGTTTATTAATTTCATTTTCACAATATTCAGTTATTGCATGGTAAAGGGCAAAATCAGATTTTAAAGAAGTTCTGTTTGAGCGTGACCTTATTTATAACTTGAGTCCCTTCTCTTGCTAATTACTCTTAAAATTCACAAAACATCTCACACTATCATTCGCTCTCAGTTAGGTTGATGTGTAACTTATTCTTTTATATTTTTAATTGTACCAAAAGATCTCCTTATACTTTTTAAATGTTACAATTAGTCACCAAAAGGACCCATTATACCCTTTTGTGCAATCTGTTAATTGATCAAAATAAAATTATGTATTTCGTTAATATACAAAATTTTAGAATTCTGTATATAGAATTTTATATTTTTTATGTAAATTGCTGCATAAAATTTTGTATAATAATAACAGATAGTGACTAATTATAACATTTAATAAGTGTAAAAGAGTCTTTCGGTATAATCAAAAGCCGAGAATAAATTAGACGCAAAATTAGAGTTTAGAAAACCCTCCTTTCACCAAATACACTTCCAACCACTGAATCACAATATTGATAATTACTATGTTTTATCAACTACTACTATTATTACTAGATGATCAAACCTTGGCTATAACCCCTCTTCAAAAACTAGCTTATCTAATGGTGTGAATGATCAACTTTCTCCCAAACTAAGATCTCTCTATTGTAGTCTCTACGAGCATAGTCTAGCGGTTGGTATCGTACACGAGTTGATTTCAAGGAACTCTGGATTTAGTCGCTATATAGACGATGTTAGTCCCGTGTTTGAATCCTACCGCTAAATTTTGTGATTTACCCCTTCTGTAGAAATTTTAGGACTGAGCTACAGGGACACTCGGGGTGAGAGATTTCATCCTTTGATCCCAAGATCTCTCTATTGCATAATAATAACTCTTTAACTATTTATATTTGTTAAGTAGGTGAAGATATGGGCAATGTTAAATCTCAAAATCATGTTTTTAAGTCTCATGTCTCCAAATTTGAGCAAGGGATAATGTTAATTCTTTAGATAACGTTTAGCCGCCAACCCAAATCCCTCTACTTCTAAACTTACCTTATTTATGTAATAAAAATTTAAAAAGAGAAAGTCGCTATTGATTTCCCACCGGATTAGAAAGTTTCAATAGCGAACTAAAAATCCAAATTAGTCTTTTGAAACTTATAAGAGTATTTTTGAAATTTATTAACTTGTTATTTAGTCAAAATATTATCATTTTTTTAATAGTTAAAAATAAAATAAACACACACATATATATAAAAATTACTTTTGAGAATACGCTATGTCTTCATGTACGAGGACTCATTAGTTTTCGCCACATAGTGGATGACTTTTCAAGTGATGAAACCTTAACGGAAGACGTCATGTGACAGATCACTTGATCTTATCATGTGTCTAATCATATCAACAAGATTAAATGAAATATTCTAATTATAATATAAATTAATAATATTTCAAGAAAAATGTATTCTAATCAAGAATTTTAAAATTATATATACGTCTAAAAGTGATAAAAAATAATCATTTGACGTCCAAAATCTTTCTTTCTCATGTACCAATTAATCTTAAAACCATATTGAGGGTCATGAGAGGAGCAATGATTTGATTTTATAAGTGTCACGTTTTTAATTTTAAATATTGATTAAAGATAAAAATAACTTTTATTGCCACTAAAATGTTTCTTTATTTGGATCAACCACCGGAAGGAGTGATGGCTGATGGGCCAGTAGCCGTATCATCTAGACATCGTTTAGTTGTTTTTGGGCATCTGCTGTGTTGCCTGACTTGTGCCGTGTTTGGCTGGCCTTGTATCTCTCTACTGGGTGTCACTGGGGCCTCTATTCCTTATCTTGTACGAAATTAGAAATTGAGAAACGAATATGATATAAAATAAAAATACAGAGACATCATTTTTTGAACAGGTAAGAGACAAAAATTCAAGGAAAAATACGTAAATAAAAAATATAAATACCTTTTCATAAATATAATTTTTGATATAAGAAATAATTATTCAATCTAAAAATAAATATAAATTTCATAATGCTTTCAAATAAATTTTGGAAACAAATTCTAAAAAAATTTAAAAAAAATTTAGTTAAAGACAGAAAAAAAAATTATCTCTATTAGTAGATGAAAATGAGTTTCAAAATTAAAAACATGTTTTTGATATTTTGCTTATATTACAAAACTATTATGAAAATTTTTTAAGATTGCAAAAATACCCCAAAAATGTTTCTTGATGTTTCGAAAATGAAAACCTTTCTAAAATGCCGAACCAACGCCCCCAAAAATTTTTCATGCATCATAGTTTATTCCTTGGTGGTTAGAAGAAATACGTAAATAAAAAAATATAAGAATCTTTTTGTAAATATGATTTTTAGTATAAGAAATAATTATTCAATCTAAAAATAAATATAAATTTCATAATATTTTCAAATAAATTTTGAAAACAAATTTTAAAAAAATTTAAATTTTTTTTGGTTAAAAACAGAAAAAAATTTATCTCTACTCGTAAATGAAAATGAGTTTTAAAATTAAAAACATGTTTTTGATATTTTGCTTATATTACAAAACTGTTACGCAAATTTTTTAAAATTGCAAAAATAGCTCAAAATAGTTTCTTGATGTTTGGAAAATGAAAACCTTTCTAAAATGCCAAACCAACGCCCCCAAAAAATTTTCTTGCATCATAGTTTATTCCCTTTAATTTAGGGTGGTCAGAAAAAAATACGTAAATAAAAAAATATAAGAACCTTTTTGTAAATATAATTTTTAATATAAGAAACAATTATTCAATTTAAAAATAAATATAAATCTCATAATATTTTCAAATAAATTTTGAAAATAAATTTTTAAAAAATTTAAATTTTTTTTAGTTAAAAACAGAAAAAAAAATTATCTCTATTTGTAAATGAAAATGAGTTTCAAAATTAAAACATGTTTTTGATATTTTGCTTATATTACAAAATTGTTACAAAAATTTTTTAAAATTACAAAAATAGTCTATAAACGTTTCTTGATGTTTCAAAAATGAAAACCTTCCTAAAATGCGGGACCAACGCCCTCAAAAATTTGTCATGCATCATAGTTTATTCCCTTTAATTTAGGGTGGTCAAAATAGGCAATACTAAGTCATAAAACACCACTTTGACTGTGTCGCATCAGCACCGAGAGCAGCTCTAATGGTTGCATTAAATCAATATTCATGTGTTGTATGTGAAATTGTGAATGGCTCTTTAAATTTTGATTTGAATCGAAAAATCGATCTAGGATAGGTTGGATTTTGGTTCCATCTTCTGTCTAAGATTGGGATAAATTGAAAATAAATAATATTATTTATTAATTATTAATAATGTAATATATTATTAAAATATTTCATTTTAAGAAAATTTTTGTTTAGATGATATATATTTGTAATTTTTTTTTAAATTTTATATGAAAAAATAAGAAAAAAATATTAAAAAAACCGATTAGGACAAGACACGACGTGACCCTAATTGATTTAGTCTTCAGTTCAGAATTTTTAAAAATTCAAGCACCGACCACATTTGATTTTAGTTAAATCGAATAAATATCTTTAAGAACATAAAATATCTAAATACAAGTATAATATAAAAGGTGATTTATTACGCATATAAAAAATATATTATATAACTATGAATATATACGAGCATTTTACATTATAAATTATAATTTTTATATAATAATAATAATAATAGAAATATTGAGATAGAGGGTGGAATTTGAGGATGATAATTGAGTTGAGCGAATGGGTTGGGCAAAAGTCATAATCTAATAATCATAAATGTGGCTCTCAATAGCACATGCAATGTTCTTCTTGTGGTTTGGTGGCGAATGATGCACTTACATTACTACACCCGACTCATTACACTAATCCCTAATCATTCATGCAGCGGCGCCACCCCCACCAGTCACCAATTCAACTTCTCGTCGCCCTTTGCTTCTCTTTTTCTTTTATTTCCTCATTTCTTTATTACTGGATCATTCATATTAAAATTGAAATAACTAAATTTATATTAAAAATTAAATTGAATTAAATTAGCCAAACAGATAAAAAAAATATAAATTGATCGAAAAAAAACTAAAAGAAACCAAAAAATCTAAAAAACAAAAAAAAATGACGTTATTTTTTATATTTTAGTCAATTTAATTATTTTAATTTTTTTAAATACAAAAACCATAATAATCAATATTGCCAAACTTAAAAATCGAATCGAATTAGCCATTAACTTGAACCGAACCAAACCAAACCAAATTGGTGATTTTGGTCGACTTAGTTTGGTTATTTTGATTAAATTAAAATTTTGTTTACCTCTAATTTTTAAAGTATGTTTAATATATTTAATTTTAATATTTAAATATTTTAATTATAAATAATATTTTAAAATATAATATATTTATTATTAATCAATAAAAATATTTAAGATTAACCTCTTGGGATAGTGTAGATGGTCTACTGCACGCGTTCGAGAGCTTGTGTTACCACAAGGTTGAGGAATTGAGTCTGTTTTCATGTAAATATCAGTAATTCGCATATATCCGTAGGAGTAGAGCTCGAGTTTCAATTTACACTCACTCGTCTAACTTGCCCAACTCAAGATGTGAGAGGTCATGATTTATAAGGAGACCATGACGCTTGGTTGGAAACTTTTGTATGGAGACACCTTTATTTTCATTATAAAAAAAATTAATATTTTTTGATTAAATTAAAAATACAAGTTTAATATATTAAATATAAAATATACTTTAACAAGTTTTATTAAATTAAAAATAAAATATATTAAATATACTTTAACAAATACCATAACAAGATCTTTTCTTTATTCTTGAGATTATTGGCTTTGCACGGTCTTCTATTGCTTATGTCGTTGATTTTGGTAGAAGAGGTAAATTACAAGTGGAGATTTTACCTTATTACACAAGACAAGGAGTTGAACTTATGATCTATTAGTGTGAATCTCAACTTATTATGAGCCAATCACTTAATCTGTGTCCTGAGGACGACGCTTTCTTTATTTTTGAGAATAATTCATGCTCATCCTCAACTGCTGGACTGTATCCGTGAGAGCCGCTTTCTTCATTCTTTTATCTGGCTTCAAATGCCCTCAGTCACCACAATAGACAGTCTCATTAACTGCATCTTAAAAGAATTTAAAGACTAAGAGACGTAAAACAAGTTATGTTACTTGATATTAAGATTCAAAGTGTTACAGATATTATCGTTGAATTGTAGAGTTAATATATAAATATAATTATATATATTTGTATATATTAATATAGACTCAATCAAAATGTATTTCTTTTCAGGAAATTATACCCTTATTTCTTGGTTTAGTATAAGACGATAAGAGGTCATGTTTAACAAAATTATAAATATTACATAAAAAGTAAATGTGTATGTATGGGAGATTAGAAGGCTTGAATTAATCAACAACATATTCAGCCATTATCCCACTATGTGGGGTTGGCTACATGAATTCTAGACTTCTATGTGGGTTACATCCCAACAGATTGTCTAGAATTTATATTTGGATCCGACTAGGTTTTACGCTGGCTGTCGGCTACCTAACGCAACCCTACTCCTTTATCCGGACTTGGGACCGGCAGTGGATAATATCCCTTGGCGGAGTAATGATGAAATGAAGTTTGAACACCATCTTCACATGGAGAAATTTCATGAGATGGTGGTGAATGAAGATAATTGATATAGTTGTGTTCCATAACTTAGTTGACATAGTGAAACCAACAAGTACAATATGGAAACACAACATAAAGGCTCGAATTAATCAAACTGAATAAATTAAATTTAATTTGTCAATTTGATTTAGTTAATTTTTTTTAAAAAAATCATTTTTTAATTAGAACAATTAAACTTATTGACCCAATCAAACTTTAAAATTATATTATTTTAATATTTATAAAATGACATTATTTTCTTTTTTTATATTTTTTATTGATTAATTTATTTTTTTAATTTTTTATATTTCTTTAATTTAATCAGTTTGATTCAATTTATATAATTTGAATTTAATTTTTTAATTATTAATTGAGAAATTTTTTTAAATTAATTAATTAATTCTATTCAATTTTAATCCTTGATTTAATTTAATTAATTAATAAATTTAGATCTTAAAAACCTACTTGCACACCTCAATTTATATATGAGAATCTTAAAAGATAAAAGGATATCTTAAAATATAAGAAATAAAAAAATATATTTTAAAAATTAAAGAGGGTAACTGAAAAATCATAAAGAGGAAATATGGCCCCACCTCTGCTGACAACTGCGGGCCGTGCTAGGTCAAGGCCCCTAAGGGCTACGGCCTATGACCTGGCCCAGAGATGGACCTTTAAATAAAATAATTTTTGTATATTTAAGTATTAAAAAATATAATTTATTTTTAAATAATATATATTTATTTTTTATATTTAAATAATTTTATCAATTAATAATAAATATATTTGAATCACCTAATTAACTAATAAAATTATTTTATATTAAAATTTATTAAGCATAATAAGTTTATATGTAATTTAGAACGTCTTGTTTGTTAATATTTGAGAAGATAAAAATAATTTGAAATATTATTCACTACAAAAAATTGATGTGATGTATTTTTATAAAATAAATAAATATATTAATTAAAATTATGATTAAAAATTTTAATAATAAAATCTATCAAATGATAGCTGATTGATTTAAAGAATATTAAATAATATTGTCCTACAATATAAAAAATGGCTATACAGCAATATTAAATTATATTTAATTATAATAAAAATAAAATAAACTTAAATCAAATATTAAAGAGCAATTCTACATTGCCTTGTTCCAAAAGGTGAAATCGCTCACTCCGGACGCCCCCTACCCTCGGCCCGACAGGACGTGAGGGAGTTTAACCATGGTGACCTAACCGGACGCAGTGGCTAGACAGTTCTCACCACGCACAAGAAGTGCCCCTCACTTTAGAAAGAAGTTATCCCCACATTGTCGTTTGCGAGTTTTGATCCTTGATTCTTGTTCTAAGATTCATCACAGAAAACATTTTGTGCCCCCTCCTTGACGAACTAGACTGGCCATGTGGGCACAATTCTACATTGCCTAACTCCCCTTACTGATGGCCTTACTAAATCAAATTTGTGCTGACAAAATTACCCCCCACCCATAATATTGCAAATTTGCCATTAAATCTCCTCTAGCAAGTTCTTCCTCACTCTCTCTCTCTCCATTGTCTCTCTCTCTACCGTGACGTGCGTGCCGTCCAGCTCCGGCGTGCGTCTCCTCCTACCATCAACACTCCTCACCAGCAACCGCGGGAAAAGGCATCCTCATGACGACCACAAACGAGAAGGCCCACGAAGAGGCGGCCAGACGATGGGAAAAGGGCAATGCTGGTGTGCAGGTTGATCGCAGGACGGACGGGTGAAGAAGAGCTTAGAGGGGGTGGCAGAGGAGTACCACACGTTGGCGAACGCTGCCGGAGCTTACATGAATTTGGAGGAGTTGAACGTGTTCAATCCTAGGGCTATATTCCCCTGTTTCGTTGTAATATATGGTGGCTTTGATCAGCTGTATTTTTCAATTGTAAAAAGGATTTTAAACATGTTGGATTTTGCTCTTAGATCCAAATTTTCCTTGACCTATTGTTTTACATTTGATTGAATGAAGAGCATAAATTTAACATCTTTAATTATAAACTTATAACTAATAATATAATGAGTAAACTTTATTGTACAAATGACACAGATAATTTATTCTTGGTCCAATCTTACTGGGGTGTGTTGTGTTGTGCAAAGTCGACAAGGAAAAAGGAGAAAAAACAAGGCTGTCAACGAGGAGGAAGAAGGAAGGAGGCAGGAGAAAAGAGGAGGAAGAAGGTTGTCGAGCGAAGATCCAAAATGTTTGAAAGAGGGAAAAATTGGTGCTTTTTTAATAAGTCTAATATTGTTCCAAAATGACGATATTTTGAAAGGCGATAAAGGCGTTGGTAAGGAGAGTTAGGCAATGTAAAATTGCTCAATATTAAAACCCACAAACCAAAAGTAACACATTATTCCTGTACTATCAAAATGACAGATGCTAGTTAAAAAATAGACATCAACTCTTTTTCATTATCTCAAATTATTATCTTTTTAATATTTAAAAAATAAAAAAAGCATAAAAATAGCTTGATTATTCAACTGGTCTAATATAATTCTTGTAAAAACCAGCCAATATTTTATCGAACTTTTTTTTTTATTGAACCAGACTGATTTTCTACTCGATTCACAATCCAACCAATTCAATCCAAGCCCACCCATATAGACCGCATCAATTAAATAGCCGAGTAACATAAAACGTATTGAATCATATAACAAGAGACTTTAAATGAAGATTGAAGAGCTAAAGTTCATGTGA
This sequence comes from Diospyros kaki, assembly GCA_036245055.1. Classification (NCBI taxonomy): domain Eukaryota; kingdom Viridiplantae; phylum Streptophyta; class Magnoliopsida; order Ericales; family Ebenaceae; genus Diospyros; species Diospyros kaki. The sequence continues at coordinate 45,005,080 of BSEG01000005.1, forward strand.
CTAATCCACGTGATGGGATTGAGGCTCTGTGATGATATGATGATCAATGGTTGAGATTAACCACCTAGCCAGTTGTTAATAGAACAGAGTAGGAAGCAAAATACATTCATAAATATAATGCTGATGCATCACACACACACACACACACACACACACACACAGATGCTATATATCTGCCTAGCAGACAAGGCTCTTGCTATACTGCTATTGCTATAGCAAGAAATACCACAGAAGAGAGTGACTTAACCCAGGCATCTACTAAAAGTGAGAATGCAAAGAAAGGAATACCAAAAGCAATGGAAGCATGCCTAACAAGCTTGGAAGACCATCAATGACCTAATCACTGAACAATTGTTCAACAGAGGATCATCGATAGGCTAAAATGCCGAGGATGAACAGGTTCATGTCAAATGTGGCTCTCTGAAAGTAGGAGTCAGAATATGAATGAGATGGATCAAAGTGGAGAAAGGATCCAACAAAAACAAAAACAATCATTTTCAGGATCAATATTACTTGTTTCGGTCTCTACAAGGAGTCAAACTTCAACTGGACACTGAAACAAGAATCACAACAAAATTACAATGTCATCTGAATGTAGATATGGTAAAAAAAAAAAAATCTACAATATATAGAGGTTACACCATGTACCATAGATGTATCACAGAAGAAAAAATGAAGACACTGAGCTCCAGAAACACACTAGAATGCTAAACACTCAAACAGGCAACATACAGCATATCTTAATTCCCTGGACAGCCTAATTTTCCCTGTGAATGACAACATCAGTAACTATTGTGACATAGTAGAGAATTTTACCCATGCGGATCATGAGCTACGTCCCTCCAGCAAACCTTTAAAATTTTTGACAGCACTGTCATAGTTTACGAAGCCCATGAACCAAAATTCATGATTGTCAACAGAGATAATCTGAATGAATTTTTCAGCAGGGTTGACTTTGCTTGTTGAAGGATTAACTGCTTTCAGCTGATGTATTGGGAGAACCACCTATGCAAACAGGTAGAGAAAAGTGTGCAGAGCACTCTCAGTGATACTTAAGGAAAGGTTAGTTATTTCACATCGAACAGAATGGTTAAAGATGACAGTAAGAGGCAGGAGGCTCTGCTCAATTAGTTGTAACAATTAACAAGATAAAGCGTGGAGTCACTAACTAATGCTTCATCTATTGAACATGCTATTTATCTCACGTCACAACTCTGGGTGCTTGATCTCAGATCATTCAGGTCAAGGATTCACCACCACGGGCACATGAAGGTGTGGTGGAAAGCTCTCTCAGTTTGCCAAAAACAAGATCATGTATAAAATTAGTCTGATCAGGCATAGATTACAGTTGTCCTGAGATGCATGTGCATTGTTGCACAAATGTCTTTGATGTAGTCACGAGCCGTGCAGGTTACATAATACATACATTAGGAAACAGAAATTTAGAGTATGCTGAAAAGGGGAAGAAGTCCAAGACTACAGATAGAGTATGCAGTAAAGGGGAAGGAGGATAAGATGGAGTACAAGAAGTGTCAGACAACTTGTTTGCATGTTTTCTGCAGAAAATGATATTGCTAACTGGTAAGAAATAGATAGAACTGAATTCACATCTACTTTTATTTATTCATGAATTACAGAAGAAACTCATAGCCAACACAATATAGCTATAATTAATTGATGAATTAGAGACAGACCCAGAATAAAGGCCCAATAATCAGACAAATGGAATCTATATCAGGAGAACATAGTATTGTAGTCCAACATATCCACAGAACCAAATTTCAAATTAATTAATTCGAAAATGTAAACTCCAAGCTACACAATATGTAAACACAATCAACCAAAGAATAAAGTTGGAGTATCAAGACAATCTGTAACACACAATTTGACACCATACTGTATTTTATGAATCCATAATGTCAATTTAAACTAAAAGACAGTTGATATGTTGCAATTTGTTTCCTTGAGGGATAAATTTCAGGGCACAAGAAAACCTACAATTCAACAACTAAGATTTCAACTTCCAATTCTGAATAACAATCATAGGATTTGTGTAGCTCCTCACTTTGGCAACAAACAGATTCAGAGATTAATGGCCCTGCTGTCTGACTTTAAGCATTTCACCTTGAAAGTTGAAACTGACACTTGGCACAAAAGCAAACTACTACCCCTGACAGATCAAATCAACTTCCTAGAAAAATGCAATCCTACAAGTCTTCCATCAACTATGACTCACCTAGGGTGTCCGCCACTTCTTTTTTTGTAGTGTGTGTTCCGCGCGCGCCCGGGGGGGGGGGGGCGAGGAAGGACGACTAGGGTAGTTCTCTGCCAGAATGTGACCTCAGCAACTCCTATCCTTGTCAAGCCTAGGGAAAACTTGAAAGGAACATAATTTTATACTTGACCGCATGAGAGAGGTACAAGGGGACTGGATGCCCCTCATATGGTATTGTTCAGGGACCTAATACCTCAAGTGAGTTTGCCTCCTTGACCATCTGCAGGAGGAGTGAGCACAAGTCACTCATGACCTCCAATAAGTGTTCTTACCAGTTAACACCATTATCATAGACTAGCACCCTCAGTGCATGGGAAAATGCTCAAGGGATTAGAAACATCTTCCAACAAAGTTTAACAATTTGAAGATCTCCTAATGTTCTAAGAATAGTCGATTACCTTCTTAGAGAAGTATTTTCTTTGGTTGCCTTGATGGCCATAAAATTTAATGTAGAGCTCAAGCTCTTATTGCATTCGAATTTCATTTCAAATGGACCAGCTGGACAAAACTTGATGTGTATCCGTACAAAGTCATTCTATGCCAATGGTTCCACAAGCAGAGTTTCCATATGTCCTAAGACAAAGATGTACAGCTTTATTTATTTATTCATTTATTTTTGGCAATCAAAGTTATATAGCTTCAAGAGTTACTTGATTCAGTATCTTTTCATCAACAAATCACACAAAGAAATGCATCAAATAACACATTTAAACCTGTTACTAACAGCTTCATATTTCCTTTCTTCACAAGTACACAACATCTTCGTTGAAAAATCTTTCTTTTAACTTAAGAACATAGTAGCTCTCTATGTTTCCAAAATTTCACATCTCATGATATCTTTCATTGTATTTATAATAAAGGAGTTCAGATAATCAATATTGTAATAAATTCTAAATTTCTATATCTATGACATATTATCTACATCATTTACGGTTAATAACATAAACCCTATAGGTTGTCACAACTCCGCAAGTTAAGACAGTAGAATTCATAAATGTATCTTAAATTTTATTTTATAAATACAAAGTCACAAGACTCCCACTTTGCAAGGCTTAACAAAGGATCGTAGTTCCTTCTAGAAGTTATAGACATATGCAAGGTAAGGATACCACATTCAACCTTTCCAATAGAAGTCAGTATACCTTATAATAGCTCCATTGAGTCTGATCATCAACTTTGTAAGAAAGGGGATTGTCACTACAAAATCCTAGCTTTGCAGTAGATAAATATAATATCCCCATGACTGGACCTGCTGACGTTGAGAGGTAGCATGCATATGACTTCAAAAGTTTCTCCTCGGGAACAGTCTCAAAAGTTTGTCGAAAGACCTTCTCAATTCCACCTTCTGCAAGAACTTTTGTTCCCTGAGCAATTCTTCCAACTGCAGCATCAGCGAAACTGGGGCCCGTTTTCACTGATCCAATTAAGGATGATAAGTTGAATCCAGACATCCTTAAAGAAATTAGGTAACTAGACACAGACCAAATAATTGCTGATGATAACAAATGTTCATAGTATGTTCTTTTCAACTGTATGTGATACTGCACTATAACTGGGAAATGAAAATAATGATAACTGGACAGAAGAACAGCATAAACAGTGACCTAAAATTAAGATAGAGAGCATTTCCATGTGAATAGGGTAGAAGAAAGATGTACTTGCGCTACAAGTATCAACTTTCATACATTAGTAAAACTGGTCTTTAACTTTTTAAATCATACACGAGCAAGAATAACACTTGCTGAAATGGGAACCCATGCAAGAAAGAGAATCATCCAAAAAAGAGTTCTTACTGGACAACTTAGAATGTCCAGTAAGAAAGAGTTCTTAAGGCATTGACAAGTTTAAAGTCCATTGGCAGCCATTAATCAGACTACTTTACTGCATATAGTCCCGGATTGAAAAATAGGGTTCAACCAGAGAAACATGGTTTAAACAACATGCTCTAAGTGCATTAGATGCAGAGTTCCAGAATAAAACAAGAAGAGAAATAAAGTGTAGAGTAAATGGTTGCCATAGTTAACTCACCAAGATTGTGTAAATTTTCAAGTACCATATGTGCTATCTGCTGGCAGTGGAAATGTTTTCATAAGCATAAATAAACAACATGCGCACATAAAATACGCCATCTAATGCTTACCAAAAATTACGTCAGTTAAGCTCCATCTATGAAGCATAGATACGGCAACATGACATTGTACTGATGCATAGAAAGGGGACACGGAAAGTGTGTGTATATATATATATATATATGTATATTCAACCATCCGTTAATTCAATTAGATTCCCATGTTGATATGGCCAGGCATAAAAGATATTGACGTTAGGTCAAAGAGGTAGAGAGAGAGAGAGAACACAGAACGGAACCCATAGTCCTGAATTATGTCAAGGCTATCAAACATACATTGAAAATGGTCAGAACAGTTGCAGCTAATCACGCATGGTGTTAATGAGTTAATGTCTGCGCGCGCACATAATCCAAATCTGAATTACGAAGCAAAGACTTACAGTGCTGCCACATATTGCCAGCAAGATCCTCGGCCTTCTTAGTTGCCTCCGCCGCCTTCTTTCCCCATTTCCCTAGCACATCCTTAACCGAATCCATCTTATCTACGGCCCCACAAAAGAGAGTCAGCAAACACACGATTACTTGAGATTTACTTCAAATCTTAGAATCTTCAGAGATTTGGTTACGCGTCAATTAATTAACTTAACTAGAACTAAATTGAAAAAATTCCCACACTAAATCAATCATATGATTAAACAGAAGAACAAAACTGGAAGTTGACCAACACTTACTCTTGGAGGAAGAGGCCGGTACCGGCGAGGGAGCGACATAAGGGTTGGACTCGGGCGGCATCGTGGTGGCGGACTCCTGCTGGACCGGAGCAGCAGGAACTTGCTGCGACGAATCCCTCGGGAGATGCTCAGCCGCCGGATAAGGCGGAGGCGGCGGTGGTTCCGAGGAAACAGAGACCGTAGTCCAATCCTCGGCGGGCAGAGAGACGTCTTCTTGATCGAGCTTAGGGTAGAGAGCGGAGTCGCCAGTGTGAGAGCCATGCTGCTGCTGCTGCTGCGGTTGATCTGTCTCTGGCTGCGGATTTCCCCGGCGGGATTGATGATCTGCCTGGTTCGAATCCTGATTCATTGTACTCGTTCGGAGTATTTCGATCGGATATCAGAGACAGATTAATTGCTTATGAATCTTCTGGACTGAACTGAAGCTTTGAAATCGATCGTTCGGGAAGAAAACGTTTGAAGAATTTACGCGTTCGTCGATGCTATCATCGACACGCAATCCACATGACACCTGTTCGAAATTTCAAAAGATCTTCAAATCCGACCCCCGCGTGTACATGGAATGACATCCGTGCCCTTGAGATGGACATGACCGTGACACTCTGACTTGAGATTTAAAAAATAAAAAAAATCATTCACACTAATGTTTTTAAAAATGATAAAAAAAAATCATTGGCTTGAATTTACTCTAATAAATAAAAAATAACTAAACTAATTTTATTATTGACGAACCAACCCATGAAAACCCATCGATTGTCTTGTGGCTAGACGCTCAAGAAATAGAAATATTTAATTAATGTTGTTACTAACGGATGGAATGTCTTAGCTAAAAAAAAAATTACAGGGACCTCCAATGATGTTTTAAATCACAAAAAGTTTTCATGTAAATGGCCCGGCAGCAACGTGTTTAAAGGCAATCTACCCATATATTTAACAATAAAATTACAATAAATTATATGAGTTCTGTGTTGATTAGAACAAGAATTAGTTATGATTCATATGTGCAATGCTTGTATCTGAAAATAACTTTGATTAATCATAATACATTTTTTTCTTTGTTTTTGCCCTCACGGCAAAAGCTCTAGATTTTTGTTTACACTTAATAATAGAAAATTATTTTTTTTACTATTAATAAATCATCATTAAAAAAGAAGAATCAGAATCTTTACTCATAAAAAAATACTTTTATGAATTCCCATTTTTAAGGGGAATAAGAATTAGCTAAGACATATGAAACTCGAATTTAAAATTTTTAATTTATCGATATTATCAGCTATCACCAAGCTATAAGCCTGATGCTTCTTCAATCATAATTCTTGTTCTTCCTTGTCGGTAATCCCCTGTCGAATCCGTTCAACAAAGCTCAGCATGATTGGCAAGCCTTTCTCATCTGAAATAAAAGCAAGAGGCGAATATAATTGCCAACAAAATTGACATAAACTACTAGGATATGGAGAGAAGAGAAATTAATTAGTTTGGAGAAAATGACCAAGTCTTGGAACTGTGTGGCCTTTGGGATGATTAATCACTGAAGATCTACAAATGAATCCAATAGTTCGGTCCCATATTGCTTCAGGAAATCCATTTCTCCTGCAACAAGGAGTAGGCAGATGAAATCAAGACGAGCGTTTGTGTTTTATAAATCATTTTATTTTTGATTCATGACTAGGGCCAAATTTTGTTTGGCTTAATAAATTTTAAAAATTAAATATTAAATATTGAATCTAACTTATAAAACACAAACACCTAAGTGAGTTGGGTTTCCCAAACTTTATCCCTTATATATATTTTTTATTATTTTTGCAACTGAAAGCTACATTTGGATAATAATTAGGGAACCCAATAGATTTGTAAACTCACTTATGTATCAGCTTAGGTGTCACATTTTAATTAGTCTAATAAATATTAAATGTTAACATTTACCATAACCTAACTGATTTTGAGAATCCACTAGGTTTCCAAACTTTTTCTATTACATTTGTTTTTATTTAGTTGTCATTTTTCTTGATTAAGGATTTTTTAAATCAGTGAAAACATATTTTATTCCTAAGAAAAAATATAATATTATTTCTAAAATTAGACCATTTCGAGATCACCATCATAAAAAATATTTGAAAAAAGTATACTAACATCCCTCCAATTTATCTAACTCTGAAATCAAAGCATAATTTTGAATCATATGCAATCAAGCAACCCTTAATATATCATGAACTGGTTGGATATATCATTTATTCGATGAGTTAATAAATTAGATATCTAATAAAATTATTTTTATAAGTCAACTAAGATAAGATTAATTCCTCTACCCCAAAACCTATAAATTGTATACCGGATGACTACTAGAAGAGTAAGACACTTAAACTTGAGATCTCAAATGAAGTGAGATATCACGGGCAAAATTATCCTAAAAGGTTTTAACTTTAAGTATTTGATCAAGACTAAGTACATCCAATCGGGGACACTTATAACAGCATTCTAATTAAGCATTCCCCTGATCTATCCTATGCTGACAGTAACACAAAAATTTAGCCTTCCAATGCAATTGTGGGCCTGTATGTTATAGTTTAAAAGTTGTAACTTTTAATTTATAACTTAAAAAAAGTAAGAATATAGTATTTGTTTTATCTTGTAGAATTCTAACTTATACATTCTACTAACTTTTAAAAAGGGTAGAAGTTAGCTTTTTCAAAATTAGAGTACCCCAACTTTGACAACTTCTGATTAAACGATCACATTTTAATAATATTTTTATGACAATTTTGCTCCTATTTTTAACAAAGAATTACTCTCCTGTCCACGCAATCAAACTTCTCTCTTCTCCTCCGCCATTTTTATTTTCAAATCTCTTCCTCTCTCTTGCCATCTCCCCCTCTCTCTCTCGCCATCTCTCTCTTGCAATTAAGTGTCTTTCTTCTCATAATTCATTAGTTATAACACTTAAAACTTATACATATATATTAATTAATTTTTAAATTATCATTTTATAACTACTAAAGGTATTATGAACAATTATACCAAAATAAGCTATTTTACTGCTTATAGTATCAAACACAACAACTACTTAACTATAACTTTTGAGAAGGTACAACAAACAGGTTCACAATTTATTCTAAATTTTAGAAGTTATAATTTTTCTAATTAAATTGCAACAAATGGGACATGTATTTAGCAACCTACTTGTCATAAGCGTGCCAGCATATTCATACCAAAATAAGTGGGTCTCCAATAGTAATAACATCCAAATTAGTTAGTCAAACCAACAAATTAGTTAAGGGAAATACCTAAAAAGTGGATGGAAGGGCATTGAATTGGAGAGGAATATGCCTTCTCTGCCAGCAATGGTGCCCTCAGCTTTGCTCCTCCAATGATTATCACAAATTTTATTCTGGGCACTTTGGTCATAGCCACACCCTGCAAAAGGAAAAAACAGTTTATATCCCTGCCACGCCCATCATTTCAATACCAATTTGAATTCATTATTTCATGCCAATTGAAGAAGAAAAATAGCTATTTGCAAGTACCTGAGCTTGTAGCCCTGCCAAGGCAGCAGATAAGATGGCACCCTGAAACATCATTCATGGCTTCAAAGTATAAATCAGATAGTAACAATAGAGTAAAAGAAAGAAAGAAAGAAAGAAAAACAAACTATAATATGCATGAGAATTTTCCACACACATCGAACAAAATAATTTATAATTACAGAAAAGAATAACTATCACATAACTGTAATGATGTTTTTGGTAAAGCGATCCATCCAGTAAGGATATGAGTTTTCTTCTTCCTTTCATCTGTTCTACTGATGAGTCTATGGGAAAGGTTTGCTATGTTGTTGCAGTGTTTGACGCGAATTAGATTAGAAAAGAAGAAAAGTAACCTGAGAGAAACCTAGAAGGCCGTCGATAGGCCCGTGCTTGATCATGCAATCCTCTATATACGCGAGGCACTCATCGAAGTTTGTATACTCCGTAAATTCCTGAAAATAAGAGAAGAAAATTATCACAATTGCATCAGGAGATTCCGAATTTGATGCAGGCTTCAAGAGCTAGGGCTGAATAAACAAGAGAGGGAAGGGACCTTGTTGAACTGGAACCATTCGAAATACGGAGGATCGAAGACGGTTTCAACATCGGATTTGCCCAGGGCAGGGAAGGGCGCGTCGACGAAGACGAGATCGAGGCCGTCCAGCACCGAACGCGGCCATTTCTCGACCTGCTTCTTCAGAATGACGCCGCTGGTTCGGAAGCCATGGAGGCACAGAATCCTCGGCCTCCGCTTCTCCTCCATTTCCCGATTCTCGCTTCCCATCTTTTCCTTCCCTCTCCTTCAACTGAATCAAAAGAAACGCTGTGGCTATGATTCTTCTGTCGTCTGTGATTCTCTCTCTCGCTCGCTCCTCTTGCCTGCAGATTTATGTTTCTCTATTTTAATGGAAGGCCGGGGAACACGTTCCGCCATGACCAGTGCCGCGTGAAGAAGGAGAGAAGGTTCGCCTGCACGCTGCACGCTGGTTTCCCATTCTATTGTAGAATCAGCCCCGTTTGACTCTCTCCCTCGCGTGACCTGGCCCGGACGGCTGACCGTTTTGACCATGTGGACTATATTACGTCTTTATTAATAAACATTTATTATATAATAAATAACCATCGACGATTTATTAATTATTATTATTAAGTGTGATATAAAGTGTTACATTTGAATAATATTTTCATATAAAAATAAATAAATTTAATGAATGAAAGTAAAGGAAGTTAGTCCCAACGGTGAACTGATTAGTCAAAAAAATAAATAAATTGCTCAAATCAAACTAACACAAATTGTCTTTTATGGATAAAACAATATTAGACAGATATAAAAAAAATATATTATTTACATATTTTTAAAGTTTTAGGATCAAGTTTGTATTATGAATTTTTGAGCATTCGAAAACAGCAAATCTTTAATACTTACAGTGTATGATTATTATAAAAAATAATCAGAAACACCCACAATACAAGTCTCAAAGAACTCGACTCTATTATAGTATATGAAAAGAGATTTGTATTTTAAATTATATTTAAATATGTAAGAGAATGTACTTATTTATAGATAATTGGTGATATAAAAATCAATTTTCTTACTTATTCTAGGAAAGTGAGTAGCTGAAACATGTTTATAATAGAATTAGATAAATCATATCTCTTAATTATACTCAACAAATAAAAAGACAAATCTTATTCATGATAAAATAAGAATATCAAGTAATTTATTTTTAATGCATTTATCTCGTATGAATAAAAGATAATTATCATTTATAAATAATTAAGTATGTGCCAACATAATCATATTTTTAACAATTTTACTCATTTCCATGTTAATTAGTAACTTCAATGGGTTGGATGATGGACCACTCTCAAATTTTATAAAAAATTTTAATTTTAAAATAAAAACTAAAAAATGTCATAATTGTTGATATATTTATTTTTTTTATTTTATTAATTATTATAGTTAAAATCACTCAAACTATTAGACTATAATTTGGGTGGTTTCAAATATATTATTATTAATTTTTAATATATTATAGCTTATTTGTTATTGTCAATGGTAAGTAAATGAAATTGTTGAAATTAGCGATAGGGGATTAATGTCTTTTTGTCAAACTTTAGGGGGTACGACCCTGATGAAAAGATATTTTAGGGTCTAGATGTAAATAATCCTCCCGCGTAACGGCAACGAAACACGTCGCGTATATTGTTGCAGTTTGAACCCGTTGGTTCGAATTCGGTTTCGACCCGACGCCTTGAATCAATTGAAAAGCAGCAGGCCAGACGACGACTCTCACCGTCCGGTTGAGGACGATTCTCACCGTCCGGTTTTCTTTCTTCAATTTGTCCGGTGACTTGGACGGTTCTCTGATATCTTTATGGATTAGGATCTCTTGCAGTTCTGATTTCAAGCCCTTGATTGTCTCAATTTCTTCTTTCGGCAATGGCATCCGGTTCGCGTAGAGGCGGTGATTTCTATGGACCCTCTCCGTACAGATCGAGGTATTCATGTAATCCCCGGCGATTTCATCTCAAATTCTTAAGTTCTGTTCGATTCTCGAGAATTTGGAATAAAAAGAAATATAAACAAAGAAACCGGAGTCTTATATCGAGATTATCATTGAATTTCACTGTTTACTTCCTTTCTGGTTCCCTTTTGTTGATTTCTAGGGTTTAGGCTTTCAGATTTCTAGGTAATTGCATGTAATATGCGTTCAGCAGATGTAAAACATTTAAAATCATTTTATCGCGAAACAGTTATAATGCGTTGAAAATAGCTAATGGATTGAAATAGTTAAATTAAATAAAATTAATGAAAACTAATTCATGTACTGATATTGGATTAAGTGAGAGCTAGCATTGGCATTTTTTCCCTCTAGCTCCTTAGAATGTTATGCAATACTCAAGTCAGTGTATGCACTTGTGCATCTTAACATCCGCTGACCAGTTCAGCAAGCATACTGGGCAGGCTCTGTCCCGTTTTGCGCTGGCATGGCACCGGAGTTGTATTTTACCAAACAGTTTTTGATTTCAGTAATATTTTGTTAATTTTTTTGTATAGTTTTAAGAACCTCTAATTGTGTACGTAATAACATGCCAGGAACCGAGATTTAGAATGGAATTCAGAAGAAATTGAGGGAGAGAGAAATTAGAAGAACAAGGGAGAATTCAAAAAGGAGAGAGAGAGAGAGAATAGGGAGAAATTAGAGAGAATTTGGGAGAGAATTGACGAGAGAAGACTAAAAATCTGTTATCATTCAAAATCTGTTATCATTCAACAGTTTTCTCGAAACTGTGGCATAGTTTTATATATAAAGCTATTCAGCAGTTATTTACATCTTTACAGCGATTACCACTTCCACTCCCACTACTCCCAACTACTCTTAATTCATAACTGTAAGAAATAACTACAACTGCATTAAACTACGATTACTAATATATCCTTGGGGTCGTGACAATCTCCCCTCCTTGAAAGATTTCTTGTCCCCAAGAAATCCAATAACTGGACCAGTATTTCATCATCCAATCCCTGCTTTCACTATCTGATTCATCCATCTTTGATTGTTCCTTCACCATCTATTTTTCCTTCTTTTTTTTCCCGCTCTTTCTTTCTCCTTCTTGACTTTTTCCTTGGCAAAGCTCTCTTCTCCATTTGCACAATATTAATAATCTTCTCGCGCTGCTTGTCTAAGACCGCAGGTTCCACAATGGCTGAAACATGACCTCCATATCTAGATTTAGACCACCTGTAGTGATTTTCTGGAGTCCGTTGGTCCAAAATTCCTAGTCTTAGGACGTCATCAGCCTTACAATCAGTTTCCTTCGGGCCAATATAAGATTGTTCCGGTCCGAATTGCCCAATCAGAACTTCTTTGGCTGCATGTGAAGCGTCAAAAACTTGATCCAACCTAGAATAGACGCCAAAGGCATACATCTGATCAGATGCATGGGAGATCTCTTTATTGCGACTTTCATCTCCAACATGATTTATAGCCGAATTATCTAATGAATCAATATTTTTTTTCCAATTTAGATTGTTCTTGTCACGACCCTGAGGTAATCTTGTAATTACTTATCTCTTGTAAACCGTTAGGGGGTTAGAAGGCGGGAAGAACGATTGTAACAGCTAGCGTTAGGCTGTTAAGTGGTTAGGAGAATTGTTGTATGGCTAGAGGTCCTTTTAATAGAGACCTATGGCACACAGGGAGGATTACCAATTGAATGAATGAAGGAATAATCATCCTTCTCTCTCTCTCTCTCTCTCTCTCTCTCTCTCTCTCATTCTTACAATCGGCATTACCAAAATTGCTAGCCCTAATCCAAGGGTTGGACAAAGTGGTATCAGAGCCGACGAGGTGGGTTCGGAGGTGAGTCAACGGAGTAGGCATAGTCAGACCGGAAGGGCATGACCGGAGCGGGAACCAACGCCAGAGGAATAGGTGGTGGTTGGTGGGTGGAATCACGGTGAAGGGTGAGCGACGGAATTGACGGACGAACCAGCTGTGGGGTAATCGTCGGTAGCAGTCTTGATTGAAATTCGGAAGCGAGGAGCCTGGGCTTGGGTAGGCGAGCACAGGCAACGACACTCAGTCCAGTCTAGAAGTGGTAGTCGCAAGCGATCAAAGAAGCAAGTTCAAGAAGACGGACGCAGGCTTGGGTGATTGGGTAAGAAGTGGTCGGTGATTGGGAGGCTGTGACTACGAAGATTCTTGGGGGTCGGAAGTAGAAGGCGAAGCAGGAGGTAGTCTCACGGTAGTGAATTCCGGAATTTTCTGCCCACAACTGTGATTCTAGCAAGTAAGGGAAGCAGAGCCAGATGATCTGGTTGTGGGAAGACTTGCAGTAGCCGTGCCATGGCGGAAAAAATGTCGGAAGAAGCAGGGTGCTTCGGTGTGGGAAGGACAAAACGCACGATTGAGGAATTCAGTGCGTCTGGGGATCAAGGTGCTATGGCCGAGGGAACACACTTGAAGCAACTAGAGATCAGGCTGGAGTCTATGGAGTTTGGGATGACCCACACCCAAGAGGCCATACGCGAAACGTGGGAGGACTTGGTAGAATGGAAAGAAGCCATGCAAGCAGCCACGAAGAAGCACCAAGAAGCGTTGGAGAAGCAACAAGAAGCAATGAATCAATGTCAAGAAATGGTGGAGTTGTAGGGACGAAGGATCGACATCATGCTAAGCATGTTGTCTTCCCTACCCCAATTCTAGTTGTCATCAAAATGTCCCCCAAGACAAGCCTCTAACCCGATTTGGCCACATTGGGGCAACCATTCGAGCACACAAGGAATTCTTGACAAAGTAGATCAGACTACAACTCAAGAAGTTCTGGTGAGGAATTAGCAACAGTGGACTCAAACACACGTTACGATGCCAAGATTGGAAATTCCTATGTTCGAAGGAAAGAAACCACAATGGCGGATAAGGAGGTGCGAAAGATTCTTCCAATTTTAACGGATCCTTGAAGATCAAAAGATAAACCTGGTGGTGGCCTACTTGAATGAAGGGGCGGATTCTTGGTATCAAGGATGGGTCCAAGATGAAGGGATGCAAGGAAGCTGGGCAGAATTTGCTGACGGTTTATGTGATCGCTTTGGGGAGAAAAACATGGCAGATGTAGTTGAAGAATTCAGCAAGTTAAGGCAAGAGGGGACTATGGTGGAGAACCAAGCTCGATTTGAGGAGTTGAGATCTATGGTGTGCACGGTGCAATCAGGACTCACCGAGCAGTATTTGGTATCAGTCTTTATTAGCAAATTGAGGGAGGAATTGCAACCCATGGTGAAGATGATGACCCTTACTTCCGTGAAGCAAGCTGCAGAAAAGGCCAAGCTGCACAAAATGACTTTAGAGGCCATTTTTACGAAGCATAATGTTCCCTACAACCCAAGTCTGTTGGCTGGATGGTATGGGGAAGGGAGTTCAAGGCCCTTGCTTACAGGGCCTAATCAACTAGCAGCTAAGGTAGTAGTAAATAATAATGGCAGTAAAGGAAATTTGAGGGAACAGAGAAGGCAAATGGAGCTATGTTTCAAGTGTGGAGACAAATATAGCCCTGGTCATCAATGCAACAGACAACTGATGAATATGGAGGGTTATGATGGGGAAAAGGAAGAAGAAGAAGAAGATGTTTCCCATGAGGAAATAGGTGAGTGTAGGGTGATCACTTGAGAGGAATCACAGTTGCATTCTATACAAACTGAAGTGTTTGAAGGAAAGGTTGAAGCAGCAGCAGAACAGTCAAAAGCAGACGATGCTATGCTTCTACTACTCAAAGGGGAAAGGCAAAACAGTAAGAAGAAGAGAAGGCAGCATCAAGTGTTGAAGGTAGGAATTGGTTGAACCATAGCCATCGTTGTCAATTCTTGGGGACAAGAATTGTTTAAAGGGGTGAGGATTGTCACGACCCTAGGGTAATCTTGTAATTACTTACCTCTTGTAAACTGTTAGGGGTTTAGAAGGTGGGAAGAATGATTGTAACAACTAGCATTAGGCTGTTAAGTTGTTAGGAGAATTGTTGTATGGCTAGAGGTCCTTTTAATAGAGACCTACGACACACAGGGAGGATTACTGATTGAATGAATGGATAATCATCCTTCCCTCTTGATTTCTCCCTCTCCCTGTTCTCTCTCACTCTCTCTCTTTCTCTTGTTCTTTCAATCGACATTATCGAAATTGCCAGCCCCAATCCAAGGGCTTGACAGTTACTCAGTTTCCTGTAAGTTAGAAGTCTAAAGGAAGTACTCCAACACCAGTTTTCTTCCAACACCAATTTTCTTGCAGATGAATGATCTTTCAGTCGGAATTACCTAATCCAGTGTAGGTAATTCATCATCTTCTTGCAAACTGGAAGCATTAGGTAGGATTCTAATGCCTGCTCGAATTGATTGTACAGTGGAACTTGAAAGAAATTCCACTGGTAGACTGACTTGAAATCATAATTATTAAGTTGTCTAGCTTTTTATTAGATTCTTTCTTGAATACTTTCTCCAGCGACTGCATTCTCTCAAGAGTTCCTTTGGCCATCTGCAAAGTTCAAATTCTTCAAAATTTACTCTGCTCACCTTCAATAGGAATCGCCTAAATCAATAGCCAAGAATCGCCTACTCTGATACCAAATGTCAGGAGACCTTGCCTAGGGGAAATCGGAAGAAATCGAGGGAGAGATAATAGAAAGGGAGGGAGAATTCAAAAAGAACACACAGAGAGAGAGAGAGAGAGAGAGAGAGAGAGATGACTGGAAATCTGTTATCATTCAACAATTTTCTCGAAACTGTGGCATAGCTTTATATATAAAGCTATCCAGCAGTTATTTACAGCTTTACAGCGGTTACCACTTCCACTACTCCTAATTAATCACTGTAAGAAATAACTACAACTGCATTAAACTACAGTTACTAATATATCCTTGGGGTTGTGACAAAACATTACTTCGACTTCAACTAACCACAAAGTTTATTAGTTTAGCAGTCCTTATGTTGAATACTATAATACATATTTGAAGAGTGGCATATGAAATGAGTGAAGTCAAGTAAATTATGAAATGGGTGACATATCTGAATGTTTCACTTATTTGCCCTTGAATGTCAGAGATGGACTTAGCACAAGACAATCTGCTAGTTCTGATGAAATCCAATTACAGATTGATCCGATGACTGGGGACTTGGATGAGGAGGTTACAGGTCTTCGTAAACAAGTTCGACAACTGAGAAATGTATGTGTTATCAACTTGGTGTAGTATTTCTTGCTAATTCTGCTTGGACTACAGGCATGTAGGACATGTATGTATCTGTGGTTGTCAACTTCTTTAGAATATGCACTTTGAGCTCCATTTTAGTTGATTAAAATACTTTTATCACAAAATATTTGTCTTTAAAAACTTTCTTGTTAAACAACCCCCCCCCCAAAAAAAAAAAAATAGAAAAAGGAAAATATTTTTCGGTCAGATTCATTGGAAATTGCAGCAGAGGGATAACCATAAACAAGTTGTTGCACACATGGTGCTCTAGTAGCCTGTCCAATTATCAGTTGGCTGCTTACCACAAAGCCATTTCACACATGACTTTGATTCAGTCAACCATGATGGAATCTGTGTGTTATATGGACTCTCTAATTCCCTCTTGTATCCTCTATTCATGGGATATATCACGCTAAGGATATGGGATATATGTGTGAAATCCATTCCCAAATTGGATATGAATTTTACATCTAACAATGTTTGAATAAAGAAGCTTATGTTTGACAGTGAGAAAAGATTTCAAGACTTTGAAGTTTGAAGAGAGAAATCTAAATTGTTCATGAGTTCCATTGATGTTGCTGCAGGGAATATTTTATGCCAGGATTATGGTATGAAATACAAACTGGAAATAAAGTTGTAGCTTTCTACAGAAATCATTTTGTTGTAGACCAATTAAATGGAAGTGGCACATTTTGTTAGAGCATTTGCTTTATGTAAAAAAAATTTACGATTATCTAGAGATTAAACTTCAATAGAAACTAAGCCTATAGATTTGGAGTGATAAACTTAATAAAATATATATAGCATAGCTGGGAGGTGGTGAGACATGGATCTACCACAAAATTTAGCTTCATTATAAATAATTTGGAGAGAAATCAATAAAATCATGATTAAGATATAGCACATAATATCAACGTGCCAAGGTTTTGAAAACATTGATGTGTCACAGAAAATTTAGTAGATAATATCAATGCACCAAGGTTTTGAAAATAAGGTGCGCAGCAATTATCTCAGATCCCTTATTCCATGAAAGAACCATTACTTGTAAAATAAAATATAAATGAATTACTTGTTTTTATTTTTCCAGGAAACATATTTGTTATTGAAGTAGATTGATTAGCAGATATTTTGACTTGATATGCTACTTCTTTTTTTTTTCCCATTTGTGTAATTATATTATATCATGTCATGATATAAGTTACAGTAACCTTACAAAAAATATGGTCATAGATAGAATTAGATAGAGATCTAGAATTCATGCATCTGACACCGCCTAGTGGGATTAAAACTTGTAATTGTTGTTGCTGTTGTAATGCTAGTTATATCATGTATTGTTTGATGGACAACATGATCATGGTATATTGCATTCTTTAAGCAATTATAACATGTAGGGTAAATTATACCATACCCTTACCTCTGTAGAAAAGACACAATCTAACCTATAATTTAAAAGTCTATAGTTAGCCTCGATGTGTTTAGACTAAAGAGCAAAATGAATGTCATGTAACAGAGTTAGGAGAAATCCAAGAAATGGATGAACACATAATCCCCATAATATTCACTAAATGCACTTAACTCCCGCATAATTCAAATATTTTTTGGCAAAATAAGTGTTTGAAAAGCATGCTTTGTTGAATTTACAGGTTTTGTTTTAGTTGCAGCTAGGTGAAATTATGGGTGGAGTGGAGTGTTCATGTTAACCATCAGAAGGTTGTCTGTTTTAAATGCAAAGGGGAGCAAGTAATATTTATACTAGAATTTAATGTGATGTGCAAGAGACATGATGTTAAGGAACAACAAAATGGAGCCTTTCTTTGAGCATCCAAAAGTGGCTTCAAGTGCTTAGAAAATGCGTGACAGTGTATTCCTTATGTAGACTTGTAACTTTATTGCAGTTTTGGCGTTTCTCTAAGAAGCTCTATCTGTTCTAATTCTGAAAGAAATCAACTGTCTAAACTTCATATATAACCATAATTGGTTCAGTTCCCAAATAGTTGCGAATCAAAAGGAAATTAGGGTTGTCTTTATCTTGTGGATTTCTTTAAGTATGGAGCAGAAAGTTTATTCCATTGGAAATTATAAGTTTCTCCAAAGGAAGTGGAATAATTTTTCCTAGATATGAGACTCAGTTTTTTGTTTTCTTGATGTGATAAGTAGGAGTCAGATTATTCTAGACTGCTGTTGTTTTGTTACATGGCCTTCGATGCCATGCGAAGATCAGTTGGTACTGGAAGATGTTTTTTTTTTTTTTTTTGGTTTTGTTTTTGTATTGAGTTATCTTCAAGACAAGGGACTTATGCCACATGAAGATGCTTCGTGGTCTTTTTTTTCTATGTTGGATTGAGCATAATGGAATAGTTTTCTGATTTAGATCTTTCAAGTTCATTTTGGACAGTATGAAATATTATCTTCATTCTTAGTATTTATTATTTATATAGCTATCTCCATGTAGGGGATTAAGGCTTGGTATTGTTGACGTGCAAACTCGCATTTGCAGCATCCTCATATGACTTCAATATGCATTTCTACGGATTTTAGTGCTATTGTCATTTGTCTATTTTTTTTTTTTTCTTTCTACTTGTTCTATTCTTTAAGCTCTTATTCAAGTATGGCATTGCAGGTAGCTCAAGAGATACAATCAGAGGCAAAGTTTCAGAACAACTTTCTCAATGAGCTGGTAAACTATCATCCTTGGAGCCCTTTGCATGATTTTTGGTTTATGACTTAAACATAATTGGACTATAAGAAACTCTAAAATTGGATACAGCATGGACATCTCAAAATTGTCACTGCGAGTCTTTGGAGACACATCCTTAGATAAATATGTCTAATTATATATAGCAATATAGATAGATTGTGAGGTCTGCAACTATCAATTCGGATTTTCTTGGAATTCCATTGCTTTCGGATGAGCTTAGTGGGCTCTCTTCTTCTTATAGGTATCCCTTTTTTTTTTTCTTTTTCTCTACTCTTCCATCAGCTGCTCCTACATTTTTCTTCTTGTTGAAATTTATGGATATCATTATGAGTGTTAAGGATAGTGTTACTATAGCATACATTAGATAAAACAAATATTTATAAGTATGAAGAAAAGCTTGAGCAAGTATCCCGCATGACCGAGAAATGTCTGTCGAGCATCAATGTCCGGCACAGTAAAATACACCTTTGTTAAGGTGCCCGTACTTAACAAATCAATAAATCATGATCTTTTGTACAATTTGTGGTAGTTTATAATGCTAAAATAGGCAGCAATTGCAGTTGGGATCAACAAATAATCCTACTCTAAGAGATGTAATTGTTATAATTTAGCATTGAATTTAAATTCTGAATTTAGGATTAATTGGGCAATCTTGCATAGATTGATCTCTCTCTCTCTCTGTTTTTTTTTGATAAATGATTTTCTCTCCTGATTCACATCAAGATAGGGCAATTTGCCTAATTCATCAGAGGACAAAAATGCAGTGGCATTTTGATGAAGCAAGTTATGGGTCTCTTGAATGTTGTATTTTTTCTCATTTGTAACAGCAAATGACACTGATCAAAGCTCAAGCAGGGGTGAAGAACAACATGAGGAGACTGAACAAGAGCATCATCCAGCAGGGATCAAACCATGTGGTTCACGTTGTTGTTTTTGCCCTTGTTTGTTTTACAGTGGTCTACTTCTGGTCCAAATTTTCACGAAGATGAGAGCTCAGCTCTATACCCTCCACAAAAAATCGTGTGGCCTGCCTACTACTTCACAGAAAGACCTGGAATATCAGTTCCTTCCGTAACATCCATGTTCAAAAATGAAAAACCTTACCTTCTAAATTGTACAGCACTACTGTCAACCACATCCTGAACTGAACAAAGGGCACGTCCTGAACTGAACAAAGGGTACATGAGCAAAGTCAGAATTAGTATAAACTACTGTCAACTACCATTCATCTATCTTTCAAATTATCTTGGTTTTGATCCAAAGGAGTTCGCATTTCCCCATGGATATATCCTTGTGTCCCTAGAGTAGCTAATGATTTCTGTCAAAAATATAAAATTAAGTTTTATATTTTTTTAATAAGAAATTCAAGTTCTAACCAATAACCATTCAATAGAAAGTTAAAATTAAAAAAAATATATTTTTATAATTGAATAGGCCTTGTGGTTTTCAATTACATCAATTTCCTAGGAGTAATTGATGTAAAAAAATAAAACTATTTTTAAAAAATAAGAACAAATGAAACTTCAACTATTAATTCATTCCAAATAAAAGTTTGTGAAACGTAATTAAATTTTATATTTTAATATGTAAGAATTAATTTACAAATTAATTCTAGAATCCAAATTCCAAATTTTAAATTTCACTTAATACAAAAAATTAGCCAAAAAAAAAAATTATTAAAACCCTAGTTGAAGAGATGCAAGGGATTTGGAGTAATAAGTAGTTAAAATTCACTTCGCGCTTTGTGATTTATCTAAAAAAATTAAAATCAAACTTGTTCAGCGAAATGTTTAATTTATCTAATAAAGAACATTTTTTATATAGAATACGTACAAAGTAATTATATTTCTCAATAATATGTAAAATATGGTTTTAAATTAAATAAATTATCTTTATTAAATTAATTTTTTTTCTTTAACAATTATGGTTAAAATTATTATTATTATTATCAAGGGATTGAGTTCACAAGCTATCAGAAATTGTGAGGAAAGGAAAGAATAAATTGAGGACACAATCATCATTGCAATTATAATGGGCAGCTCGAAAGAAGGATGTAATATTCTCATGGCTCCAAAGGCTTCAAGAATCCTCTTCCAGCTGGTTGAACAAAATAAGTTCAATCCGAATATTTACCAAATAGCACATTATCCACCAGGACCACCACCTTGATTACGATAACCGCCCAAGAAAAAAGGGGTCATGTGACACTAAGCATGACCCAACAAATCCCTTATCCCAACTCGATGTGATAACATACATCTCATCCCCGCATGATCCCTTGTACATAAAGAATCGACTTCTACCATATTTATATATACTTGGTGTTGGTTTCCAAATAGATTTAAGTTGTGATCGTTGCCCGATCGAACAATGTGACAACGGACGCACAGGATGTCACCATCCTCATAGGCCTTTTGAGTTGGAGGACAGCCCAACTTTGCTCTCGACAAGTAGGCCAATAAGGATGGCAACATCCTGTAACATGACGCTAGCCTTGCCTCTTATGGTAAGGTGGAATGTGTGCCTGCCTTCATCACTCAACCAAGACAGTGATTAAAAAGCCCACGATAAGGTAGAAGGTGCGGCTCTCATCGCCGCCTTGGTAGAGAGGTGGGGGCAAGAAACACACACCTTTCACCTTATCATAACAGAGGTCACCATCATGCTACAAGATGTCACCATCCTCACAGGCCTTCAAGTTGGTGGGAAGCCTTATCATGCCCTCAACTTGTAGGCTCATGGAGATGGTGACAACCTGTAAGATGATGGCAGTCTCTCTCATGATAAGGTGAAAGTTGTGTGTTTCTGTCCCCACCGCTCGACCTAGGCGGTGATCAGAGCCCAATTCATCTAGAACCCAACAATGACTGAACATGGTAGAAGCTGGAATGTCCGGTTTCTTTGGCTGACGAAGATTAGAGAGGTGGGGGCAAGAAACAAAGGAAACAGTATCGTTTCCTTCCTTCCACTGTGCTCTGCATCCCGCTCATCAATAATGCTGCTTCGGTCTTCTTGCCATATTTAACTGCAATTTGTAAATTTGCATGGAAATAGTTCAGTATTTGATAATGAAAACTCAAGGTATAAAGTTCCTTGAAAGACAAGATAAGCATGTACACATTAGAATCTGTTAAACACTTTCATGAGAATCAACAAAAAAAGGCTCTGTTATAAGTCAAAAACAATGGTTTCTCTGGAAGGAACAAGATCAATACGCTTGTGAGAGTACCATTACCAAGTTGATGAGATGTGCCAGAATCAGATCTCTTAGTAAAAAGAGTACAGAAAGAAGAACAAGTTTTAACATACAACTACTCACTCTACTATCATCCTGAAATACAAAGAGTTTGCCTTTTATTTTTCTTCAACGAAAGTTACTGATTTCTATGACATAAAATTTCGGCAATTTAACTTGGACTTGGGGATGTTATACCACCACCTGGGCAAAGGTAATAAGTTAAATCCTTGTGAGAAAAAGTTATACCTTTGTGATTAACTATCACACCAGGAAAAGCCACAGCAGCAGACATATTTCCAAATGAAAAAAAATTAAAATTCTCAGATTTCATTAAAGGTATTAATAGGTAATGATTTTGAAATAAATGACAGGTCTAGCAAAACTTCCAAGTTTTCTTTTTTCAAAATAATATTACTTTAAAAAATTACCGTAACAGTATGGGGTTACAAATAATTACCAATTTAGCGTCAGTCACCAAACTTAAAATTTTTGTCTAAGTGCGGGAAACAATAAACGCATTTGGCAAGCGCGTTTATTGTTTTCATAAAAAATCACACTAGTCAAGTGCATTTTTTTGATAAAACAATTAACACTCTTGGCAAGCATGTTTATTGTTTCGTTAAAAAAACACAGTTGCCAAGTGTGTTTATGCATTTGCTTTTCCAATACTGATTGGTAATTATTTTCAACCCAGCACAATTTCAGGACTTTTAAAAAGTATATATTATTTAAAAAAACGCCAAAACTTCCAAGCTTCGACCTTTTCTGGCAGAAACAAACTCTGGCTACCAGTGACAGGACACCTATCTAGGATCGTTACATCTTTTTGGACAGAAACATCTGTTCAAAATTCTTAAGGTTAACTTCACAAGAGGAAAAAATCTTATTATCAGCAAACTGAAGATGAGACTTGAAATCTATTCCTATTGCCTGCAGTCTAAGGTTTACGTATTAGCATACAAAGGACATCCACCCTCAAAAGTGAATTACAAATGTATATATGGTATCCTCATTTCAAACCCGTAGAAGTTTAGATCAGCCTTATTGTGAACCATCACCAGAACATCCAAAGACAACAACCAATTGATAATCCATGACCTCCCACACACCAAATCACCTCTTCTTCCCTAACAAAGTCAAGGAGTTCATAGGTCCATTATAAGAAGACTTTTCAAAGTCCACCGCACATTTAGTTCCTTCTTAGAAAAACTGTCTGATGGAGAAAGTCTCTTAGAAAAAGAATGACAAGTTTTGTTCTACTAGAATCCTGTAAATATATTTTCACCCCACTACACTATGGTGGATATGTGGAGTGGCAGGAATTAGGGTAGGCAGATGACAATTCATCATCATAAACTTATTTGATGTTGAGATGGAGAAATTAGATATTGATGCTTATCATGCTATGTCAAAGTTGTGGAAATTTCAGCAGGAGAACTACTAAACTTATTTTGGGTCACGATATCATACATGGGATGGTATATGATAAAAAGAATTACGGGATAACATATCATGAGGCTTACTTTTTCCTGTGATGAGATCTCGGCTAGCCATGTATTAGAGTATCCTTGTGAGCCCTGAGGAAAACGTCTGCCTTCGCAGCTGCTTGATTGACTTCCTCCCCCCTCTCTTCTATCAACTTCATGGAAAGTTTATAAACAGAAATCTATTTACAGTACAAAAAGGTAAATTAATATCCTTTTCCCAGCAATGAAAATAGGTAATGATAAATGAAGAGACAGAGAAAACAAAAACACGGTGATTGACAACAGTTCCTCCTGCTGTTTCAGAAATTCATAAGAATACCAATAACCCCAGATAGAAAGGGATATTTAGCAATAACCCCATATGATTTAATTCTTAGTGTTGTGGATCAAAGAGATGACAGTCAGTGAAATGTAAAAGATAATGTCAATGGTATTAATTGGAGGAGGAAAATACAGGTAGATCCCTATTTCATTCATTTAATAAGTACCACACTATGTTATTCTGAAGTGAAATATTTAAAAAATAGTACAAGAAAACAGAATTGTTGTCATATATGCACACCAAAAAGCCTTCCTTACTGCCTATCATATATGCTTAGCAACAAAATCGTTCTCATTATCTGCATTCTTATATACTTTTTGTTTAACATTTAAGCATATATGTGATCTGGTAGATTAAAGTTGATAAATTTTATTTAATAAAGCACAAAAAAGGTATGCTGTGCACAAATTGTTATTTTGTTCTCTTTTCAGCCAAAAAAAAAATATTGTATAAAAATAAAAACCACACTTAGTTGAAACTACTACGGTTTTTACATGGTGCCTGTCGTTACCAATTTCCTCAGATACTAACCTTTTATTTGAAGAACATCTAGAAGCCACCAAGAATAAATCTAAAGCAGAGTCGTTTTTACACCTTGAAGGGCTGAAGTAGTGCAGAAGTCTCATCATCTATTTCTATTCCATCCTCCTCCATCATTCTAAAAATTTCTTGAACTGGCTGTTGAGTGGAGGCATGCATTCTAAGCAATGATTTATATACCGACAAATTAGCAAGACCAAAACACCTAGTAACCTTGAGATAGTGCTTGGCATCTTCAAAATTTCCACTCTTTTGGAAGAAGTCTGCAATGGCCACAACAATAGTTGGCGATGGCCTCCAGTCACACTGTTTCAAGAGAGCAAAGCCTTTTTTCATAGCATCTATGGCTTTATCCATATTCTGGCTTCTTACCCAACCTTCCATGAGTATCTCCCATGTCTTATAGTTTGGAGATCCACCTTTCTCCAATGTGCGGTTATGTAATGACTCAGCTTTCTCCATTAATCCATTCCTCATGTATGCACCTAAAAGGACATTGGAAACTCTAATATCATATTTGCTACACTCCGATTCATATTGCATGAGAATCTTCTCAGCTTCTCCAATATCACCAAGCTTTACCAAACATAACAAAATGCACATGTAATTGGCAGAAGTTATTTTCCCTTCCACGGCTTTGGAACTTTCCCAAAGGCGAAGAACCCCATCTTTATTTTCTGCAGAGGCATAAAGTGTAATGAGGAAGAAATAACCAAGGCGCTTAGTGGTAGATAGCTTTCTTTCTGCATTTTGAAGGGCCAATTTAGCCTTCTCGAGAAATCCTGATTTTAGGTAGATATCAGCCAAAGTAGACAGAGTGCTCCATCCAACTTCAACATCCTTGTCATGCCTCATTTCTTTATAAACCATCTCAGCTGACGCAACCCCAGACACCTCATAACAAGCACCCATCCAAAGGTTGTAGGAGAGGACATTTCGCAATATATTCTTTTGCTTCATTTCCAGGATTACAGAGGGCACTTTCCCAAATTGAGACGTAGCCATATAAAGCTTCATCATCTCATTAAACGGATGAGGATTCACGGTCAGACCCAAGCCACTCATCCTTACCATGAGGGCCTCAGCTTTTTCAGTGTCCTTTTCTTTAACATAAGAGCGAAGAAGAATCAGATAGCCAGCTTTCTGGGACACATAAGGCATGTTTGCAAAATACTCCTCACCTTCCTTTAGATTACCCATTTTAATGATCAATTCCAGCTTCATGCCATGATCAGTAGCTGAAATACTATATCCATTGTGAACTTCCATCCATGTAATTATCTACATTGAAATAGCAAGATATTTTAACCACCATTCTATTGGTCTGTTAACTTAAATTGTCAATTGGCCATGCATGCACACACGGTTGGGGGGGGGGGGGGGGGAGGGGGAGGAGAGAGACATTGTAGCAGACTAGCAGTGAAAGATCTGGAATTATTAAAAGGAAAAAGGCAGTACTTCACAGCGTTTCAGTAGTCAATGCATTTAACAGAGAAACCAACAGTTGCACAGCAGAGTCACAGCAACAACTTTAACACACAGACATAAAGCATTTAGTTAATAATCCAACACACACAAATTGTATGAAATCAGTCAAATATATTTGACTCAGAAATTCTCTAAGTCTGTCACAGTATAAACAAATTCAAAGGCAAAACATATTAAAAGAATGGCTAGTCAAGTTATCCCCAACAAATTCACAATCAAAATAACCAAGTTTAAAGTTTAATAAGATGAAATAGTTGTAATTCAATATATCTCATCAACAATGCACATATATTTTATAAGGTGCGCAATTTGATTAAGAAGAATGCATATATGCATATATAGCTAAAATTATCGAAACATGGAAAAAGAATAAGAAGTTTGAAGAATATCAACATTAATAAGGGAGGGGAAAAGGCAAACAAACCAATAAGAGGATCTTCGAACTAGATCGGTAAACATTTGATGTGAAAGAAAGGGGAAGAGGCTTCTTAGAAGTGGTGTAAAGGGGATCATAGGGCCATTGTTTCTGTTGGCACATAACCTACCACGGTGCTGCACAATCTTAAAGCAGGTCTCCTGTTCACCATCCATTCTGTGTGTATGTATATATTGATGAGTATTGAGTATCTGTATTACCAAACTATATTCCTTCGAGCTCTTCCTACGATCTAAGGCTTTCATACTAGTCAACTTTAATCAATTATCAACCATAATTGATATCATCATTTTTCTTGCCTACACACAATTAAAGCACTTTGAAGCTCCATTCATCATTTATTTGCCATGGTGTCCTTTAATGAATGTCAAAAAAGTTTATTTTTCTTACTTTGGCAAACACTGCTACACTTTGATACATGAACACAACACTTTGATGCATAAACACTATGACCCAAAATCCTAACGATACTGACTCCATCATCCAATAAGTCCACTCACTTTGTTAGTCTTCCCAGTATCATTTGACCATATTACAGCCCTCATCTTAATTTACTATAAACCTGTGCTATTGTACTATTATTCATAGCTTCTCATAAGTAGATAAATCTAATCTATTTTAGGATGCTGGAAGAACAAAATAAACTTTTGCAAAGGATATCAATGCACTAGTTAGTCACAGAAATGAATTTTGTGCTTTGGCCATAGTCACCCCCAATTTTTATTTTGTAGTGTATTTGACAATCATCCCATCCTGCACACTCAACAAGAGGAAAAAACACTTTATTCTCTTACTTATTAACTTCTAAGCAGAGACTCAAATCTTTCTAGCAACAATTTAGTGTATAAAAATAGTTTCCTAGTATTTTCAGTCAGAATCTTCACCAAAATTAATAAATTCAGTCAGATTTAACATTCCCTATAGTCAATCATCTTAAACACCACTCCAGCAACCCTAATCTGAAATTGGTGCTCATTTCAATTTCTGAAATTCAAATTTTACACCAAGAAATCTTGAGAACGCTTAGCAAAATGAACCACTGAGCAATTGATGACCTTGAATCCACCTTTTTCACAATTTATAAATCATAACAGCCAAAACAAATTTCCGACCTGGGTTTGCTTAACAATCCGCTCAAGAAAATGCTAGTTAATTTTTATATCCACGAAGAAGTTCCGAAATATAGTATGAAAATCCAAACCTCGAAAGCATGTTTATAGCGGCGGCGGCTCATGAGTTGCCTGGAGATACGGCGAAGCTCAGAAACCAAAACTTTGCGGCCTTCATCGACCCAGTTCTGAAGCACGGTCGTTGCGCTCCCTCGGGAAAACGGAAGCCCACAAATTAGGTCCTTAAGATGGAGGCCTGGCCGGCGGGAGATTTTGTTAGGCGGCGATGATTGGCGAGACGAAGATATGGACCTCCGCCAGATTCGGCCAATAGTTGGACAGATGATGCTGCAAATTAGGTCTAAAATTCTCAGAAATCATTGAGATCGTATTTACATGCATATTTTAGACCAGAAGATGAACTTACCGATTGAGATTGTGAAAGAACGAACGCATAGCCATGGCCGATCGGTTCCCAACACAGGCCCCAATTGCCACTCTGCAGCCTTTGTTACATCTTCCCCTTCTCGGTTAATTACGCCGCCCCTTCGCCAATTTGATGCAACAGACGGGAAGGAGTAGCAAAACCAAGTGAAACTTTGGGCTAAACAGTATCGAATCGAATAAATATTTGAAAATTAGGGTTTAACGAAAACCCCAAATGTCATCTTACCATATGTTTGTGAGTTTTCCAACAGAGGGGAATTAAAGAGTTTATAAATGTAAGGAAATGGACGAGAAGGATGTGGAGGTCCGGTTTGGGATTGAGGTTTGAGTGAATAATAAATTTTTTGAGTTAAATTTATAATTTTAAGTGACTAAAAAATATATATAAATATATAATTAATTATGAGTCAATACATATATATATAAATTATAAAACCTTCTTCTCCTAGTTTGAGAGTTAAAAATAAAAATAAAAGGGTAAATTATTTAAAAATATTAACTTTTTGACTTTGTTTCAATTTTATAACAAAATTTAATATTTTCAACAATATACCAAACTTATTGTTTAAATTTAATATTATACTAAGATAAACTGTTCTTACTACCTCCATATTTATGTATTTTGTGTAGTCATAATTTATATATGACATAATCATATAAATGCATAATAAATATTGTAAATTTTAGATGATTTCGTACTAAATTAAGTAATGTTAAAAATAAAATTGGGTACAATAGATAATTGATGATAAGAATGTTATCTTAAGATTTAATAACACTTAATTTAAATTTAACCGATTTTCCTCTTCTTACCTTAATTGCATAAATTATTATGGTAGTATGCTTTTTATGAGTTTTCTATTAGTTTATAGAAATATAAATAATCGATAATCGCTTATGGTGAGGGGATATTTTATTGAGGACAAAATTACTATACTACCCTCAGAGACTTCCAGTATGGTGTCGCCACGTGCCTGTCTCAGGAAGCGCCACGTGTCACCTAGATCTTCATCATTCATCTCGTATTTGATTTTGAATGAGGTTGACTCGGTTAACCGAGATTATCTCAAACGTCTGGTTCAGAGGTTATCTTATTTCTTCAGAGTATGCTCTACGTCATCTTTAAATAGAGGTCAACTTCTACAAGCATGAATCATCTGACTACTGGTTTACTTTCCATTTCGAGGATATTCTTCTACTGACTTGAGCGCCGGAGTTCTCCCGGGGAATTAAAGTCCTGCTCTTGCAGGTACTCAGTTCGAGGCAAATCTCGGTGATCGGTCCAGTATCATCATTTGGCGCCCACCATGGGACCGATTACTTTATCTGCTTTTGTTCGTCGAGTACCTCGACCGTGTTCAAGTTCCTCCCGTTATGGCGACGAGAAGAAATCCATCACGAGCTGCTGGGGCCCATCCCATCCCATATCAGAGTCAAAACCACCCGCCTAAAAGCGGACCCGTAGGGGGTCATCCCCCGAATCCCTCGTCATCCCAGGATCATGTCGCCCAGTTAGAGGGACAGGTCCAACGTCTGACGGAATTGCTCAACACCTTTTTGACCCAACAGCAGCCCCCGGAGATGAGACTGGTGGAGCACTTCAATCATGACAGTCGACACCAGGGGGATTGTCACTCTAGTCATAGAGAATTCTGAGGAGGCGAATCCCTCCGCGCTGGGAAGGAGTCCCATCGGGACGAGAGACGAAGCGGACCCTCTAGGCGTGGCAAGTATGGGAGGTCGGGCTTGGAGGAGGAAGAGTCATCTAGTCCCGATTATGCCCGGGCTGGAGGGGCTCAGTGAGAAAGACGGTTGCGGCATTTGGAGAGGGAGGTTGCAGAGTTCAGACGAAGGGAGGAAGAGCCACACGACATTGTTTCTAATCAGCCATTAAGTCGAGAGATCATGGCAATTATCCCATCCGAGCGCCTTCAAATCCCAGCCATTAAGCTATATGGAGGCACATCCGACCCTGCTCACCACTTAAATCTCTTCGCATCTCACATGATGGTCCAAGCGACACCTGATGCTATGTGGTGTAGAGTCTTCCTGGCCACTTTGGAAGGACATGCACGGTCCTGGTATTCAAGTCTGGCACATCGGTCGATTGCTAACTTCGAACAGCTTCGGAATAGGTTCTTAGCTCATTTCACTCCCCTTTGGAGGCACCGGAGGTCTACCATGACCCTCGTGAATCTCAAGCAGAACCAAGGGGAGTCGTTAACAGATTTTGTGGCCAGGTTTAATATGGAGGCATTGAGCATTGAGAACCTTGATCAGAGTATCGCTATGGTGGCCTTTCAGAATGCCTTAAGGGCTGGCCTTTTTACCCAGTCACTGGCTAAGAGGCCTCCCCAGATGTTCACAGAGATCTTGAGCCGAGCCACCAAGTACATTAATGCCGAGGAGGTGATGCGGGTTAAGAGGATTGAGTACTCAGATAAGAGAGAGAAGAGAAGTCAGAACAGAGAGCAAAAGCCTGAAGATAAACCAGGTCGACGGGGGGAGAGGTCGGGCCCCCGATGGAGTCCAGTCAGGTTCACCCTGCTTAATACTCCTCGGGCTGAGATCCTAGCCACAATTGAGAATAAGGATTACTTGAAAAAATCGAGGCCCATTAAAGCCCCGGCTAACAAGCGGAGTAAAGACAAGTATTGTCGATTCCATCGAGATCATGGATATGACACGGAGGAGTGCCATCAACTTAAAGAAGAGATCCAGGAGCTCATCAATCGGGGTTTCCTGAGGAGGTTTGTAGCTAAGGATACAGAACCACAAAGGGGTGAACGACGGAGATCAAGGAGCCCCTCTCGCAGGCGTGGTAGATCTCAAGAACGACGCAAAACTAGAATCATGCCTCGGAGAGAGAATCGCCAGGGGGATGGAAGTCCTCCGCAACATTTGATTTTTCATACTCTAGCGATTGGGGTGGTGCCAGGCAAGGAGTCAGGGGAGAGTTCTGATCTGCATCGACATGCGGCAGTCAAAAGGGCTCGACCAGGGGATGTTATCTCCTTTATAGATGACGACTTTCCTGGGTATCTGGTGTCTAATGATCTGCTGGTCATCACAGCAAAATTGGGAAAATTGGAGCTTCGGCAGATTCTCGTGGACCCAGGGAGCTCCTCTGAAGTTTTATATCGACAGACCTTTTTAGGCATAGGATACGAGATGGAACAGTTGAAGCCCACTTGTGTCCCTTTGATTGGATTCGACGGGGAAGTGGTATATGCGGATGGTGTCTTCCAGCTCTTGTTGACTCTTGAAAAGGGTTCTCGGTCTGCCCAGGTCATGTTAGACATTTTGGTAACGGAGGTCCCATCGGCCTACAATATGATCCTGGGGAGATCGGGGCTAAATGCTCTGCAGGCCGTGCTGAGTACTTATCACATGGTGCTTAAGTTCCCCACTGTGGCGGGGGTTGGAGAAGTTAGAGGAGACCTAAGGTCTGCCCAGGAGCGCTACATGGCATCCATCAGCACAGCTAAGGGTGTTGTACAGGAGCGGTTAAAGCCGCAAGAAGATTCAAGACGGAGACGGAGCCCTACTGTGGGGGAGGTCAAGATTTCCCCTCTCGCCACTGTCAGTTTTTTACTAGAAGGTCCAGAGGACCCAAAGACTGTTGAGCCAGTGGATGAGCTCGTAGAGGTACCATTGGACCCAGATAGAGTCGATAGATGCGTGAGGGTGAGCGCCCAATTGAAAAACCTTATTCGGACCCAGATTGTATCACTTTTTCGCCAATATGCAGATATTTTCGCATGGTCGATCCATGACATTCTAGGCATAGACCCGGCAGTAATGACGCATCGTTTGGGAGTGAAGCGAGGGTACCGACCTATCATACAAAAGAAGAGAAATTTTACCCCAGATAGGGTAAGGGCCATAGAGGTCGAGATGGAAAAACTGATGGCGGCACGATATATTCGGGAGGTCGATTATCCCGAGTGGCTTGCCAATGTGGTTTTGGTTCCTAAGGAGGAAGGTAAGTGGAGGTTATGTATTGATTTCACTGACCTCAACAAGGCTTGTCCAAAATATAGTTACCCAGTTCCCCGGATTGATGCCCTAATTGATGGCACGACCGGATGCCACCTCATGAGTTTCTTAGATGCTTTTCAGGGATACCATCAGATCCCGTTGCGTAAAGAAGATCAGGAGAAGACAACATTCATCACTGATCGGGGCACCTATTGCTATACTGTTATGCCTTTCGGCTTAAAAAATGTAGGGGCTACATACCACGGCTCGTAAATAGGCTCTTTCAGGACCAGTTGGGTCGCAACATGGAGGCCTACGTGGATGACATGCTAGTGAAGAGCCTGCTGGCAGAGGAGCATCCGACAGATCTGGAAGAGTGCTTCAAAACCTTGCGCAGGTTCCAATTGAAACTTAATCCTTCTAAATGCGCTTTTGGTGTCTCTGCAGAAAAGTTCCTTGAGTATATCGTGCATCATCGTGGGATCGAGGTGAATCTCGAGAAGATTAAAGCAATACTAGACATGCCAACCCCAAGAAGCATTAAGAAGGTCCAGCAACTCACTGGAAGGATAACGGCTCTAGGGAGATTTCTCTCCCGATCGGCAAAAAATGGCCTCCCTTTTTTCAAAGCCCTATCCAGGACTAAGGATTTTGTGTAGGACGTCGAGTGCCAGAAGGCTTTCAACAAGCTCAAGAAATGTTTAGCCTCACTGCAAGTCCTCACTAAGCCAAAGATGGGTGAGCCGCTATTCCTTTACTTGGCTGTAGCAGAAGAGGCAGTGAGCTCGGTACTAGTGCGTGAAGAGAATAAGAGGCAAAGGCCAATATACTACACGAGCAAACGATTGTCTGTGATAGAGGCTCGGTATTTTCCCATGGAGAAATTAGCGTTTGCCCTGGTCGTATCAGCGAGGAAGTTACGACCCTACTTCCAGGCGCATTCTATCATCGTGCTTACTAACCAACCTCTAAGGCAGATTCTGGGGAAGCCAGAGCTCTCAGGAAGGATGCTGAAGTGGTCAATGGAGCTAATAACATTCGACATAGAGTACCGACCTTAGCTATTAAGGCCCAGGCCTTAGCATACTTTATCGCTGAAGGATTTGGGCTTGGCGGACCTCCAGATGATAGCCTAGGACCATGGATGTTGGCAGTAGATGGCAGCTCAAACTCTGGGGGTGGAGGAGCTGGGCTGATAATAAGGGTTAGTCCTGGTTATACGCTCTGCATTTTGAGTTTAAAGTGTCTAATAATGAGGTAGAGTATGAGGCCCTCATAGCCGGGTTGAGGCTCGCCGCACAGCTTGGGGCGAAGCATCTCAACGTACAATCTAATTCTAACCTTGTTGTTCAGCAGGTAAAGGGAGAATACGAGGCCAGGGAGGACCACATGTCCAAATATTTAGTTTTCGTTCAGGGATTGATGAGTCGTTTTCGATCTGTAAAGATTGAGCATGTGCCTCGATCCTAGAATATGGAGGCAGACACCTTGTCCCAGATCGCATCAGCCTCTTTTCCAACCAATTCCAGACAGATTCTTATCGAGACGTTACCTCAAAGAAGCATTAACGAGATGGTGGAGCAGCTATGTCTCGACCTAGAGCTAAGTTGGATGGACCCTTTTGTTAGTTATTTGAAGGATGGCAAGCTATCGGAGAGTGACTTAGAGGCTCAGGAGCTAAAAAGGAGGGCCCAAAAATTTATACTAATCAACGAGGAGTTGTACAAGAGATCCTTCACTCAACCACTCTTGAAGTGCGTGAGGCCACGTGAGGCTGACTATGTTTAAAGAGAGATCCATAAGGGAATATGTGGGAGTCACATAGGAGCCCAAACTCTTTATCAGAAAGTCCTTCGATAAGGGTACTACTAGCCGACTATGGTATCTGATGCAGAGCAGCTGGTCAGGAAATGTGAAAGATGCCAACGGGTTTCCAACCTAATTCATGTTCCTAGCGCCATGCTTACCCACCTGGTTCAGCCGTGCCCCTTCGCCCAATGGGGGATTGATATTCTAGGTCTGTTCCCACCTGCCGCAGGTCAAGTAAAATTCTTGATCGCAGCTATAGATTACTTCTCCAAATGGATAGAGGCTGAGCCCCTGGCCTCCATCACTGCGCAAAAAGTGAAGCAATTTTTATGGAAGAGCATGGTTTATCGATTCAGGATCCCGTGGGTGATTGTTTCAGATAATGGGACCTAGTTCACGGATCAGACGGTCAAGGAATGGTGTCAAGAATTGGGGATCAAGCAGCACTTCATCTTTGTAGCTCATCCACAGGTTAACGGACAGATTAAGCTTGCCAATAGGACTATGCTCCATGGATTAAAAGCCCAGGTTGACAAGGCCGATAAAAGTTGGGTGAAAGAGTTATCGAGCATCCTTTGGTCTTATCGGACCACGAGGAGGGGGTCCACCCGGGAGACCCCATTCAGCTTATGTTACGGCTCAGAGGCCCTTATTCCGGTGGAGATCGGGATCCCAACTTTTAAGGTGGAGCATTTTAACCCAGAATCCAATGAGCAAGGCTTGAGGAATAACTTAGATACAGTGGAGGAGTTTCGGGACGAAGCAAGTATGGGTGTGCATTCGGTTATAACCGAACCGAACCGACCAAAAAATGCTAACCGAACCGAACCGACCTACATGCAATAACCAAACCGAACCGACCGACTAATCTCAGCTAACCGAACTAACCGAAACCGAACTAACCGAAATCTAAATTGAGTTAACCGAACCGATAACCGAAACCGAAAATCAATTGTGCAAAATCAAAAATTGATACAGAAATTGACATAGAAAGAAATTGATTTACAGCAACAGAGGAACAACGTTTATGCAACCCGTTTGTGTAAACGAAGGAATATACACAAGAGAGAATCCAAATCTATTTATAGTGAAGAAAAACAGAAAAATGCAAACCCATTTACAATGCAGAGCAGTAGAAGAACAAAAGAAATACACAAGAGAGAATATAAATCCGTTTGTGGAAATACAAACAAACAACCAGTAGAAGAAAACATCAAGAAATTAACCCAACTGAAAGTCAAAAAAATTAAAAAATCTTACAAACCCTAACCTAACTGTCGTTACTAACCTGAGTGCTCAACGGTCGGTGGTCGTTGGTGTGGATCGATCGTCCAAGCACAAGGAAGGAAAGGAAGAATAGTGATGAAACGGCGTTGGTGTGGGTTTGACGAAGGAGACGAAGGGGACGGCAGGATCGCGAAGTGAAAGGCGGGCCCGACCGACTGCCTACGACGAAGGCGTCAAAGGCGGAGGTGACCTTCATCGATGGCGACTCACCGACGGACACAAAATCGATCGATTTGTGCGATTTGCTGGGGGTTCTCTCTCTCTATCAGTTAGTCTTGGTCTCCAGATCCAGATGAGTGTCTGTCTCGCGAGGGGGGATGTTGCTAGGTGACCCAACTTGGGTCACAGATTTATGGGCGAGTAATATCTTCGATTCGGGGGAGAGATCACGGGACGACGACACTGTTAGAATGGACCGACACAGCGGCACCATCAAAAGGGATGAAGATTCAAGAGAAAACAACACAAGAAAGTCTTAGAGACATTGCAGATTCGCAGGGAGAATGAGTGCACTGTGCACCCCAATGGAGAACTTGAGAAGGATATAGGGAAAGGCTACGGGGATAAAGACCAGAAGGTCCAGAACTAGCGTGGCATGGGGTGTTGTGCTTTGTCAGAAGGAAGGTGGGTTGCGTGGAGTGCCGTGGCCTGCTAGTCTGCGTAGGGAGTGCTGTTTCTGCCAGAACTGGTGTGGGATGCCGCGCTCGCGCGCGTGTGGGGGGGTGGTTCGGGTGGAGAAGGGTTATGGTTTCAGTTCGGGTATTTCGGTTATTTCAAGTAAATAACCGACCCGAACATCGAAAACCGAATTTTTTTCAAAAGTTAACCGAATCAAAATTTTAAAAAAAAAATAACCGAACCGAACCGACAAGTTCGGTCGGTTCGGTTCGGTTACTTCGGTTTAACCGAAGTTGTGTTCACCCCTAGAAGCAAGGGTCCGCCAGACGGTTTATAATCCGCGGATTGAGAGGTACTATAATTGAAGGGTGAAAGCTCGAAGTTTTCTACCTAGCGATCTGGTCCTTCGACGAGCGAGTGTGAGCAACCCCCGAGACTCCAACAAGTTGTCGTCGACTTGGGAAGGCCCCTATTGGGTTACCGAGACCCTCAGCCCTGGGGCATACCGGCTTGGAACCATGGACGACACTCCCATAAAGAATGCTTGGAATATTTAGAACTTGATAAAATTTTATCAATAATAGGTTATCCCTAAGGACCTTGAAGCTATGTATGTTTCTCAATAAAACCTCATTATTGTTCTTTTTATATGTGCAGACTGTCCCACAGAATATAAAAAATAATAAGAAGAGGGAGCAAGAGGCAAAAAGGAAGAAAATGTTTTTTCCTCTCCCGACCTCAAAGGCCTTCAATTGGATTTTTTGAGTCCTCTCATCCTCGCTGGAGATAGCAAGAGAAAAGGGTCAGATATGGCCTCAGGGGACCACCCCTAAAATAAAAATGAAGAGTTACGGGTCAGATATGGCTTTAGGGGACCATCTCTAAAATAAAAAAGAAGAGTCACAAGTCAGATATAGCCTCGGAAGACCACTCCTAAAATAAAAATGAAGAGTCAAGGGTCAAATATGGCCCCGGGGGACCACCCCTAAAATAAAAAGGAAGAGCAAAAGGCCAGATATGGCCCCAGGTGTCCACCCATAAAATAAAAAAGAAAGGCAAATGGGGGTAGAAATGGCCCTCGAAAAAGCCGACCTAAAGGGTCCCGGAGGAGACTCCTAAGGTCTCACCTCCATACTGGAGTTACAGATGGCTAAAAATAATAGGGGACCACCCCTAATAAAAAGGAACTAGGTAGAACAAGCATTCGCCACCGCGTCAACATGCGAGCGACAGTAGAAGGGCGAGAAATCAGGTAATAGAGACCACTCGGCTCAGACTATTACAAAAAAGCATAACTACGAGGCATTTTTATTCAATGAAAGATCAAAGGTTTAGTACAACCTAAACTCGTGGAAAGAAGATACATGCAACTAGCAGCTAGGTTTCTTCTTCTTCAGACTCCTCAGATCCAATTGCTAGGGCTTGTGAGGATGATGCTCGGCTGAGCTTGGCAATCACTTCTTCCATGGACTTGACGGGAGCAAAATTGAGGTCAGGATAGGCTCTTTGCACTTTCTCCGTGCAGCGGGTGAAACCTCTTCTCCATACCCCTTGCAGCTCCTGTTTACTATATCCTCTCACCTTAGGGAGTTGGGTGGGATTTGCATACTTCTCTTCAAGCTCCTGGTTGCGTTCCCGAGTCCATCCTAACTCTTCCTCCATGGCATGGTGACTAATCTTGAGCCTTTAGAGGCGTCCCTCTAGCTCCTCGTTTCGTTGATGTTGAGCCCGTAAATTCTTGTCCCGCTGCTCGATGGTCCTATGGCAGTCGGCAAGGGCATTATCCATCTCTAACATTCTTTGTGAGTTTCTCACCATTCGCCTTTGGAGCTCGTTATGAGGGACAATACTCTGTATTCAAATAGCACAAAGTTAGAATATAGGGGCCGAGAGTTCTCCATAATAAAAGTCTGAAAAGGCTAACCTGAACCAAGCCTTGGCCGTAGCAAGACTCCAAGGTCGCCGAAGTCAGGTCAGTGGCCCCCTCCATGTCTGCCCGAGTGGGAAGGCCCTGAATAAGTTGAGTCGCCACCCAAGCCTCGCTACTGTGGTCTGACTCATGGACATTCCAGTTGGGTTAGTGAAGAGCCTGGGCGAGAATGGACGCCTCTTCCTCGATCATGTCAGAAAGGGGCTCAGTGCCCTGAGAGCCTCCTGCCTCGGTGTGGGGCAGAGAAGAGCAGGACCCGGAGGCTTTCGATTTCTTGTGCCGAGGTGGGAGCCTAGAGTCTCGGGTATGCCTCTTGGCATTCTTCCAGGCCCGTTTGGCCTCTTCAGTAGCCTGTTTATCGGTCCCCCACAGCTCCGCATCATCGATCATCTTGGCTGCAAGGCATTACAAAATAAGATCAAACGTCAAGATAAAGAAGTACGCATAAATTAGAAGCAAGAAGCGGAACTAGAGGATGGAAAAAATCAACCTAAGGGGATGTCGGCTGCTGGGCAGGGATATCGACACAGACCCTAGAGGAACAGAGTTTGCTCGTTAATCAATCTGGCGGTACTGACGTGCTCCAAACCCATCAAAAGCTCAGTGTCCATTCTCTCTAAATGGGACATTTCACGTGGAAAATTCTTACAGGGCGGCCGACGCCATGCAGTGGGCACACCCATAGTAACGGAGGAGGATCTCATAAAAAAATACCGATTTTTTCAACCTTTTAAAGAGGACGGGGTGTCTACGAGGAACTTGCAGCCAGGGTATGCCATGAAAGAGTAGCAAAACTTGAACTTATCAACACATACAAGGCGAAATAATTTTAAAAAGAGTTTAGCTTTGGGGACAATACCTCTCCCCTGACAACATATAACGAAAGAGACTAAGTTCCTCCACCTGTTGGACACTAGTTGAGAAGGAGATAACCCTACAAGTCGAAAAATCTCGGTTAGGGTGCTTTCGAAAGGGAACCAACACCCTACTTCAAGAGAGGTTTCATAGATGGTTGGCTGCACTCTCACCCTGCAATTAAAACACAAAACAAAACACAATAAAAATTTTATATTTTTTTCTTTATATTGGTGAGAGGTTTATACTCATCAGTGTACGAGTGCAGTTGTAGTCCAAATTTAAATTTATATTTTATGGATGAGTCCAGATCGTCCACTGAGAGATTTATTTATGGCAAAATAAAAAGAATGTCACACACAAACACACGCATTTGGATTAATTGGAAACAAGATTTTTTATGGATTTTCAAATAACAGATGCTAGGAAATAAAGTAAGACAAAAGTTAAAATAAACACTGAATGTAAAAATATAGAATTAAATAAATCTTGAGTTAAGGTAATTTCAGCACCAACCCATTGATTCCCAATTTTTAGTAGAAAAGATTAGTAACATTAATTTAATTTCAGATATGAGGGTTTGTTATTAAATGCAATTAGAGATGATAGTTCTAATTTAAGCAATCCCCATACATGATATGTGAGATTCTAGTTTAAACAAGTATCATAAATCCAATTACAATTAATACACAAAACAACTAAATTAATTATCCGGATTTGGTATGATAGCGTTTCCAATTCTAGTAACTCTCATACATGGCATGAAAGCTCTAAGTTAGGCTTACGTTCCAATCCAAATCTAGTGATTTCTTAATTTAAAAATACACACTCATATTGAAATTTAAATTAATATTACTCATTTAAAGCGTAGCTTTCTTTGGGAATCATTGGCGTTGGACACTGTCTTTGCCTTAACCCAAGATTGGGTTTAGCTACTCATATTTATTTGTAAATTAATTAACAGGAATTTAAATGGCGTAATTTAAATGACAGAATTTAAATGACAAGAATTAAAATAGCAGAAATTAACCGGCCATTTAGGCGGTGAATATTTAAAAGACAAGAATTAAAATTGCAGAAATTAAAAGGCATAAACTAACCGGCCATTTAGGCGGTGAATAATTAAGTAACAATAAATGATATAAGAATTTAAAAGAAGAAAGAAATGAAGTAAGATCACAAGAGAAAATAATAAAGAAAATGAGAAAGAATAAGAACAATTCTCAAAGAGAGAATTATAAGGAAACAACTAAACTTTGATTCAAGAATAATAATCACCCTTACAAATGCAATCAAGTGACCTATTTATAGGCCACATGATGCAATACAAACTACACAATTTCAATTATTCAAGTAGACATAATTATATCTAATGGGCACTTACACACTTAAAGTTAAATGGATTTTAGCTATAATACATAATTAAAGTTAAATAGATTTTAGCTAAAATACATACCTAATAAAGCACTCATAAAGTTAAATGGA
This sequence comes from Diospyros kaki, assembly GCA_036245055.1. NCBI lineage: Eukaryota > Viridiplantae > Streptophyta > Magnoliopsida > Ericales > Ebenaceae > Diospyros > Diospyros kaki. The sequence goes on from BSEG01000005.1 coordinate 45,045,145, forward strand.
TTTTAGTTATAATACACAACTAATAGTTAAATGGATTTTAGCTAAAAGACACACCTAATAAAGCACTCACATAAAAAATAAAAATAGATTTCTATAAATTAATTTTTTAATCTTCATTGGGATTAAAAATAATCCTTGGGCCTTCTTCAAATGATATATTTCATGGGATGCTCAGGTTGGGTCTTAATTCTTCATGGACTTTAATTTTTTCATGGGCTTGAATTCTTTTTTCTTCATGGGCTTTAATTCTTCATTCTTCATGGGCTTGAATTCTTTTTTTTTATGGGCTTGAATTCTTCATTCTTCATGGGCTTGAATTCTTTTTGGGCTTGAATTCTCCTTCTTCATACCTATAAATAAGCAATTTATTAATAAATCATCTATTATATTATATATATTGATATGATATATTATATGGGATATTATATGCTTATATATTATATAGATAATCCATATATGCATTTCATTGAGTATATATAAGTATTATATTTACATGTTTATTATAATATATTATATATTATATATATAGATAAATATTACACATAACTATTCAATTAAACCAATTTAAAATCAAAACGGGGGTTATAATTATAACAAAAATTTTACAAAATTAACCACTAATCATACCTCCCGACTTAAACATTGCTAGTCCCTTAGCAATCAGACTATACACTTGCCAAGCTTTATTCGCAATAACTGTATGAATGTAAAAATTTCAAATTCGAAACCGAAATGCATAAAATCGAATAAGTAATTTAGCATTCTAAATCAGATTTTTGGTTATTGGTCATACAATCTCAAGAATGACAATTAGGATAATCAACACACAGAATTACTCCCTCAAAGTTTTGACTTTAAACCTTACTATGGATTTTCTCTCCAATAAAAAGAATTTCTCAGGTGTACACACAAGGGGGTGCACCGTTATAAGAGTAAATGTAGAACAAGTTCAAAACTCGGTGTCATCCCAAATACAAAGAACGTATTTTCATAAAAAAAACAGGAAAGATGACATAGCTTCATGACTGGAATAATGCTCTAGATGAGTAACTTCTGAATTTAAACATGATTCCTACTCCAAACTCGAATTCTGAGATCATATGATTTATAGCATCAAAAGGGACCAGACCGGGTTGTAATGGGGCTATGAGGTTAATACTGGTTGTCAAATAAAAGGGTAAAGTGTGCAAATGGTGTGTTAGAATTTTTTTTTTTTTAATATTAATATCAAACTAGACAATTTTTTTTTTGAAACACTTGTGTTGAATATCTAAGATAATTCTTTTTTTTTCTTTTTTTCTTTTTTTTTTAAAATATGAAAATAGCTAGACAGACTAATTCCCATAAACACACCAGGTTAGACAAAATTCATATGGTTATGGGTTAAACGAGGGTAACAAAAAAAAATTGTACTACAGTTGGCTCAATGGCCTAGCAAGGGAGGTTAATGTAAAGAAATAAAAGGTTAATAAGCCCAAAATGAAAGAAATTGATCCCCCTATGATCATGCTTCAAAATAATGCTACTCAGTCATCTAATTCAGAATTTGAAACCAGTCAAATTCATCAGCTATCATACTAGACATTCAAAGCAAATTGATGTTTTGAAGCCATTGAAAATATGAGATAAACAATAAAGCATATTTAGAGTAAGTGTTATTTCACTCAGAATTAACGGTTATTAGGCTCAAACACTCACTTGGGTAATAGTCTCTACTTCTATTGAGGGATCATTCAATGTATTAATCAGCTAATTACTGCTACATTTGACTTTATGACCAATAACCAATTTTAAATTTTGAATATCCGATGAATGCAAATTACTTGTTTTAATGCATATACGTTTTCAAATAAGAAATCAATACATTCATGTTCCGTATTGCAAACTTAACCAGCTATTAGTGCATAACTCCAAAGCTTTAGGAATAGCACAATCTTTTTCTTTTTTTTTAAATAAAAGCAGATAAAGATAATCAATTCACACAAGACTACAAGCATGCAATAGCAAATTCATAGTTAATCATGAATCAGATAATTCATAACTAGACCTTGCACCCTTCAACCTGAATTACAGTAATAAAATAGGGTTGTTAGGAATACCTGTAACTCCACAAGTCCATAGATTTACTGTGAACTGCTAAAACTCAAATAAACAAATGAGCATATCATATAGTTATATATTTATATTTTCATACCAAAATAAAAATTGCATGCAAGTCATAAGATAAACAAAATGCGTCTCAAGAGTACAAAAAATACTCCTTACTCAGCCATTTTATCAAAGACTTTGCCTAACAATATTCCACAGTTTTTTTTTTTAAGAACACAAGAAAAGAAATTTTATGCAAGTTGTACAATAACTAGATGCATCTCAAGAGTATAAAAAGTACTCCTTACTCAGCCATCTTATCATAGACTTATCTAATAACATGCCACAGTTTTTTTTTTTTAGAAACACAACCAAGAAAAATCCTACAAGTTGCACAATAATTAGATGTGTCTCAAGAGTACAAAAAGTACTCCTTACTCAGCCATCTTATCAAAGAGCACTCCTCACAGTGATAAATCTAAATTAATCGGACCTTTTTTATGTTTGTTTCTGATTGCCTTAGACCAATCTATCCTAGGCTCATAAGGATCGTACTGTGGAACATAAGTGTGCAATTTCTCTAACAGCTCCTCAATGGTAGATGCAGAAATGAGAATCTTTCTTGCTGAAAGAGAAATGAACTTTTGATCCACAGCCTGATCAAGAAACGAGAGCAACCCATCGAAAAAATGGTTAACATTTAAAAGTCCAATGGGTTTGGTATGTAGATCGCTCTTTGCCCAAGAGATTATACAGAAGATTTCTTCAAGTGTACCAAAACCTCCTGGTAAAGCATTGAAGGCGTCTGACTGATAAATCTTACAAGCCATGAGCTCAGACATAGAATTCGTTTCTATAAGTTGACCGCGTGTAATCCCGGAAATATGTGGTTCAGCCCAAGGGATTGGCATTACTCCTAACACATATGATTTTTCAAGATGTGCAACTTGTGAAACACAACCATTCAATCCACGACTTCCCCCTCCATATACCAAATTAATTTTTTTCTCTACTAATTTTAAGCCAAGTTCGCTTGCTGCAAGTGCGTAACAACTATCGCTCCCAAGTTGAGAGCCACATAGTACACATATGGTCTTGATTCGACGAACTGACTGACCTTCCATTTATGTTTGTTCCTTCTGCATGCCCTGAAGAGAGGTTTGGTGATCAAAAGCAGTTATACAAAAATTCAACAATAAATAAACACAAAAAAAATCATGCATATATACAAGTAGTTGTGATTGTGGCTCACATCTTCCTCTGGTTTTACGTTCAGAAACGGCTTAAACACTTTCTATGAAGTGGGGATAGGCTTCTCATCCAATTTTCTTATAGATTGGCAAATAGGGTCGTTTTTAGTCAGATTCCCAAGACTATAGTGTTGGTTGTCACTTATGAACTGGGCCCATAAAGCAAGAAGTTATCTTTGCACTATTCCACTCGGGTGCGTCTCAAGAGTCAATCGGATATCATCCAAAGACTCCTTACTCAGTCCATCCTTTATGAAACTAATTTTATCTTCTCGATTTACGGACGTAAACCCCACAGATTTGCATCGTGTGTTACAGGTCCAACGAGCACACTTGTGACAACCATTCACTCTTTTCGCTCTTCGTTTCTTCGCAAAACTACTCTTTCCCAAACCTGGAAAGTGCTTAAAACTAGGTGAAGTTTCGCCAGCTAATCGAACTTTTGCTTCGATCAGCCAACGAACATCTTCAGGGATGTTATTACGCATCAATAGTTTAAGTCTTTCACACCTACCAGCATAAATTCTTTTCAAATCATTCATTGGGAGAGATGGATAGTACTTGCAAATTTCTGAGAGTCGAGGATCCATTTTTTTTTATAAATTAAAAGACAACTATAAAAATAGAAACTATAAATCTTACAAAATGAACGAAAGTACCTGATCGGAGAACAACACGAAAGAGAGAAGACTGAGCTTGCTTCCAGAAGTGTGGCTTGCCTCTTACAGATATGGAGTCTCTTATAGAGCAATGGGTGCCACTATTTCACACTCGGCTCGAGACATGCATAATTGCGCTGACACGCTTGGCGTCGTCTAGCGTCTCATTTTTCAACATTTGGCAGTGTGTCTCTTTCTTTATAGGGCAGTGTGATTATACTGCTCAAGAAAAGTGGCTACCCACAACGTCAATTCTGTCTCCCTATTTTTTTTTGAATTTTTTTTAACTCTTTTTTTTAATTTTATTTTTTTTTAAATTAATTTTTTTTTTAAGGAAGGGGTTCAATAAAAGTATGTATACCACACAAGTCAATATTATCGAGTCAAACAAAATTATTTGCACAATGGATCAATACCAATAAATCAATTCCTAAGTACACCTTACCCCCCAACTTGAATTGCACATTGTCCTCAATTAGCAATAAAATGATAGAAGATATGGATACCTGGCTGTCTTCAATATATAAACTCGTATGCAGAAATTTTGTTTAGACTGCATACAAAGAAACACTATTTGAGTCAAAATTAATTAAGTAATGCAGAAAAGAAACAATATATATTTATATATATATATTTATATATATATATATTTATATATATATATTTTTAATATACTTTTTTTTTTTAATGTCTCAAATCTAGAGACATCCATTTAACCTAAATGAAAAGGTGGTCTTTTAACGTCAGATTCTCAGACGACACGAAACTCCCTTTATTCATCAGATGATGGTGGATCACCCAAATCCACAAATCCTTCATTCTCCTTAACAAAACCCTGATATGGTTTCAACCTATGACCATTGACTGTAAGAAGTTGTCCTGACTCTAGATTTTCTATCTCAAATGCCCCATATTTTGAGATAGTCTTGATTACAAAGGGGCCGACCCATCGAGATTTTAATTTTCCCGGGAATAGATACAATCGAGAATCATACAAGAGTACCTGTTGTCCTACCTGAAAGCTTTTTCGAATGATGTGCCGATCATGCAACTCTTTCATGCGAACCTTGGCCAATCTTGCATTTTCAAATGCCTCATTCCGAATTTCCTCAAGTTCATTCAATTGGAGCTTCCTAGATAGGCCTGCTTCAGTTAAACTCTTGTTGATCTTTTGAATTGCCTAATATGCTTTATGCTCAATTTCCACCGGCAGATGACAAGATTTACCGTATACGAGCCTATAGGGAGACATTCCTAAAATTGTTTTGTAAGCTGTCTTGTACGCCCAAAGAGCGTCTACTAGTCTTAAGGACCAATCCTTACGATTAGTAGCAACAGTCTTTTCCAATATGCCCTTAATCTCCCTATTGGCTAACTCTGCTTGACCATTGATTTGGGGATGGTATGGTGTTGCAACCTTGTGCAGTACACCATATTTCTTCATTAGTCCTGCCACAACTTTATTACAAAAATGGGAACCCCCATCACTGATGATTGCTCGTGGCATCCCAAATCGACTAAATATGTTTTCTTTCAAAAATTTAACTACAGTCTTATGGTCATTTGTTCTGGCCGGGATCGCTTCGACCCATTTGGACACATAGTCGACAGCAAGTAAGATGTATTCATGACCAAATGAATTGATAAATGGGCCCATAAAATCCATACCCCAACAGTCAAAAACTTCTAACACTTGGATCGGATGTAATGGCATCATGTTTCTCCTCGACAGACTTCCTAACCTTTGACATCGATCGCAATTTGAACAGAATTTGTACACATCCTTGAACAGTATCGGCCAATAAAATCCACTCTGAAAAATTTTTGCAGCTGTTTTCTTAACAGAAAAATGGCCTCCACATGCAAGAGTATGACAAAAATTAATGACACTCTGTTGCTCATGATCGGGTATGCATCTACGGATGATTTGGTCAGGACAATATTTGAAGAGGTAGGGCTCATCCCAAAAGAAGGTTCTGACTTTTCTGAAGAATTTATGCCTATCTAGCTTACTCCAATGGTCTGGGATCAGACCAGTTGCCAGGTAGTTCGCAATGTCGGCATACCAAGGGACAACAGATGATGCATGAATAACATTCACTTCAAACAGTTGCTCATCAGGGAAATTGTCATGGATTGGTTCATCAAATTATGTGAGATCTTGACTTGGAATTCTTGACAAATGATTAGCCACCACATTCTCTACTCCTTTCTTATCTCTGATTTCAATGTTGAACTCTTGTAGGAGTAAGATCCATCGGAGGAGACGAGGTTTTGTATCTTGCTTTGTGAACAAATACTTCAAAGCAGCGTGATCAGTAAAAATGATCACTAGTGACCCTACGAGGTAAGATCGGAACTTGTCTAGGGCAAAGACAACTGCTAGTAACTCTTTCTCTATGGTGGTATAATTCTTTTGTGCCTCATTAAGAGTTTTGCTAGCATAGTATATCACATGAGGTTTCTTATCCTTTCTCTGCCCTAACACAGCTCCTACCGCGTAATCACTAGCATCGCACATAAGTTCAAATAGGAGGGACCAATCAGGGGACTGAATGATAGGTGCTGAAATGAGTGATTTCTTCAACTTCTCAAAAGCAACTTGACACTCATCATTCCACTCAAAAGGTATGTCAAAAGATAGGAGGCGGCATAAAGGTCTGGCTATGGCACTGAATGAAGCGATAAATCGCTTATAAAAACCAGCATGGCCAAGAAAAGACCTAACCTCTCTCACATTCCTTGGGGCGGGTAATTTTTGAATTGACTCAACCTTGGACTAATCAACCTCAATACCCCTAGAAGAAACAATATGTCCCAAGACACTTCCTTGAGTAACCATGAAATGACACTTCTCCCAATTTAGCACTAAATTCGTTTCTTTGCATCGGACCAGAATTTTCTCCAAATTTTCCAAACAACTCTCAAAACTGTCTCCATACACTGAGAAGTCATCCATAAAAACTTCTACCACATTCTCAACTAATTCACTGAAAATACTCATCATGCATCTTTGAAAGGTTGCAGGGGCATTGCACAGACCAAATGGCATTCGTCTGTAAGCAAATGTCCCGAATGGATATGTGAATGTGGTTTTCTCCTGATTCTCTAAAGCAATTTCAATCTGATTGTACCCAGAATAGTCATCTAAGAAGCAATAGAAGGCATGTCCCGCTATTCTCTCTAACACCTGATCCAAAAATGGGAGTGGAAAATGATCCTTCCTAGTCACAGAGTTGAGCTTTCTGTAATCTATGTACATCCGCCATCCAGTCTGGATGCGTGTAGGAATGAGCTCATTGTTCTCATTTGCTATCACAGTGACTCCTGACTTCTTGGGTACAACTTGAGTTGGACTAACCCATTTGGAATCAGATATAGGGTAGATGATGCCAGCATCTAAGAGCTTCAACACCTCCCCCCTAACCACTTCCTTCATGTTTGGGTTTAACCTTCTCTGCATCTATCTCACCGGCTTTGCATCTTCTTCCAAGAAAATTCTGTGGGTGCAAATTAAGGGACTAATGCCATGCAAGTCTTCTATAGTCCAACCTAAAACTTTCTTGTATGCCTTTAACAAACTCAACAATTGTTCCTCCTGTTGAGGATTCAGACTTGATGAAATCACCACCGGTAAAGATTCTCCTTCACCTAAGAATGCATACTTAAGGTTGTTTGGCAATGGTTTCCTTTCAGGTGCGGGTGAGCAGCTTAACACAGATTCAGTTTTCTCTCGAGAGCAATCTTGCTGCTCCATAAATTCCTCCAACTCAAAACTTTCTTGAGCAAATTCACAGTTAATGTACTCCTCACTCAATGTCTGTATCAGATCAGCTTCTTCAGTCTCATTCTCCACATCAAGTTGTTTGGAAACCCTAAAGATGTTTGTTTCCAATGTCATATTTTCAAATGACAATTTCAAGATTCCATTCCTACAGTTGATGATGGCATTTGATGTGGTAAGGAATGGTGGACCTAAGATGACTAGCATAGGAGGCTGAGGCCCCTGATGCGGCTGCGTGTCCAAAACGATGAAGTCCACTGGAAAGTAGAACTTATCGATTTGTACTAGAACATCTTCCACAATTCCTCGTGGAATTTTGACTGATCGGTCAGCCAGCTGAAGGGTCACTCTAGTGGGTTTGAGCTCACCTAGTCCCAACTGTTGATATACACTGTATGGCAACAAATTGACACTAACTCCTAAATTCAAGAGTGCCTGATCAACCTTTTGACTTCCTATGATGCATGAAATGGTTGGGTAGCCTGGGTCTTTGTATTTGGGAGGAGTTTTCAATTGGAGAATGGCGCTGACTTGCTCGATCAGGAATGATTTTTCATGCACATTTGTTTTTCTTTTGACAGTGCACAGATCTTTCAAAAATTTTGCATATGAAGGTGTTTATTTGATGGCATCCAACAACGGGATGTTGATTCTTACTTGCTTAAACACTTCATATATATCTGCATTTTTTTGCTCTTTTTTCAAATGATTCAACCTTTGTGGAAAAGGTAGTTTGGGCTTGTATTGAATTTCTTTTCCTTCTTTTTGTTTTTCATTTTTTCATTTTTTTCATTTTTCTCATTTTTTTTCATTTTTTTCATTTTTCTCCACGGTAGATTCATGATCTTTTGGTTCTTCCTCTTCAACAACAGGTTGGTTTATCCTAGGATCAATTGGTTTTTCTATCATTCTCCCACTTCTTAAGGCAGTCACTGCTTGCACTTGTTCATGAGTGTTGGTTTCACTATTTGAAGCTTCTACCTGGTTGGTTTGCCTAATTGGGTTAGGATTAGTTTGGGATGAAAACCTTCCGGGTTCTCTCACACTCAATGTTTGTGTTAACTTGGTCAACTGGCTCCTAATGTCTTCTATGGATCTGTTTGTTTGGTCTTGATTTTTGACAAGCTGAGCAACCTGATTGTTGACGCCTGTTTGACTTTGGATGAACTAATGCAAGGTATCTTCCAAAGATCTCCTATGAGGAGGTTGGTAAGTATTGGATGAAGAACCTTGATTTTGTTGGAAGATGTGTTGTTGTGTAGGGAAGGGAGGTTGAGAATGATTTCCAGAATCATTTTTCCAAGAAAAATTGGGGTGATTTCTATTATTGGGATGGTATGAATTGTAGTTCTGATTGTTCCCATAATAGGCTCCACTCTGATTTTGATTTTGTCTCCTTTCAAAGTTGTGTGAATGATTGTTATTAGTCTGCCCATACAATACCTCCTTGAAAGCAGGTAGGGTAGGACATTCTTCAGTTGAATGATCTATTGCATCACACACAACACACTTTACTTCCACTTGATTAACGGATTGCACCTTTTTGGGTTCCATGTTTTCAACTTTCTTTGTTAAAGCAGTTAGTCTTGCATTTAAATCATCACTTTCACTCAGTTGGTATCTCCCTCTAGGTTGTGGATTTTCTCTTAGATCAAGAGGAGATGTTGGACCAACTTTCCAATTCCTTGTATTCTCAGCCAATGTGTCAAAGAAGTCAAAAGCTTCTTCTGGAGTCTTCTCATAGAATTCTTCATTGCACATCGTAGAAACTAGCATTTTCAATTGGGGAGTGAGTGAATCATAAAAAAAACTGACCACTCTCCATTGCTCAAAAGCATGGTGCGGACAAGTGTGAAGAAGGTCTTTAAACCTTTCCCACGCTTGAGCAAAATTCTCATTTGATTTACAGGCAAAGTTCATGATTTGTCTTTGAAGAGTAACAGTTCTGTTGGCAGAGAAGTATTTTTTTAAGAAAGTTGCTTTCATTTCTTTCCAAGTTCCTATAGATCTAGGTGAGAGAGTGCCTAACCACATTTTTGCCTTATCTTTCAGTGAGAATGGAAAGAGTTTTAATCTTATGACATCCTCATTTGTTGTATGGTCCATGCAAGTGCTACATACTTCCTCAAATTCTTTCATATGAGTATATGAATTTTCAGAATCCATGCCATGAAAAGTTGGCAACAATTGGATTGTGCCAGGTTTGAAGTTGAACCTATGATGGTTGATGGGAAGGATGATGCATGATGGAGTTGTCTGTCTAGGAGGATGAAGGTAATCCCTAAGAGGTCTAATCACTTCTTGATCAGTGGGATCAAACTTACCGTTGTCACTACCATGTACAGACATATTAGGTGCAAGTGGCAAGTTCTCGTTGTGTTGAGACATGAGTGACTGATATTCTACAATCCTACCTGACCTAAGTATCATACACCATGCACAAACAAAAAAATAAAGTAAAAGAGAAATAGAGTTACCGAATTTATCAAGAGATGCTTATTCTTATATATATATTTTTTTCTTTTTGTTTTTGCCTCAATCTCCCCGGCAACGGCGCCAAAATTTGGCTGCACTCTCACCCTGCAATTAAAACACAAAACAAAACACAATAAAAATTTTATATTTTTTTCTTTATATTGGTGAGAGGTTTATACTCATCAGTGTACGAGTGCAGTTGTAGTCCAAATTTAAATTTATATTTTATGGATGAGTCCAGGTCGTCCACTGAGAGATTTATTTATGGCAAAATAAAAAGAATGTCACACACAAACACACGCATTTGGATGAATTGGAAACAAGATTTTTTATGGATTTTCAAATAACAGATGCTAGGAAATAAAGTAAGACAAAAGTTAAAATAAACACTGAATGTAAAAATATAGAATTAAATAAATCTTGAGTTAAGACAATTTCAGCACCAACCCATTGATTCCCAATTTTTAGTAGAAAAGATTAGTAACATTAATTTAATTTCAGATATGAGGGTTTGTTATTAAATGCAATTAGAGATGATAATAGACATAAATTGGGAAAATACATACCTAATAAAGCACTCACACACTTAAAGTTAAATGGATTTTAGCTATAATACATAATTAAAGTTAAATAGATTTTAGCTAAAATACATACCTAATAAAGCACTCATAAAGTTAAATGAATTTTAACTATAATACACAACTAATAGTTAAATGGATTTTAGCTAAAAGACACACCTAATAAAGCACTCACATAAAAAATAAAAATAGATTTCTATAAATTGATTTTTTAATCTTTATTAGGATTAAAAATAATCCTTGGGCCTTCTTCAAATGATATCTTTCATGGGATGCTCAAGTTGGGTCTTAATTCTTCATGGACTTTAATTTTTTCATGGACTTTAATTTTTCATGGGCTTGAATTCTTTTTTCTTCATGGGCTTGAATTCTTCATTCTTCATGGGCTTGAATTCTTTTTTTTTCATGGGCTTGAATTCTTCATTCTTCATGGGCTTGAATTCTTTTTGAACTTGAATTCTCCTTCTTCATACCTATAAATAAGCAATTTATTAATAAATCATCTATTATATTATATATATTGATATGATATATTATATGAGATATTATATGCTTATATATTATATAGATAATCCATGCATGCATTTCATTGAGTATATATAAGTATTATATTTACATGTTTATTATAATATATTATATATTATATATATAGATAAATATTACACATAACTATTCAATTAAACCAATTTAAAATCAAAACGGGGGTTATAATTATAACAAAAATTTTACAAAATTAACCACTAATCAATGGTTAAACCCCCAAGAGGGGATTGATGGGTTCTAAGGTTGGAGGGTGCAGAATACCAGTAGCCCTTAATGGGGAGATGATATTTTCAGGCGAGTCCGGAGACCTCATTCTCGGACAAGGAAGAATAAGCAGGGGTTAGGTCATCAGGGAGACCATTACGATGGAGTTCTAACTCTGTGTCGGTATCATTATCGAAAGAAAGGGCATGAGGATGAGGCCGAGAGGTCCCAACGTCTCCTATGTGCCTACCAGACTGGCTAGAGGAGTTAGAGAAGCTAGAAGAGTCCGAGTTATTCCCATCTGAGTTGCTAGAGGAGGCTATGGAGATCGACTTACTAAAGCAACGTGACATGTGGAAGAGAGACAACAAAAAACCACAAAAAATAAGAAAAGAAAGGCAAAGGAATACCAACTGATGAGAAGAATTACAGGGATGAAAGAGAAACTCACGGGAGAACCCTTAAGAGGGAGCCGGTCCGTCTCCTATTGAACTTGAAGGCATTGCTTAGAGTCTCTTGCACTCTGTGAAAATCCTACACGAAAAAATCAGCCAAAAAATAAACAATTAGAGACAAGAGGAAAAGAAGTCTCAAGGCCGAGACCAACGGTCTCAAAAAAAAAAAAAAAGGGCCTTCAAGACCAAGACCAATGGTCTCCAAAAAGAAAGAAAACAAAATGACCTTCAAGACTGAGACCAATGGTCTCCCAAAAAAAAAAAAGGGGGCCTTCAAGACTGAGACCAATGGTCTCCAAAAAGAAAGAAAAAAAAAAGGGCCTTCAAGACCGAGACCAATAGTCTCCAAAAAAAAAAAAGGGGGGGGCCTTCAAGACCGAGACCAATGGTCTCCAAAAAGAAAGAAAAAAAAAAGGGCTTTCAAGACCGAGACCAATGGTCTCCCAAAAAAAAAAAAGGGTTAATTAAAGGGGGCAGTGAGTCCCTCGCGCGACCAAGGCGCGCAGCCTACTCTAGCGAGGTCAAGACCACTGGTCTCGGCCACGTAAATAAAAAAAATATAATAAAAAGACTGAAATAAAAAAGTAGATAAATAAAATAAAATAAAATAAAAAGGAGGAAGAGATGGGAGATCTCTTACCTTTTTTACTCCACTCCAAGTATGTTTTCACTCCAATAGTGCTTGTGAGGAGGGGACAATGTCCACCTCCCTTTTTATAGAATCCTTGGAAGGCCATGGGGAGTGGTGATGGGAATTTGAGTTGGGTAGCGAGCTAATAAGAGAGTTTATTAATCTTATTTATTTTTTGGAAAACTCCTTTCTACAGAAAAACAGAAAAGCTTAGAGGACTACTCGTTCAACTGCCCGAGCTCCTCACCTTCACAGCTCAAGGAGTTGGGGGGGCAAGTGGTGAAGGGATACTTTACTAAGGGCAAAATTACTATACTAATGTCGGAGACTTCCAGTATGGTGTCACCACGTGCCTGTCTCAGGAAGCGCCATGTGTCACCTAGATCTTCATCATTCATCTCATATTTGATTTTGAACGAGGTTGACTCGGTCAACCGAGATTCTCTCCAACGTCTGGTTCAGAGGTTATCTTATATCTTCAGAGTATGCTCTACGTCATCTTTAAATAGAGGTCAACTTCTACAGGTATGGATCATCTGACTATTGGTTCACTTTCCATTTCGGGCATATTCTTCTACTGACTTAAGTGTCGGAGTTCTCCCAGAAGATTAAAGCTCCGCTCTTACAGGTACTCAGTTCGAGACAGATCTCGGTGATCGGTCCACTATCATCAGCTTAATAGAACAATTGTAGGCAATTTATTTCCGCAAGGTAACTGTTGTCGTTGAGTACTCCACTTAATGTGTTTTTATTTTATATTTTACACAAACACTCGTTAATCTATTTTAATTAATTATTATGTATAAATTCTCTTTATTACTAAGACATGTCCCATTAAGTTTTGACACTAGTGTGTTAAATATAATTTATTAGACTTAAAATTAACTTATTGATCACTATATATATATATTTTTATAAAAGAATATCATATTTACAATATTATTACCGTTATAAGAAGACTTCAAATAGTATATAAACAACAAGAGATGAGTTATTTGGTGTCTCGAAAACACTAGCCAATTAACTTGGTGTCAAATCATTCGTAAAATATCACCTAATTATGATATATATTTACTTTCATTAAGATAATTCACTATAAATTATACTTTTAACAAATTTTGATTAAATTACATATTATGACTAATATGTGACATTGATATTATGTATTTAAAAATTTAAAATTTAAGATTTAAGATTATTGACATAATGGAATTACACTTTGTTTGGAATTAATGAATTTTGTGAAATGGTATGTGTATATTTATTTGTTTTGGATATTTGATTATATTTATATTCTGTTTATTTGAAGAAGATTATTATATCATGATATTTTAAGTAATAACGATAAATAAAACTTAAATCCAAACCTTATTATATCAAAATTTATATTTTAAATTATATAATTGCAAATATAAAAATACAATTATCAATAAATTCTAAATTAATTAATTCTAAACGAATCTTTAACTTATTTGATACGTTAGGTTAGGGGTGTGCAATCAGTTATAACTGAATTGAATCGACCAAAAATCATGAATTGAACCGAACCCAATTGATTAACTAATCCCAACAAACCAAAACCTAAACTGTGATAATTGAATTAAATCAAAAATTGAATTGGAGCACAAAATAAGTAAGAGACCGAACATTAGTTTGGCCTTACTGTTGCCACTGGCTACTTAGTCTGGCATTGATTCTGATGATTGGAATTGATCATCAGATTCCCCTAACTATGATGATCCACATAATCAAAAATTAAAAGTATCTAATAGTTGGATTTTAGTAGATCTATACTTAAAATTTTCAATATAAAATATAAGTACTCGAAAAACTTATTGAAAAACTATTGGTATCGTCTTCATCTTTGTTTCCATCCTTCATCTTTGTCGTTGCCATCGTCGATGGCAAGGGATAGTAGAGGAAGGGAGAAGGGATAAAGTGATTATGAGGCAGTGTTGTCGGGCAACTAATGCCTAATCTACGAAGAAAATGAAATGGTGAGAGAGAGAGAAAGAGAAAGAAGGATTATTTGCCATTGACGACGGCAAAACATGGTGTAAGGAAAGAGAAAGGACAAAGATATGAGATGAGACAGTGCTGTCAGTCAATCAATGCCTGATCTACGAAGAAGATAAAATAGCTAGAAAGAAAGAGAGAGAAGAACAAAGAGAAGACACTCAAGACAAACATCATGGGATACTATGCTTGCATGGGTAGGCATGGTTTGATTAAGTGGAGGGTTATGGTTATATGGTTTGATTTGATTTTCAGTTATTTATATCAAAATAATAAAATCGAACTAAATAACTAATTTTTTAAAAAAAGATAATAGAACCCAACTACTCATTTTAAAAAATTAAACCGAATCGATAGAATTTGACACTTCGACACGAGTGCAATTTTGTTCACCCTCTTTAACGAGGGTGAACATCACCCTCACAAAAACTATGAGAATGAAAAAAGTAATAAAACAGTATCATAAAATTAAATGTCGTTTTGTTATTTTTTCACTCTCACAATTTGTGAGGGTGATGTTCACCCGTTAAAGGGGTGAACAAAATCGCACTCCTTCGACACGGTCAAATTTTTGTTCACCCTTACGTCAGGCACCAAGGCATGTATGTGCCCCCAGTTGCCGTTACTCCTTACTTCAACATTCTTGGCTGTACTAGAAAGTCACAGCTGCAAGAAAAGGGTTGAACATAAAACCCTAAACGAATATTTTTCGGTTCGAGGACCGGAATTGATGCATGGAGTGAACTTCGTTCGCCACTTCGTCGATTGCTCGTCGCTTCTTCGCTCGCCTTTTTTAGAGCCCAAACTTGGTTCCCGTTATCGGGATTTTCACGTCAAATGGGTAGATTGAAGTTCAACCCCTTAGCGTTTGCCCACAAATCTTTGTTCCATAGTTGGAGGGTAATGCGAACAATGATGTTTTTACTTCTCTGTTTCCGGCAGCGAATATTTGGTAATTGACTGGCGATTTTGTAGTTTCGACAGCGGTTGCTCGCGCGGGGCACTGTGGCATCGCCATTTGATCAAGCACATTTCAATGGGATTCTTTCAACGTTTCGTCATTGTCGCAGTAAGAATTAGAACAGAAGCGTGTAAATGTTAAGAACCACATGTAATCGAGTTTTAAGTTGATTTCGTATTGTATGCATGATGTTTGCGAAAATTTAGGGTTTGAAGGCAATTGTCTATAGCAGTTCGCCACCCCTTTAACTTTGACGGACTATGGTGCGATGGTTTTGATGCCAAGGGTACCGAGAAGGAACATTTACTAAGCAGTGAGCAGGAAAAGAAAACAAGAGAGTCCTGGAATTTCTTCTTCTCTTTCGTGCCCTATTTATCTTCCCATCCCATTTCTCTCTTCTTCATCCCTTGTTTTTGTTTTCTCTTGAATTTATTTAACGAGTAAGAGCCGAAGCCCGATGCGTTTGCGTGCATGCCCCGAGCTGATTTTCCCTGAAACAAACCAAAATGTCACCAAGTTATACTCATGCGACGTGTATTAAATATCTCATGCCCTGTCTCATATGGATTTTCATAGTGAGATGCGCCACTTGGAACATATTAATAAAATTCCTTTTATATGTGCACCAAAAATTTGAAGTGTTTTGGTTTATATTTGTGTTAATCACTAGTATCGATTGAAATCTGTGATATATTATTTGATGGCTTTTTATTAAGTACTGAAGCGTTTGTGCCTTATCGGAACAGATTTCTACAATTACAGTTCTGTTAAAATTGAGCAGCATGGTGAATTTCCAATGATAAGAATGCTGCAGTTGAAGCATTTTATTCATTCCACAGGTTTCCCTCCTCAAAGCAATAAAATTTCCTGTATTGATTCCACAATAGTTTGTCTTTTAATTATTTTTAGTATTACTCTCTTCAACTCGTTACCTATTTTACCCTTTATATTTGACTGCAAAGGACTTTTTTTTCTTCTTTCCCAGTAAGTTGTTACTATCCAGAACATAATTATTATGAGATTCTTGGTGTTTCCAAAGATGCAAGTCGAGATGAGATTAAGAAGGCTTTTCATGCAGTAAGTGCATTTTATCATTCATATTTAGTCCAGAGGAGGGATGTTATTTGCTTTTCTAAGATAAACAAATTAATGCTAATAAATCTATCTTGTTGATGGTCACGTCAAAGACAGGTAAGGTAGGACCATGGTCTAAGAAGCATACACACTTCCTCTAAGGTGCCAAATTGTGTCAGACACCTATGTTTCATGGTTCTGAATGCATGTCATACATTTGTTTGGATGTATGCCACTACTTATTTTTAATTTTTTCATTATTGGACCTTTTGTTAACATTTGTTTACTGCTGAGCTTTTGTTAAGCCTAACACTAGCTCAAGCTTGCTCTTGCTTCTTTAATTCTGATTAGAGTTGCAAGGATATGCACGCACATGCACCTGTGAACTTTTAGGGCCAAGAAATGCATAAGCTACTGTTGAATAGCATACCACTATGAGGCTAGTAATTTCTGAAGCTAATACTAAATATATAAATTGATGCCTAAGCAAAAATTTTGTAATGTTCATTGCATTTAAGGTTGAAGAGGATCAAACTTGATGTTCTTTGGGTTTTACCATTGAAAGTTCTTTTGTTTTGAATTATCTTCTGAATTGTTGATTTAGCTTGCACAGACACACCCCGGTTCTTTTGGTTTTTGCGTGGACCTTTCAAAGTTTTTATCATCAGAAAGTGGAATCAGCAGTGTTGTTATTGTTTTCCCAGACTGCTTTTGGAATTTTGGATGAGCCGAATAAGTTTAGAGATTGGATTTCATTTTTCTTCCACTCAACTTTCACGATATAGTCACCTAGGGCCATAATACTCTGTCCTTGTTATGCAGCTTGCTAAGAAGTACCATCCAGATGCAAATAAGAATAATCCTTCTGCAAAGAGGAAATTTCAAGAGATAAGAGATGCCTATGAGGTTTGTGCCTGTATTTGTGTCTGTTATGTACTTTCTACTGTCTGTTGTTGTAATGTCTTCAGCTTAGTCTTCATATGTTTTCGTGTGTGTGTATATGTATGTCTTGTGTCCTATTTGTTATAATCTTTTTATCTTTATAGTCTTACACAACAACATATCATCAAGCCTTAATCCCTCTAGGTGGGGATCAAGTACATTAATTATAGCTTGCCAATTATCCCTATCTATGGTTATATCTTTTACAAGACCCTTACCACTCACATATGTAAGAGTTCTTTACCAAGTTTTTCTTAGTCTTCCTCTTATCTCTTTTGATAAAGAGTAAAGGAGTGAGGACTTCTTCCATTCTATCATTATCCTTACAGGATCCTCTATTGGTCTTCATTTCACATGACCAAACTATCTTAATTGTGTTTTGCATATTTTATCTTGACTTCCATAGAAGCCACTTCAATCTTATTACAAACGATCTCATTTTCAATTTTAATCTTTCTTGTATGACTACTCGTCCATCATGAGATCCCTATCTCTATTTTGTTCGTATTTTGCATATATTGGTGTTTTACTGCCTAACATTTCATGCCATATAATGAAAGTTTTGTAAAATCTTAAGCTAGGGCAGAATCAAACAAGATAGTTGAGAGGAAATAAAACGTATCGTGTATCTCCAATAACAAGAATGAATACAACTACACATAACAAATAAACAGTTGAGTTATTTATATGAATAGCTCAACATACACGGAAAGCAAACCAATATAAAACAGAGTAAAGACAGCAACATACAGCTATATACTAACAACTGAAAACTACTTAAAACTGCCTCAATTATCTAATACTTCCACAAGTTTTACCATTGTCCTATAAAATTTTTCATTTAGCTCTAATAGAATATTACTATCTCTAACGCCCGGATGCACTTTTCCTTTTTAACCACCCTACTTTAGCTCTATCGATAACATCCTCATTAATCTCTCCATCTTTTTCAAAGATTGATCCAAGATATTTGACTAACATATTCTTGAGATAAGATAACTTGATCTTCAAGTCTAAACATAACATAATCCACACTTATATTCTGGCTAAACTTACATTTTATATATTTGGTTTCTAATTTGCTCATAGGGATGGCAATAGGTACCTGCCAAACCCCGCATTATATGGATGGGTTAGGGTATGAAGAAATACCCATCTGGGTGGGTTTGGGAGCATTTTTAGAATACCCATCAGGGATGTGTCCCTGACCTGGGTATATATATTTTAATATATTTTTATTATTTTATATATTCATAATTCTTTTTAAAAAATTGAAATTAAAAAAAGAAGACCAAAGAAATAAACCCTAAACCCTGAACACAAATACACAATTTGAAATCTGCAGCTGCATTCCTTTTTTCTCGTCCAGTGTTCAACCTTTGTTCAATTATTTGCCTTAACATTTCATGAGCAATTATTGGGCATTGTTTATCTTTTGATTGTTCTAGTGTTGTTGTTCCCTGTTGCATTGTTTTCTTTTGCCTTTAACATTTCATAAGCAATTTCTTTTGATTGTTTGCTTCTCATCCCGTCTGTTGCTTTTCTTTCAATTGTTTTTATTTTTCTTATAATTAATTAATGAAATTAAAAGTGACTTAAAAATTTGTTATGAAATGATTTAAGCAATAAAAATTTTTGCTATTTTTTAGAATGAAATTTATTGAGGGTACAGGTAACCATTACTCAGCAGGTACCGGGATGGTGGTTAAACAAAATACTACCCATTGGGGACAGGAATGGTGGCAGGAATAGGGTCGTGGGTGTGGGGGCAGGGGGAGGGGTCCCCTGCCCAGACCCTCCCCATTGCCATCCCTGTTTGCTCAACTTAAAATCTTTAGATTCTAAAGTATTCCTTCATATCTTGAGTTGACATATTCTTTTCTTTCATCCACCAAAACTTTGCATAATGCAAATAGCATACACCGAAACAGTTCTGCCTGGATCACTTTGGTGACTTAATCCATTATTAGGGCAAAGAGATAAGAGCATAAGCAGATCCCTTATGCACTCCAATTATACTTGGAAAAGCCTCAGCATCTCCTTCCTCTATTCTGACACATGTTGTTGCTCTATGATGCATGTCTTTAACAACCTGTATATGAGCAATTTGGCCCCTTTCTTTGAGACTCTTTATAAGATTTTTCTAGGAAAATTGTAATAATTTTTTTCTAAAATCTTGTATGCAAATCTTTTTGTTTTGTCTCTGGACCTTTCCTTTAGGCAACTTAGTAAGTGGGTTACTTCTATTGTTGACCTTCTAGGAACAAAATAAAATTGGTTTCCAAAGACCTTAGTTACCATTCTTAACCTTTGTTCAACTACTCTCTCCCAAAGTTTCATAGTGTGGCTCATGAGCTTTTATCTCTTTATAATTTTAACAACTTCGAACATCTTTGTCTTTTTTATACATAGGCCCTAAGTGTCTTCCTCTACTCGCCCTGATATCTTTTTTTATTCAAGGATCACATTAAGTAATTTGTTAACCAAAAAAGCCTTCTTATCCTTTGTGTTTTCATGGTTTTATTCTATTGGGATATTATTTGGTGAAGCTGCTTTAAGTTCGTCTTTTTTTTTTTTAATGCTTCCTTTATTTCATTTGAACAGATATGTCTATAGAACATGTAATTTTATCTTCTTCAGAGTTACTAAAATGCTTCAAGATAACACTTATTTCTTCACTTCGAGAAGCATGCCTTTCATCTCTCTGTGGTCACTCCCTCATTTATATTACCTTTAGTTTTCGTATTTTATGCATGTCACTTGGCTCAGATATCTTTTTTTTCTTCTTCTTTCTTAATTAGTTTATATATTTCCTCATCTTTTTTGTCAAGTTGTTGCTATAAATTTTTACAAGCTTTTTGCTTTGCTTCACTAACTGCATCATTTGTTTCGTTTTTCTCCAAATGTATTTAGGTCGTCTTCATTACGACATGGTATGTAAATCTTGTAGTTAGCTCTTTTGGTTTTGATTTTTTTTCTCATACCTCTTGATTCCACCACTAAGTCTCTTTTTGGTTTGAAAAGTTTCCCGTCGACTCTCCAATAACCATTTTTTGTTTATTTTAAATAGCAATAGTCATCTCAATTCACATTTGGTTAGCATCTCCTTCTAGAATATCTTCTGCCACATTTTTTCCTTGAAAATAAGTAGCTTTTCAGCTTTTAGATCCTGCCATCTGGTTATTAGGCTTTGTTTTGTATCATTCTTCCCCCATTTTTTGATATGGAATGGACATCAAGGACCAGAAGTCCATGTTGAGTGGTTAGGCATTCTCTCAGCAGAACTATGCAATTCTCAGAACATACGTGGTCCTCTTGTCTCATAGGAAGTAGTCTTCCGAGTCTGCACATTTTCCAAAAACAGAAGTATTGCAGTAAAATAAATTTCCTTTTGGTAAGTAAACATAAACAGACAACCTTATGTATAAGTAATAGAAAACTAATTATCTTTTATAGCTTTGCATTTGAATAATTATTTCTACATGATAACATTGTACACACCTCTATTGTGGATGGTGATTTACAGGCACTGCAAGATCCTGGAAAGAGAGCACAGTATGATAGGGTAACAACTCTCCTTCGTCTTCATTGTCCATATTAGTCTTTTCGCTCTATTTCCATTTTCTTTTATTTCCTTTCCTTTTCTCTCCCATGCCCAGCGCAGGTGACATGCCATGCTTAAAACTAGCTAAGTTTCTTCTTTTTCTCCAATATGAAGGAGTTTTATAGGAGTTCTGAGGACGTAAAATATGCTGCTTATGATGCAAAGGGATTTAGAAATGCTCATAGAACTCATTTCTCTGATTCATTCCATAAAATTTTCTCTGAGGTACTTTTACTTTAATCCTTAATGTTTAAACTATTTATTGTGTAGATTTATTTGATATTGGAGTACTAAAGGCATTTTATGTGATCCAGATCTTTGAAGATGAGGCTGACAATTTTGCAAGTGATCTTAAGGTCTGCTTGTTGGAACTCTGGTCAGTATATGACCTCTAAGATTGATTTTTAAGACTCTGAGCTAAGATGCTGGTACCATATTTTTGTTTCCAATGTCATAGGTGGAACTCACACTCTCATTTGCTGAAGCTGCGAAGGGATGCACGAAACACCTGTCCTTTGATGCAACTGTTCCTTGTGATTCTTGTGGTTAGTAAAATTTAATTGTCTTAGAATTTTGTTGTTTTTTGGAACATCTTCTAGCTGATCTTTTTTGTTGTTTGTGAAAAAAATTGATTTGACTATTTTCAAGGCATTAAAAATTAATAGTTTCTGTTTAGGTTACTAATATGTTTGTGTGGGTTTCTTCTTAGCTGTTTTTGAATGATTTTGTAGGAAATAGAATGCATAAGGTGAACCCATGGTTATTTTGTAGTGTATGTTCATTCTATTTTGCATGATAAAGTTACAATGGTAATAAATTGTTCTGATTTTTTTGTGTCTTCTTGAGTTCAGAACTGGAGGATTTTCCCAATCCTTCTCTATACACGAAGCATGCTGGGTGGTAGACAATTGCTAAACCTCAAACAGATTGTTCTTGTCGAAATTCAGTTTCTGACTATTGTTCTCACAAGTTCTTGAAACATTAACATGGTTGCTGAGTGCATTTGCAACTAGACATGCATATGCATACCCAAGGTTCAATTATGACATGGGTATTTGATGGCTCACAAATTTAGAACTGTTTTACATGATCCACAGGAACTTGATGATTGTAGTATTTCTATGATCAAGGGCTGTGGAAGTGTTGATTGATACAGGCCTTGCGAAGTTGTAATTTATTTAAAGGTTCATTATTATACTTCTTACACTCCCCTCCACTATTCGACCAATTTAGGATGCCCAAAATGGTGGTTGACTTTGAAAACCAAGTTATTTAGTTTTAAAAAAATCTTATTATTTCACAACCTTGTCATCTTTTATTAGACTTTCAGTTACAGGGGTTTAGGAACAATTCAAACAATATTACATACGAATAGATGCAGCTAGCTGTTTACATCAAACATTCTTCCCATGTTGGACAACAAAAATGGATTAGAGGGTGTAATTTATTGTTTTATCGAAGCCTTCTATGGTCCTAATGCCATGCTGGTGGGTAATCATCATTAAAAGGATTATGGCCATCTTATAAAAACTTAGGTTTGCTCTTCTGGTGGACTAGGGAAGGAAGTAAATTATGATTATGTTAAGCTTGCTATCCTGGACTGACGTATGTCCTCGCCTCCTTTTTTGGGGGGGGGGGGAGCCTTTTCTTGCCAGTGAAGTGGGGAGAGCATTTTGGGTCCGAGTCAACCTTTTTAGAGCTTTTGGGTTCTCTTTATCAGATACTATTTAAAGTTCATAAATAATAACTTATCTGTTCTTTTTCCAATCCTTGTAAACATCCATTTATGTTGCCACATAGGTACCCTGAAGATAATTTTACACTTTCCATTTCAGGTAGTTCAAAGGAGAAATATAGTGTAAAACTTTTTGGTTCTGATGCACATGATTGATGGTGATTAATATTTTTAGCTCATTGGACTTTTCTTAAATATTTATCACAGTTAAACAATAGAAGGAGATATTTCTCATGTCATATCTTTTTCTTGGCAAATTTTCATCCATATGTGTGTGTCCTAAACAAATACCTTTCATCAGAGTGAAAATATTTATTATTATCCCTCTTATGAAGAAAGGGACAACTTGATTGTCAGTTTTGTTGGCTGTGTTAATTCTGACACTGTATGGTTGAAATATTCTATGTATACCTTTGTTTTATGTCCTATCAATGCCAGTTTTCATCTTTTGAGAAGAAGTTGCATTGCTGCCATTTTAATTGAGCTTTGCCTTTATGTTCTTCTCATGCAGATGGGCTTGGTTACCCATTGAATGCCAAGGCAAAAATTTGTCCAGCTTGTGAAGGCATTGGGAGAGTAAGTACTTAATTTAGATGAAGACATGTGGATAACCGACTTCCTTCTGAAAAATAGTGCTTTGTTTTCGGGCAATTTCCTTAAATCTATCATTTTGAAATGTGAAGAATCATTTCTTCAAGTGCTTCTTTGTATTCAGTCCTATCCGACTCTTCTATTAGGTCACAATTCCTCCATTCACGGCAACATGCAGTGCTTGTAAAGGTTCAGGGAGAATCATTGAGGTCCGATATCTAAACACTGAATAGCCCATTAAGTTTGATGTTCGTATCCAAATAAGTTTTAATTGCTCCACTTAGTTTGATGTTGCAAATAATACTCATAATGTTTAGGCTTTTTAATGTTATATGGTGCAGGAATACTGTAGGCAATGCAGAGGATTGGGGGTGGTTGAAGGAGTCAAGGAGGTTAAAGTTACAGTTCCAGCAGGTCAGTGTTAGGTGTTTTTCTCGATTCAATGCACAAGGGAATAATATTGTCCCAAAAATTTTCTTTCTCAAAGTTCTAGTACCATGGTTACTTCCTTCTACTGAGTACTGATATCAGTTATCAGGGATGTATCTTATTTATATGAATAGCTTTGTTATGTTTGGTTGATCTGGAAACTGAAACGATACTTGCTTTGTAAATTTTGGTTGATTCATGGTCTGAATGGTACTTTAGTTGCTTTTTTGTGTCCAAGCTGGATGGGTTGAGTCAAAATGGTCGTCTAAGTATCTGGAAAATAATGAGCTTACATCGGGCATTTGTTTATTATAAATTGTTCAGGTGTGGATTCTGGGGATACCATCCGTGTTCCAAAAGCTGGTAATGCTGGAAGACGTGGAACTCCACCTGGCAGCCTACACATAAAACTAAAGGCAAAACTACTTATCCTTTAAAAGATATTTTAGTGCTTGAACAAAGTTTGGATGCTATGCAAGATTTTTGATATCCCTACATATTTAATATTCACAAGATTTTTATTTTTTGAAAGTTTATTGATAATCTGGAGGTTGATTTCTGTGGCTAGTCATTGTGATTGCAATGTAGCTAGATATGTCAACTTGCCTGGCCTGCCCCCGAACACCCCCCCCCCTCTCATCTCCCCGCTGCATAGCTGTTGCATATATTTACATATCTTCTATAAGGCCCATGTCAATAATATTGGACCTAAGTATCTCCCACCTAGTTTTTCCTAGTCTTTCTCACTTTTGCTAAGTACTTTATTCCATTCCATCCACTCTCCTTATAGGAGCCTCTATTAGGTTTCTTCTTACGTCCCCAAACCATCTTAATCATGTCTTATGCATCTTACGAGTTGAATTGGTTGGAAGAACATGCCTAGCTTTTGATAGGAGAAGTTCAGAACTTTATTCTTAACCAAAAGCTGTCGTAATGACCAATATTAATATGGCTAGTCATAATTTTCCAAATCAAATTATTGGTACCGTGTTTTGCTTTTGACTTGTGACATCTTTCCTTAGAAGTTTATTCATGGACTGGAATAAATGAAAGAGAAAAAATTTTCTTGTACCTTTCCTTTGGTTTTTCCTTAGCACTGAAGCGTCTAGACCAAATAGCAACTTCATTTCCTGTCAATCTCAGGCGCAACATCTGGTACAAGGTATTAAGTAAAGGGAATTGAGCATAGCATTGAAGAGTATCTGAGGGCATAATGTTTGAGGAAACATCTACCATATTTTTCTGGTATAAATACGGGATAAAAGGCTTGTAGTATTGTTTGAAGAAGCATTTGCTCTTCTTATTTATTTTTTCTTTTTTTAATCTGTTGGTATAAGCATATCCTATTGTTATTGCTTAAGTTGACTTTTGTTGTATTTCTTGGATTTATTCTCAATGCCAGTCTGAGTTCAAGTTGATCTGCGCATTTAAAATATTTTTATTTACTTATTCTGCCCCAGGCAAAAAAAATGTTATTCCCATTATTTTCTTCTCATTGACCTTGTATCTTTATAGTTATTATAACTGAAGCATTTCAAGATTTGGAGGGTTTAAATAAAGTGAACTGGAAGCAACTGCTCACATAAAGCTTGGACTGTGTGCTGTTGCTTGAATTATTTCCTTTTTGTTTGGACCGAACTTTTTGTTTAACTAAGCTGGACTATGCATGTAAGTTTGCTGGCATAGCTAATTGCCCTTCTTCAGTTTTTTTTTGCTTTTTTGCTGTTGTTGTTGTTGTCTGTTGTTTATCCACTTCTCTTTAGTTCCATATTTTGCAGGTCTGCAATGCTTATGCTCAATGGCACCTTCTGAATTTTAATTTGTTTTGGTATTCAGGTTGCTGAAGATAATGTTTTTGCTAGAGATGGTGCTGATGTTTATGTAGATTCTAATATTAGCTTTACACAAGTGAGAATCATTCTACTCCTTTAACATGTTTCGTGTTTGTCTGCTTACCTGATATTTATGTATGCTATGTTTGGCAGCATCCATCTTTGCTGATGTGAAATGACTCTCTCTCTGTCTTTTATTTTTCTTTTGATGCTCAAAAGGTCAAGTGTGCATTTTTTCCTTGTTGCTTCTCTAAATTAATAATCACAGGGCTACAGGAGGCAATTTTTTTGTTTAGTTCATTGATTTACCAGATACTAGGTTCTCTTTGATTTTTATTTTTTTCCTAATGGCCTAAATCATTGCATGTACGAGGACTATGTAGTAGTATCGATATTTTTTCTTTTTTGGAACAAGTAGAGAACTGTATGTCTTACATGTTCTGTACAAAAAATATGATGTGCATTTGCTTTATGGATTGCACCCTGTCACCTGCAAATGGTAGAAGGAAGGAGGCTATTATAAGATAGATGGCTAACTCTGTTGCCTTAATTTGCGTCTGTATGACTTCTTCTATAAATTTCGTGCTCCTAAAGTGTGCAGCGTAAATACCATGGATAAATAGTGAAGGACAGAAAAGTCTTGCAGTGTTATATAAATCAGTGAGGGGGGTTAACTCCATTGACTTCATTTTCATTCTAGCTCTGATTGTGTTACTGTTCTGCAGATAAGGTTTATCATTTATGATGTAATTAATGCACTGGGAAATTTCTTTTTGGAATCAGATTGATCTTAAAACTTGCATGTTCATTTCTTTTCTAGTTTTTCTTTGTATTTCTGCCATGTTTTTGGAAAGGTGGGGGGAGTTGATGTGCGAAGGGATTGACTATTTTCATTCATGTGTTTGTAACTAATATTGTTTGAGGTAACTTGCTTCTAAAAGAAGAGGGGAACAAAATGAATATATACCGTATACAATTGTACTTTTTCTTGTTTATTTATTTATTTTCTGGGGAAGGGGTTGGGCAGGGATGGACCAAAAAGCTAAATGTTATGTACTATAAGCTAGCTAGTTACCCCTTATATTTGGTGAAGTCTAGCTTAAAGCCAATTTACTTTTATAACTCTGAATGAATCTGAACAACATAGAATTTCATTTACTATGAAAATATGGTTCAATTATTTCTGAGTATAGACATTTATCCTGTTAATTACACAGGCTTTGAATATTTAGAGATTAATATTTCAAATGTCTTTGCTATTTTAATTCACATCTATCCCTGTGTAGATCTAGTTGTTACTTAAGTAGAAAGCATTTGTTGGATTTTCCTGTCATATTTCTTTGTCAGTGGCATGAATAGCATTGAGTGGGTACAACAACAACAACATATCCAGCCTTTATCCCACTATGTGGGGTCGGCTACATGAATTCTAGATTTCCATGTATTTCTATCGTTTGTCATATCTTCATTTAGATCCATATACTTCATATCGAACTTTAATGTCTCTCCCAAAGTCTTCTTGGGTCTACCTCTACCTCTTTTTGTGACTAATTGTTCCATTTCATCAACTCTCCTCACAGGAGCGTCTCTTAGTCTCCTTCTCACATGACCAAACCATCTTAGTCTAGTCTCTCTCATCTTCTCCTCGATTGGCACTACTCCTACCTTATTACGAATAACTTCATTTCTAATTTTATCCTTTCTTGTATGTCCGCACATCCATCTTAACATCCTCATCTCCGCTACACTCGTCTTTTGCTCATGCTGGTATTTGACTGCCCAACATTCTGAGCCATACAGCAAAACTGGTCTTATAGCTCTCCTATAAAATTTTCCTTTCAATTTTAATGGGATTTTACCATCACATAACACTCCCGATGCATTTCTCCATTTTAGCCAACCTGCCTTAATTCTATGTGCGACATCCTCGTGAATTTCTCCATCTTTTTGAATCACTGATCCCAAATATCGAAAATGGTCTTTTCTTTGTAAGATTTGGTCTTCTAATTTTATTATAACATCATCCACTCTTGCATTTTTACTAAATTTGCATTCCATATATTCTGTTTTCTTTCTACTTAATTTAAATCCCTTAGATTCTAAATTGTTTCTCCACAACTCAAGCTTAGTGTTCACTCCTTCTTTTGTTTCATCCACCAACACTATGTCGTCTGCAAATAGCATACACCATGGCACATCTGTCTGAATATCTTTAGTGAGTTCATCCATTACTAAGGCAAATAAGTATGGACTTAGTGCAGAACCTTGATGCAGTCCTAT
The DNA here is from genome assembly GCA_036245055.1 of Diospyros kaki. Classification (NCBI taxonomy): domain Eukaryota; kingdom Viridiplantae; phylum Streptophyta; class Magnoliopsida; order Ericales; family Ebenaceae; genus Diospyros; species Diospyros kaki. The sequence goes on from BSEG01000005.1 coordinate 45,073,276, forward strand.
TGTAGTTGTAAATGGTTCAGTATCCCCTCCGCATGTTTTGACCCTTGTCTCTACACCATGATACATGTCCTTAAGGGCTTGTATATAGGCTATTTTGACTCCTTTCTTCTCTAAAACCCTCCATAATACTTCTCTAGGGACCCTATCATAGGCCTTTTCTAGATCTATAAACACCATATGTAGGTCCTTCTGATGATCCCGATACCTTTCCATTAGGCGCCTCAATAAATATATAGCTTCCATTGTTGACCTGCCAGGCATGAAACCAAACTGATTTTCTGACACATTTGTTTCTTTTCTAAGTCTCTGTTCTATTACTCTCTCCCAGAGTTTCATGGTATGACTCATTAACTTAATTCCTCTATAATTTTCACAGTTTTGAACATCTCCTTTGTTCTTGTATATAGGAACCAAAGTACTCTTCCTCCACTCATCTGGCATCTTTTTTGATTTAAGGATCGCGTTAAATAGTTGCGTTAGCCAAGAGATGCCCTCTTCTCCCATGCATTTCCATGCTTCTATTGGTATATTATCTGGTCCCACTGCCTTATGATTTTTCATCTTTTTTAAAGCTTGCCTTATTTCATTTGAACTTATGCGTCGATAGAATGTGTAGCTCACATTCCCTTCGGAGTTACTAAGATGTCCCAACCTAACTCTTGTGTCACCACCATCATTGAATAATTTTGTGAAATACTCCTTCCATCTCTCCTTAATCGCTCCCTCATTTACTAAAACATTTTGATTGTCATCTTTTATGCATTTCACTTGATTTAAATCCCGTGTTTTTCTTTCTCTTGCTTTAGCTAATTTATATATATCCCTTTCTCCATCTTTTGTATCAAGTCGTTTATATAGATTCTCATATGCTTTTGACCTTGCTTCACTAACAGCTCTTTTTGCTGCCTTTTTTGCTTCTTTATAATTTTTTTGATTTTCTTCATTGTTGCATTGATATACCGCCTTATAGCAAGTTTTCTTATTTTTAATTTTCAATTGTACATCTTCATTCCACCACCAAGACTCCTTAAGGTTAGGGGCTCTACCATTTGTCTCTCCAAGGACTACTTTTGCCGTGCTTCTCAGAGCATTAGCCATTTCTTTCCACATTTGGTTTGTTTGTCTTTCTCCATTCCATTCCATTTTACCCCTTAATTTTTCTTTGAAGATTAGTTGTTTCTCCCCTTTTAAATTCCACCACCTGATTCTTGGATTTTGTTTTATATGGTTTTTTCTCTTCCAATTTCTTACTTGGATGTCAAGTACTAGAAGTCTATGTTGAGTAGTCAAACACTCTCCCGGTATTACCTTACAATCCCTACAACATAACCGATCCTCTTGTCTCATGAGGAAGTAATCTATTTGGGTGCTTGAGCTTATATTTTTATATGTGATTAAGTGTTCGTCCCGTTTTTTGAACCTCGTATTGGTTATAATGAGCCCATATGCCATAGCAAAATCTAGGATAGATTTACCCTCATTATTAATTTCCCCGAATCCATACCCTCCATGTACCTCTCTATATCCGTTTCCGTCTCTACCCACGTGCCCATTTAAGTCACCTCCTATAATCACTTTCTCTCCTCTTGGTATCATTTGTATAAGTCCCTCTAGGTCCTCCCAGAATTTTGCTTTTATCTCATCACCTAACCCCGCTTGTGGTGCATATGTACTAAAGATATTCATAGTTATTCTTCCTAGACTAATCTTCACCATAATAATCCTATCCCCTATTCTCTTTACATCCACTACCTCATCTATTAAGCTTTTATCCATAATAATCCCTACTCCATTTTTCGCTCGATCAGTTCCTGTGTACCATAGTTTATATCCAGCTTCTGATAAAGTTTTTGCTTTTTTCCCTACCCATCTCGTCTCTTGAAGGCACATAATATTAATTTTTCTCCTAATCATCACATCCACCACTTCCATAGCTTTGCCTGTTAATGTTCCTATGTTCCATGACCCAATCCTTAATCTATGATTTTGTTTTTGTCCTTGACTTTGGATTTGATTTTGTTTTTGGCCTTGACTTTGAATTTGATTTTGTTTTTGATTTTGATTTTGGTTCTGATTTTGATTTTGATTTTGGTTTTGATGTTGATTTTGATTTTGGACTAACTTCTTTATCCACATCCGTCCAAGCAAATGCGGGAACCCTTGCTCATTTATCACTACATCCGGGCGCCGATGCAGCGGCCCTAGCTCACTTGTCACTACACGGGGGCAGTGTAGCGCGTCGCTATGAAGGGTTACGCCCACGCCCAAACGTTTTTTCATAATTTGTCTAGAGTTCATGTTTTGGATCCGACTAAGTTTTACGTTGGCTGTCGGCTACCTAACACAACCCTCCTCCTTTATCCGGGCTTGGGACCGGCAGTGGATAACATCCCCAGGCGGAGTTAATAGCATTGAGTGGGTATGCTTAGATTTTTATTTATGGTGTGGAGAAGTGGATATAGTTGGTACAAGAAGCAAGCTCATGTCAAGAGCAGAAATATTGGGATAACTATTAACCTAAGTGTCAGCTGCAAGGTGCTTGAGTATGGACAATGGTAAAGTCTGCATCACCATGACTTGGGATGATAAATGGGGTCTCAACGCAATTGCTACTATTTATTTTCAAGTTTTTGGCATCTGATCCCTACAAAATGAGGTCTCATAGCTGTCTTTTTGTTAGTGTGCCACTAGGTAATTGGTTATTATACTCAAAGAGGCATTGGGAGTAAAATTTACTCATGCTTTAGAAAGTACCTTGTTCTAAATGCCCAGAAAATAAAGTCTTTAGAAAAGGCTATGCTAAAAAGAAAACCTTCTCAAATCATTTGTTGGCAGACGTGTTCCTTATTTTTTCCTGAGGCTCTTTCTTGTTATTTGGAAAAAGAATTCTCTCCCACTTGAATCTGTAGTTTATTTTGGAATTAAAAACTTTATTTGTAGTTGGAACATATACCCCATAAAATATTATCTTAAAATGAGTGACTTCAATTGCCTGTGCAATAGGACCTGAAATTTTCTTCAAGTCCATTTTTGGGCCTTGTTCATTCATATTTATGTTAATCATTCAATTATCTCGGTTCATGTCTACTTCATTAACAATTTAACAGGTTGCTAAGTGATTTATTTATTTTTATTCTGCCTTCATAAGCTCACACAATATTTGGCACAGAACTAATTGTGTAGTTTATTTTTATTTTTTTCAGGCTATTCGTGGTGGCAAGGTTGATGTACCAACTTTGTTTGGCAGAATGCAAGTGAAAGTATGACATCAATCTCTACTTTCTACTGCCTTTAGCATGTGTAATTCTATCATCTCTAGGTTTACTATTTTGAGCTTCTTCTGGTAGATTTTTTCTCTGCTTTTTTTTGAGCAATTTCATTCTCTAATTGCTACTTTGTCTTTGAATTATGGTCCTCTTAGATACCGAAAGGGGTTCAGCACGGACAGCTTGTAGTACTTAGAGGCAAAGGTGAACCAAATTTAAAATCTTGTGCTGCTAAATATACTTTGAAAAAGTTCTTGCTTTTATCCTAGCTCTGTACTCTTCAAAAGCATTTATTCTGGAAGTTGACGGCAGGCTTGCCCAAGCATGGCCTTTTTGTAGACCATGGAGATCAATATGTTCGCTTCCGCATTAACTTTCCTACGTAAGTATTTCTCTTGCGACACATTTTATTTACATATCATTGCTTCAGTATCCAATTATACTCTCAACAGCAGTCTCTGTCTTGCATTTTCAATTTTATGTTATTTGGTTTGAGGATCTAATTTCATTTCAATATGTGGTTTCAATTAACTTGGAAATTTAAACATAAGGGCAATAGTAAAAGAAATTGGAAATGTATAGAAATGCTTCAAAGTAAAAATTAAAACCTATACAAATGTTTATACAATTGCAATAACTTAAATTTTGACATTCTTAGGGCTGTGCATCTTTTTGCATAGAAGTACAAGTGCATATTTTGAAAGTAAACCTACGTGAATGAGTAATTTATATAAACGTGGAAAGATCACTATTATCACACTGTTGATCCTAAATGTCAATATGACTCTTAAGGTTGCGTTTGGTGACTTCCCAAAATTCTCAGGAAAGTGATACCTGGGAATTTAACATTGATGTGTTTGGTATATATGGGAAAATATGGATTAAAATCCTGGGAAAGCAGTATTGATGTGTTTGGTATTTTAAACTTCCTGGAAAGTACTTAAAAATTCCAGGAATATCCTTATGACTTAAAATTGAAATTTTATATGCATAATTGACATTAATTAAGTATTAATAATTAAAAATATCATTTTCAAATTTTAAATAAATATATACTGGAATATAATACCAAAAATTCATAATAACGTAATAGCATATTTAAACGAAAGCATTGAAAATAAATATATACCATAATATTTGCTGTATTGATTGTAATAATTTTGACTGATGGATCAAACTTTTTGGTGATTAAACTAACTGAAAATGGCAACAAATTAAAAATGAAAGCACCCAGTGAATTGTCCAACTTTTTTCGACAATTTTAATGAACAGACATAAAAATGCACAGAAGTTAAGAACAGAAATAACCGTCTAGAAGAGAGGCAGGGAGGAGAAGCAAGTTTCTTCGCAATTTTTCGGCTGAACAGAGAGAAGCAGCAGCTACGTTTTGTTTCAGGGAAAATGGAATTTTGTTTGCTGATACTTAGGTTGTTTTGTTCTAAAGGCTGAGGGCACATTTGTCAAAAAAAATTTGGGTCAAATTCTCTATCACTTGGGAAAGTAAGTTTCCCAAGTCTGATGGTGGGAACGTGATTCCCAAAACATGGGAAAGCTACATTCCCAGGAATCTAATATACCTAATGTGGGAATCACTTTCCCCTCAATTAAATTCTCAAGAATGTGAGCCACATTCCACATACAAAATGCAGCCCAAAGGAGTCTGGAGATTTACCATTAAGAATTTTAACTTGTTTTATACAAGTACTGCATAAGTATCTAAGTAGAGATGTAATGAAAAATAACAAGAGTACGTCATTTTATACAAACAATACAAAAGCATCTAAGCAACCAGTTATTGAAGATCAAAGTGTGTATCCAATGTGTGGGTGATCCTTTGGATGAGGGGTTATTTTTTTATTTACAAGATTAAAGATATTGTTCAATAAAAGTCAATGACTACGTAAAAAGTACTGTTTTGTACTTTCTCTTGTATTTATTTTCTTTGACTTTCTCAGGTTCTCATTAATTGAAGCCTTTTTTTTTTTTTGGGGGGGGGGGGTTCTATGATCCTACCTTTAAAAAAAAAAAAAGAGGCAAATTGAAAATATTCTCTTATGCATTTTAGTAGGTCTTTTTTGGAGACAGGATATTTTGATTAGTTCCAATGTGGTTCCTATATGTTTTGCTGGAAATACTGAAATACCATTTTTTTTCAGCAATGATTTTTGTCAGTCACCTAGGAATGGAAATACTAGATGGAAATGAAACGAATAAGCAGTGTGCTATAATTTGCTGCAACTGGTCTTAAATTTTGGAAGCAGTGTTTTTTTTTGGCTAAGTTTGGAAGCAGTATTTTTCAATCGGACTACAAAAATGAAATCTTCTTGTGTTCCATTTTTTTCTCAGAGTGGTAAATGAGCGTCAACGTGCTATATTGGAAGAATTTGCAAGGGAGGAAATAATTCAAGAAAATGACTCCTCAACCGAGAGAAATTGGTAATTGCCCTTCCTCTATCTTGGATGACGCAAATTAAGCATTCAAGGCCTTCATCATTTGGTGTCACATATACATATGCTAGTTCTACTCTAATGTGTATGGGGAGATGTCCACCAGTGTCTCTGTGGAATCTCTGCATTACCAACTCCTCCCCAAGTGGCTATCAATGTCCCTCAGTGATCACCCTTCAGACAAGCTCGAGCTGGCCAAAGATAGCAGATTCAATGCTGCATCTCTGGGCATTAGAGCACCTTTGGCTTGTCCAGGCAGACTTGCTGTCACGACCCAAACTAGGGTTCTGTGACTGGCACAGATCCCTAGGAAGGTAATGGGACCCGCAAAGGACCTGCAAGCTTGATACAAGTCAATATCAACAACTTCGACAAGATGAATGACCGGATAAACTAATGCTTACATAAATCAAATCTATAAATAATTTGAAGAGGATGAATAACCTTAAAGATTACATAAGAATATGTACAAAAAGACAGAATATATAGATATATGAATACATGTATACAAAAAAATTGAATTCTTGATCCTACTAAAATGAAGTGTTCCTAAATCAATTAAAGTTCCAAATTATGTCATCCTCACAAAGAGTTGTGAAAGCAAAGGTAAGGCTGAATATGAAAATGACATTCCCCTGACCCTTGCAAGGGGGGAGACTTGTGCACTAAGGACGGCCCTTATAGAGTTTGCAAACTCTGTTACATTTTGAGTTTGTTTTTAACATCATCATAATTGTCACATAGACTGATTAGTTTCATCTAAAATTGCCTGCATTTCAATTCACCTATAAGGTTTGTTTAAACTTTTCAGTATTTTTATTCCGAATGACAATCATTTGGTAAAAATTTTGACCTTATGATGTTACTAGTGCCACCATTCTGAATATGGTGAACATTCTGGAAATGGATAACAGGCTTTATCAGCAGCTATCTACTGGTTGAACTTACAGGTGGCATCACGTTTTTGGTCATTTGACGGCTCCCCAGCTTATGCTCGAAATCTCTGTAATACTAGTGATCCTTCTGTTGCTTAAAAAAATTGTGGGATGAGGGCCAGCACCTGGTTGTTTCTGATGAAGAATCTGGCTTCTCATTTTTGGCTTCTGGCCTGCTGCTCTCATCCTTGGTGCGGGTTCCACCGACATGGCTTCCTTAACATTGTTTTGCTTTAAAGAGACGAGTCTGCTACGGGTTGAAAATACCTTTTTTCATACAAATTGGCATGCCTTCTTCAGTCGGCATTGGTGATTTAATTCCAGCGGCACTGCTTCTCCGTTTGATCAGAGTATATATTTCCTTTTTACATGGATCCGATTACATGTATACAAATGGTTCTCTCGTGAAAGCAACCTTCACTCATTCAACTTCAATCCGAGTTGGTTGGTGGATTCTTTCTCCCTCACATTTTCCATCTAGATTTCTCAACAGGTACTAGTAGAAGCCGAAAGAACAATGGCTGTAAAGCTGTTTTTAGTGAGCTGGAACCTCAAAACTAATTGCATTTTTATGTACCCTTAGGTGTACATTTAGTCCAGGTTTCTCCTCTATGTTTTATCTTTTTGAGTTCCAGTGTTGTTATTACTAGATGTTCTGGTGAGCTCTGGGTAATGGGGTATAGAGTACAGACATCAAACCGTCGGCTTGGTGAACCTTAAAGTTGAAACTCTCTGATAAAATTTAAAGGGCCTGGCCTTTCAATCTTCTGTTTATTGTTTTTATTTTTAAATTTGTGTTTAGATTTCATTTTCATTTAAAGGATGACAACTTAACATTTTGTTTGACAAATTATGTATTTAATAGATAACTGAACATTTTTAAATTTTATTTTGTTTGAAAAAGGAAGAAAATGAACCACTACAAATTGGACGGATAAATAAGCTCTATATATATATATATATATCAACATCCTTGAATAATCATATCATTTGTAGATCAAAGGAGAATTAACCAAAACCATTCCACCAGCAGCCGCAGCGGCATGAAGACCAAGAGTAGGAAGAAGCAGCCTGCATTGATAATTTTTTGCTCTTTCATCAAGCCGATCCTTTTCTTCCCATAAATCCAGCTCCATCGTCATTACCAAGTAAAACTAACTCCTATAAGAAGATTATTCTTAAACCTAATAAATAATATTAATTTGATGGCCACCGGGAATGGTTCAGGTTTCGGTGCTCCGATTCATGAGCACTGCGTATGACCGAGTAATATAGACAGAAACGGCGGTTGGTCGGCGCGCTCGTCGTCACGGGATCGTTACGATCCTCTGCATGTCCGGGTCAGGCGACCGGGTCTTGGCGACTTTATTGGGGTGCTGAAGCTCGCCATAGAAGTAGGACGTGAAGCCCCAGAGGGAGAGGACGAGGGAGAGGCCTTTCTCGGCCTGGAACTTCTCGTGGTAGAAGATGACGGCGAGAACTTCGGTGACGGGGAGGAGGACGGCGATGATGATGGCGGAGAGGAGGGAGGAGTCGGAGAAGATGACTCCGATCGCTCCCATGTAGAAGCACTGCCAGATTATGCCGCTGCATACTAGTATCCCGTAGTACGTTGTTGTCCCCAGGTCGAATGCTTTCGCTTCGATCGGTATTGCCTGCAACAGAACCAACGTATTATTAAATTGAAAGGCACCCCCAGTTGGAAAAAAGATATCGGGTACAAATAATTAAATGGAAAATGTCTTCCAACCCGAAATCAGACAGAAAATCCTACGACACCTCCTCGTTCGGCAGCTGCCCTACACGCATAGTGTTGTGCATGTGTGTAAATTTGGCCAAATTCATTTGTTAATGTAATTTTACTTTTTTCCCTGGTGTATTAATTTATTTTTTTTGTTATTTTAATTATACTAATATATCTATATTTTTGAATTAATTTAACATTTATACTTTAATCTATTTTTCATATATACTTTTCGTTGTTTTGAATAAAAAGTTCAAGTTATCATATGAACAAAAAATCAAAGTAAAGAGATTAAATTAATTTGAAATGTAGATATAGTAATATAATTGAAATAATAAAAAATTTAATTGATCAGATAAGAAAAGATGAAAGTATAAACAAAAAAAAATATAAGTTTTGATGGGTAAATTTTATTCTGATTCATTTTCATTTGAAATTATATATCATTATCCTAATTAAATATAAACTAAAAAATGTACACATCTGGAAAGTATAATTGTGTTGATGAGATTAAGTTAATAACAAAATTGTTATGTTGCCTCATTAAACAATATAAGAGTTGTTAGATAAAAAGAAAATCAGACACCCCCGTACATGCGTCGACGATGCGGGCAACAGATCATTCCCCAAATTAATAGTTTGGCCATCTAATAGTAACAAAATTAGTAAATTACAGTCCACAGTCAAAGTTTCCTTAATCACAGTATATACCATTTATGTTTTAGAAATTACATAAACTTCTTCATTGGAAATTAAGAAATTTGGGCAAGTATATAAAATGTCAGCGTCCTATGTAAAATAAATCTATTAATAAAGGGTTATTATATACAACTTTGGAAGAGCATAAGTTAAGAAGATAAATATTCCATGTATTTATATCAAATTAAACTGTATTGTTATTTTAATAATTTTATTGTTTTAAAATAAAAATAAAAAACTGAAAACATTTATGTAAACCAAAGTAAAATCAATGCCTACCATGCTTGTGTGCGAATTGGTGGGAAATGAAATGTGCTAATTATTGCAGGATTAGATCCGAGTTGCAAGCGCCAAGCGCCATGGTCAACGGCTTGTGGCCTTTCTCTATTGAATCAATGATAATTTCATATAACGACTTGAATCGATGTTCAATGGTTCAACCCAATAATGCAACACCGTCTGGTTAAATATCATAATCGTGCATTTAAGTTCTTGATGTGGACATCGATGTGCATTCATGGAGGATGTACGGATTTGCAGGAATCGATTTTGTAACTAACTGAAAGCAGGATGATCAATGCGACTCCTGTAAATTTGAATCGAAAAATTGATTGTGCAAAAATTTAGGAGAACTAGAAAACATACCTTGAAATCGTTGTTGATGAACATTCCGACGGTGCAGACGACGGTGGCGAAGAGGCACATCACCATTTGGATCTCGATCACTAGCGTGTAGGTTACAGCCTGCTTCGTCTTCATGTACGTGTATTCCACCAATGGCAGGAGTAAACCGTACAAGACGGCCGCGGCTACCGTCATCAGAAACCCTATGTAATATTCCCGGCTGGTCTCGCCTGCCGGCCGGTCGTTGTTGGTGTGCATAGCCAGGACGCCGGCGCCGATGGTGAGCAGCACCACGGCGTTGATCGAATACGCCGTGAACTTCTGCTTCACCAGGAAGTAAGCGAACACCGCTGTGAACCCAAGCTGCGCCGCGATGATCAGCGCGGCCGTGGAAACCGGCAGCCGCGAGAATCCGTAGGCGTAGAAGTAGTCGTCGAAGCCGGTAATCACGCCGAGGCCTGCGGCGGCGAGGAACAGCGGCCACTTCATGAAGAAGAACTTTGCATTCGCCGGGCCTTCCTTCCGGCGCCGTTGCCAGTAGGTTATGGCGAGAGGAATGAAGATCAACGGCCAGGCGGCCGTTTCCAGCCAGCTCGATAGCCACACTCGCTCGCCGCCGTGGATGTAATACAGGCGCATCACCAGAGGTCCTACGCAATTTCCTATCGTTAGAAGGATTGCATTGAGAACGAGAAGACCTTTCTTCGTCTTCTTGCTTGCGTTCGGCATCTCTATCTCCATTGTTGATCGATCTGCTTAATTAGCCTTCCTCCATCTCTCTCTCGATTTATACACGTCCCTCTCTCTCCCTCTCTCTCTCTCTCTCAACACAGCTCGATAGTAATCCATATCCGTAAAGAAAATAACTAATTAAGATTCAAACCAATTTCTAACCATATAAGATTGACCTTTCATATTAATTTAGACCTCTGCCAAGCCACGTTGCTACACGTGCATATGTTTATATATATATATATATATGTATGAGAAATTATTATTATTTTTTCGTAATTTTGCTATCCCAATGATAATGTCTCCAGAAATTTGTGACAGTTTGGTGGGGCTATAATCTTAGTCAAGTTGTCTCTGTGCTCTACGTGGAGATGTAGTTAATATAATATGAGTAGTGTTCTTGGCTAGATTATAGTGTTTTTGGCATGCCTCGAGACGAGAGAGCCCACATCTACTGTCCTCTTACCTGTCCCATTAATGAAAATAAGAGACATTACTAAATTAATATACATCGATTATCCTAAATTAATGATAAAAAATTTAATATTCTTATTCTAAAATTATAGTGATTTTTTTTCTAAATAGAATATTTTCAGATAAAGAGATGATTTTTTTCTGTTAATTACATAATAGATTTTGGAGAAAAATATTAAATTTTTTACCGTTAATAGATGTCGCACATAGAATTAAGGAAGGTTGGCTAAAATGGAGAAATGCATCGGGAGTGTTATGTGATGGTAAAATCCCATTAAAATTGAAAAGAAAATTTTATAGGAGAGCTATAAGACCAGTTTTGCTGTATGGCTCAGAATGTTAGGCAGTCAAATACTAGCATGAGCAAAAGACGAGTGTAGCGGAAATGAGGATGTTAAGATGGATGTGCGGACATACAAGAAAGGATAAAATTAGAAATGAAGTTATTCGTAATAAGGTAGGAGTAGTGCCAATCGAGGAGAAGATGAGAGAGACTAGATTAAGATGGTTTGGTCATGTGAGAAGGAGACTAAGAGATGCTCCTGTAAGGAGAGTTGGTGAAATGGAACAATTAGTCACAAAAAGAGGTAGAGGTAGACCCAAGAAGACTTTGGGAGAGACATTAAAATTCGATATGAAGTATATGGATCTAAATGAAGATATGACAAACGATAGAAATACATGAAAGTCTAGAATTCATGTAGCTGACCTCACATAGTGGGATAAAGGCTGAATATGTTGTTGTTGTTGTTGTTAATTTGAAGATAATCAATGTTTGGTGATGTAACTTATTTTTATTGATGAAACAATCAAGGGGACCAAGATATGGGACTCCTATTTATAGAGATAATAATTAATAAGTGACAAAGTCTTTAATTATTTTTAGATTGTTTTTTCTAACCCATAAGGAAAACACTTTAGAGGTAACAATTTGAATTAATGTTAGGGAAATGCCCCACTGGAGATTACCTAAGAGAGTCTCTCAAGACCTCATTTGAGGGCCTGTTGAAAAAGTCTCCCAAGAGCTCCTGGACAGATAGGGTATCTCGAGTCCTTTTGCTCGGCGGATTTGTTTTTATTTTGCCTTTGGGCTGTAGCCTTTGTGGGCCTTTCAGAAATAGGCCTTTGGGCCATGAACACATTAAGTAGATAATTATGTACGAGATATTTTTTGATATATTCTATCACTAAATGAAATCAAATTCTGATAAGATTATAATTATTTAGATTCTTCAATCAAAATAAAATCTTATATATATATATATATATAAATTAAATCTAATTAGAAATAAACCTTATCAAATAAACAACATCATTCCAATTATAAATTGATTATGTAGGATTTGAATTTGATTTGATTTCAAGTTCTTTTAATATCGACAACACTATAACTCTCATTTTTTTTTTAACAATTTCATCGATTATTTTTTTTTATCAAATATGTTAATCCGTGGTCAATTGTTGCATCACATCTAAACATAATTTGAAGGCTGATTTTAGCGTTATTACCTTAATTAATAAATTGTTGTCAACTAATCATATTTACTAATAAATTAATTATTTTGTAATAAAATGTATTTACTAATTTAACCTTATCAAACAAGATGTAGTATGATACCATTGGATTTGAGCATCGAGAGATTTTACAATGCCGTCATATTCTTATGTATAAAAAAGATTAGGGTTGGAGTTTGTTTTTTAAACTTATTTCATTGTATTTATTTGTATATATTATTTATGAATTATTATTACATATATTTGATGAACTAAGATAATATACATTTAAACGATAATGATTGTAATATCTTTAATTTGAAAAAAAAATAATCACATTTGAGAAATATAGATGACGTAAGGGCGATTTTGGCCCATTTGCAGTTTTGATGCGATGTTGGTTGGTTTTACTGGCAAGATCATCGTCTAGGGGCTTTGGTTTATCCTTGCAAGAAAAAGCGTAGTTGGAGGTTTCAACTTTCAAGTCTCGATTGTAGTCAAAATTGAGAACAAGAAGATCGGGTTCTAACCTAAGCAACCATGTCGATGAGTTTCCTCATGTTCTTGCATCGATAAACGTTTTTGGGAATCTAATTTTGATAAAGATTAATCAGGTTGTTGTTAGTAAGGATGTTTGTAAGACTTCTGATGACAATGAGATTTTTGTTGATGTTCGTAAGGATTGTTCGAGTAAAGATTAATCGGGTTGTTGTTATTTTTATATCACATCAAAACCAATTAATTTCTAATCATTTAAGGTATATATTTTTTATTAATTTATTTATCTAAGAAGATTTTATTTCTAATTCTACCATTGGTGTTCATGTTTGTAGATGGATTTGGGAATTGAGTCCAATCAAATTAGTTCAGTTTAATTTGAATTTTTTTTAGTTCAATTTATTTGAGTCTAATTTTACAGATTCAATTAAAATTGGTTAGATACTAAATTTAGCCTATAAACTCAAATCGAGATATAAATAAAAAATTAAAATACAATAATTAATTTATTTTTAGATAAATAAATTATTATGTTCGAAAGAAATCTCCTTATAAAAATTTGGAAGATATTTAATTTTTTTCTTTTCTAAAAGTGTAAGGTAGAGTAAAAGTCTATTGGGTTGGGTTTGGATTTGGATGACAAATTTTAAATATTATTTTAAATTATTTTTTTAGTTTTTTTCTCAAATCAAAGAGTGAATTAAAATCCAAATTTAAATACTAATTAGATTAAAAAAATTGCACACAAACCCCAAATTGACTATAAAAAAAAATAATAATTGTGCTGAGGAAATTAGTCTAAGTTTAAGATAAGCTCAAGAGAAATAAATTTAAAGAGAGAGACCCTAAAAATTTTCCTATCAAAATAGTGAATGGGAGACCTTCCTATAGGGTTCTCCGATCCCCATAGACTTTTCAAGAGTTTCTCTCGAATATCCCTAAAAGAAATTATTGAGGAGTATTTCTTGCATATCCCTTGAAGGCTCTCTCAGGTCCTAAAGATACAATATCTAGAGGATCATTTGGATTATTATTTGTCAATAATATATTAACATATTTTCTAGATCTTTGTTTAGAGGTTATGACTAGACAACCTCATAAAGTGAAAATATTCCTTTATTTATTAGTTTTAATCTTTATAAATAGAGAATCATCTCTCTAATCAAGGTATATAATAATTCATACACAAATTACTTAAATATTTTTTTATTTTTTGATTAAAATTAATATAAATTTTGAAAGGTCTGTGTGAGAGACACCTCATGTCTTTGATTGTCCTATACTTTATAGATCTTTTGAAAATTTAAAATAAAAATAAATACACTTTTATAATTATAAATTTATTATTATAAACAAAACTAAGCAAACTCAAATTATGCTCTTAAGCTCTCTTACTATCAATTAAGGATCACAATAACCCTTTACATGAATAACATTTAAACCAACTTCTAATATCATTTATAGTCCTTTAATGAATAGCAAAGCCTTAGATAATTCATTTTTTTGATTTACAGTAATACTTAAATGGGCCCACTGGGTCGACCGACCCAATTGGCTCGATAGAAGCATCGATCGATTCTAACAGAGCTAACATTAGAATACGAAGTCCCGAACACGATCCATTTCATTTGTCGGGTCAAATTTATATAAAAAATTTTGGTACTTATTAATATTATATAAAAATATTGAAAAATTCTATTTACAATAATAAGTTTTACTCTTCATAACTAGCGTAATTAAAATTTTAATTTTTATTATTTACAACCAGAGTGATTTCTTTTTACAACCATTCATATTTCAAACATACTCTCCAAACACTCATCCCTCAAAAGATACCTCTACGCGCAACAAACTCACTCTATTATTCAAAGAGTAGCAACTATAGTTAAATGGATATAAAATAACAGAAAATTATTAATATTTTAAAAAATTAAAATAATTTTTTAATATTATCAAATAACACACATCTATATAATTTATATTTAAAAATAATATAATTTATAATATCAATCATTAATTCAATAACATAATTTATATATACTACGAATTAAATCAATGGATTAGGAAGGAACACAACACATATATATATATGTAATATTATAATTATATATATTATAACTATATTTTATGAAAAAATTAAAATTTTATTATATATATATACATACATATTATAACTATATATATAAAATATATTATAATTATACATAATTATATTACATAAACTATTATATATATACATATTATAATATATATATATATATATTCTCCTGAACCAAAGGTTCAGGAGAATTCATTTTCTTCGAATCCATGGATTCGAAGTTTTTTGAACCTCTCGAAATTTGAGGTTCGGGGATGTCCCAAACCCTAGGGTTTGAAGATTGGGAGATTCCCCGAACCCCAAGATTTGGAGAACCTCAAATTGCCTGAACCCCAAGATTCGAGGCATCTCCCAGGCCCGAACCTTGGGGTTCGAGGCTTCAAGGCACCCTTGAAGGTTATTTTTTATTTTTTAATTCATTCGTTGTGCATGTAAATTATATGATTTAATTCATCCGTAATATATGTAAATTATGTGATTTAACTAGTGATCGATATTATAAATTATATTATTTTTAAAAATAAATTATATAAAAGAATGTTATTTAATAATATTAAAAAATTATTTTAATTTTTAAAATTATTAATAATTTTTTCTTGTCTTATATCGATCTATTATAACTATTGCTATTTGAATAATAGAATAAAGTAGCTGCGACGATGATGGGTGAAAAAGTAGGTGCACGTACTTAAAAAGTAATGGTGAGTGATTGATCGTCAACTATTTAAATAAAAAATAAATATAAATTTTCATCTCAAAATATTTTAAAAATATTAAAATGAGTTACGAAAACCAAAAACTACGGTTGCAAATAGAATTTGCCAAAAGATTTCCTGGTACTTAACGCATTCAATTGTCAGGTCGAATTTTAAGTTCATCTTTCGAACCTTCCGCTTTTTGTCAATTGCGTCCGCGTTCGTGCGGAATCCGGGTCCTAGCCATGGGGCTTGGAGTTGGAGACGGCAACAACCAACAGCCACTGTTGATTTCATCGTCATCATCATCAGCAGCTGAGGAAGAAGAAGAAGAAGAAGAAGATGAAGAAGAAGAATACCTGGGGCTTCACAATGAAGGAGAACCAGAGTGTGGAAGTATGATGATTGGGATATGGTCGGAATCGAAGAAGATATGGCACATTGCCTGTCCCTCCATATTCACCCGCCTCGCCATGTTCTCCGTCACCACCATCACCCAGGCCTTCGCCGGCCACCTCAGCGATCTCCACCTCGCCGCACTGTCCATCGTCACCACCGTCATCATTGGCGTCACCTTCGGCTTCATGGTAACAATCATTATCCAGTTACCCCTCCAATTTTAACCTCTTTACTTAGTAGTGTAATTAAATCTTCCATTTCAAAATTAAGTACGGTTTGATGATCATGAATATTTAATGTGAGGATTATAAGTGTTTTTCATGCTCCATTTCATACGAATTTTCGACTTCTTTTGATAGCTAGGAATGGCAAGCGCGCTCGAAACTCTTTGCGGCCAAGCATACGGAGCGAAACGGCACCATTTGTTGGGAATCTACCTGCAACGCTCCTGGATTGTCCTGTTTCTAGCTTCTATTTCGTTGCTGCCTCTTTTCCTGTTTGCGGGGCCGATACTTAAGCTCGCAGGACAACCGACGGCTGTGGCGGATCTTTCCGGAATAGTGGCGATGTGGCTGATTCCGATGCACATGAGCTTCGCGTTTCAGTTCTCATTAGTGAGGTTCTTGCAGTGCCAATTAAAGATGGCCGTGATTGCTTGGGTTTCCGGTGGGGCACTAGCACTCCATGTGTTTGTTAGTTGGTTCTTTGTGTATCGGCTCAGAGTTGGCATAGTTGGCACTGCATTGACTATCGATTTCTCGTGGTGGGTTTCTGTTTTGGGGCTTTTTGGGTACGTTGTGCTCGGTGGCTGCCCTCATTCTTGGACTGGTTTCTCCGAGCAAGCTTTTGTTGGGCTGTGGGAGTTTTTCAAGCTCTCTGTGGCTTCTGGGGTCATGCTCTCGTATGTGCTTTTTTCTCTCATTTCGATTTGATTTACTTTTAGATGAGACATGGTGCTTGATTTTGTATTCAATTTGATTTTGAGGGTCTAGTTGTGATGTTTTTCAGGTTGGAGAATTTTTACTATAGGGTGTTGATTATAGTTTCGGGGATTATGACAAAAGCTGAAGTTGCAATTTCTGCCCTGTCTATCTGGTTGGAATTTTTGTTCTCTTGGTTTTATTTATTTATTTTTCATTAGATGCTCAATTATTTCTTGTTCTGATCACTTTAATGTTCTATGTACCAACAGTATCAGTATCTTTGCCTGGGAATCCATGATTCCCCTTGGATTTCTTGCAGCAACGGGGTATGTATAATTATCTTCTATTAGTTAGTAAAAGGGAAAAAGAGAGAAAAATAAGTCCAAAATAAATAGTTCATGCAGCATTTTTTTGGGATTTTAAACAACAATTCCAAGAGCACAACAAAAATAAATATGCAAAAACAAGTACATGCATACCCTGAATGGAAAATTTGAGACATAATAATTATGTGGTTCACCACAACCTACATATTTTTACGGGTGAGAGAAACAATTTCATTAGGGCAGAGGAAAATTACTGGCCTCTGATTTTTTTTTTTTTTAAGTACTCATAATTTGGCACTCAAATTAGACTACACCTCTCTCTCTCTCTCTCTCTCCCCCTCCCTCCCCGTTTTATTTTTCTTCCAACCTTGCCCATGTTCTTTTCATCATTCAAAACCCTAATGTTTTTAATAAATTTAACAGAGGGATATAGGATCAATGCAAAATTAAATCAAAATTTTTACCTCAATTTCGTTCCACAAGTGGCTGAAAGTTATTTATGTAGTGTTTTTATGACCCGTAACCTTTCATTGTAGTACTGACACTATCATCTGCATTATCTACGCTTCCTTATCCTACATCATCATGCCAGTGTGTTCATACCCCTCATCTATATAACTCTTATAATGTGTTAGTATATTTTTGTAATTTTTATTCTTTTAGGATATGATAGAGATCTTTTCTACCTACCTTTGTGGAGAGATTATATGTTTACCTAACTTCTAGAGAGATTGTACAATCATTATTTTAGTGGTGGAGTTCATATTTGCCTTATAACTTTTTTCTCCTAACTAGTATAGGGTTTTCAGAAATGAATGGAAATCTAGAATTCATGTAGCTGACCGACCCCACATAGTTGAATTTAACTATTAGAGGGTTTTCCAAGTAAATTTGGTGCCATTACAGTACTTGTTTTCTTTCAGCATTATTGATAATTAATATAGTTTTAAGTTTGCACAGTAACAACCGACAGTCTGAGAACAATTTTCAGATTTTATATGATGATCCCATGAGAGTAGAAAAATAAATATAATAACACAACACCACCAAGTCTTAATCCTAGTAGTTAGGAGCAGCTACATAGAATCTAGCTGGCCAGTCTAGTGTAAAGAATATAAATATGAAAATCAAGAAAAGATTACAGACCCAAAACCTTTTTCAGAAAATGCCCAATAACTTGTGGCACCAATTCAAGAGTCTTGATGTTACGCCCATTTCCTTGCTCGTTGGTGTGTGCTGGTATTTTTTTCTGTGGCTTTCTTTCCTTGCTACTTTTCCTGTCAATGCTCTCTGCACACTTTTTGTACACTGAAAATCTATAAAGTGAGACAAGGATGCAGAATCAAATCAAAATCTTTCACAGAGATTTCATTTCACAAATTCACCAAAAGCTGTTGGGAAATCTACATTTGCATTTGGCTCAAATCCATGTGAAGAAAACTTCATGCATACACCATTTAATAAGGTTGGTCTGTCCATGTGGGATTGAAATGCCTCACATCTTTGGCCTTCTATAAGAAGGAGCAACTTTAGCACAACTTTCTCCCATTCCCATTCATCAACATCACCACATTGTCCTTCACTTGGAGTATGTTATGTTAAGAAATAATACACTCTAAAATCTAGGTCATTAGTCTCCATAATCATATCCTTGCATACTCTTTTCTGTGAGCTGCTTAAATTGGTTTTGTTTTAAAGTTCTATCTCATTGAATTACACATGCAGATTGATCACTGTAAGAAGTCGGGCTTGAATAAGTTCAAAATTTTGGTTTATATTTTATAGCATTCTTGCAGATTATTCCTGCTGCAATTTATACAATCCAAGATTCTGAATGTATTTTTAATTTGATATGCATGTTTATAAAAAGTTTTTGAATTGTCCAAAATTTATAAACTTTTAAAAGGTTCAAACTAGAATAATAAATTTAAATATATACAATGCTAATTGAGAGGTCTAAATACTAAGACTTTGTGTCCAAATTTTATAACAATTTGCTAATGTATAGATAAGAATATATATGGGTACATATCCTTGAAATGTTATCCATTGATTCATCTTGTTCTTTGGTTGATCAGCAATGTCCATTGGTGAAGAGTTCCTTTTTTTTTTTCTTGCAATCATTTGAGTCTTTTGGAAATAGCCCCTAAGTAAAAAGCAAGGAGAAGGTGGCATACAAATATGACCTTCCCCCAATCCTCATAAAGAACAGAGCCTCATGCCCTAGGGAGGCCCTTCTTATCATTTGTCCTAATTTTTGTTCCATGTAGAATGAGTTGAATGTGCTTCTCTGCTTTCCCTTATTTAGTCCTAATTCATTACATTGTCAACTTTTATAATCTCGTGGGTCTTTCATTTGCTTATCCTTTTCATTTCCAAAACAAAAAAATGACTTCTTAGTAGTATTGTCAATCAATGTTGGTAACGGTTTGGCTGCATACAAAAACGGGAGCCTCGCACTGGTGATGCCCCTTTTTATTTTGAGATCTACTCCCTGAAAATGCTTCGTGTCTTCAGACATTACAATAACCAGAATGCAGTAATCTCAGTTTCAAGTGCATATAAGCATGCCATCATTCTTAGCTGTAATGTCCTTGCTTGAACAGGGGCTTCATATCTAAGTTCTCTTCATTCTGCTTTTCCATCTTAGTGAATGAGGGAGGAGGCTAGTTATTAAATTACAGGGTGGAGAGTGAAAAGTAAAGAAGTCCTGGCAGCATCCTATTTTGGTATTGAACTTTTAACGTGTCTGCTACTAGCTGATTTGCAGACCTTTTGTAACCGAGCAATCAATAATTGGTGGCCTACAGTGTTAAGCATCTTCTCGCATATTTTGTTAATCATAAATTCTGATGAACTGCAAAAGCTTGAAACATTGTGAATTTGATCTTGATTAATTCATGACACTCAAAATCCAGTTTATGAAAATTTTCTTTATAATTTAGGTCAAGGAACTGAATTTTTAGAAAGCATCCAATTTTGCATCATCACAGTTGTGTAACAATGGTAAAATGACTTGGTCGTAGCAATCTGAAAAATAACTAAGCAAGCATTGTAACCAGGTGATGCTTGAAATGCAGGGTGCGTGTAGCTAATGAGCTTGGAGCAGGCAATGCAGAAGGCGCTAAGTTTGCTAGCATTGTCTCCACATTCACCTCCCTACTCGTGGGTATTTTCTTTTGGGTTCTTATAATAGCATGCCCTGACAATCTTGCTATGATCTTTACATCAAACACCTCTGTGATTAGAATGGTTAATGAACTAGCAGTATTGTTGGCATTTACTATTCTCCTCAACTGCATTCAGCCGGTACTCTCAGGTACAATAACTATCATGCATTGGTGTTTTTGGAATCCAAATTAATGACCAAGTGCTCTCAGTCTCAGGTTCCTTGCTTTTCTACTTTTTGTTTTTGTTTTTTAGATTCCTTTTTTCCCTTTTTCCTTCAGGAGTTGCAATCGGATCTGGTTGGCAAGCACAGGTGGCAATTATAAATATCGGTAGTTTCTACATTGTTGGAGTCCCCTTGGGAATTATCTTGGGCTGGTTGCTCAATTTTGGCTTTAAGGTGTGCGTTACCCTGCTCCATGCTATCAGACCATAATAACAAGCACAAGTTTTGATCCTCCTAGGTGGAGTAGACTCTATGGATTCTAGACCTTTAGCTATCTTTATTCGTGACCATGTTGAATATAAGTTCACTATATCTTATGTCATATTTAAAGGTTTACCACTAAGCCTTTTTTTCTTGGGCTCCCTCCCCCTTTTGCTACAAAATTTTTCCATTTCATTCACCCATTTCATTTCTTATTCTATCTTTACTTGTATGGTCACACATGTATTATAATATTCTCATCTCAACCATGTTTATTTTGCATATGTGGTACACTGTCAAGAAGTATATATTTGACTGCTAGACCCTTCGCTACTTTAAGCTAAGGGTTCCTCAGAAATAGCTTGTAAAGATGACACCGTGGGCTCATTTTCCACACCCACTAAAAATTAAAGACGTTTTTGAACAGACAATGCAGTGTGCATAATTATTTTTTGTCTAGTCACATCACAAATACAGGCTTGCAGTCCAAATGTGTCCTTAGTTTGATAAGAACAATTCGACATTGTTGTAGGGTCTCTGGGTTGGGATGATCAGTGGCACTGTGGTGCAGACATTGATATTAATATGCATTACAATAAGACGCAACTGGGAAGAACAGGTAAGTGGTGTTCACCATTTCATTCCTTTCTATCTTCTTTCTATATCTGTAAGGACCCACAATCATTTTCATGTGGGTGTACATTAGGTTAACGCATTGAGCACGTGCCATAGCCTACAAACCACACGCATCAGGTAAGCGTACAAAAATTTGTATGTGGGTTTGCCCAAAAAAAGTTTGAACCTTGATTATAGAGAAGGCTACTGCAAGCACTTTTTACCAGGCCAACCCTAGAGCATTTCCCTTTGCTATTCTTCATAAAGCCATGACAATCTTACTGGAACTGAGGTTCTAAGTTAGGAAATGGCTCGGTTTAAACTACAGAGATTATGAGGGCGAGTTTTAGTAGCTAACAATAAAGTTATTTATTTGTGATCGAAAAATCAGAGGCCTGTTATGTTGCCCGCATCGGGCAACAGTATGTTACCCGACGTGGGCTTGCAGGGGGGTGGGTGGGTGAGTCCCACCCGTCCCCCATGGGGCCCACATCGGGCACTGAAAAATCATAGGATTGAGTTGTGAAAATCACCTATTTGCAAAGTAAAGATAAAATTGCCTATAAAAACTACAATTCCCAATGAACCCTCTTATAGATTGCTGTGCTATTATTGTGTTTTTATTGAAGATGAGTTCAGGATTGATATGGAAATGTGTTTCTTGTACTCATGCTTGAGTTGGAGAAACATTGTAAAACTTCTCTTGGCATCGTTCAGCTGCAAGACTACTTTGATTGCAGTGTTCATTGTTGTAGCTAAGTAATGCAAAAGTAAATTTATTTACACAATACATAATATAAGCAAAAATGTTAATTAAAATGCACTAGGACTTAATGTGATTTGGTAATTGGCCGAAACAACTATTGTGATTTAGAAATGCTCGTAATACTTCTTGTAGATTAGTTTTTTTGGTGAAGACACCTCTTCCCTTACTATGTCAGTTAGATTAATCTAAATTATTTTAGTTAAATATGAATTAAGTTAAAATAACCCTTTATTAGATCAAAATAAAATAAAAAAATAAACAAAATTGTGAGATGGAACTCGCCCTTGACGATGGTTCCAGTTGGCCACTAGCAAACCTCCGGTGGTGGGTTTAAGAAGCAACTCATCGCTAGTGGGTTCTAGTTTAGAGAAAGGGGGGAGAGAGAAGAATATGATGATGATAAAGTAGAAGAAGAAGATGAAGTTGAAGATTTGGCCCGCGATGGCGTTTGACGCAAAGAAGAAGAAGATGAATCCAATGTTAAAAATATCGATATTGACAGAAATATAGATATTATGATTTGACGGAAATATCGATATTGATGAATATTGATATAAAATTTAAGGAAAGTACGAAAATTTAGTTAAAAACATAATATTTTTTAATGAAACTTTTAGTAATGTTAAAATAATCATTTCTACGATCAATAATCATATTATATTTAAAACATTATATTATATCTAACAAATAACAACTAAAAAGTATAAATATGGATATAATATATAGACGAACTATATAAAAAATTAAAAAACTTTCATTAAAACTTTTTAATTAATTTGCATCACACAAGTTATGCAAATTTTAATACCAAAATGAAGTCATAGGTGGTTCATACATGGTGTGGCTAGCATCTAAATTTATACAATATTGATTCCATGACATATAATTTAAATGATTTTGAATATAATCACGAACATGCCATGAATAAGTTTCTTGATTTCTTCCTACCATCTGTCCATATATAGGGGATTGTGTGTGAGGATCATTAGAGATCCCAAAACCCCTATAACCATCATTACTAGTCCCTAAACTCATGGATTCAAAAATTGTTGAAATGTTATATTCATTGGATAATGATATTGCTAACTGCATTTGATGGATTCTCCTTGTATAATCTTTACCGATAGCACCTATATCTAGACCTGTAGTTCTACACCCATGGTCTTCATCTTGTGTGTAATGAGTGTATTGTTCTTCACAAGTAAATGAGTTTAATGACAAACCTGTATTAGTATCATTTCTTTGAGTAAAAACATAATTATTTCCTCCATTGTCATCGTCGTTGTCGTCATCATTGCCATCACTATATCACCATCATCAACACCTTGTCTTCATTATGAATTCCATCAATATGATCATTTTGATTGAAGCTAGTTGTGGACCTGCACACATTTCCTCGCATTGTGATGTTACTAGTGTCTTCATTATCAATTCCATCAATAAGATAATCTAGATAAAAGCTAGTTTTGGACTTCCGCACCTCTCATCGCATTCCCATGGGTCACAAACACTTGTAGCAATTTGGGGTCACCTTTATCATCATCAAGGTGTAGTAGACGAATCCATTGAGAGAGTTGATTCTAATCCTTTTCTCCTGGTTCCACTGAAATGTCCAAATGATCCAAATACTCTATTTTTGCAACCTTATCCTCTGTAGCCTCCATGTCTCTTATTTTAAGTTTTATATTATAGTAGCAAAACACAAGTTTTTTTAGTTTCTTATATGCAAGATGATTCCTCTGCTTTGTATAAATGAGTGAAAAAGTACTCAAATTTCTCTCATATGCTGAAGATGAGGCAATTTGAGAGAAATTTTGCTTAACAAGTTTTCTTAATGTATGCGTGTTATTTCCATACATAAACTACCATCTAGCTGCAATATAAATGTCGTAGTGTAAGAAATAAATAAAGTAATAGATGCAGGATAATAGTAAGTTTTATGTGAAATAAAAAACATACCAGTCATCATAGTAGTTATTGTAGCAATGGCAGTGTGATGACCAAATCCTCTCTTTATATCTTTAAAATATGTGAGCTATGTATAAAGAAAGTTTATCTTAAACAACTAATATAGTGCAAACATTTAATTAAAATCAATTCTCATTAAACAATTTATCTCATTTTCAAATTGAGCAATTCCATCAGAGTTTGGATCTAGCCTTGCAAATGCTTCATGAACTGCACTTGTAAGTTTCGTATTCAAACTATCTTCTTCTCTGTATTGGTACCTTGGGTTAAGGTAGTACGCTTCAAGGGAAGAAAATATATAAATACAATTATTAGTAAGATAAATTTTAAAAAAATATATCATAAAATTAATATTTAAAATATTATACTTGACACATGAAGTGGATGACTAAGTGTTATATCTCAACGATCATTGATAATTTGAAGAACCCATTGTACTGCTCTTTGTTGTTGGATGGAATTTTTCATGATATGAATGAATTTGTATACAAGCGACATAGTTGAAACAACTTCTGTATCAACTAACCGAATGACTTTATATAACGACTCATAAATAGCTACCACATATGCAACTTGATTCCAAAATCGATATTCAAGGACTTGTTGCTCCATCTTCTTTCCCAATGATGTGGTACTCAATTGATTTTCAGCCCACACATCACTAGTAAACAATTGCTTAAGGCTAGACTTCTTTTTCAAAATGTTGTTTAGGCAGACATAATTTGTGGCTAATTGAGTTGCTCCAAGGCGGATTATTTTTCCTTCACAAAATTCTCTCATTTGAGCTAGTAACCACCCATGATTGTAGATGTAATTGGTAAATGATCTAGCTTGTGTAATACTGTTTGTCACATTATCTTTCTTCCCAATATTCCCAAACATCAAGTCAACACAATGTGCAGCATAAGGAATCTAATAAATATCGAACTTCTCTATCATTTTTTTTCCAACTTTAACAAATGCAAAGCTATTATACAATTTGAACCACATTTTGTTTGCCCACCTCAAATTTAAAAGATACTCTGGAACCCTTTGAGTACACTATGAAATTGATAATATTGAGCGTTGTTGGTTCGATCTAGTCATTTGCCATTATAATGCACCCATAAGTACACCCGGTGTTATTAAAGATACTGTGGAACCCTTTGAGTACACTATGAAATTGATAATACTGAGCGTTGTCGGTCCGGTCTAGTCATCTGCCATTATAATGCACCCATAAGTACACCCAGCCTTGTTAAAGACGCAAGGCGCACAAGGGTCTTAGAGCTTGAGGCGCGAGTATGGTGGAATTAGGCGTAAATTAATAAAAATAAAATTAAATAAAAATATGTCATAGTTAAAGAAAAAAGTATAAAATAAGTTCTAATTTTTAATAATATTTTAATAAGCATGTTATAAAAATAAATAAAAAAATCAACATATGCTAACTATTAAGAGAAATAAATATTAAAATAAGTTACAAACCTGTGAATTCCAGCACAACAAATCCAAACATATTTCAGCAACCAAAATATAAGTATCATAGAAGTTCAAAAAATTTGTAAGAAAAGTCTTTAACTAAAATTAGATTAAATCCAAAAGAGGTTTGTAGATCTTAAATCCTAATTAAGATTAGATAATCTAAAAATCATCCTCATTGTCAACATCAAGATCTAACATTTCTATATTCTCATCATCAGAAACATCATCTCCAATATCCTCTTCTTCCACATCATATCTCTCTTTCTCTTCATCTTCATCAGGTTCAATTGGAGCATTTGAAGCAATAGCCCTTCTTCTACTCTTTGTTAACTCTAAATTTAGAGTTAAAGCATTTGATCTAGTTGCATAGTGAGCTTTTTCAACACCAAAAGCTCTAGAAACATCAGCACATGTTAAATCATCGTCCTCATGTACAAGTTCATTATCTGAATCATCAAGTTGGTCAATTGTCTCATGCAACCACTCATTACTTTCATCAATTTCATCCAAAGAAATGGGATCTATTGATTTACGTAAATTGAAACGACATCTCAAAGCTCTATTATACTGCACAAATACCAAATCATTAAGACCTTGTTGCTCCAATCGATTTCTCTTTTTGTTATGAAGTTGCCATAATAATTAAATTAAAATTAGTAAGTTAAAAGATATAAGAAATCATCTAGTTAATACTTAATATTACTAATAAGATTGAAATGCTTACATGCTCAAAAATACTCTATATTCTTTCACAACCTGAAGAGTTACAAGTGAGACTACAAATCTTCATGGCAAACTTTTGCAAATTAGGGGTTCCAATACCAAATTGAGACCACCATTCAATTGAAAAAAACACATACAAATTAGCAATTAAAAATATAGATTATTGATCTAATATAAATTAGATAATTTAGAAAATCGTGTTACTTGGTGATAATTGATTCCTTCCTCTAATACATATTTATCTGCTAAATAACCCTTCAGAATTCTTATAAAAGCTCAACTCCTTCGAAAGTTTGTCTTGCACTTTTGTAGTGGGAATCAACCTCTCTATGCAAGCATACAACCCTTCAATAACCTTATTGTCTTCTCTAATACTTTCATTTGAGTAAAAAAAATACTGGATTCAAATAATATCTAGCTGCATGTAAAGGAC
This sequence comes from Diospyros kaki, assembly GCA_036245055.1. NCBI lineage: Eukaryota > Viridiplantae > Streptophyta > Magnoliopsida > Ericales > Ebenaceae > Diospyros > Diospyros kaki. Next base: position 45,100,195 of record BSEG01000005.1, read on the forward strand.
AATGCAACTAAGCATTCTATCTCTCATCAATGATTTCAAATATTTTCTCGTATTTGCTCTCATCATCAAAAGATTTTGCAATGGCTTCTTTTGCCCTATCCATAGCCTCATAAATATAAGGCATAACAAGTTTATCCTCATTATCCACCACTCTAAGCACCTTGACAAGAGGCCCAGACATCTTGAGAGCAAAAAAAATATTTTTCCAAAATGATTTTTGGAGCACTGTTTGAGCTGCTTGCTTACGTCGTGTTTCCTTTGCAAATCTAAAGTTAGTCCACTCTTCTGAAGTGAACATCTTTCTCAAATTAGCTTTTTGTTAATGAAATCTTGAAAGAGTGAGGAAAGCTATGGCAAACCTTGTTTTTTCAGGTCTTAGCATCTCTCTTTTTTGTGTAAATGATCTTATCATATTTAATACTTGTGTAGAGCTATATATGCTCTTAAGTTAAGGAATTTTAAAAATGTCCTCCAACATCAAGTCCAAACAATGGGCAGCACACGACGTCCAATACAAATTCTTGTGCTTAGTCATTAAGAACTCTCCTGCAAGACATTAATTCAAGGAAAAAAATAGTCCTTAATTTCAGTAAAAGTTGAAAAGAAAAAAATAAATTAGTAAAAGTAAAACTTACTAGCTAGAACATTAGCTGAAGCATTATCAGTTACAACTTGAACAACATTTGCTTCTCCTATCTCCTCCACAAATCGGTCAAACAATTGGTAAAGTTTCATTCCATCTTTAGCATAGGAAGATGTATCAACAGATTCAATAAACACACTCCCCTTTGGACTATTTACCAAAAAGTTGAGCAAAGACTTATCTCGCTTATCTTTCCAACCATCACACATGATTGTACATCCATATCTTGCCCATTCCTCCCTATGACTCTTCATAATTTCTTTTGTGTGTTCCACCTTCTTCTTAAGATAAGGTACTATAACCTCATGAAAACTTAAGAGTTTCATTCCCGGACTAGCTCGCCCAACAACCTCCATCATTGGCTTAAAACTAGGGTAATTGACTGCATTAAATGGTATACCAGCTTCATACATCCATCTACTAAACCAAACACATGCATTTTCTCTCAACTCTTTGTTGACATGACTTTTTATTGTAGTTTGTTTTCCTTTTGCATCCTTTTGATTACTCACTTTAGGTTTAGTAGATAAAAACAAATCAAGAGGCCCTTTTAGCTGTTGCCTTTGTTTTTTTTGTTGCATAGGTGATGCTTGTCCTTGCATAGGCCTTTTACCACAGCTTTGGAAGGCCTTTACATCCATTTCATCAATATCATCTCCTAGTGTGTCTATATCATCAAAATCTGGCATATCATCAAAGTCATTTTTCCCTTTCTTTTTTGACATAAACTCTATAATTTCGTCTCTAACATGAGGGGGACATTTTGAACAAATTTCAACATTCCTATAACCTCCAGTAAGGTGTTGTTTGGCTCAGTATACACCTCCTTTAGTTAATTTCCTACAAAAATTACATTTGAAAGTGTTAAGGTATTTGGGATTTACCAAACTATGATATTTCCATGCTGGATCTTTTCTTCTACCAGCAGAGCTACTATCAGGATTATGATCAATAGTGTTGGATGACATTTTAAATTTTTGATTCCTGCAAGATTCACAACATGTTAACAACAATACCACTCTAAAGACCATCTTAAGAAAAAAAAAATACTGCAAAGGGTCATTTGTCATTTCAGCTATGCAGCTCATGGGGTTGAGTGCTGATGCAGTTGACCACTTTTCTATTTATGAACAGTATTGAACTGGCAGAATTGCTAAGGCCTAAGGGTCATTGGAGCCATGCAGCTCATCCTACTAAGAGCTGCTAACCACTATTCTATTTATAGAATAGTAATAAACTGTTAGGAGTAATAAAATAACTATTCCAAGAACAAATACATATCCAACAACAATAAGAAATCAACAGTTGCTAGCAGCTGGCTTGCTGCCATTTGTGTTGAAACTTGTAACTTGAAACTAGAAAATAAATAAAGTGAGGAGACAATAATGAACATACCTGGAAACTGTTTGTTGTTTCCTTTATTTGATGTTTGTTGTTTCATGTTGCTAACTAAAGCTGGGTTGTTCGTTTGAAGAAGGGAGAGGAAAGCCCAGAAGGTAGATGATGCAGTAGGCTAGTAGCTATGCTGTCGGTTGTTCGTTTGAAGAAGAGAGAGGAGAGTCGAGAAGGGAGATAAGTTGTGAAGTTGTGTTGTTCGTTTGAAGAGGGCAAGAAAAGTCGAGAAGGGTGTTGTCTGTTTGAAGAGGGAGATGAGAGCTAAGAAGGGTGGATGTGCAGCTTGTCCTATCTGTTTGAATAGGGAGAGGAGAGCCGAGCGAGAAGGGAGGGCTGCGCCATTGCAGTCGTCCGTTTGAAGAGGGAGAGGAAAGCCGAGAGGGGGGAGGAGTTCTGGTTTTCTTAGAGTTGTGCCATGATTGCCGTGGAGAGAAATAGTCGAGAATAGCCAAGAAGGGAGAGGAGAGGATAGTAGCAAACTTGACTTTTGGGATTTCTTCTGTCTTAAGTCTCTTTGAATTCAGCTTTTTAGAATATCTTGCTTTTTTTTATTTAGGTATAATTTGAATTAGGATTAGATTTGATTAAAATATAGTAAGAAATACTAAAATTAAAATAAATTAAATTGAAATTCAATTAAAACAAACCAGGCGCAACCTTGGCACGCCTAAGCCCAAGGTTGCGCCTGAGGGCCTGGATGCGCCTAGGCATGCCTGGGCAGATCTCGCCCGTCTGGGTTGGTTCTAGGCGCCAGGCTTGCACCTAGTATCAAGGCGTGCCTTTAATAACACTGAGTACACCATTTTTCTCTTTGAGCAGTCACATATTCTTTCATATCGTTGTGTTTCATTTCCAAGTACTTGTTCTTGATCTCATATGGTGATGGCAATTCAATTCCATTTTCTACTAATTGTGCATTGAGCATCATATTCGTAAAGTGATGTGACGATGTCTTATTGGGAGCCACATTGTCATAAATAAAGAACTTGCTAACCAATTAGCTCACGATTTCCTTTATATTACTCCATTTGAAAATGCTTTTGATACTTCATTGCTTTGATCCTGTTGATTTGTATAATGAAGGTGCAATTGGAGTTTTTGGAATTGATGGTCTGAACTTTTTGTTGTCGTTGCCACTCACTTTCTTTTAAAACTCTTACAACATCTTGATAAGTTTCCCTCTTTTCAATATTCATGTCTGCTAGATACATATATGGATTGTCCTCATCATTACCATCAAACAGTTCTCAATTTCCACCTGACTGTCCTCGCAATTCAATTTTGATATTTTCCACCGCAACTAATTTCTTTTTTTGGTTACATCTTTCCTTCGTATCCATTCCAATATCTTAGCTTTTACTTCCGGTGGAACATTTGGGTATTTTCTTGAATTCTTCCCTGAATTTGTATGTGATAAATGAAATTTATATCATGTGATACCTTTATTTTTCATGACTAAACCACACAAGCTGCATTATGTTCCATTTTTGTTTCCTTCCATGAGAAAACAATACTTCCATACATGATCTTCGGGCTATCGTTAGTATCTCTATCAACACTTTTACTATCCATACTTAAAATTTAAAAAGGTGTATGTGAATAAAAGAAATTACATATTAATAAATAAATTGAAAGGAAATAAAGTATAATGCAAAATTATAGATAAATAACTAATCAAAAAACAAAGTAAAAAAATTATAATAATAATAATAAAATATAACAATGCACATAATACTCCACACATGAATCATCAAAAGAGATCAATATATACATATATAGACAAATCAAATATTAATAACAAAATACCAAAAATTTCAAGGCCCTACATGAAATTAATAAACAAAAATTTCCTAAATGAAATACATTTGTAAGGGCTCACATGAATTCATTTATAAATTATACATCTAAATGAAATACATAAATTTTTGTTTTCTCTTATTCTTTAAATAGTACATAATTAATATTAGTTGACATGAAAATTTCATATATATACAACTTTTCTTTAAATTATGGGTATGCCAGCCATCAAAGGGATTTATACACCCAAATTTTATTTTAATTTTATGTTACTTAAATATCCCTACATATAATTACTAATAAGACCATTTATGCTTAAATATATCTTTCATTTAGATATACCCCACCTAATAACACTAAACAAGAGTTCAATTAGTTCATTTACTGGTCCCAACATTATTGCAGATTTTTTGCATAAAATTGGACAAAAAAAACAAATTTAATTGTTTGTATAAATAGATAAAGCTGATGAAGTAGAAGATGAAATCAAACATAAGAAACTTGGACTGAACCTTGGAGATTTGAAGGAGGAGAAGATGAAATCAAACAATAATATAATAATTATTAAAAGACTAATTATTCAAATATATCACCAACAACAATGTAATTTTTGTATAAATAAAAAAAATAACAATCAAATTACCTCAAGAGGATTTTGCGTTTGGTTGTATCAAGTTGCTAAGTGGGTAGAAACAAAATTCTCCAAATTAACTTTAACAAAAACACAACAATAATCAAATCATTAAAAAATTAATTAGTCAATATAATTTTAATAAACAAGGTAACTTTTGATAAATTAGGGAAGGGGGAAGAGGAAACCTTCAAATTATGTTTTTTATTTTGGTTGTAACTTGTAAATGAAAATAGTATTTGAAAATGAAAAACGAAAACATAATAAGGAGTTTTTATTTTTAAATAACAGTTCAAGACTTTAAATGACACGAGAATATTCAATTATGAGATACTTAACTATTAAAATGAAATATGAATGATGACATTTTTAATGAGAATGAAATTTCTCACGTGAGCTGAAAACTTATTTTATTTATTTGATAAAAGCTTAACAAATTCTTATTTGAAAAGCTTAACTTTTATTTTTTATTTATGAAAATTTAATCGGTATTCTACGGATATTTTATGGATATTTGTTTGATATTTTGTAAAATTTATGCTACAAGTTTATGGAAAGAATTTTTTATAAAACTATTGCGAATATTTTTAGATATTTTTAGAATATTTTGACAAATAAGAGATTACACTTTCTATCTATATTGGTATCCTTAATTTATGAAAATATCTACAAAAATATCACAAAAATTACGAATGCTTTAAACTATGGATAAACCAACAGACTTGGAATTGTCGGGCTCGTGAGGCTTATCATCTTTTTTTTTTCTCCCCATGTCAAATCTTTTTCTTTTTGTCTCTCTTTACTAGAACCGATGGGAATAGGGTTGTTGCCAATGGGTTTTGCACCCATTAATGGTGGAACCCATTGTTAAAGGGGTTTTGCACCCATTAATAGTGGAACCCATTGTTAAAGGTTGCCGCGATGGGTTCCAGAGAAACTAAACCACAAGGATTACTACTAGTATTTCCAAATCATATGAGGTGTATCGGCTAATGACCCAGAGCATAGGGTCTGGGTGCAATTTATCATTATTTTAATATATATTTTTAACAAAAATAAGAATATAATTGTGAATAAAAACAATCATTTTGTATATTTAGCATTGATGTGAGTCATCTTTGATTCAAAAATATTGGATTCAAGCTTAAAAAAAATATTAGGCTGCGTTCTCTTTATTGTTTTCAAGTCATTTTTAATTTTTAATTTTCAAAAATAAGAAAAATACGTTTTCTTTACTATTTTTAAAAATACATTTTTGAAAACAAAAAAAAAATTATAAAGAAAACTCAAAACAACAAAAAGTTGTTTTAAATGTTTTCATCAAAAACAAACTCAAAAATCAAAACACATTTATTTATTTATTTATTTGTATTTTATTATTATAATGGAAAAAAATATTATAAAATTTATTAAATTTAAAATGTATATATTTTTTAATAATATATTAACATTGAATATTTCTAATTTACTAAATAATCAAATTTATTGAATAAAATATCATTAAAAAATTATTTTCAAAATTTCAAAGAGAATACGTTTTCTAATTTTCTGTTTTAAGAAATAGTTTTTTAAAATGACAAAGAGAACATATTTTCAATTTTTTAAAAATAGACTATCAAAACAGAAAACTGAAAATGAATTTAAAACTCAAAATTAAAAATTGAAAAGCAAAGAAAACACAACCTTAGGGTTTAAGATATTCTAAACTTTAAATCTTAAACCTAAAAAAAAAATTAATATAGGGTTTCAAACTTTGCCTGACTAATTTTTTGTAAATGCATGCGGACTCATATATAGGGGTGTGTAATCGATTATAATCGAACTGAACCTACCGAAAATCATGAGTCGAACTGAACCAAACAATATTTAATAATCAAATCGAATCGATCGACTAACCCTAACAAACTGAATTAATCGAAATCGAACTAATCGAAATTTGAAGCGCGATAATTGAACCGAACAAAAAACCGAATTGGAACACAAAATAAGCAAGAGATCAAACATTAGTTCGGCCTTACTGTTGCCACCGACCACCTAACCAGTCGATGATTCTGATGATCGAAACCAATAATCGAATTCCCCAAACCACGGTGACCCACGTACCTGAAAATAAAAAACATCTAATGGTTGAATTTTAGTAGATCTAGGTTTCAATATAAAATAGAAGTAGCCAAAAAACTTACTGAATGAGCCATCGGTGTCGTCTTCGTCTCCGACATTCGTCTTCGTCTCCGACATTCGTCTTCGTCTTCGCCATCGGTGAGGGATGGTGGAGAGAGAGAGAGAGAGAGAAGGCACTCCCAATGAGGCGAGGGATGGAGAACACTGCTAGAAAGGATGGCGACACCGTTAGAATGGACTGGCATAGTGTCACCGTCAGAAAGGACGAAGATTCAGGAGAAGACAAACATGAGAGTCTCAGGGACATCGCAATGAGATGTCACAGGGACTCCAATGAGGCAAGAGATGGAGAACATGAGAAGGCTATCGGGATGGAGAATAGGAGATTAGAACCTGCGTGGGGTTGTGCTTTGCCAGAACTCGTGTGGGGTGCCACGCTCGTGTGGTGTGGGGGGGGGAGGGGTTTGGGTGGAGGGGTTATGGCTATATGGTTCGATTTAGATATTTCAAGCAAAAAACTGACCCAAATACCTAAAATCAAACCTTCCAAAAAAAAATTAACCAAACCAAAATTTTGAAAAAAAAAAATTTGAACCGACTGAACTTGTCAATTTAGTTCAGTTACTTCAGTTTAACTAAAGTTGTGCTCACCCCTACTCATATACATGAATTGGGTAATATTTTACTTAAAAAATAGTGACCATAGTCTTGAAAATAATCTCCAATGTTAAAAACGTGATAATTGGTAAAAAAAAAAATTAAATTATATTTTAATTTTTGAATTTATATAATATCACCAATGATCATGTATTCATGATTTAAATAAATAACTGGATATAATTAGGCTACATCAATTAAGCAATGAAATAATATTACAATTACATGGAATATTTTATTTAAATTTAGGATTCTGGATTCAGCCGACAGCCTGAACTTCATCATGAAACATAAGAAACAAAACAACAGCCGAATTCCCTGTTGGAAGCTCAGAATGAATTGCAGAGTTGTTGCACAACTTCTCCTCTATGACTTTTGGCGTCCAAATTAATCCACGTTTAAAATGTCCCATTCCACTCGACTCCTAAGAGTTCAACATCAAAATGAACTCTTAGGATAGTAATAAATAATAATATTTTTAAATTAAAAATTTTTGTATTTGAATCTCTTGAATTTTCAGTAAAAATTTTAAATGATATAACTTTAAGTGGTATTTGTTAATTAAGATATGAGATGAAAAAAAGTAAGATATGAAAAATATTCTAAACAAATGTAACTTTTATTATTTGTTAAATTTATGTAACAATTTAAAAAAAAAACTCATGTAACTTTTTATTTAAAATTATTTAAATAAATTTATTTGTCTTCTTCTAAATAAATTTATCTTGAATTTTAAAGATAAAAAAAAAAATAACACGAATAACTTCTAATGCAAAATCTTAAAATATTTTTCAGTTTTATTTTAATCATTTTATATTTTGATTTAGAAAATATTTAAATATTATTTTGACATAATCTTATATTATTTATTTTAATAAATATTAAATTAAAAAATATATTATATCTACAAATAAGTTTGATAAATAATTTTTACAGACTAATATTATATATAGTTGCAAAAAAAAATGTGTTTGATTGTATATGTTTATCATAAAAAATGTGTAATTATTACATATATTTTCTGTGAAAATATTCAAACACTCTTAATTTTTTTATAGAAAAATATATATGATATAAGTATTTAAAAATTTTTTCCATCAAATTTACTTTTTAAAAAAATAAAATAATTTTTATTTTTTAAATAATTATTATTTAAAATTAAATTTTAAATAATACAATTAAAGACATCTTAAAATTTGACTTTTTTTTTTTTTTTACCTTCAATTCAAATCATTCGACTTTTTTTTTACCTTCAATTCAAATCATGGATTGTCCAGGCTGGCCGCCTTTCTGTCGCCTCAGGCTTGGATCATTCTTGACTTTTTGCGAAGTTGACATAAAAACTAGTTAAATTACAGAAAGCCCCTCCACTCTGTTTTTGTCTGCAAGGTCAATTGAATCTAGGTCAATTCAAATCATGGATTCTCCAGGCTGGCGGCCTTTCTGTGGCCTCAGGCTTGGATCATTCTTGACTTTTGCCGAGTAGACATAAAAACTAGTTAAATTACAGAAAGCCCCTCCACTCTGTTTTTATCTGCAAGGTAAACTGAATCTAGATTGTAAATAAGCCGAGCCGGTTGGACTCAATAAAAGCTCATTCGATTAAGTTCGTTCGTTAAAATAAATGAGTTAAAATTGAGCTTAAATTTAAAATTCAATTTATTAATGAACTGAGTTTGAACTTAGCAAAGTTCTGCTCGATAAGCTCGCGAGCTAGGTTGTAAATAAGTTTATTTATTAATATATTAATAAAATTATTTATAATTTTGAATATCTTTGTTTATAAATATATTAATAAAATGATTAATAGAATGTGTTGATAAAAAAATTTATCGTGACTTAAAATTAATCAATTAATGTATGAACTTAATAGAATAATTATAATTTTAATCAAGTAAGAAAATGTTTAGTTGAGTAACAATTAATAAATATTACACTCGATTAATTTTTTATTTTTAATCAAGTAAAATTTAAATATTTAACGGATTAATCGATTATATAATTATCTTAATTGATATAATAATATTAATTGCATAACCAAATAGTTATTCGACGAAGTGGTACATTACATTAGTTAAGTAACTATAATATTTAATTTAAATATCAAGTAATAAACATGAATTAAAATAATAAATTTATATTTATAATTTTATACCATTAAATTTCAAAAAATTACTACTTAGTAACTGTATATTTCACACGAATAATACTTAATTCACTCTATTAATGTTTTATTAAATTTAAAAAAAATTAATCATTACATGCACATTCTAAATATTTTATTTACAAACAAATATATAAATTGACATAACATTAATAATATTTCATAATAGTGATTAAAATTATTAGTTTATAATAATGATTAAAATGTTTATTATTAGAGTTTTAATAATATTATAATAATCATACTTTATTTGATAGTTAATAAGAGTGATTAAAATTTTTATATTTTATATATTATAAATTATAAAAACACACTATAAATACATTTTTTTGTAGAAATCTTAATTGTGTTACTAAATGCTTGTGAAATTTGAAGAGCCAAAGAGGGAAAAAAAGAAGAATGAAGAATGGGAGAAAAGTTGTAACCGTTAATTGCCTCTTAGCCTTTCATCGTTGCCCTCTTCGCCGTTTCTCACCGCAACCCTCTTCACTACCTTTGTTTGCATCTTTGAAGCATACCATCGTCGCTCACTGTCGGCTTCAAAGAAGAAAGCCAAAGCCTCTCGCCGTCGCCCTCTCCGTTGTCTTTCACTGCAGTCGTCTTTACATCATCTTGCTGCATCTCTAAAGCCTACCACCAATGCTCGGTGCCTTTCACCACGTTATGAGGTTAGGTTGATTTACACATATTTGTTGATTGGTAAATTTTAAACTCAAACTCAAGCTTGAGCCCACCTTTCAGGCTTGACTCGAACTTGAGCCCAAGCCAGTGCTAAAATTTATTGAACCAGGCTGAGCTTAGGGAAGGTCAGTTCAGCTTAGTTCGATTGCAACCCTAATTGAATTTGTGTAAAAATTTTAATTTAACCAATGAATAGATTTTTAAATAAAAAAATAAATTAATTAAAAGAAATTGAAAAAATCGAATCAGTTGAAAAAATTGAAAAAACAAAGTACAAAAATGATATATTTGATATTTTGGTTGATTCGATTATTTTAGTTTTTTAATACAGAGGCTGAATCGAATTGAAATAGTTAAAATTGTCAAAACTTAAAAAATGGAATCGAACCTAGCTACAGTCTAAACTAAACTAACAATTTTGATCAATTTAATTTAATTATTTTAATTTAATTAAAATGTTACTTACCCCTACTAGGAATTTGATTCAACTCCCACCAAAGCTAATGACTCCTCGTTAGGATAGCGACTGAGGAACTGGTTTAAGTTTTAAGCTGATTTTATAAATATGAAGTACTAAGAATTAAATTTAATACCCTTTCATTTATTTCAATTCTCAACAACCAACATTAATTGCACCTAATGCCCATTTTAGGCCCCTAATAGAGACTGGAGAGAGGCCATTTTTATCTCTTATATCATATAATGGAAACTCAATTCAATGTTTGGAACGGTACCTCATAACAACAGAAAAATTAGGTATGATTCGGTTTTTGATTTCAGAATTTATACAATTGTGTGATTCGGGTCGGGTTAAAATATTAAGATTTTTAAAATTTATTTTGATGTAAATTATAAATTGTAACATCTCAACAATGCATATAAACTATTTGTATTTTTCAGGTTACCATTATAGTCAAATATTTTTTTTTTATTAAAGTGAATTAAAATTTACACGTTTGTGGATTATGTGATATAACAATATTGTTGAGGGGCATTTCTATCGTAAATTATGAGAAAATATTTTGTACTTTCAGGTCTTTATGTTTACAGAAAATTTTGGTGACACTTGCAAATTTGGTATAAATTCAAAGGGTATTCCTTGTTTTTTATAAATTACACTAACTACTACTACTTTTTAAAGTTACATTGGCTTATATTTGGATAAAGTATAGAAATAAAGATAAAATCATAAATAAGTTGAGTCGTCTGCGAGTTACTGTGTGTTTGACTCAATAAATTTGTGTTTGGTTTCATTTGTTAAGGTAAATGAATTAATCTTGAGCCTAACTTTGTAATTAGATTTGTAAACAAGTTAAATTTAAGTTCAATAAAACTCAACTCATTAAGACTAATGAATATGTTTGATTAGAATTTCGTGAATAGGCTTGTGAACAAGTTTTTTTATAAATACATTAATAAATTTATTTATAATTATATTATTTAATTTAAAATTATTAAATTTTAAAATTATTTTTTAATTTAAAATTATGTCCATTTTCTGACTATGTCATTTTTCTCTGTCATCATTGGTGCTCTTGTCGCCTCTATCATCGACTTTATCACCTTTACTATCTATCAACATTGTAGCATTCATTGTTACTAACATTGTTGTTATTGTCAATTTCTTTCATTGTTGTCATTTTCTGTCGATGTTTCAATTATTTGTTGCCTCGTCAACAAGCTACTTGCAAGTCGAGCTCAAGTTCGAGCTCAAACTTGACTTTTGTAAATTGAGCTTGAACTGGAGCTTAATATTTTTTTATTGAGCCAAGCTTAAGCTCGATTGTATAACTAAATAAAAGGGAAAAATATATTTTTTTTATTTGGATGAAGGCTTCGTAATGGAACAAGAGGGAAAATGATGATGCATGATATTCTTAATTTTTTTTTATACCCTTATTTTGTTTGCACCTAAATTTGGGGTGTAAGGGGAAATGGCAGAAAGAAATATATTTATAAATATGATTAATATTTTTATTATTGTATTCTTAATATTTTTATACTTTTTTATTTATTTAAAAATGAAAAAGTATAGAAAATCTTGACCTCATTTTAGTGTGGGGTTTAAATTCAAATTTGGGTGCTTAAATTTAGGTGCTTTTAACAAAAATACATTTAAATAATGAACTTAGAATTTCAATTTCTAAATCATAAAAATCAAAGGGTCATACGAGAATTAATGATTTTTCCATAAATATGATATCTATGTTATTTTCAAAATGTAAATGTCCCACTCTAACTTAGTGAAATCTCAGTTTTGAAGTAAAGGTATTTTGAAATTCTAAATTGAACGGTCAAATGACCGTGTGCAAATAGATCCCTAAAGTTTTCAAAATTACCGAAAATTCTCAACAATTTTTTATCAATGTTATTCCCAAAATGCCGATATTCCATTGTAATTTAATGAAATCTCAGGGGCGTAGAGTGCAATTTACCGAAATAAATTCACACACACACATCTATATATACCTATATATGGTAATATATACAGTTGTCTTTTGTGCTTGTCACGGGAGAAACGTGTAGCCTGAGAGAGGCTGAGAGCTCCTCTTTCGTTCCGATGGGGAGCGCTAACAAAGACGAAGAATTGAAGCAGGCCTTGCTAGAGCATTCCGATTCAAACGGCCTGGGAAATGGACAAGTAGTTGTTGAAGATGATGCCGGTAACCTGAGAAGGATCTGGATCGAGTCCAAGAAGCTATGGCACATCGTCGGTCCCTCCATTTTCAGCCGCGTCGCCACCTACTCCATGAACGTCGTCACCCAAGCCTTCGCAGGCCACCTCGGCGACCTCGAGCTTGCTTCCCTCTCCATCGCCAACAACGTCATCGTCGGCTTCAACTTCGGCCTCCTGGTATCTATTTACCTTTTAAATATATTGTCTAGCTAGCTACGACTTTAATCTTAAATAATTCTCTCGCGCAAACTCCGTGTGTATATATATGTGTATTAAATAGAAAGTGATTGTTAAATTAAATTCATATGAATCTTCTGTACAAAAATCTGTATGGATCGATCTGTGTATGATGATGAGTTATGCTACGAACAAGGACTTTTACATAAAGTTTTCGTGCAGATTCGTGTATATTTTTTTGGCTATCGATCATATTTAATGAAAATTAATATGAATATCACGTGTTTTTAGTTTAGTAATTAGATCTATTATATAAAAGTTGTCTAAATTTTTTGTTGTGAATCAGCTTGGAATGGCGAGTGCATTGGAGACGCTCTGCGGGCAAGCGTTCGGGGCGAAAAGATACAACATGCTGGGGATATATATGCAGAGATCATGGATAGTTCTGTTTCTGTGTTGTTTCTTGCTCTTGCCGTTGTACGTATTTGCGACGCCGATTTTGAAGCTCTTAGGCCAGCCGGACGACGTGGCTGAGCAGTCCGGGCTGGTGGCGGTGTGGCTCATCCCCTTGCACTTCAGCTTCGCGTTTATCTTCCCGGTGCAGAGGTTCTTGCAAAGCCAACTAAAAACCGCGGTGCTGGCCTGGTTTCTTTGGTGGTTTTCGCGATACATGTGCTAATGAGTTGGCTCTTTGTGTATGTGCTCCAGTTCGGAGTTGTTGGAACCGCCATCACATTGGATGTTTCCTGGTGGCTTTTGTTTCTTGGCATGTTTGGGTATACCATGTGGGGTGGCTGTCCGGAGACCTGGAGTGGCTTCTCTTCACAAGCTTTCGCTGGGCTCTGGGAATTTGTTAAGCTCTCCACTGCCTCAGGTGTCATGCTCTGGTAATCTCTCTCTCTCTCTCTCTCTCTCACTAAACTCCCTTTGAGGTACCGATGGATACTTTCGCGGAAGTCATGTGTGTACCAAATAAAAGATATGAAATAGGTTTTTCTGCTTTATTTTTAAAAAACTTTCAAGCTCTTGTAAACGAAAAAAAGGGGTGAAAATGTCAAAGGGGCAGATGCGGCATGAGCAACTTTGTTTTCGTTTCTTTCCTCGTCTGTGGTAATGGCTGTTTCTGACAATCGTGATATTCTTGCAGCTTGGAGAACTGGTACTACAGGATATTGATACTAATGACTGGTAATCTTCGAAACGCTGAGATTACCGTGGATGCCTTATCTGTCTGGTACTTCAACCAATTTCAGTTGCAAATTTGCAATTCCATTACACTTTATCTTTTCTATAAATACAAAAATGGGATAAATTATATGTTGGACTTGACGATTTCGATTTTGATCGGACAGCATGAGCATCAACGGCTGGGAAATGATGATTCCTCTTGCCTTCTTCGCAGCAACAGGGTATGGTCTCCTTATTTCTCTTTTCATTTTAAATTATGATTGAGTTTTAAGGGTAATCTTTATTTATAGTAATATAATAACTTCTAATCTCACTTATAATTTTTAATTAGTTAGTCTTACCCATTTAAGTTATAGACGCTACCTTGAAAAGATAAAATGCTTCGCTTAAATGTGTCATTTTCTCAATGGGGCACGTCAATGGACGTATACAAACACAACTTGAAAACCATTAAGTAGCTGCAACTCCGCCCGATTGGGTTATAAGCGGATAACTCTCACTCACGCTTGTTTGGCCACCAAGCGTCTACACAGCCTCTCTACACCTCAGACGGACCACTAGGATATAAGTTTAGCTTAATTAATCAACAGAAAGAGCTCCATCAATTTACGTTAATACGACAATAAAGCAAATCAGGGCCGGCATTGAGAGTAGACAACTAAGGCAGTTGTCTTGAACCCCCATCAAGGTCGGTCTTGGCCTTGTTGGAATAGGCTCAAGTGGCCAGTCCTGACCTTGTTGACATAGGCTTAAGTGGCCTTGTAAGGATGGTCCATCTCAAATTTTAATAAATTAGTTTGGCTATTTAAATTTAATTAATTTTAAATTAAAAAATTAAGCTAATAAAAATAAGATAATAAATTGATTTGACGTAGACGACAGGTTACAAGTATATGATTGCACTTGTAAAAAGAAATTTAAAAATCACCTCTCACTTTTTCTCGAGCTATCAATGTCACTTTTATATATATATATATATAATATATAATAAATAAATTTTTCAGTCTAAAAGAAGTCTTCATTTCTATTTTACTGTTACTCTAACTTCTAATGCGTGAGTGCGACTACATCCAACACCCCTCTCATCTTAAATATTGAGGCTCATATAAAATTTCGCTCAGAGCCTCTTAGGGCCGGCCCTGAGCAAATGGACCACAAAAGGCCACTTTTTGTCTTCTGGTCAACTCAAATCCGAGAAGGGTGGTTGTTTGTCACTGTTTCAGGTTTGGCGGTAACGTGTTTCAAGACTTTCCGTGAAAATTTAGAGTGTGCGAGTGAGTTCATACGTCTAACAAATAAATTAAAAATCTTTAAACTTTCTGATTTTGTTAAATGCCACGTACTTCTTGGCTTATGCGGCCTTATCACTACAACCACACAATATAAACCATCGTATTGGCTCTGTCTTTTTCATATCATGAGATTGATAAGTCAGTAGACAGTATTAGACCGGTTAGTCTTGTCAGCATAGCGCTTTTTTTTTTTTTTTTTTTTCTCTTTTGCCATGATAGAGCATTCTTTTTCTACAGTCTTGATCTCTTGCCTGGCATTTCTTTATCTTGAAGCATCTCACTCCCCCCACCACACTAAACAATAACATGAGTGCAATTTTGTGCACCCTGGGATGACTTTACTCCAGGGGCAAAACAGCCATTTTGGGGGTGGACCCCATTTCTCTCTCTATCTCTCTTTGAAAAATTCTATTCACAGTGATAGAATTACTCTCCACAGCCACTTCTCGTCAAAATTCTCTATCATTTTTCAAAAATCCTATTTTACCCTCAACAACCCCACACCCATTTCTCTCTCTCTCTCTCACACCCATCTCCCTGAATACACACACATATATACACGAATATAAACATATATACACACACAAATACATCTCTCTCACACCTATCTCCCTGAATATACACACATATATATACACAAATATACACACACAAACACATCTCTCTCACACTTATCTCCCTGAATATACACACACATATATACACACACAAGCACATCTCTTTCTCTATATATACATACACTCACACACACCTATATATACATACACACAGACTGCGGCCATAGCAGTTGCCGCAGACCATGGTCCCAGCCATCTTTCGCGGTTGACGACAGTCGTGATGCCGCCATTGTCGTCGGGGAACCCCCGAGGGGAGTCAGAGGCCATGAAGACCGCCCCCAAAGCCTAGATATACAAACACACACACGATATATATACACACACCTATGTATATATATATATATATACACACACATGACTGCGGTCATGGCAGCCGCAACCATGAGACACTTCCCCGACCCCCAGTGATCGGGGAATCGCGTTTCCCGACCGTTGAGGGTCGGGGAATGTTGGGTTCCTCGACCCCCAGCTTTAATAAGATAATATATATCTTATTATCTTAATAAATTATTCAATCAACTAATTTAATAAGATATATATATCTTTAAAAATTAGTTGAATTTATTTAAAGATATATGTATTTTTTTAAAAATAATTTATTAAATAAATTCAACTAATTTATTTTTAAAAAGAATTAACTAATTTAATTTATTTAAAGATAGATGTATCTTTTTAAAAGAATTAACTAATTTATTTATTAAATAAATTCAACTAAGATATATGTATCTTTTTAAAAATAATTTATTTATTTATTTATTTATTTTATTGTAATAAAAAAATTAATTAAAATAAAAAAAAAAACTCCCCAAAAGCCAACTTTCGGGAAACACTGGGTTCCCCGAAAGCCAGCTTTCGGGGAACATTTTGATAGTCAAAAAAAATTTTAAATTAGTTATTTTATTTTATTAAATTACTTAAAAATACATATACTTAAAATTAGTTATTCAATCAACTAATTTAATAAGATATATATCTTTAAAAATTAGTTGAATTTATTTAAAGATATATGTATCTTTTTAAAAATAATTTATTAAATAAATTCAAATAATTTATTTTTAAAAAAATAACTAATTTAATTTATTTAAAGATGGATGTATCTTTTTAAAAGAATTAACTAATTTATTTATTAAATGAATTCAACTAATAAGATATATGTATCTTTTTAAAAAGAATTTATTTATTTATATTTTTTTATTTTTAAATTTTATTTTATTATAATAAAAAATTAATTAAAATAAAAAAAAATTCTAGGGTCCCCGAAAGCTGGGGGTCGGGGAACCCAGCATTCCCCAACCCCCAGCAGTCGGGGAACGCGGTTCCCCGATCGCTGGGGGTCGGGGAAGTGTCTCATGGTCGCGGCTGCCATGGCCGCAGCCATGCACGCGTGTGTGTATATATCTGAGTTTCGGGGGCGACTTTCATGGCCTCTAACCCCCCTTGGGGGTTCCCCGACAACAATGGCGGCATCGCGGCCGTCGTCAGCCGCGAAGGATGGTCGCGGTCATGGTTTGCGGCAACTGCCATGGCCGCTGTCTCTGTGTGTGTATATATATATATATATATATAGGTGTGTGTGAGTGTATGTGTATATATATAGAGAGAGAGATATGTGTTTGTGTGTGTATATATGTGTATATTTGTGTATATATGTGTGTGTATATTCAGGGAGATAAGTGTGAGAGAGATGTGTTTGTGTGTGTATATATGTGTGTGTATATTCAGGGAGATGGGTGTGAGAGAGTGAGAGAGAAATGGGTGTGGGGTTGCTGAGGGTAAAATAGGATTTTTAAAAAATGATGAAGAATTTTGGCGAAGAGCGGCTGTGGAGAGCAATTCTATCGCTGTGAATAGAATTTTCCTCTCTTTCTCTCTCCCTTGGAGTGGGATCCACACCCCCACCCAAAATGACCTATTTTGCCCCTAGGTAAAGTCACCTAGGGTGCAAAATTGCACTTACCCCCCTCCCCCCCCAAAAGAAACAATTGTTGTATTTTATTTATTATTCTTCTTAATTCTATTGATATTTTATTATTTTATTGTTAATTCATAAACATAATAATATTTGTAATTTATATTTTATTATTCAATATTTATGAAAACTAAAATTTAGTTGGTCAAATTCATATATTTATTTTTTTAATATTTATTATTCAATTTTGTAATATAATAATTTAAAATTTTCGTTACACATCAACAAAACATAATAAAATATAAATTAAAAATATTATTATGTTTATGTATTATAGATTAATAATAAAATAATAAAATATCAACAAAATTATTAACAATAATAAATAGAATACAACAATTGTTTGGGAGATGCTTGACATGTACATGCCCGTATTAGACAAAATAAAAAATATTTGACGTGAGGAAGAGATCAAGACTGTCTTTTTCTAATATCTCTATTTTATCTATATTAAAATTTATTTTTTCTATTAATACTTGATATAGTATTATTGTATTCACATTATATTATGTTGCATAAATTTATCCTTATGCCTACTTGGGACTGAATAATTGGTAAAAGATAATCAAGTGTAGAAGTGGGACTGTGGGAGTAGTATAATGCCTGTATTAACACAATATTAAATATTTTGTAAATAAGTATTTACTTGAATTATTTTTAAAAATAATTATAAATAAAATATTAGTGATTCTTAATCAAATTATTTGGATGGTCCAATCCCATATATAGTCCATAAATTTTAAGAAAATGGACCAATAATGCTTTAGGATGACTACTCTTGTGTGGCCTCTCATGCTTAACCAATAATGTATTTGCTCGACATTTTGTTGTTGGGTAAATTTTGTAACTTTGATTAATTTACATTATCTTACCTTTTCTTTAAAAACCATAAATTATACCAAACCATTACCTTACCTTTTCTTTATAATGAAAATGAAAGAAAAAGAAAAGCAAAAGTCTAGATTTCTAGGTTAGACCTGTCATCCAAGAGTAAATGGCTAGGGGTTGTTGTCGGGCAAAATAGCTTTTAGTTTTCATTTTAGAATTTTTGTATAGAACTTTTAGCTTTTATTTTTATAGAGGGTTTAGAAACTGTGTTCAAATATTAAAAACATAAAAAATGTTTTATAATCTAAAAAAATAGAATATACGTTCAATAGAGAAACAAAGAGATTTTTCTTTTATGTAATTGTAATTTGTGTTAGAGAAAGAGGAGATGATTTGAAAAAATCATGTAAAAAAAATCGTATTTTTCAGATCTCAAATTAGTAAGAATTTTTTTGAAAAACTGATCAGTTTAGGAGTTAAGAATTCAATTCAATTTTGAAAATTTGTGTTTTTAAATTTAGAAAAAAAATGCATGTTAACAAGTTTTTTAAGTTTTTATTTTGTATATAATTTTTTAAAAAACTAAAGCTGTTTTCCACAACTAGAGTTCCTAATACCCACAACTATCAGAAGTAGATTAATTTTACCTGTTAATTTAGTAATTTTTTCAATATTTTAGGTATTTTTTCTTATCAAACAGGAACAAGGTTCCATCAATAGGTAGCCACAGTAGTTAATTTAGGAATTTTCAAATGTTTTAACAGAAAGCCAACCCTCATAGTGAAGTAGAGATTTCGCATGTTTCGTGTATCTTCTTCCCCTGGTCTCTCAACCTACTTGCATCCAAAATTAACCGTGGGAATTAATTGGCAGAGTAAGAGTTGCCAACGAGCTAGGCGCCGGCCGGGGAAAGGCAGCAAGGTTTGCGACGCTTGTGTCGGTAGTGCAGTCCATAGTCATCGGCCTCATCTTCTGCGCCTTCATAATGATATTCCATGACAAGTTCGCTTTGATCTTCACCTCCAGCGCCGACGTGCTCGATGCCGTCGATAACCTCTCCGTCCTCCTCGCCGTCACCATTCTCCTCAACAGCGTCCAGCCTGTCCTATCTGGTGCGTTTCACTACACCACAGCACATATATACTTTTTACGTTTTCAAAGTACATATAAAAACATTAAGGTACCCAGTTTATAGCATAGGGGAGATAATTTGGCATAAACTTTTGAGCCGTCGTGCATGTAGGGGTGGCGGTTGGATCGGGATGGCAGTCAAAGGTGGCGTACATAAATTTAGGATGCTACTACCTAGTTGGGCTTCCCGTCGGAGTTATCATGGGCTGGGTCTTTAATTTAGGCGTTGAGGTGAATTCTCTTCATAATTAAGCTTATCTATATATATATATATATATATATATATACGTTGGTGATGATCAGTTTGTTAAGATGAAAGGCATGTTCATGAACAGGGCATATGGGCAGGCATGATCTTCGGTGGAACGGCTGTGCAAACTGTGATACTGGCCATCATAACGATGCGAACCAACTGGGACAAGGAGGTACAGTTATTCATTGCTTTAAGTTTTGAGATTTAATCGGTTAAAACTGATGACCTTCCAAACCAAATCCATTAATTTCGATTAATTCAGTTTGGTTTATAAAAAAACTACGTACTTCCCAATTTTTAAAACTGAATTGACCCAAATATCTTATTGTTCTGCAAGAAAAACCATTAAAATTTAATTTGTTTACAATTATGAAAATACAAATGCTATAAAAGCTAATTAAGTTGATTTAGTATTCAGTTTGGTTTATTAAACTGTTTTAATATTGGTTAGTTTGAATAAAAATTGGTTATTTTAGTTAATTTCAATCATTCCAGTTATTTCTTGTTAATTAGCCTTTTTAAGATTTCGATTTGAACTTTATTATATATGTATATATAAGTTTACTTAATTTAAATCAATTATTAAGTCACTCGGTAATCGACCAAATTAGCCGAATGTTCAACCTTGTTGACATGCCATTCCTATAACTCAATGGTGATCTTGATCTCTTCCTCTAATGGGTGGTTTTGCAGGCTGAGAAAGCTACAATGCATGTCCAGAAGTGGTCTAACGCCAGTCCAGATAATATATCATAGTTCTAGCATAGTTTAGAAATAAAGGATCATCCCCCTTGTCCTTAGGTATGATTTTTTTCTTTTAACTCTAATTGGGTCTGGAAGGATGTCGGATTAATGGGGAAACCGTAGAAGGAGCTCTCATTTTGTCGAAGGAAACCTCGGCCCAGAAAGTAGTGGGCTAGGGTTCAACTGCCGAGAACATGGGCTTAGCCCGTATCTCGTTACCTCTTGGGCTTCAGACGGTCAAAATCGTTACTCGCTTGGGCTTAATCAGAAATGTCTTTTCCCATATAAAAAAAAAAAAAGAAGGCAGAAATGCTTTTGCGTCAGTCTTGGCTAAATGTGTTGTAAATTATTGATGAATGACTATTATACTCCTGTAACCCTAATTTTTATGTATAAGATTTTGGTTCTTAATAAGATACTCTTTCAATGTAAGATTATATTAATCTCTTCTTTGTAATTTCTCTTTCTCTGTTCTAATCTCTACTGTTTTAATCTCTAAGTTGGTTTAACTTTAAATTTAGGTATTATTATATTCATTCATTTTTTTATTTATTTCACAACACGTTATTAGCATGATTTCAAAATTTTGAAACCAGGACCTCAAATTTCTTTTTTCCAACTTTGTCTGTGTAGTGACTTTTCTTTCCTATCATAAATTTTATTTTCAATTGTTTCATAAATTTACGATATTATTAATAATCTAGAAGGTTATTATACTATTGTGGTTCTTAAGGAATCACAGTTTTATCTTATTTTAAATATTCTAGAAGAATATCTTAGTGTTGCTCTTGAAAAAGCATAATTTTCTTTTATATATATATTTTTAATATATTACTTGTTTATGAAGAACATAATTTATTAGATTTAATATATTATTACTCTTGAAGTAGCACAATTTATTGTAATATTCTAAACATGTTCCTAAAGAGTAAACTTTTATTGAAAATAATATTATATATTATTACAATTTCAAGAAATTATTTTTTATCATATCAATATTTTCTTTAATTAATATAATTATATAATATTTTTTAATTGATATAATCATTCAATATTTTCTTTAATTGATATGATCTTGCAATGTTTCCTTTAAATTGATATGGAATTAATTAATTGATATAATTTTGTAATATTTCCTTTAATTGATATGTTAATTGGATCTTTTTTTTGTTCTTTAATTGATATTACCAATATTTCCTTCATCAATTCATACATTATTTTTTTCTTTAATTGATGTATCAATCTTTCAGTATTCTTGATGTTATGGGTATTTCTCAGACTACTTTTTATGAGCTAGACACAACCCAACAGGCCGGCCCAATAGACCCAAGACCGAGCTTGTTGGAATAAACTCACACATCGCTGAATCCCGAGCTCAGATCGGAGCTCAGATCGCGAAACCCAGCAAGCTCTCAGCGATACTTTCAACGAGCTCCCAGTGATACTTCCAACTCGTAGGCCTACTCGTTCAGCTTGCATCACAACATTACTGCGGAACAACCGGAGGTAGGGACCCATCTACTTTATTTGAGACAAACCAGATTCCAGATATTACGGAGTCCACTCCTGATTTTATGGAATTGATAAGGACATCTTGTCTCCCTGATGTCATCCTTCCACTTTTGAATTTTATGCAATTGTAAATACCCCTCACTACAAATAGGAGTCAGAAACCATTGTAAAAAGGAGAAGAACCAGAATAATGGAATAATATATTGGTAGTCTGCCGGAATAACCAGAGAACAGTTGTGGAGTAGTTATCGTTCTGGCCGAACCACGTAAAAACCTTTTGTGTACCTTATATTTGGTTCCTCCTCTTTGCATTTTTGACTTATTTTCTTATTGCAAACGTACGAATCACGGTCAGCTAATTCTGAACGTCTACACTTGAAGAATATTAAATATTGCTCTTAAAGTAGTAATTGTCTAAAATATGTTATTATTTTAAAATTATATTATATTCTTGAAATAACACATATCTCAAAGAATACATTTTTTATATGCGATGTATGATCCTAATACTTATCCCTGATAGAAAGCAAATAACTTATGTCTTGTTGACATTAATTATATAATCATAAAATATTTAATTATGTTATTCGAATAATAATTGAATCTTATTTATTCATTACAGAGTTATACAAATGGCAAATATCATCAAACTTGAGTTTAGTACACTAGACATATTCGATAAAAATTACCTGTCATGGATTCTTGACGCTGAGAATCATCTAATCTCAATAGGTCTGGGGGAGACAATAAAAGAAGGAAACACTCAGTCCTAACAGGATCATGCAAAAACATTCATTTTCTTTCATCACTAGCTTCATGATGGATTGAAGATCGAGTACCACACTGTGAAAGATCCACAAATCCTTTAAAAAAATTTGAAAGAAAGATTTGATCATTAGAAGACCGTGATCCTTTCTAGAGCCCGTTATGAATGGATGCATTTGTGATTTCAAGACTTCAAAATTGTGAGTGAGTACAATTCTAAATTGTTTAGAGGAAAATGCTAGAAAGCCCGACGGGCTTACCGACGCGTTTACCAAAAGGGGGTAAAAAGTCGATTTTACCCCCACGCGCTACTTTCTTCCTCCCCCTCCTATGGATTCCTCCCCCCTGCTCTGTGCATCTCCCCTGTCATGGCTGCCGCCTCACCTAGCCTCCGTCGCCTCTCTACCATGGCCGCCTCGCCTCACCTCGCTCTCGCCGACAGTCGATGCCGACAATTGTTGCATCAACTGTCGGCGAGGCAAGACAACCATGGCAGAGAGGCGAGGTGATGGCAACGAGGCGAGGTGGCAGCCATGGTAGGGGAGATGCATAGAGAGGAGGGCAGTGGCCCGCTTTGCAAATTTGTAAAGTAGGCGGGGGTAAAATCGTCTTTTTTGCCTCTTTCTGTGAGCCGCTCGGTAGGGCCGTCGGGCCCTGTAGAACGACTCTTGTTTAGAATAATTTTTAAATTAACTCTTTATGGAGAAAAAATACTAATGAAAATATGTTGGAAAAGACTTTCTCCACCTTTCACGTCTTGAATGTGCTCATACAATAGTAATATCGTGAACATGGGTTTAAAAAATACTCAAAACTCATTTCATGTTTGCTTGTAACTAAACAAAATAATGAATTGATAATGAAAAATCACGTGTCACATCCAATTGGTTCCATAGCATTGCTTGAAGTAAATGGTACTACATTGCCTGAAGCAAATGCAACATTATGCCATGGACGTGGATGCGGACACATACATGGACGTAGGCGTGGATGTGAAAAAACTCATACACAAAATAATCAATAACAAACTAACAACTTTAAAAGGTATAAAGCAAATGAAAATAGCTCATCTAATAAGTAGCATGAAGAAAGTTGTTATAGATGTGGAATGAAAGGGCATTGGTCACATATTTGTCGTACAACAAAACATATTGTGGATCTCTACCAAATTTCAATTAAGGGAAAAGAAAAAGTGGAGACAAATTTTCTTGATTGGAATGGTCCAATTGATGTTGATGTGACTTGCTTGGGTGTATCTTATTTCTTTATTGATCCAAATGATAATATTGATCATTTGATTAGGGGGCTGTATACTAAAAGATATAGATTAGTTTATTTTTAATGACTTAGTATTTCTTATTTATTTAATAGTTTAATTTAAAAATTTTAATTTATTTATTATTACATTTCATAAAGATAGATGAAGTTTTTTCAATATTAATGATTATGAATTTTAAATTTTAATATATTTATAGATTAATGATGAATTATCGTGATATCTGTCTAGCTGATAGTGCAACTACTCATACCATTCTTTGAGATAAAAAATATTTTTTAAAATGAACATTAGCAAAAAATAATGTTAATACAATATCAGGTGCATCAAACATTATTGAAGGCTCCGAAAGAGGTTGTATTATTTGGCAAAATAATGCAAAATTATATATAAATGATGTACTTTACTCTAGTAAATCCAGAAGAAATTTGTTTAGTTTTAAAGATATCTCTTGCAATGAATACCACATTGAGACAATGTAAGAAAATAATATTTAATATCTTTACATTAATTCTCTTGTATCTGGCCATAAATTGATAAAAAAAAAATTCTCAACACTTCCATCTGGAATGCATTACACATTCATAAAAATAATTGAGTCAAATAATGTCACAAATCCAAAGTTTGTTGATTCAAAAAGTTTTATGCTTTGGCATGATCGACTTAGACATTCAGGAGCAATAATGATGTGTTGAATAATTAAGAATTTACATAAACATCCTCTAAAGAATCAAAAGATTCTTTTATCTAATAATGTTCCATGTACTACTTGTTCATAAGGCAAGTTAATCATTAGACCTTCTACTATGAATGTTAATATTAAATTTTTGACTTTCTTAAAAAGAATTCATGGAAATCTATGTGGGCTGATACCCCTACCATGTGGACCATTTCATTACTTTTTGATTTGAATTGATGCTTCTAGCAGATAGTTCCATGTTTGTTTGCTTTCAACAAGAAATACAACATTTGCTAGACTACTTGCTCAAATAATAAAATTATGAACTCAATTCCTTGATTACTTAATCAAGACAATTCATCTTGATAATGCCGGTGAATTTAGATTGCAAACATTCGACGATTATTGTATATCAATTTGGATTAAAGTTGAACATTTAGTTACTCATGTCCATATACAAAATGGTTTAACAAAGTCGTTTATTAAACGTCTTCAATTAAGTGTTAGACCATTACTTATGAAATCAAAACTCTCAACTTCTGTTTGGGGTTATGTCATATTACATGCTACGACATTGGTTCATATAAGACCAACTGTTTATCATCAATACTCATATTTGCAATTAACATTTGGTCAAGAACCTAATATTACTCATTTACTAGTTTTCTGGTTGTGTTGTCCAAGTATCAATTTTACTCCCATAATGTACCAAAATGAATTTATGTTGTGTTTGATTCACCGTCTATTATTCTGTACCTCAAACCTTTAATGGGTGACTTATGTACTGCACATTTTGCATATTGTCATTTTGATGAAATGACTTTTCCAACTTTGAGAGGAACAAAACTACATCCTGAAAAATAACATGGAATTTCTTGGAATGAGACAACTCTATCTCACTTTGATTCCCATAACAATCAATGTGAGCAAGAGGTTGGAAAAATTATTCACCTCCAAAGAGTTAGAAATCAACTCCCTTATGCATTTGTTGATACCAAGAAAGTGACAAAGTTACTCATACCCGTAGAAAATATTCCAGTAAAGATTGATGTCCTTGTAGGACAATTTGCTGTAGCTAATGAATCTAAAGTATGCCAAAAGCGTGGTCAACCAATTGGTGCAAAAGATTTTGTACCTCGAAAGAGAAAGGTACAAGAGAAAAATCAAATAAAAATGTCAAAAGAAATGATAAAAAAGATTGATCAATCAAATGAAAATATTGTAGTTCTTGAAGAACTACAAGTGTCCGAAAATAATGAGATTTCAATAAATTATTTATTTTTTCACATATTATGGGAACGAGACAATATTTTCAGACTATTTTCGCCTTCAATGTGGCTCTTGATGTCATGTAAAGTGAGAATCCTAAACCACAGTCCGTTAAAGACTGTCAAAATAGAAATGATTGGCCAAAATGGAATGAAGCCATACAGGTTAGATTGGTTTCCTTAGAAAAACGTGAAGTGTTGGGACATGTAACTAATCTGAACACCTGAAAATATTATCCTTATAGAATACAAATGGGTCTTTATTTGAAGAAGAAATAAAAACAATGAAATTACAAGATACAAAGCCCGGCTCATAGCCCAAGGCTTCTCACAAAGATCTAGGATAGATTATGAGAAAACATATTCTTCCGTAATGGACACTATCACATTTAGACTTTTAATAAGTTTGGTTATGTCACAAAGGCTTGACATACGCCTTATGAATGTAATAATTGCTTACCTATATGGTTCACTTGATAGTGACATATACATAAAAATCCCAGAAAGATTTAAAATAATGAAAGCAAATAATACATATCCAAAAAAAAATATTTTTAATTAAATTGCAAATGTCACTGTAACACCCCAATTTTTCCCACCGAGCGTGTCACTATGTTGGGTCTCAATATAAATGCATAAATGCATAAATTTCCCTTTTTGACGGTACATATTTAAAACCTCAAGTACCGAATTCCAAACAAAACCTCCCAGCACATCATAACATCTGCGAAAGCGATGAATCGAAACCTGATATGGTACACAACTGATTCCCTTAATTAAATCATGAATATTCGTACCATAATACATCTTCAAATACCTCAATACATGGAGACTCATCCTCAAGAGATAACAACTAAATACCTCATTTATACATCAAATCACACTTACATTTAACGAAACTAATCCTCAACGGAACGTAGCTAAAGCATGCTACAAACAACAACAGATAAACTTAATCTTCAGCTATCTTCTTTCCCTTAAAGCTGCCTGCCAAACCTGGAACGTTTGAATATTCCAGGGGCATAACCCAATTAGAAGATGAACCTTCTAGTGAGAAACTCCAAAAACAGTTTATAACAATGCATGAACAGTTATGAAACGTATGAGGAAATAACGAGAACTACTACGAAGTGTCTCGTGAACATGGACGCCTCCAACGAGAGCTTTCTCAACGGCGCACGCATAGCGCCTCTCGGGAGATCCCTAACCATGCCACCCTGACTCAACCTCATAGAACTCATGCAAGCACCACACCTGCTGTCCCTTAGGCTCGCGGTATTCCCCACGAGAGCTTTCTCGATGGCGCACGCATAGCGCCTCTCGGGAGATCTCCGACTTTTGCCTTCGGGCAACAACAAATAGGTACAACAGTATGGCCACACGGATTTTATGGATGCAACAGTTAAAAACCAACGGCATATATTTTCCAAGGAAAAACATTTCGAATATGCAACATGATTTCACGTAAAAGAACAACCACAGTTTGCAAAACCATTTCATGCAATATAATTCTCACATAAGAGAACAAAATAAGGTTTGTAGTATAGGAGTCTCACATAAACCATAGGAGCGCTCATATAAACCAAATTGTCACACAAAACTAGGTTTTTAAGTTTGAGCACTCACATATCAAATCTTTTGCATGAACAAATCCAGTTTTGGAGTTGAACTACTCACATTTGCCACAAGACCAAAACACCTCGAAAGTCGCACACCACCTCGATATGCGCACAAGTCCTTGATTCTCGTGCACTACCTCCCATCTCGTGCACTATCTCTAATCTCGTGCACCTCCAAGACTTTTGAACACTATACATGACGATCGTTCATTGCCTCGATTCTCGTGCATCGCCTCGATTCTCGTGCCACACCTCAAAAGTAGCACAAATTACTTAACCTCAAGCACGACAACCCTATAAACCATATTTATTCTAAGAACTTCAAAAGGAAATTCTAGAACTTACCCCGAAGCATCATTTGCACGCAAAACGAGGCTAGCTGATGCAGAAACCGAGAAACTGAAAATCCAAACACCAAATCTTTTTGCACAGGGCCCCTCAACTTATTTTTCTCGATTTTTCTACATTTTTTTCAGAATTTTCTGGCTTGCCACGCGCCCGCACGAGCCCCCACGCTCTCTGCCACGCGCCTGTGCGTGTGAAGCCGCGCGTGTGACGCACGCGCGTCGTCTTCTCCGGTGAGCACCTCGCCGGCCGGTTACCGGAATCAGACTTTGATCATACCTCGATGAAGCTCTCCTCCAATCGATCCTTATGGCACGTCTTTAGGTTCGAAAAGACCATCGGAGGGTGTCCAACCGGAGGCTTAAAGCCTCGGCTGAAACCACCGCCTCCCATCTCCGGTGAGCCACGAAACCCTTCCAAAACGCCACAAAAACGCTTCATTTTCTCCAGAATGCTTCCTCTCGGCCTTAGGAGCAAAAGCCCCTTAATCTTGAGCTTCAATTCGTTCAAAAACGGGCGAAATTTGAAGCTTCAACCTCCCAAAACCCTCGGCCGAGCCCTAGCTATTTATAGCTAAAATCGGCCCTCTAAACCGACATAGACGCCTTACCCGAAGCCTCGAGCTTCTTCACAACCTCTTGGGCGACCCAAAAACAGCGACAAACACCCTCGAAATCGCGATTACAGGTCGGCCATGGCCGACGCATTCTCGGCCGGAATTTCTTGAAATTTCGGGCACACGTGGCCTCGATGCCGGCCCTGGTTGCTCCCCTCGCATGCTCCGACCACTCCCTTGGACTTCCCCGAGCTCGAAACCGCCTGGTCGGAGGTGTGCATGGATGTCGACCATGGAAGCTTTGCATTTTTGCAAAATTACAATTTTACCCCTCCAGCTTTGAGAAATTGCATTTCAGCCCCTTCCATTTTCTGACATTGCCACTGGACCCTCACGTCCTAAAATCATTCTTTCCTTCTTGGAAGATTCTGTAAAATTGCCGTTTCGACCTCCCTCCGGTCAATTCGGCAAACTTTAAGAAATTGCACTTTGGCCTGAATTTTCGTTTCGGCCTTAAATCCATCTGTTTCTTCCGAAAACCACTTAAGGGTTGTTCGTTACGAAAAACCGAAGCTCTCTCAAGCTTCCGTTGACTTCCCAGAAGTCACTTACGACAATTCGATATTTCAGCCCAAATCCTGGCTGCATTTTAGCTGTACCGAAAACCGTTCCGAATCAAATTTCTTTCAACCCCATAAATCATATCTCGAGCTACTCGATGATGCCACATAATTTTCCTTTAGCATCTAGGCTCCAGGGCACTCCCGGCAGTCGATTCAGCGACTTACTACCCTTTCAAACCTATTTTTCGGTATTTTAAACCCATTTAAAATACGTGGTAACTTTACGAAAATATGGGGTATTACAGTCACTATACGAATTGAAACAATCTGAACGTATGTGGTATAATTGCCTTAGCGAATATATGTTGAAAGTGGGTTATAAAAATAATGATGAGTGCAAAATAATGATGTCTGCACTCATGTTTTCAAAAACAAAACAAATCTTGGATTTGCAATTATAACAATTTATATTGATGATTTCAATCTAATTGGAACTTCTGAAAAACTAAATAAAATTGTAGATTATTTGAAAAAACGAATTTGAGATAAAAGATTTAGAAAAAATCAAATTCTACCTTGGTTTGCAAATTGAATATTTTCTTGAAAGATTATCTGGTCATCAATCTTTATATACAGAAAAAGTTTTAAAATACTTTTAAATAAATAAAGTATATCCATTGGCATTATCTATGGTCGTTCGATCACTTGACGTGAAAAAAATATTTATTTTGCCCACTTGAAGATAAGGAAGATCTTCTTAGTCTTGAAATATCATATCTTAGTGCAATTGGAGTATTGACTTATCTAGCAAATTGCACTTGATCAAATATAGTTTTTTCTGTAAATATTCTTGCAAGATATAGCTCTGTACCCATTAAAAGAGATTAGAACGGTGTTAAACACATTCTTTGATATTTGAAAGGTACCAATGATATGGGATTATTTTATTCAGAAAAATCTAGATCTTCTTTAGTGGGATATGCAGATGTAAATTATCTTTTGGATCCACATAAAGCTAAATCACAAACAAAATACGTGTTTACACGTGGAGGAACAACCATATCTTAGAGATCTCTGAAAGTAAACCTTGACAACAACATTTTCAAATCGTTTTGAAATTATTGTAGTCCATGAAGCAGGTCGAGAATGTGAATAGTTGAGAAACATGACCCATCATATCCAAGCATCCTGTGGATTAACTTCAACGAAAAATAGCCCAACAATATATTGTATGAAAATAATGCAACTTGTATTACACAACTTAAAGGAGGCTATATCAAAGGGGACAGGACAAAACATATTTCTCCAAAGTTGTTTTTATACACACGCGTTTCAAAAGAATGGCAACATCAATGTTCAATAGATTCGCTCAAGTGACAATATGGTTGATTTATTCATAAAGGCATTGCCAACATCTACATTCAAGAAATTGGTACATGGAATTAGAATGCGTCGACTCAAAGATTTCCAGTGATCAATATTAGGGAAAGTAGATATACTCTTTTTCCTTCACTCAAGTTTTGTCCCATTGAGTTTTTCTAGCAAAGTTTTAATGAGGCAACACATTAATACTCAAAGTTAGTTTACAGCTTATCTGTACTCTTTCCCTAGTTTGGTAGTTTTTTTTTTTTTTCAAACAAGGTTTTTAATGAGACAGTTGTTGTATATAACAATCATTTAAAGTGAAGTGTTGTAAATTATTGGTGAATGACTATTATACCCTTATAACCCTAATTTCTACGTATAAATATAGGGCTTTGGTTTTTAATAAGACACATTTTTTTAAGATAAAATTATATTAATCTTTTCTAAAGGATCTCTCTTTCTTTCTGTACTGGTCTCACCGTTGGTTTGTTGGAGTTGGTTTCACTTTGAATCAAGCTATGATTATATTCATCCATTTTCATTCTATCAATTTTACAACAAAATGCATATTTTTACATCTAAACTTTTACATTTTTTTTCTAGTAAAATCGTAAACTCTTTGAGATTTCAAATACACCCCTGACCTTACAAAATCACTATATTTAAACACTTTTTAAGCATATGCAACACATACATCTTTTTTGAGCACTTGGGAGGCAAAAATCGGCCTACAGAAAATGCTAACGAAACATAAACCCAAAAGGCATATGAAATTCTTGGAGTTAGGTTGCATAGGAGAGGAAGACAAGGGCCTGGGTTTCTTCATGGCATCAATCGCGGTAGTGGAAGAGAAGTTGTTGAGGAAGAGCTTAAAGAGAAAGTTGATGGCAATGTCGGTGCCTGTGTTGGTGTCAAAGCCGCTCGCTTCCTCAGTTTCTTGGAAGTCCATGGCCAATTGTCGAAAGTCATCATCAGGGCCGGTCCTGAGATTTTAGGGGCCCTAAGCAAAATTTTTTATAAGGCCCTTTACGATTATATTTAAAAATAAAATTAATACGAATAAAAAAAATTTATTATCTAAAATTTATAGTATTTCACTTTAAATTTATTCTTTTAGTATTTTTATATAAAAAATTAATAATTAAACTATTACAATTAATTTGTTCCAACATATATTTTTTAATTACACCATCGCCAATCTATTAGTATAGATTCACTAATAACAGAGGGATCACAAATATTGAAATATATATACAAAATTAATTGATAATTTAAGAGCTAATAAAAAAATCAAAAGATATACCTGATAAGTCACACAATGGGATGATGAGAACAAAAATGAAATCACTGAAGAGAAGGCATAGTTGTCAAATTAATTGAATTGAAGACCTACTTTTGCGCAGATTGATGGCAGATGCCAATGACAATGGATAGATAAAAAATTGAGAATGAGAGAAACTAAGGAAGACAATGGAGTCGCGACCACTGTCGGCGCATGGAAATAGTTGTGATACAATCAGATAAAGGGGAGATTGAGATTAATTAAAAATACATGGAATAGTTGTGAGGGAATAGGTGCCATTGTCAGGCACATGGGAATGAGATTGATTATTAATAAAGGAATGTGAGAGATTGAGATAAATTAAAAATTATAGTGATGCTTATGAGATTAATTATTGATAAAAGGAATGTAGGAGATTGAGACTAATTAAAAATTTACAATGAATTGAAATGGACATGGGCCCTTAACGTCTCTTCAATTTTTAAGTTTATGGTTCTTAATTAATTTAAAATTTAAAAATTAAAATGAATATGGACCCAAAGTGGCTTGAAATGGGCATGGCCCCTAGGCAGCTGCCTAGACAGCCTATGCCCAGGGTCGGCCCTGGTCATCATTGGATGCTTTTTCTTTGCTAGCTTGAAGCAGAGTGATTTGAATCGAGTTAAAGCAAAAAGGTAGCAATTCGAATCAACTTGTCTACTTTTTTTTTTTTGTAGATTGATTTTTTGCCTCCCAAGCGCTCAAAGAATTTGTGTGGGTTACAAATGCTTAAAAAATGTTTAAATGTAATAATTTTACAAGTTCAAAAGCACATTTAAAATCTCGATAAGTTTAAAGTTTCACAAAAATAAAATATAAAAGCTTAAGTGCAAAATAATACATTTAGCCATTTATTAGCACTAATTTCACCATGAATGTCATTATCTATTCTACTTTACAAGTAAACACCTATTAATTACTTAATTTATTTTTTAAAATATTTTTATATATCTTGGTTAAAAAAAAATATGGCAACGGAGAAAACTATTTTCTGATTAGAATTTATAATTTATAATTTATAATTTACAATAAAGTAAGAACAATTTTACGGAAAAGATAAAAGCTAAACTAGTGTTGTCTAAAATCATCGCTTCTCTTTGAAAATTCCTTCATTTGGAAATTTTATTAAATTATTGCATGACAGATAGGGATAGCCACCCCAACATTAGCTAATTAAATTTTTCTAAAATATTGTTTAAGCTTTGGTATATTTATATTTCTCAATTTGGGTTAAACCTCCCATTATAATTGATCTAATTAATTTAGAGTGTTTGTATGAATTTAAGATCGAAAAAAAAATATTATCAAACAATCAAACACACAAAAGATTAATGTAAGAAATCTAAATTGAAAAAAATCACTGATAAAAAAAAATATTACTATGATAATATTAATACAATAATTCTAAAATATTAAGTACGTATTTATAGACTTAACACTTAGGTATATATATATATATTATTTTATATATATCTATATTCTGATCAGAAAATGAGTTACGAACAGAAATGTTTAATTATAAATGTATTTTAATAATATGAATCTTCTCAATTAACTATAAATACAATAATTAAATCTTATTAAATTTTACAAGCCATCGTGGTTTCATAAATTTGAAAACTATTTGCGTTTGTATTTTACTAATTTGCAGTCGCAATGTGAGTGTAACATCTGGTAGGTCTTATGTAGTTTATATATTATTAGAGAGGTAGCTTATCCACGTACTTATAAAAAATATTATAAGTTTTGAATAAACTTTTATTAAATAACATATGATAGTAATAGTTTATTTTTAAGTTTATTAGATAAAATTTTAAATAAATGAGATTTGGTATAGTAATAATCTTGGAATCATCGCTCTTGCGTAATTTTTAATATTTGTGTTTTTGATTACGTCAAGAGAGATAAATCATATATTAAAATTTTAGTTCCTGACAAGGTGAAAATCGAACTTATAACTTATCGAATTAACACTAATATATTGCTTATCCAACTACTTAATTTATATCTTGAGAAATGCATAGTCATAATGTTAAGAACATGACAACGAGAGGTACAATTTTGAGGGTTGATTGAAATTTTAGGTTGTGTTCTCTTTAATGTTTTTAAGTCATTTTTAGTTTTCGATTTTCTAAAATAATGAAACGCATTCTTTTTATTGTTATTAAAAATATATTTTTGAAAATAAAAAAAAATTATAAAAAAAAACTCAAAATATATTTATTTTATTCATATTTTATTATTGTAATGGAAAAAAATATTACAAAATTCATTAACTTTAAAATGTATATATTTTTTAATAATATATTAACATTAAATATTTATAATTAATTAAATAATCAAATTAATTGAATAAAATATCATTAAAAAAATATTTTTAAAATTTCAAAGAGAACGTGTTTTCTAATTTTTTGTTTTAAAAAATAGTTTTTAAAAATGATAAAAAGAATACGTTTTTAATTTTTTAAAAACAAATTAGCAAAACAAAAAATTAAAAATAAATTTAAAAATTAAAACTAAAAATTAAAAAATAAAGAGGACACACCCTTAATTTTGTTGGAGAGTAAAATGAAAACAATTTAAAATGACCAAAAAAGAAAAAAGGCCACTGTAGAATGTCGGTGACTTCACATGTTATTATATACAAACACAAGACATTTTACTAAGAAATCCTCAAATTAACGAATTTTCGTCTCACGTAACCAAACTGGAGATTTAAATTTAACTGTAAGAAACGGTGTTTCCAACTCCGTTAAACTTCACCATCCAACGGCCGTAACCTATCAAACGACCGTTCCCCAACGTTAACGTCCCCTCTCGACCTACCGTCCGTCGACGACCCAAACAGCCGATTTAACGGCGACCTAACGGACTTCAACAGCGTCCACGGTTCCGCCGCCGACTGCTCCCCGCCAACCACCATTGTAGGCGATCCGGCCCGAGGAAAAATCGACGGCGTCATTGCGATAGCCCAACGGTCCGGCCGGTTCTCCCGATCGAACCGCTCGTAAAAGTTCCTTCCTCGGCCGGATCCTCCGCTGCTGCTCCTAAAACCCTTTCTCGAGCTCCTCGCCATGGGGAGAGCCATGCAGCTCTTCGTCCGCTTCAGACCTGACCCGACCAACCGGATCCGTACCTCCTCCGGTAACCTCAGGGTGAACCGCTCGCAGTCCTCGCCAGGTTGAACCAGCGAGTGACCGGTCGAAAAAGACTTCAGAATCTTCGCCGTCAGTCTGTCTCTTCTCGGAGTGGACCGACCCGGACGATTCGGACTCGGCGTATGAACAACGTTGACTATCTCTTGAGCCTCAAAATCCACATCGGAATTATCAACCGCGGGTTCTAAGGTTATGCTTTCCGTTTCCGGCTCAGCTGAACCACCTTCGATATCCGGGTTCTGACCCGATAGAGTTGCCGGAGTGGGTTCGCCGGGTTTCGGGACGAGGTTGGCCCGGCAGACCGGGCAAGTGGAGTGAGCCGCCAGCCACGAGCCCACGCACTCGGGGTGGAACACGTGGCTGCATTTGGGAAGCAGCCGGAGAGTCTCGTCATCTTCGAACTCGTTCAAGCACACTGCGCACTCCAGCGCCGCCTTCCCAATCTTGAGTTCCTTTACCTCGGAGTAAACGAAAGTTGGGAAAGCTTCGATCACGGCGAGGTCGAGCCCGCGGGCAACGCGCCTTCGGGAGCGGCGCCCGGCCCCCACCCCGTCGGCCTCGAGCGTGAAATTTCGAGACATCCGATGCTCGGCGCACTGGCGGAGGTAGACTGAGACGCAGCCGATGAGGAAGAAGGTGCTTATGAGGCAGATGAATATGATAGCCATGGTGGGGCTGACTCCCACCTTGGAGTCAAAGGTGTAACCACCCGGCTCCGGCGGCTGCTTCGAACTGTCGGCCTTCTGCCCTGCGACCCACGGCGGCGCGGAAATCGACGATAAGGTGGCGGCGAACAAAACCCACCGAGCTCCATGATAAAGCCGAAGATTTCTCGTCATCTGGTACAAAAACTGGGTACGGAAAGTGCGAAATTTGGAGAGAACATTCTATTCTTCTTCTTCTTCTTCTTCTTCTTCTTCTTCTCGGCAACGACAAGCGATGGGTTCTTTGTCAACGACTGAAAGAAATATAAATAGAAGGGGATGGATGGCGGTGAAGCTACGAGCCAGGCGGCGGGCGTGGGGAATGGGATTGGGATTGGAGTAGCCGTGGGGTTGAAGATAAGTGATGATCAGGAATGGAGTTGTTTGACTGAGCAAAGGGGGAGGGGCCCCACAAAGACATCAAAATGATTATCGTTGAAAACTCGCGCCACATAGGCTTCATCTGCCTGGCTGCCTCCTCTGGCCGTTGGCCTTTCGTCGAGGTTATTAGTAACTTAGTTGCCCCCCCATTATTTTTATTCATTATTAAACCCAATTTTTTAAATAAATTAATTAGACATAGTTGCTTAGACATAGATTACTAAATTCCCTTCCCCCGTTTAATGTATTCTCTATTTGGGTCTATTAGAGTTGGCATCATATTCCCCTCTCCCAATTAATTCATCTAAGCAAAGGGAAACACCCGAGTGTCCTTTCACATTAGCTAAGTAACATTGACCCATTTAGTAATTAAATTAAAGGTCATGAGACTTTCTTTCAGTCGATAATTTCTTAGAAATGACAATTGAAAAAGTCTATTTTTCTCTCCTAATATTGTTTTTACCATTGGCTTGTGACTTTCCTTTTCTGAGTTCAAAACTCTCAAAAGATTGGCTTAACGATTAGAAATTATAATTTTTTTTATTTCTATATATACTTTTTCAGTACTTACAAATTTATTCAATGAGTTTTCAAAATACCTTTTATATATTTTATTTGAAAAATGAAAAAAAAATGATGCTATTAAGAATTAAACTCATTACTTTTAAATTATAAATTAATTTTTATTTAAAATTAAATTACAAGTCTAAAGCGAGTATGTATTCATGCATATATATATGTATATATATATGCGCTAAGCGTGGACTCTGTGGAGGGCCAAATTAGAAGGGCGGGAAGGCAGCGCTTTCGCTGTTACGCGGCTCTTGTTTAGGCATGTTTGTCGCTTTTGGCGATTGAACCAATGCCTTTTAAGGTTGTTGGAATGACACAATTTTTACCTCTTTTAACCATTTCTAAGGATGGTTTTGGTGGAATATATATATATATATATATATATATCAAAATTGTTATTTAGATATTCAATATATATATATATATATCAAAATTGTTATTTAGATATTCTTTTGTAATATACTTTCAATATTTATCTATTAATGTATCATATTTTATATTACATCAATACATATAAATAGTAAATTAATATATAAATATTATAAAAACATGTCACTGATGTATCATAAGCAAAAGTCCATTAAAAAACTCATTAAACAAATAAATCCTTATTTTAAAAATTATGTCTCTGATTTGATTTCAATGTAACATTTTAAATCTTTAGTATCTTATTTAATTATCAAAATATTTGTGTTGGAAATTTCTTACACTTTTTAATTATTTTTTTTCCAGAGTTTAAATAATTTGACGATGATATTTTTAATTAATAAATTTATTATTATATTTAAATAACAATAATCACGAATAAATATATCTAAATAGCATTTTACAATACTATGGGTTGTTGGTGGCCGAGGTGTTTTTTAATTCAAAAACCATGTACTAGTTTATACTAGTTTAAGATATTATTTGTCTTCATCGAAATTATCACAAAAACAACAAAATATATATATATATATATTTTGGTTACTTTCCAAAATTGGCTCTCACTACAAAGAAAGGCATGGTCCCAACCCAATTCCCAAACATACAGTTACACTCAAAGTAAGATTCAATGCAAAAGCAAGGGGTGAATTGGTTAGTTAAGGCTTGACATTGAAGCCATTTATTTATTCATTTTGCAATCACTGCCCCATGGCATGGGTTATAAGTTACTTAAACCATTGCAATCATTTCTGTTCATCTCAATTGTAATATCATTGCAAAGTGTCATATCAATGTACTAGATTTTAAATAATAATAATTAGAGAAAACATCACATAATAAAATATAAAGTTCAGGTGAGATTTTAAATGTCTTAATATTTTTAGAAAGTGAGTCTATTTTATATTGTTATTGTCTAACTCATAATATATATATATATATATCAACAAAGGGTTGAAATCGATCAAACATGTATAAAAAATTGAATTGAACTGACCGAATAGATTTACAAATCGAATAAATTAAAAAATTGAAAAAAATTGAAAAAGTTGAGTCAACCCAAAAGATTGAAAAAAAAACTTGAAAAATCGAAATAACACAGTACAAAAATGATGTCGTTTTTGACATTTTAATCAGTTCACTTATTTTGATTTTTTTCAATACGGAGACTTAATTGAACCAAAATCGCCAAACTCGAAAATCGAATCGAATCAACTTGCAGTTTGAATCGAACTGAATCGATAATTTTTGTCAATTCAATTTAATTATTTTGATTTAATCGAATTGTTGCTCTCATTTTCTTACAAAATATTAATCATGAACAATAGCACTTTATCATTAATATTTATTAAATTATTTGTCATATTTAAGTATGGTGTAAGAGTGATTGTGTTTATAGTATTACCATTAAAGCCTAACAGTGGTTGTCTAAACAATATTAGAGAGCAACTAGTAATAAACAAGTTGAAACAAGTAAGAGCTGACCTCCTTCAAAACTAATTAAATTTATCTATAACAAAATATAATTTAATTCAATTTTTAAAAAGTTAAATGAATAGTATTAACCAAAATGACTAAAATGATCAAAACTAATCAAAATAACTTAATTTTATCCAAATTAATTAATGTTAAACAAATTTATAAGAAATTTAAAACATTTTAGAAGATGCAATTGTGATAGGTATCAACCTAATTTTAATTTATTATTGCAGTGTCAACTTTTAACAACTTAAAGTTTATTATAATTTTGTAAAATAGTCATATACTTTGGTTAATTTGAATAAAAACCAAAAAACTAGACACATTTGGTTCAAGTATGACAAACCAATAATACTTTGATGGTGACTTAAACCTATGTTTAGTTCGATTCAAGATTAGGCTTGAGATAAAATAATCCCATGAAGATTGGGAATGGGATTATTTAATTCCACAATCCCTTAAGATAAGTTAATTGGATTGTAATTCTTGATGATAACCATGCAATTGTTATTAAAATATGACTTAATATATATGTTAGTCTCTCAATAATTAAAAAATTATGACGTTTAATTTTTGACATACAAAATATTAAAATTTAATATTTTAATTATTAAAAATTATTACTTTAAATCTTTATTGTGATAAAATATTAGTGTGTGCATGAATTGATTTGTTTTTATAAGTGAATGTTATGTCAGTGAGACATCTTAATGATCTCTTAATAATTAAAAAAAAATTGACATTTGATTATTGATCATGAAAAAATACTAATTTTGATAATAAAAAAAATTTAAATTTCATAAAAGGACTTAAAAATTTCATTAAAAAAACTTAAAAATGTTAAAAAAGAAAAAACTAACATAATCAAAAAGACCTAAATTTTATAAAAATTTCATAAAAGCATAAAAATATTCAAAAAAAATGACCTAAATTTCATAAAAAGTCCTAAAAAATACCTAAAATTTTTTATGAGGTTAGAAGTTAGTCTATACAGTTTAGAAGGAATAAGCTACAAACTAGGCATGGTTTATTGTACAATAGAAACCAAATGCTATATTTTTTAATTATTAAAGGGTTGTTGTATGTATTAAAACTTAAAATATCCATAATACCAGTTAAAATAGTGAAGAACCAGATTTATTTAAGGGTTATTATTGTCTTTTCGTGTACCCATGTCTCATATATCAAACACAATTTAACATTATTTAATTCATTACTAATTTATCCTATCCCTTACTTAATTCTTTTAGAAAATAATCTTTGAACCAAACCGTTAAATTAAACCCATAATAGACAATCAAATCAAATGGGAGAATCCTTAGTGCAAAAATTTAATTTTAATCAAATAATATTGCGTGACATTAAAATGGGAGAATATTTATTTTTAGTAGCATTATTTCATAGTAAATAAAGAAAATTTCATTTGGATGGAGAGTCTCTATCAGAGCAACCACCAATTCGTCGGTGGGTCGTCACCGCGGCCCCAGATCCGGCCCAATTCACTGGAGACCCCTAATTTTTACACGAAATACCAATTTTACCCTTTTATTAACTTCATACTGTCTGTTAAACGCTCATCATGAAATGGCGATTATACCCTCAAGTGTTCACCTTATTTTCTTCTCGCTGCCCCCGGTACATTTCAATTACCAAATCAAACTCGTTTAGAATTAAAATGCGATGAAGTTAGTTACATAAAATTGTATTAGTAAATTAGTTGAATTGAATTAAGTTTTAATTATGATAATTTGATAAAATGGTTAAACTTATTGTTTGGAAAAATAAAGTTAAAAAGTATTGAGATTATAATAGATATAACTCGTCTCATGTGTTCTTAGTTGAGATTGTTGAAAACACATGTAAGATTGCTTTTATCGAATCAAATGAGATAAAATTATCGATGAAAATTTGTTTTACTTCTCTCATAGAGGATGATATGAATATTTTTTCTCTTGAAAAATTGAATCTTCATAGAAAAATAGAATATTATGGTAAGACTAGGGACGGATCTAACAATCTAGGGAGGGATGAGCTATCACAGATAAATTTGTCTATGGGAAAGACATAGATTGATATAGAAAATAAAGGCAAAAGAGGTCGTGTAGAGGATGAGAACTCAACATCTAACATGATAGATGACTTCGGCTTTGAACATGTTCTTATAAAATCTAAATCTCAATTGAAGAAGGAAATGAAGAAGAAGAAGTATGCATTTAAGATAGCAAATAAAAAAATATAGTACAAGTCTAATTATTACTGATCTAGCTTAATGGTGTTAGTCTTCTACATATTTTACGTGAATATGTTGTTAGGTTAGTATTGTGTTAGATTGTTTTGAACCTTTTTTTTTTTACAAGAAGGATGCCTAGCATAACTTATAGGCATTTTGTGATTTTTTTTTGTTAATATGGTCTACTTAAAAATATATATATATATATACATATAAATATACGAGTTAAAACTCAATACCAAGTAAACCCTCAACCAAACCAACAAATTTTGTCCATCATAAATAATTATGACACATTGTTATCCCACCATACAGCCAATGACTCGTCATTTTGTCATATTCACTTTTATATTAAATTTATTATCACCTTACGAAAATATAATAGACTTGTTTTAAAATAATTATTTTTCACTATAGAATATTATTATTTCTGTTTAATTTTCAAGTACTTTAACCAAGAGTTTCCACTTGAGGGGCAATTTAGTCACTTTATTGATATACTTTATCATATGCATGTCACATGCATCATTCATTTTTAATTATAGTTTTAAGAGTGTAAATATAATTATTTAATTATTAAAAATTAAAATTATTTTTTATATAAAAACCCAAATGAAAAATCACTCTTTCTTAACTTTCTTTTTTTCTTAAAGTGCATACGAAAATATTATTCAGATAAATAATATTATTGTTGAAATAGACGATAAAATATTTAATGTAATGATAATATTATGTTATTATATTGATATGATATCATAATTTAATAATAATTTAAAATTTATTTTTGATTTTAATTTTTAAATACATAATAATTGATAAAATAATATGATCCGATGCGTTGAATTGAAAAGAGAGATATTCATTGTTCAATGATTAGAGTGAAGTCGAATCCAGATGTATTTTTATAGAATAAAATAATTATATATTATTCAAATTATAATATATATAATTTAACACATAAAGATTAATGGATTCAAAAAAGTGTATTAATTAACATTAATTATTCTTCTATTAGAAAAGCTTATATAATAATATTAATATAAATTTATGATAAAAGTAATTAGAACTGATGATCAAATAATTAAATCACAAATAAAAAATTAGACAAAAAGATATTTATATATTAACAAAGTGATAGATGGTATTGAAATAGTAGACACTAACTTTTTTTAAATATTATAAATTATCAAAATCATATTTTTATTCTTGTATTTTTGTGTTTTTTCATGTGGCCATTTAATCTTTTCGTTATTTTAATTATATTATTGTATTTGTATTTTTGAATCAATTTAATCTCTATACTTTGATATTTTTTTGTGTGACAACTAAATTTTTTTATTATTTTGATTATATTTTTATTCAAACATTTTTGAGTCAATTTATCCCTGTATTTTGACGTGTGAAAAAAAGAAGTTAAATTGACTCATCTTATTTTATATTTTTTTACACATAGTAGGTGAGTTAAATTAACTCGAAAATGTAAGTACATGTGTAATCGAAATAATAATAAATTTTAGTTGACACACAAAAAAAATATTAAAATATATAAATTAAATTAACTCTAAAAATACAAGTTTATGGATATAATT
This sequence comes from Diospyros kaki, assembly GCA_036245055.1. Taxonomy (NCBI): domain Eukaryota; kingdom Viridiplantae; phylum Streptophyta; class Magnoliopsida; order Ericales; family Ebenaceae; genus Diospyros; species Diospyros kaki. The sequence continues at coordinate 45,142,966 of BSEG01000005.1, forward strand.
AAAACAACAAAAAAATTTAAACGACAACACAAGAAAAGCTAATTTTCTTAATTAATTTCCAATTCCAATTCTACACAGCAAAATATCATTACTACCCCAAAATATCAAGGGAAAGGACATTTCGGTAATTCCAAACCGAACGATGTGCTGTAGACAAATTACGGCCCCCTTCAGCTTGTCGGCGGGCAACTAATTTACAGAGAAAGCAAGCAACCTCTGCTTCTTAAAGTCGGCGACGCCCAATTCTTACTCTCAGATCCCATCTTCCTCTCACATACAGCAGATACATTGCTTTCTAATCCTGTTGCATTTCAGGAAAAATTGTTTCTAATCAAGAGAAAGATCCAATTGACCGAAACCTCGTGCTGGGTCTGAGCTAGATCTCGAAGCTCAGCCACTTTTGACAATGGGGGAGCAGTCGAAGTCGAAAGGGATTTGTGGATGGCTCTTAGTTTTGGTAATTTTGGGTCTCCTTGTGATGGGCATTGTACTGGCAGTGAAGAAGAAGACGAAGCATTCCCACTCTGCGCCGGACCTGGGCCCTGTTCCGGGGCCGCCCGGCGCGGTTGTCAAGAAATATGGCGACGCCCTGAAAACTGCAATGCAGTTCTTCGACATTCAGAAGGGTAATTTTTTCGTCCTCTTCCCTTTTTCTCACGGTACAGATCCATAGCTCATTACTTCTCTTTCTTTCCTTTTTTGGTTTTGTTTTGTGGTTTCTTTCTTTCTTTCTTTTCTTTTCTTTTTTTTCTGGGTATCAGTTAATTTATTCAGAAATGGGTGAATTTTGATTGACACTGCCATCTTAGCTGAGTCCTATAATTAACTGATAGTGTTTAATGCGGGCCTCAGAATTTGATTGTATGATCCAATCTAAATTTGGTTTTGAGTGCGAGTGGATCAATTATTCAATAGAGAGTGTGTGAGAAACATTCAGGAATAAAACAGCTTCTTCCTCGACGTATAATTCATGTGCGTATTTTGAGTTGTTGATCCTAGAGGAATTGCTATTTTTGTCTTGCAGCTGGTAAGTTGGTAAACAATAAGATATCTTGGAGAGGGGATTCAGCTTTGCAAGACGGCAAAGAGGCGAATTTAGATCTTTCAAAAGGAATGTATGATGCTGGAGATCACATGAAGTTTGGATTTCCAATGGCTTTTACTGCCACAGTATTGTCCTGGGCTATACTTGAATATGGGGATCAGATGCAAACAGTCAATCAGTTGAAACCTGCTCAAGAGTCACTTAAGTGGATCACAGACTACCTTATTAATGCTCATCCTGAAGACAATGTGCTCTATGTTCAGGTTAACCTTAATCTTTGATTTCTGTGGATTGCTCTTACCTACTTGTGAACCTACTCTTGTTTGTCATTGCCCTTCGTAATTTTTCCTTACTGCTTGTGACATTTCTACATTCTGAAGTATTTGCTGAGTTTTTGAAATATCAAATGAGTCTCAGGTTGATTTAAGGCCATTTTGGCCTTGATTAGGTGTAGTCATGGTTTAAATTTTGTAATTATGATTGTGCTTGGCACTCAAGAATATTTGGTGAATCCTTGACAGTTTCTTCGTATATTTTTTACTATCTTCTTGTAGAGATAATTTTAAGTATCTTTTTCTTAGCAATATTTTTTTTTTTTAGTATCTTTTGTATCAACTAGTGATAGCTGCAATACTAAGCCTGTACTGAAAGATTATAGGAAAAAAACTTTGTTTTTTTTGAGTGGATTACATCTTCACCTATGGGTTTGACAAAAATATTCCCATCCTGGTTTTGGAAATGGCCTTGGGCTAAAAGCAGAGTTGGATTGGATTATTACCCCCCCTAAGTCCTTCATAATGCAATATATAAGAAATGTCGAGTCCTTACTCAATTAATTGTCAGAAATGGCATACTTGGAAAACTGCTCGACTCTCTTGATAGGATCTTCCTTAATTCAGTAAACTGATATGCCTATTTCAAGATTAGGTTATTAATGTTTGCAGCCTCAAGTGGGAACATGAAGACATTTGTTACCTGAACACTGTGTAAGTGTGTATACAATGATTTCAAGTAGTTAATGCTTCCTTACTTGCTTTAGTATTGGCTCAAGAGGTTTCAAAACAAGTCTCATATTTATATTCAGTACATATTGGAGACATACTCATCAGATGTGTCAAAAAATATGGTGGATGTACCATGTGGGGCGTAAATGGAAATGACTTAGTTGAAGTAGAGTCCAACATTAAGTAATGTTGGGAATTGGGAATGCTATGTCTTTATGTATTTTTCTTCTGTACGAACATGGGATGCCATTCTATTAGTTTAATGATGTACATCATACAACAACATATCACATTTTAATCCAACTAGGTGGGGTCAGCTAATAGAGTAATTATGTTTTTACTGATAATCTCTTTTTGACTTGTGACCCTATTTTCTTTCTGGTGCACGATTAGTTCACTATTGAATGCAAATGCTTTAACAGTTATGGTGGAACAATATATGGTACAAAATACTTTTAACTTGTAATTGTGTACATTTTTGGATAGCAAATACTCTTTTATGTAAACATAATCTAAATCTATTGATTGAATGTTAGCTTTCATGTTGAATTTTATATGTATGTTTTTTTTGGTGGTTGTCTATACCATATTTATAGATGTATCCAATAAAATTATATATAGTATATTATTCATTTTGCGTTATCCCCACCATATTTGTGATTTCATTTTTTTCACATTCTCTTATGATATCCATGTTTGTATGCTTCTCTGTGTCGACATTCGGATTTTGTGCTTCTTAGGTCTGACTCAACCTATGACTGCACCTCTCTTCCAACCAGAGTTGCTTGGAAACTCTTTTTTCCCAACTATTTCCCTTCTAGGATAAAGATGAAAATCTTGATATAATATTTTTGACGCACATTTCTCAAAGGTTCTACATCTTTTCATACCTGAAAATCTCATCTTTCAAGAATAATATATAATACTTCTTTCAATTTCAAGATAACCTGAAACTATTATATAAGTATTTTTAATGGATAATTCGTATTATAATTCTATTATATTCTTGTGTTATTTACATTTTTTATTTCTGCTGAACCAAGTTTCAGGTTTCCAGTTCCTATTCTGACAACTATGCTCCCACATCACTCATCTCTTTCACCTCTACCTCCCTTGTCTGGAACTCACCATCACCCTTCCCCTTTTTTCTTCTCCCTTAATTAGTCCTTTCACTCCTGTGAGCCTACCCCGCCAGACTAGGAGGCCTATAATCTGCCTCCCTTCTTTCCTTCCAAGTTCCAACCCCGACCCAGCCCCAATGTGACTGCAGGTGTGACCCCCCCCGCAATTTAACAAAAACCCATTGTCATAATCCACCTTTTAATGGCTAACCAAAATGTCTATACATATATGCATTCAGTTCAACTTAATGCCACTATCAATTACACCTTGCCTCCATATTGGTCCTAATGGGACAATGTACAATGTGGAAATCAGTGGCTGCCATGGCATTGTGTCATGTCACGGTGCTAGACATAAATTTTTGCTCCATGACATGATGCCATGGACACCACACAGTTTGACTCTTACCCAATTATGTTAAGATGTTGTAAGCTCTCATTCAAGCTTCGTGCACTCAACTTCTAAAGCAAGAACTCTTTTTTGATCTTATCCTCTCTTTTACTTTCTTGCATGTTCTTTGTTATATTGTAGCTGTAAATTGTTTCTACCCACATTTTAGCTGAATCCATGTCATTGGATTAAGGCTTGATATATACTTGTTGCTTGCCACGTTTTTGTGATTGAGCAGCTTGGCTGGCTCATCAAATGGGATTTAGCAGGCATCACAGATGTTGCATCAGGAGTAGAAAGGTCATGCCCCACATGGCCATAGGTGTTAGCGGGTTTAATCTAGATATCTCCAGGTCTTTTACATATATAAGCTTGTTTGTAATTGTTTTCAGGTTGATTTGGGAGAGATTTTATTGAATTGATGACAAAATGCTAATGACTTACAGGATCAGTAGTAGAGGAGTTTTGATGCTTGGTTCCTCTGGTACATGTGGTTGATGAGTCATGAGTATTTTGTCTACCACCACACCAGCATGTGGCAATTAAATACAGGACAGAGAGGGCACATGGTTTTGGTGTTTAGGTAGGGTGTTGTGGTGGTTGTGTATGGTTAAGGATGGAGGTTGGTGAAGGTGGTAATTCAGAGTGGGGGATATGGTGGAGGGGGATTATTTCTTTTTCTCACTCTGCATTTGAGACCCAGACTCTCCTTTTGTTTTCGCATAATTTTGTAGAAAAGAGAGAAACTTGAATGCAATGGGAAAGGGGGCGGGATTCTTTCATCTTCAAACCTTGTGGGGTGGAAATGTCATCTATTTTTTTATTCCCGGCCAAACTTTAGAAACTGTATGTGGTTAGCAAGTTTGCACAAGTGAGTTTAAGTGGTTAAACGTTAATTATTTGCAATGATAAGGATGAGCCCTCATATATATGTGTGTGTGTGTGTGTGTGTGTGTGTGTTCTGCTAACATTCTTTAACTTTGGTGTAGGTGGGTGATCCTGATATAGATCATAAGTGTTGGGACAGGCCAGAGGAGATGACTAAGAAGAGGCCTCTCACTCAGGTTAACACTTCTTTCCCTGGAACAGAAGTTGCCGCTGAAACTGCAGCAGCAATGGCATCAGCATCCCTGGTTTTTAAGTCAATAGATTCCACATATTCAAGCCTCCTTCTCAAGCATGCACAGCAATTGTTTACTTTTGCTGATAAATACAGAGGCTCTTATAGTGAGAGCATTCCCCAAGTCCAGAACTATTATAATTCAACTGGTTATGGAGATGAGCTCTTATGGGCTGCTAGCTGGCTCTATCATGCTACTGGTGAAAAATCATATTTTGATTATGTGACTGGAAAAAATGGGAAAGAATTTGCCAACTGGGGAAGTCCAACCTGGTTCAGTTGGGATGACAAGCTACCAGGAACTCAGGTATATTTCAACTTCACGTGAGATGAATTTTAAAGGCTACTCCATTGCACCCTTTATTATCTGATTTTGTGATTTTGAACTCATGAACTTCATATTGTTTATGGTTACATGCTTCTAATCAAGTAATCATAGTAATTTGATTTCAGTTATAGACATCCAGAATCATGATTTACCAAGAAAAGTTTCTATTGAATTTTTCAACTCTAGACTGCTTAAGTATATCTGAGATTCTGACGCCAATATATTGAGTATCAGGGGCAGAATGTACAAGGGGTGGGGGGCATGTCCCCCCAAACTTTCAGCTCCCTTTTATTTAAACTGTCTTAGCAAGCTCGAAGAAGATTAAGGAAAAAGTAAATAAATTCTGTTGCTCTGGGAAGAATTATGGGATCTACAAAAGCAGATCTCAATCAAGTTAATTATTCACATCACGTGCAGATGGCTGCTAAACACAATATGATTTGATAATGCAATCCATCAGCTGGTTGCTAAACACAGATTAACTGTTCTGATGGTCCAAACTCCCTTTCTTTATATATTAACTCTTTGACCCCCTCCTCAATAAATGTCACCCACCTCTGTTGAGTAATCCAGCTTAGGTATTTTCTGTTGGCATGCCATTACTCTTGGGCCAGGTAAATTATGAAACTATGATGCAGGTGCTGTTATCCAGGGTAAGTCTTTTTGGTGCAAAAGAAACTTCCAACTCAGAACGCCTCAAGAATTACAGAAAAACTGCCGAAGCTGTCATGTGTGGGCTCCTGCCAAAATCTCCAACAGCCACGTCCAGCAGAACAGATGGTAAGTGTTTACAAGTTGCTTGTTGATCTAATTAATCATACTGAATTCTCTTCTTACCTCCTTATTCTTTCCCTCTCACTAAAAAAATATGTTGCTGCTGCCTGTTTTGTTTTTCAAAATTAATGAAAAGTTGAAAATCCTAAGACCTTCCGAAAAATTGCCTCTATTACCAAAAAGATCATAAAAGTAGTTATTTTTGTGACCATTCTGATGAGAACCCAAGAAAATTACACTGAAACTGAATTCAAATTTCCAACGTCAATCCGATTACAAGAAAAATCTGGGCATTCGAGAGGCTCTTAACTCTCCCTAAGACTCAATACAAAAATACTCTCCCCTCTCCCCTCTCCCAACTTATCCCCCCTCTACATATTCTCCCCCCCCCCTCTTCAACAGAAATCTGTTACGCACTTGCTGGGTTGTTACACAACCCAGCAATTTCCCTTCTCTACCCCTACGCACATGGCTGACTGTTATGCCAGCCAGCCAATTTACACCCTTGCCCCTGCCCCCTGTCCCTTGGACCTTCTTTGATAAGTCAAGTAAATCGGGGGCCTATCATTACTCTCCCCCCCAACTTTCACCTTGTCCTCAAGGTGGAAAAATGAAAACTGCTACTAGATCAAGTGGTAAGGTTCCCAAGTAGCTTCCAATGGGGGTAGCCCCTTCCATTGCACGAGCACTTCTATCCCCTGTAAGTTCTTTCCGGTCCCTGGTCGAACTCCCAGCACTACCTCCGGTTCCACCAGCATCTCAAGGTCTTCATTCAGCTGTCAAGGAAGCTCCACATTAGCCTCCAATGCCCCTCTTGCCTCTCGTAGCTGGGACACGTGAAATACCGGATGGATTGGACAATGAGATGGCAGTATTAGCTTATAAGCTACCGGACTTACTTCCTTCTCAATTTGAAATGGACCATAATAGCGGGCAATCAACTTTTCATTTGCACAGGCAACCAATAATTTTTGCCGATATGGCCTTAACTTCAAATAAACCCAGTCTTCTTCCTTGTATTTCACTTCCCTTCTTTTCAAATCTACTCTTTTCTTCATCATTGCTTGTGCTCTCATCAGTTGGGCCTTCAATTCCTCAAGGATTAAGTCTCTCTCAACCAGCTGCTGCTTCACCATTGAAACAGGGGTAGTTGCTTTCTCAAACCTCAATAAGGGTGGTGGTTCTCGCCCATACACTGCTTGAAATGGAGTCACCTTGGCAGCAGTGTGGTAGGAGGTATTATACCATAATTCAGCCCAAGGTAGCCATATGTACCATGCCTTCAGTTTTGAGGAAGCAAAATAGCAAAGGTAGGTTTCTAAAGTTCAGTTAAGTACCTCAGTTTGTCCATCCGTTTGAGGGTGATAGGCTGTGCTTCTGTTGAGTTTGGTACCTTGTAGTCAGAACATCTCCTCCCAAAATTTGCTCATGAAAATTTTGTCTTTATCCGATACGATGGACCTTGGAATTCCATGAAATCTCACCATTTCCTTAATAAAAATTCCAGCCACCTCCCTAGCTGTAAATGGGTGTTTAAGTCCAATGAAATGTCCATACTTACTAAGTCTATCCAACACCACTAAAATTGAATCCATCTTGCTTGACTTTGGTAATCCCTCAATGAAGGCCATAGCAATGTCGTCCCAAATTTGGGTTGGGATCGGAAGAGGCTGCAAGAGTCCCCTTGGTGCTAAAGCCATATATTTATTTCATTGGCAAACTGAGCAATCACTTACATACTTGTATATATCCTTCTTCATTCCCTGCCAACAAACATTTGCTGCCACCCTCTTGTAGGTTTTTAAGAATCCTGAGTGTCCCCCTATGCTCCCATCATGCCCCTCATAAAGTAACAATGGAATGAGAGTGGAGCCCTTGGGTAAGTACAGCCTGACTTTGTAAAGGAGAAAGCTGTCCACTAGCTGGAAGTTGGGGTGTGAAGTAGGATCAGCCTGGAGCTCCTGAATAATTTTTGCAATCTTGCATCTGCCTTCAACTCATTGGCTAACTTATCCATTTGGACCACTTTAGGCACTGTTAAGGCCATTATTGTTGCTGGGTGGCAGATCCAAGACAGCCTATCAGCAGCTTTGTTTTCCAAACCTGGCCGAAATTGTATCTCAAATTGAAACCCCAACAATTTCACCATCCATTTCAAGTATTCCGGACTCACAACCCGTTGTTCCATCAAGTATTTGAGACTCCTTTGATCTATTCGAATCACAAACTTCTTGCCTAACAAGTAATGTCTCCATTTTTGCATAGCAAACACTATGGCCATCAGTTCCCTCTCATAAATAGATTTTTTTCTCCTTAACTGACTGAAAGTATGATTGAAATAAGCAATAGGCCTTTGCTCTTACATTAATATAGCCCCCATACTTTGTCCCGATGCATCAGCCTCAATAACAAAGGGCTTCCCAAAGTCCGGTAAGGCTAAAACAGGTAGGGATACCATTTTAGCCTTAAGTTGTTGGAAGGCCTGCTCGACTGCCTCATCCCAAACCTCTTCGTTAGCGGCCTTGCTAATCTACCATAATCTCTCACAAAGCGTCTATAATACCCCGTGAGGCCAAGGAACTCCCTCAATTCCTTCACCGATGTAGGAGTAGGCCACTCTAGCATGGCTTGTATTTCACTTCAATCAGCTGAAACCCCACGATGAGATATAATGTGGCCTAAATATTTGATTTCCAACTGTCCAAACACGCGTTTCTTTCTATTGGCAAAGAGTTGGTTGTCCGTTAGTACCTTAAAGACACAACGTAGATGTTGTGCGTGTTGTTCAAAATCCCTACTATACACCAATAAGTTATCAAAGAACACCAACACAAAACGCTGTAAATATTCTCTAAAAACATCATTCATCAAAGATTGGAAGGTGGTTGGCGCATTCGTCAACCCGAATGGCATTACTAGGAACTCGTAATGCCTTTCATGAGTCCTGAAAGCTGTCTTGGGAACATCCTCTGACTTGAGTCTAATCTGATGGTAAACAGATTTCAAATCGAGCTTGGAAAAGACCCTGGCACCGTGCAACTCATCAAGTAACTCCTCTATCACAAGTATAGGAAATTTATCTGGTATAGTGACCTTGTTCAAGGCCCTATAGTCCACACAAAAACGCCACCCTCCATCCTTCTTTTTAACCAACAAAACCGGACTCGAGAATGGGCTGGAACTAGGTTGTATAATTCCAGCAGCCAGCATCTCCCCTACCAGCTTCTCAATTTCATTTTTTTGCAAATAGGGGTATCGGTAGGGCCTTACATTAACTGGTGTGGTCCCTAGAACCCGATTGATGATGTGATCCTTCCTCCTGCAAGGTGGCAACCCCTCCAGTGTAGAAAAAACCCTCTCAAACTCAGCCAACACCCCTCTCAGCATCACTGGAGCTTCCTCTTGAGCTTCTTTGATCTCTGCCACCATGGTTCCCAACTCTAACAGCATTCCTTCCCCATTTTCCCTAAAGGCCTTCACCATTGCCTTCAAGGACACCAAGGTCTTACTTAAGTTAGGGTCCCTTTGCAAGGTTACTATTATGCGTCCTATCTGAAATTTCATTGTGAGGGCCTTCCAATCCACGTTCATTTTTCCAATTGCTGCTAGCCACTTCATTCCTAAAATCACATCAGAGCTTCCCAAGTCCAGAAGTAAAAAATCCTCTATGATTTGCAGATTTTGGAGATTAAGTCTCACTTCCTTGCAAATTCCAGCCCCTTGCACTGCTATTCCAGTCCCTATAACTACCCCATATCCTACTGTCTCCTCCCTTGGTAAAGCTAACTACTGCACCAGCTCGGTTGGTATGAAGTTATGAGTTGCCTCTCCATCTATAAGCACCACCATCGGCTGCCCCTCTATGTCCCCCTTGAGCTTCATAGTTTGTGGTGTAGTCAATCCAACCACAGAATTCATGGGGAGCTCAATGACCTCCCCATCTTGCCCCGACTCTCCTACTAACTCTTCCAACTTTTCTTCCCTCTCCACCTTTTCTTCTACCTCTTCATCATATATCATCATTACTTGCAGCTCTTTGTTTTTGCACTTGTGGCCTATAGTATACTTCTCATCACATCGAAAACATAGGCCCTTATCCCTTTTTGCCTTCCACTTAGCCTCACTACACCGTTTGAAGGGTGGGTTACTCCCTCTCCCACTGGTCTGTGGTCGATGTGGGATAGGAGGACTAACCGTTGTCAGTTTTGGGGGCTGTTGTGAGGGTGGCAGAATTTCCCCTCGCTGGTAAGTTGAAACTGGGTTTGGCATGATCGGTCCTTTGTTCGAACCTGCTCCAACCGCCCCTCCCCGAACCAACTGATTTCGCTCTTCTATACATTGAGCTAAGTCCATCCAGTGTTCTAAAAATCGGCCTAGGCGGCTGCCTAGGCAGCACCGAGGCGCTAGGTGAACATTGGCCGTCGCGATTATGGCCTAATCGGCCCCCTTAGGCACTGGCCCAGCTAATCGGTACCCCGCGACACCTAGTCTGCCAAGGCGGCTGCCTAGCCGCGTGAACCACCTGGCTGATTAGGATTTTTGTTTCCCTTTCCCCCTTATCTCTCTCGCGCACCACCACCGACTATCTCTTACCGAGTCGCCATTGCCGTCGCCTCTTACCCTTTCTGTCTCAACCTCTCTCGCTGCACGTCGTTGCCGTCTCTTGCAAAGTCACTGTTGCCGCTTTCCATTTTTGTTAGCCTTCTCGTCTCACATTGCCGTCGATCATCGTGAACGGTGGACTTGCTGCCGACCTTCATTCCACTCAGCTTTCCAGCTCTCTCTCTCGTCTTCCTCACTCCTCACCCTACGGTAAGCAATAAGCAAGCAACAAGCGTTGTTGCTTGCTTGCTATTGCCTTTTTTCTTTTTGTCATTTAATTTATTATTTATGTTAATATTTGTTAATGTGTGAATTTGTTATTTAAATATTTATTAATGTTTTAAATATTTTAATATTTGTAACTTGCAAGCAAACAAGTTAATTATTATTTATATTTTAATATTTGTTAATGTTATTTAATATTTATAACAACTTCTTGTTGCTGCTTCTTGCTGTGCTGTTGTTGACTCTTGGCAAATAACAATTTATTTTCTCAAGCTTAATTTCATTATTTCACTTGTTGTTCCAACTTTAATTTATTTAAAAATAACATCAAAATGTTAAAAAAAAAAAATAGTTTTTTTAGACCCCAGTCGGGCGCTCGACTAGCGCCCAACGCGTTTTAGAACATTGAATCCATCATCTGCTTGCTCCAAACCCCTTGGCCTCAATACCCTCAACTCAGCCTTGATTTCAGGTTTTAACCCATTTATGAAATGCCCTTCCAACATGGCTTCTAGCAAGATTTCAAGAGGCGATGCCAATGTCTTGAAGCATTGGCAGTACTCCATGACAATTCCCTTCTAGCGGAGGGATAAAAACCTCTCCTCAACGGAGCCTTCTTGGCTGGGTCGGAAGTCCTCAACAGAAACTTAAAGTCCTCCCAGCCCCTCACCCTTCGCTTCTTTTCCTCCCATTGGAACCACGACAGAGCAGCTCCCTCCAAACACAAGGTGGCTACATCTAACTTCTCCTCATCAGTCATCCTAGTCACTGCAAAATAACGTTCGGCTCTGAATATCCAACCGTCCGGATTATCACCTTCAAAGAGGGGCATCTCCAACCATCGCCCTCTGATTTCCGACCGCCAACCCCCATCGGCACCTCCTACGTCGGCGCGCTGTACTCCCACATCCGGGGTCGCCTCGGAATCCTGAATGAATTCCAGAGGCTGGCCTCCCATCTTCTCCTTGTTCTTCCACTCCCGTTCTTGCTCTTCCCACCTCGTTCTCATCCATGCGAACTGCTCCAACAAGTTCGCAACATTCTTCTCCACCAATTGCATCTCACCCCTCATGGCATCAACTCCCAGTTGCATGCCTTCCATCCTCCCTTCTAATTCTCCTACTTGGTCCGTCAAGTTCACCATCAGGATCAGTGATGCTCTGATACCAAAAATGATGAGAACCCAAGAAATTACACTGAAATTGAATTCAAATTTCCAACGTCAATCCAATTACAAGAAAAATCTAGGCATTCGAGAGGCCCTTAACTCTCTCTAAGACTCAATACAAAAATACTCTCCCCTCTACCAACTTCTGCCCCCTCTACATATTCTCCCCCCCCCCTCCTCAACAGAAATCTGTTACACACTTGCTGGGTTGTTAATTTCCCTTCTCTACCCCTACGCACATGGCTGGCTGTTATGCCAGCCAGCCAATTTACACCCTTGCCCTTACCCCCTGCCCCTTGGACCTTCTTTAATAAGTCAAGTAAACCGGGGGCCCATCACATTCAAAAAGTCACAACTATTAAGTTCTCTAGGTAGTTAATTTGGCAACCATTCAAAAGGTCGAAACTTTCCAGAAAAGGCATAAAAAATGGTAGTTAATTAACTACTCAAGGTAGTTAATTTTGTGAATATTCAAGAAAGTCCCAACTTTCAGAAAAGGCATCAAACACCCTATAAATTGAGTTTCTCTTCTGTTCAAAAGAGATAGACATTTCATACTTTAGATGATCCTTAGACATTTCATACTTCAGAAAAGGCAGGTTTTGCTTAGATCATACTTTAGATAGAAGACTCAACGGCTTGAATTCATTTTGTGTAGGACATACTTAAACATAGGCTTCTTTGTATTCTAAAGACCACTTTGGGATATCTAATGCACACCAGTTCAGTGTTTAGAGGGGGCGGATTAAGTTTTAAGGAAAGTGATTAGAGTCCTACAGGTGTCAAGTGGGATAGTTGCAATGTATGGGCGTCGAGCTGGGTCATGTGTGCCAACCCTTCATGGGGGTTTGCCCAGGGGCGCAGCCCCAGGCAGGCAGGTCCTGTTGACCAAGTCTTCTTTTTTAATATATAATGTAAAAAGAACAACATAATACCTTAAATTTAAAGCATAATGTCAAAAATCTACATGTTGAAAAATACCTTAAATTTAGAAGCATGGTGTTGCCAAGTTACAACTTACAAGTAGAAATCATATAAGCAGAATCTCAAAGAATTCTGTGATTGTGATTGTGAATAATGCCTCAATTGTGATTGTGACATTGTGCCAAAAGTTTCATTAATAAATATTAAAATAATGAAGTAATGATAATGAATAATATGGTATTTACAATTTGTCAATTAGCTTTTGAAGCCTGAGGTGTAGACTATAGATTAGATTCATGCACTTGCTACAGGTTTGCATCTTTTGGTGGGCCCATATATGTAGTGGTTGTGGATCCAATATTTTTGCTATGTGAAGTTACTGAAGTTCTTGCCTCGTTTGCTAGCGAAATGTATTGTTGCAGTTAAAATAGACGCACACTCCAGTGCTTTCTGAGTTGTCTCAACCTTTTAGGTTCCAAAACCTTTTCCTTGTAGAAAAAGCAAAATTCAATGGCACCATAGACACCAGGAGATTAGCATATCATGACCAAGGCAGCCAACAGCAGATATGTGTGTTGATTTTGACGTCATCGGGCTAAAATATCAAAATTATTGAGTTAATCTTCTGAAAATATTATGTCTATTTATAAAAAAAAAATTGAAAGTGTTAAATTTGCTGCTGGAATATGGTTGGAATGCTAGTCTTGGTTTTCTAATTTTGATGTATTTCAGGCTGCCATTAGATCTTTCAGATATAGAAGGGCCTTCACTTGCATATCCATTCCCAAATCATGACTCATATTTACTAGCACATTTTTTAAACTTTCTTTCATGTTATCTAGTTGGTTGGTGTGGCAACATTCATAACAGTTGAATAAAAATCTAATATATTTTGATAGATTCTCACTTTATATTGAATCTAAAATAGTAGGTATACAATAAAAAGGTGGACTATTCTCTCAATATTTTATAAATTTCTCATCCATATTGAATAAATTCTGTACAAGCAGAAGAATCCTGAACCTCTCAGAAACAATCAACAATATTGTAAATTTGGCTTATAAAAAAGTGGGAATTTGGATAATATGCTCTAGAAATGCTTTAGTTGCATCATGGAATTTTTCTAAAATACACATAATTTTATCTACTTGTTCCCAATCATAATTATAAATTTGATAATCATCCGTGTTGTTATTATTCCAAAATAGTGTAATCTGACATTGATAGGGAGACACATAGCTAGTAGTATATATGTTAAATCCCACGTAGTTCTAATATCAGCAAGAAATCTTTTATATGGCAGATCAAATCCTCATCATTTTAAATTGTCTTTTCCTACTTGGACTAGCAAAAAGAAACACTTATTGTTCTAATAATAATTTTTGTAAGTATACTCCTGTCAAAATCTCACTAATATATAAATGTCATACCTAGTCCCAGCTGAATTTGCCTTCTCCTTGCCACGCTCTATGCTCTGATTTGTGCTTGCTTGTGAAGAAAAAGTCTTTAATTTTGTTTTTTCAAATTCATAGATAGATCCTGTCTAGTAACAGATTACCTGTACCCGTAACTTGTAAATGGACTATCAAGTTTTGATACCAAATTCATTAAAATGTACATATTTTAATGAGATGGCAAAGTAGCTAAAAATTTGATTGGAAAGGAAGATGACCAACAGGAAACTCTCAGACATTCAGGGATATGGACTTCGACATTACACAAGCTTGTCTGGATTTTGTTAGCTTTAATTTGATACTCACCATTAGCGAATATGTCAAACTGTTCATATTGTTTACACCACATTTATAATCTGTTACTGCAGGTGGACTAATATGGGTCAGCGAATGGAATGCTCTGCAGCATCCAGTTGCTTCTGCTTTTCTAGCTGTACTTTATAGTGATTATATGCTTACCTCCCGGACTGCAAAGCTGTCCTGTGATGGAGACTCCTTCGGACCATCAGATCTTCGTAAATTTGCCATTTCACAGGTATGCTTTCTGTATTCATTCGTTCAGCATTAAAGTGAAACTAATCGAGAGACATGGTAGGCATGATGTTGTTATTAGAGCAAATGTATCCCTATCCATTATATAACACTACACTATTTTTTCCTAGGCTGATTATGTTTTGGGTGATAACCCGATGAAGATAAGTTATCTTGTGGGGTACGGTGATAAGTACCCGCAATTTGTACACCATAGGGGATCCTCAATTCCAGTCGACGCAAAGACTGGCTGCGATGGCTGGCAGTGGCTCAACTCAACCAAACCCAATCCAAACCTTGCGGTTGGAGCACTCCTGGGGGGTCCCTTCCTCAACGAGACGTTCATTGATTCACGGAACAATACAATGCAAGCCGAACCAAGTACGTATAACAGCGCCGTTGTGGTAGGCCTTCTCTCCGGTCTGGTCACCACCTCCTCTGTGGTTGCATCTTTTACATGATTCATTGCATTGTATATGGAGTTCTATGCATGGCCATTTCCTTCTTGGAACTTCTTTTTCTTGGTGTTATGCTCTGCATGTACGTATTGATGTATCCCGCTGTAGGCTTATCTGTTTAACTCTCAATCTTTCTTCTCTCCTCCCCCTTTCCTTCTCTAGATGTTTTGTAGCCATTTATGCTTAGTACAAAGCTTTGTTTGTCATAATCTGACTGCAATTGATGTTGCAGTGTCATTATGTATATATGATATGTGATGCAGTTGATTCTCTCTCTCTCTCTCTCTCTCTCTCTCTCTGTGATATAGTTTGTGCCACTTATTCTGTACGAAAATCACTAGTTGGATGGTCCAGATTGATGGCCACTTCTGATCTAACAAAAGGGACCAGTTTGAAGTACAGGAGGAGAGGCCACCATCTTGGGATAGTAACATAATTTGTAATATTGGCTCAAATTGGAGTGACCACAGCCAGTTGGAGTGGACTGTTTGGCCCTATTCCCCTCGCAAGTGAGATAAGATCACCACTCAAAGCCCCATGTGGGCATGCCGGAACATGTTAGGTGGACCGCGGGTCTCAATCGACACTTAAAGGATTAGGCTGGTTTCGCCTCAATCTACAGCCTCGGCTGTGACCCAAATGAGGTTTAGGCTCAAACGATCCACTCAATCACTTTGACATAATATAGGATATAAAGTTTGGGGTCAATCGACTTAGGGGATTATAAGTGTCAGTTGACGTGTGCTTACCCTAAAATATTCCTTGCTGAAATTGGGGGATGTGACACAATGGGAGTAGGCAAGGGATGATTGTAATTTGTAGTGTTGCTCAACGAAAGATGCCAATGGCATAAATGGCTGAGCAAGTGTCCCACAAAGCTCTATCAAGATCATGTTAACCCAAAATTAGAAAGAACATGGCAGTAGGGGCTAAGCATAGCAAACAACAAACAAGAACAAGGAGGCAATGATTAAGGGGTCTTTATCTCTTTTAGGGTCCAATAATATGACAATTTCTAGGGCAAATGCAATGCCCAGGTGCACCACTCTGGAGCACAACCTTGTCCCTGTGCCTTCATCTACAAACACCACCACCCCAACTCAACAATAGCCCTTATCTTATGGAAAGGGGTGGGTCCATTCTCACTCACCCCCCACTTTCACAAGACACCCCCCTTTTGGACTAGTCAATTGCACGTGTCTCTGTATAATTTTGTTCAGTTAGAGTCGGTACCAACCCACATCTATTTTTCTAATACTTGCCAAGGTGTAGGGACTTAGTTCATAAAAACAATTACTCTTTAAGTGTGACAAACCCAAGATCTTATATATTATGTGTGGTTTAATTTCTTAAAATTTTTACCTTCTTATAGTGTAGGGGTCGATTATGGCCTGAATCTACCTTGACTATAGTGTTCTTAACGGAGTCAACAATGATAATTACAAGCCCAAATTAATTACATAAAAATAATAAATATATATATATGAACAGTAATCACCACTGTGATTAACCAGGAACCCAATCACTTGGCCCTGTTCCACGTCAGCTTCTACTGCACAAATTAAATCAGGAAAAAAAAGGGGCGAAGTAACCAGTTAAAACTAAAAAACTTTAGTGAAACCATCCAGTGGATCACACAACTGTGCGGTCGCTATAGTGTTGATTAGATGACCAAAAATCTACGGTCAGGATTGAGTCAACGCGCAATGTCTGACTTTGAGATGTAACCCAGTTGCTGCTCCATCTCCCAGCTCAGCTTCGATGCTACCCCAGCGTGCTTCGGAACGTACTCCTACAAGCATGCAAGATGGACGGTTGAGATTCATTTCTGATCATAGATACTCCGAACACATCACGATGTTAATATATTATCACAGTTTAATTATTATATATTATTATTTATTTAAATCGTAGATATAATAATAATAATGATAATTTATAAAATTAAAATTAAATTATAATATTATGTCAGACATAATCAAGCATGACGACTACGTACCTCGAGCTTGGACATGAGTTCGTGGGCGGTTTGGGCAGAGACGATGATGTGGCGGGCAGAGGGGGCAATGAAGCCTTCATCAACGGCCTTGTCTATGAAGGACAAGAGTGAGTTGTAGTACCCATCAACATTCAGTAGTCCCACCTGCACCAGATCATAACCCTAAATATTAAAATCCCAATTTTAGGCTACAAATTAAATAATATATAATTTTAAATTATTATTAATTCATAGTAGTTAAACGGTGGCCAGATCTATTGTTAATTTTAATGCAAAAAATTTATGTAAAAAATCTAAATTTAAAAAGAAATTACGGATAAAAAATATAAAATATCACTATAATAATATATTATTATAATAATTTTAAAATATTAAGTAATTATTTATAGATTTACTATTTATCAAAAAGAATCTGTAGTTTGATTAGAAGATAGATAGAGCACAAAAAATAAATTTTTAATTATAAATGTATTCCACTCACAATTGACTTTAAATTTTGAATCCTAATTATCACATAAATAAATAAAGATTGGTTTATACCGGCTTATCATGGATCCCCAATTGAGCCCATGTTATGACTTCCAAGAGCTCCTCCAATGTTCCATATCCTCCTGCAAAGACCAAGAAACCGACACCCAATTATGTTTGATATTATTGTGAAGTTTTTCTAGACTTAAAAATTACTCTTTAATATCCCTTTATCATGACAAAACGTGTCGATAGATACCATGTAAAGTACTGAAAAATGCTTCTTTTTATTTTATTTTAATGTTTTAAGGGAGAACTTGCAAATTGATAATCTTAAATTTGATAGAGACTAGAGTGTCATGAATCAAGTGACCTTTGTGGGATGAATTATTGCCCTCAATTTGCATGTAAATTAACATTACATGAGCTTGCAATTATTTGAGGATGATATGTATATACATAGACGTGTATATATGTGTATATATATACCTGGCAAGGCTATGAATGCATCAGCTTGCCGGGCCATTTCGGCCTTCCTCTGGTGCATGCCGGCCACCGGCCTCACTTCTCCGACGGTCTCTCCGGTGATCTGAAAATCATCATCATTCCTCCCCATATTAATTCAAGGCACATATAATCATGTATAGCCGGCCGGCAATAAATAATAATACAAACACATAAATCAATCGCTTACCTCTCTTGGCATGAGAGTTTTGGGAATCACCCTGCAAATTAAGAAATTGGGATGATGTAACAGTGAGTATGTGAGAGAGAAAGAGAGAGTGAGAGAGAGGTGGCGAGGTGGGTACCCTAACACGTGGCGGCCACCATCATAGACAGCTTGAGAGATTAGACCCATCAAGCCAATGCTCCCTCCTCCATACACCAAGTCTATGTTCCTCTCAACCTGCATCATATAATATATATATATATATGTCAAAATATAAGTACATAAATGATGCGACTCATTTATATTCGACTTTGGAGATGAAAAGAATTATCGTAATATTAGCTCGTACCCGTTAAAATGGTTGTTTTAATGAAACATTGTGAATTGGAGGCTTTGTCACGCAATTGAGATCCAACAATGAGAATTAATTACTTAATTGATTAAAAATAATTCTCTGGCCCTCTCCCAGTCCCCATCACGCCTCATATATATTTTAATCCACTCGAACCCAACCCAGCAAGAAACCAATTAAAACAACCCGGAATTGCTCCAAGGACTCGCCGGGAAACAACTTTGCTGTTTCACGAATCACAAGGAGTGGTATTCCGAGCTGATCATGGAAAGAGAGGACCAATCAATTAACTGATCATTAACTACTGATCACATAAGAAAGCGCAATACAGTACCAGTTCTTTCCCTAGCTGGATGGCGGCCAACTGGTATGTTGGCTTCTTCCCGGGGCTGCTGCCGCAGAAAACACAGACCCTCTTGAACCTGGACTTTGCCGGCGACGGCAGCTGGTGGTGGCTGAGGTGCTCTCCCTCCATTTATGACCCCCCGGGCCCCTCAGAACTAAACTAGTGACTTACTGGAATGCTCGTTCGAAATCCTGCAGCCACACCCGGTGTGTTTTGAGGGTGATTCAACTAGGGATATATGTACATATATATAAAGGGATGGGATTGGGACAGAATGGATGGGTGGTTTTTGTAGGTTGAGCAGTCAAGGAAGTAGTTTTCCGATTGAAAAATGAATGGGAAGGAGAGGGAAGGCGAAAAGGTGGGGAAGAAAGCCATTGGTGGCCCTTTTATATGTGCATATATCAGTGTCAATCCAATTCTTCCTCAGCATCTGGCGAGTTTTTCTCTTTCTTTCTTTTAATTATTATTATTAATTCCAAGGTTTTTTAATCCAATTTGATGTCTAAAGATGAGTCCCTTTCAGTCCAAAGCTTTGGCACCGGAAGCAGCTTCCCACCTCCACCCAACCTCTTCTCTGTCTTAATTACCCTTCAGCTCATTTTCCTACTAATTTTCCTTTCCTTTCCTTTCATTTTTTCCCTCACATTCGACCCCAACTATCACTTGATATATTTAGATGTATTAAGTCTCTCAAGATTATTAGATTTTAGCTTTAATTAAAAATAATATTTAGTATATTAGAGAGAAATTTTTCATATAACTAATAAGTTTGAAAAACCTATTTCAGTTAAAGATGTCGTCTTCGTAGACACTCCTAATTCAATCACCTATGGACCAACCATGCTAATAACTAATCTACGAAAAGATGTGGTTAGAGTGTTCTATAATTAGATATATAGAGTCTTCGTAATGCATGTGACAAGTTATATATTTATTGTAGTGATTAAGATGATTTCATAATTTTAAGTATAAAACTACAAATCTTGAATTATGTCAAGATCATAAAAATAAATATTTAGGTTGAAAGACATTTTCTGATATACACGATTCAATTCTAACAAGTGATATCATAACCATCCAAAACATAGTCTCGTAAACTCGTTGAATCATCAGCTGATGTGGACTTATCTTAAAAAATAGGTTATTCAAATAAATGATTCGTCTTTTTTTATTATTTACTTAATTAATAAAATAAAATAAAATTATTTATGTACATTTTTAAATTTTTACATTTATTATGATCCATGCTTTTTGTTCTACCAAAGGTTAAAGCAACAAAATAAGTAATCAAAACTCATCAATTTGATAACGTCAAAAGATATTTGTTCCAACTCTCTTTCTTCTCCCCTGCTTTTGTGGCTAACGATCAATGTGAATTCACAAAGGGTGCAAACACACATGCAAGCATATCCAACTTAATTGCCTTCACAACATGTCAAAAGCTATTTTCTTTTCCTTATTCTATTTTATATACTTTTCTAAAAGACAAAAAAGCAAAGATAGAATGATAATACAAAAAATAAAACCGAGTTGACACAAATTTTATTGTATTTTTACGACATAAAGGAGTTTTGTGTGAAACCCCATGATTATTCTAATTGTTGGGAACTATAGTAGTCTTATATCTCTTCATATTAAACTTTTTTCGAAATCAATTTTTATATATATATTTTTATTTAGTATATAGTCTGTGAATGAGTTATTATGCATACCCCACTAATAAATTTATCCAATACATACTTGAAAATTAGTGATTACGAGTTTCATAGACACACATATAAATATAATGTAGAGAGAAAAAAATTGACTCAATAACACTTAAAAAAACTATAAATTATATTCATGAATAGATGGTCGATCTTAATGAAATTATTGGACTAAGAATTTTAATTTACGATTTCAAACTCTTGATGTGATATTTTCGGTGATGTTATTTTGAAATAAAAAATTTGTAAAATTATCATAATGTGAAAAGGGAGAAAATCGATAGAGTTTATCCTCGGATTCATGTCATCTATTAATTGTGATATAAAGAGCAAAAGAGAAAGAAAAATGGAGGTAAGCAAGGAAGAGAAGAGGTGATGTTAGCTGACCAATCGAAATCTCACTTTCAAAACAGAGGAGAAAGGAATCTGATGGGCCATGGAATATGGGCCGACCCGGTGATGACGGGCCAGCCGCTGTGACGGTGCTTCACTTTTATCAGTTGCACGTGTAATCGGTGGGCCCCAACTGGCCGGCCCCACGCGCTTTCTCTGCCGCCGAATATCCAATATTCAACGACGCATTATCTGAACTCCAATAATAAATAATAAAATGACGGCTTCCGACCATTTAGAATTATTTGCTATTTTTTCGCTCAAAATATTTATTTTTATGTCACCCATGTTAAGATAAATTACACTCGGTACGCATGTTGTTTGACATAAATACAATAATATCCGTTACTTTTTAAAAATTATATTCGCTATCTTGAATATTCAAAAGTTATATTACTTTTTTCTTGATGTTAGATAATATATTAGTTATTTTCTTAAATTTATAAAATTATATAAATTTCTTAACAACTAGTTAATAGGGATCAGAGATACAAGTTGTGATTTAGTGAAAATTTAGTTCTGTCGAGTTCAATTTTTGTTATTTGTATAACTTTCAAGGATAAAAGATATTGTGAAATAATTTGATTTGTTGTTGTATCCGTTTAAAAAAACTATATCTGTAAACTTAATGTTACACAAATAACATAAACCAATTTAGCGTCGCTTGTGTATTGTTTAAATAAAAATTATTGTTGTAAGCGCACAAGCAAGTTTGACTTCATAATTATATTTGACGAAAATAAATACATGTCACTCTCGTAACTTTTTGAAAATGACACCCATCATAATTTATAATACTTAGAAAATATGTTATTTTTAGATAGTGTTAAAATGTGATACTAATGGAAATCTATTCTTGATATTTATATATTTTATTTTTCTTATTATTAGGACGACTATATATTCATTTATTCTATAATTGTTTCAACTCCCATAGTTTTTTATTATGAAACTATAGATATGTTTTAATTTAAAATTATAATTTTATAAAATTTTATTTAAAAGAAAAAAAAAAGGGACATATTCAAAGTCTGAGTAATTATAATGGATAATTTTTTTTAAAGGGGTCACTCTATAATACTATATATTATTATAGATTGGAGCAATCCATGTTCGCAGCTAGCATCGACTCTTGAGCAGAAATAATTTAGTTATATATATATTATAAATAGATTGTAATGATATTATATTTATATATATATAGCCAGGTGGCCCACTGCTATTGGATGGTGGAGGTTAGATTGGATGGGACAGGTTGCACGTGGACGCCCCTATGTCCCAAGAAAGCAATGTTTCCTCCTTGCCAGCCGTCTCTTCTTTTTTCGCGGGGCTAAATAATTAAGAATGTCATTTTTATGTAATTTTTTTTACAAAATCTGTGATTTCTAATAATTAACAATTCTCGATTTTTTCTATAAAAATTAAATAATTTTATTGTTGTCATATGTTTGCTCTTATTTTTTGTTTATTATTTATTATAGTTGAAATTGCAAATCTGTCCAAACCACTAAATCATAATTTGAATAATTTAAAATATATGATGATTTAATTATAATTTAAAAGACCAAAAATGACGAATAAAAATTTGATTCAAAAAATACATTCTAAACCCAAATCCAAATTTTTCTAAAGTTGTATTTGTCTTGTAACGTGGGAAACTTGAGTGATTCCTCTGTCAACTTTTAACTCAAAATTATTTTATTATCTCTAAAATTCACGATTCACATGCTCTACGATCATTGGTGAACAGATAAGTTCGTTGCAATCTAAAATTGGAAGATCTGACCCCTTAGATAGACACAGTTAATTGTACATTTCTTCATAAAGGTAAAATTGAACACACAATCTCATGGTATCCCAAACTCATAATTTACTCAACCAATTTGGGGGCCTTAGACAAACAAATTTGTCAAGAGCTTCTCAAGAGTATTAATTTTTTTTTAAAAAAAAATAATACACTTTTTTATAAGAAAATTTTATCATTTTATTAAATTAAAAAAAAGTTAAAATTCAATTAACTACAAAATACGATAATCTCTTAACGATAGTAAATTTTGAACTAAAATATAATGTCTCAAGATCAAAAGAAGTCAAATAACCTATTACAAAAAATAAAGAAAAAACAAAACTATTTTTTTTTTAAAACTCTAAGAAATCAAAGCGTGTACCAAACACAAATGCTAATTGGTGAAGCTTGAAAGCTGAAGCAAGGTTGCAACCTAAGAGAGAGAGAGCGCCACCAAAACTCAGAAACATTGAAGTGACCAAACGGCGAACATGAACAGTACACAAATGATTTACATATAGAAAAAAAAAAAAAACAGTACACAAATGTTGAAGCAATGAAGCTTGAAGTGAGAGAGAGAGAGAGGGGGAGGGCACTGAGAAGAACATAGATGTTGTGAGTGAGATAAAGAGAGAGAGAGACAGAGGGGGTGGAAAAAATTGAAAAAGAAAAAATGGGTTTAATGGTAACATAACGGTAACAAAATTGGGAAGACAAATTGTATTTTGTATTTATTTTTTAATAAAATATTTATATTAACAAATAAAAATATATATAAAATTACAAACATTTCAAATTCTGGGGTCCTCCTAATTTGGGAGCTTTAGACGATCGCCTACCTCACTTCACTATTAAGTTGACTTTGCCCAAACTCTCAATATATGTGATGAATCGTCTATACTACTGCGAAAGATCATATGAAATTGTATTCTACAACCGTAAAACCCATATTATAGAACAAACTATCTTATTCTACCCTTAGATAGCGTTTGTTAAAACAAATATAATAAGATTGTATCAAAATAAAGTTAAAATATTTTTCGGATCAAAATATGAAATAATCAAGATAAAGTTGAGAAGTATTCCAATATTTTTATCAAATTATTTATTAACTTTTTTAGAATACATTGAAGGATATATATATATATATATGCTTCATTATTTTTATTTGTAAGGTTCACTATATGCTTATTTTGAGAGGATAAGAGATAAACATATCTAAAAAAATAATAAATAAAAAGTTAAGTAATTTTTTTTTAAATGATTGATAGATAAATTTAACAAATATATTAAAAAAATAAAAATTTTAAATATTTTTTATATCTTATTTGTTCTTAAACACTATGATTATCATCCCCTCCACATAAATCAATTAACTATATCCACTTGTTAACAATCAGCATTCACTCATTTCTTGATTCCCTTTAAATATCAAAAACAAACTTTTTCCTAATAATAACAACAATCATTACTCCATAGTGTCAACCATTTTAAGAGTCAATATTCTATACGACATAAAAAAATTAATATATAATACTAATTATGTATTTTCTATATAATTTTGTTTACATAATAATTATATAATATACTATTTATGTGTATAATATATTATCCAAGGTATCGACATCCATAAATACCATGAAAAAATTATCATATTATTTTATTGATGTAACGATTTAACCCACATAATTGGAGCCAATATGTGTAGAATATTGTTGATGGATGGATGGATGGATCCATTTGGGTGGTTAAAGAATTGCATGTTGGGCATCTGATTTGCCATTTGTGGCATAGAGTGCACCACATGAGCCATATATAGGAAGGAACCCGTGTCTAGTTTACATACAACTTGACGGAAATGATATTTTTAGTGATGCCCCTATGGTTATATATTATATATTTATATTAATATAATATAAAATATAATATATTAATATATCATCATTAAAAAAATGTGTTTATAAATACCATTTTTTATGTATTATGTATATATATTCAATAACTTAATATTTCTGTGTCAATCATCAATGGACGAGAGTGAATGACTCATTGACTCAACCTCTGATGTCTCCTCATGGACCAGCTTTTGATGAATGGATCTATGAATGACACTCTAATTCTTTATGTCTTTTCATCCATGGATCTCATTCTCATGCCACATCCATCCTTGGCGCCAACCTATTTTTGATGGCATCTTTTTTCTTAGTAAATATTTTTTTAAAAAAAATAATATATTTGTACAAGTTTTGTGATCCTATAAGGGTTGGATCGGTCACGAGCAAAGATTGAGAAAAAAATACACACACAAATTTAACTTATCGTGACAATAAAAAGATTCATTCAATGTTCGATAGCGTAGTTTTTGATTAAAAAATTCATTATTGTTGTAATTTCCGTGACTCTAAATAATTGATTACTCTATTAGATAACATTATTTATCGAATCGTGATAGACATAATTGATATTGATAATGAAATAAATGACTAATCACTACAGTTCTATCTCACCAAACACTTATAAAAAAAGACAAAGTTAGTTTTTATAATATTACCTTCGATATTCAAGTCGATATAGTAAATTAATAGTAAATGTATATAAACTTGGAGTCTCGTAATTAACTTGTGGAGAGTTTTATGCTTTTATATTGGTGAGAGAATTGGAATGTTTAAAATTATTATCTTTGAGATTTTCAAACTTGATTATCCTGAGCTAAAAGTAAATCTTTCAAATATGATAGAAATAATGTTGTCTTTGGTTTCTCCATGTATGAAGAAAGATGAAATATTTAAATTTTTTCTCCAATATTCCCATACTCAATTATCTCAAGCATAGTAAAGAATTTATTGAACTAAATAGAAATATAGATAAAAAGCCAATTTCAAATTCTTTGGAGACGAGAGGAACCAGATAGAGATAAATGTTGGCCTCAAATTTCCCAACAAAGAGTGAAAGGACAAGTGGTTGGATGAGATCGGTTGATCCTCATAGGTAACTTAGTAACTTTTTTTTTTTTTGGGGGGGGAAGGGTAATTCTCCCATTAAATTTGTCATCTCTCATATTATTCTATATAGTGTTGAGTCTGCTATATATCCCAACGTATGTTCAACATTATTAGAGCAACTATCAAATTATTCAACATTATGCTAATCTTTATCTCGTTTAAATTTAAGTAATTATCTAACGAATAAATTGGTTTAGATTATTACTTAATTAATTAATTAGTATTTAATCTCATAATCTAAATAAAATTTTTCTTTATTAACCATCACGTAGATGGGAGAGTAGGCACTATTAGACTGCCAGCATGAAATTGTAGGGTTTCTAATCATTTGACCAATCATAATATCATTGTGAAATAGAGAGCCTTTGATTAATTAATCAGTGATTAAAGAGGTGTGATTATGAGTGTGATAATATGGCTTAGAGAAGAACACATAGATATGCATGTCCAAATTAGGGGAGAAGTGATGTTTTTGGAAGGTAGAAGAAGAAAAAACCTAACCACTCCCCCACTCCACCACCCCCCACCACCCCCACTAATAGAAAGCTTAAAGATAAAGTAGGATTGATATTTTTAATTAATGGATTGGGATTTGATATTAATTGGAGGGTTAATTAGGAGGAGGGGGGGGGGAGGGAGGGGGTGGGGGGGAGGTTAGGGACAAAGTGGTTTTGGAGCTTTGTATGACCTTTTGGATTAGTCTCATAGTCTCATGACATGTTATCCTTTTTCTTTTTTGGTTGGTTAGTTAGATCTCCCTGCCTATCGCTTATGTACTGTTTTTATTAAATATATAAATATCAATTGGGGTCTTAGGAGGGTTGTATAGTGATATTTGGTATGGTCTATATAGTTTTGTTTATTGTGTATGACTAATGTAATGCTCTATTTATCGTGTTACGTGATGAAATTTGTACAAACATCACATATTTTTTGTGGTTGTCGTGGGACTTTGCCTGCCATTTACTGGGCTCATGTGATATGTGGTATAATCTATGTAGTCTATGTAGTCTTGTTTGTTGTGTATGACTAATGTAATGCTCCGTTTATCGTGTCATGCGATGAAATCTATACAAACATTACATACTCTTTGTGGTTGTTGCGAGACTTTGTCTACCTTTTACTGGGCTCATGTGATATGTGGTATGGTCTATGTGGTCTATGTAGTTTTGTTTGTTGTGTATGACTAATGTAATGCTTTGTTTATAGTGTTATGTGATGAAATCTAGACAAACATCACATATTCTTTGTGATTGTCGTGGGACTTTGCCTGTCTTTTACTGGGCTCATGTGAATGAGGTGATTTGGATGAACCCGTGAAATTTTTCAATCATATACCAAAACTTATTTTATTCAAAGAATGCTTATTTGAAAAATATATATATTTTATTTGATTTCAACGTGTATAAACACACCATGCCCCATCATACGTGTGTTGCGTATAGCCATGCATTTTGTCGCGCGCCGCGTTGGGCACGAACGGCCACCGCATCTGTGGGTTCTAGTTTGAATGCTTAAACAAGTAGAAAGTGTTGTTTATATATTATTTTTGAATAAAAATAAAAAAACTAAAAATAAATATATATCTTTTGATGTACCCTAAAAAAATTATCAAAAATCTAAAATGGAAAAATTAAAATACTGAAAAATCGAAAGACTTTAGTGATCTCTCAATAATTGAAATTCGAGAGACAATTACGACTTTTTGAAAATTGAAGGCAAGCTAGAGATGGTAACCTTGTGCATGTGAATATTTTAAATATTGTGAAAACTCATTTTATGAATGAGGTTTTATAATATTAAAATATTTTGAGTAGTGGTATATTTATATTATTATCTAAGTGTAGATATCGAGATGTGTCTAATCATCTTTTATTTATAAAAGGAAGAAAACCAAGCAAGAAACACTTTACTTAGTCAAAACAAATAAATAAATATAAATATCTATGCATATGTATATGTTTATTGGAATGATTCATGCATCATGCATGAGTATAGACTTATATATATATATATATATGGTCATAGCTGACATGAACACAATCATTTTTATAATTAATAGAATAGTTTTATCATCATAATATAATATAGTTTTTATACTATTTAGGATCATCTTAAGAATATTTGTGGGACTGAATAAAAATTATTTTAATAGTCCCTTAATAATCTAAATAAATATTAAAAATTATTTAAAATTTATTTTATTTACTTTTTAAGATACAAAATCATTAATTAAACTTATATATTCAAATTTAGAAAGTAATTTTTTTTCAATTGACAATATAGGCAAAAGAAAGATATCTGAAAATATAAAAGTTGAATAAATAAAGAATGTGGAGGGTTCACAATTAATCTTACAAATTAAAAAATTATCAATTTATTTTTATTTTTTTTAATGTACAGATTAGTATAGATTCCCTAAATGAAATTTTCATCGTTCAAATAATTATTTTATCAAATTATCCTCTTAAAATAATGTCACTTTTTAATTTTATTTTCGTTGTGTTACTAATTTATATCTTACTACTTATTGCCCAATATTGAAAAAAGATACATAGATTTGAGAGTCTTCTCGTTTAAATAATATTTTATTATTTATTATTTGATATTAAAAAATAATTCATCAACTTGAGAAGTTGGAGAGACTCTTAATTTTAATATTTTAATAACACTTTACTATTCATTGCTAACATTAGAAAACGATATGTTAACTTTGGGAATTAGGGAGCCTTTTCATTCAAATAAAATAAAATAAACAGAATATGAATTTAAACAAAAAAAACTATTAAGATATAAAATTTGTGATTTTGAATATTCAAAAATAAAAAAAAATAAATTTTAAATAATTAATGATTTTGGGCCCCTAGTTTTTGAGGGCCCTAAGGCATGGCCTATGCGCACTAAAACTATATTTAATTTTGGTGTTATAAAATTTTCTTAAAATGTAAATTGTAACAGTCAAATAATATCACATGATGAATTTTCATTTAAATTTTCATTAAACATGTAAAACACGGTCCATCTCTCTGGTATATATAGAGTAAATTATACCTAAGTTTCATGAAAATGAAAATAAAAAATTGATACGATGCAAAATACAAATGAGAAAATGATATTTTTCAAAAAGAAAATTGAAAACGCAAGGGAAATGTCTCAATAAAAAGGTTTTTTTGTAAATATAATTTTTAATATAAGAAATATTTAAAAACAATTATTCAATCTAAAAATAAACATAAATTCCATAATGCATTCAAATAAATTCTAAAAATAAATTTTGAAAAAATTAAAAATTTTGAGTTAGAGATGAAAAAAAATTATGTCTTCAAAATTCCATCTCTAAACTCTTCATTGATGTAAATTTGTTTTTGATATTTTCTTAATATTACGAAAAGACCCCAAAATATTTTCAATTTTGTAAAAACGTTTTGAAAATAATTTTTTTTGGTTGCTTTTTTGGCATTTTGAAACAGAAACGTCGAAATGGCGCCCCCAATACGTTTCTGGCATCATAGAATTACACCATTAGTCATTTAGTTATATATTTTTTAATTTTTATCATAATAGCCACTAAATTTTTATTTTTCATTTTTGAGTTTTCATCAATTTTGTTAAAAAGAACTCACATGGTATACATGAACTTTAAAATCAATTGATTGTGATGTTCATATTAATTTTAACATTAAGTGACTATTAAATTTATATTATTGTATATCACCTTTCATTAACAAAATTTGTTAAAGAAACTTAAAAAAAGAGATTAAATTCTAATAAGGCTAAACCCATATTTTTTCCCCTGAACTTTAAATGAAAAGTCTATCATCCGCTTAAACATCAAATCTAATCTATTAAATACTTAATTTTTATAATCTACACCTATTGACAATCTTACCTACTTTAAAATAATATATGAGTTACAAGTGAGGTGAACTAGAAAGAAGAAAAATAGACAAAAGGAATAACAGAAAAAGAATTGATCAAATCAATCCTTTCTTTTACCTTCTGCCATCGTCTTTTCTCTCGTCTCTTGTCGACTCGAATGGAAGAATCAAGTCTCTCGTCGATTGTTGTTGTCTCAACTAATTTTGATAATTACACACAAGGTGAGTTGGAAAGAAGATGAACTAACATAACCGATCCTTCATTTAGTCTTCCCTTTCATTTTAGGTCATTGTCATTCCTCTTATCTTCCATTTTTTGTCGATCCAAATGGAAGAACCGAGTCTCTCGTCAAGTGTTGCAATCTCAACCAAACTCAACCCTTCCTCCTTATTTCAACCAACGACCTAGGAGTTGTGACCAACCTACCATTCCCTTTCTCTGACCGACGACCCTTAACCAACCCATCTTTCCCTTTTATCTTTCTTTCGATTGGCTACCCATGACCAACCCGCCATTCCTTGTCATCTTTGCTTCAATCAGCAACTCGCGAGTCGTAACTGACTCACCATTCCCCTTTATCTTTACTCTCATCAATGACCCATGATTGTAATTCGACAATCACTAAGCATGAAGTTTTGTTGCTTTGTTTTCTTATACTTAATGGCATGTCTATTTTAAAGATTAAGCTAAGCATATCTCACTTTTTCTTTGCTCTCACTGATGACCCATCTATTATATACTTAATACAAATTAGATAATTAGGTATTTAATAAGTATAAATTATAAAGATTAAGTATTCAATAAGTAGGGTGATAGCCTTTTGATATAAAGTTAAGGAGAAAATTATATGTTTGGCCTTATAATAAAAATCAAAGTATAAGGACTTTGATAACAAAAATTAAAAAACAGTTCAGATTTATAGTATAATTTACACTAATATATATTCACAATTCAAACTTATAATAAAAATTATTATAAAATATAATAGAAGACACAAAATTCTTAATACCAACTAATAAAAGTGTTTGGAAGTTAAAAATACTATGTAATAATTATGTCTTATCTTAAAACAAAGTATATTTAATCTGGTGAATGAGTGACGTTTGGGCATTTATTAAAAGGGTAATATTAACCATTGCATATTTATTGTACCTCCTTTATAAGCATAAACATTTTTTATTGATTGGTTTCGTTATAATAAATGTATTTAATTTAGCACATACGAATAAAAAATATTTAGACTTAAAAATCCATTTTCTAAAAAAGAAGTATACTGAATGTTTTATAAGCTAATTTGTTTTTTTTTTATAATGTGAAACTTGAAGAGTCTCTAGTATATATATGACCTTTGACCCGGACTATCTCACTCTCTATAAAATTTACGATTCACTTGAGAAACAACTAAGAGGGAGAAAATAATTTGGACCTTACCTTTTATATATCTTGCTTAATAAAAAAATTAATTATATTTATAAAATGTAAAATTATGATTTCTAAATAATAATTAATTTTTTAAACAATTTTTCATACGTGTATAACACGATTCACTTCTCATAAATTAATTATAGTAATTTACGAGTGTAATCTTATCACGAACACATAACATTATGCAGTTGGTTTGGAGCACACTTTTTTTATTTGAAAACCCTAAATTCATAAATAAATTTAATAAATAATTCTCATAAACTTATAAAATTTATAATAATTTTGTCAAAAATTAATAATAGGTCATGCAACGAATTATTATTAATTTTAAGAAAAATTATTTTAAATTTTTGACATGACATTAAATTGTGACGTTTATTTGTCAAACTTATTGGTGCACCAAGAGGGAGGGAGTAGGAGGGGATCAACCGCAGGGAATAATATCTCCCCAAAGTTAGTGATCTGTTGATAGCTGGCGCAAAGTTGATTCGCTACCAACCGGTGGTCACCCACACGTGTGACGAAGAGAAAGTGATTTGCTGCTTCGCGCAAACCACTCTGTTTGGGGGGGGGCCTCCCAGATTCAAGGAAAGTTTGGGCCCGCACGTGTGGATCTATAAAATTAATAAACATTTATAAAAGATTTTCCCTAAAAATCTTTTAAAATTGGATAATGGTACTTTCTATTTTTTTATAAAATAAATATTAATTAAAAGATAAGATGAATATTTTAATAAGCATTTTACAAATTATGCGTATACTATATTATAAATAAATATCAGATTTTTGTATCATAAAATCGTGTCAATAAAATATTTTTTTAAAATATTTTAATAAGCATTTTTCTTAAAGATAAGATGAATTTTTAAAGTATTTCTTTACATCAAATTTTATTTTATTTAAAAAAATAAAATTTAAACAATTACTATCAAACATCACCCATTAAAATTTGGCTTAAAATGTCATTCTTTTTAAATGTGGGTGGTAGTACGGATCACCCACCCCTGTTTGCAGTTATAGGTCTACTGGTAGAATGAGATAAAAGAAGAAAGAAAATTATTAAAAAAAAATTGAATCTTAAATGTTTTTATAACTTTAGATTTGAGTTTTTATTTTTTTCAATAACCACATTCAGTTTAGTTTTATTTGCGTAACGCACTAATGTTTGTCCTATTAAATGATCTGATGGGGGGTTGATGAATTGTCTAAATTTTTTTGGTTTTTTGTATAAATTCACAAAACTCTAATGAGAAATTTTAAATGTTTTAAGAGGTTTGTGGTGCCAACGTTGGATCTAGAGGCAAATTTTTAAATGGATTTAGTCTCCTTAAATGAAATAGACTAAACTGAATAAAGAATAGTACAAAAACGACTTAGTTTAATAAAAACTCAAATTTGCTAAAACATTTTGATTCGACGAATTTAACCAATTTCATTTTTTCTTACTCACCCCTAAAAGATATTTGACTCTCCATTTTGGCTTGTCAACCAAGCTCAACAAGTTCCCGACCAACTTGTAAAATTATGCATCTACTAAGCCCTTCCAACAATATTTTCAAAAACTAAGAACCTCGATCCTCAAATGTTTCAAAAAAAAAAAATCATATAATCAACCAAAATAACTTCCTTCAGATCTATAAATTACAACATAATGTTCTAGAGATTATAAGCACCCACGATTCAAAGCAAAGTCAAAATTGGCCTACACCCTAACTCAAAAGATAAAACATAATGAAGATCAAAATTGGACTAAAATTGGGTACCACAATAATCGAAAGCTTTAATTCGACTCTTTTAAGTACACAATCCAAATTGGACATAATTTCCCTAAAAGGTTAATAATATTATACAATAACACTGCCCCAAATCAGAAATCTTCAAAAGAAATTAAATAAGAAAAAAAAAATTAGAGATAATGGTAACTTATTGTCCATGTTTCCTGTGTTGTTGCCTTGAAATATAGAATGGGACGAGAGTACAACCATTTCCTTCTTTTCTTGGCCAGGGCGTTGTCAACTACATATAGCCAAATCAGGTGACGACAGCCTACAATCAAACTACTGGCTAAAGAATTATACGAGGAAAACATATGTTAATGTACACTCTACCTCTGGTGGGAATCAATCCCCAGCGGTGGTGGCGGCAGCAGACGAGGAACAGTGCTCTGCTCCTCCTACCGACCATACGAGCGTGATGGCGGTGGCGGATTCCTACCTGCGCCCCTATCTAATGCTGAAAATTGATTGCCAAACTGTTGGGGACGGCCATACCCTCTCCCAACACCCTGGTTAGTACTTACCTGAGGAGTGTAGCCTCCTGCATTATGATTGTAATAACCGGTAGACCCATAAGGTTGGTAGCTCCCATAGTTGTATCCATCCTGCTGCTGAAAATGGGCAACCCCCCCGGGAATGGGAGGAGTTTGAACCGTGTGACGAGGGGGGCCGTGGGCAGGGTACCTGTTTCCTCCATTTTGTTGGAATTCAGGTTGGTAGTAACCATGAGTGGTGTAGTCCCTATTACGGGCAGCATATTGGTCATTCCTGTCTTGCCGAGAATGGGGTCTATTGTAGGGATCCTGCTCGAGCCTAGGATCTGACCTACTGTATGAATCACGGCCAGCATATGAAGAATATGCTTGGTGGTAACTGTGGTCGTATTGGTTTTGAACAGCAACTGGATTTGATGGCTGGTGGTGACGTTGGCTAGTTTGAGCAGGATAGCCTGTTCTTGATAGCGGTGCCATCCTGTTGCGGTCCTGCTCGTTGTATCTATTACTTTGCCCAGAGGGATGGCGATATGCAACACCATAGGAAGGGGGAGGTATGTGCATCTGCTCGGAAAAACTCTTCTGATCTGTCCTTGCATGCAAACTATTGATAACAAGTCGATGTGCAGCCTCGCCAAGCTGCCGACCAGAAATGGATCCCGGGGTGTCATGCCTGAAGGCAGAAACCACCACAAAAAAAAAAAAAAAATTGACATCAGAGTGAGGCACAACAATAATCATCAAGAGCTTGACACGCAAAGGAAATCGAATATTCTGCACACCTTCCGTTTTCCCATTGCCTCCTAGAAGAATCCTCGCGCCTTTCCCATGGCTTCCTTCCAGAATCCTCATGCCACAAAGGAGGATCAGGCTTTAGATCCCCAAGCGTGACAGACTGAAAGAAATAGGCAGTACATGAGTTCACATAGCTTAAGGCAGTTAAGTTGAACAGAGGGTCGGCCCTTCATGAACTTCATGATAAAATACAAATAATAGCCTAGATTCCCACTTAACAACGTAACATACATATGCATGTTGTTTGCTAAAAGATTCTTCAGAGAGCTGGAGCCCACATTTATACTTCTTCCATACACCGTGAATATGCAAAAAGAAGCAAACCTCAAGGCCCAGGTGCGAGTTCCAAATTTTCAGAGTATGCTTACTTTTTTAGCTTATTTTAAATCTCAAACTTAATCCCAGTAAGTAATTTAAGTATTCAAGACGAAAGCCCACAACCAGCACATATTACATCGCCTTGATGCCTTGTGTCATTGACACAACTAAAGCACTTTAAAAAAAGTAAAGAAGATTCACCCCTATCTAAAAGTTCCTAGGTTGAAGGTCCGTTCGCTATGTTCAAACCTGTCTTGACTTTATATCTTAGGTTATTGATTATCACTTCTCTTTTTCGTTGATAGGCAATCACTTTTTTTTACGTATTAGTATGACCGTGTCAACAATGTAACAATCAAAAGGACATGCAACACTCTTAACGGCAAATATAGAGAAGGCATCTGGGAGTTAGCTGCCCTATAACTCCTATAGGGAATCCTTATGACAAGCACAAAGGTCCAAGATTACCTTCTTTGGTAATATAACTCCTATTGGTGGTCGAGTGACATGTTTGTGAGGATCTGGAAGTCTGTATATAGCACATCTGCATATCAAGGAAAAAATAAGCATGACGCAACAACTCTAAAATTAATGCCGAATTCAATATAACACTCAGTTATGTAAATTACATGTAAGCTTACATGACTTGGTTGTCCATAATATCATCCAATCCTCCAACTGGTGACCTGAAAACTGGCGGGCAAGGATCTCCAACACAAAGGGATATATAACCATTCATCCCACCACTGCATGTAGACCTAAATAAAATCAGAAAATAGTTGAAACATATCTGAAATTTCTTATTAGTAGCATGGAGAAGTTTCTGCACAAAAAAGATTCAAACTGCAACAGCTATAGTTTCTGGGAATAAGATTCAGCAATGGCATTATGGAAAAAGGAATTAAAATCTAGTAATAATGTTGAGAGGATACGGACTCAAACTCCATTATTGCTACAGAAAATGGTGAGATGCTAACATATAAGCTGGTTTGGAATTTAGCTTATGCCCACTAAATAAGGTCAACATTGGACATCGCGAGATGGAGTGCATGTAAAATGTTCAAGACTGTCAACTTCTTCTTAGCACAATTACAAACCTATAAACATAGAACAAACCATTGTCTGGGATAATTACAACCTTGATACTTGTTAAGATGCTAGGACAATGACAACAAGCCTTAATCCTACTAGAGGGGGTCAGCTAACTCATGAAGATGCTAGGATAAAAGAAAAAATAATTTTATAAACAAAATGAAGGCTATGATAACCAGAGAGAGAGAGAGAGAGAGTTAAATAATGCATTCTTGTCTAAGAACTCTGGTATAATAATGGGACTTCAGTATAACTATTCGAATAAGCTCTGATAATTCAAGCTCATGTTCTAATGTTCAGAACTTTGCCAGTATGTTTATGTGCACCACTTCATAATCAAAAGTAAATAGTTAATTGCACTATCAACATAACCAGAAAGAAGTTACATAAACATTAACAATCAAAAGACACCCTCAAATGACAAAGCACCTAATTCTCAAGACTTCAATTAAGACTAACAAATGAGAACAACACAAACCTGGCCCTAGGATCAAGTTGCTCTTTGACTTCAGTGCGTTCAATACCTGTTAACTGCTTACACCTAGCATCAAGAGAAAATATATAGGGAGATAGAGGGTGAGACATTGCCACAAAAAGCATGTCAAACATCACACTATTTCTTCGAGCTTGTTCCTCCTGCAGAAAAACAAGGCAATTAATAAGCAACTCATCATGCAAACGAAGTAAGAAGCAAGGCACACCTCAGAGGCTAACTTCAATCTGGCATTACCGTTAAAGTATGTTCAATTTTTGCAACTTCTGCAAGAAGACGAGCTTCATCTATGAAAGGCAACTTGGCCACACCCTAGAAAAAATAATGTGCAGGAAAATATCAGAAGATAAAATAAATCAAGTAGCAGTTCCCCAAGGTGTTGTTTTCCACAAGGAAACAACACCCATATAACAACACAGACCTGCCAAGCAAACCGCTTTCCATTCATGTCCACCTCAAAATCTGCAAACAAGAAGGAAATTAGAACTAGAATGGTTCCAACTCAAGTATAAAGAATTCATTCCATCCACAATCATTATATTATACCAGTTGGATAAAAATCTATGATAGGTGAATTTGGATCAGTCATCAGTCTTCTATAATGCTCAGGAAGTGCATGAGAGCTGTGGTAAATAAGCCATGGTTAGAACCCCGCAGTATGTCAATAAGAACAATTTCTATCAGAATAAAGAGTGGGCAGTGAACCTTGCAGCTGGGAAAACCCCCAATAGCTGATTGAATGGTTTGAATGGAGAACCCAACTGAAAGCTTATGTCCAACTGGCCCAGATCTTTAAGATCAGAAGCAAATGGCGCATAGTGATAAGGATAAAACCTGTCCAAAGATTTTAAGGGAAAAGGAGCATCACAATGCAAGCCAGAAAAGAATAAAATCCAGCATGCTATGAAATAACCATGGTGCAATATTATAAGCACTAGATACTCTTTCTGTAAAAGAAAGCACCTTATTCCACCATAAGGCAACATTTAAGAGTATCATCTGCTTGTGAAGATAAAGAGTGAAAAAGTATATTTTATTCACATGCAAAGTCCAATGAAAGAACACCTAAAAGTAGTATGTAATCACACATCCAAATAATGAACAGCAAGTAATAGAAACAAGCACACAGAAACCAATAAAGTAGAAAACAAACTAAAGAGGATAACACCAACTAAAAGAATAGGAAAAGGGGAACAGGATAGCAAAACTGACAATGGGAACTCCAAAAGTGCTTCATAGAGTTAAAAGGATAAAAGAATACCATTGCCAGGAACAAACCCCTTCATAATAGTAGTGCATAACCCAACATAGGCCTTCTGTGTACCTCAAAACCTACAAAGGGAAGAAAATGGAACTTTTACAAGTCATTCACCAACTAAAAATGTTTCCAGGGCACAAGCTGCTTAATAAACAGATAGATAAGCATCAATATCAAACCCCTTCACAATTCCAGGTCACATCATTAACCTATTTGCCATCGAGACCAAGTCAGTTGCAACCACTATGTGAGAATCGTCTCAGCTAGGGAGACCTGGGTTATATATAAGGAGGAGGATCTCTCCACCTGTCAAGTTAGCTTTTCAAGTTGGAGTTCTACCTCTGACTTGTTCACATGGTATTAGAGCCGACCCTACCCTGCCATCATATATGGTCATGTTGTCGTCCTATACGGGCATGTACCAGGTACTGGAAGATGCTTCGACGTTGAAAAGGGGAGGGGGAGGGGGAGGATGTGTGTGAGAATCCCATATCTCCTCAGCAAGGGAGACCTAGACTATATATAAGGAGGAGGATCTATCCACTTGTCAAACTGGCATTTCATGTTGGAGTTCTATCTCTGACTTGTACACACAATATTTATAGTTTCTAGATAATATCATAAGCCTTATAGAATAGTAACTCTAATGCCAACATCCATGGAAAAGAGCTAAGAAGATGAGACTTCTCAACTGTATAAAACTTCTTTTGTAGACAAAAGCAAATGCAAATTACTAGGAAATAGTGCTCAATTTGGCACTTCCACATGATTTTGGTAATGAGGAACCTCCCCAATGAAGGGTCATATTAGACCTAACCATATAGATTAAACCCTTAATATCTACAATCACCTACAAGCCACAGCTATGCAAGGATATTATTCCCATGCTCACAACTTGGCAAATGCATCAATCCATGCTTGTCCTTGAAATACATTAGAATAAATACAAATGATATCAGAATCTCCCAAAGACCCTTCCATCAAAGGAAATCAACTAAAGAAGGCACTGGGTAAATGTCCCTTAGCTAGGTGTCCGCCAACAAAACCATGAAACTGTTTGCCCCTTAATTCCCAGATCACATATCTTCCCATATTTTTATGGCATAGATGTTAAATGAAGTATCAAAACATGCAAAATGTAAGTGTAACTATGATCGGGATACAATGGTGAATGTGTGGTAATTCCAAAAAGGACAAAATTAGACTTCACGAACTGCTGTGAGGTTTCAGCAAAGGCATCAAGCTCAGTGTAATGTGGTCACACTGTACCCTCATATGCCATAAGTGGTAGGAGGTGCTTTGAGCTAGGCTACCATTTTGCATATAAGTTCATTATCTACCTCCCTGTTTCTGGGCTCCATCTTTATCTCTTCCAACTGGTGATGGTGAGGAATCAGAGAATACATTAGATAGAGGACCAAGTGCCATGGCCCTTGATGAAACTTTGATCTCTATCTCCAACTCACAAGTGTCTCACTATCCCAGGGATGGGATTCCTGGACCTGCCGCAGCCTGATCCAATGAAGAATGCCCTCCAAAGATTGATTAATGTTGGCCTTGAGCAATCTTGGCCGGGAGTTTGTGTATAGAGCTAATCTCTAGTGCATTGTGTGAATTTTGTCAAAGAGATTATCCAAGAATGATTGACCCATTTCTAGGTTCAAGAAAGTATGAAACTATTTGAGCTACCTCAAGACATGGATTATGCTTGGTTATCCAAATCACCTTGTGAACAGAAAGTATTTTTGGATGAAAGAATGCTTTCATTCAAACAGACTAATTTTCTGTACAGAAATATATAGACAAAATATCTACAATCGTACCATCTAGAATGTACAACAATCCTAGAAATAGAAAGTTTTGACTATGAACAATCCCTATAATTACATCTATCAATCCATAATTTACAGTAGCAATCTTGTTTAATATGCACCCTATCAATTATCCTTAATTCCCGGCATTTCAATACTCCCCCAAAAGTTGGTCAATAGATATCAATTATTCCTAGCTTGCTAATTAATACTTCAAAACCTGATTTCGACATTACATTAGTTAAGATATCAGCCTCTTGAACTTGAGCAGGAATGTATGAGAGGGAACTGCTGCTTTTTAAATTTCAGTTTTGATGAAATTTCTGTCAATCCTTACATGTTTCATCCTATCACGTTGAATTGGATTGTGAACTATACTAATAGCTAATTTCTGTTGGCCATTCATTCAATCAATTGAGGTATTTTTGTATCTCTTTCGTTTTTAACATGGTATCAGAGCACTAAGCTCTCATCTTTTCCACTGTCTCGTTCCGATCTCGCCGGTAGGTTCTTGGTGAGCGAACAGATCACATGGCACACTTCTTTGTTCGAAGCGTGCCATTTCTCTTTCTATCAGTTCGTCCATTTTTGTTCAATGGCGATAGTAAATCTGAATTAATCCTCCTCGTCTGTTAGAATGTTGTCTCGAAAAAAATCCAGAATATAGGCAGTAAGAATGCATCAAAATTAGAGGGTATAAATAGGCGGGTCCCTACTTGTAATATTAGTTATTAGTGGAGGGATAAAACTGGAAATATCCAGTTGTTTAAAAGCCTAGGAATTGCCGCCCTAAATATTCTATAAATAAGGAGGGGGGCTAGGCATTAGGCGCATATAATTTCAGTTGTTTCTCGAGAAAACTTTGAGAGAGGAAAAGCTGTGTTTTAGAATAGCTTTTGTAATCTTGAGAGAAGGCTTGTAATCGAGGGGGTGCAACTGATGTTCGATCATTCTTTATGAATCAAAGAAGGCTGCTCTTGGGGGGTTCTTAAGGCTGGATGTAGTGCCAATTCAATTGGCATGAACCAGGATAATCTCGGTGTCCTTGTGGATGTGTGGTTTGTGTTTCTTGTTTGTTTTAATTCTGTTTCTGTTTATATTTTCTGTTGATTCTGTTAAATCTGTTCCTAAGATCTAATCCGTAAGTGTGTGAGATCATGTGTGGTAGAATTTCTGTCCAAGAAAGGAGTTCAAGCGACCCTAGGTACAACAAATCAGTATCAGAGCCTATGTCTAGTATCAAGATTCATCAAGATTTCTTTTGTTTTGATTCTTGGTCATAGAATAGTGTCAAATAATGGCTGCAACTAGGTATGGCATAGAGAAGTTTGATGGCCGGAATGATTTCAGCCTTTGGAAGATGAAGATGAGGGCTTTACTAGGAAATTTGGGGCTGGAAAAGGCCTTAGGCAGTGAGGAAAAACCACAAGAATCTCTTTCGAATGAACAAAAAAAGGAAATCTGTGATAAGAGAAAATAAATTAACAAGAAAGCATTTAATACCTTAATTCTAAGTCTAGGAGACAAAGTCTTGCAGGAGGTGTCAAAGATGACAACCGTGGAGGACCTTTGGAATAGGACAACAACCCTTTACATGACCAAGACTCTTTCTACCAGGTTATACTTAAAGACCAAGTTCTTTTCTTTCAAGATGGTTGAAAATCAAAAGCTACAAGATCACATTGACAGCTTTAATAAGCTGTGTTTAGATCTTGAGAACATTGACATTAAGTATGATGATGAGGATAAGGCATTGGTCTTATTGCACTCATTGCCAAAATCATATAAGACTTTTGTTGACATCTTGAAACATGGTAGGGATAATTTGTCTTTGGATGATGTAGTAGGGGCTTTAAATTCTAAGGAATTGCAGCAAAAGGTAGAAGACAAGAACTCAATAAGTGATGCCCTCTCAGTTGGATTTAGATCGGATAGTAATAATCCTAAGCAAAGAGGAGGTCTAGATCAAAATCTAAGAATGGCAGGAGAAAAATAAAATGTTTTCACTGCCATAAGGAGGGCCACATTAAGAGAAACTGCCCAAACAAGAAGAAAGAAACCTAGGAGAAAACCAGCCCCGAATGCTCAAGCACCATGTGTGGTTTTGGTTATGAGAGTGCGGATGTCCTATAGTTTTTCTAGGTATGCAGGAAAAATAGCATAGGTCCTAGGGTTAGGGTGTACTTCTCATAGGAAATGGGTATTTACCCATAGAGTCATGGTGTAAGGGGAAATGGTTTGTCTAGGCATACAACTAAGGTCAAGAGAATTGGAGATGTGAGAATAGGATGCATGGTGAAGTTGTTCCAGATTCTTAGAAGCTGTAAAGTATGTCCCTGTTTTTATAAGAAAGCCTAATGTCCTTAGGAATAATTAGTTAGTGAGAATTGGAGTCCTAAGAGTTGCTAGGATCTCTTAGAGAGATGGAAGCAACCCTCAAGAATAGAAGTTATGTGGTGCATGCTTGCAGGTTCTGTGGATAAGCTGCAGCCACTAAGGATAGCCTATGATAAGTTAGGTTAGGGCATTTTTTGAGGATGGCTCACAATGGTGAGCAAGGACTAGGAAAGGTATCTAAGGCTAAGGATATTAGGGGAAAGGAAAATTTGCAGGTGTTAGGAATAGAAACCACGTAGTTTGACTAGGTCTCCAAATGTAGAAGTCTCCAAAATCAGTAAATCCCATTAGAAATCAGTTTCTAGGATGTTTTGGGAACCTATCTAGGCCTTGTCTCATGGTGGAACTAAGTGAAGTGTGTACCTAGTGAAGATAGTGTGTCCTTAAGGAATTTCCAAGCATATATGAGCTTACTGGAATTGAATTTAAGCTTGCAGGAAATTGCTTCTGATGTGAAGGCTTAGGTGTGTGGAGTTGTGTAATAGGTATGCCTAGGTCTTCTAAAGCTAGGGTTCTTATCTATGTAGGAAAACTCTACCAATAGGACATGAAATTAGTTGTTTCTAAGGGATGAATCTGGAATGCTGTGTAAAGAAGAACAACAAGTATAATCCTTTGGGAATGTCCTAAACTAGCCTATTAACCAGGGTATAGCAATGGGAAAATCTAGAAAATTTTTTGGTCATTGTCACTGTGTAAGCGTGGGCTGAATTGTGAGAGGGAGGAAGCTAGTGTTTGAGATAGCTTTGGCTCTTGCAATGAGGGTCTTTGTGAACAGTGAGGGGAAATGGTGTGTGCAAGTGTGTCCTTGTATGGTATAGCCATTATTGATCAAAGTCCAGATTAAGCAAGGAAAGGGAAGGAGAATCATCTTGTAGGAAATGAGCAAGGGAATAGAAGGTTTAGAGTGCTGCCTAGGATAGGTAGTGATAAGTCTTAAGTTAGGTTCCAGTAAGGTATGGAAATTTGGGTTTATAAGATGCTTATGCACTGTCTTGAGTGCTAAGGATAGGCTGGGATATAGAGCCCCTTGTATAAGAAAGAGGGTTGCACTCATGTCCACATGAATGGCATGGAGCCATGTAAATTCGGGGAGAGTCTTGGACTTAGGTGGAAGATCCCTTAGGTTAAATGGGTGGAGTGTTGTGTAAGTGTCTATTTGATAATTAAGGGAGATGTTGGAAATGGAAAAAAAAAAATCTAGGAAAAAGGCTAGACAAATGGCCATTGATTAAAGCAGCTCATAAAGGCTTAACTTTGGATCAAATAGGTGTCTCAAACAGCTAATTATCCATAAGGGAACTAAGGGAAAAGTGATCTTATAGTGTAGCCAAGGGATAATAGGCTAGACGGAAAGGTAAGTAAGGATTGTTTGCTTAGAAGGTCTCTCTAGGTGTGATTATAATTCCCTAGGTAAGATATAAGATTGTGATAGTCCAAGGGATAAATTAAGTGCATGGGGTAGCTGTGTCAATTTTCAATGATATGCCTAGGAAAAGTAAGGCAGCTTCATTGATAGTTATCCAATAGGAATCTCAAGGTGTAGTTGAGGTGGTAGTTCAGTGTTTGAGATTGTTGGAAGGAGGTGAAGCTGGAAAGATAAGGCATAGAGGTTGGAATAGGAATAGGACAGCTCATGGCAGCCTAGGAGTACCCAAATCTCAAGCATACCTTTGTTAAGCTGAAACTAGAGGAGAGTTAAGAAAAGAGGTCAAGCAGTCTTGTTTTGAAGCAAACATAAAGGAAAGGCAGTGGTAAATCCTAAAAGGCCGATTTTGGGAGCTAGGAGGAAGTCTATAAATGTTAAGTTCAATTTCGGGAGAGAGTTCACTGGTGTTGCAATGTTATGTGAAAGTTTGGACCCTTTGGGATTAAGGAATAACATCATGTAGGAATTGGTTTATGGTGGAGTGTGCCTAGCTGGAAATAATGCATTTAGGGTGTATATGGTGCATTTTGTATGCAGCAGGAACCCTAAAATATAGTCTAGGTAGGAGTTGAAACAGCCAATGGGCAGTCCATTTGGCTTAGTCTTTAGTCCCACCATGGAGTATATCAATTATATTGATGTTAGAAAATGTTATTCACTAGGAAATCCCTTGAGGAGGATAATATCTAATGAGAGTTGCAGGTTTAGTTATTGCAGCTGAAATTTATCCTAAGGTGGTCCCGTGTTGAAATTTACAGCATTGATTTGATATCCTTAACGTTTGTTTTGTGTTTTGAATGATCAGGTATATCATGCTGGAACCAAAAGAAAGAGCAGGCCAAGGCTTTGATGGATGAAGAATGTAATGGATTTTACTCAAGACAATGGTGGAGATTTGTTAGAATGTTGTCTCAAAAAAAAAAAAGAGTCCAGAATATAGGCAGTAAGAATGCATCAAAATTAGAGGGTATAAATAGGCGGGTCCCTACTTGTAATATTAGTTATTAGTGGAGGGGTAAAACCGGTAATATCCAGTTGTTTAAAAGCCTAGGAATTGCCGCCCTAAATATTCTATAAATAAGGAGGGCTAGGCATTAGGCGCATATAATTTCAGTTGTTTCTCGAGAAAGCTTTGAGAGAGGGAAAGCTGTGTTTTAGAATAACTTTTGTAATCTTGAGAGAAGGCTTGTAATCGAGGGGGTGCAACTGATGTTCGATCATTCTTTATGAATCAAAGAAAGCTGCTCTTGGAGGTTTCTTAAGGCTGGATGTAGTGCCAATTCAATTGGCATGAACCAAGATAATCTCAGTGTCTTTGTGGATGTGTGGTTCGTGTTTCTTGTTTGTTTTAATTCTGTTTTTGTTTATATTTTCTATTGATTCTATTAAACCTGTTCCTAAAATCTAATCTGTGAGTGTGAAATCATGTGTGGCAGAATTCATGTCCAAGAAAGTAGTTCCAACAACTCTAGGTATAACATCGTCAATGAGCAATTCCGCTGTAAACGATGGATCAAGTCCCTTCTTTTTGCATCATTCTGACAGTCTAGGCCTTCTTTTGGTCTCTCAGCCATTGACAAGGGATAATTACACCTCTTGGAGCCATTCAATGATGATCGCCTTATCTGTCAAGAACAAGTAAGGGTTTATAGATGGCTCGATCTAGCGTCCTTCAGGTGATGATTTCCTTTTCAATGCTTAGATTAGAAATAATAACATGGTTATTTCATAGAT
Organism: Diospyros kaki; assembly: GCA_036245055.1. Taxonomy (NCBI): domain Eukaryota; kingdom Viridiplantae; phylum Streptophyta; class Magnoliopsida; order Ericales; family Ebenaceae; genus Diospyros; species Diospyros kaki. The sequence goes on from BSEG01000005.1 coordinate 45,187,736, forward strand.
TTTTAATTCTGTGTCTAAGGAGATCTCAACCAGTGTCATTTACTTTGAATCAGCATGAGATATATGGATTGAACTCAAGGAACGCTATCAGCAAAGTAATGGCCCTAGGATCTTCCAATTGAGGCGAGAATTGATGAACTTTACTCAAGGTTCTTTGTCTGTAAGTGCATATTTTACCAAACTTAAGACTATTTGGGATGAACTTGAAAATTTAGGCCTACATGTAATTGTGGCAGTTGTACTTGTGGTGGTATTAGGGCTCTTGCAGACCACCACCAAATGGAATATGTCACGTCATTTTAATGGGATTAAATGATTCTTTTGCTTAAGTGAGAGGTCAGTTGTTATTGATAGAACCTCTTCACACCATTAACAAAGTTTTTGCCTTAATCTCGCAAGAGGAAAAACAACAAAATGTGGTGGTCAATACGAGAGATCTTGTTATGTTCAATGTTAAGCATGGCATGAATAAGACTAGCCTTGGTAGGTTTCAAAAAAGAGATAGGCCAATATGCACACACTGTGGATATCATGGTCATACTCCTGAGAAATGCTATAAACTACATGGCTATCCCCTAGGGTAAAAGGTTAAACAGAAGAGTCCTAATGGACCTAATCTCCTGAATTCTACTAATCACTTAAGCTCCAATATTGCGAGTCAAGTCTCTAAGGGTACTACAAGTACTCAGGGCATGGGGGAATTCATGCAATCCTTGAGCCCTACACAGTATCAATAGCTATTGAGTATGTTGCATAATCACACCTTGGTACAGCAAGGGCTAGGGCAGAATCTAATGCTCCTCAAGATCAAGCATCAAGTATATGTTTTTCAGTTTCGATTAGTCCCTTACTTGGTCATTCAAAGTATTGGATAATAGATTCAGGAGCTACAAGCCATGTTTGCTTTAGTAAATCCTACTTTCATGAGCTGAGACTTGTTAAGGATGTCTTTGTTACTCTCCTAGACCAATCTCGGTTGCCTATAACTTGTATAGGGACTGTGAGATTAAGCGATTATATGGTGTTAGAAAATGTTTTGTATGTGCCTCAATTCAAGTTTAACTTGATTTCTGTGAGTGTACTAGTGAAAAGGGAATGATGTAAACCTCAGTTTCTTCTCTAATTCATGTGATATCTAAGTTGTCTATCTTTCAAAGATGATTGGCAGGGTTAGTCTTCACGGAGGCTTGTAAGTGCTTTGACTTGTACTTCTAATTCCAATTCCACTGTGGCTCATGTTGTAAGTAAACATACTTGGCATAGTAGGCTTGGTCATGTATCCTTTCAAAAGCTGGACAAACTAAAAACTTTGTTGAGATATAAGGATGATGAAACTATACCTTGTTCTGTATGTCCCTTGGCTAAGCAAAGGAGATCATCATTTTTCTCTGTTAAAACCGAGCACTAATATGTCTCAAGAATCACTCAATACTCACACCGAAATCAAATACAAATCAAGTTTAAAGCAGAAAACAGATAAGAAATAGAATTGAAAAGAGAACAGAATGCAAACCACAATGCAGTACACCAATTTTACCCTGGTTCATGCCATAAACATGGCACTACATCCAGCACTCCAAGAAGAGAACAATCCACTATGAACGTAGAAATACAGTACAAGAATATCCCTCTCTCACCTCCTCTTGCCTCTCGAATACAATCCTCTAAATGAAAACTACAAGAACTATCTTATCACAGCGCGCTCTCTCTCACTTCTCATTGCACTCGAACACAAGGGAATGAGATGATAAATGATTGATGATCATATCTGGCCTCCGCACCCTTCTATTTATAAACTAGAGAGGTGGAACTTCCTAAGGGAAATAACCAACTTACATAAAGTCTAAACTACCCTTATTAATTATAATTAGTTACATTTAGATCCTGCAAACTAACTGCCATCTCTATTCCTTCCTGATTTCTTCCAGAATTCCAGCACACTATAACTCAAGCAAAACAATAAGAGTCTCTAATAACCATCTTTCTCAGCATGCTTTTGACTTAAATCACTCTGATACGTGGGGCCCATATCATGTGCCTACTCATGTTGGTTATAAGTATTTTCTTACATTAGTTGATAATTATACACGTTTTACTTGGGTATTCTTGATGAGGCATAAGTCAAAAGCTAGGGATATTATTCCTGAATTGCATTTTCATGATTACTTTAGTGCCAAAAGGGTTATTCATCAATTTTCTTGTGTAGAAAGGCCTGAACAAAATTCAGTGACAGAACATAAGCATCAGCACCTCCTTAGTGTAGCTAAGGCACTGCTTTTCCAATCTCGAGTTCCTATTCAATTTTGGGGTGAATGCATCCTCACAATAGCATTCTTAATAAATAGGACTCCTGCTTCTTTTTTGAAAAACAAGTCTCCTTATCAGTTTCTCTACCATTCACCAATGGATTACTCATCTTTTAGGGTGTTTGGTTGTCTTTGTTTTGCTTCTACCTTGCCTTCCCATAGATCCAAATTTTCTCCTAGAGCCACTGCTTGTGTATTTTTTGGTTATCCCCCTGGTGTGAAAGGCTACAAACTCTATGATATAGCCGCCAAGAAGTTCCTTATTTCTCGGGATGATGTATTTCATGAAGGTGTCTTTCCTTTTCACTCTATTGTTTCCTCCCATGAGGTTGTGGATCATTTTCTTGATTTGGTTATACCCCAGCCCGATCTTGATGTGCCTTCCCCCACTCTAATTGCATTTGGCTCTACTTCTCTGCTTGAGCCTCTTACCAGTTATGTTCCTGGCACTAATGTTTCTAAACCATCATTTCGCAGGTCCACTCGAATCACTAGGCCTCCTCCTTATCTTCAAGATTTTCATTGTCATTTGTTAACCCAAACACCAGCCCCTCCTACAACATCCTCCTATCCCTTGGACCATTATATTTCTTATTTTGCATTATCTCCTCCTCACAGACATTTCCTTCTCAAAGTTTTTTCCAATTTTGAGCCTCAATTCTATCATCAAGCAGTGCACTATGCTCACTGGAGGGATGCCATGAATGCTGAGTTGGATGCCATGCACTTGAATAACACTTGGTCTGTCACTACTTTGCCTTGGGACAAGCATGCTATTGGGTGGAAATAGGTCTATAAGATCAAGTATAAGTTAGATGGTTCCAAAGAGAGACATAAAGCTCGTTTAATGGCTAAAGGGTACACTCAGCAAGAGGGCTTCGACTTCTTTGACACTTTTTCCCCGATAGCTAAGCTAGTTATAATCAAGGTTCTCTTAGCTTTAGCTACTGTTCATAATTGGCCTCTTGTCCAGCTTAATATCAATAACTGTTTCCTCAATTGAGATCTTTTTGAGGAAGTATATATGGACCTTCCACTTGGGTGTCAGCTTAGGGTTGCTGCTCCTTCTCAGGGGGAGGGAGTGGTGTGCAAACTCCATAAATCTATCTATGGGTTGAAGCAAGCTTCCCAACAATGGATTGTCAAGTTTTCTAATACCCTGCTTAAATATGGTTTTCTCCAGTCCAAGTCTGACTATTCCCTCTTTACTAAGGGTAATGGTTCCTCTTTTGTGGTCTTGCTTGCCTATGTTGATGACATCATCATCACATGTTCAGATGTTGTTGTTATAGCCTCTCTTAAAGGGTTTCTTCATGGTCAATTCAAACTTAAAGACCTTGGGTGTCTAAGGTATTTCATTGGCCTTGAGATTGCTCACTCCTCTAGAGGTATTTTCTTATCTCAAAAACACTATACCTTACAGCTTCTTGAGGATACGAGTTTCTTATCTAGTAAACCAGCTATGGTTCCTATGATTCCCAATGTTAAATTGAGTTCTACTGAGGGTGTTTTGGTTGAGGATGTCTCTACCTATAGACGACTCATTGGTTGCTTGCTTTATCTTACTATATCTCTCCCTAATATCACTTATGTTATTCATAAGCTTAGCCAGTATGTTTCTAAGCCTAGAAAGCCGCATCTTGATGCAGTCCACCATTTATTGAGATATCTTAAAGCTTCTCCTAGACAAGGATTGTTCTTCTCTGCTTCTTCTTTGTAGATCAAGGCATTCTCAAATGTTGATTGGGGCTCTTGTCTAGATACTAGGCGTTATGTCACTGGCTTTTGCGTATTCCTTGGTGATTCTTTGATTTCTTGGAGGGCTAAGAAGCAAAGTACCGTATCTCGTTCTTCTGCAGAGACTAAGTACCGGGCCCTTGCTGTTACAGCTAGTGAGATTGTATGGCTACATCAACTTCTAGTCGATTTGCAAGTTTCTCCTATCACTCCTGCTCTCTTATTTTGTGATAATCAGGCTACATTTCACATTGCATCCAACCCGATTTTTCATGAGCAGACCAAGCACATCGAGTTGGATTGTCATTTTGTTCAGGATAAGCTAGAAGTTGGTGTCTTCAAGTTGCTGCCCATTCGTTCTATAAATCAATTCGCCGACCTATTTACCAAGCCTTTGCCAACTCCTCAATTGTCTCATCTATTGTCCAAGATGGTTGTTTTGGATATTCACAATCCTTCTTGAGGGGGAGTATTAGCATATAGTGATTTTTAGACTTGGTTATCCAAACATAGCTTTAACTTTACTCTATTTTGTATTTATATTCTCAGCCTTCTTTGTTGGCAATTCATTCAATCAATTGAGGTATTTTTGTATCTCTTTCGTCTTTAACAATCCCTAAGTCTTGTAATAGTCTTTCCAACCAAATTAATTCACCTATTCCTTGAACAATTGCTTTGTATTCTGCTTCGACACTGCTTCTAGTCACCACTAACTGTTTTTTGCTCCTCCAAGTGACTAGGTTACCCCATAACTTAGTGAAGTAGCGTGTAATAGACTTATTGTCTTCCACTGATCCTACCCAATTTGCATCAGCATAGCATCCAATTTTTCGATTGTCACATTATATGAACAATAAACCCTCACTCAATGTACCTTTGTGTAGGAGCATGCATAAACTAACTTACAACACTCGCACTAAAGGCAATATCTGGTCTTATGAGAGAAAGATAGATCGACCTACCCACCAATCTTTGGTAAGTAGCCTTATCAACGAGATGATCTGTTTCTGTGCTCCTTGATTTCCAATTTTGTTCCAAAGGAGTGCTTGCAGGTCTGCAACCTATTTTCCTAGTTTTAGTGAGAAGGTCTAGAGCATATTTCCTCTACTCCTTACTATTCCCATGCCAAGGTAATATTCAAGGGTTCCAAGGTCTTTAACTTTAAACTCAACTTGTAGACACTCCTTTAGCTATTAAATTCCAACAACGTCATCATCAGCAAGAATTATATCCAAATATACTATTAAAATAGATTTTCTCCTATTTTTTGTTTGTTTGATAAACAAGGTGTGATCAACTTGCCCTTGTTGATACCATGCCCTAAAATTTTATAAACCATGCCCTAGGTGACTTTCTTCAATTTGCATACTTTACCTAGATTTTCAGCTAATACAAACCCAGGTGGGATTCCCATGTAAACTTTTTCTTCCAACCTTCCATTCAAGAAGGCATTCTTTATGTCCAACTAATGAACTTCCCAATCCAAATTTGCAGCAATAGATAATAACACTCTAATTGAGTTCAACTTAGCTACTGGGGCAAAAGTCTCTTCATAATATACACAATAGGTTTGTGTAAAACCTTGTGCAACCAACTTTGCCTTGCACCTCTCAATTCTGCCATTAGCATTATTCTTCACAGTAAATATCCACTTGCAGCTAACCATTTTCTTGTCTTCAGGTAGCTCCACAATGTCCCAAGTTTGATTGTCAACCAAAACCTTCATTTCCTCTAACACACCCTCTTTCCACTTATGATTCTCCAAAGCCTTCTAGATATTTGTAGGGATTTCCACATTATCAACTGAAGCAGTGAATGCCCTACACTTTGGAGATATTTTAGCATAACTAAGATAGTTTGAGATAGGATGTTTAGTACAAGACATTACTCCCTTCCTTATAACAATAGGCACATCAAGGAGGTCATCCATAGGTGTCGTTTCTTCCAGATTAGAACCTGAATTCAGTTCAAACGATTGGATTTGAGAAGAATTTTAGGTCTTCTTGAATAAACATTAAGAGGCTGATCAATAGATAAAGGATGTTGAGGCAGATCAATAATAGATTCAAATTTTTCTGCTCCCTCTGCACACAATTCTTGGACATTTTCAAATGCAGATTTAAAAGAATCAATAGGTTGAACAGATAGAGAAGGAACAACAGGTAGAACAATAGGAAGAGATATGGACGGACCCCAATACTTCTCTTCTGTAGATATCTCCCCCTGAATAGAAGTAGGGGAATGGTAGGGATAATGTTCAGGAAAGGAAACATCACGAGACACACAGAATCATTTAGCAATAGGAGAATGACATTTGTACCCTAGCTGTGTCGGGGAATAGCCAACAAATACACACTTGAGGTTTTTTAGATCTAGTTTACCGCAATGTAAGGATGCAATATTAACAAATGTAGTGCAGCCAAAAACCATTGGGGTGAGAGAATTAAGAATGCGAGTTTGACAAAAAATGGTCATCAAATAGCTCAAAGGGGTTTTGAAATCGAAAGGTTTAGATGGAAGCCTGTTGATGAGGTGTACAGCGGTCAAAACAACTTTCCCCCAGAAAGAGTTAGGAACATTGCTAGAAAACATCATGGACCTAGCAACTTCAAGGTGTTTTCTTTTTTTTCTTTTGGCTACCCCATTTTGTTATGGGGTGTAAAGGCAAGTGTTTTGATGAAAAATACCTTGATTAGAAAGGTATTTGTTGATACGTTTGCCTCGAGTCATCCTAGAAGATCAGTGAAGACAGCAGTGGCTTTATCGGCTAGTGTGTAAATGGACAGTTAGAAACAATACCTAAATGTTATTAGTGTATATTTAGGGGTTAAACTGTAACTGTTTTATCCCAGTCGGTTATATTGGGATGTTCGCCCTCTATTTATGGGTAGCCAAGAGAGCCACAAGAGAGTTCTCATTTCTATTGTAATGAGTATTGTTGTTCCGAGAGAGAAAGGCCAGTGATTGTGAGATAACTTTGTATTCTTAAGGGAATGAAGGCTTGATGTACTCGGGAATAGAAGGGACGGAACTAGCTGTATACTGACTGCACAAACGGAATAAGAAAGCTGCTCAAGGGGGTGTTTTGACTGGTGGATGTAGGGTTGCAATTCTTGCAATCCGAACCAGGATAAAATCAGAGTCTTGTGATTTGATCTTTCTGCTTTATATCTTGAATTGTGATTTCTTTACTTTCTGTATTGTTCGATATATGATTATTGATTAATTCAAGAGCGTGGAAGAGTTTTGTGAGAGATTAAATCATCTAAACTCGCTTAAACTGGTAAGTCTAATTCAACAGTATTGGGTGAATTCAACAATATTGGGTGAATTATGGACCAAAGTATTCCCTCCAATTATCAGATCTGAGAATATGAATAGAAGATTAGAACAAATTTTGTACAAGTTTATGAAACTGAATGAAAATTGAATTGGCTTCAAACTTGTCTTTCATTAGATAAATCGTTGAGTGATCATCAATAAAGATAATAAACCAACAAGTACGGTTAAGGTTCGAACTCAAGTTGATCCCCAAATATCATTGTGAACAAGATGAAATGGTTTAGAAGGTGTATATATGTGAGAAGGATGAGAGATATGTTTGGCAAGAACACAATTTTCACATTTAAAAGAACGAATGTCTTTATTTCCAAATAATTTGGGGTACAAGGATTTCAAGTAAACAAAGCTAGGATGTACTAATTGCTTGTGCCACAGCATGACATCACAATAGGACTGGGACATAAAAACATAATTAAGAGATCTCTGAGGAGTGAGACCGGACAAGGAGTAGAGACCATTTTTTCCTTCAACATTGCAAATCATCCTCCCCAAAAACAAGTCCTAAAAAACACACGAAGAAGGGGAGAACTTAACTACACAACGTATATCTCTAGTCAACTTGCCAACATATATCATATTGCAATTAATGTTAGGAACATGTAGAACTACAAAAAAGTTAATCTTGACAGTTTAACATCTCCTCTACCAGCTATACTAGTTAAACTGCCATCCACTACTGCAACTTTTGCGTTATCAAAACACACTTCTTATAGGTAGAAAATAGGGAGGAACAACTGATCAGGTGATTTGAAGATCCTAAATCTATAATCCACACATTTTCAGAATTTCGATGAGATAACAAGAATAAGTGAAATTTACCTCGTTGATCAACTGAGAACACAACATTAGAGATTGTAGGTTCAATGTCCTTAGAGACCTTGGATTGGGAAAATAAAGTTTTCAAAAACTCCATTTGTTCTGTAATAAATAGAAGAGAACTACCAAGCTTTTCGTATGTAGATAAGGATTTAGTAGCATAGACCATCTTAAATTGGTCTCTCTGATTTTTTGACTTCCAGTTCGCAGGTTTATCATGAAGTTTCCAACAAGTCTCCCTAGTGTGATTAGGTTTATTGCAGTAACCACACAAGAAGTATTTATCTTTATTCTTTTGAGGTTTCTAGTCGAGTGGACCATTTTGATGTACAACCAAGGCAGAATTTTGAATACCTATTTCTGGAATCTAAGGAGATGAGTTGGTAAGCATCACCTTCTTGTAGCTTTCTTCTCTTCTAGAATCTAAGGAGATGAGTTGGTAAGCATCACCTTTTCTTCTCATCTCCTTAGATTCACGGACTCTAACTTCTTTAGAGGGAAAGGGTTTAGAGCCTAGGAGTCAACTGCGTACATCATCTATGTCCTTGTTGAGTCCGTGAAAGAAGTTAAACACTCGCTCCTTCTAAAGCATCTTGGCATATTTGGAACCATCCTCACAACAGTGCAAGTTTATGTCATAAAACAAATCCATTTCCTGCCACAATTCAGCTAAAACATTGTAGTATTCCGTAACTAACATAGTACCTTGTCAAGTAGTCCTAATTGTAGATCGAATCTCAAAGCATTGTGAGGTGTTTTCTAGGTCTAAATAAATTTCTTGCATAGCAGTCCACAAATCCTTTCCAATTTTGTAAAATAGGTATGTTCTTCCTATCTTTGGCTCCATGGAAGTGATGAACCATGCTGTCACAATCGAATTCTCAGCATCCCAAGATGAGTAGTGAGGTGGTGTTGTTGGAGGCATGGGGAGTGAACCATCGAGATAGCCTACCTTTCCTTTGCCTTCATAACCAGCAATATTGATTGAAACCATTCCCAAAAATTAATCCCATTCAATCTGTGTTGGTTGGATTTCAAGGGAATGGAAATCAAGATTTGAGGGGATGGAAGGAGTGGGTTGAGATGGAATATAGAGATCAAAGAATTGGTAGAGGGGTTGCCATAGGAGGAGGTGTTGCCCTCCATAAGAAAAGGGAACCGATAAGTGTAGACGCCTTAACCAGACGGGAGGAAATCAAACCAGTTGTGCTGCTGGCACTGATACCATGAACAAAAAGTATTTTTGGACGAAGGAATGATTTCATTCATATGGACTAATCTGCTGTACAGAAATATATAGACAAAAGATCTACAATCTTACCATCTAGAATGTACAACAATCAAGGAATTAGACAATCCTAGAAATAGAAAGTTTTGACTTTGTACAATCTCTATGCTTACTGCAATCAATCATCTATCATTGCATAATTTACAGCTGCAATCTTGTTTAATATACACCCTATCAATTATCCTTAACTCTCAGCATTCAGATAACCCTTAGTGATTTGCATTAAGTGGGGGATTGCCACATCCCATCCAGTACATGTGTACCCACAACCTTCAAATTAGAAATGGTCAGTAAAACCATGTAACATTCATGTCAGGATTTAATGGACATAAATTCTGGTCCAATTAGAAATGCTCAGTACAACCATGTAGCCATTCCCATCGGGGTTTATTTTGTGTGTGTGTGTGTGTGGTGGAGGAGAGCATAATGTGTGCGGTACAAAAAGCCTACACAGGGAAGAACAGTGTAGCAGAGATAAAAGATTTTTAGGTTAAATTTGCGCGCTGGGAATGGGTCCTGTGTCCATTTTTCCCTGACACAGGGAAGTCCTCTTTCCCCTGATGGAAATGGACTCTTACTCTGCTCTCACCTGTTCAGAGCAATCATTTTATGAGGGTTTTTTTTCTAATTTTGACAGCTTGACGGAATATTTGAAATCAGTGCAAAGTATGAGCAGTAGTCAGATCTGGCCTCGGGATGGATCCCCTTGGTCCGTGGGGGATAGCTTTAAAAGCATCTTTTTACTTTTTCTTTTTTGAAAAGGTTACGTGTTTTTTTCTTTCCAAACCAAAAAATGTATGCAAAATTTATCGAGTATATGGGTTTCATGGATTTACTAACTTATGTCCAAGAATCCACCTATTATTGGGTATATCAATTCATATCCTTCACAAGCTGCAAGGACAATATTCTTGCACAGAAAATTCTTTGTTACCTAGATCCACTTCAACCATTTTCATATTTCATAACAAACAAGGGATCATAAATGCTTTTTCTGTACACGACCAAGAAAATAAGAAATTCTTTTAGGTGGCATAGAGATGTTAATTAAAATAGAAGCATAAATGGAGTCATTCAAGCAATTCAAATTGGAAAAGGGAATCAGCGTTCTGTAATAATTCATAATATTCTAGAAAATATCAAATGTACTGGCAATTTATTTTTTCTCAATTGACACAGGAAAAAAAGAGCAATTAAGATTCCATCAGGAAGAAAGCTCCACTTTAAATCAAACATCAAAGTCGATCAGTTCAATAACTTACAACATCTTTCCGTATCATCTCAAGTTCCTCGGGAGTTTTGACACGAAACTTTTCTTCATAATATCTATCTTTCCATCCTCGCTCCCCTAATTTGACCTAATAAAAAAGACACAAATCCTAATGAATCATAAGAGGTATCATAAGGGAAGTGCTGCATGGAACATTATGCAATCATCATAAATACATTCATATTACAAAAAAGAAGCTTACTACCCAAAAAAAAAAGGCTATTATAGAACAAAGCGGATTCACTTCACATTTTCACATGATATCAGAGCGCTTGCAGATAATGACAGACAAGTGTTAGTTACATGCACGGTACCTTCCCCAAGTTACAAAGTATTTCATGGTACCATGCAGTATGACATTTCTCTGTGCCTCTGAATTTAAAATGTCAATATGACACTTCAACATCAAAAACCACTCTAAATTACTACAAACTTTATCCCCAGATATCCTTGTGTCATGAAAATAATATTTCACCAGATAAAAATAGGGAAAAACAAAACTAAATAGCACATAACAGATGTCATTATGAAATTCCAACTAGCTTTAACTGCTGATAATTAACTTGAATTGTAAAGGAGCAAACTAAGCTAGTTGTTAACAGTGCATCCAAATAAAGAGGCATGCACCAATTGCATTAACAATTGCATGCAGCATATGATGCAAGTATATGGATCCAATTCACATGCATCCTTATGATCAAACCTTGTCTTCCTCGGGATTTTCAGAGTTGAAAACGTCAGACCTCTCTCGAAGCAACTCCTTCAGTTTTGTTTTCAAGTCTTCTTTATTTTCACGTGCCTAAGAACCAAAAGGGAGAAAAGGTAGCCCAATAAGTAGTATCTCAACTTTGAATTTAGTGACTGACAAGATGATGAAGATACCACTGATGACTTTTATTGATCTTCCAAAAGTAAGACAACAGTATGATAGTAATTGAAGAACAAAATCAATAAATGATAAAGAACAAAATTAATAAATGATAAGGTACACTCCATCACAGCCGGCAACAAAAATCCATAACCACCAAAACTAAATCCATTGAAGATTAAAATGACAGCATGAAACAATAATGACCATTTGGAGTTGCATATTAGTGCTAATGCAGGAAAATATACCTCAATTTCAAGACTATTCTCTGCTTCTACAATAGCAGCACCCAAAGTGGACCCAGAAGACATACGTGCAATTTTCTGTGCTCTTAGACCATTATGTAGTTCAGTCTGCTGAAATGGTGAAGGTGAAGGACCTGCCGCAAGACGAGAGCCATGATACCGAGCAACAGGGACAACAAAATCAGGTTTAACTTGAGGTTCTATATCATCTCCTCTTTTTGCTTGCGTTTTTTCCCGCTTGATTCTATCTGCTTGCCTCTGATCAATAAAAGAATCACAAAACCATATAACATTTGAATGGGAAGGAAGGGTGTGGGGGGGGGGGGGGCACAAGCATGGTTTCCCTGTCTCACTGTCACATTTTATACAAAGCCTCAGGAGCACCTCAAAAAAGTTGGATATGAAGGCAAAGAAATCATGATATCAAAGGCATTTTCCCACATATAAAGCATGTATCTTCACTATAATAAACATCCACAAGAAGACGATCATGAATAGAAGAATGAAACCTGATGCAACCGAGCTCTTTTCAGGAATATTTTATCCTCGTACGAACCCACAGCCTGAATGAAGTGCTCCACCCTACTCAGATTAGGCTGGAAAATAACATGGATTAAGGAGACTTCTACAAATGTATACAAATCAAAGCTAATAATAAACAAATGAACTATAGCCTTGACTAAAGAAGCAAACTCATACCTTGCTTGCATCAGTCAAATAGCCACCCAATGCATTAAATTCTTTCTTATATACAGCCAAAAGCAAGTTGATTGCACCCTAATCCAACCAGAATATAGAACACAGAAAACAATATAAGAAGAAATAATCTTTCCACTGCCTTTAAGCATGGCAAGAATGACATTCATGGCATCTAAGTACATAAAAAAGACCAGAACGCATGTGTTATGTCTATCAATGCTGGCACATCCATGTGGTATATTCTGTGTGTAAATTATCTTTAAAAATTTATATTACCATTTAAACGACATATCCATGAGAAAAGGAGCAAAAATGTGAAATATAATTTTATAACTACCAACATATTTACAATGTCATTCTTCCAAAATCCAGCCAATTACCTCCTCAAGCTCACTTTTCCCTTTTACTCATACCAGATTTTGCAATTTAACTTAGTGGGTGATATGAATTCAGAGGAGAATTATATTCAAAAGCTAGTTACTTCCTCAAACTTGCATTTCCCTTTTACTCATACCAGATTTTGCAATTTAACTTTGTGGGTGATATGAATTCAGAGGAAAATTATATTCAAGTGTTGGCATTGTTGTCAAACTTACGAGTTGACTTGTACAAGTTTATGTGTCAAGAACCTCTAAACAAGTCAACTCGGTGGTAAAATCGAAATTATATTGAATCAGAGTTGAGTCGCGAGTCAACTTAGTAGACTCGGTGTTAAACTCAAAAAATTCGGTAGTAAACTCGATAGAATCTTATAATGGACTTAATATTTAGAAATTCCATATTATGTAGTATTTTTTAAATTGATAGATAAAGTTATTTTGAAATAGGTACATGTACTTCATTCATAAAGAATAAGGTTGTAATAATTATGTTATTAAGCAATATTAATTTATTTTTTATAAAATTATGAATTATAAACATATATTTACATACATTAAAGGGTATTTTTAATTATCTCTAAAATTTTACGATTTTATGATTCTGAGTTTACAACAACAACAACATACAACAACATATCCAGCTTTATCCCACTATGTGGGGTCGGCTACATGAATTCTAGACTTCCATGTATTTCTATCGTTTATGATTCTGAGTTTATGATTCAATTTTATAAACCCTCCTTCGATCTCACTATAAAATCTCAACTTTAACAACCTTAAGTATTGGCAATCTTCATAACCATTTTACACGGGTGCCCAAAAGTTTTTGTAATTTTTTTCTTGGTACTAATGAATTTTCCTAGCTGTATTATTTGAAGTGTTGGATGAATGTGTAGTTGGATGAATGTGTAGTTGAAATGGGTATGTTGTGAAAGAAAAAAGGTATTAGTGTAAACTAGATCAGAGCATTATAAGTTTATTTTCACTTGCTTTCTTTCCTGTTTATCTCTTAATGCTAGCACATAGTTATAAGAAATAAACCACATCAGAAATTAGTTTCATACTTATTCAGTTCAATTTAAAATTACAGAAGTCAGCAAGCTCGATATTATTAGAATCCAGTCAGATTTTTGTGAAGTTAAATTGCACTAACGATAAAATTATAATAGAAAAAACGATGTCTGAGAACTGCCAAAAACAGTTATCGCAACTCATTTTCTACACACAAGGACATCACCGCTAATGAAGATATGACAGATAACCACTAAGCCCTTTGCACATAATGATAGAAGCTCAGATGTTCAACATTTCATAGCTCAGAAACACATTGATGATTTCAAATGTTAGATGCTGCACAAAGCATAATTGATCAGCCATAAATTTAAGATATATAAACGTTATCAACCATTTTTTTTCTCCCCTTATTGTTTGGTTTAATCAAATTCCCTCATTTGTGTGGCAATACAAAGCCAATATAGATGTGCACTCCTCCAATTTAATTATCCACACTTCAATATCTTATTTCAATATGATATGACGGGTATAAGCATCAACAGCCACTTATCAAAAGATATATATATAAGCATTTACAGCCATTTCCCTAAATTTGCGCTTTATTAGCCATATGGCACAGTGCATCATATTAATTTCTATTTCAATATCTTTGTCACAACTGGTGGCTCGGGCTAGCTAGCTAACTTAGAATTAATCAATGGTAGCAGTAATGAAGTGAGAAAGAAAGGAAGGAAGAGAGAAAGAGCAGAGAGAAGCAGGGGAATAGCGAGAGAAAGAGAGAAATAGAGAGATTCTGATTGTTGAAGATATTCTCGTTAATGGACCCAAAGGGTTTAGGAGGGATACATATACCTCTTGACATGGACGGAGCCATAGAGGATTCCTTCCCCTAAGCGGTTATAACAACTGGTTTGTCCTATTCTAGCCCTTACATGTGGGCCTTCCCTGGAATATTCTCTAATAACAAACTATTACAGCTGGAAATTAAAACAACAGTCATAATAAGCAATAACAGAAATAAAGGAAACAATTACAGCATACAAAAGAAAGAAAAAACAGGAAGTAATCGCCGTGTGTGACAATCTTCAAAGTAAAATACTTATTCATATATAAACATTTGACTGTCCAGACGCAAACTACTTAATAAATAAAATAAACTCCAATCAAAAGTCTGAAGCAAACTAAATGCCCGAAAAATTTGCATGCACCAACCTAATTAATCATATAAGTTATTCAAGTAAATCACAAATGATATTTATGAATTATCCAATAAGTAAAATAAACTTGCATCAATAATCTTACACCAGTTAGGCTGCTTCAAAAGCCTAAGCATGCACAAACTTAATTAATCGTATAAGGTATTCAAGTCAATAACAAATGATATTTGCAGGGTTAACCAAGCCAGAGTGAACATCTTAAATAGGCTTGATTTGATTGTGTCAATACACATGCAGATGGTGCATATCTCCATGACACAGAAATCCAACAGAATCATAAAATATAAGGGACTAGAAAGGATTAAAAGTATTAAACACACCTCACGAATCTCCAGGGTGGGCATATGGGGTAAAAAGTCATTGCCGACAAAGAAACACATAAAGATGAAATCGTCAACAATACGCTCAAAATCAATCTCGAAAGGAACATTAGGAATCCTCATTTCATATTCCAAATACTCTCTAAGAGTCCAAATGTTGAGAAACTGCAAAATGTGAAAAACATTAGCAAACCAGGACCAAAAACAACCAATGGAAAGATAATTTCCTAAATGTTACTTTGTTTAATAAAACAAACCTGGTAAGGCTTTTTTGGCACAATAACAGCATCACCTTTCTCATCAAATTCTCCTGCTTTTCTCTTTGCCTTTCCTTCACAATCTGCTGCTAAATGGCCCACTTGACCACATATGAAACACTTGTCTTGTCCAGGAGTGAACACCACCTGACAAGTGAAGTGGGGTATACATGTTTTGCTCATAGAAAGTTAAGTGAAACAATAATACCTTAATTAAGCCCTATTGTGTTCCTAATTTTTGCCAAACATAAATATCATCATGAACAATCAGTCAGAAAAATAAATTATGGCTGAATAAAGTTAAAATCGCAGCTGACTTTCTTTATGACATTTTCCCTCCTGTATACTTATTCCGAGACATGACAACATTTTCCTTTAACTCAAAAATAAAAGAAACAAAATAAACATGCACAATGAGAATAAAACACAACAAAGACATTGAAGTTGTACAGCACTAACCTCCCTAAGTATTGAGAAGTGAACTTCATGTGTAGCTAAAGCCAACATGATTAGATCTGCATCCTGTTATGTGTCAACAGTTAAAAAGTTTAAACAATAGAAAGGAGTTAAAAGAGGATGCACAAACAGGAAAAACATATTCAAAAGATTAACAGGCATGCTTAAGAGAGAATGCTTACCAAACCATACAAGCAATGGCGTGTATTCGGGTCATAGCCAGGAAGATTCCTTTGAAGTCGAATGTATGACATAACTTTGTGTTCCCCTTCACCAGGAACATTTGCATCAGAAAGGATAACCTTCAAAACAACAGAATAATAAGCAAAACCTAGAGCATTCATACTTCAATATGGCACTTGTCAAAAGATATACACCATTACAGTGGCAAAAGAAGTAAAACACAATGGTGTAGAGCATTGACATAGGCAATACCTTAACGGATTTCCATCCAGGATCATTGTTAAGTCTAAGATGGATATAGTACTGCAAAGCTACGGACAAAACATCCATAAATTCAGTTCCAGGAGTGATAACATTAGAATCAAAAAGTTGTGATTCCTCCTTTGGGGGAAGATTTCTGCCTTCCCTCTCAAACTCCTGGCGCAACCTCTCTTCTTCAGCTGCCTATGAATTAAGAGGTCACAGAGTGAATCAACATGCTTGAGGTTTTACCATTTTAGGCAGTTGTACCAAGTAATACATGTAAAAGACACATTACCGCATCTGCTGCATCTTTAGCAGCTCTAAAACGTCTAGATCGTTGTTGATTCATTTTTGCTCTCGGGGCAACACCATCTGCCATACATCTATAGTTGATCAGTATTACACAACAAATATGAACTTCTGTAAACTCACAGTTCAGAGATAAGGTATTTTTCAACCTTGTTACCCACCAATAGCCATATATAGTAGCTTTCGGGGCCGCACCATCACGAAAAGTCTATCTATGTAGTCAAATATGCACTGAAACACCTCATCAAAAGTGGTAGGAGATGGCTGCAAGGTTAAAAAGGACATTGAAGCATGTTTCTCCATTTCTAGTCTTAAAAATAAACTAGAAATTAAAGAAAACAGAAAACTATCCATGTAATCAAAACACACATATATTAGCTAAAAAATAAAACAAAAAAAACATAGAAGCACTTTAAATTATAACAATCTGATAACAGAAAATGGGGAGTCATAACATAAGCAACAATAACTACACCCCCAGAGGGTCAAGGAGACCTCTCTTCTTGTTTGCCGCCACAAATGGGGGAAGGGAGGGAAGAAATTTCTGAAACTTTCAAATGCATTACCTCATTGGCTGCCCTGTAGCATGCTGAAGTACCAACAACAACAACCATAAGCCTTAATCCTACCAGGTGGGGCCAGCTAAACGTCTCTAGACCTCCAACCATCTCTATCAATAATCAAATCCTTTGTAAGGCCGCTACATTGTATGTCATGACTAGGGATTTCCAACCAAATTTGCTTTAGTCTTCCTCCTCCTTTTTTTGTCACAAATTGCCTTCATTTCATCCACTTGCCTCGATGATGAGGAATAGGGATTATTAAATTTTAATGCGTGATATTAAGATTTAGCTTTTATTAGGATTTAGAATTTATATTTAGATCTAAGATTTTATCTTCTGTTTATATTGTTAAGATAACTGTAGTTAGAATAATTGTGTTTTAGTTAGGAATTCAGCTGCAAGTAGGCTTATAATGTAATCAAAAATTTATACTTTTGATAGATATTAAATACAATTGATGACTCTCTCCCTAAATTCCATATCTTCTATCTCTTTTGGGACTATCTCCCTAAATTCCATATCTTCCCTCTATCTCTTTTTGGGTCTTCTTATCTTCTCAAGCTTCTTCTTCACTTCTTTTCTTTTCTAATTCTTCTTCTTCAACCTTTCTCTATTCTTTTGTTGTTCCACAATGAAGAAGAAGAAAGAGAAAAAGAAGTTAGAGAATATAAGAATCCAAGCAAGAAAGAGAGAGAACTCGAGAAGGGAAAATCATCGACTGTATTCAATATCAATCAAAAGCATAAATGTCTAATTGCGTCATTTTTATATGCAGAAATCCTTACTAAAAGATAATTACTCTAACTACAATTATTTTAGCAAAATAAACAAAAACATAAAATCTAAAATCCAAATCTAAAAGCTAAATTCCAAATTCCAAATTCAAGTAAAGCCTAAATCCTAATATCAAACATTTAAGGCAAAAAGTCACTTTTCATATATAAACTTACAAGGTTTAATCAATTTCATCCATTAACTTTGTTTCTTTGTCAATTTCATGCATGACCTACAATTTTGGTCAATTTCATACAAATGGCAAGGAGGTAAACAGAATCCCTCTTTTCTTTGTCAATGACTAACAAAAATTAATCAATAGTTCCAAAAAAGATTATTGAATAATTAAAAGAAAAAATGCAAAACAGAGCAAAAAAAACATGTCAATGTTGCCCTCATCATCATCTCTCCCTCTATGTGATTTGAGCAACCGATCACCCACATGACACTACAATTCCCAAAGTCTCTTTCAGATGCTAATGATTGTTCATTTTAGCTATTTTCTCACTTCGCCAATATTGAAACCAATTGCTTGATGTAACTATTCACAAAATCTGTGTCGTTTATTATGCATTTTGTTCCTCTTATCTATATGCACACCGAATGGATGATGACATGACTCATTCAATCTGGATTAATTGTGTGTTATTTTACTCCCACTATTTGTTTAAAATTTAATTGTTTGACTCAATTCGTTGTTGAATATGCCTTGCTCTTGACCTTCTAAGATGCATGCCTTGTTGCATGCTTGGTTGAGAGAGACGACACCCAAATCACAGAGGGAGAGATGATGATGGAAGGCAAGGGCGACACTGACTTGTGTTTTTTCTTCCTCTTTTCACATCTTTTCCATTAATTATTTAGTATTTCTTTTTTTTTCTAATCATTAATTAATTTCTGCTAGTAATTTGACAGAGAAAAGAGGGATTTTGTCTGCCTCCTTGCCATTTGTATGAAATTGACCCCCCCCCCCAAAAAAAAAAAAAAAATCATGTATGAAATTGACCAAACCATGTAAGTTCATGTATGAAAAGTGACCTTTTGCCAACATTAAAATTTAATAATCCTAATTTGTCATCAAACATCCTCCATAATCTCCCATTCCTTTCGAACTAATGTCAAAGTATAACAAAAAAAACAACAAGAGTTCATAATTGAACAATGACAAGTGAACTACACATCTAAAACTATACATGATACACTGGAAATGACCTTAACTTGTTTTAGTTAATCTATCTCTGTTAGGCCCCCAGTTCACTTGACTTATCAAAGAAGGTCCAAGGGGCAGCGATTAGGGGCAGAAGTGTAAATAAGCTGGCCAGCACAACAGCCAGCCATGTGCGTAAGGGGTAGAGTGGGGAATAGCTGGTGTAAAGACCCACTATCCCCGATAGAAATCCAAACAACAATCAAATATCAATAGCTATCAAACTTTCCAGCCAAGAACAAGAACACCCAGGGCATTCAAGAGGCCCTCTCTCTCCCTAATTCTCTTCCAGAAAACAGCATATCCCCTCTCTCTACCCCCCCCCACCCCATACATATTCCTCCTCTACACCTTAACCAAATTCTGTTTTGCAATAGCTGGGTTGTTACACCAGCTATTCCCCACTCTACCCCTTACGCACATGGCTGGCTGTTATGCCGGCCAGCTTATTTACACTTCTGCCCCTAATCGCTGCCCCTTGGACATTCTTTGATAAGTCAAGTGAACCGGGGGCCTAACAATCTCCAATCAGCAAAAAAGGGCCTCAAGAAAGTCTGAAGTTCCTCTGTCTCTTGGTATATCAATAAGACAATAACTATATTCTTCTTTACCTTTACTCCTTCAAGCATTCAGTACATGATATAGTAACAACAAAGACACCATTATCATGCCTAGACCTCAATCATTCCAGAAATACCAAAACCAAATAAATGTAAATCAGTTGGAAACAGACAACAGTTAGGTCTCGACTATCTGGCCTGTCAGGACAGGACCTTGGTCCTGACAAAGAAATTTCTCCCCTTAAGAGGGAAATTAGGGCTAGGAAGAAGGAAGAAGCGGGAAAGAACAAGAGAGAGAGAGAGAGACAGGGAGTTGCAAGAGAGAGAAAAGAGTATCAGTTTTGGTTATGAAATTCGTTAGTTCTCTTATTGAATTGGGAGCTCTTTATAGCCCCTTTCCCGCCCATCCTTGGTGGTTACAACCCTTAACAGTCTGACAGTTACATCCCCCAACAGGCTAACAGCTTACTACACCCTCCTAACCGCCTACTAACCGCTTTAGCTGCCTATTGTTACAATATACAGCACTTACCCGCCTACTGTTACAACCATAGGAAACAAAATACAAATTTACCCCTGGTTCCATGTAGGATCCTGACATGGCCCTTCTTTTTTCTCATGCCATATCTTCTAATTAGCATCTTATCCCTTGCATAAGACAAAAATTAAATCTGACCTTCATTTCATTTTTTTTTTTTTCCAGCTCAGGTCCCGCCTGCACATTGTTTTTTTCTTTTTTCTTTTTTTTTTTTTTTTTTTTGGGGGGGGGGGTGGTTCCTTTAGTTTAAGACAGATTATATACATGTTTATAGATGGTTGCAAATAGTAAACAAAAGGGTTAAAGCAAATGGCATATCTATGTCTTCCAAAGGCACAAGATCCTATGCAAAATTCATAACCACAAATTCACCTAAATTGCATTTTTGTAAATAGCCAGGGCCAAAAGAAAAAATCTTTTCTCACCTATAAGACAAAACAATAACATTCAAGTTTACAACAGCTGTATAATATCATCCAACATGCTGTCCAACTGATAAAAATATAATAAAACAAAAGAAAAAACTTCATCAAACAAGAAGTTCATCGGGCAGCTGCCCGAGAAGCACCATGCAAACTTCATTTTTCTTAAAGGTACATAGGATTATTTAAGAACTGAGAAGCCAGTCACTTTTTAAGGCAACTAAAAATAAAAGAAAAGCTTTAAAGAGACAAAGCCTGCATAACGTACTTGCATCATCTGATCACCTAAAACTTTACCAAAGATTCAAAAAATGCTCTAACCCAAAACAAAAGGAAAATCATAATGTCTCCCGTGAGAAAAGCAGAATTTTCAAAAGCTCTCCTTTCTTTTTTTTTCTCCCTCCAAATATTGCACATATACAAGAAGTAAAGAAACCAAAAAATCTCATGTACTTAATAGGACAAGCCCAACACCAAGTACAGACTCAACCCATCCCCAACAAGTAGGGACTCTAATTCCTGAACCCATTGATTCCAACGCTCATTGAAATTCCACAAACTTATGCAACATGTACAATCCCCTAAGCAACTTTTCCAAACTTGCGCAGACAAAAGATAAAGTCCAGTAATCAATTGCAAGTTGACTGAGACCCTTGCTATCACCGCCCGCCCCGCCTGGGGAGAGACTGGAATTTGGAAGAATCACATGATTACTACACCACATCCAGTTCAGATTAGCACCATTCTAAGTGAAAATTTTCAATCAACTTTGGCCAAGGTGATTAAAAAAGCTCAGAAAAAGAAAATAACCTGCCTTTTCCTTCTAAAAGCTACATTTAGTCCTCGTTTGTGCTATAACCATCTAGTACTCTTTTTTCCTTCAATTGGATTCAAAACCCTCGTTCACATTACTCAATTTAAACTTTTTCCTTCAATGGTGCAAGCTCCTTAATTGAACTTACAGTTGTCTTTCAGCTGTGGGTAATAGAATATAAATCCTTGACAAAAATATGTTTTGAGTCATGAATCTTCGCAAATAAAAAGGTAGGAAAAAAATCAAAAAGCACAAAAAAACCTTCCACCCCATCAAGTTTTCAAGAGGAAACAGTCTGGGCTCTAGGACGGAAGCCAATAAGAGAAAAGCTACCTCCATGCGCGCAATTTAAGTTGCCTTCCAGTAACATAAACCCAATTTTTCCCTGAATTATTTTAGTAAATTTTCTATTTCTGCAATCCGCTGGTTCAAATCTCCCTTCCACGTTAATTTATTTGAACCACCACGAAGCTAACACAGTCCACAACCGCACCAAATTTTTCTATTTCACAACAACACGCACACACAACTAATACAGCCACCTAGAATTAATCAAACTAACAACAATACAAAATGGACAGAAAAGACACTTACCCGGTCTTCAGGATGAAAACAGGGGTGTATAATCCCGTTCATGTCCAGATACAGGTTGTCGAATTCGAGGTTGTTAGGGTTCGGCTTGCTGGTATCGACCGGAATTTTGACACCTTCAATGACCACAGGCTCTTCCTCGATTACATCCACCACCACCATCGGATACTTCTCCGCCAGCCACCGGTAGAACGCCGGGACACCCATTGCAGAAATCTCTCGCCGATCTCTACCCTTGTTCACTCAGATCTCTCGCGAATCCAAACAAACAATATACAGGTACCAAATCCACGTACAAACCTGTAATTAAACAGACGACGAGGAAATTGAAAAGTAAACCCTAACCCTAACGAAAACTCGGGAATATACTTTCAGAGAGAGAGGGAGGGGGGGGGGGGCGGAGAAAGTATCCGAATAAAAGAAGCCGCGATACGACATTGGGAGCGAGCTGACTCGCTAGCAGAACTAGGGCACGGAATTACATATATGGACGGAAATGCCCCGCCTGATTTTAAGGGAAATTATAGGAATGGGTTGAGTTTCGAGTGTGAATTGGGGTTGTTTATGTCTTTATACACGGTGCGTAGGTTTGAGTTTGACCATTGAGCCGGGTTTCATCTTGCACGCGGACGATTCCATCAACGGATAATTTTAGATATTTCTGAGCTCCGTAACGTCCGTTCAAACGGCGGATCTACCCGTTGCGGCATGGGCCCGTTGATGAGCCTTACTATGCCCGAAGCCCAATATCCATAGGGTTGGATCAAACTAAGTTCCCGTTCTGATGTCCTAAGAATCATTTAAATATATTTTTAGTTATAAAATTATTTTTAAAATAAGTAATTTAATGTTTACAAAATCATCTCAAATTTGTTCCAAAAAAAACCTCCCCCATCATTGGCTTGGCCTAAAAGACTAAAAGCGACAATACTTCAAAGGTTTTAAAAGTAACAATGGCATTTCGACATATAAATTTTATCACACTACCTTATAAATTTTTTTCTCTTTTCTCCTTTATTTCTCCACACAGTCATTTATTTCTCCCATTTTCTCACATCAACAAAGATGATGGTATAGTATTGATGAGTTCTTTTTTATATTATATTGTTTTGATATTTTTGTTTTCTCCCTTTTAATACACTAAACTCAAAGGAGATTTATCATTTTTTGTCTCTAACAAGAAGCTAGGATTGCTTAATATGTTAATTTGTCTATTTGCCTTCTCTTTCAATTCTCCACTAACTCACAATAGATGTAAACCAACATCAATTGAGTATACTGCACCCATTGATGGTGGTAATAATCAACCGAGTATTATTAGTCTTCTTTTTTTTTTCTCTCTTTCCATACTCTTAAATTTCATAGAACTCAACGATAATGATGGTAGTCAATTAAGGAATTAGAATGACAACAAGGATAAAGGAGAGAGAAATCAAAAGTAAAATAATTATTTTATCTCTTTTTTTATAATATGAAATGGGAGGTCTTTATTTTTTTAAAATACGAAAGATATTTTCTATAATTAGAATAAATTTCAATTATGACTATTGAGATATATTCAAAATGCTTTTTTTATCGACTCAAAATATTTTTATTGTTAATATAAAATGTTCTGAAAATGGGATAAGAGTATTGAACTATAAAGAGGATAGCTTTACAGTTCAGTGGTTAGATTAGAATATATGTTTATAAAATAAATATTTATTAATTACAATTATTATATAAAACTTTGAAAAAAATTATCATATAACGTTTATTAGATTAAAAGCATATTAAGTTACAATAATTATTCTACAATTACAAAATTTATACAACAGTATCGACCAAAATTTATGATAAAAATCAAATAAAACTCTTGGTCAAATATTTAAATTAAAAATATAAATTTAAACAAAAAATGACCTATATGTTATCAAAATAATATATGATATTCAAAATAGTAGGCAACTAATTTTAAATATCTCAAATTATTATTATATTTTTAATATTTACAAATAAAAGATAAAATTAAAAATTAAAAATTAAATTAAAAAATAGTTCAATTAGGTCACCGATCCAACTACAGTTCTTGTAAGTAATCGATCCATCTTTTAACAAGTAATTTTTTATTGAGGATCATTTTATTAAAATAGTTTTATTTTTTTTTATGGTTCATAACAAATGTTTCAATTTTTCACCACTTGAATGAGTTGACCAACTGATTTGTTTTTCTTCCGTACGAGCTATTTTGAAGCCAAATTGTTGAATATTTAAATAGTTGAATCGTAATTTAATACAACGTTAAACATAACTAAAATAGGATATATTTACTATTGAATAAAATTTTATATAATTTGATATGGTATTGAATGGCGGTTACAAAGTCGAATATTGGATCAAAACTGATATCAGATGGCAATATTTTCTTCGCATTATTTTTTAGATAGATAGCCATTCAATAGAACAAATATATAATACATAGGACGTACAAAATCTAAACTTAAAATTATTATTTAAAATAGTGAAGAATATGAGATATAGCTATAAATAAAATATTGATCTAATAATCCTATCATATGGCTAATTAATTAGATAATAACCTATAGTTCATTTTAAGCCAAATTTAAATTCAAAAAAATCAATGTATGCATCTACTGACAATTAGTTAGACCATTATCAATAATGAAAATATCTTACACGTCTCATACAAAACAATCAAATATGTTATTAACTTGTTTTTAATAAAATAAAATTATTAACAATTAATAGTAGCTCACACAAAATATTTCTAACATAAATTACATTATTAATTTTATTTTATATTTCGTAACAAGCTAACACTATATTTTAATTTTTCTCATCACATTTATTAATTTTTAATGTTTATTATAATTTATTTATCAAATTTCGTTAATAAAAATGATGGGATATAAATTTAAAAAACACTTACTAATATATACCATATTAGTTTTATTAGCAAATTTTGACCCAAAAAAAAAATGAAAGAAAAACGACTTTAACTTAAACTAAATTGGACCTTTCAAACTAATCCAATATAATTTTTTAGTATGAACTGCAATTTAAGTACTCATACACATACTTAAATTTTATCTTTAATTTATTAAAAAATAATTGTTATTGACAATGTATAATAATAAATTTATTTGTAGTATAAGAGTGTCTCAATTAGGATTTGCGAGTGACCTGCAAGGAAATAATTGGTTAGGGGTAGGCAATTTTCTGTGTAGGACCTCTATTGCTTAAGTAAGTGTATGAATGAGTGTATATAATGCAAATAAAGAATTAAGGGTGAGCATTCAGTTATAACTGAATCAAATCACCCAATTTTAGCTAATTGAATTGAACCGAACTTAAGGATTTAACCGAATTGACATGATAAAACCAGAATAACTGAAACCGAACTAATTGAATATAAACACATAACCCAAAAATCAGACCGCATATAAACAAAAAACCAATTTAATCGACACACATCTTTCAAACCAATTTAACCAACTACACTTAGAGTAAGAGTATATATTTCTAAAGCTAGTCACACATCTATCAAAGAGAAACAATCAATCCATCACCACCCCTTCTAAACTCAAAACTAATATTATAATTTTAACATATTTTCAACAAAAACCTATGGCACACATCTTCCAAGTATCAAATATAGAGGAAATTGAAAAATATTATAACTATTAAACGAAAAATTTAGATCTCATGTACAATTCACACTTCCATTTATTATAAAAATTATATAAATGCCTTTGATCTAGGAGTACATATGAAATTATATCATATGGACTTTTATTAGATTAATTGGCTAGTGTAATTTCAGTTATTGCAGTGATATATAAGATGAATTAGAACAATGAGTCATTAAAGGCTAAATTTCTAGTGGAAGGGAGTTGAGCATTTGCACATGCAACCAAAACAATAAATTTCTAGGAAGGAATTGGCTCTCTAGAAGAGATAGCTTATGAGAAGTAAAGCAAGTATATGGAAGTAACGTCCAGAAATAATAGAACATGAACAGGATAAGAAGTCTCCATTTCATTGTTTTATGTCCATGCTATATATATTTCCATCTCATATTACTTTTCCTAATTACATACCCCATTTATCTCCAAATGTCTATTCCATTTTACTTGTTGTTGCAAAAAATACAACGATAGAAACTTAGTTGAAGCGAGGGAAATCGTCGTCTGAAACCGAGTGAGATGTTGGTCACCGAAAGTACAACCACTGAAAGGGCTCTTTCGGATAGAAGGCTTCGCGAGAGAAGAAAGCTGCGAAAGGGCTGAGAAAGCCTTATGGATGGGGCCTTTCAGAAAAGAAACATCTATTTGAAAGGTATGACTAGCCCGGCGCCTGGATTTGGTAGATAGCTCTCGGAGGGGGTATGAACACCCATCAAAGAGGAATCAATCGACTTCCAGAAAAAGAATGATTCTATTTTGGGAAGGTGCTTCAAGGGTCTTGGAGAGAACAAGGGCTCTCTCAGAAGGACAATGACGACTTGGGCTCAGCTTCCAAAAGAACTGCAACATTGGACAAATATTAGAAAGCTTGCATGAATGATCTCCCGCAAAGACCCTCCGACGAACAAGTCAATACGGGAAAAAGAAAAACTCGTTAAAAGAAATGTAAATTGTAAGAACCCATATTTTCGTGAGAATACCACGTAATTTAATCAAGTTTAATATGCCAAAAAATTGGTTTGATAGTAGTTATCAGTATTGAATCGACTGCATGGAATGCCTTAGAGTGAAATTGTCTAAGGAATATAGTCTCGATGAGCGTTTCGAGATAAAATTTATGGTATCAAAAGAAATCGAACCAGGAATGATTTTCGATATAGCTAAAATGCAGCTACCATTTAGACTGCAGAACTGAATTATCGTATGGGACTTTCGGGAAGTCAACGAAAACTTGAGTGAGTTTCGGTTTTTCGTAATGAGTAACCCTTAAGTGGTTTCGGGATGAAACGATAGCCCGGTGAGAACACTGGGGCAAAATCGTCCTTTTAAACTAAGCTTTGAATTATTAATTTTAGATTTTCAGTATCGGAATGCAATCTAATTAAGTATTTGAGGCTGTAATTGCAATTAAGGAATTGTCCTAATGAATTTAGGATGAAATGTGAGATTTAAATGTATAAATTAGTGTAATATATAATTATATATATGTATATATATGTATGCGCGTATATGAGGCCATTAACAACCATTTCTCTATAACTTTAAACCCATGCTCTACATCTTCAAGCCATACCCTACAAGATTGAAGTCACGCCTCTGCAGGTTTTGAAAGACTTTGCACGCAAAGAGGGATGCCCAAGTAATAAGGAGAGGGGTGGAATTTGGTTATAAATAGGATAGCAGAATGAAGGAAGAGGCAGCAAGCTTTGGCCGAGAGAGAGGCAGAGAGAGCTCGTGAGATCAAGAGAGAGAAGGAGGGGGAAGAGAGATTGAGAGAGAGAGCTTGGGAGAGAAAATGAAATCGAGAGGGTGAGATGGGGTGGCCATAGCAGTGGCTGGTCAGCAAGCGAAGGGCAGCTAGCGACGATGCAATGATGGAGGCATGTTGCGACGATGATCGACGGTCGACAAGGCAGAAGGCGGCCAAAGCTGGCCACACAAGGGTGGTGGCCATGGCTGCAAGCCGCTGCATGATTAGTAGTTAATTTTGTAAAATTTTTGTTATAATTATAACCCCCATTTTGATTTTAAATTGGTTTAATTGAATAATTATGTGTAATATATATCTATATATATAATATATAATATATTATAATAAACATGTAAATATAATACATATATATACTCAATGAAATGCATGCATGGATTATCTATATAATATATAAGCATATAATATCCCATATAATATATCATATCAATATATATATAATATAATAGATGATTTATTAATAAATTGCTTATTTATAGGTATGAAGAAGGTGGACTTGGAAGCCCATGAAGAAAAAAAGAATTCAAGCCCTCAAGCCCATGGAGAATTAAAGTCCATGAAAAGAATTAAAGCCCATGAAGAATTAAAACCCAACTTGAGCATCCCATGAAAGATATCATTTGAAGAAGGCCCAAGGATTATTTTTAATCCTAATGAAGATTAAAAATCAATTTATAGAAATCTATTTTTATTTTTTATGTGAGTGCTTTATTAAGTGTGTCTTTTAGCTAAAATCCATTTAACTATTAGTTGTGTATTATAACTAAAATCCATTTAACTTTATGAGTACTTTATTAGGTATGTATTTTAGCTAAAATCCATTTAACTTTAATTATGTATTATAGCTAAAATCCATTTAACTTTAAGTGTGTGAGTGCCCATTAGATATAATTATGTCTAGTTGAATAATTGAAAATTATGTGGTTTGTATTGCATCTTATGGCCTATAAATAGGTTACTTGATTGCATTTGTAAGGGTGATTATTATTCTTGAATCAAAGCTTAGTTGTTTTCTTATATTTTCTCTTTGAGAATTGTTCTTATTCTCTTTTCTTTTCTCTCTTATTTTCTCTTATAATCTTACTTCTTCTCTTTCTTCTTTTAAATTCTTATGTCATTTATTGTTACTTAATTATCCACCGCCTAAATGGCCGGTTAATTTATGCCTTTAAATTTCTGTAATTTTAATTATTGTCTTTTTATTATTCACCGCCTAAATGGCCGGTTAGTTTATGCTATTTTAATTCCTGTCATTTAAATTCTGTCATTTAAATTACGCCATTTAAATTCCTGTTAATTAATTTACAAATAAAGATGAGTAGCTAAACCCAATCTTGGGTTAAGGCAAGAACAGTGTCCAACGCCAATGATTCCCAAAGAAAGCTACGCTTTAAATGAGTGATATTAATTTAAATTTCAATATGAGTGTGTATTTTTAAATTAAGAAATCACTAGGTTTGGATTGGAGCGTAAGCCTAACTTAGAGCTTTCATGCCACATATGAGAGTTACTAGAACTGGAAACGCTATCATACCCAAACCCGGATGATTAATTTAGTTGTTTTGTATATTAATTGTAATTGGATTTATAGTAGTTGCTTAAACTAGAATCTCACATATCATGTATGGGGATTGCTTAAACTAGAACTATCATCATCTCTAATTGCATTTAATAACAAACCCTCATATTTGAAATTAAATTAATATTGCTAAACTCTTCTGCTAAAAATTGGGAATCAACGGGTTGGTGCTGAAATTGTCTTAACTCAAGTATCGTCCAATTTCATATTCTCACATTCAGTGTTTATTTAATTTTTGTCTTACTTTATTTCCTAGCACCTGTTATTTGAAAATCCATAAAAAAATTCATGTTTCCAATTCATCCAAATGTGTGTGTGTGTTTGTGACATTCTTTTTCTTTTGCCATAAATAAATCTCTCAGTGGACGACCTGGACTCATCCAGAAAATATAAATTTAAATTTGGACTACAACTGCACTCGTACACTGACGAGTATAAACCTCTCACCAAAATAAAGAAAAAAAATATAAAAGTTTTAATGTGTTTTTATTGTGTTTTAATTACAGGGTGAGAGTGCAGCCAAATTTTGGCGCCGTTGCCGGGGGAGATTGAGGCAAAAACAAAAAGAAAAAAAATTATAAATTAAAAAAATTAAAAAAAAATAAATAGCAAAAAAAATAAAAAATATATATATTTAGATAACTATTAGTTACTAAACAGAGCAAGAGACTACGATCAGGTATGATTATTGAACCATTAATTGATTCATTAACATCATTATCTGTCGTTGAATTGTCATTTTCATATTCTATATGTCTCAGTATTTTAGCATTTCTATGCCTTCTAATGCATTTGGCCATCTCGAGCCCAGTGAGGAGAGATTTTCTTTTAACCAGAATCAGAGAGAGAATTATTATTTGTCGGGCTACGACCCAGATCTTTACACTGATTTTCCCAATTCCTATGACCATTGGAATTATCCTTGGAGTGATGACTCTTTGTTCCAATCTCATGAACCTTTCTCTCCAGTGTCTCACCAATTCGAGTTAGAACAAGGGGTTAGATTTGATACTTATCAACCTCAGGATGAAAATTTTTTAGTGGACACCCTTCAAGAGTTTATGCAAGGTCAAATGAGTCTTATTACACAAGTGACCGAATTTCAAGACCAAACCTCTAAAGCCTTAGGTGATATTCTAGATCAGTTGACCTTGTTAACACAAACCTTGAGCGTAAGTGAGCTTGACGAATTTCCAACCCAACCCAATCAAAATTCCATAAGTCATGAGTCAGTCCAACCAACACCCATTCCTAAGAGTGATGACCCAATTGAGAGACCCGATGACCCAAGGATGGTATACCCTGCCATAGAAGAAAAATTGGACCAAAAAGAAACAAGTTTAGAAGAAAAAGCTCGAGAGGAAGAAGAGGATAGAAACCAAGAGCCAAAATGTAAAGATATCATAGGTTTATCCACATTTAAACCTAAATTTCTATCTCTTAGGCTAGTCTATATTATTGGGGATCAAATTAAACCAAACATGTGTGAGGAAATTAATGTGTCGTGCTCTGATGTAATAAAACCAACACCTCCGGATGATATATTTTCAAAATATGTATGTGCATTCATGAGAAAACTCAATTTACATAATTTTGAAAATAACTTTAAAAGTGGTGTAATGAATGGGAGTTATTATACGATTAGGTGGGCAACTACTCATCTGATCCTTAACTGGAAAAAAAGAAAAAAAAAATAAAAAAATCTAAAAAATAAAATAAAAAAAATTATTTTTTTAATAAATATATATTTAAACCAAAAAAAAAAACAAAAGATATATAAAAAATATATATAAATATATATTGTTCCTTTTCTGCATTACTTAATTAATTTTGACTAAAATAGTGTTTCTTTGTGTGCAGTCTAAACAAAATTTTTGCATACGAGTTTATACATTGAAGACCGCCAGGTATCCCTATCTTCTATCCTTTTATTGCTGGTTGAGGACAATGTGCAATTCAAGTTGGGGGGTAAGGTGTACTTAGGAATTGATTTATTGATATTGATCTATTGTGCAAATAATTTTGTTTGACTCGATAATATTAACTTGTGTGGTATACATACTTTTATTGAACCCCTTAAAAAAATTTAATTTAAAAAAAAAAAACAACAACAACAATTTTTTTTTTTAAAAATAAAATAAAAAAAATTCAAAAAATAGGGAGACAGAATTGACGTTGGGGGTAGCCACTTTTCTTGAGCAATGTAATCACACTGCCCTATAAAAAAAGAGACACACTGCCAAATGTTGAAAAAAGAGGCACCAAGCGTTGAAAAAACGTCGAACGTTGAAAAATGAGACGCTAGACGACACTAAGCCTGACAGTGCAATTATGGCATGCCTCGATCCGAGTGTGGAATAGTGATACCCATTGCTCTATAAGAGACTCTATATCTGTATGAGGCAAGCCACCCTTCTTGAGCTCAATCATATCTCCTTTGTGTTATTCTCCGATCAGGTACTCTCATCCCTTTTGTAAAGTTTATAGTTCTTTATTTATTTATTTATTTATTTTTTCTTCTTATTAGAGTTTTCTTTAAAAAAAAAAAATGGATCTTCAGCTTTCAAAAATTCGCAAGTACTATCCATCTCTCCCAATGAATGATTTGAAAAAAAATTATACTGGTAGGTGTGTAAGACTTGGGACATTGATGCGTAATAACATCCCTGACGATGTTCGTTGGCTGATCGAAGCAAAAGTTCGATTAGCTGGCGAAGCTTCACCTAATTTTAAGCACTTTCCAGGTTTGGGGAAGAGTAGTTTTGCGAAAAAACGAAGAGCAAAAAGAGTGAATGGTTGTTATAAATGTGCTCGTTGGACCTGTAACACACGATGCAAATCTGTGGGGTTTACATCCGTAAATCGAGAAGATAAAATTAGTTTCATAAAGGATGGACTGAGTAAGGAGTCTTTGGATGATATCCGATTGACTCTTGAGACGCATCCATGTGGAATAGTGCAAAGAGAACTTCTTGTTTTATGGGACCAGTTCATAAGTGACAACCAACGCTACAGTCTTGGGAATCTGACTAAAAACGACCATGTTTGCCAATCTATAAGAAAATTGGATGGGAAGCCTATCCCCACTTCATAGAAAGTGTTTAAGCCGTTTCGGGACGTAAAACCAGAGGAAGATGTGAGCCACAATCACAACTATTTGTACATACGCATGATTTTTGTTTATATTTATTTCTTGTTAAATTGTTGTATAGCTACTTTTGATCGCCAAACCTTTTTTCAGGGCATACAAAGAAACATAAATGGAAGGTCAGTCAGTTCGTCGAATCAAGACCATATGTGTACTATGTGGCTCTCAACTTGGGAGCGATAGTTGTTACGCACTTGCAGCAAGCGAACTTGGCTTAAAATTAGGAGAGAAAAAAATTAATTTGGTATATAGAGGGGGAAGTCGTGGATTGAATGGTTGTGTTTCACAAGCTGCATGTCTTGAAAAATCATATGTGTTAGGTGTAATGCCAATCCCTTGGGCTGAACCACATATTTCCGGGATTACACGCGGTCAACTTATAGAAACGAATTCTATGTCTGAGCGCATGGCTTGTAAGATTTATCAGTCAGACGCCTTCATTGCTTTACTAGGAGGTTTTGGTACACTTGAAGAAATCTTCTGTATAATCTCCTGGGCCAAAAGCGATCTACATGCCAAACCCATTGGACTCTTAAATGTTAACCATTTTTTTGATGGGTTGCTCTCTTTTCTTGATCAGGCTGTGGATCAAAAGTTCATTTCTCTTTCAGCAAGAAAGATTCTCATTTCTGCATCTACCATTGAGGAGCTGCTAGAGAAATTACATGCTTATGTTCCACAGCACGATCCTTATGAGCCTCGGATAGACTGGTCTAAGGCAATCAGAAACAAACGTAAAAAATGTCCGATTAATTTAGATTTATCATTGTAAGGAGTACTCTTTG
This sequence comes from Diospyros kaki, assembly GCA_036245055.1. Classification (NCBI taxonomy): domain Eukaryota; kingdom Viridiplantae; phylum Streptophyta; class Magnoliopsida; order Ericales; family Ebenaceae; genus Diospyros; species Diospyros kaki. Next base: position 45,221,121 of record BSEG01000005.1, read on the forward strand.
TTAAGATGGCTGAGTAAGGAGTACTTTTTGTACTCTTGAGACCCATCTAATTATTGTACAACTTGCAGGATTTTTCTTTTCTTGTGTTCCTAAAAAAAAAAAAAAGGCTATGAAATGTTGTTAGGTAAGTCTATGATAAGATGGCTGAGTAAGGAGTACTTTTGTACTCTTGAGACGCATCTAGTTATTGTACAACTTGCATGAAATTTCTTTTCTTGTGTTCTTAAAAAAAAAAAATTGTGGAATGTTGTTAGGCAAAGTCTTTGATAAAATGGCTGAGTAAGGAGTATTTTTGTACTCTTGAGACGCATTTTGTTTATCTTATGACTTGCATGCAATTTTTATTTTGGTATGAAAATATAAATATATAACTATATGGTATGCTCATTTGTTTGTTTGAGTTTTAGCAGTTCACAGTAAATCTATGGACTTGTGGAGTTACAGGTATTCCTAACAACCCTATTTTATTACTGCAATTCAAGTTGATGTAAGGTCTAGTTATGAATTATCTGGTTCATGATTAACTATGAATTTGCTATTGTATGCTTGTAGTTTTGTGTGAATTGATTATCTTTATCTGTTTTTATTAAAAAAAAAAAAATTTGTGTGTTTTAAATAATGTTATTCCTAAAGCTTTGAAATTATACACTAATAGCTGGTTAAGTTTGCAATACGGAACATGAATGCATTGATTTCTTATTTGAAAACGTATATGCATTAAAACAAGTAATTTGCATTCATCGGGTATTCAAAATTTAAAATTGGTTATTGGTCATAATGTCAAAGGTAACAGTAATTAGCTGATTAATACATTGTATGATCCCTCAATAGAAGTGGAGACTATTACCCAAGTGAGTGTTTGAGCCTAATAACCGTTAATTCTGATTGAAATAACACTTACTCTAAATATGCTTTATTGTTTATCTCATATTTTCAATGGTTTCAAAACATCAATTTGCTTTGAATGCCTAGTATGATAGCTGATGAATTTGACTGGTTTCAAATTCTGAATTAGATGACTGAGTAACATTGTTTTGAAGCATGATAAGGGAATCAATTTCTTTCATTTTGGGCCAATTAACATTTTCTTTCTTTACATTAACCTCCCTTGCTAGCCCATTGAGCCAATTGTAGTATAATTTTTTTTCGTTACCCTCGTTTAACCCATAACCATATGAATTTTGTCCAACCTGGTGTGTTTATGGGAATTAGTCTGTCTAGCTACTTTCATACTTATTATAAAAAAAAAAAGAAAAAAAAAGAAGAAAAAAAAAAAAGAAAAAAAGTGAAAAAGAAAAAAAAAAGAATTGTCTTAGCTATTCAGCACAAGTGTTTTAAAATAAATGCTGAAAAAAAAAATATGTCCAGTTTGATATTAGTGTTAAAAAAAAAAAAAATCTCAACACACCATTTGCACACTTTACCATTTTATTTGACAACTAGTATTAACCTCATAGCCTCATTTCAACCCGGTCTGGTCCCTCTTGATACTATAAAACATGTGATCTCAAAATTCGAGTTTGGAGTAGGGAATCATGTTTAAATTCAGAAGTTACTCATCTAGAGCATTATTCCAGTCATGAAGCTATGTCATCTTCCCTTTTTTTTTATGAAAATACGTTTCTTGTATTTGGGATGACACCGAATTTTGAACTTGTTCTACATTTACTCTTATAACGGTGCACCCCACTGTGTGTACACCTGAGGAATCATTTTTATTGGAGGGAAAATCCATAGTAAGGTTTAAAGTCAAAACTTTGAGGGAGTAATTCTGTGTGTTGATTATCCTAATTGCCATTCCTGAGATTGTATGACCATTAACAAAAAAAAAAAAAAATCTGATTTAGAATGCTAAATTACTTTTTTCGATTTTATGCATTTCGGTTTCGAATTTGAAATTTTTACATTCATACAGTTATTGCGAATAAAGCTTGGCAAGTGTATAGTATGATTGCTAAGGGACTAGCAATGTTTAAGTTGGGGGTATGATTAGTAGTTAATTTTGTAAAATTTTTGTTATAATTATAACCCTCATTTTGATTTTAAATTGGTTTAATTGAATAATTATGTGTAATATATATCTATATATATAATATATAATATATTATAATAAACATGTAAATATAATACATATATATACTCAATGAAATGCATGCATGGATTATCTATATAATATATAAGCATGTAATATCCCATATAATATATCATATCAATATATATATAATATAATAGATGATTTATTAATAAATTGCTTATTTATAGGTATGAAGAATGTGGACTTGGAAGTCCAAGAAGAATTAAAGCCCATGAAGAATGAAGAATTCAGGCCCAAAAAGAATTCAAGCCCATGAAGAAAAAAGAATTCAAGCCCTCAAGCCCATGGAGAATTAAAGTCCATGAAAAGAATTAAAGCCCATGAAGAATTAAAACCCAACTTGAGCATCCCATGAAAGATATCATTTGAAGAAGGCCCAAGGATTATTTTTAATCCTAATGAAGATTAAAAATTAATTTATAGAAATCTATTTTTATTTTTTATGTGAGTGCTTTATTAAGTGTGTCTTTTAGCTAAAATCCATTTAACTATTAGTTGTGTATTATAACTAAAATCCATTTAACTTTATGAGTGCTTTATTAGGTATGTATTTTAGCTAAAATCCATTTAACTTTAATTATGTATTATAGCTAAAATCCATTTAACTTTAAGTGTGTGAGTGCCCATTAGATATGATTATGTCTAGTTGAATAATTGAAAATTATGTGGTTTGTATTGCATCTTGTGGCCTATAAATAGGTTACTTGATTGCATTTGTAAGGGTGATTATTATTCTTGAATCAAAGCTTAGTTGTTTTCTTATATTTTCTCTTTGAGAATTGTTCTTATTCTCTTTTCTTTTCTCTCTTATTTTCTCTTATAATCTTACTTCTTCTCTTTCTTCTTTTAAATTCTTATGTCATTTATTGTTACTTAATTATCCACCGCCTAAATGGCCGGTTAATTTATGCCTTTAAATTTCTGTAATTTTAATTATTGTCTTTTTATTATTCACCGCCTAAATGGCCGGTTAGTTTATGCTATTTTAATTCCTGTCATTTAAATTCTGTCATTTAAATTACGCCATTTAAATTCCTGTTAATTAATTTACAAATAAAGATGAGTAGCTAAACCCAATCTTGGGTTAAGGCAAGGACAGTGTCCAACGCCAATGATTCCCAAAGAAAGCTACGCTTTAAATGAGTGATATTAATTTAAATTTCAATATGAGTGTGTATTTTTAAATTAAGAAATCACTAGGTTTGGATTGGAGCGTAAGCCTAACTTAGAGCTTTCATGCCACGTATGAGAGTTACTAGAACTGGAAACGCTATCATACCCAAACCCGGATGATTAATTTAGTTGTTTTGTATATTAATTGTAATTGGATTTATAATAGTTGCTTAAACTAGAATCTCACATATCATGTATGGGGATTGCTTAAACTAGAACTATCATCATCTCTAATTGCATTTAATAACAAACCCTCATATTTGAAATTAAATTAATATTGCTAAACTCTTCTGCTAAAAATTGGGAATCAACGGGTTGGTGCTGAAATTGTCTTAACTCAAGTATCGTCCAATTTCATATTCTCACATTCAGTGTTTATTTAATTTTTGTCTTACTTTATTTCCTAGCACCTGTTATTTGAAAATCCATAAAAAAATTCCTGTTTCCAATTCATCTAAATGTGTGTGTGTGTTTGTGACATTCTTTTTCTTTTGCCATAAATAAATCTCTCAGTGGACGACCTGGACTCATCCAGAAAATATAAATTTAAATTTGGACTACAACTGCACTCGTACACTGACGAGTATAAACCTCTCACCAAAATAAAGAAAAAAAATATAAAAGTTTTAATGTGTTTTTATTGTGTTTTAATTGCAGGGTGAGAGTGCAGCCACTGCACCAAGGTAGCGACCAACTGTGGTCGTGAGCGACTGCCAGTTGCTACGCGGTAGTCGCAACAGCGCCTGGGGAGGCCGACAGTAGGTGGCGAGAATGGCGGGGCAGACGGCTGGTGCACGGGTGGCGGCGGGCGGCAGCAGAGACTGGTGTGTGCGGGAGTTGTAGGCGTGGGAATAGGAAAAAGAAGGTGGAGAAGAAGAGAAAAAAAGAAAAAAAATGAAAAGAAAAGAAAAATGAAAAAAAAGACCAAAAAAAGAAGAAAAATACTAAAAGTGTGGAGAAAAATCCTAAAAAATGCCAAAATAATTCTGAGAATAATTCTGGGCTAGATGAGTATTTCGAAGTTAGAAAATTGATCAGGCATGCGTTTCGAGAAAGCCGGAGATGCTAAGTTAAGGTAAGTAAAATTTATTTGAAAATTCTAAAAATTTTGGAATATTATTTTATGAATTTTCATAGTGAAATATTTGAGAAATATTTAGTTTCGACTTATTAAGGAAAAAATAGGAAGAAATAGAGAGAAAAATAAAAAAATGCAAGAAATTATGGAAAATAGGTTTTAATACTTATTTAAATAAATATGATGATTATGATGCTTTGAGACTTAAAATTGAAGCGACTTGTGTGAATTTTGAGGTTGACACGTAAATCGAGACAAAGTACGAAATCGAGGTAGCTCGATAAGCTTGAGAAGATAAGCGGTACTTTCCAACTAGATTTAGTTTTATGAAAAATGCTTTGTTGGTAAGTGGTTCAACTCAAAACCCGATTTTAAGTAAATAATTTTATCATGTTATCATGCATTGATATGAATATATCATGTAGAGTGCATTTACATGTATTGATAATGAAATTTGCATATGTTCACGATTATATTATTGATCATGCATCGCATAAGGGTTGAAGATATGGATTGACACCGCTGCTCTGTTAATGGTGCACCCATACACCCCGGCTTCGAAAGAGGTGGCCGTAAAAATGGGGAACAACAGTTAGGTGCGGTCGACTCAAATCGAAATGATATAGAAATGACATTTTGTATTTTGTATTCATGATGCACGAAATGTGTTTATTGTTCCATTACTTAGATGGTTCATCATCTAACTTAGGCTTTCTCTTGAAATATTCAAAAGTTTCAGATAGAGATTGTAGCAAAAACGAGGATGAATGAGGCATGAAATGATACTTAGCAAAGTACATGATGAATTAAATGATGGATTGTATGTATATTATGTAGCCCATGTATTTAAGTTATATTATTTTGAATTTTGGACATTTTGAAAAAATGATGATGTCTAACCCTATTTAGGGTTAATGTTACTTGAGAACTTATGTTATGTTTTAAGTTATGTTGAGGACGATGATACAAGAATTGAATTTCAATTAATGTTAAGATGTCAGGTTTGATTCCTTGCTTTCGCATTTGATGCGTATAATGATTATCTTTCGAGAAAATGTATGGAAATTTTGAAATAGATTTGAGGAATTATATGATTTAGCTTTAAGTTCGAATGAAAACAAAATTTAGTATCTCAGAATTGTCCCAATTTATGATGCACCCGAGAAAGTGGGGCGTTATATAAATGACTTCAGAAAGATAAGTTTGAGAGAATCAATATTCGGTTATTAGATGTTTTGATCCCGTCAATCGTGTTGTGCCTTGCATTTTATAGGAATTGAAGTCTCGATGATTGATTGGGACATGTGTGTAATGTTTTGTTGGACTCTCGGAGAGGTTTTTCCAAGAGGTTTCTCTGAGAAGGTTCTCGAGAGAGTAATTTCGTGATTGTGAAAAGCCTCTATCCATTATTCTCCGAGAGAGAAGCATCTTAGATAGGCTCATCCGATATGTTTTTTGAGAGAGCCTATCGATAGCTGCTGAAAGGTCCCCAATAACCTTCTATCTGAGATAAATATTTCGGCAATAACTTTCTTGGAGAGAATGAGAGGTACTGCATTACTTAACTATAGGCAATGAGTTTTGACTTCATCTGTTGTTTTTTGAAATTACACAAGTGAAGTAAACAAGGTTTCTATAAAAGCCAACCCAATAAAAGACTAAAATCATAGTTGCAAAAACCCTAAAAAGACCAAAATCAAGTAATCCTTGTAGTCACAAGCCTTAAGATCACAAAAAAAAACTACCATTAGGCATTCACTAATAGTTAAACTTAAAGCAAATAAGTATACAAACATAAAAGAGCCCTGCATATTTAAAACAAGAATCCATATCAGTAATTCATATCACAACAATTCCAAGATAAAGTGTTGGAACTGGAAGCCCATGTTGCCCATTGTAATTGCCTCCCTTGTTGAAGGACATGAATAAACTTTAAATATCTTGATCAAATCAAACAAGTGATTGGAGATGTGGGTTTGAGATAAAAATGAAAAAGAACATAAACAATATTTGAAAACATAAACAACTGGATAGTAGAAAACATATATACTTATTTTCTCAAATTGTTGACGGTAAAACCAATCAGATTGTTGACGATGAGATGAAGGTAAAATGGGTTAGGGTTTGTTGTCACATTTGATAAGTGGGAGGTGACTATTCTTAGGCTATCGGATACGGAGGGACTGAGTGTGGGGGGGAGGGGGAGAAACCGACGACGACAACAAGGTGAGGGTTAGCCAGCTACCTAGGGTTTGATGCTTCGACGAATGGGGGTTGACTCTTGGGCTATTGGATGCAGGGGGGCTGGGTATTGGGTGAGAGAGAAGTCGACGATGACAGTGGGGTGAAGGTTGACCGGTGACCTAGGGCTAGGGTTTAATGCTTTGACGATGAGTGGGGGGTGAGACGGTCTCGAGCTATTGGGTGTGCAAGAAGAAGAAAGAAATGAATGGACTTAGGTTGGGTAGTGGGGGGGTAGGGGGTGATGCGATATTGGGTCGGTTGGTTCGATTTTGCGATTATTTTTGCCCAAATACCCAAATTGAACTGAGTACCTAAATTATTTGAAAAATTGTAACCGAACCCGAATTGTCCATAATGGATAAATCGAACCAAACCGAACTAGTAGGTTTAGTTCGGTTAAATAGGTTAAATCAATTTTATGCACACCCTTATAATGAATAATTACAGTGGATGTAAAATTTCGAGCATTCATTTGATAAATATAAGTATCTTATTTAAAGAAAGAAATGAGACTGATAGGTAAAAGAAGATTCACAATTTCCATCGATATCTTGAACTCTCTATCAAATTTGTAGACAAACATCTAAAATGTATGACTGATTCCGTTATTTATAATCTTACATGAGTAGTGTATGGAGATTTAGTCTCTCAAGATTAATATTATTCAAAAAAAGTCTTCTCACATCGTTGTGAGAGAGGCTTATGGGTCAAAGTGGCTCACAAAAGTCTCGAATAGTAATGGATAAACAATGTGTACATTTACAATAGGATTTTTTTGACAAAAACTCTTGAGTAAGAACACTTGATTATCTCCAGATTTTATTTATTTAATTTTGGCCACTTGAATAATGTTTTTTAGGTCTCTCGATTATTTAATAACTTTATACGCGTGTAACTTATTTTTGCATTGTAGCATCCCAAAAAAATTGGAGACAAGTAAAAATAATTAATTTTGATGTTTGAGGATATTTTAGAATATTTGAAAATTTTTGAGAAAATATTTATTTATGATATTTTGAAGAAATAAGAAATTAAAAGGTATTATAGGAGTTAAAACGTGATTTGTGAAAATGACCATAAGCCATTTTTTTAAATTTAATAATGTGTTGTATGAGATGTATTTAAAAAAATAAATAATAATAATAATAATAATAATAATAATAATAGCATAAGACAAGTGAAGTGATCTTAAATGAAGTCGTTGATGTGCCTATATATGGTGATATAATATATTAATAATAAATAGTAATTTAAGCTAATGCATGAAAAGCTAATATCATATTATATTAATAACCATAACATGTGTTTTATAAAAACAAAAGGAAACTAAGGATGAAGAAACATCCACGAACTGCTGCCTCAATTAATTCATGGGTGCGTGCGCGCGCCTCCAAGATGTTAAAGTCAAATGACTGAGAAGATATGAGGGAGAAAAGACAATTGAAAGGAAAAATTGGCAGAGGGCATGATTGCGTCTGGGGGAAATGAAATGGGAAGAAGACTTAGCTTCCACGGTTCCAGTTGTCTGTGATTTGCGTGAGTATATGTATACATATTAAATTATAGGATAATACATTATTAAAGAGAATTGAGAGGGAGGCGGTGGAGAATTTGGGCAGCAGATGGCTGCCACGTGGCTCGCTATCAGCCGCATGATTTTGTCAATTTAAGTCTCTGCCAGCAAGTTTCGGCCACTATTCTTGAGAAGCAAACAGAGAGGATTTTGGGAGGAGAAATACAGAGAAGAAGAGGAGGATCGGCCAGCAGCTCGTGGGGTGAAAAATTGTAGAAGAAGAGGGGAAAATCTGATTTAATCCGCGTTTAAAGTATTTTGGTAAGTTAAATTAATTATTAAAATATTATACACATAGAGATATTAATTTTATACGATTAAAATTAATTTAGTAGGGCCTGAGAACTCATTATCTACTTTAATTGTATTACTTCACAGCGGGAGTGCATAAAAGTCAAGAATCCACCATTTTCAGGCAAGCTCCTAACCCTCTCCTTACGTTATTTATTTCCCGTAAAAGTCTTCAAGGTTTCTTATACTCTAAACCCTCCCTCACCTTGACTCGGTTCCACACATCAATAACAATAATCCGCGTGGTAACCACTTAATGACTTTTATTTTATGAATGAGTTTATTGTTAATGGAATGAGTTAAGCAATGGTGTCATGATATCTTTTGTTTCACCCGTTACGGAGCCTCGTACCGCTCCGCTTCCCTTGGGAATGATGCCGAACCCGTTGGGGCTAGGTTCTTAGAAAATGATATGGTTTGGATTATAGAAATATGATAAGAGTTTGTTTTGCATGTTGAGATGGTTTTATGAAAATTAGAAGAAATGAGATTAAGCATGGTGTATTAATGGTTATGTTACAAGTGCATGAGATGTCATGGGAATGGTTTAATAAATGTTAAGTTGGAAGTGTATAAGATAGATGTTGTCAGTAAGTGTGTCTAAGGGTATGGGTACAAAGCCACTGACTGTCGACCGTGGGTCGTGGCAGTTGATGGCTGGATGTATGGGCGCCAGTCATCGGCTGTTACGATAAGCGCTAGACGGGCCAGAAGAGCTGGTACTCCAGATTCCCGCCTTGGTTTGTGCATTTCATGATGTGTGTGCTACAAGGGGCTGGGTTGCATTCACGAGAGGACATGTTTTGTGTGCGATGGGATGTATGAGCATTTGCATGACCCGATTGGTCTAAGAACCAATTTGGGTATCCTAGGTGAGCATATGCATTTAGAACATGTCGCAAGTGTGAATTCTTATGTGTGGGCGTAGCAGGGCCTGATGCTTGGTTTATGGGGGCCTTGTCATCATGTTTATGCTACTGAGGCCCTTGCATTTCCTACGTGTTGCATTGCATGATTTTATTGTTACTGTTATTCTGGACGGGAGTACCGTGCCAGGTGTCGGGAGAACCGACTCATGTGAGCTTCGGCTCGGCTTAGATATTAGCTCGGGGTTGGCCCGAGGGAGCTTCGGCTCGGCTTAGATATTAGCTCGGGGTTGGCCCGAGGGAAGATCAAGATCGCGGAAGTATATGATTATGTGATGTATGACATGAAGAATGTATGAGAGTATGATGGGTATCAGGAAGAGCATGTAACGAGTATCAAGAAAAAGAAAATGGTTGAATGTCAGGAAAAGCCGACCGTGTCAGGAAAAGGCTGGTCTAAGAGAATGATGATATGGTAGCCTATGTTAGGCTACGACAGGTTTGTATGCAGGACCTGGGTGCCAATGTGTGACTTATGTGGGCCCCTGGCTCCTTATGTGCAGTTAATTTTATGTTATGCATGTAGAAGTAAAGTACGTATAGCTCATGACATGGCGTGATTGCATTGGCATGGGTTGCATGGGGTGTCAAGGGAAGAGTCCTACCTTTAACCTTCAGCCTTTCTTCCATGAGCTTGCTGAGTCTCGCGACTCATGTTGTTTTACATCATTCCAGGTACGTTCATCGGGGTCGGGTTCAGTTCGACGTGTCATGGTAGCAAGTGCAGAGCTCTCCCGAAACTAGATCCTGGGTATTATTGTGCCTTTGTCAAAGTCAATGTTTACGTTTTTAAGATTGTCGTATGTTATGTAAGCCCAGGTGGGGCCAAGTGATGAATGAATTTGTAAGAAGGATTATGAGATGTGAAATGATAAAAAGAATATGATTTTAATAAAGTTTTGTTCGGTATCATTTTAGTAATGACCCTCTCACGGATCCTCTTGGTGCACGGGGGCTCCGGGAGGCGGGCCGTTACAGTTTGGTATCAGAGCAAGTTTAGGTTTAAGGAAGGAGACTCTGCACACATAGGTTGGTCGAGTGAGACTAAGCTTTACATCATGGGTTTTCGTGAGGTTATTATGACGAGATTTAAGATTAGGGTAGAGTGTTGTCGTGGTATTGAATCCTTGTGTATATGGGATGTGCAGGAAAGATGAGTGCCCGAAGAGGAAGGCCACCTATTCGCAGGCAAGGTCAAGGACGAGTCGTACCCGCACCAGAGACTCCGGGGGAGCCTAATGGAGATTGGCGTCAGGAGATGGCAGAAGTGCGTGGTACCTTAGCGGGAATGATGAGAACAATAGAAAGGCTTGCAGCAAATCAAGCAAGGCAGGAACCAGTGGGTCAAGAGACGGGGGGAAACCCCATTGGCAGCAATGAGGAACAAACCCTAGCTCCCGAGGCTCAAAGAAGCGGGGGCAATGATAATGCAAATGGCCAGCTACTTAAGAACTTTATGGCAAACCACCCTCCAGAGTTCTGCGGCGGTGTTGATGCGATTGCGGCTGAGAATTGGATAATGGCCATGGAAAAGCATCTCCGGACGATTGGATGTGCGGACGTACAGAAGGTACGGTTAGCTACATTTCTCTTGAGAGGAGACGCTGAACGCTGGTGGGAAACTGCTCGTCAGCGATTTGGAAACCGAGAGCCTTTGTGGCCAGAATTTCAAACGGCCTTTAATGAGCGTTTCTTTCCTGATTGGGTACGGGAGCAGAAGACATACGAGTTCATCGAACTCGACCAGGGAGATAGAACGGTAGCACAATATGAGGCTGAGTTTACCTCTTTAGCTCGGTTCGCTCCAAGTTTGGTATCTTCAGAGGAAATGAAAGCGGCAAAATTTCAAAGGGGCCTCCGAGCGGAAATCCGGTATGCTTTGGCTGGAGTAAGGATCCCAGACTTTTCGACTGTCATACAGCGGGCCTATGCCATAGAAAGGGACCAAAATGAATTCAAGAATCGCCAAGCATCCCGGAAGGGAACAGAGTTCTCACAAGGACCCAGTGGAAGTAAGAAAAGAAAGGGAGACGAGCGGGTGGATGGCAATGTGGTAAGTCATCTGGTATGTAGTAACTGTGGGAAGAAGCATGGGGGAACCTGTCGTTTTGGTAGCAATGAATGTTATGTATGCGGGCAAGTGGGGCATCAGCAGCAAAATTGCCCTCAGCGTCGAGGGGCAACGAACTTCACTAAAGATGCAGGTTTAACATGTTTCCGATGTGGACAGAAAGGGCACCGGGCAAGTAGTTGCCCGCAAGCCCCTCAACCTTGGTATGGTGGTCAAGGACCGAGGTTTGACCAAAGACCTCCACCATCTGGATTGCAAGGAGGAGCCGCTCGGCAACCAATGGTGTCGCCAGCACCACAAGAGGCAACACATAACAAGCCCTATGGTCGGGGACGAGCATTCGCTCTCACAACAACCAATGGCGAAAAAGGAAAAGAGAAAGAAATCGTGTAAAGAGATAAATGGGCATATATGATATGTATAAACCTCTCTAACTTAGTTAGTTTTGGCGTTGCTCGTTATGTACGTGTACAGAATTATATTAGGCACTGTATATGTAAAATAGGTATATGTGAATGAAATGGGAGTTTGTTTTGTGATAAGCTTGATAGTTGACTCGATAAACATGACATAAAACGAACCCGATATGGACAAAACCTAGGAAGTAACCCGTGGGGCGAGACGCCCAGTGAGATATTGGAAAATGATGATATGGAATGTCCCAGAAGTGATGTTGAGTAAATTCATGAGAGTTACGAGTGTGTCTTGAGGAAATGGATTGAGCGTGAATTTCGAGGACGAAATTCCAATAAGAAGGGGAGAAATGTAGCATCCCAAAAAAATTGGAGACAAGTAAAAATAATTAATTTTGATGTTTGAGGATATTTTAGAATATTTGAAAATTTTTGAGAAAATATTTATTTATGATATTTTGAAGAAATAAGAAATTAAAAGGTATTATAGGAGTTAAAACGTGATTTGTGAAAATGACCATAAGCCATTTTTTTAAATTTAATAATGTGTTGTATGAGATGTATTTAAAAAAATAAATAATAATAATAATAATAATAATAATAATAATAATAGCATAAGACAAGTGAAGTGATCTTAAATGAAGTCGTTGATGTGCCTATATATGGTGATATAATATATTAATAATAAATAGTAATTTAAGCTAATGCATGAAAAGCTAATATCATATTATATTAATAACCATAACATGTGTTTTATAAAAACAAAAGGAAACTAAGGATGAAGAAACATCCACGAACTGCTGCCTCAATTAATTCATGGGTGCGTGCGCGCGCCTCCAAGATGTTAAAGTCAAATGACTGAGAAGATATGAGGGAGAAAAGACAATTGAAAGGAAAAATTGGCAGAGGGCATGATTGCGTCTGGGGGAAATGAAATGGGAAGAAGACTTAGCTTCCACGGTTCCAGTTGTCTGTGATTTGCGTGAGTATATGTATACATATTAAATTATAGGATAATACATTATTAAAGAGAATTGAGAGGGAGGCGGTGGAGAATTTGGGCAGCAGATGGCTGCCACGTGGCTCGCTATCAGCCGCATGATTTTGTCAATTTAAGTCTCTGCCAGCAAGTTTCGGCCACTATTCTTGAGAAGCAAACAGAGAGGATTTTGGGAGGAGAAATACAGAGAAGAAGAGGAGGATCGGCCAGCAGCTCGTGGGGTGAAAAATTGTAGAAGAAGAGGGGAAAATCTGATTTAATCCGCGTTTAAAGTATTTTGGTAAGTTAAATTAATTATTAAAATATTATACACATAGAGATATTAATTTTATACGATTAAAATTAATTTAGTAGGGCCTGAGAACTCATTATCTACTTTAATTGTATTACTTCACAGCGGGAGTGCATAAAAGTCAAGAATCCACCATTTTCAGGCAAGCTCCTAACCCTCTCCTTACGTTATTTATTTCCCGTAAAAGTCTTCAAGGTTTCTTATACTCTAAACCCTCCCTCACCTTGACTCGGTTCCACACATCAATAACAATAATCCGCGTGGTAACCACTTAATGACTTTTATTTTATGAATGAGTTTATTGTTAATGGAATGAGTTAAGCAATGGTGTCATGATATCTTTTGTTTCACCCGTTACGGAGCCTCGTACCGCTCCGCTTCCCTTGGGAATGATGCCGAACCCGTTGGGGCTAGGTTCTTAGAAAATGATATGGTTTGGATTATAGAAATATGATAAGAGTTTGTTTTGCATGTTGAGATGGTTTTATGAAAATTAGAAGAAATGAGATTAAGCATGGTGTATTAATGGTTATGTTACAAGTGCATGAGATGTCATGGGAATGGTTTAATAAATGTTAAGTTGGAAGTGTATAAGATAGATGTTGTCAGTAAGTGTGTCTAAGGGTATGGGTACAAAGCCACTGACTGTCGACCGTGGGTCGTGGCAGTTGATGGCTGGATGTATGGGCGCCAGTCATCGGCTGTTACGATAAGCGCTAGACGGGCCAGAAGAGCTGGTACTCCAGATTCCCGCCTTGGTTTGTGCATTTCATGATGTGTGTGCTACAAGGGGCTGGGTTGCATTCACGAGAGGACATGTTTTGTGTGCGATGGGATGTATGAGCATTTGCATGACCCGATTGGTCTAAGAACCAATTTGGGTATCCTAGGTGAGCATATGCATTTAGAACATGTCGCAAGTGTGAATTCTTATGTGTGGGCGTAGCAGGGCCTGATGCTTGGTTTATGGGGGCCTTGTCATCATGTTTATGCTACTGAGGCCCTTGCATTTCCTACGTGTTGCATTGCATGATTTTATTGTTACTGTTATTCTGGACGGGAGTACCGTGCCAGGTGTCGGGAGAACCGACTCATGTGAGCTTCGGCTCGGCTTAGATATTAGCTCGGGGTTGGCCCGAGGGAGCTTCGGCTCGGCTTAGATATTAGCTCGGGGTTGGCCCGAGGGAAGATCAAGATCGCGGAAGTATATGATTATGTGATGTATGACATGAAGAATGTATGAGAGTATGATGGGTATCAGGAAGAGCATGTAACGAGTATCAAGAAAAAGAAAATGGTTGAATGTCAGGAAAAGCCGACCGTGTCAGGAAAAGGCTGGTCTAAGAGAATGATGATATGGTAGCCTATGTTAGGCTACGACAGGTTTGTATGCAGGACCTGGGTGCCAATGTGTGACTTATGTGGGCCCCTGGCTCCTTATGTGCAGTTAATTTTATGTTATGCATGTAGAAGTAAAGTACGTATAGCTCATGACATGGCGTGATTGCATTGGCATGGGTTGCATGGGGTGTCAAGGGAAGAGTCCTACCTTTAACCTTCAGCCTTTCTTCCATGAGCTTGCTGAGTCTCGCGACTCATGTTGTTTTACATCATTCCAGGTACGTTCATCGGGGTCGGGTTCAGTTCGACGTGTCATGGTAGCAAGTGCAGAGCTCTCCCGAAACTAGATCCTGGGTATTATTGTGCCTTTGTCAAAGTCAATGTTTACGTTTTTAAGATTGTCGTATGTTATGTAAGCCCAGGTGGGGCCAAGTGATGAATGAATTTGTAAGAAGGATTATGAGATGTGAAATGATAAAAAGAATATGATTTTAATAAAGTTTTGTTCGGTATCATTTTAGTAATGACCCTCTCACGGATCCTCTTGGTGCACGGGGGCTCCGGGAGGCGGGCCGTTACAGTTTGGTATCAGAGCAAGTTTAGGTTTAAGGAAGGAGACTCTGCACACATAGGTTGGTCGAGTGAGACTAAGCTTTACATCATGGGTTTTCGTGAGGTTATTATGACGAGATTTAAGATTAGGGTAGAGTGTTGTCGTGGTATTGAATCCTTGTGTATATGGGATGTGCAGGAAAGATGAGTGCCCGAAGAGGAAGGCCACCTATTCGCAGGCAAGGTCAAGGACGAGTCGTACCCGCACCAGAGACTCCGGGGGAGCCTAATGGAGATTGGCGTCAGGAGATGGCAGAAGTGCGTGGTACCTTAGCGGGAATGATGAGAACAATAGAAAGGCTTGCAGCAAATCAAGCAAGGCAGGAACCAGTGGGTCAAGAGACGGGGGGAAACCCCATTGGCAGCAATGAGGAACAAACCCTAGCTCCCGAGGCTCAAAGAAGCGGGGGCAATGATAATGCAAATGGCCAGCTACTTAAGAACTTTATGGCAAACCACCCTCCAGAGTTCTGCGGCGGTGTTGATGCGATTGCGGCTGAGAATTGGATAATGGCCATGGAAAAGCATCTCCGGACGATTGGATGTGCGGACGTACAGAAGGTACGGTTAGCTACATTTCTCTTGAGAGGAGACGCTGAACGCTGGTGGGAAACTGCTCGTCAGCGATTTGGAAACCGAGAGCCTTTGTGGCCAGAATTTCAAACGGCCTTTAATGAGCGTTTCTTTCCTGATTGGGTACGGGAGCAGAAGACATACGAGTTCATCGAACTCGACCAGGGAGATAGAACGGTAGCACAATATGAGGCTGAGTTTACCTCTTTAGCTCGGTTCGCTCCAAGTTTGGTATCTTCAGAGGAAATGAAAGCGGCAAAATTTCAAAGGGGCCTCCGAGCGGAAATCCGGTATGCTTTGGCTGGAGTAAGGATCCCAGACTTTTCGACTGTCATACAGCGGGCCTATGCCATAGAAAGGGACCAAAATGAATTCAAGAATCGCCAAGCATCCCGGAAGGGAACAGAGTTCTCACAAGGACCCAGTGGAAGTAAGAAAAGAAAGGGAGACGAGCGGGTGGATGGCAATGTGGTAAGTCATCTGGTATGTAGTAACTGTGGGAAGAAGCATGGGGGAACCTGTCGTTTTGGTAGCAATGAATGTTATGTATGCGGGTAAGTGGGGCATCAGCAGCAAAATTGCCCTCAGCGTCGAGGGGCAACGAACTTCACTAAAGATGCAGGTTTAACATGTTTCCGATGTGGACAGAAAGGGCACCGGGCAAGTAGTTGCCCGCAAGCCCCTCAACCTTGGTATGGTGGTCAAGGACCGAGGTTTGACCAAAGACCTCCACCATCTGGATTGCAAGGAGGAGCCGCTCGGCAACCAATGGTGTCGCCAGCACCACAAGAGGCAACACATAACAAGCCCTATGGTCGGGGACGAGCATTCGCTCTCACAACAACCAATGGCGAAAAAGGAAAAGAGAAAGAAATCGTGTAAAGAGATAAATGGGCATATATGATATGTATAAACCTCTCTAACTTAGTTAGTTTTGGCGTTGCTCGTTATGTACGTGTACAGAATTATATTAGGCACTGTATATGTAAAATAGGTATATGTGAATGAAATGGGAGTTTGTTTTGTGATAAGCTTGATAGTTGACTCGATAAACATGACATAAAACGAACCCGATATGGACAAAACCTAGGAAGTAACCCGTGGGGCGAGACGCCCAGTGAGATATTGGAAAATGATGATATGGAATGTCCCAGAAGTGATGTTGAGTAAATTCATGAGAGTTACGAGTGTGTCTTGAGGAAATGGATTGAGCGTGAATTTCGAGGACGAAATTCCAATAAGAAGGGGAGAAATGTAGCATCCCAAAAAAATTGGAGACAAGTAAAAATAATTAATTTTGATGTTTGAGGATATTTTAGAATATTTGAAAATTTTTGAGAAAATATTTATTTATGATATTTTGAAGAAATAAGAAATTAAAAGGTATTATAGGAGTTAAAACGTGATTTGTGAAAATGACCATAAGCCATTTTTTTAAATTTAATAATGTGTTGTATGAGATGTATTTAAAAAAATAAATAATAATAATAATAATAATAATAATAATAATAATAATAATAGCATAAGACAAGTGAAGTGATCTTAAATGAAGTCGTTGATGTGCCTATATATGGTGATATAATATATTAATAATAAATAGTAATTTAAGCTAATGCATGAAAAGCTAATATCATATTATATTAATAACCATAACATGTGTTTTATAAAAACAAAAGGAAACTAAGGATGAAGAAACATCCACGAACTGCTGCCTCAATTAATTCATGGGTGCGTGCGCGCGCCTCCAAGATGTTAAAGTCAAATGACTGAGAAGATATGAGGGAGAAAAGACAATTGAAAGGAAAAATTGGCAGAGGGCATGATTGCGTCTGGGGGAAATGAAATGGGAAGAAGACTTAGCTTCCACGGTTCCAGTTGTCTGTGATTTGCGTGAGTATATGTATACATATTAAATTATAGGATAATACATTATTAAAGAGAATTGAGAGGGAGGCGGTGGAGAATTTGGGCAGCAGATGGCTGCCACGTGGCTCGCTATCAGCCGCATGATTTTGTCAATTTAAGTCTCTGCCAGCAAGTTTCGGCCACTATTCTTGAGAAGCAAACAGAGAGGATTTTGGGAGGAGAAATACAGAGAAGAAGAGGAGGATCGGCCAGCAGCTCGTGGGGTGAAAAATTGTAGAAGAAGAGGGGAAAATCTGATTTAATCCGCGTTTAAAGTATTTTGGTAAGTTAAATTAATTATTAAAATATTATACACATAGAGATATTAATTTTATACGATTAAAATTAATTTAGTAGGGCCTGAGAACTCATTATCTACTTTAATTGTATTACTTCACAGCGGGAGTGCATAAAAGTCAAGAATCCACCATTTTCAGGCAAGCTCCTAACCCTCTCCTTACGTTATTTATTTCCCGTAAAAGTCTTCAAGGTTTCTTATACTCTAAACCCTCCCTCACCTTGACTCGGTTCCACACATCAATAACAATAATCCGCGTGGTAACCACTTAATGACTTTTATTTTATGAATGAGTTTATTGTTAATGGAATGAGTTAAGCAATGGTGTCATGATATCTTTTGTTTCACCCGTTACGGAGCCTCGTACCGCTCCGCTTCCCTTGGGAATGATGCCGAACCCGTTGGGGCTAGGTTCTTAGAAAATGATATGGTTTGGATTATAGAAATATGATAAGAGTTTGTTTTGCATGTTGAGATGGTTTTATGAAAATTAGAAGAAATGAGATTAAGCATGGTGTATTAATGGTTATGTTACAAGTGCATGAGATGTCATGGGAATGGTTTAATAAATGTTAAGTTGGAAGTGTATAAGATAGATGTTGTCAGTAAGTGTGTCTAAGGGTATGGGTACAAAGCCACTGACTGTCGACCGTGGGTCGTGGCAGTTGATGGCTGGATGTATGGGCGCCAGTCATCGGCTGTTACGATAAGCGCTAGACGGGCCAGAAGAGCTGGTACTCCAGATTCCCGCCTTGGTTTGTGCATTTCATGATGTGTGTGCTACAAGGGGCTGGGTTGCATTCACGAGAGGACATGTTTTGTGTGCGATGGGATGTATGAGCATTTGCATGACCCGATTGGTCTAAGAACCAATTTGGGTATCCTAGGTGAGCATATGCATTTAGAACATGTCGCAAGTGTGAATTCTTATGTGTGGGCGTAGCAGGGCCTGATGCTTGGTTTATGGGGGCCTTGTCATCATGTTTATGCTACTGAGGCCCTTGCATTTCCTACGTGTTGCATTGCATGATTTTATTGTTACTGTTATTCTGGACGGGAGTACCGTGCCAGGTGTCGGGAGAACCGACTCATGTGAGCTTCGGCTCGGCTTAGATATTAGCTCGGGGTTGGCCCGAGGGAGCTTCGGCTCGGCTTAGATATTAGCTCGGGGTTGGCCCGAGGGAAGATCAAGATCGCGGAAGTATATGATTATGTGATGTATGACATGAAGAATGTATGAGAGTATGATGGGTATCAGGAAGAGCATGTAACGAGTATCAAGAAAAAGAAAATGGTTGAATGTCAGGAAAAGCCGACCGTGTCAGGAAAAGGCTGGTCTAAGAGAATGATGATATGGTAGCCTATGTTAGGCTACGACAGGTTTGTATGCAGGACCTGGGTGCCAATGTGTGACTTATGTGGGCCCCTGGCTCCTTATGTGCAGTTAATTTTATGTTATGCATGTAGAAGTAAAGTACGTATAGCTCATGACATGGCGTGATTGCATTGGCATGGGTTGCATGGGGTGTCAAGGGAAGAGTCCTACCTTTAACCTTCAGCCTTTCTTCCATGAGCTTGCTGAGTCTCGCGACTCATGTTGTTTTACATCATTCCAGGTACGTTCATCGGGGTCGGGTTCAGTTCGACGTGTCATGGTAGCAAGTGCAGAGCTCTCCCGAAACTAGATCCTGGGTATTATTGTGCCTTTGTCAAAGTCAATGTTTACGTTTTTAAGATTGTCGTATGTTATGTAAGCCCAGGTGGGGCCAAGTGATGAATGAATTTGTAAGAAGGATTATGAGATGTGAAATGATAAAAAGAATATGATTTTAATAAAGTTTTGTTCGGTATCATTTTAGTAATGACCCTCTCACGGATCCTCTTGGTGCACGGGGGCTCCGGGAGGCGGGCCGTTACAGTTTGGTATCAGAGCAAGTTTAGGTTTAAGGAAGGAGACTCTGCACACATAGGTTGGTCGAGTGAGACTAAGCTTTACATCATGGGTTTTCGTGAGGTTATTATGACGAGATTTAAGATTAGGGTAGAGTGTTGTCGTGGTATTGAATCCTTGTGTATATGGGATGTGCAGGAAAGATGAGTGCCCGAAGAGGAAGGCCACCTATTCGCAGGCAAGGTCAAGGACGAGTCGTACCCGCACCAGAGACTCCGGGGGAGCCTAATGGAGATTGGCGTCAGGAGATGGCAGAAGTGCGTGGTACCTTAGCGGGAATGATGAGAACAATAGAAAGGCTTGCAGCAAATCAAGCAAGGCAGGAACCAGTGGGTCAAGAGACGGGGGGAAACCCCATTGGCAGCAATGAGGAACAAACCCTAGCTCCCGAGGCTCAAAGAAGCGGGGGCAATGATAATGCAAATGGCCAGCTACTTAAGAACTTTATGGCAAACCACCCTCCAGAGTTCTGCGGCGGTGTTGATGCGATTGCGGCTGAGAATTGGATAATGGCCATGGAAAAGCATCTCCGGACGATTGGATGTGCGGACGTACAGAAGGTACGGTTAGCTACATTTCTCTTGAGAGGAGACGCTGAACGCTGGTGGGAAACTGCTCGTCAGCGATTTGGAAACCGAGAGCCTTTGTGGCCAGAATTTCAAACGGCCTTTAATGAGCGTTTCTTTCCTGATTGGGTACGGGAGCAGAAGACATACGAGTTCATCGAACTCGACCAGGGAGATAGAACGGTAGCACAATATGAGGCTGAGTTTACCTCTTTAGCTCGGTTCGCTCCAAGTTTGGTATCTTCAGAGGAAATGAAAGCGGCAAAATTTCAAAGGGGCCTCCGAGCGGAAATCCGGTATGCTTTGGCTGGAGTAAGGATCCCAGACTTTTCGACTGTCATACAGCGGGCCTATGCCATAGAAAGGGACCAAAATGAATTCAAGAATCGCCAAGCATCCCGGAAGGGAACAGAGTTCTCACAAGGACCCAGTGGAAGTAAGAAAAGAAAGGGAGACGAGCGGGTGGATGGCAATGTGGTAAGTCATCTGGTATGTAGTAACTGTGGGAAGAAGCATGGGGGAACCTGTCGTTTTGGTAGCAATGAATGTTATGTATGCGGGCAAGTGGGGCATCAGCAGCAAAATTGCCCTCAGCGTCGAGGGGCAACGAACTTCACTAAAGATGCAGGTTTAACATGTTTCCGATGTGGACAGAAAGGGCACCGGGCAAGTAGTTGCCCGCAAGCCCCTCAACCTTGGTATGGTGGTCAAGGACCGAGGTTTGACCAAAGACCTCCACCATCTGGATTGCAAGGAGGAGCCGCTCGGCAACCAATGGTGTCGCCAGCACCACAAGAGGCAACACATAACAAGCCCTATGGTCGGGGACGAGCATTCGCTCTCACAACAACCAATGGCGAAAAAGGAAAAGAGAAAGAAATCGTGTAAAGAGATAAATGGGCATATATGATATGTATAAACCTCTCTAACTTAGTTAGTTTTGGCGTTGCTCGTTATGTACGTGTACAGAATTATATTAGGCACTGTATATGTAAAATAGGTATATGTGAATGAAATGGGAGTTTGTTTTGTGATAAGCTTGATAGTTGACTCGATAAACATGACATAAAACGAACCCGATATGGACAAAACCTAGGAAGTAACCCGTGGGGCGAGACGCCCAGTGAGATATTGGAAAATGATGATATGGAATGTCCCAGAAGTGATGTTGAGTAAATTCATGAGAGTTACGAGTGTGTCTTGAGGAAATGGATTGAGCGTGAATTTCGAGGACGAAATTCCAATAAGAAGGGGAGAAATGTAGCATCCCAAAAAAATTGGAGACAAGTAAAAATAATTAATTTTGATGTTTGAGGATATTTTAGAATATTTGAAAATTTTTGAGAAAATATTTATTTATGATATTTTGAAGAAATAAGAAATTAAAAGGTATTATAGGAGTTAAAACGTGATTTGTGAAAATGACCATAAGCCATTTTTTTAAATTTAATAATGTGTTGTATGAGATGTATTTAAAAAAATAAATAATAATAATAATAATAATAATAATAATAATAATAGCATAAGACAAGTGAAGTGATCTTAAATGAAGTCGTTGATGTGCCTATATATGGTGATATAATATATTAATAATAAATAGTAATTTAAGCTAATGCATGAAAAGCTAATATCATATTATATTAATAACCATAACATGTGTTTTATAAAAACAAAAGGAAACTAAGGATGAAGAAACATCCACGAACTGCTGCCTCAATTAATTCATGGGTGCGTGCGCGCGCCTCCAAGATGTTAAAGTCAAATGACTGAGAAGATATGAGGGAGAAAAGACAATTGAAAGGAAAAATTGGCAGAGGGCATGATTGCGTCTGGGGGAAATGAAATGGGAAGAAGACTTAGCTTCCACGGTTCCAGTTGTCTGTGATTTGCGTGAGTATATGTATACATATTAAATTATAGGATAATACATTATTAAAGAGAATTGAGAGGGAGGCGGTGGAGAATTTGGGCAGCAGATGGCTGCCACGTGGCTCGCTATCAGCCGCATGATTTTGTCAATTTAAGTCTCTGCCAGCAAGTTTCGGCCACTATTCTTGAGAAGCAAACAGAGAGGATTATTACATCTTGGTGTAGACTCTTGGTGTGGGTTTATAATCTTTTGTCACTCTCTAGCTTTTGAGGGCGAGTTAGTGTAACAGTTGTTTCAGAGCTAAGTCTCATGTCTCCTAATTGCAATTGCGCGGTGACAAAGGTGACGCCGGCATTGCAGTGTTCATCCGGGACTAGCCGTGACTAGTGCACAACCTGCCGTTGTGGGTGCCGGACTGCGAAATGTGGTGGTATATTATGATCTACCGTAAGGTATGATACTTATTCCATATTGAAAGTTTAGGCTCTTGGTGTGAGGTTTATAATCTCTTGAACACTATCCTCTTGACAATTAGCTTTTGAGGGTGAGTTCTACTCAAGGGGTGTAACAAAAGGTCATTTATAGAAATGACGGGAGGGCTAGAATTGCACGTAGTGGGATAAGGGCTTGTACATTTTTGCGTTCTTTTAATGCTTTTAATGGGTTGATGAGTTCGTTCTAGCTTTGCATGTTGTTTGCTAGTGTATGTGTTGATTGTCTGGATGAATATGGAAGAAAAAACTAGGCGAACCTCTAGATGCTAACTTTCACTCTGTAAGTTGCATGGATATGTTTGGATGGATAAATATGATGAATTAACTCACTTTGTCTAATAAGCCACTTAGTTCTTTGTATTGGCATTGTTTGCCGTAAGTGAATGGCGATCAACCAGTTCACCCTGTTGTGAGCTAAACTTAGGAATATATTTTTCTAACACGGTTGTTCTTGGTTTGTTAGCAATAAATTTCCCATCGGGCTAAGGAAAAAACAACTGTTTGGCCAGAATACTGGATACTGATTGATTTTTTAAAATCTGCCTTAGTGAATTTTGAATTTCACGATCTATCATACTGTGGTATGATATTGAGTATTTTGCAGAACAGCTCTCACAATGAGCACATGCTTGCGTGAGTTGAACTAAGTTTGTATCCAACAGGGTTTTTATGGTCATACTGCACTTTCAATGTTAACTATCTTTATATTTGGGCGAGTTGACTGCTTGTTTTATGTTCTGACTAATTCTTGTTGAAATTTTGGGGTATATACACTTAAATTAAATTACATGAATAGCTTGATGTTCCCTGTGCTATTTAGAATATATTCTGACTAGAAAACTGTTTGGCAGCATTGAAATATACAAGCATAACAAGGAAGAAAGAATAGCAAGAACTTGGGGAACAACTGCTCCAGGGTTACCCTATGTAGAGGAGACAATCACTCCAGCTGGGAATTGGCTTGTTGGTGGTGATCTTGAAGTGTTAAATCCTATCAAATATAATGATGGTCTCGACAACTATAGGCTATCACCCAAACAACTCCGAAATGAATTTGACAGGCGCCAAGCTGATGCAGTTTTTGCTTTTCAGCTGAGGAATCCCGTGCACAATGGTCATGCTTTGCTGATGAATGATACACGCAGGAGGCTGTTGGGAATGGGGTATAAGAATCCAATTCTACTACTTCATCCATTGGGAGGTTTTACAAAGGCTGATGATGTCCCTTTGGATGTTCGTATGGAACAACATAGCAAGGTAATTTTCCAATTTTGCACAACTAACTAGCAACAATTTTATCTGGGATGATGGTGTAATGAGAGATTATATTTTGTTGACACAGGGAACATAAACTCATTGGTCTCTGTTGATGTCACTTCAATGAAACATAGTTTCTTTTAGGCTTAAGCTACATTTTTTAGTAAGGTTGAATGGTCTCAATTGATTCCTAACTATCATGCACTTGTTTAACCTAGGGTTTTAAGAGGAATTTGAAAGAAACTGGGGGAGATAGATTAGAAAGAGAGGGAGAAAATCAAAGAGATTAGGGAGAATTAGAGCAGAAGAATCGAGAGAGAAAGAAAGCAGAGAGAATTGGGAGAGAATCAGAAGAAATTGGGAGAGAGATCAGAGAAGTTGAGAGAGAAATAGATTTCTATTATCATTCAACAACCATAATTCTCTAGGTTTCAACTTATTTATAGGTTTCTAGGCTTTCAGTTATTAGAACAACTGAAAGGTACAAATAGGGAAAACAACAAAGTACAACAAGAAAGTGTTCGTCCATAGCCCATGCCCCAGCAATTGCTTTGTGGGACTACTTGTCTGTGAGGCCTGGGGAGAAGGTTGCACCCATAGTGTGGATAGGGATAAAGAGTTGCACATCTGCTAACAGTTATAGCTTTTGGCACTGTGGTAAGCGCTCAGTCCTCAAGGTTCTTGGTGGGTTCAACTGATATCAGAGCAAGTCGCAGGTTCGAGTCTCCTCTAGGGTAGTTTTGAGGGAGTGGGGGGGATTTTGGTGATTCGTAGCCCATGGCCCAACGCAGTTCTAGGGGGGGGGGATTGTTGGTCCATAGCCCATGTCTCAGCAATTGCTTCGTGGGACTATCTGTTGGTGAGGCCTGGGGAGAAAGTTGCACCCACAGTGTGGATAGGGATAAAGAGTTGCGCCTCTGCTAATAGCTATAGTTTTTGGCACAGTGGTAAGCGTTCAGTCCTGAAGGTTCCTGGTGGGGTCCAACATAAAGAAATACATCTAATATACAATTACTGTTATATCTTTGGGGTCATGACAATGATCGCCTAGATCTAAATTCGGCAATGTGAATCCACCTCTGCAATTGCTGCTAGGAGTCGCCTAGATTTGAATCAGCCTCCTGAATCAATCGATCTAACCTGCCTTCAAATTCTAATCGAAATTAACTGCTAGGTGATAGACCTAAATCAGACTCCTAATATTGCCTGCTGAAATTGCCTAGATCTACAGAATCAATGCTCTAAAACAGTATCCTGAAATTGATTGACTCTGTTGCAGCTTCTTGAAAATCGCATTTGATAAGCTTCCGAGGATAGCCTTGTTCTGCTCGGTTCCAATCTGTCTTTGATTGCATTTTTTAGTAAGGTTGAATGGTCTCAATCGATCCCTAACTTGTAACTAAGACCATTTGACAGCCTTCTAACTTGTAATTATTTTGCCAAAACCTTCCTTTCACTAGTATGAGCTTATGTTTTTCTTTCTTTCTTTTTTTTTCTGCTTCTTTTTATTTTTTTTCTTTTTCTTTTTCTTTCTTTATTTATTTATTTGCTGTTGGGGTTTAAGGATTTCAATTCCATGATGTTTCCAATATGTAAAGTTAATATGGTAAGGGCTTTCTCAGGTTCTAGAAGATGGAGTTCTTGACCCTGAGACTACTATCGTGGCCATATTTCCGTCACCCATGCATTATGCTGGTCCAACAGAAGTACAATGGCATGCCAAGGCACGAATTAATGCAGGTGCAAATTTCTACATTGTGGGTCGTGATCCAGCTGGGATGGGTCATCCTATAGAGAAGAGGGATTTATATGATCCAGACCATGGGAAGAAAGTGTTAAGCATGGCTCCTGGCTTGGAAAAGCTAAACATATTGCCATTCAGGGTAGGTGTCATAACAGGTCTTTTGCATTAACAATGCACAGCTCACTTTTTTTGATTTTAGCCTTCTTCTCTACTATTATTTCTGTGTTTTTGTTTTCCGTTTACAAGACATGCATTCTGTGGGCAAGTTAAACTCTAATCAGTGTTCCAATTGAGGAATTGATTATACTATAATGATGGTGCCGATCAACTCTTTTTAATGCTGGTTCATCAAATTTATAGAGATATTTTTGTGGTTCACACCACCACCACAACCAAGATATTGGTTATAAAATGCTTCTGATGGTTCATAATAATGCTTCTGTTTGTTCATTTGTCTTTCTTTGTATGCCTCTAACTTTAATACCCCCCCCCCCCCCAAAAAAAAAAAAAAGTATGCATGGTTTAGTTAAGAACCATATCTGATTACTACTCCCCAGTACATTCATGATTCTTTTTTTTTTCTGTTCTTTTCTTTGTTGGGGGTGGTGTGAGGGATGGGTGTTAGACTTTGCCATAATAAGATCACGGCCTGTTTTAGCATGCTCCATGGGTTACATAGGTTTGGAATATTGAGGAAAATCCTGAAATTGTGTTTAATAGGAGCATTATTTGATAAGAAAAATGGTAAATTACCAATAAAATACCATACTTTGACCCAATCAATTCTATGTTTGAACTTTCAAATCTGTATTAATTTTATAACATCGTCATAACATCGTCAATATAATTGATGTCCTTTAAGAAAGTTTCTGTGATTATCAAATCTACACTAAACTTTAAAAAATTATCAAATTGTACATAACAAGGGCAATTGAAGTGGTGGTCTATTTCTCACAAATTTATTACCAAATATGTGAGTCTAGGTTTAGGTTCCTTATATGTGGAATAATATATATACACATAAAAATTGATACAGATCGAAATTTCTCAAAAACTTTCTTAATGATGTTGACAGCATCATGACCACGTTACAAAAATTGATACAAATTGAAAGTTCAAATGTAGAATTGATAATTGGGTCAAAGTTTTGTATTTTATTATAATTTACCCAAAAAAAAAAAAAAAAAACCCTTGTTCTTACTCCAAATATCACTCTATTAGGAGTTTTGTGAATGATGGAAATATTTAGAGCTTGAACTCCCTGTCTGTCTTAGACTTAAACCATTAAAAGCTTGTCTTCTAGCCACATCTTTTGTCATTTATGTTTTACTTTATTCCAAACATTAGGTATTTCTCTTGTGCTGTTGATAACTTAAGAGTTCTAATTTTTTTCTTTGTTTGTTCTACCTGGTAGTGCCATGTAATACGTGATCTTCATTACATTTTGCAGGTGGCAGCATATGACACAGTGGGAAAACAAATGGCATTTTTTGATCCTTCCCGGGCTAAAGATTTTCTGTTCATTTCTGGAACTAAGGTATAAATCAGATCTTTATCTTTTGGTTGTTGTTAGTGTATATGAGGATTTTTACTTATAAAAAAAGTAGATTATATGAGGATTTCTTTGCCTTTGAGTTTTAAAATTGTTTTACAAGATCAGATAGTTATTTAGTATTATATATAGAGAATGGAAGATTTTAAATTCTGGAAGATGTTTTCCACATGATAGCTGCTTGTCAATATTGTTGTCATGACTGGAATTATATGTGCAGAAATTAATGTAGTGCAATGATCACTTCAGTTTCAGAAAATTATTTGTATCAAAGAATTTCGAAATTGTACAGTAATGTTGACTAAAGGTTTCTATTATCCTAGATGCATGGTGTGCTATTAAATGATTCAGTCTTTTTCCTTGAGATGCATGGCATTGCCTGACTGGGATATTCTCACGTTTAAGGAATCTTCTATGGACCTAGATTTTTGATGTTTAAGGTGCAAACATTGTCATTTTCTAAACTACAGTCAAGAGTTGAAGAAATTATCTTTCCGTTGTTTTAAAGTTTCCATCCAAAACATTGTTCATTTATTCTTCTTCTGCAGATGCGGACATATGCAAGAAATGGTGAGAACCCTCCTGATGGTTTTATGTGCCCAAAGGGTTGGGAGGTCCTGGTCAAATATTACAAGAGCCTGCAAACTGAAGAGACTGCACAGGACAAACCAGCTGTTTTATCCATGTAGAGACATAATTTCATGCTGTTTCATTAACTTATTTCTAGCAGGAGCAGGAAGGGGAATTGACAATGAGGTCTGTACGAGGTCGAGATAGTTGTGTCACCCAATAGATTGGAAATTGGCAATAGCAATTTTAGTTGAGTGCTTCTTTTATTTTAATCCCGATGGTTGAGATGCTCTGCTGTTTGTGTTGAACTTGTAACATTAATGATTTATTTGCTATTCATTGTTTGAAGAAAGATAGTTATACATTAGACACATATTGATTTGCTCCTAATCTATGCATCACATATTCATTTGTTGCCTACGAGTAATATTTTCTTTTACAGGAATACCCAAGTAATATTCAGTTAAATGTTAAGAGAAACAGTTTGTTCCTCTGGGCTTAATGCGTTGCATAAGTGTTATCTTTGCATGCAGGCTAGCTTTTTCAAGTATGGCATAGAATGGATTAATTGATGATTGCAGACAGCTTTCAGTATCTGAATACATTGGTAGTATAACTGAGACTGATTGGATATGCAACAAATGCATTTTGCTGTTGATTCTTCATACGTTCTGTATGAGACCACTGAAAAATGTATATGTAACTGCCAGATTCTTGCTTCTGTCAGAACACTAGATTATGCTCTGGTAACTATTTTTAATTATCCAGGAGTGGAATGCTTGATTTTAATAATTTGAAGTTGAAGGCTTTGGCCAGTTAAGCTGTTGAATATTAGCTGGCAATATCCAACAACATCGATACATTTACTCCCATGTAACATAAGGTGTATCAGGTAGAGTTAAACAGAGGAGAGGGATATGTACCAGATTAGCCACTTGATTTTTCTGAAGTTCACTGTCCCACTCAGAGTCGTGCATCATTTAACATTAGCATAAGATACTCTTTTGTATAATTTAAATAGATTCCTTCTGAGCCCTTGTAAAATTATAGTTATTGTCACCTTTACTTTGACTTTTATGGTGTATTAAACTACAAATTGTGATGGATGAAACTTAATCAACTATCATAATAGAATCAAACACATCCTAATCAACTTCAGAGGGTAAAAATATTAATCCAATTTAAAAAGGAACATGCTGCAAGTGATGAAGTTTTTCAACTCTGCTTGCTGGTTCAAAAGAAAAAGAAGCACCCATAAATAGACATTTTTTTGGTTAACATTTTGGAAACGTAGATGTGTTAGCCTCTTCTTTGTCTCTGCTTTTTTTTTTTTTTTATTGCTTTTCTCTCCCTTCTTTCACAAAGCATTCAAATGAGAAGTAAACTTGATAAAAGTGTCAGCAAGGAATTATGAACCATCTATTGGACGGTAAAACTAGAACTCTACTTCACTTGACTCAAGAAGTTTATAAAATAAGGGAGTGTTCAAATAGGTTGCAGAACCATAAACTGTTCGTTATGTTGTTCACCAACATATTCAGAGCATTTGCTATTTTGCTGCTGCGGACAGATGGACACTGGTAAGAGGAATCATGGTTTTAGATTTTATTTGATGCTGCAGACCCGCAAGGGTAAAAGTAAATCCATTATTATTCTTCAAGTTAAAATGATGTATATTGTTAAGTACTCTTGAAGTTAGAGAGCTAGTCCAGCATGCTTGCTAGTTCTAGTTAGGGTGTGGTCTGGGCTGTGCTGTTAGCTGAATCTGTGTCCCACCTAATTGAGAAGCACATGGTTCTTTTCATGCAGTTTTCATATCTCTCTGTTTTCCACATTTCTGCCTATGGCTCACGGCCCTATGTGCCCTCACCGCCCCAGCTGAGGGCTGGTTTTGTGATTATCAGTTTCTTGTATGCCACTAGACTAGGAAGAAACCTAGAATACTGGTTCCATGTGATAATGTCTGTGGTAACTGATTCTCCTTAGAAGCACGTGGCTTTCCAGTCAACATATGCTATTGATAATAACTTGTTCTCTTCGAAAATATTGGCATCAAACACTAGTTACTCTGAGGAATAGAGCACATGGTTTGTCTGGCCTGCTAGTAGATGCAGTTGGAGACCATTGGGTGGTCATCTGTGTACAACAGAAAAAGAAAAACTTGAGGCAGTATGATAGAGTTGCAAGAGGCAACAATTAATGGGCATTATTGGGTTTTCTTACTCCTATACACCCCGAGAATTGCGGTAGAGTGACAAGACAGAAGCATTGGGTCCTGACCTATGTTGATAGATAGGATAGGAGCCACAGGAAACAAGTAATGCCATTGTCTGTTTGATTAGTTTAAATATGTACAACATGTATATTTCTGAAAAGCAGCAGCTTTAAACCTCCTTTTATGTTTTCGTTGCCATGTTCTTTTTGGCATGGCCAGAAATATGAAACATAGCAGGTGCATTGTGTGGATGTTCAACATTTGATCTGGTTGCAGCATAAAGTTTGTACTATATGCCAGTTCGGATAAAGAATTGTCCATGTTCTTCTTCTTTGCATTCTATTATGGTATCTCAACTCCATTCCTACCACTCCTGCCTTACACAAGCTTGGAAAGGAAAGTTCTAGGTTCTGGCTTGGGGCTATATGCATCCAACGTTGCTTGGGGTTGCTTCGGATGATAGTTTGACTAGAATTTTCAGTGATTGCTGTATTTACGTCTAATGATGGTTGGCTTGATGATTTGCAAGAGTTCTTTTAGGGTGTGTCTAGAACAAGGAAATTTTGATGGAAGGGAAAGGAAATAAAATGACATAACACATTAACATGCATTTTTGTATGTATATAAGAAAAATCATTGTCCTTTTGTCTTCTTTTCCCTTCACAAATCTTTGGTCCAAAATAAGAATTAGCTGCTGTATGTCTACAAACTTCTTGGAGCATTTATCGGCTGTTGTCATAGTTATCTGAATGATTGAAATTTACTGGAGAAAGTAGTTGCTTCGGTACAATAGAGATCTACTAAGCAGCATTTGTGAAAATATTATCTGCATCCTATGTTTTATTCTATGCCTTTTAGAGGTCTATTTGGCCAAAATTGTAGGTGGGATTTTAGGTTTCTTGAACAAACAATGCAGCTGTATAATTGGGTACTAGAGTTTAGTTATTGGCCATTGCTCATCTGCTCATTATGTTCAATCAGCTACAAAGCCTTACGAGATGTATTGCAAACAGGACAATTAATTGGAATTTAAGGTAGTCGTGAACAATTTCTTGAAGGCAACACAAAGGATTGTTGCTCTAATAAGAATGTATTTTTGTTTCTGCAGATTTGTAGCACGTTGTTGTTCTTATTCCAAAAGACTGGATATATAAGATTATTTTAATGTCAGTTTTAGTTATCTCTATCTTTTTGGGGACTAGGAAAATGAAGCACATAGTTGTTACATGTCAGATGATTCAAAGAATATTTCTGAAAAACTGCATTTTTGCTAGAACAATTGGATCAAATGGCTTGTCTAATATACAGAGGAATCAGAAGTGTTGAATATCTTTCTGTTGCTGTACATTTTTACTGTTTTCATGTTCTACATCATCTCTTAGCCTTGGGCAGTCATCTGAACAAGAAGGGATTCTATGAAAGAGCAATAGAACAAATGGATGGTTGAGTATGAATTCATCATAACATGAATGCCTTGTAAAAGCAACTTTAAATTGCTCATTGATCCTCCATTTAGTGTGGGTAACAAAGTGGTCTTTCGTTATATCTGCTGCAGTTGCCTTCATAGCAGGCAGCTGGCCTCTAGATACAGCCCATGGCTTGGAAATGTTCTTGCCTTTAGGGACTCGAAGCACCATGCCAATTATTCTTCATGGCCATTGCTCGTGTTGTACTGCAAAAGTTAAAAACTTACTATTTTTAAGTGTCTCTAATAGCAATCCCTTGTATATTTACTTACGCATTTTCTTCTCGAAGTAATCTCAGAGTAAGAGGAAGAACCAGATTATAAGGAAGAATTAGGCTGCAGGAGCCTTTTCTGTAGTCACTGTCAAAGGGGAAAACAATTAAAATCTTTTGAGTTTAACTTGAAACAAGAGTAGCATGCCTTCATCTTTTCTTATTTATTAGTACAGTTTGTTGAGCCATATTATTTAAGAAACATGAAATGATGAATTGTTGAGCTCATAAGAAGCAAAAGCATTGTTTTGGAGCTCAAGGAACTAGTCAATTGGAATCTTTAGGATAATTAAGCATGCATGCAAATATGGACGAAGCTGTCTTTGTTGAGTAGTTCTCTGGATCTAAACCTAGGCTTCTCTCTGAATTACATGACAGGTAACGTTACTGATTGATTGGCAACTTAACTTAGATGCAGAAATGAGCTCAATTTGCATGTTAAGACGCAGAG
This sequence comes from Diospyros kaki, assembly GCA_036245055.1. Lineage (NCBI taxonomy): Eukaryota > Viridiplantae > Streptophyta > Magnoliopsida > Ericales > Ebenaceae > Diospyros > Diospyros kaki. The sequence continues at coordinate 45,253,413 of BSEG01000005.1, forward strand.
TTTTTAGCTTTTTGTATACTTTAAGATGTATAGTGGATCATCTTACCTTCCATACATCAATATGTGTATGTTCTATAGCTCCAAAATTTCACCCCGAACATAAAAATACTGCAAACCTGGAGCTCTGTGTATGTGAATTGAATTTTATCAGTTTTAGGCAATTGCCAACTGCTGTTACCTTTACAAGACAAAAGGAGCCGAGTAGCATGTGCTGTGCGAAAAGGCTTAGAATAATAATGCACTTTGACTGCAGTAAAATCCTCTTCCTTCAAAGGCTCTGCACTTGATTTGGCGTAGTTGGCCCTACACACTTGCCAGGTTAATGGCTCTGGATTTAACCTGTTAAGTCTCACTTGGTTCATTGCATGCGATTTTGGCGTGATTCTTATCTCTTTTCAAATCCCAACCAGCTTGCCTTACATGCTTAAATTATCACTGCCGATGTTCATTGAATTCTTGTTGTTTTGTACGGTTCTATATAAGTGGGATATGGACCTTATAAGTTAACTTGGCCTTTGTTTTTATCAGTTGGACTGTCCCTGAAGATGGTTATGCTTTTGGAGTATTACAAATTTGGGTGGTTTGAGAGTTGCTCAGATGCTCACTCGAGTGTTTATAACTTTATATATATAGTTGGAGGTTTAGGTATGGACTGATGAGAAATTAGAAGTACTAGATTTTAATGTTTGATATTAGGATATTTAGTTCTTTGTCTTATTTTATTTAAATTTTATCTTTTATTAATTTTATTAAGATAATTGAAGTTGGGTTAGTTATATTATAGTCAGAATAGGATTTCAGTCTATAAATAGGCTCATGATGAAATCAGAAATTAATGTTTTTGATTATTTGAACACAGTTCTGATTTTCTGTCCTTGATTTTTCTCTCTATAAGTTCTTTATTAAGCTTTTCATTCCCCTAATTAGTTTCTTCTCTTTCTTTTCTATTTTCTTCAATCTTTAGAGTGTTCCACATCTTGGACCTTGGTTGTTCTTAGTGAACATTTAGATTGTGATCAAAGCTTTTGAGTCCAGTCTCTTGATACCATTTTGAGCAAAACTACTTCAAACAGTTGTAGGGCTGTATAGAATTATGTTGTTTGGTTCGACAAGTTTTATGCTGGCTGTCAACTATCTGATGCAACTGTTCTTTATTCAGGCCCGGGACTGACAATAGAAGAAATTCACATGTGAAAACTAAAATGTGATTAAGCTCATTGGCATGGGAGAGTCAAATATATTGAATCCGTACTAGAAAACTGTTAACATTTGGTTCATTGGTAGGAGACTCATTACCCCACCTTATTTGTGGCCTTCATTTTCCAGCCCTTAGGGGTTACGTGTAGCGTTTTTGTTTCCCAATACAATAAATCAGCCACCCTGTCTTGGACCCTCTTCAATGGAATGCTGCCCCATTATGTCTGATTCAAACCATGTAAACTAAATGCATTGCTGAAGTTTTCTTTATGCATTGCAGTACTTGTGAACACGGCTATGGTTGAGGTACATCATCCGAGTCCCTGGCGTACCGGTCTCCAAGGGTGAGCTGTTATGGGGCCGCTTTTCTCCAAGTCTTGGTTGGTTTTCATGTTCCTTGTCAGGCTCCTTTTTCCATCACTTTCTTCCCATTTTGTCGCTAATTTCAGTGTTGGGTTTGAAAGACATTAATGTAGGAAGCCTAAATGAGCCGTACGTCCGGAGTCTACTCCAGATTAACGTGTCTTGATCAACTTCTTGATGTGTTTTTAGTTTCAAGATAATGGTTTGCATAGTTGGTTTTCTTCCATTTTTCTATGGCCTGAAACATGTCCGTAGCTGTCTATTTCCCTGGCCCGATCTTTTTCTGTTCAATCCAACATTGTCAAAATTGTGACAAGCATCTCTTGTATAATGGAAAGGCCACAACCTCATATTGCTTTTGGGCTATTCCATGGTTGGAAGAGGTAGCAGAGAGCTATGTATACCAAAACCACTGCAACCCTTGTCTTATTTCCTTATTAGTAATGCTTCAGCAAGAAGATACATTCTGGGTATTCTCAAAATAGCTTGGATAAGCTAACTGCCTTTGACATTACAGGTAGCTCACCACCTTATCTTTAGAAGGAAATAAAATGATATTCCTATACAATTCTTGTATGGGAAATGCATATACATACTGAAGTAACCGTCACTTTTCTCTTTAGAGATGAGTCGTATCATTTTGTAAGAGAGTTTTTATATGAAATTCTGTTTGGATGAGATTACTGTTAGAACTCCCGAGAGTTAACTTAGCGATAAGTGACTATAGTACTTTTTTTCACGACTAGTGTTCAAACTTTATTGCGAGTTTAGTTCCACAGATTTCTATATTCTTGCTAGTTGAACGTGGTTTATGGATTATTACACATACCCGGTGAATTTACTCAGTGCACACTCGAAGTGCACTGAAATATAGTGACCACGCGGCGTTATTAATGGGAAAAATGTTATGGGTAACATGGCCTTCATGTGCTTAGGCCCAAGTCATTTTCTACCCCATTGCAACCTGCCTCTGTTGATAATTAGCTGTGTTAGTCACTGCCTTTCTGTGAGAATAGAGGGCCCACTTCTCTATTTCTATGTGAAGCCATCCTCCATTCAACAGCCAATCTCATTCACAGAACATGGGGTTGCTTCTCCTGATGACAAAGCCATGGCCCAGCCTTGCTTCAGTCTCAGCTTTGGTTTAGTCTCTCTGGGCTTGGGGAATTGACTCAGCTGACTTTGAAATATCATTCTCTTAGATCTATATATGCTACCAAATGGAGTGAATGCATAGTATTAACTCCTGGGATTAAAAAAAAAAAAAAACCCTTCACTTTGCAAAGAGGAGTATTTTTGCCGTCGGTTTTGCAGAAAATGATAATTTACAGAACCCTTGAGGGTTGACAGAATGGCGTGACAGTGACATGTATGTAGTTAACCCCAGCGAGCGTTTTCAAGGACAGGGTGACTCGGAACCATAGAACATGCTTGAGGTTCTATCACTGCTTATTTAGGTTTTGCAAAGAATAATATTTTTACAGAGCCGAGGAGAATGATATGAGGGTGATAATTATGTAGAAGGTAGAGGGCGACGGTAGAATCACTTAACAGGGCGTAGCTAGTCAATAATAGAGCCAATCTTTAGATTTCATCACTGCTTCTGATTTAGGTTTGGATTTATATCCTTGATAATGACCACTGCCCCTTGAATTAGGCTGATAGCAAGAGGCCCACAAGAGCAGCCAATTTTATTGGCGCCTATGACACTTGAAAGGGCGTCTTATTTTCATCTTTCCTGCCATGTAATGGAACCAAGTACCAAGATTGAAAGGGGACCAGATTAGCTCAATTTCACTAAACAAACAAAGGATTAATTCAATCGCGTAGTCTTTGTTTCTTTTCTTTTTTTTTTTTTTGGATTAAATTCACTGAGAGCAATTTATCTATTTTTGGAACCCGAGTTGTCGAAGTATAATTTACCCAAAAAAAAATGTAAAAATCTTTATTGTTGCATAAAAACTGAAAAATTTATGAATGTACTGTCATCATGTGAGTATTGAAGAAATGAAGGCTGCTTTGGAAAAGGATGCAGAAGGGGAGAAAGCTAAATAGAGGATCATTATTGCAGGCCTGAGAGAGTACCAAATAGAGCTGCAGGAAACAGCAGAATGCACGTGGTGAGTTCTTGCTTTTTTTTTTTTTTTATCATCTTTCACTTTGATCACCACAGCCCTGCCCGTAAATTCTGATTTACTTTGAAATAAATACGATTTCAACGGGGTAATAACATATGAAGTCTTTATCATGAAGTCGGTTACATGAATTTTAGTTCATCTTTAGTTTATTTGGAATTCAAATTGTTTAATCCGACGAGTTTTATATTGAGTCTTTACTACTTGATTAACTGTTTTTCTTTCTCCCAGTTTGAGAATAATTGGGAATAGGAATTAATATAAAGTGGGATTACTGTTTGTAGAATGAAGGGAAAGATGCAATCTTGACTTGGGGACAGTTGATACCAGGAACACTAAAGTAAGGGTTGGATGATAACCAAGAGGCATGGGCAATTGATATTATACTGCCACAAATACTTGGCTCAAAAATCTCAATAATCCATGGGGACAAAAGTCACAGTTTTGAGAATGACTTTCATGTCATTCCCACTTCCATCCATCACCTGGGTAAAGCAGAGTGTGTCTCATATCAAGGAAAACAAACAATTTAGGTGGTGTTATTTTTGTGTTTTAATCTTTTGTTTTGAGTTTTGAATTTATTTTTAGTTTTGTATTTTAAATATTTATTTTGAGATTTTTAAAACGTGTTTTTTTTGTAATTCTAAAAAATTATTTCTTAAAACAGAAAATTTAAAAATACATTTGTTTTGAAATTTTAAAAAAAATTATTTTATAATATTTTATTTAATAAATTTGATTATTAAATAATAAAATTAACTCTTTTTAATATAACATTTTATATTAAATATTATTATACATAATATGTGTAATACACTTAATATTATACTATATGTTATCCTATATTTTTAATTATAATATATATACTACATTTTTAAAATTTTAAATAAATATATAATTTTATTTTTTAAATTTAAGAATAATTTCTTTTTTTTTTCTTCTTTTCTTTTTCTATTCTCTCCAATGCTTGCATCTTCTCCATCGTCGACGACTATCGCTAGTCAGAGATTCACACGATCAGAGTCTATCATTAGAAAAGCCAAGTCAAGAGAGTTAACATACACAAAAATGAGCTAGATTTAACTACTGAATTTTCATAGATCTGATTTTTAATTTTTGGCCAAAACGCAAAAAACACAGAACATGGTCATCAATCTTTATTCCTGTGCCATGATCGTTGTTTGGATGTTGCTTGGCCATCAGCATCATCAAATCATCATTGTCAGCTTCATGTGGCCATTGACAATGGAGGATGAAGGAGAAAAGAGGAGTTGGCGACGGTGGGCGAGGTCGACGACAGCTTGAGAAGGAAGGGAATAGAGGAGAAAAGAGGAGAGAGAGAGACAATGGGTTTTGTGCGAAATTGGGTTTTTTCTTTTTTTTTGGGGAGGGGATTGAGTTTGTTTTCTGCATTTTGGTATTTTTAGTTAGTTTTGGCTGAAAACACCCAAAACAACGTTTTTATAATTTTTTTTATTTTTGAAAATATATTTTTAAAAATAATAAAGTAAACATATTTTTCGTGTTTTAAAAAATTAAAAATTTAAAATAGACTGAAAAAAAAAGGAAAAGGCATTATAGATTGGAAGGAAGGTTCCCTTCTTGAAACAGAATATATAAATATATGTATATAAATATAGGGTGTGATTTTATTTTTCAAAGAAAATAAGTGTGATTTTTTGTCTAAAAAAAGGGACTAAGTGGGGGTGAAAATCCCATTTGGCCTAGATTAAAGATAAGATGTATAATGCCCCCACAGGCGTAGCACGATTGGTAATCAGGTAGCAGATTTACAGACAAGAATATAAGTTCGAGTCATAACAGTTGCAGTATGAGAGTTTCATCCTTTTGTGGGAGTGGTTTTTTGTGGGTATCGTGCATTGTTTCTCTTGTCAAGGGGCCTGTCGTATATTGTGATTTATCCCTCCAACATGTATGGGACAATATGTGGGGGCTCTTAAGGTAAGGGAGTTCACCTTTTACAGATAAAGATAAAATGTATAAAATATAATTAAAATGAGTTTGTTTATGTAAAAAGAATATAAATAAATTCTGTTATAATTGTCACATAATTGACTCTATTAGCACACACTTTTATATGAAGAGAGAGAGAGAAAAGGGGCCGAGATGTCTAGAAGTGAAGCAACAAGGGGTTGCAAAAACCAATGGGGTTTGGCTCCCAACATGTCAATGAGCTCCAAAGGGTGTCCCAGAACACCTTTGGTCTCTCCCTTGTCCCCACAAGCCCACATGCCACTGTTTTCCCCTCCCTCCCCTCCGCTCTCCCCTCCCCAAGTCCCACTTTTTAAATACCCTCCATTTCTACCACCAGCATCACGCACCACTCTCTTGATCTCAAACTCAAACCCAAAACAATCACTAATCCCATTCCCTTCCAAACTCCTCAAACTGATCCATCATCCATGGCCATCATCAAGAAATCATCCAACATGCAGAACAAAGTCCTGAAGCAAATCCTCAAGCGCTGCTCCAGCCTCGGCAAGAACGACGAAAACCTCCCCCTCGACGTCCCCAAAGGCCACTTCGTCGTCTACGTCGGCCAGAACCGAACAAGACACATCGTTCCCATCTCCTTTTTGACTCATCCCGGGTTCCAGATCCTTCTCCAGCGCGCCGAGGAGGAGTTCGGATTCAACCACGAAATGGGTCTCACCATCCCTTGCGAAGAGGTCGTCTTCCAGTCCCTAATGTCCATGCTCAGGTAGGAGAGCGAGCTTGTTTGGCTGCCGAGAAAATGGAAGAAAAACAAGTCATCGTCACGAAGCTGCTCCACTGCTTCTGAGAGACCTCTTTCTTCCAACTCCTCTCCGGCTCCATACTCTTAACCCGAAACCCCCCAAGGATGGCTGCAGCGTCACAATTCTGGGTTTTTTCTTAATCAATCAATTAGAGAAATATGTAGACATTAGAGATTAATTACATCCAAAAGCTTGAGATTTTCCTCGCAGCTACCGGCGGCCCTTTGATTCTGCCCTGCGAGAGAGCTAATCAATCAATATTAATGCTCATGACCAACATCGATCGCTGTCGTTTCTCTCATCTTCTTCTTCTTCATATTACTTGATTCTTAACCAACCCCGGGAGAAAGGGATGCAAAATAATCACTCAGCTTAATTAACTAATAATTAATTCTCTGATCTTTCCTTTTTCATTGATTATTCGATCATCTCTCCGAAGAAATGGGTGGTGGTTGTGGGTTCACTTGTCCGATTCACAATGCAATGGATGTTTCATTCCATTCCATTCCGTTCCACTGCACGTTTTGGCTCTTTCCGATGCATGAAAGATCAGTTTAATTAGTATTGTTGGCTCCTTCCACCACGACTCTTGATTAATTAATTATATAACTCCATCAAACCAATTCATCTAATTAATTAATCAATGGAATTATGATAATTCTATCATATTTTTACAGTAATTAATTCAGATCGAGGTTAGGACCAGTGAAGATCAAATTTGTGGCTGATCTGATCCCCAATTCACACAGTGGTCCCGAGATTGCAGAGCCACTTGGGTTCTTGGCAGTAGTACTGAAATCATGCTCTTTTTATTTTATTTATTTTTTATTTTTTACTAATGTTAGGCAGAGGTACTAAATTAAATTAAATTAACTCCTGGTCCAGAACCTATGGGTAATCCTAGTTACCTCTATCCCTTGGTACCAAAAGGTGATATCCCTCACCCTGTGGGCCCCCCCCAGACTACCCCACGCCACGGGGGAGGAGGTTAATCAGGAACTCGGAGGCCTCGGTTAACGGGAGGCCAGTGCTAGGTGCCCACAAGGACCCCACCCCACATGGAGCAGGTTTATCCCACACTGCGGCTGCCTAGTCTCGACCCTGGATCCTTGGTACCAGTTCTGCCGTCCCTCAACCATCCGAGCTGTGCCCTGGGGGCTAGTTACCTCTATCCCTATTGATTGCAAGAGGGGTCAAGAGAAAGCCATAGATCCTTTATTTTGATCTAAACTGGACCACAGAATCCCTACTCATCACTGCACAAATCCAAGTCTCAGGAGCCATGTAGCCTTATGTTAAAAAGATAATTAACTTATAACTTATATATATATATAAAGTCTATATTAAGTCTTTATTTTGTTAATTACGTGAAGTTGTTTTAGAATTTATGTTATTGGGTCCGATGAACTCTTTTTTAAAACTCATCTAGATCGAATCCTTGAGAATAATTATAACCCTTTAATAGTTTTTAAGGGTTAATTACACACCCCAAAAAAAAATGAAATTTTCCTGATATTTTTAGTTTTAGGTCGACCTTTTTTTTTTCATGTGCAATGAAATGACAAAAATTGAGACTTGTTATTGTATTGTATGGATGCAACTATTTTCTTTTATCTAAACTTATAGATGAAAATGTACTTATTAGGAGACGCATGAATCCTTTTAATAGTTTTATTTTTTAATATTTTAATATTAATAGATTATATTAACTTAAATTGTATATACATAATAATCTTATTATTCATAAGAGAATTATATATAGAAAATATAAAATTAGGTGTCACTTCAATGTGATGTTAGTGATTATCTTATTGAAGAGATAATGAGGGTTGTGACAATACATAACACACTATGCTAGTGATTATCTCATTTATATGCTTAATTAATTGTCATGATCTAAGCTTAGCTACTATCACCCTAAAACCCACATTTTTTCTCTGCAAAAAGTATGAAACTTTAGCTTTCTTTAACCTGTGTTAGGTGCAAATTCATGCCCATAGTTTTGTATATTTACCTAATTTGCTGATTTATAAATTATTATACATTTTCGATAAATTTACTTAATAGTATTCCTAAAAGATAATAATTACAGTTCTCATATTTAAGAAATTAAATAGAGTCAATTGACTCATGAGTCATTAAACTTTTGAAAATTAACTATCTAAATTAGACATAATACCCTCAAATTTTTAATTCTTTTAAGTGGTATTATGACTAATTTTAAAAAGTTTAAGGATTATTAAGCCAATTTTAACTTTATGAGTTGTCTGGGTCAAATGGCCAAATTCTACAATATTTATGAGTACTATTTTTTATATAATATAAAAATTATATTATACACAAAAAAAGATATACAATATAATTATTATACGAAAATCTTTCAGGCAAGCAACATTTTGGTTAAACCTAAATAATCGAAACGAGCTTAAATTGCCAACTCAGTTTAGTTCAAATTGTAGGTTGGTTTAGTTTGATTTTCAAGTTTGAGTGCTTCATTTATTTCGGTATAATTCAGCTTCCTTATTAAAAAAAAATCAAAATAATCAGATCGATAGAAATTATAAAAAATAATGTTATTTTTATAAATATTTCAATATTTTAGATTTTGTTGATCGGTTCAATTTTTTTTCTTGATTTATTCAGTTTAAACATTTATTCGATTAATTTGCTTTGATTTTTAGAACGTGTTTGGTCTATTTAATTTGAGCAATTTGACCGAACTGACCAAATGCTCTCTCATATACATATATATATAAAACATTATTTATATTATATTTCATATTTATTATATTATAGAGAATATGGACGAGTCTCTCTTATATCTTTATTCCATGCACATGTATGTTCTCACGTACTAAGTAATGTCCATTGGCACATTTTACGTGGCAGCTAGGACTGCCCATGGAGAACGCAAAAGCCAACCACTAATTAGACCGGCCTAACCATCTCAGTGACTTGGTTGATTTTATTGTGACCCTTTCTATTAATGTGTCCTATATGCATAATATAAAGTATTAATATAAAGTGTTACCAACAACTAAATAATTCTATTAATTAATTAAATAGTTTAAAAATCGATATATTTACTATCAATTAATAAAATTATTTAAATATTTAAAACAAAATATATATTTAATACGATTATGTCCAAATTTAATTAATTAATACATAAGGATCTTCCAATGTGACATTTCTTTTTTGAATCACTTACTAGTTGCTTGTTGATCCATAGCAGTTTCCATCTTCTATGGTGTTAAATTAAATTAAATTAGACCAAGGGGACCACTCATAAATAGAGACATAAATTCACATGGAGAACCCTATTATTTTGATCCATTACATAGTAAAAATAAATAAATAAACATCAGTACTTTTATTTTTTTGCTTGGATTGGTTCTTTAGGTCAACTTTGGTACTTCATGAGCTCTTCCAATGTCCTTTCAATGTTTCTGAAATTAAGATTGATGGAAAGGGCATCTCTTCTGGGTCTCATTGTGCCATTTTGCATCGTACTCTTAGAAAATGTACCAATTTTTCCCACATTGAATTTGAATTGTTGATCATTGTCCCTTGCTTGGGCCTTTCTTTTCTTCCTTATAATACAAACCAAAAACATCATATCGCTAGGGTTATCTATTACATTTTGTCATGGGGTGGGAAGAAAATTTCATCGTAAAGTAAAAAGAAAAATTATTGAGTCTCCTGATTAGTTCTTTCATTCCATGAAAGGGGAGTACCTTTTTTTCATGATAAATACTACGAGTGTTTTTTGTTATTTTTGTAAACTCTTAAATATTGTTTTTAATTAATTCAGACTTATCTTTTAATTCTCATATTCAACTCGGGTATTTCACTACTCTCTCGTTAATCTTGGTCTCGAGGGTGCACAATCTTATACCCATTATAATCAAATTTTTTATATAAAATCTTTATACCGATGATGTTAAGTTTTTAACAAATATAGACTCAAAAAAAAAAAAACTACCAAATTAATCAATAATTTGTCAAAAAAAAAAAAATCTTCAAAACAAAAAAAGGGGGAAGTTTCTAATATCAATTCCCACACAGGGAATCAACATAAAATTTGTTGTCATGATTTGACAATGACATATCATCTTTTTAGGTAGAAGCCTATGTTTCTTGCTGGAGCTAATAAATTATATACATTTAATTTTGCATGGATGATATTATTCATAAGTCTACCACCTTGTTTGGTGTTTGTTTCATCTGCAGTCGCTGTTGCTATTGTCTCCACTGTTTTAATTTTCTTTGCATCTCTCTCTCTCTCTCTCTCTGGTTTTTGATTCTTATAGAACTTTTGATGGACAAATTAAGAGAAGCCACTCATGTTGGGAGTTGGCTTTGTTGTAGGACACACATGTTGGGTTTCAAATATGCCAAATCCAAACAGCCCCCAACATGATGGAACATATCTATATATATATATATAAACAAATTAGTAAGAACAAAAAAATATCTATATATGTCTATAAAAATAATTAGTAAGAACAAAAAAACCAAAAGTTATATTATTATGGGGACATAATTTGTTTATAATTAACAAATTATTATAATAGTTTATAATAATAATCGTGAAAAAAATGTCTGTTCCTATAAAGAGATAGACATGAGAAAATCAACTAATTGGTGTTTAATTATGAATCAACATATTTGACAATTAAGAAGAAGATCAAGTGTGACACGTTTCTTCTTTTATTTTTTATTTTTTAAGACTATGGTCATTATTATTTTTATTTACTATCTTTTGATAAATGGACCCAACAAGTTCAAATCACACAGTTCCTTAAAGTGGGTGATTTCTTATTTGACTCAAATGTGAAGATCTATCTATTATATTGGGATTTTGCATTTTGACATTGGAAACCAATGTCACACTTGTCAAGGTGTATGTACCATTGAATTTGGCTTCCATTTGAATTTAGAACTAGGGTGTACGTCTAGCCTTTTTTTTTTTTTGGTAATGGTAAGTGTACTTTATGTTTGAATAATGTACATTTATTGTACATTACTTTTGTATCTCTATAAGTAAGAATATATTAATAAAAAAATAACAAAACATTTATAGTTTACTCTAAAACATAACTCGAGTAACTATAAATAATAATAATAATAATAATAATAATAATCAAACCAGAGAAAAACCAATAAACCAACTAACCACAAAATTAACTTTACATCATATTCGCATAAAATATGCAGAAGGCAAGCGTTATTAAACGAGATCCATAATCATCAAACTTGAACCTTTGAAATCCTGTTGAAGTTTCTCAATCGCATTCTTCCTTCTCTTTCTTTCTTCAAGTGAGATTTGAACTTGGCAAAAGCATACCCTAAGCTTGAATTAGTTCTCTTGTAAGGACATCCTCCTCCAATAGGAAGATGCAATTCGTTAGGTGAAGAAATATTATATCCTTCTCCATAAGAGAGAGTAGAATCTATTCTCCATCAAAGGCCCATCTCAATTTGCTTAACAAGATAAATTTAGAAGTATGTTCAACAATTTCAATAATGGACTTATTAGAAGGTTCTCTTCTAATAATCTTAGAAGACTCACCTCCACCATTCCTTTGAAAAGACACAACACCTTTCCAATTATTGTACCTTACTTTAGTATTCAAATAATTTGAATAGTTGATAATAAATATACCATGCTTTAAAATATTTATTGAAAATAAGAGGCAATAAGTGCACATTAACTAGTATTACACTTTTTTTTTTTGTTATTTGGAAATGGGGTGTTTTTAGGGCACTTGTTAAAACATTATTTTTAGCATTCAAACACTCCTATTGATTGGTAAAATAATTTAAAATATAATATATTTATTATCAACCAATAAAAATGTTTGAGTAATGAAAATAATGTGCAATTATTATATTTTATATAAAAATAAAGTATATTAAATGTATATTAACACTTGTGCGCCTTACCGTGTTAACATAAATTATGACATGAGTTATAAGAATTTTATAAAAAATAAGGTGAAGATATAAGATTGATGTAACTGAGTATTAGGGATAGATTAAGGCTTAATACTCGCTATTATTGTCATCAAATTTTATTAACTAAAAATGAGAAGTTTAATTACCAACAAAAAGAAAAAAAATATATTTGTCAAAAGTCCCAATAAAATTTAAAAAATTTACAGAAATATTGGGCCGGAACATTAGGTTAAAGCCCATGCAGGCCCAGCCCAATAAAAATACAAAGATTTGTGGCCACCACTGCCAATATCAGCCCAATATATTTGAAAAGTTTAGGTGGATATTCAATGATGAAAAGAAAATCGAGTAATTAAGATTAGGACCCGTTGCATTTTAAGGCTCCACATGTACCCTAAACTCATCAACAATGGCCTTTTCGAGATTAAAGTTGGACATTTAATTCCATAGGCCTGCACTGCCCTATGTTAATCCACACTTAATTAGGTTCACCTAGTTAGTTGAGACTTGAAAGTGAATTATTTATTTAAAAATGTTAGTTGTATAATTAAATTTGACATTTATGATAACACTTTATATTAATGTGTTATAACGATATAAAATATAAGATTCCCAAAATGGTATACATTAATTCTCTTGATTCTAACTAATTTTTCGTGCATATTTATTTAATAATGAGATTAAATTAACTAGATTGAATATATCTTTTAAGTCGTTATCTAATGACAAGATCATAACATCAATGACCGGACATCTTGAGTTTGAATTTTGTAAACTTTAACTAATTTTGCGAAGACTAAATGAGGTGTATATGTGCAAAGTAAAGAGTTATAAAGTGTTTGTATCACCTGACATGTATTACTTAATATGTGTGTATATATAATAGTAAAAGAAGCTATCATTAAGGTGTTCTAATTTCGATCTAAATAAAAAATTAGTTCGAATTGATTGATTTGATCCTTTAGTCTAAATACTAATTATAACTGGTTTTTGGTCCAACCTGATCCAATACTAAAAATTGATTGTGGTTATTAAATGATAATAATAATATATTTTAATTATAATTAAAATAAAAAACATTGCATAATACATAATACATCATATATTATACATACATAATACAAATGATATTTTTAAATTTTTTTATATTGAAAATAGAAAAAAAAAAAAATATGGAATAGTCCGAGCTAACATCGACCCTAATTGATATGATTTTTTATCTAAAATATTTGCTAATCAAGCTTGGCCTAATCCAACTTGGACCCAATGAATAAGGGTAGCTATTATAGTGAACAAGGGAAGGTCGGTGCCTAGGGTAGGCTGCCCTATGATTGAGGGGCCACTTAATGTTTAGTTTTAGGTTTAGGTGGTGGAAATTGAATGGTGAGAACAAAATCTAGTACCACGCTGGGTCCCATATTACCATAAAGGCTCCACATGTTTAATGTGTTTCTGCACTTAATTAGATTCAGATAGCTATTTGATAGTGAATTACTATTAATCTCCCAAACCAATATAAAGGGGGATGGTATGGTTAATTACCTTTAACTTTGTTTTGATGCAAGCATTTATGGCAAAAGGGTGAACCTAGGTTATTTTTATATAATTTTCAACACTCTAAGAGTTAAAAAGTAATAAATGTTTATGGAGTCATAAAAGTATGTTGGTTTACCTATTTGGGTCATGGTTTTTATATAATTGATGCAAGTCGAGAAATTCATAGTTATCTTCAAGATCCATCAACTCAAATATTTCGGGTTGGCGACAAATTTGTCAAGTCAAGATTATTTCTAAGGTTTTCAAGCTCAAATATCTCACGTTGGCGGCGAATTTATCAAGTTAAAAATTGTCTCCAACTTTTTTGAATTCGATTATCTTAAGTTGTATTGATAGAGTTCAGGTTTTTGACATTAAGATTCGAGAGTTAGATTTTAATACTTATCTTTTAAATTTAAATTAGATGAAATAACACATGTCATTTTTCATTTGCTTATCAATAAGAACACGTAAAAAGATGAAATTAGTTGCTTTTCAATGGTAACTTATTAATTTTACCTTTTTGAGAATTTCTCCATCGGTGACTATAGCATTATATCGACAATGGTTTTATGTTTAAGTTCGGCTACAAAATATTTCAATAATTGGTATGTGATTTTTTCTCTTTTTTCTTTCATTTTACGTTAGGCAAAAAAGTTGTGTGGTTCGTGCTTTTCTTACTAGCGATAAAAACGAATAATCAAATTTTTTATTTAAAAATAAATACATAAAAATGTATGTGAATAACAATTTTAATTATAATAAAAAAATATAATAACTCCTATATCATTGAATGGAGTCTTGAAGGTGAGACCATGTCCCATACAACTCATCTTCTTCTCTTGCTCTCTTGTGCATATTCAATAATGGAAACCAAATTTGGAGAGGGTAGGTGGCATATTATTATTGGAAATGCTATCTTAACATGCAACTATAATATTATTTTTAATTTTTAATAATACTTTATACATTAATGTATTATATTTTTATATTAATTTAACATCACTAAGGGTGAGTAAAATTTCGATTTAACCAAAATAATTGAACCAAACTGATCAAAATTATCAGTTTAGTTCGATTCAAGCTAAAGGTTGGTTTAAATCGATTTTCAAATTTGATAATTTTAATTATTTTCATTTAATTCAATTGGATTTTCGTATTGAAAAAAATCGAAACATTCAAATTGATCGAAATATAAAAAATGATGTTGTCTTTTCATATTTTTTTTTCTAATCTTTTCAGTAGATTAAGTTCTTTTTGTATTTGGTCGATATTTTCTATTTTCGATTTGTTCACTTTTTGTATTTCCTTGGTTGATTCGGTTCAGTTTTTTTGACATAGATTTGATTATTTCGATTTCAAAATTTTGATTAATTTGATAATTGAACCGAACAAATAATTAACCTTAAATATAACATATAAATATTATTAAAAATTTCACAACAGAATATTGAAATAACATTCCTGGAATGAAATGGGAACTCAATTGGGCATGGTATTTTAGGATTAAATAAAGGCTAAATATATATTTTAATCTATGTATTTGCGCAATTTTTCATTTAAATATTTAAATTTTTTGTTATTTCAAATACACTTTTAAATTATATAATTTCAAGTCAACTGCATCTCTAAACTTTTTGTTATTTCAATTACACCATTAAATTATGTAATTTCGAGACAATTGTACACTTTGACAAATTTATCAATAACAATAAATTTATAAATATAATTAAAATAACAAAAAATTTAGAAATACAACTAATTTAATATTATAACAAAAATTTAGAGTGTCTAAATAAAAAAAATATTATGAGTCTCGCTTGTATAAAATTTTACTATTTTTAGTTCTACGATAATAATTTGATTTTACTATTTTAGTTTTATGATAATTTGGTTTTAATTTCATAATCTATTTGAAGATAATATTATTTTTAAATAAATATATTTATTGTATCTTATTTTAATAATTAAATAATTATATTAATTAAAAAATTATAAATACACATATTTGAAAATAAAATATATTTATTATTATTATTATTATCTAAATAAATAAATATTGTGAACTTGTATAATAAATAATCTCGTCCGGGAATCAAACATGGGGTTTGTATGGTCCGGTGGGGGATGAACAATCACGTGATGATGACCCCACGACTTGACTTGGGAAAATACTTCAGCCAACACTCACTGATCTCTACCACTCACACACACACACACATATATATATATATATATATATTCAATCATTAAAATTGTACCTAATATACATAAATAAGCTTATACATCTTGTGTACCTAACTATTTAAATAATTTATCAATTCAAAAGATTATTTAAATAATTTGACCACCAAAATATTTGTGCCACTCTTATGCTTTCCTATTTGAAAACTCTCTTTATGAGACTAGGGGTCATGCCATGGCTCACTTACCCAATCTGCGCATCGTCATCGCGCCCCCTCTGTTCTCCTGTGCAGAGTAGTTTTGAACAAGTTCCAACGGCCAGTTTGCAATCAATTGGTCAAAGCCTAAACGTTAAATGCAACCACACTTTAATTGATGATAAATAAATAGTGTTCTAAATTATTTAAATATTAATAACTAAATATAATAATTATATATATATATATATATATTTTAAAAATAAGATGCATTATGAGTGCTTTATAATAATGGACCGTTATAGACTTCATAACTAACTACATCTCAAATAGCCAAATGGTCATGTTTCACCGAGACCCTATTGGATCACGGAGTCTTTTCAAATTCGGAACAATTAATTGTAGCTTTATTATGCTAAAAGAATTTCTAAGAATGAGACCACAAGAAGGTCATGGATAGCATTGCCTGAACTCCAGAGGGTATCCAAGACTAACAGCATATTGTTCAATTCAATGCAATGCATCAAATTCATTGAAATGGAGCTCAAAGACCTATTATATAGTGTGTGCCGTGTGGTATCTTAATCAACAGGACAGCACCATCAGCGGTCAAGCCAATCCTTTCAAGTTCCAAGAAGTGGCCATTCCTTTCCTTATTTGCCCAAAACACAAAACAAGAACAGGAGAAGTAACACAAATACTTATTGTTTATAAGAAGGGTAACGAAATCATTAGAGATAATGTACAGTAATTTCACACAAAAATTACCTCAATTTGATCACCGAGGCAGGAGAGGAGAGACCAAGCAAAACGAGCTTTAGGATTTTGAACATCTTAGAGCCATGCGGAGTAGTCTTTCACAAACATCATCTTAGAAAGTATTAAGATACAAAGCGATTTCTTTGGACAAGTGACTTAGTTGAGGTGGCATTATGTATGTACACCAAGGTCACCCATTGGAAAGGCGACGAGCATCTTATGCTGCACTGGCTGAGGAGGTGAACCAGCGTGTCACCAGATACCGTGAGGGCTTGCGAGCTGTAAGCCTGATAGCCATAGCCGTACCTTAATAATATGGAGAGATGCTGTCGAGCCTGCGAGCTGCGAGCTAATAGCCGTTTTTAGCTTTTGAGGAAAAGAATCTACTGAATCCACGTGAATGTTTCTCGGGAGTAGGTGCAGAAGATGAAGACGACGATCCTGACTTGGTAGGCAGATGTTTTGAATGCTTAGAATGGATGGGTGATCTCGTGAAAGTGTTTCCTTCAGTGTCAGACGGGCTATATGGGGGGTTGAACAGATCAGGGGACTCGCTACCTAGCCTGTTCAAATTGGTAGAGGCGGCACTCTCCATTTCAGTACGGTCAAATTCTTGCAAGTTTATGCCACTGGTAGTCGGTTCTTCTTCGGCAAACCCCTCGCCCTTTTGAGTACTCCTCTCATTGTATGGAGAAGCCATGAGCTCTGTCTGGGGATGCAAAGCTTTCAGCTGTTTACCGAGAAGAAATATGGTTTCTTGACATTCCGCCAACTTCTCTGCTGCAGCAGCCAACTCTTTCTCCTGAAACAATAATACAAGCTCGTAAGTTTTGCACCTTCTGATCCAGGAACCCAGTGGGCAAAAGAAGAAAACTTCACAGGATCAGAGCAAGTAATGCAACATGAAGTCTCACGTCCAAGAGTTTTCCTCTGATTAACATGAATAAAGAATGTGATTAATTGATCCAAAATCAACAGTACAATAGTAATAATATATGGATTTTGTTGTTACTTTTCAAGCAACATTGCCAGACTGAGGGAAGTTTAAAGGAAAAAGATTGTGGAAAGGGAGAAATGCAATTCTATTTTTTTAAAAGGACACATCAGGAGCTTTCGTCAGCAATTCTTAAATTCCAACTGCATGCAGAGGCAGATCCATTTAGATATAACATCTGGGTTGAAGTATGACTGTTATAAAGTTTTTGGGCGCACAGATTTAGTGAATATTATGAGTAAAAGCTTAAAATATTATTCACTCCACTAATGCAAGAAGAAAATTATTGTGACAAATTACCTGATTAGTCTTGGCGTCAGTATCAGCTGCTGCAGGGCTCTCATTCCTGGAAAAGAGAAGGCAGGAAGCAGGGATGAATTGATATTTGCATCAGGTGTAAAGGTGTAACACAATTTGCTACAGTTATTTATATCAAAACAACAGTGTGTTCTGCTATTTTAAAGGTGCAAATCCACAAAGCTGAATGAGACCAAAAATCAGCATTGCTCAACCAGAGCTTATCCCAACTCGACGATAGAGTGTATATATTGCAATTAGAACTATATCCCAAACGAAGCTAATATTCAATCTGGTTACAGATTTGAGAAGGGAAAAGGAAAAAGAACATGACGAAGAATCCCTACGCTGTTGTTTGTTTCCAGGGTAAAACCTATCAAGAAACAGACTTGAAATAATAAGATAAGATCTACCTCATCACTACCTACTACGAGTCCTTCCTCTAGGAGATTCCTAGAGGGCCTTCTTCCACCAACAACAGGGCTAATGCTGACTCTGATCTATCCTTTGCTTCTCATGAGCCGAATGTAGGATCGTCCCTTCCATCCTATGGGTGTGTCTAATTCATCCATTTAAAAAAGGACTTACTGTCCTGCTTGAACTAATAGTTATTGCAGAATATGATACAGAGGTAGTTTAATTGCAGTTGTTCTTATCATACCATAGAGATTATTCCAAGGACAGAAAACACTGCCAAAAAAAAAAAATACTGGTTTTCTTCTCATTCTCTATCCTTAGCTCTTTTCCTAGAAATTCAGAGTACCGAACAAAGCCTATGGGGGAAGTGCAGAAAAGGTGTACTTGTAAAAATTATGGAACCTTTCAGATGAAGAAGAGATCTGAGGACCAACGGGGATGGCATGCAAAGGTCTGATGTCTGCAGTTCTAGTGTTACAATGTATAACATACAGAGAACACAGGTGGTGTAATATAACTGAAACTGATATGAACTTGAAAATCAATCATAATTTGAATCCGCATCTGTCACTTCAGGTAATAACAGTCAATGCCTAAAATGCAAGAAAGTTAGGTGCTCACCTTTGCAATTGTTCTTGAAGATCTTTGCACTTAAACAAAGCATCCTGATGATTCCTCTTTTCCTCCTTCAGCTCATTATCTAGACTTTCTGTTTTGGCTCTTAAAAGATTCACTTCAGTTTGTAACTCATCTGCGCGTGTTTCAAGAGTCTTGTATGACTCAGCCATACACCTAAGTTGTGTCTCAGCCAAGCCATTCAACTTTTGGGCAGATGCCAGCTGAGATTTAACTTCTGCCAAAAGCTGCTCAGTTTCTTGTAGCTGAGTTTTAGTGCTTTCCAGATTTTCCGTACATCTAGCCAGATCCAAGAGTAGGCTATCTTTTTCTAGTTTCAACTGTTCAAACTCCTCAACTGAGCATTTCCATGATGTGGCGTTTGGTTCAAAGGATGGAATAAAACTTCCTTCAAGGGGAATGTCAGGATCAGAAGCTGGATCAGAAAAGTGAGCACAACCATTTGGATACCTCTCCCCTGATGTCTCCTGAACCACCTTATTCTCAGGTAAGGCTACCTTGTCAATACAATCAGAACCATTGGCCTCTGCTTCATTATGCTTGAAACCCAGGACATTAAAGTTAAGTTCACTTGCTTTATTTAAGACATGGGAAAGATCAAGAACATAATCAATCAAACATATTTTGTTCTGAATAACTTTGTCGAAGGTAGCAGAGAACTCCTGAATTTTTTGGCTCAATCCATCCCCATCAGGAGATGATCCTTGGATAGACATAGCTTCTTTCTCTAGAACCAACACAAAGTCATGAATCTGTGATATGGCAGCTGCTAATTCTTCACTAACTGGATCCACTGCTTCTTTATCTGGCTTACTATCTCTGGACAACGAAATTTCCTTCTCTGCAGTTACTTCAGCCCCCTTAGGACAAGTATGTTTATCGCATGTGACATCAGAACAACTTTCCTCTAAAGCACACACTGTAGAGTTTTGATGCAAACTGTCACGTGTTTCCTGCACAACACGTTTGATGCCATCCAAAATCTTCTCCATATCAGAGTCCTTAGGCATAGACTCAAACAACATCGAGATTCTTGATTGGAGTTTTGCTAAGTTCAGTGAATCAACATCAGAGTGCAGATCTCGAGCTGATAACTCCATATTGGAAGAAATTTGATTTGCCAATGAACCTGATTCAGGCAGTCCTTTAGAATTGAAATGTGGATCAGTTCTCACTCCTTCTGAAGCATCTTGGTTCACAATTTCAGATCTAGCACTATTTGAGACATCTGAACTGGAGATGGCTCCATTTATATCATTTGACAAACATGCCAATTTTTCCATCTCCAAGAAGTCATCCATAAGCTCCAAGTGATTTGGATTTTCGGCCTTGTTTCGTTTCTCGACATTCTTTTCCTTCTTGAAATGAGAGAGCTCAGATATTAATGCCGTGGCCCAAGAACCAGCACAACTTCTGTCATCGTCATTTCCATCTTCAGACATTGATGTAAAACTAGGTGGACTGCTCTGTTGATTATTAGATTGAAGCTGTGATTCTAAGCTTTGAAGCTTGCTAACTGTCTTAGCACAAATACTCCTTGAAGCTTGTAATTCACTATTACGCTTTGCTAAAGCTTCTTTCAGCATCTTTGTTTCTTCTTCCATAGCCAAAAAACGTTCTGTGAGCAATTCATTTTCTTTACTAAACTTCTGTACACTGTCAAGGGAAAATTCAGTCAACTGGGATGGGTGGGGACTTGAGGGTTTAACAGGAGACCTTCTTACCCGAGTTTCCCCATAATCCCGGCCTAGGTTCTCAACTTCTAACTTCATCTGGGCAAGTGCTGCAGGACCAGGCAACTTCTTTCGAACAAGGCCACGCAATCTTTGGCACTCCGCTTCCAGCTTAGCTATTTTCTTTACTCCTTCCAAATGTTGCTTGTTCGCTACCTCTGCCGATCTAACACTCATATTCTTTTCCTCGTTGCGGATTTCTAGCTCTTTTGTAGCTATATGGAGTTCGTACTTGAGTGAATTTATTTCTCTTTCACATGATTCAATATTGCTCTTCAGTAGTTCAATCTCTGCCTCAGCTTGTGATTTGTCTTCACTTAACTTGATTAGCATGTTAGAACGCTCTTGCAATGACCTTGAAAGTGCAGCATTTTCTGCTGCTGAACGAAGGAGTTCTTGGTCCAAATCAGCTATTTTCCCTTCAAGTTCAAGCTTTATTTTATCCCATTGCTTTGTTTTAGTAGCAACAACTTCATGCAAATTATGTTCATGCTCTTCCTTCAAGTTACGGATCTGCCTCATACACTCCTTTAGAGCACCATCTAAATGAGAAGCTCGATCTTCAGCAGTTAGCTTTAAAAGAGTGACAGACTCCAGGTGATTTTTCAGTGCCAAAGCTTCAGCATCAGCTTTTTCCCAACCTGTAAATTAATGATGAACAAACAAAGAAGATTTGTCCTTAGGTGAAGATGTGCACTTGAGAAAATTCCGTGAATTAAATAGGTATAAATATAATGACATATTCCATATATTTTAACATAAAAGAACAATGAACAAAAAATTACTTAAAAATGTCTCAATAAGGTCAACATCACACCTGAGACAGCTTCTTCAGCAACTTTAGCATGCTGTTTCACTAGGCTGTCCCTGTTAGTCATCTCTGTATGGGCTGAAGATAGCTTCTCGTTCAGTTCCTTGACTTCATCCTCGAAATTCTTTATTTGATCTTCGTATGTTTTCACTTGTTCCTCCAACCCACTTAGATGTGAGTAAGACTCCACCGAGATTTGAACATAGTTTGGTTTCTTGTAACCATCCTGTTGGATGAGAGGATAAGAGAGGAAGGGCACATAATATAGTTAAAAACAAGAATAAACGACCAACTGTATCAGACTACAAAGGAATCTAGAAATGCCAGCAATTATCTTTTTGGACCACTTCGAACATTGATCATTTAGTTATCTTTATGCTAGGGCAACTTAAAATATGAAATTGTTAACCTTGCAGACATGGAAGAGTTCTCTGAACTTAAACCATCAGGAAAAGAAAGCAGAAAAAATTGCATGAGATAAAACAATAGCACTTCTGAAAGCTCCTATGAATCTTTACTGCACTAACTTGGTAAAACCCTTCAGCCTGATTTATTATATGCAAAAGATATTGACTTTCGCATTACTTCCACATATAAAATGTAGGAAATTAACTAACCCAATAAAATAGACCATGGGATAAATATAAAAGTGGAAAGGACTAGAGGAGTGTTCAACAAGTTCAATGATAAAACCAAAATTTATCTTAAAGCAGTGCTCATTTAACAGTCCAATGCATTCAAATCAACAATTTAGAAAATTCAGCACAATTTGAGGCTCCTAGGACTCAGGGAGAAGTAGATAATTGGTAGTTCCAGACACGCTCATTAAATCTTAGATCCAAGAATAAGGATATAAATTGAGACTCCCACGGTACGCCCTACTCCAAAGAGGTATATTAAGCAAAAAGATACCAAATATAAACTTAGAACATGAAGGAATATCATCAGTTTTTAAATAGAATATACAAACCAAATCCAATAATTTAAATGCCAATGGAGAAACCTGATCGCCCTGAGAGCCAGTTCCTGTACCAGTAGAGTCTGCAGCAGCAACTGCTTTCTCAGCTCCACCCTTGTCAGAGGATTTCTTCTTCCAGGGCCAACTCCGCCTGTCCATTTTAGACTGTACATTTTGCAGACATGAAGTTAGTGACCATGCCTTGAAAACATATTTAACCAATTGATAAAAGTCGACATATATCTTTCTGTTTTTTTCTTTTTTACTTTGTATTTAGTTCAACAAGCTGAGAATCCTTTTTCAATTATTAAAGAGTTCTGAATCACGACCTATCAAATGCATCTTTCCACTTTTTCATTTTCTATTTATTCTACAAAGCTCAGCATCAGTAACAAATTACATCAAGGTTTGAAAAACAAACACAGCTGCCCTTTCATTATATAATCTTCAGCAAAAGCCACAATCTAGCAAACTTGCAACTTGAAATTAGTCATCTCCACTATCCCCCTTCGGAATAGATTTATTTGTTGAATCAAATTTCACTGGCAATACAGGAAACTGATAGAAAATTTCAAACGCCATTTTTATATTTCTAACCACAACTCAGCAAGTACCTTTTTTTCTTTTTTTCCCCCTCTCTGTAGGCATGGAAGATGCATCTTTTAAGAGCATACATACACATTTCAGATTGAAGACATTAAGATCAACTGGGTTGCTGTTAAGCATGCTAATATCTAAACAAGAAAGATAATAGAAAAATAGTGGTGATGTCCCCTCTTTGTTTCTCTTCTACTAAACTATAATCTCAAACTTTGTCAAGACAACAACATAAGAAAAAATAGCGGCAAGATCCTCCTTTTTGCCTAGTGGATAGAGGCTGTTGTGGTTACACAGCCATTTTGTCCAAAATTTGGATAGAGAAAATTAAGGGTGGCTTTGGGATCAACCATGTGGTTCAATAGTTAAATATTCCCAATTATATAGATGTAGTGCCTAAATATGATATATTGTCAATAACACACTACATTAACCAAACACATAGGAGTGAGATAATAAGAATCACAGACGAGAAAAAAGATTAATTCACTCAGTTTGTGGCCAACTTTAAGAATTTCTTTCCATTGATTGGAATGTAAAAGACTTGCAGCAAAACCAATCCCTTCAGTACAGTACAGGAAATTGTGAACTGACATGGATATATCTCTATAAAACAAAAATCCCATTTTCACTTTACAACTTCCCATAAGATTTCATGATATACTACCAAATTTTTAGCCTTATGTGAGCACTGCATTTGGCAATCCAGCAAATCTCATGCACATTACACGTAGAAAAATTAAACAGGTAAAGAAGAAAGGAAAAAATGCAACAACCAAATTATTTAATAACATATTTTATATGTTTAAGTAAATGAGAGAAGAAAAAAGACAATTTATGTCAGGCGATCGCTATTATTGAGTTGGCAGAGTTGAAGCACTTGTGTTTTTATTTCAGAAAATAAAATAAAATAAAAGGACAAACGTGGTTCTAGAATTCATTTTCTTTCACGATTCACTTGAACTTTCGTTTGATTTTCTCAGTATCTATGACACTTCTGGGTGGAAAAAAAGAAGAAAAGTAAAAATCTTAATCATAATACTCGAACCTGACATGCAGGTCCGCTCCCTAGAAGTTCAGTAAAGAAGGCAAATAACAACAACAACATTTTTTGAAGCCTCAAGTCTAAAATTCTCAGAATCTAACAAAAGTTTTTGAAAATAAAAAGTGAAAAAGACCCGATAACATGCACTGCAAAAATTGGCTCAAATCTGAAGCCTCTAATCATGAAATCAGAGGTACTCCAATAGTTTCACATGCTTCAGCCAATGCACAACAAAGCTAAAGATCCTCCAACAACAACAACAACAACATATCCAGCCGTTATCCCACTATGTGGGGTTGGCTACATGAATTCTAGACTTCTATGTGGGTTACATCCCAACAGATAGTTTGTCTAGAATCCAAATTTGGATCTGACTAGGTTTTACGCTGGCTGTCGGCTACCTAACGCAACCCTCCTCCTTTATCCGGGCTTGGGACCGACAGTGGATAATATCCCCTGGCAGAGTAACGATGAAATGAAGTTTGAACACCATCTTCACATGAAAAAATTTCATGAGATGGTGGTGAATGAAGATAATTAATATAGTTGATAAAGCTAAAGATCCTCCGTGGTAGTAAAATCTTCAATTGTCAGATATAAAAAAAAAAAGAAGCTTAAAAAATTGAAGATTATGAAATCAGAAGTTTCATGCCAGTAACGGACGGTACAGAGCAGAAGCTATCTACTACTCCTAATAAAACTGTCATGTTTTTTCCATTGAAATCCAGCAAAGGTAAAGTAAGCAGCGGCAGCTTCGATTTCACTAGAAATGATCAAATCACTTTAGATACGCGATTTCCAGATAACAAACACTGACACGAGTCAACAGCCACCGAAACCAAAAACGGATGCCAAAATCCCCTTACTTTCGCAGTTAGAAAGCAAAGAAAAATCTAAAATGCTTGAAGATACCGACACCGACAGCAGGTAAATCTACAGAGAGAGAGAGAGAGAGAGAGAGAGAGAGAGAGAGAGAGCAAACTGGAAACTGGAAAACAAAAACAGCAAATCCAGTGAAGACTCTTTGAATCGACTTACCACGATCAATGCAGCTTCTAGGCACGGCGATAAACAGAAGCAGAAGTTCCAATTTAGACTGAGAAGGCCCGAGACACTCTCCTCACAGATACGAAAGATCTACTCAGACATCGCTGCCTGTTAGTTCGATCTTCTTCCAGAGTCCTAGAGAGCGAAATAGACGGAATGCGTCACAGCAGAGAGGCGAGGAAGCGGAGGCGGAGGCGGGGGCAGAGGCAGCGGAGCGGCGGCGATTGCGATGGCGGTGGTTCCAGGCCTAGAAAACATTCGGCGTTAGGTGCCACTTAAAAGGCAAGGAGTTGGAAAGCTCCAAAGCATCGGCCAGATATATAAATTCGAAAAAAAAAAAAACAAATCTAAAAATATGCAAATCATTAAAATCAAATTAAATAAAAAAGATAAAATATACCTGGAAGATAATTGACACCTATATTCAACTCCTAGACAGGGAGAGTGAAATGACGGGTTTACCCCCTGACAACGAGATATTCACGTGGCGCTGCAGCCCCCGCACGCTTCTCGCTTAAGCAAAACAAAAGTTTGTGCATTTATCCTCCTTTATCGAAATTTAAATATTATTATTTTTGTATATTTATGTAATAATATTTGTGAGATTGGTGAATTTATATTGATATAGTAATTTTTTAGACTTTATTATTCTTGTTATTCGAACACAATAATAAATTTATTAAATAAAAAAGTCGTCATCAATCGGTCGAAGTATACATAAAAGAAAATCATCAAAGAGTGCAGAGAAATTTTGTACAAATATTTTGATATTTATATCAAACACTAAAGACAATAAAGAATTGAATGTCATATTAATACTAGTATTAGAGATATACCTTATTTAAAATTAGGAATTATTTATTATAAATGAGTATGGACATTTTCTAAATTCTTTATAATTAGAATTCTTACGAATAATGTCTATTTTAACGGTCTGAAATTCACTGACATTATGATTTTTATGAATAACATTTATCTTAATATTTTAAAATTTTATTAGAATTATAATTCTTTATAAATAATTTTTATCATTTTTGAATGACTATTAGAAATATTTTCAGATGTTAGAATTATCCAGTTTGCGAGTTGTGTCTAACCTCCACATTTTTTAAAAAATTTACACATTTTTAATTTAAAATTATTTTAGGATTTTAGATTTTTTTTATCTTTTGATGGACTTGTACTTATGATACAATAATTATATTTATTAAATATTTATAAATTTATGAATCAAAATGGTAAAAATATGAAAAAATAAAAATAAAAAGAAGAAAACAAAAGAGTGAGCTGTATCCTAAGTCTTGATTGGCATTTTATGATAATACGCATTTACGAGTTTTGGACCACAGCGTCCACTCGGGCAGTGACTGCCCGCAACAGCTCATCGCCCATTACCGCTACACTACTCGTCGTCGGGGGAGGGGGGCGGTGCTGGGGTGAGGCGCGGCTGCATGGGAGCTGGTACGGAAGGGTAATCATGGCCGTCGGTGGGGGGTGAGGGTGGGGCCAGGGTGCGCAGACAGTGGGAGCGTGAAGGCAGCGTCGTGTAGCTGAATGTAAGGGAGCGCAAAATCCAATGAACTGTCTACTCTGATGTGTGGACAGCCCCAACCTTTGCGAGCTGCTTCCATTTTTGTGGATCTCATTCCCATTTTATTCAACTTCCAAAATTGCCCTTTGTCCCTTTTTTTTTTCTTTTTACTAAAATTATATTTTTAATTTTTATACTTTTATTTTTTTTTTAATCACTCAAAATTTTCTTTATTATTTTAATCAAACATCTAAACTTCAATTTAATCCCTATACTTTAATATTTTTTGTATAATAATTCAAACTTTTAATTCTTTAGATTACATTTCTAAATTTATATTTTTTATTCAATTTAATCTATATACTTTTATATATAAAAAAATAAAGTGAGATGATAAAGTACACGTCGTATTCTCTTACGTTAAAGTACAAGAGTTAAATTGACTGAAAAATACAAGTTTAATAGTGTAATTAAAATAATAAAAAATTTATATCACTGCATAAAAAAAAATTAAAGTATAAGCGTTAAATTGATTCAAAAATATAGATTTATGGGTATAATTAAAACATCAAAAAATTTGAGTGTCACACACAATAAAATAAAAATACAAAAGTAAAAATATAGATTTAGCTATTTTTTTATTATTGTCAATATCAATTCCTAATTACTATAATATGTTGAATGATCAAAAAATCTGAGCATTGTGTCACCTTAGTCGGTAAGAATTGTTGATTAAATTTATTTATGAGTATAATATTTTTATATTTTTTAAAAAAATAAATTTAAATCACATGGGGTACCATTTGTACTCTTTTATTACTAAACTAACCTTTAAGGTATAATAATAACCAACCAACCCTCACCCTGATAACGAGATGATATAATTAGATAAAATGACCCAAATGGTGACCTTAGACCTCATTACAAGTAAGTATGAGAGGACTCATATTTATTAGTGTGGTCTCATAACATTTTGTTAAGTTATGAGATCACTCAAATATTAGACTATAAATCATACCGACAAACCATCCTACTTCCTTGGGTGGCCAATTCGAATTTTTAAAACAATAATTAGAATGAGAAAGCATAGCCATAAATGAGACAAACTAAATAAATAAATTGGAATTGGCCTTGAAAGCAGCACATTAGGGGCAGGGGGTCCGACATATTTGGCTCTTATAGGAATCTACGATCAAAGGCATAAATGGAAAAATGAGATTTGGTAGAGAAGGGGCCAATTGGGGGGGCCAAATTGAAGTCTAATTGCTTGGTTGTGATTTCCAAGGAGACAATTCCTAAATGGCACAGCCTGTTTTCATCAGTCTCAAGTACTGAATGGCGCCCATTTTGCCACCCTCTAATGGCTGGGTACAATAGCTAAATAGGTTGGTTGTAATTCATGTCAAAAGTACCAAAAGAGTTCATCTAGTAGTAAGATTTTATAATTTTTTATGATTTGTTTTTTTATTTTTGCATACTTATTGATAAGTATAATTTGTGAATGATAACATGAGTATGGCAAAATTATATACACATAATAGCCCATAAATTAAATGAGTATACAGTGCTTTTGTCATCAAATATAATTGTTGAAGTATTTTTTATTTTTAAATTTGTGTCCGTTATCAAATTTGACCCCATCCAAATGATTTAAGAGAAAATCCAAATGTAAATTTTTTTGAGAAGCTATGATGGTAGTGGAGGAGTAGACCCCAAGCTCTAAATAGACATGTATATAATATTTATATTAGACAAATTTTTTAAAATTAGCAAGAGGATAATTGGTTGTGTTGAAATTTTTGAGTTTGTGAGATCTCACCGATTATATTATTTCAATTTATTCATAATAAAATTATTTATCTTTTATAGTAGACCAAGATTATATATTACAATTATATATTACGATCAAACTACGTAAATCACTTATATTTTTGCTCCAATAATTTAATTACATGGCTGCAAAATACATTTTTTCAGGGGAAGAGTGACCAAGGCTGTGTTTGGGGAGCCCGGAGAGGACAAGGGTAGGCTTGCCGACACTCTTGAATAAAATACATTTACATATAAAATCAAATTTAAGTGTTTTAAAAATAAATACTAAAAAAAATAATTGTGCACAGTCTTACAAACAAAAAAGAAAATGTGATGCAGTAGAAACCAAAAGGAAACTTTTTTTTTTCCCTTGGTTAGTAGCCGAAATCAAACTTGAGCCAATAGAGATTCAGCGTGTCGATTTGATTTACAAACTAAGAGTTGCTCTATTTTTTAATTTTTTTTAATGTTATAAGTTTTAGGGTTTCTATTAAGTTATTTCGAGTTGGTTCAATTTGTATATTAAAAGAAATCAAAATAACTGAAACGATTGAAATATCAAAAATAATATAATTTTTTTTCAATTTTTATGTAAAAAAGAACATTTTTTTTATTTTTCATTGGTTTAGTTTTTTCATTTTTTCAAAATTTTTAAATTATTCAATTTGATCACCTATTCGGTATTTCATTTACTGATTTCCATTTATGACATGTTTTCAAGGCTAATTAATGAAATAAATATTGAAAATTAATTTATAGGTAATGCTAATAAGGATAATGGTTAAATTTAAAAAATATATATATTGTTTTTAGTTCTAAAATAATTTTATTAGTTGATGATAAATATATCGTATTTTAAATTTTAAAATAAGATGTATTTACACATCTTAATTTTCTATTTAAGTTATTTTGCTTATTTTTATTAATTTCAATTGAAGCTGCATTTTAAAGCTTTAATTCGATTTGGACTATCCATACATAAATTTGGTTAATTTACATTGATTGTCAAATTATCAGATTTAATTTAACTAAATTAAACTGAATTGTGGTATAAGAGAAAATGGTCCGGTAAGAGATTCTTTAGTGTTCTTTACCAGAAGAATGGCTCGATCGTATGAATTGTGGCATGTGATATGCCTTTTCGGGAGAATTTCTTGTCATTCTCCGAGAGAACTTCTGCATTGACTCTCCCAAGAGAACATGTTCTCCCAAAAGACTTTACTCTTTTTTGCATGATAATACATTTAAAAAGAATTATTTTTTCAAGAGAATTTCTTCAGGCAGCAACTTATAACAATTACTATTTTTATACAAGTAAATTTCAATATTAATGGTATGAATTATATGGATATCTCATCAATACAATAAGATCAAAGTGGGGATTTAACATGTGATCAAATTTTTTTTTAATTTAGAATTTAAAATTTAAAATAAAGTTTGAAACACAAAATGATTTAACCAAGACGAGAAGCACGAGTGGAAAAAGAAAGTGACGCGTAAGCTCACTGGAGTCGCAGAATGATACAATTTGGGTACGGTTGGTGGAGCTCCGAGTGCCCCCACAGAAATTTAATCCGACCCCCAACCGTCGAACACCTGGCCCGCTTTTCAGGGTCCGACCCACAACTATAGCGAGAGGACGGGTGGGGCCCGGAAACACACACGTTGCTGTATTTGCATGGTTTGCGGGTCCCACCCGTGAGGTGCACTCGAAGTCCCTATGCCACGTTCCACCCGAAAGCGACCTCTCCCCCCCACGCTCTGTCCGCTCTTCCTCCGCCGTAACGGCCCGTTGTCGGCGGCCGTCGGTGGAAATTAAAATTCGAGGCCTGAGAAAATAGGAAATTGCGAAAAGACGAATTTGCCCTCAGAAACTCTTCAAATCCATCACGTGTCCCTGGAATAAATGTAAATATTAAAAATAGATTATAAAAATAACCCAAATCATAAAGATAGGCTGTAAACTTTATTTTATATTATTTAAGCAAAAATTATTTATTGTGCAGTTGCGTTATGGGTGATGATATGACAACGATATTAAGATTTTATACTCTTTTAAATATATATATGTATATCATACGTTCAACTGGACAATTGTTTATTTTCCAAGCTTACAGCTTGCTTAAGGAATACAAGTTTAGAAGAGCTGGCATCCGACTCACTGATGTCCTTATATAAATAAAAACTCATTTGCTAGTATTTGGATTGGATCGGATTGGATTAGAATCCGGATTTTTAAGAGCCTTAAACTATAAGACGAGATTTATTAGAGTTGGGACCAAACTTGTTTCAAATCGAACCAAAAACCAATTAGAGTTAGAATATAATTTGGGGATCGAACCAAATTTGGACCAATTTAAATCGATTCAAATTAAAATTTAAACACACTATTAATCACTTTTGCCCAGTCAAAGTAAAAATAAGTATAATTATTGGAAGACTTAATAATTTAGTTTTGATGAGGAAATGGCATCTGAATGACAGTCAAAATCATTCGTTTGCTTTCACAAAAGTAGGAATTGACATTGATTTTCTTCTTTTTGGTTTGTTGTCTCTTCAACCCTTTAGGTTCTGTGCATCTTTCTCTGGTTCACCTGCTGAGTTTTCCATTTCCTTTTAGTTTCACCAAAATTAAGATATATATATATATATATATTAAATAGCGACTCATGTTATAAAACTTGGCATATAGATAAAATTATTTAAAAAATCAATTATTATTTAGAGGTTATGAATTTAAGTCAGGCACCTAAATCACCACTCGTTAATTTTTGCAAACACGAGATTTTGGTCCTCTCGGAGAACTCGAATGATCAAATTAGCGTTTAAATTTCAGAGAATAAATACGAGAGATTAGTAATAAATTAAGGTCTTATGTCCCATTTACTTTTAGAGTTATTAGGTTTATATAGGTTGACTTAAGATGCCATGAGTATGATTTTCACTAACTCATTTTTTGTGATGTGATTTTAACGGACGTATTTCATGTTATAACAGTGATTAGTATCTGTCCTATACCTCTCGGTCCATTCGAGAGCCTATGACTTCACTAGCAAGAGAAAATGACATGGCGATAAATCGTGAGCCTATGACTCCACTAACAAGGGAGAATGACACGGCGATAAATCGCGTCACTATTTTCTTTTATTAATAAAGTTCGTAACACAAAAAATTTATATTTACTTATATAAAATATTATATAGATATAGATGTAAAATATGTATGTTAAGAAAAATCAGTTTCACACAGAGAATGAGTAACGATGGAAGTTGGTGGCATATCCTTGTCGCATTTTCCCGGAAAGTGCCAAGAAACAATCAATAACTCCATGGTTGGATGCAGGAATCAATCAGACCAGCAGCATGCAATATACAAACCCTAATAAACTAAAGATAGAATTAGGTTTAGTATATGTGTAAAAGCACTGATTAGTTCCGATTGAAACAGGTTAACAGCCCCCACTGGTTGACAAATCAGGCCACTAATCACCATACTATTAATATTATTCTTCTTAATGTATTCTATTCTCTCTATGATGGATGGGTTGGAACTTGACACTTTGTTAGCATGAGGTGATGGTTTGGAGGCAATGGTAGCACTAATGAATCAATAGGCTTGGGGTCCGAGTGACCCAGCAGATTTAAACTTCGAATTGTATGAATCTTTAGGTTGAATTTATTTGGATCTGTCATTAATAATTAGGGGTAATCATTCGATTTATTGGACCAAATTAGTCAAATCGAACAAGCTGAATATGTATTAAAAATAAAATTAAACTGATAGAATAGATGTTGCTAAAAAAAATAAAACGTTTGTTAGAAATTATCAATTTAATTTAATTATTTTAATTTAACTAAAATATTGCTCTTATCAATGACTCTAATTTTTAAAGGGTAAATGGGTAATGATGTTATCAACTTAGAGTGAATTAAATAAAATCAAAAGATAAAGGAGAATATCTACCCTTATCCTTTGCCTAGGAATAAAGGGAAAAAGTTAGGATTTTGCTTCTGTTGAAGACAAAAGTTTGATGCCAATATTTAGGGTGAAAAGTATAAAAGTTCCTCCCTTTCTTGCTATTGAATCACACACACACACATATATATAAAGATGTTCTTATATAATTCTGATAAAAAGTATTATTTTGATACTTAAATTATGATATTTTTTACAATATTTAATGATGGTCTTGAACCAGTTATCACCAAATCCATAATAGTTCAAGTGTATCTAGTACCAATTCTTGATCCAAGAATGTCCAAAATAAACTTAACCAATAAAGATGAGACTCAACCCTCACACCAATTAAGTCAGTTTTAATACTTGACTTAAAGCCCTAATAATCAATACGTAATAATGCATAATTAATGATGTATATATCTCTTGATATTTGTGTCTTTATATATGTATACTATGAGATAAATGAGAGTTGCATCATAAATAATTAGACTATAGCTTATGAACTAATTTGGACAAATAAAGATTTTGTTTTAGATTTGTGCATCTTGAAACATGTATTATATTGAAATAACTTGAAAGAAGGGTATTTTCATAATTTTTTCAAGACCAAAGTATCCTCATCAATATTCGTACATTAATATTTTATATATTTACACTGATATAATAAAATACAACATATTGATGATTAAAAATATGGACATTAAGTGTCATCATCTTCTTACTTTATTGCAAGAGTGAGTGGGTATGTTTTTGAAGGGATGACCAGAAAAAATAATATTTAATTCCCTCTTTGTAGGTAACTTTACGAAAAGAGACATATCGTGCAGAATCTTCATATAAGACGATATTATATTTTTTATTTATTGGGATCGGGATAGGGAGATTTGAACCCCTAATGTTTAAAAATATTTATTTTTTCAAGCAAAATATAGTACATTACTATTAAAAAAAATAAAAATTACCCTTTTTAGTGTGTGATGTTACTGGGAGCTGGTCCCTAGAACGCAAGGCACCACCTACTAACTCTTACAAGCACGATATTTTTGTCTCCTTAAATAATTGTAAATAATTAAATTAGTATAAAAAACATAAAGAATAAAAAAAAATAATAAGTAACATGTTAGACTTCGCCTCCTACCTTATAAAATTTAGGTATATATAGTCTGATATAAGATAACTCGAACGTGTTTTAAATAATACTTAATTTATGTTTTTTAAATTACTCTAAAATTTATATTCTCCATCCGTTAAAAAGAGAGAGATTGCGATGTATGATAATTTATTAAAACGAGCACATGTTATCTTAAAATTAAACCACAAGTCGTCTTGACTTTAAATAGATTTAATCACCCTCCGTCAATATAATTATGTATTAATTGACAAAAAGCTTAATTAATTTCCTTTTCTAAACATAAGGGCAAGGCAAATCTCATCATCTCCGACCATGCAACCCATTGTTTCACTGATGCTAACATGCACTTGGCCACAAGTCATTTCCCCATCACAATCAAACCATTTAAATAAATATATATATCTGTGACGATCACAAAACTAAATTAATAATTAATTAAGGAAATTAAGAAATCAAATTTACAAGAACGAGTCAAAGAAGTCTTTTCTCACAGTGTCCTCACAGTTTCAACTCCATGGAAAATGAAGATTAACATCATTAGCCTAATTAACAACAATTAATTATGGAGACGAGATAGAGACCATTCAAAGCTCTTTTCATGCACGTATGAAAAAAATTAAAATATTTTGAATAAAAAATTATTAGATAATGTTTGGTAATAATTGGTTAAATTTTTAAATAAAATAAGTCGTAAATTTGTTTTATAAATCAGTTAAATGTTGTTAATATAGCTAATATTTGTTATTTTTTAAGTAAGATAATTTTTTAAAAAATATTTTATTAAGAGAGTTAAGGATGTTAAGGTATTGAGGGAATCCAATCTTATTTGTGGCCTCCAAAAATTTGCTTTGATTCTTGTTCCTAAGTTTATTGTATTTTATGAGTTAGCTATTTGCTGGCGTTTTGAAGAAACGCCGCTGATTGTTTAATAATATAATTTCCCCCTCTGTATATAATATGTATATGTATACATATATATAAAGATATAGAAGCCATGGAAGGTCGTGAAGTGTGAAAGAGGAGAATTCGGGGGGGGGGGGGGGGGGTTCATTGCCAGCTAGAGAGATGGCATCTTGCATTAAAGTATGTTGAAGCGTTCAGAGATGGGATGGGAGGGGCAGTCCCATTTGTGTAGAATAATATAAAGTATATATATATAGCTACGAATGCATGAATGTGTAAGTAATTGTCTGCATTGTGTGAGAAGCTTCTGAGCAAACTTAACACCCACTCCTTTTCTTAAAAAAATAAATATGAAAAGGAGCCAATTGGTGAATTTTCTTTAAATTAAAGATCTATAGGTAAGGTTGCTAGAAATGGCAAAAAAAAAAAAAATCTTATAATCACTGGGTAGGGTTGATTAAAGCTACATTATCCTCTTATTATTACTATTGTACGTGACTACTTTTAAAAAAAGAGGTTGTTAGAGGTACGCAAAAAACCATGCAATAGAGTCGAAAAAAATAGTGAATTAGCCCCTTGTTTTAAACTTTAGTCAAAATAGGACAAACCCTAAATAGATGGGAGATCTTTGTATGTTTGTGAAGGACAAAGAGAAAATCGTGTGAAAGTGCATGGGGAATGCCGAACAGATAGCTAGCTAGAGTTGTTGCCATGGAGATACACTCAAATTACACTATATTTAAGGAATTTTGGTTAGAAAAAATAGGTGCGACTGATAAGAGTCTAGTTACCCAATAGAATGATTGTTCTTTAGCAAATTGCTATATCTTTGACTCATTGATTATATCGGATAATTGAGGAGTCTTGTATCAGTATTTATTAATAATCAATTTAATTAGTAAAGAAATCTTAGTAGTACTTTTAAATAAAAACCCATTACGTTACCCATGATATATATATATTAAATCCAACTCTGAGAGCGAAATCTATTATATATTTACAGAACCCTAAGTGGGTGCTAGAAATTAAGAAGAATGAGTGGATATGAGAGACAAGGGAAAATGGGGAGTCCATTAGAAGCAAATGGAATAAGTGAATATATAAATATATATATATATATGTATGTATTGAGGGAGAAGAATCCAGGAAAAGGGATGGCCATTGGAGAGAATGTCACTGTCTGTGGAGAAGAAAGAAGACAGGGGTATTGACACAAACGCTTTTGTTCATATGGTGGTGGAATGGAAAATGATTGCTTACATGTGAGAGAGAGAGAGCTTTGAGAACTTTGCTTATTAATTATGATTCCCCATTCTGCCAAATTTTTCAAACCTTTGCTTTGTGGGTACGAAAGCACGAAAATTATGGGGTAGAGACAGGAGAGGAGAGATAGGGCAACCAAAATTATGGCCATGGGGTCCCTCTCTCCTAGCACAAGACAGCTTTAGTCCACCTGCCTATGCCCCCCCCTTTTCTCCCTTTGCTTTGGATTCTATTTCCTTTGCTTTCTTTACATCCCCTCCCCCCAACTCATCCACATTCACATATATAGTGAAAAGGATTAAAGAAACAAAGGAATTAATTGTCAAAGTAGTCCTTTTCCTAGTGAATTGGGTTCTGAATATTATCATTCTGTTTGAATTTTTTGTATAAAAATCTCTTACGGGTACCCTTTTTCTTTTCTCTGTCTTATCAGGTGATTAGCATTGACATTAGTTTATAATTAAAGCTATTGTTTTTAGCTAAGTTTCACCTACATGGAGTTTGATATATAGTTTAGTGAAATCATGGACGATGTGTTCTGACCAACCAGCCTTTTTCAAATATAGAAATATGGTTGAGATGTATAAAGGAACCTACATTATGTTTATATATATATAAGTACAGTATATAGATATTTTGATTATACATTATCAAGCACACGTACTAAATTCATCGAATATATATATATTAACTTACGATCAAAGCCAACACTCAAATATAACGTGGCTTGCGCTACGAGTATATTTATGTCTCCCTAAGTAATTATTTTGATGAATATTATAGGGTTAGTAACATAATTGTTAATTTTAGACGATTAAAACTAACATAATATTTAAAAAAATTGGATTTGGATTCAAAACGTAATATTATATATAATAAAGATCTCTTTTAATATTTGTACATATTTTTCTCCTCATATTAAGAGAATTCTATATTTTTATTAGTTGTTTTGATATTTGACCTTTTATTATGAGAGTCAAAATATGTTCTATCTTAAAATAGTAGACGTTTTTTAACTTTTTAATAAAATTTTTATTTAAATAATTATACCAAAAAACTCACCCGACTAGGACAGTAGGACTTAACTCAAGGCCAAGCCTGATTTTGCCACATATCCATTTCATGGTTGAAACATGTACTCAGTTTCACAAGCTTGGGTGAATTTTAAGCTATTATGATGTTTTTGTTGGAAAGCTAAACACTTTTAGATGATTTTTTTTTCATCCTTTGAATCAAAGCAAATTGTAATTACATAGCAAAAATGAAAAGCAATTGTAACTTGTGTAATTCCTCCTAAATTTTATAATTTTATTTCAATTGGAATGCATAATTTTATTCTTTTAATATAAAAAATCGAGACGTCCTTACTATACAATCAGTATTTAGCCCAAAATATTTCGTACTCTTTATAAATCCACGATTCACTTGCTCATCGACCTAACTTAAGTGAATAAATAAGTTACTCACGGGCCAAAGCCCTTTAGACAGTTACAATTGATGCACAATTTCATATGACGATAGAATCGAACTCACAACCTCATAATATTTCAAGCTCTCAAACGTGTGTGACTGAACAATTATACTAGCTCTAAGGGGTAACATATAATTAAAGGGCGATGCTATCAAGCTAATTAGGATAATGGTTAAACTACAATAATCATATTTTAATTTTGGATAATATACATTTATTATATTTTATTTTTAGCATCTAAACAATTTAACTAATTAATAAGAAATAAATCGTGTTTCTTATTACAATAAATACACACTATTTAAAAATAAAATACTATTATTACAATTTAACTATTACCTTAATAATTAAGATTAGCCATGATTATAATTTCCTAGAAGTGAAATTAGGGAGGAGACAAAGGTAGAGGCATTATTAGCAACATTATTATATGACCATGGTTTTAGAAAACATGATTAGAATCATTCTTTGTCTCCATTTAACCACTACTAGTACTAAGAGAGTGCATTTCATGGCTGTGTTCAATTAATCCCACAACTGGACAAAACCATTACTCATTATCTTAAGCATAACTGATGATTAATCATCCCTATCTCTCTTAATTAATTCAAATATTGATCTTGCAAAAAATCAGGACTCTGAATATCATGCACTGGACTCCTACAAATACAGGGCTATCGTCCTTTGGAATAAATTTTGTTGGTTAAGTTAGTACTTAGTACTTGAATCTCTTTACCCTTTAAAAAAATTAGCGTTTATATAATCTAACTCAAGACGGATATAATGTGACTCCTGACAGAATTTTTTTTTGATTTCTAAGATTAGCTCTCAACGACACCTAACTCATAATTTCTAAATTACTCAAAAGACGACTCCTTTAGTAGAGAAGGAGATCACGATACACGATACCTTCTAATAAAAATCACATGTTATCTTGTGTCATATTATGATTAATTAATTACAAAAAAAATAGATAAAAATACTACCTAACATATATATATGGGTGCTTCAATCATTGAAAACTGCACGTTATCAATGATATTAACATGCATTTATTCAACATTTGGCCTCTCAATTACTCTGCAATCAAACCCTTTTTCCCTTTTACCTTATGGGTAATGAACCCTTTCCAAATTATGGTTTTTCTTGTAAAAGTGGCCACCATCGATGGAATTTTCACACAGGACAGAGAATACTGTGTGATTTTGATAATTTAAAAAATGGTAAAATTCATTTCTCAAGGTCAAATTTGTCATTAGCGGATATATAGCTGGTTTATAGGTTTAAGGGAAAGGAAGAGCCAATGGCATTGTCCTCAATAACTCCTAATATGTTAACTAGTTTTCTCAAATGTTTTAAATAACTAATACATTGACTCTCGTAAAATTACAAACTAACAAGTTACATCTAATATAAGGTTCTCAAATTTAAATTATGTCGTTTGCTGGACTAGTCATGAACTATATAAAAAATAAATTAAATTTCTCACTTTTAAACTCGTGAACTATATAAGGACAAGCACAATATAAATAATGCCCCCAGGGCGTAGCACAGTTGATTGTGTGATGGTAGAGTTGGTCCCAAAGAGCTAAATTCGAGTCTGACCAACCGCAATATGGGATTTCTGCTCTTCAGGGGTGGGGTCTTTGTGGGCAGTCAGCACTGGACCTCCCATTGACCATAGCCGCCGTGTACCTGATTTACCTCCTCTCCCGTGACGTGGGACAGTCTGAAAGGGGCCCCAGAGTGAGGGATTTCACCTTTTTGATCCCAAACACAGTATAAATAATCACCGAACACCATTTTCAGACCTAATTAAGGACTACAATCTTAACACAAAAAAAGAAAAATACCAACTACCCCCTTGTATGATTTGACAAGGGGTTTTAGTCATCAATAAATGAATGTACATACATACATGTATATATATATATATAAGTATAAGAAGTGGCATCATTTTAATAACAAATTTGGGTACTGAGTGCATAGAGGCAGTGCTCACCCGGGAAATAGTGGTTTCTGTTAACTTGGCTTGAAAGGGTACGTAGAACCCCAAAAACAATCCCAAAATTCCCAAAGAAGCAAATCATTTTTAGGGCAGTGGGCACATTTTAGCCTTTGTTGGGTTGTGAATTGTGGGGATGTGATATGAGCAGTCAGCAGTGGGTTCACATGTGATCCACTGGGAATGGGAAATGTTTCTTCACATGCACCCTTCTTTACACCCTCTGTAGTCTGCTCTGCTTCCACAACAGTACTGCTTCTCATCTGCACACTTCTCCTTGTTGCTGTTGCACCATAATGGTTCCGTGTGTGTACGGAATGATTTGTATGGTCTCGTGAAAATTAGTTAAGTCAAAAGTTTGGATACCTTACAATATCCCCCCCCAAAAAAAAAATCACAAAAACAAGTGAATTGGCATCAAGAAAGATTGATAAAGTGGGTACCCAGATTGAGTTTAGGGTTGTGGTTTATGCCCAACATGGGTTGCAAAAATGCTGGCTAGCTAGCCCACTACATTAGCTAATAGCCCAAGTTGTGCTGATTTTATTGAATTGTTTATGGGTTCAAGTGGGCTCAAAAAGTGACTTGACCTTTTCTTTTTTTTATTTGAATCAATACCAATTTTATACTTGTTAGCCCGAGCTAAGTTTAAGATAGGCCATCAAGTTTATTGACCCAATTCAACCTAATTTATATAAACAATATCAAAACCCTATTATTTATTAAAATTCTACTATACTAACTTGAATTAAATTATAAATTGAATTTAATTGGGTGTGTAAGTTCAGTTTTATAACTTGAATTTAATTATCTGAAGTTTTTATATCAAAATCAATTTTAGAATAAGGTACGGCCCACGGCCCAACAGTTCCTAGTGAGTTCTCATTAATTAAGCCCAGAGTATAGCTTAGACTTTGCTTGGGTTTCATTTGTTAAAAAAAAAAAAAACGAAAATATTATTTAAACACTTAAATTGAATATTTTGTATTGATATATTGTAAACGCATTAATATAACACAAAATATAATATATTAATATGGTATTGTTTTTAGTATTAAACTTAAATATTCAAATAGCATTTTTGTAAAGAAAACTCTATCACTACTCTTATGTTGCACGAAAATAAAAATGAGAAACAAGAATGATATGGAATGGGAATTGGAAACTAATATTTTTTTAAAATAATAAGAAACAAAAATGTAGGAAAACTTGTATATAAAAAAAATATAGAAATTTTATGGTAAATATAATTTTTAATATAAAATTTTAT
This sequence comes from Diospyros kaki, assembly GCA_036245055.1. Classification (NCBI taxonomy): domain Eukaryota; kingdom Viridiplantae; phylum Streptophyta; class Magnoliopsida; order Ericales; family Ebenaceae; genus Diospyros; species Diospyros kaki. Next base: position 45,294,386 of record BSEG01000005.1, read on the forward strand.
TAAAAGTAATTATTCAATTAAACATAAATATAAATTTAATATTCCATTCAAATAAATATAAATATAAATTATTTTTATCTTCAACCTGGTCACCATAAGACAAAATGGCTCCGTCTCTAACGTGGTTATAGAATAGAAATATATTTTGAAATAAAAAACATAATTTTTAATATTTTTTCAATATCACAAAATGATTTTGAAATATTTCTAAAATTATAAAAATAATTTAGAAATATTTTCTTAGTATTTTCATGTATTCATGCTCCAAAGCCCTATTCTTTTTCTTAGAAATAAAAAAAAAAACAAAAAACAATACATTACTAATTTTTGGTCTTTGACTCTTTTGCCTATAACTTTCTCTTTTTTTTTATCTTAATTAATTTTTTTCCTTTCTTTCACCATTTCCCTTTAATCATTTCTTATTTCAAGTGGCTGTCATTTGATCATGATCGAGTGAGTACAAGGCCATTCGGTAATGATTGAGTCGACTCTAAATCATGTTTTCTTTAATCATCTCTTACTCTCTCAAGTCTAAACACACTCTTCTTGTACACAAGACTTAAAGGCGCTTCAGGTGATCTACCACCTCAAGCTAAAAATAAGGAATAACGTATAAAATTTTATTTTAATAAAATTTTTATGTTATATTAATTAGTGCCCTAACACATTAAGATGTAATCAATATATTTTTTAGATAATATGTATTTATTTTATTTTATTTTTAATTCCTATTTGTTGTTATTAAGCACATAGTATTTTAGAATATTTTACTAATTAATAAAAATAGATAAGGGATACAACTAAGATACAATAAAAGTATTATATGTAATATATACATATTTTTTACACCTCAATAATAAGTGTCCCTAATCAATAGAAGCGAAAATTTATGTTTGAACTTTATTACTAGAAAAAATCATATATATAAAGATTAATGATACCTATTAATATTATATATAAAGATCTATATAAATTTATTATATTTTTCACTTGCATTTTTTAGTTAAATTAACTTTTATACTTTGATTTTTTTTTATATGATAATTCAAACTTTTGTTTTGATTATACCCAGATATCTCAATTTTCGGATTAATTTAATCCATATATTTTGACATATAAAAAAACTATAAAGTGAGATAAGCTAACACGTTAGGGTAGAATTTTGGGTGATTTATCAAGTTAAAAACATTGTCAATAACTATTTGCTCTTATTTCCGTATTCTCTTACTGTATTTATTGGACATATTATAATCTTTTAAATATGATCAATCAAAGAAGATCAACTCATTAAAAAAAATAAATCGTCTTACATGTATCAACAAAATGTACAAATCCGACGACTGAGTTAGACTTCATAAATCAAATTTTATCAATCATGAAACCTGACCAGCTCATGATAAAACCCGACCAAACTTACTTCATGAAGTTCAATTGGACGTCATCCAAGATGAATCCCGAAGTTTTATTCAGAGACGGTAACAATAAATTAGGTGAGAATATTTTTTAAATTTTAGCATCTTTAATCATCATTTCGATAATCTAATTATTTATACAAGTAATATTTTTTAAAAAAAAATTACAAACCCCATAATTTATACACCCGCATAATCTCCTCCTGCAAACCATAATAATAATAATAATAATAATAATAGTAATTGTCAACGTTGTAATGGGCCTCCTGCCCTGTCCGTCTTATGCGGTGCCTCGGAACTGTGCCATACACCCACGGACGCCTCGTGCAAACCACGAAGACGTTGATGGGTTCTATTATTTATTTTAATATAATGTTGCTTAAATACTTAATTATAATATTTACTTATTAAAATATTATATTTTATATCACGTGTCATTAAAAATATCATAATTGATTGTTAAAATAGTTTTCTTATAAATTTATTTTATCTCCAAATTTTGAGTCAAATCTCCAACCAGACAAGCCTATAGTTTTATATTTAACAAAATAATCTTGTTATTTATTTTATAACAATAATACCATTAAAACCATGTGCTACAAAAGATGATTTTTTTTATAATAATCGATTAAAATTATCGATTTGATTTGATTTGAGACTCAATTATTTTTTTTATTATTATATATCATATAATATTCATCAGTTTAAATTTGAGGCCAAACAATGATGTTGATTAAAAAATTATCATCAAAACATAATGATTTTCAAACCTTATTGGGTAAGGGTCTTTAAGTCAAAAAAATCGAATTAAACGAATATAATTGAGTGTCTCTTGCTCGAGGTTTTCTTTTCTTAATCCATTGTGTTTATATTTTTTCTTTACTCAAATATTAAGCCCTTTTTGTAATCATTTTCTCAACAAAATTTATTAGGTACCGGAAGTTGGGCCCTGAATGCGGCCTGAAGCGTTTGAAGGCCCAGTAAAGAGACGAGGCCCAAGTCCAAGATAGTGATTGTATTATACACTTGTGGGCTCGAGCATTATACACTAATTGTATTACACAAATGATTTTTAAAATTTTATTTGTTTGAATGTTATATATAAATATATGAATGTGTATATTTTAAGAACAAATATTTAAAATCGAACTAGTTTGGTTCAAACCAATCATTTGTCTAGGATTCTTAATAATGATCCGAGTCCAATCTAATCTAAGGTCGATCCAGATGAGATGAACATCCCTACTCACATCAATAAAAATTATTCAAGTAAAAACATTTTCTACAAAATTACAAAAGATATTCATGATGTTAAAAAATTCATAATAATAACTATGCATAATAATATAAAAACAAAAATTCTTAGAAAATAATATCTCATTAAAGAAAATAGGAATTAAAGTGGATTATAATTGGCTAAACCATTTTTACATATTCTAGTTATATTTTTTGTATAAATTGTTTTCTATAGTTATTATTTTCTAAAATATACAAAAAACATTATTCTCACAAAATTACTTTATGAACAATGTAACTAAAATAACATGACAATAATATTGGTAAGGGTTGATTCCTACAACCTAATATCTGATACGATTGGACTCTCAATACCCAATATGTGGATTTGCATGAATATTTATTGAGAGGACGTTTGTTAATCAAGATATGAGGTGAAAAAGTCAAGATATGGAATACATCCCAAACTTTTATTATTTTAAATATATTTGTTAAGCTTATCTGACCATTCATAAAAAAATCACTAATGATATTTTATCTTTATCTCTCAAGATATGCATATCTCTCATCTCTCTCAAAATAAGCATATATTGATCCCTACATATAAGAACAAAATAACTTCTCTATCCTCTAATGCATTCTAAAGAATTTAACAAACAGTTTGATAGAAATTTTGGAATGTTTCATGACTATATCTTGATCATTACATATTTTGGTCGAAAAATCATTTCAAGCTTATCATGATACTCTCTTATCTTGCTCATTTTAACAAACGCTATCTTAAAGGAAAGCTTTGACACGAGTCACACAATACCTTTTTATGAGACGTTCATTAAAAAATATTTAGATGTGTGTATAATTAATTTGCCCTAATTTAGACTATACGAGTTATAAATATAACTTGTATATTTAGAAGAAGTCAATCACATAGCACTACAAAGCCTAAAAAGAGGTTGTCATTGTCGTTCTTGAGCGAAGCTCACTTTCCTATAAAGGCGATCTCAAAGGATCAAGCGATATGATATGGGCTAATTTAGCAAAACTAGCAACCAATCACAACCAAATGACGAAATAAATCTTATCACTAAATATCTAATTTTCACTCTTTGATTATTTATTATTTTCTTAACCCATCTTTATTTCTAGCTTAACTATAAAACGAGTCTCCCAAAACTTATTAAGGTAGATCTCCTATTCCTATAGTAGAAATGAAGATAGACCTTTGCCTTGGTCGATCCAAAACACTTCTCTTGCATTGGGAGACATGGGTTGAAACTTAGCTTAGAAGTTAAAACCCTTGCAAGTTCGAAAATAAAAAAGAAAGTCAATTTCTCGAGAATCATACATGAATTACAAAAAGAGATCGAAAATGCTATTTACACATTTAAGTTTTGACATTTTGAATGATGATGTATATTGATGTCTTATATATGTACAGTCATATGAAATAAAATAGAAAATATTATCACAAATATCAAACTTAAATATCCAAAATAACATTTGGGGAAATTAAACTTGCAATGAGTTTTATTGGTGACTGGGTGGTCAAAGTCAGAGGTCAGCCTAAATCAGCCATCCACATGCTTTTATTTTTTTATTTTTTTAACCAATAGGTTTCAGATATACTGACACACACAGGATATGTTTTCTCATCTTTCTTTTTATTTTTAAATGCATAGAATATATTTTATTTTTCTAATAAATTTTACTTATTATATTTTATTTGATACACTCTCTCGACTTTAGTCCATTAACTTGGAAAATTGCTTAAATTTCAAAATTTATCCCTAAAAATTTTTTAAAATTAAAACAATGCCAACTAATTTACAGTTTCATAACAAATTTTAGGAATTTTTTTCTATAAGAATTCATTGAAAAATCTCTAACCCGTTTATAATTTTAATTAGGACATACCTCGACCATCATTAAAAAAATGATATAAAAAATAATAAATAATATCCCTTCTAACAAATTAGATTAGACACTTCTCACAACAAAAATATAATATGTCCGAAGAAGTCACTAATAAAGCCACAATTTTTTCTCTCTTTTAATATTATTAGATTTTTAACATAAATGTTAAGATATAAACATATGTTATTACTCTAAAAAATACTTAGATATCAGAAAGGTCATTTTAGAAAATTTATGTACTGATTGGACTAACTTTAAAATTCACAAACTGCCCATGTTAAATAATTTAAAATTTAAAAAAATCAATTTACCTTCATATATTAAAGATGAGGTGTTTGTCAAAATTTATTTTTTTTGCTCTTTTTATGATTTTTTTTTCTCTTTAATACAAGTGTAGATGATAGCTTGCGGCGGCGGTGCAACGAAATCGATGCACGCTCGTGAGAGAAATTTATTCAACGGCTAATGATAGGCATCTTGATTCTTGAGTCAAAGCATTGAAGCTGAGCCCATCATGATTGGGCTGGCTAATGGTGCCAGTTCCGTTAACTTGCATATATATATATATATATATATATACAAGGTGGTTGATTGCCAGGTTATGGTTTTGGTCACTGGATGCCTATGATTCTGCCTCAACACTTTGGAGCTGTTTGGTTCTAGGGAGCACCTCCTAGGGCTTGTTTGGACTGATTTGATTTTATATAAATTTTAACTATAATTATTTATCATCTAGATTTAACCTTTTTTTTTAATTTCACTTTTCAAGCTATCAAAATAAGGTGTAAAGCTTGAAAGAAGAAGTGAGGTCAGATGTGTCCATTTATTCTTAGATGTTTAAATTAATATGAAGTACTAACAAGTGTATAGTGAGAGATGATGAAATATTTGTGAGAGTTCTATATATGAAGTACTAACATATAGCGAAAGATGATGAAATACTTGACTTGTGGGAGTCTTACATTTTATATAGATCGGGCGATATTGAATACTTAATGTCATCTTTGATATTTTCAAACTTAGTAGTTATAAGTGGATGAATGACTTTTTAAGTTGAATTAGAAAAATATCAAATCATTTATAGTCTTCTCAAATTAAAATTTAAACGTCAAATTTAAGAATTTATTCTTTAAATCTAAATTAGATAAAGAGAATAGGCATCGTTATCTTATTATGTGAATAACTAAACCAATTAAGCCCAACCCACTACCCATAAACCTCAAGTTGAAACAAATAATAAAAATCAAAATTGGAAACGAAAGTTATAAAATTCTCAAAAATGTTTTATTTTATATAGTTGTGAAAATGTTATATAAAGTATATAATATATATATATGGATAGATAATATATTATTTCCTTAAAAAACAAGCTGGTTTTGTCGAGTGAAAAGGACAAGCAAAGGAAACACATCATTAGATGAACTTTTGACTCTTCTCCCTTTTAAACTGTTCTCTCACATGGCTCTGGCTCTGCCTCGCCCGCCATCATTATAACCGCCGCAGCGGCAGCGGCAACATCATCGGGAAAATGGAATTCAAGAAGAAACAAACAGTGGGCAGCCATTTCATTCGAGAATCTCTCTACAATTTCCATTCATCAGATCAATGGAAAAAAATCACATCATTTACAATAACAATGGATTATGAAAAAAGAAAAAGGGAAAAAGAGTGACCCCCAAATTTCGATCACTCCCCCTCTCTCTCCTCTGGGCTCTTTATTGCTTCGACCCACCGAATTTCGTGATCGACTCCGATTTGAACCCGGGACGACTCGGTGGCCAACTCGCCCACCCATTTGCCATCTCCTTTCCATCCTCCTTCGGAGTGTTCCAGACTCAGCTCAGAACTCAGCCCGTTTCCTTTCCCCCAAACAAATTTGGAATTACATTTAAAAAAGAAAAACAAAAACAAAGCAAAACCTACGAACCGGACTTTAGATTAGTTCACTCGACTGGGGTGACTCGGCCTAGTTACCGGGTTCGGTACTGTGCAGCAGGCGTTTCGGCCCGGGTCAAAGTCAGGGTGTAGAGTTCTTATCGTGAAGAGTTCACCACACGGACTCATCGGTGAGGCCGTGGAGGAGCGGCCGGGATTCCGGCCACGAGTCGAGGCTGCTTCTGAAGCCGAGATGACAGTATCTCTGGAAGTCCTCGAGATTGGCGAACCGGCCGGTGGACTCGGACCGGGACAAGAACCGGAGGATTTCTTCGAAAAGCGACTCGTCGCAGGGAATGGCTAGCGGTCCGGCGGTGTTGGTGAAGCCGTACTCTTCCTCGGCGAGCACCAGGAGCTTCCGGAAGACGGGGTGGTTCAGGTACGTGGCGCGCACCACGAAGCGCCGGCAGTTGGAGCCAACGCAGACGGCCACGTGCCCGGCGGGGACGTCCGGCGGCGCGGCGCGTCGGGCGCCTGCCGCTGCCGCCTTCTTGCGCCAGCGCCGCAGCATCTGGCGGAGCCTCACAATGTGGCGGATCTTGCTGCAAGCCGGCATTATAAAAATTTTCCCGAGAAAGTGAGGGAAAATGAATTCCTCTTTCTCTCTCCGACCGTGCCTTTGGCAGTTGGCTTTGGGAGCTGCTTTCTTCTCTGTTTGGTTCCGTCTGGAAGGAGCGAATACGGGGGAACCGAACGAGTGGAGGGATCTGCATGTGGAGCAACCAGGACGAATTTATAGCAGTGGGAATTCCTGCTTGCCCCCTGATTTCAGGATAATTACCCTTTGCCACTGCTATCTCATGCCCCATATTTTACCATTGCTAAACCATGAAAAATAAACTAAATTAAATACATAATCGAATTTTTAAATTAAATTAATAAATTCTGTTTAATTTGTTTTGACCTTTTGGATAATTCAAACAATTTAATTTTAAAAATTATGATAATTAACTTCTAAATCAATATTTCATTCTTAACCCTTTATATTAATATATTATATGTTTATATTGACATAATATATTAATGTAGGACCATAACTCAATAAAATGTACTTATTTATTCATATAAAATGTACTTATTTTATTTTATCATTAATATTTAAATAATTTTATTTGTTTGACAATAAATGTATCATCTTTTAAAATATTTAATGAATTAATAAAATTATTTAAATATTAAAAAAAATACAACAAATATACCCAATTTGAAAACAAAATATATTTATTAGTATTAGACAATCATTAATATTACCCTTTTAAGAAACGCTACTACATTTACATTTATGGCTATATAAAGTTGATTTTTTCTTTTTAATTTTAGCATTCTAGTTATTTTAACTAAATAGATTTTACAAAATATATATTTAATCTATTCACAAGTCTAGCTCTCAGGATTCGTTATTCTTATTATACAGACGAATCGTAAATTTTAAAGAAGATGAGATAGTTTGAACCGAATCCCATTTATATATTAGAGAGCTTATGTTAAATAATAATAATAATAATAATAATAATTGAATGCTCACTTTCATTAACTCAATTTTCTTAATTAATTGAATAAATTAGATGGACAGATGCTTTGAGCGCACGAAGCCGAAAGCAGAGAACTCACTCGGAAGAGATTTAATGAAGAAAGGCCATGTGAGAGTTGGAGAAGGAACTGGTAAAAAATAAATTAAAGAATTCTTAAATAATTACTTTGTGTTAAATATTATTAATTGTAACGAAATTGAAAATAAATAAGTCCTGCTTCTCCAAAGAGTTCTTAAGAGAATCTAAGGCTAAAACTAAAACTAAAACTTTCAATCATTTCTAAAATCAAAATTTAATATTTTTTAATTTAATTTAGTATCATAAAAAGTCATCTTTTAAAAGAATAATTAAACAACCACTCTTTCTCTCTCTCTCTCTCTCTCTCTCTCGGTCTCCTTTTAATCATTTAGTTATGACATTTTAATAATAGATAAGTATTATTAATAATTAAGTATTTAAATACCATTTCCAATAAATAAGCATTTGTTTTTAGTTAAAAACACCCACAACACCATGTCTGACCATGCCCCATGTGCAGGGATGCCCCAACCATCCACACCTTTCCATTTATTTAATTTTTAATCATTTCTCTCTCTTCTTTTTAATTAATTTCCCAAACCCCTTACTAAACCCAGTTTAAGTTGCTTTTAATATTATTATTTTTTTTTGTCAAGCATGAGGTGGTTACGTCAACCAACAGTGTCTCTAAGCTTAATTTTAGGGGTAAAGAAGCTTAAATGAGTTATATTATGAATGGACTTCCTTCGGGTTCAAATTTACTCACTTTAAATACTAAATAACTCGAAAAATATAACTCATTTAGTATTTTTATCCTAAAAATAACAAATAAGATAGTATTATCAGCTAAAGTATATTTATTTTGTCTTGATTTTAGTACTTAAGTAGTCTTATTGATTTATGATGAATGATTTATACTTTTTAAAGCATTTAATCAACCAATTAAGTTGTCTCAACACTTAAAAATAAAATACAAGAAATATACTTTATGTAAAAATAAAATAAACTTATTATATCTTAATTATTAATTTAATAATACTAATAATTAACATTTATAGAGATTGTGGGGGTGTAGTAGAAGAGATAATTGAGGGTGTAAAGTAGGCTATGGAAAAGCCGCCACCACCCCCACCATCACCACCACATTGAATGGTCTAGAAAGAGCATGTTTAAGGAGGGAGGGTGCATCCCCCCAAACGTCACGCCCACAACACATTTCTATGTTGCCCCCACTTGCTAGGATTTAAGGATCACTCCATTTATTTCCATCCTCCATTGTTTTCTAACCAAATCCATAACCCAATTAAAATAACAATATTTTCACAAATATAACCAAAAAAAACACCCACTTGTTATTTTTGTATAATAAACCCTTTTCGATTCTCGGTTTCATATGATTGAAAGCTTACAAATTCGGATTATTTAATAATTTTTATGTAAAGAGTTTGTTTATTGTGATTTAAGATAGAGCTTAAAGTTAAATTTTTAAATGTTATTGAAAAACCCACTTTTTAATAGATCGGAAACTATTTACTATAATAATACCAAAAATTGCTCATTTTGGGTTTTTGAGAAGGCAAAAGCAAATTCGAGCCCAAAACTGAAAAAATATTAAGTTTTTTCCTACAACATAAATGTATAATAATGTGAAGCAAATACGCACAAAGATTTGTTAATTTATGTCTCTGTTTCCATTCAAGGACAAATATTTGGCGAAGATACAGGGAATATCATGCGGGTGTGTCCCAATATCCCAGGGGCATTATCGTAGTTCCGACTAGAACTTCAGGACTTCTTCGGTAATTCGCCCACTCCCCCTTGGAATGATTGGGTAAGGATCCCGATGAATCTGGTCCCACTTCCTATGAGGTGGCATCCCACTGGCGCGTGTTTTAAGGACAAATACTAATATGTGGCAGGTGACGTGTCTCTCTCTTACCTCCCCACGTTATTTTCGGTCGGTTATTTTTCTCTTTTTAAATATAAATAACAATTATGAATATTTTCGCGAGAAAGAAAGCGGGATTCATCTTGCCCTGCTGGCAGTGGGGTCGGGGGCTGACTCAGCCGCCAAAATGAGCCAATGGGGAATTTTAGAATTATTTTAAGGGCCCAAAAAAGGGAAAAAAGCTGGGGGAAGCGCGTGGGAGCTTTTTGGAAAGGCGTCCAGGTTCGGAAGGGCGCTTAGTTGTGCTGAGCAGCGTCACGGGCCTCTCGGCCCCACGGCCCGTTTTCCACGGCCCAGTTGTAATTCTTTATATTTCTAAAGCTCAATCCGCTGTAAAAATAAATAAATAAATTATCAAATTGGCAAAGGATCATGCTTTTTCTAAATATAAAAAAATATTAAAAATCAATTCTGGTGATAGTATTTGAGATTAACCACCACAATTCTATCTCAATACGAACACTTATAAGAAAGAGCGAGACTAATTCTTCTAATATAGTTTCTGACTCTCAAGTGAATAGAGCAAATGAGCAATCAATACGTAATATAAAGGTAATAAGTCTCTTTTGATTTACTTGTTAAGATTTCCTCCTTTTATATACGTGAAGTGGAGTTAAGATATTCAAATTTCTTTTTAAAATTCTCGAATTTGATTACGTTAAGCTGAAGGCGAATCTATTGGACCAAATAGAAATAGTATCTAACTTGAATTTTCTAGAGTTTAAGTGACTTAAGATATTTGAAGTTAACTTCGATACTCTTATGCTTGGTTACTTTGAGTTGACGAATAATTCATCAGATTAGAAGAACATAATTATCTTAGCTTGAGAGTAAATTTGTCAAATTAAAATTATTTATAAACCTTAAGAGTCCCATTATATTAGTCGCACCAATAGAGGATGAGTTCTCTAGAATCAGCATCCGATAGCCAAATTATGATGTTTAACCTTCAAAGTTGAAGGGTGCATGCGTGGGACAACAAAAATAAAAGCAAAGATTAAAATACTAACAAGAAGATTAAAAAGCTGGTTAACAGTTCAAGATGACGTGGCCTTGTAACAAATTTAATTAGACGAAGTGTTTATGTTGGTCATTAATCTGTCATCTTGCGGGCTTTAAAGGGAGAGAAGATTAAAAGTGCTAGGGAAGAGGTGTTAATTAAGATGACGTGGCATGCAATGAATTTAATGGCGCCAAGTGTCTACGTTGGGCGTTAACTTTGTAGTCTTGTGGGCTTTGGAATCTCTTTATGGCGCGACACAACACAAGCATCTAATTAACGATTAACCAATTTTAACTTTATAGTAATTAAGTGATCATAATCAATGGGTTAAGCCCGACAAGCCCTCGCTTACCCACGAACTTCTTTTTTTAACCGTTAATTATCGTACAATAGCTGGCAACAGATATATCCTATATATGTTCGATTTGTCCGTAAATACATATTGTCTTATTATGGGTTTTGTTTACATGAACAAAATGCCAAAAGTAGAAACAAGTGAACGTGGGGTTTCCCGACAGGCCATTGTACTGTTTTAGGAGTTGGTTAAGCTTGTGCGAGCCATGAAACTAAGGATAGGGTATCGATATCGGTGACATTCGATCCATTAATCTTTGATCGTTGTTTATGCAATTCATATATCGATAAAAATAATAATTGGTATTTATCTCAAACGAAGTTGTATCAAATTCTTCTCAAATGAATGGACTTGACAAAAGAAGTCTGAAAAATTATCTAATCCTTCTCAAATGAAGGTTGTAATAAGTTTTCGAGAGACTGTAAAAACTTAGAACTAAACAACATATCCAGTCGTTATCCACTATGTGGGGTTGGCTACATGAATTTTAGACTTCTATGTAGGTTACATCCCAACATATAATTTGTCTAGAATTCATATTTGGATCCGACTAGGTTTTACGCTGGCTGTCGACTACCTAACGCAACTCTCCTCCTTTATCCGGGTTTGGGACCGACAATGGATAATATCCCCTGACAGAGTAATGATACTGTAAAAACTTAGAACTGATCATGTAAAATTTTTCTTCATTAAATTTTGAAATATTTAAAAAAATTATAATTTTAATAGATTTCAAAAGTCTTCCTACTTAATATTTACGATTGCAATTATTCTCAATACACTGTTATTGGGAACATGCATGCCAACAACCGCTAAGCTACCACCTCGGACGGTGCGGGTTTACTATTTTAATTATCCAAACAACTCCTAAAGATGTATTGGTTTTAGAGGGTATGTAATGAGCTAAGAAATCATAATTAATTTGGTAGTTAACAAAATGCTAAGTACACACCCAAAGCTGTATAGCTGGCTGCTTGAGAGTTGAGTCAGACATCCTTTATATAATATTCATGTTCTTAAAGGAAGAGACTGAATGGCAGAAATTAGGGAGAGAAATTAATAAATTAATTGCTTAACAAATCAGCTTAATTAATTAATTACTTTTGATTTTTGTTCTTTCGAAATACCCCATCGTTGTCTTATCCCGGGAATCAGAAACATTTCGGTTAAATCAAATAATCGAATTAAATCGATCAAAATTATCTATTTAATTCAATTCAAATTGTAGATCAATTCAGTTCGATTTTTTAATTTGAGTGTTCTTGTTATTTCGGTTTGGTTCAAATCTTCGACACTTGAGCTTATGTAATACTTTAATTCGAACTGATTGAACAATCACCTATTTGACTAATGAGAAGATTAATTTTTTTTTGACTGTTTTGAACCCTTTTTTCCTCTAGCTTATGGTCCGGTCTAACTTTCAAAACACGGTTGCTTTTTCATATTGTGAAAATAAGGATTAATTTTATGTTTAGAAATTGATTTTTGACCAAATTAAAGAAATGATATAGTTTATGTGTGTATTGTGTATATTATAGATAAGATTAATTAATATTGAAGGTGGCAAAAAAGAATAATTGATGTCAACAGTTAATGAAGTGCAAAAAGATTAATTATAGATTTGACTTAATCATATGGCATTTGATATTATTATCAAGTTAAGGGTCCAATTTGTTTTTAATTCTAATTAATTAATTATTTGGTCAACAAAATTAATATAATGATTAGCAGAAGCTTTGAAATCACAAACAACAATGTGATTCATAGAAACAAATTCCATAAATGATGGTAACCAAATTTTGCAATTTGGTAATGTTTCTAATGCCATCAAACCAATGGGAAAAAGATTTTGAGAATATTTATTTGGCTGCCCACATAGTGGGATAAATGCTGGATATGTTGTTATTGTTGTATTCGTGATTATTTAGTAATATTAAAAAAATATCAAAAAAAGTATTTTTTATTTAAAAATACATTTTCATCCACGAATAGAATTGGTTTTTTTTTTTTTATCTCTAATTCAAAATTTTTAATTTTTTCTGAAATTTGTTTGAATATATTATGAAATTGATATTTATTTTTAGATCAAATAACTATTTATTATATTTTTCTATATTAAAAATTGTATTTATAAAAGATGTTTATATTTTTTTTATTTATGCATTTTTTCTATGTTTACGTTTCTTACTTTTTAAAAAAATAATATTTTTCTATTTTCGTTTCTAATTGTATCCGTTTCTCATTTTCATATAACGTGGGTCCTAATATAAGGAATGATCGATTTTTGAGTCTAGTATGAATTTAGAATCGAAAATCGGTTGAGGATCATCAAACCACTGTGACATTTGTGATTGCATTTTGCAAGAATGTCTTGTATTGATAAAATTTTTCAACTATCGTTATAATTTTTTTTGAAAATACTATTTAAACATTTAAATTTAAGATTTATATTGGTATAACATGTAATGAAACATATCAATACATAAATATTATAACAAATATTGTAAAATTAGGAGGTCGAGTCGATCTCCGTGTGACTATTGATAATTTATATCTATTTAAGATATTAGACCATGAGTTTTGACTCGAAAGTCGAAACTTACATGTCTATATAATCGGGTTAAGCGCATTTTGGGTCATAAATTTTAGAGAATGTGAGAAAATTCTGAGCGCATTGATAGAGACTATTTGAGTTTTTTACGTTAACAAAATATATATTATTACAAATGTTAAAATTAGATATATAAATAATAATAATTTAAAAACTTAAGAATCGAATGGTAACAGAAAGTTGAGGGAAGGGAAGACAGTACAGATGGAAGTGCACTGAGGATTGTACCAAAAGGGTACCCTTTTTCCATCGTCAGCTTTTGGTTGTCGTCTCGTCATCTCATCAAATTGAATTGACAAATTAATTTCAATATATATATATATATGTATATAGGAACACAGGGACGGTCAGTTCATCAGTTGTTGCAGCTTTTCAGTGCAAATAAAGATTGGACGGTGGATGAATCGAATCTATTATGCCTCCTCGTTGGATCCAACTTTCTTCGCCAATGGATGGCAAGTTTGTTTTATATTTTACCAACATTGTTTTATATATATATATATATATATTTTTTTTTTAATTAATAGGGATTACGTGTTTATGTTTTTTTTTTCTATTGCAGTCGTTGATTTATATTTTTTATTTTATTTAATTTTTATATTTTTTATATATTAATTTAAATTTTTAATCATTTCGATTACACATATTCACTTAGAGCATCTTTAATGGAGAGTGACATATAAGATGTAATTTCCATAACTGTCAAAATGACACATTGGATTAAAAATTAACCACTCCAATAGGGTGGGATATAGAGTTGTAAAATGGCAACAACCCTCTTAGAGTGTCATTTTTGTAACCTCTGGAGAGAGAAAAATGAAGAGATACAAACTCCAACCATAATTTTTAATTGGTCTATTTTAACTTTTATTATAAAATATTAATTATTTAAATTTAAAATATTAATGATACTTCTATTTTGGCACTTCGTCATTGGAGCATATTTATTTTTTAGAAGTGCTATAACACTATTTAAAGTTGTAAATAAGTAATTTAGTACTCCAAAATGACATTCTCCCTTGGAGATGCTCTTATATTTTTTAGTCAATTTAATCTTAATAATTTTATGTTAAAAAAAAAGTAAAGTGAGTCTTTTGTTATCTCATTTTACCTTTTTCATGTGACTTAAAAATAGAGGTTTTACAGTGTAATCGAAGTAACAAAAAATTTAATTTGACGCGAAAAAAAATGTTAAAATGCGAGAGTTGAATTGACTTAAAAATCGAGTTCAAGAGTATAATTGAAATAATAAAAAAAATTATATGACTGAATGAAAAGAATGTGAACAAGGACAAAAATATAGATTTGGCCATTTCAAGTTTATCATCATCAATAATCTTATTCGACAATCAAAGAAAATAATTTGTTGAGCATCTTGTACTCTATTGAGAGTTAGACTATATAAACAATGAGTATTGTTATATTACTCGCGTCGAGTTGGGTATGCAAAAAATGAGGTGTGGGGAGAGGGGACGGGGCCATGCCCCTCTCTAATTTTACCTGCGGCGAATAAGGTTGGGTGAGGCCACACCCCTCTCTAATTTTACCCACATTGAACAAACCTTATATTGCTCGTGTCAACATATTAATTTTATATAAATAATATAACTTTTGAAAATTAAATAAAAATACACCCTTAATTTTACTTATCAAACTAGGAAGGTGTGTGTGTATATATATAACTTAAGATAAAGTATTTTTGACCCTGTTGGGTTGCGGTGTCATGGATAAGTTGTTGCTTTGTAGAGTTTTGGTTGGCTTGTATCGTTTTATTATATATTTACTTAGAAAAATAAATAATTAAATATTTTGATCAATTATGAAATAATATACAAGTAAACTCAATTAATTGAATTTACGAGTAACACAAGTTAATATATATATATGATGTTTTTAGGCATTGGAGTTCGAAACCAGACATTTGACTCTTGTGAGAATGGAATTTATATCTCTCGAAATAAACTTTGACAATCAAGTTAATGCTCAATATGAAATAGTGAGTGAGGAAGTAAATGAATTAGTTTGAGAATGTGTTCATGTTTATTTTGTTCATAAAATCCAACCCTAAACGGGTGGTTAGACTCTTAAAGGCCAAAATTATATTTTTATTCATATATTTTTATATATTTTTTTTTTTGTGTAGTTATTTAAAATTTTTATTATTTTAATTACACTCTTGAACTTATATTTTTTAGTTAATTTAATTCCTATACTTTAATATTTTTTTTTTGTGTGACAATTTAAAATTTTTATTATTTTGATTATCTCTATACCTACATTTTTTAATCAATTTAACTCATGTATTTTGAAATATAAAAAAAAAGACAAAAATGAGATGAGCAAATTTAACTCTTTTTTTTACATGTTAAAGTATATGAGTTAAATTGATTTAAAAATGCAAGTATATAGACATAATCGAAATAATAAAAAATTTAAATTACTACACAAAAAGATCAAAATATAAGAATTAAATTAATTCAAAAATACAATTATAAGGGTATAATCGAAATAATAAAAAATTTAAATAATAATTATATAAAAAAATATAAAAACAAAAATATACATTTAATTTATGTATATTATAATAAAAAAATAGAAATATATAATTTTGGAAGGATAATTGGAGACCAAGAGAAATGGATATTGCCAGCTTAGAGTTAAAGAGTCGGGGCTGGCTGCCACCAACTCTCTCTCTCTCTCTCTCTCTCTCTCTCTGTCTTCCTTTCTCTCACACAAGATTGAATGATTTATCAAACTCATCTCTTTCTGTCACCAACCTTTTTTTTCTTCTCTTTGCTTTTTGTGTTGAATTTGAAATTTGAGTGATAATTTTAGACTTTCAAAGGCATCCGAACCTGTTGCAGCATTAGCCAACTATAAAATGCAAAATTATTATGTTATTCTCGTCATATAATATAATATTTGTTCAATATAAACAAAATTAAAAAAATAGCTTAACCCTACCCCTCTCCCTGTATGCAAGCCATGCCCAATCCTATCATCACTATCATACTCCAATCATCTATATCTACATTGCATGTATGCTCACATGTGTGTGTGTATATATATATATATATATGTAATATAGGTGGAGATGGATGATGATGATGATGGATCCAAGCGTCAAACCCTACTTCCAGGAACATGACATATTAGTCCCATCCATGGCATGGCATGAAGAGAAAAAGAAGTATAGTATTCAACATATACTTTTGGCTTTCCAACCACTCACTCCTCATTCCCATTGCCCTCTTTACACGGTACGTAACAACCCCAACCCCCCACCCTCCTTAAATTCACATTCTAGCACGTCACATGCCAATTTTGACCCTAAAAACTTAACCTCTCAAAATCACATAAATAAATTTTATCATATTATATTACCATGTGTTTAGATGTCAAATTTTTAAAGGATATTATAAACCATGTAAAAATAACCGGAGAGGCCCTATACATTAACCAAAGTCAATTCTTAAAGAGATCGAGAGAATTAAAAAATATAAAAGTATATTTAAATAATATTTTAAATTAAACGAGCTAACTAATTTGTTGAACATTCTTGATCATAGAAATGCCGATTATTACGTTTACGCTAAATTAACTAAAATCAACTTATAAAGAGATCGAGAGAATTAAAAAATATAAAATTATATTCAAACAACGTTTTAAATTAAATGAGCCAACTAATCTATTGGACACTCCTAATCATAGAAATACTGATTATTATGTTTACGCTAAATGAACCAAAGTCAACTTTTAAAGAGATTAAGAGAATTGAAAAATATAAAAGTATATTCAAATAACGTTTTAAATTAAATGAGCCAACTAATCTGTCGAGCACTCTTGATCATAGAAATATCGATTATTACGTTTACGCTAAATTAATCAAAGTCAACTTCTTAAGAGATCAAGAGAATTGAAAAGTATAAAAGTATATTTAAACAACGTTTTAAATTAAATGATACAACTAATCTACTAAACACTCATGATGGTAGAAATATCAATTACTACGTTTACGGTAGATGTTGTAGACCATCCATTGAAGACAAATTATTAAAACTAATTCAAACTGTAAATAAAAGTGGATGGTGGCAATGGAGAGGGCAGGCAGGCAGGCAGTCACATACTCACAAGATGAATAATGATTTGGGGGGGGGCACAATGATGCAAGTAAATGACCATATTTGTGGCAATGGGAAGTCTTCCAATTCTAATGTTTAGTGAGTGGAAGATGTGATTGGGGTAGCCCTAATCATTCACAAGCAAGATTTAGCATTGTTTAGTAAGGGCGAATGATTGAAAATGATTGATGCTGATAGCCCTTTGTGATCCATCTCATATCTACAATCTTTTAAGTAGTAACCATATGAACGTCGATTGGCAATTATACCCAGAAACACTCACTATAATTATTAATTATACATCATTATCAACTGGACCTTTGGAGTTGGATAGTTGTGATTTGGAGCTTCATCATTGATTTTCCCATAATATATATGAATGAAAAATGTTACTTAAAAAAATATAACATTTCAGATGATATTTTACATTAATGTTTTATATTTATATCACATTAATATAAATATATAAAATATCAATATATACTATTACTACAGATGTCAAATTTGGATGTTCAAATAACATTTCCTTTACTGATGTACTATAAATGTGTGTACATATACAAAAATTTCTTAATTCAAGAATAATCACCATAAAGGTTGTTACTTATTAGATATAATAATGTATATATTACCAAAATATTTCTCTAAACAGTATTTCAGATTTATATAGATTTTCTATTGAAAGCATTAACTCAAGTAAAAAAGAGAAGTACCTTAAATAGGATAAAAATAATCCAAAAACAAAGATGGATATATCTTGGGGAACATGAATCATAGGATCTCATCAACATCTAGAAAGATCTTTTAAAGACCCATTCTGATGAGAGAGAGAGAGATGTCAGAAGTGTGGTAAACCAAACAAAGATTCGAGGCTCCCTCTCTCTTTAACTAATGTCCTCTTCAATTGCAATGCTCAAAGAGAGAATGCGAAGCCCCTAGTAGGCTTATAAACAAACAAGAAGAAGAAGAGCTGCAACACAGAGAGAGAGAGAGAGAGGGTGATGCATGTTACAAGGCCGGATTATAAGGGAAAGCTTTTGTCATTGTATCCTTCTGAATATAATAAGCCAACCTGCACATGGGAGTTGGCTGCTGCAGCAACTCCTGCAGAGAGAATCAATCGTTCACCAACCTGAATGAATGGAACAACCTCACCCCCCCCCCCCCCCAATATTTACAAATTTCATCTCTTCAATTATAATACCAACATTTTATAACTGGATTTTCATGGTCAAGGAGAATATGGCCATGGACAAAGCCCAAACGGGTGTCCTTGAAAGAAACTCCACACCAAGAAGATGATCTGGATTCCCTCCATTTCCACCTCCACCCACTTACACATCTGCTGTCATTGTGATTCTCTAAAAAAAAAAAATTCCCCCAATCATAAGTACATCTCACAAGTGGAATGTACTTGCACCAAGAATCCTCAACTGTGACAATATCAGGTTGATTCCCTCTGATCTAGCCTGCTAGATTTTTGACACCTGCCCCAATCTAGATAGCCATATGATCAAGGGATCTATACTAATCATTAGGGGCCCCACCCTCACATATGATCTAGGGACTATCAACACTGATGCATCTGCACCATCTACCAGAAAGATTGGGTGGGTGGTAGCCCATTTACCAAGGCCCAATCTATCCACTCCCAATCGGTTCTTACTGGACTGCCATGGATGATCCCTAGGTTCTATTAATGGGGGAAAACCTGAACTTCATATCCATATGGCTTCAGTAGTTAATACAGTTATAATTTTTGAATTTCACCTATTCTTGTAGGCTGCAGAAAAAACTGCACCTCCAGGTTTTGACTTTTAGCTCGAGATGATCAAAAATGCTTTCTAGCTAAAGGTTTCAGGCTTTCAGCTCAAGATAACAATACTTGCCCAGCCTGCAACACAACCATAATATTCACTCAAAATTAGCCATGATGGTCATTCAACAATGAACCAAAATCTTCCATTTCCTCCTTACCAAGTGATTCCAAGGAAGAAGAGTGCCCTTAGTGGCCAAAAAGAACATCTGCCAAAGAGAAAAGTTAGAAAAAAAAAATACCAAATCCTAATCATCCTTATCATATTCTCAATTATTTTCCTCCCAGAAGTTTTCGGGAATAGGAAGTTCCAACACCACCACAATGTTTGTCTACTACCTACAATTATTGGCATGAGATATGGAAATTACCTTGTGTTCAGGGTTATGGGTGACGTTTAGCCACCGGCAACCCATGTGGTAAAAATAAAACAGTATTGAAATAAGAAACAAGAAGAGAAGATAAATGTTTCCCATAATTGTTTTAAAAAGATTGAGAAACTCGAAGGAAACCAACATAAAGACACCTGCAAAACAAACAAGACAGTATAGGCACACAAGCTTCAAATCCATGGGACCAATGCCCCTTAGAGCAGTTGAGGAATTCTGAATTGTCCTCAACATTGTCTGGTTTGGAGAGAACACTCTTACCAGGAGATTGTAAAACACATGCACAGAACAAGACAGCAGTTCTTCTATTTGGACAGAACGAAGCAAATTGAAAACAAAAGGTTCAAGTCATCACTTTCTTGTATCTTGACTTTTTGTTTACTTACAGTTGTTATCTTTATTTGATCTTCTTCTCTAGCATCTTTCCAATGTACCCAAAAGAGAGAAATGTTTATCCGCAGATGTGCCATAAATGCTATCTTGTTATGAAAAACAGAAATTCTGGAGTTTGAGACCTAAAACTAAAAGTTCCCCCAAAACCAACTTTGCCCATGAACATAGGATTTTTCGATTCCACCTGAAACCTTTATCTTTGCAAGGAAGAAGTATCAAATACTACAGCTAAATTCCAACAGTCGGGAGAATAGGATTACAAAAATGAAAAATAGAAATACATATTTTCTCCAGCTGCTTTTTTTAACTGATTACTGACAAACAAAAAGATTTTCCATCTAATTTGCCCCACGGAAACAAAAAGCCTAAGACCTGCTAATCAAAATTGGGTATAAATTCCATCCATAAAGCTACAAAAATATGTATTTGACAACTGCGCAAGGCATTACAACATCCGTACTCCAAATCAGTCTTCAAGAATCTTCACTTCTCTGTCTTTTTGACTTCTTATGCTTATGATCAGTATTCAAAAACGTTGCCACATCAACCATTGGTTTCTCATGCTTCTGCATTTCCTGTCTGCCCTCACTTATTTTCCGCTTATTGGAAGTCCTGAATAATCGTTTCACAAGCAAGAATGGTTAAGTAAATTAAATCAAAGCGCACCTTCTTCCTGAATTAAGAAAAACCTAGTGCCTAATGCTACAAGTTCAGAATAAAACCTGACAGAATGAGACCATTCATCCATATTCTTAGTCAACCATTTGACACTTCCTGTGTGAGCTGCGAGCAAAGATCCAGATATATGGAGTATCTCTTCGTTGAAGCTACAAGGTTAAAACAATATGAATTCCTTATCCTAAACTTACATGAGCTAGGATATAAGGGAATTATAACTAACAGATAACATGAAGAATAAAGCAGAAGGAAGAAGGCAATGGCATCAAACTTCAAGTCATAAATGCATTGCATCTATGTTAAATACTTAAAACAAAGTACAGTATATATCTTTCTTAAAAGTAAACAAAATAATCTGGCATGTTAAGCCCTCTCAAACTTTCGGGTCTGAAAAAATATCTTTACATTTAACCAAAAGGGGGGATATGTTTTACATATTTTGGGGGTAAATGACAAAAAATACTCAAACTTTAACGTGTTTTCTAGATTTATTCTGAACTTTAAAATCTGTTACAATTGTGTTCCAACATCTAATTTCCATTTAAATATTCAACCAACTGTTAACATGCTGACTTAAAAATGTTGAGCGTGCAAGCAACCAGATGGCATGGCATTTGCTTTCGTGGAGCTGGCAGGTGATTGCATGTAAATTGCAGGGAAAACCAATACGGGAAAAAAATTGAACTGTTTAAAAAAAAAAAAAACTAACTGCCAAGAAAGGGAAGGAAAGAGGGGAAAGGAGTTTTTTTGTCTAGGCATTTATATTTTTGCTTCTGTTGGTAAGGGCTACGTCAGTGAGAAAAAAGTCTTTGGTTTAATTTTATTCTTCTCTTTCTTTTCTTCTCTTTCTAAAGTTTAAATGCTTGTAATTGGGGGGATCTCTATCTGTTACCGAAGAGATGTGCTTATCATGTCTACGTTATTGGATTTTCTAGGGTTTCATCTGATCATCAATTGTTGGGAAGGTTTCCTTCCAATTTTTTGCAATTCTGGGATTAATTAGGTTCCAATCAGAAGATTAATTATTTATTGATAACGTGAAGTTTTGTTTCTTTGGAGTCAAACTACCACAAAAACACACAACTTGACGTCATAAACATGTGAAGCATCATTCTCCAAGATTCATTGTTGAGGTGTATGACCGCAACAAGAGAACCTGGACCAGGGGTGTTCTCTGTGTTTGTGTGTGTGTATTGGTGGCTACTGTTCTGCCTCATCACTAGAATATCATATCCATTGCATGGTCCCAGCTTTCTCTCCTAATCAAATAAATCCATCACTAGCAAACTACGATACCATTCCTTAGAACAAGCATATATAGTCTCTCTTACAGTATATCCAATCACGACCAAGGGACAGGGCAGTCATATTTAAATGGAGCATGCCAAAAGAACACACATGAACAGCTACTTGGATAAACAAATATAAGAACTCACCTCTTGACTAAGAAACGTAGAATGGTTCCAACTTTTATCTTATGCCGCTTGTGAGATGCACTAACAAATACTTCTTGACCACGTTTCTGCAACAAAAAAAAAAAAAAAAAAGAACCAAAGATAATGAAAGGTTTATCATTAGCTATCAACCTGTAAAACCAGAAAATATATCATCTCTAGAAGCAACAGAGTCAAAAAGTACTCACAACTTTATATTTGAATTCTTCACGAATGTCTTCCTCCATTATGACAGCAGCAGAAAAACCAAGAACAATTACATGAATCGATTGCTGGCCAAGTTTAACTACCTTCCCGTCTGAAAATTACAGGAGGGAACAGAAGAAAACAACATTAAACAATGGACAATGCCAGACAAAAGAACATACAAAGGAAATTGAACAAATTAGTGGATACCCAGAAAAAAGGATATAAAACAAAACCATACATTCACTGGTGTTATTATCAAGCAATTTGTGTCCTCATGACTCAATAAGTAATGGAAAGACCTCAAATACGTACCACAAAAGCAAGTCCAGTAAATTATACGAAGGGTTATAACAGAACTACCTAAAAGCATATCTGGCTTTGGATGGAAAAGTAACAATTTTGCTGTTAGTTTCATGCCAAAGTAAGGATGAACGCCGGGGAGAATCTTCGCCTTTTTACTTCGAACATTAACATCATAAGCCAATACAACACCATCAAAAGTTTCATTAAACCTGCCACATAAACCACATTGAGAACTAAATAAAAAGCTACCAATATGGCTAGCAGTTATCCCCCCAACCCCTTTGTGTGAGTAAGAATCATAGTAAATATCCAAATCAAATGACAACCAGTAGATCAGTTATCCACCTTAAGCTCTTAAAAGCAGACCGCAATTAACCTAAAAAAAGTACAAAATTAACGTTTTCCAAGTTCATATTCATACCCTCGTTGAAAAATTTTAATCAGTGGAAACATCACATCCACGTATCCAGAACGCCTACTGAAAAGTGCATTTATCTCTATATGTTGCTCCATCGCATAAAATCAGTTTACCCTCGAGCTCCAAAAAAGCTCCATAATCCATTTTAGTTCTTACAGGCAATCAAAGTCGCAATTCGGATGAAGTCTAACAAATGCACGGAGAGATTCAAAGAAAGCATGAGAAGAAGGATTTACTTGAAGAGCAAAGAGCTTAGTTCGCGGAGGATGGCTTGAGAGACCTTGTTGGCCTTCGATGGGTGCACGTACACCGTCAAATCCGCATCCGATACCTTCAATCCCTCCATTAATTCAAGCTTTCTTTGCACGGAATCTCTCCGCTCATCGGATTTTCCGAATTTGGCGTAAAACCCTCCGATTTAGGCCTCTAGGTTTAGGGTTCCGCCAGTTGGTAATGTCTGCAATCCAAATCCAACATTGAAAGGCCACGTGCATCGAGTGGCCATCGAAACAATGAAATGGGCCGTGATTTGGGCCGGAAATAACGTCTGATTCTTGATCCGTGTCTATTTGGGCTGTCCCCTCTCCTCGGCCCAAAAGATTTACCCAGTCTGCTGCTTTGTGGGCCTGATGTGATCCATCACAAACACGTGAAATTTGAAAAAAAAAAATAAGATAAAGATAAAACAGAAGAAATAATAAAATAAAATAAAAAGTGGGGTTTTTATTCATTACATTATAATTTTAATTCCACAATGACATTCAAAAATCCATTTTATTTGTCCAGTTATTTTCTTTTTTTATAAATATCTTTTTTTCAATTTAATGATGAACACTAGTAAAAAGGTCAAAATAAATCAAATTTGAAAAGTGAGTCTCAAGAGGCTAAAACGTTACGAGATTGAAAATGACACTCACCTCCAAATCTTATTCTAAACAAAACATAGGTTAAGGATGAGTAGTCACCAAATTATTCAAATTAAATAGATCAAATTTATATAAAAAATTGAACTAAATTGACAGATAGATGCTTTAATCAAATAAAATAAAAAATTAAAAAACCAAAAAAGTTGAATTGACCAAAAATAGAAAAAAATATATATTTTTAACATTTCGGTTGGTTTGGTTATTGAAATTTTTTTAATACAAAGATTTAATTGAACCGAAATAATCAAAATTATAAAACTTAAAAAAGGAATCGAATAAGCAATTTCAATTGATTCAATTCAATTATTTTGATTTAATCAAAATGTTACTCACCTCTAGCATAGATGGAGTGACATAAACTAATGGATAGGTAACAAATATGGGGATGGCGACATATTACCACTGAGAAAAAATATATTTTGAGTCTTGTAATTATGAGTTTTTTTTTTATTTAGACACGTAAATTTTTTGTTATTTTAAAAACACTCGTGAATTTATAATTTTAAGTCAATTGTACTCTTAAATTTTTTTTATTATTTTAATTACACCATAAACTATGCATTCTTGACTCAATTGCACATTTTTTCAAATATATTAAAAATAATAAATTCAAAAGTGTAATTAAAATAATAAAAAGTTTAGAGACACAATTGACTAAAAATTACATAGTTCAGTATTGTCTTTAAAATAACAAAAAGTTCGAAGATCTAAATTAAAAAAATATACAAATATAAAAATTAAAATATATATTTAACCCGTTGCCATTGTAGCTATCATGTTTTCGCATTACCATGTCCGGCGAATTATGTTGATGGTGAAATTAAATAATTTAGATAAAATAGAGAGAAATAAAGGGGGTATTCCATGATAGACGGTGATGGAATCGACGGTGGACGGGCAATCACTGCGTATGAATTAGTGGTGGTGGTTGTGGTCTTCTTCTTCTTCCTCCTCCTATTCCCATCGAAAAGCCCCCAAAGCTGAAGAGAGGAATATAACCAGAGGAATGTGAAAGAAGATGATGAAGACGAAGATGCAGAAGAAGACAGTGGAGACAAACTGCGACTTCCATATCTCCCTCTCTCGATCCCTCTCTCTGATGTGAAGCAGAAACAGAGAGATGTTCCCTCGCATCCCTACACCATTGACAGTGTTCTTCTGCTCCCCTTCCCTCCTCACTTCGCTTTCAATTATGCATATTCCACTCAGGACCCCACCCCCCATTCTTCTATCACGCACTAGTAGTACACCCAATAAAGCCATCTTGTTCGGTTTTGTCTCGGTTAGTCACTTTCAACACTAAAAATGTGTTTGATTGTACATATTTTTCATAAAAAATATGTAATTATTATACATTTTCTATAAAAAACAATCAAACACTCTTAATTTTTTTATGAAAAAATATGTATGGTACAAACATTTAAACCTTATTTCCATGAAATTCATTTTTCAAGAGGGTGAGATGATTTTTGTTTTCTAGGCAATATTACCTAGAATTAAATTCTAAGTAATGCAATCAAACATACCCTAATAACAGTTTTTAAGATCGGTTACCATTCGATTTGTGATATTATTATATTTTTTTTCTAATTTTGAATTAATTTGAGTAATTTTTTAATCTAAATTTGATTGAATTAATTCTTCCCACAAAAATAAAGGATAGGGTTTAATCTCTTTTATTAATTTTTCATCATTCAAAACAATCATTTACTTGAGAATAATAGAATAGTG
Source organism: Diospyros kaki (assembly GCA_036245055.1). NCBI lineage: Eukaryota > Viridiplantae > Streptophyta > Magnoliopsida > Ericales > Ebenaceae > Diospyros > Diospyros kaki. The sequence goes on from BSEG01000005.1 coordinate 45,320,768, forward strand.
ATGTAATAAATACATAGCTAAATTTTGAAAAAACATTCCTTTATATAGAAAAAAATTAAACGGTCATGATAACTTAGAATAAGTTTATATGGGTGGTGGTCTAGATGGACCGACCAAGCTAGTTATGGGGGTGGATTTAGGCTTGGGCTTGAGTTCAAGCCTAAACTTGTTTTGATACTTGTTTAGATTGTTTTGCATCAAGTTTTTGAGTACACCCAATCTTTAAAATCTCCATTAACTTGGGTTACAATCTTAAATTTAGATTGCTTTAGACTTTTTATCAAAAACTAAAAAGACTACCGTCAAACACATTTAATAATACTCATATATTAACATATTATACATTTACACTTATACACATTAATACATAAGTGTTACAAGTAAGTGTCAAAATAATATTTTCATTATTATTTGAGCCACAATTAGTTGCCAATTATGAGAGTATTTGATATTATTACTAAATCTTAGTTATAAGGAGTATTGTTGGTCTAAAATGGGCACATATATCAATTCACGTCTACATATTTATCTTGTCGTGTAAATCGTAAAATTAGTACATTTTTTACCTAATGCATATATAATTCAAAGGGTAATAGTATTTGTCACTTGTTCCCACCATCATAATCTTTCATAGTAATAAAATATCATATGTCCTTATTATTTTATATAAATACCAATAAATTAATGTCTCTCATATTTTTGTAGCACTCATATTTGAAAATTCTTTAAATCATACAATTATTGCATGAAATTTATACTAAGACAAAGTTTGGGAAATGCTAAATCTTAAACAGAGGTGAGCAATATTTTAATTAAACTGAAATAACCTAACTGAACCCATCAAAAATAGTGGTTCAATTTGATTCAATTTGTAATTTGATTTGATTTTTAAATTTGAGTGCTTCATTTATTTTGATTGATCTTCATATTAAAAAATATCAAAATAATCGAATAAACCAAAATATTGAGAATAATGTTATTTATTTATTTTTTGTCATTTCAAATTTTTTGACCAATTTTTTATTTTTTTAATTTATTCAATTTGAACATCTATTTAATCAGTTCAGATTAATTTTTAAAATAAATTTAGTTTATTTGATTTAAGTAATTTTATTGTTTTGATATCCAAATCGATCGAATATTCACCTCTGATTTATGTTCATCAATGATATTTTGTCAGGTGTAAATATTAAATTAAATAAATTTAATATTAAATAAATTAATTAATAAAAAAAAAAGAAATCACACTGAATTTATGGAACACTATCCTTTACGCTGCATCATTTGCCTTGTCTGCGTAATAATGGGGATGTTTTTGCACTAATGCGGGCTGCTTAAGCCCATAATAATCTCAATCATTCGCTTGTCCCGTAAAGTTCGTGCAGTGACTGACCATCATGCATCATGCACCACTCCGCCGGACAGCTACAGTACCATCCGGTCCCCACCATTTTCCACTTTTCCACCTCACATATATAATAATTACATCATGTATTCAATAAAGTTATGATATGATTTTTATAATCTAAAATACATTAAATAAAGAAAAATTCTTTAAATATTAATAATTCTTTTATTTGAATTTGTAAATAAGGGTGTTTAAATTTTTGTTGGGATTGGACGATCCAATTGGTCTTTACCAATGGAAATTTAGGCTAATTCTCAATTTATCAAGATTTAATTAATTTTCGACCTGATTCAATTTAACTTTGTCTAAAATTAAAAATTAGCTAAAATTATTATAATATCGAGTCAAACTAAATAAAAATCGATTTGACTGGGTTTATTCTTAACCTTAATCGATCTCAAAATTTTAAAAATCTCAATCTCAATTTAATCAAAATTGAATTTTGATTTAACTTCACTTAGATAAATAATATTAAAATATTACTCTTTTTCAACACGATTATCTTTTTTATTTTTTTCTTTTAATTTTAGCCAAATGAACACTTTTATACTTAAGGGTGTAAATAAGTTGAGTCGAGTCAAATTTAATTTTGTTTGAACTAAACTTGTTTACTTATTAATTATTTGAATTTAACTTGTTTATAATTTGATCTTTATATGAAGTGTTTTTTATTAGATTCATAAACAAGTTTTTATATTTAGGCTCAGCTCCTTGAGTTTTATTTAATGTTGTTTATGAATAAAAATTATTAAATTAATTTAAATATTAAAAAAAAATCTTAATTTTTTTAAGAGTATATATATGCTGTTGTACTGAACAGACAAATGAGTTTTAAACTGAACTTTTTTAAGTCACTCATTAAATACACTTTAATCATTAGATACACTTTTAAGTTACTCATTCCATTGCGTCGCCCCTTGATTTGCGGTGCATTTAAATAAAGGTGGGCATTCCCACACCGAATAATTACTCAAGCCATGGATGATGATTTCATACGCCACCGCAATCCTACATAATTTTCGTGGGGCCCAAGGAGAACCGGAAAGGGCAGATCGGGCTGAAGGATCGAGGGCTGGATGAATGACACGTGTCGGAGGATCAACGGTGAGTGGGGAATACCGGGCCGAGTCAGGAATTATGTGCGGAGAAGCCGAGATTGCGGCGAGTTTAAGTCCCGAAGCCATCGGATAGCGTGCAGCGAAGCGCAGAATCCATTCCCTAGTCCCAGTAGTCCGCGTGCCGCTCGATTTCAGCGTCCGATCTGGACCGTCCGATCGGGACCGCATCCCCAGGATTGCACGCGCGTCTGTGACTGTGAAGCCCCCCGGATAAGACAATCACGTGCCGCCTGCGTTATCCGTGCGAAATGCGAATCCTCAGTTCTCACCACTTGCTCCGCAATTCTTTTCCCGGGAAAAATGCACTTACAAAGTTTTAAATAATAATTATTATAGATAGTAGTCTTATTTTCTATAAAATACAATAATCTCAGTTGCAATGCATTCAAATAAATTCTGGAAATAAATTAAAAAATAATAACAAAAACTGATATTTTTTTAATATTACAAAACAATGTCAAAAATAATGTTGTGTTTCCATATTGTACTTGTTGGTTTCATTATGTCAACTAAGTTATGGAACATAACTATATCAATTATCTTCATTCACCACCATCTCATGAAATTTCTCCATGTGAAGATGGTGTTCAAACTTCATTTCATCATTACTCCGCCAGGGGATATTATCCACTATCGGTCCCAATCTCGGATAAAGGAGGAGAGTTGCGTTAGGTAGCCGACAGCCAGCGTAAAACCTAGTTGGATCCAAATATGAATTCTAGACAAATTATCTGTTGGGATGTAACCCATATAGAAGTCTAGAATTCATGTAGTCAACCCCACATAGTGGGATAATGGCTAGATATGTTGTTGTAATATCAAAAATAATTTTTAATATTTCAAAAGAAAAATATTTTAGAAACGTCAAAACAACGCTCCCATGACTTTTGCGTGCATCATAGACAATAATTAGTCATAATTTTGATATTATGTTATAATCTTATCCTGTCTTTAATTTATAATCTCTAAATTATTTTAAATAATCTAAAAATCACTATTTTTTTCCATAATCTCCCCTTCAATGCTTTGTCTCAGACCTCATCTTTGTAGTGCCGCTAGGTTATTCCATCATATTTCTGTGTGTTTGAAATCAAACCCTAAATCATGGTTAGTTCAAAACTTAACCCCTTTTGGATCTATATGACTAATATGAGAGGTTAATTCAATTTTGATATCCTTAGTATAGAATAATATCCAGTGAAACTCGCATAGTGAATAAAAGGAATTAAACTATATATATAGAATGTTACTAAGAAGATAAAGGCTAGGTCACCTCACAAAGTGATATTACTTGACTAACACAGATTATAATATTTAATATTTTATAAACCTTTATAATATTAATCTCAAAATTTTACGGCCATTAAAATATGTCAAACTTATAAATATGATATCACGGGGCTTTTAAAGTAGGTTTTCTTGTTTTTTTACACATTTTTTTGGGAGCAAAATAAAATTCCTCACCCCGAGCACTCCTAAAACTCAGTCTCAAGATTTTTTTTAGGGAGTTAACTCATGAATCTCAAAATCAAGGTTCGAACATGAGATCTATAACTGACTATATAATAATTTATAGTTTAAAGTCTCTTTAAAAGCAACTCGTACTCACTCTCAACCGTTCTTTTTACATATTTACCATCATATAACCTGCATTCTCAATTCTCGTATTTGATTTAAAAATTTAAAATCCTATACAACACACATAAAAATAGTATTTTATTATTGTTACAAGCATCAATCAATCTGTGTTTTATTATTGTCAATGTAACAGCATTCCTATCAATCTTATAATATTTAATTTTTTAAAATATTAAAAATAAAAATATAATAAATATACATAGATAAAATAAATGTATTATATCTTAATTATTAACTTATTTTATTTTAAATAAAATAATAATTAATATTACCCTTATTTCTATTTTATATATATAAAAAAAAAGCTGCTGGGATCAGTGGGATGGGCCCCATCACCAGCCAGAAGGGTTTGGACATTGATATGTGGATTCCTTGTACTAAGAAAGACAAATTCTTGGAATGTCAGCGTAATAAGTCTTCCAAGTAGAGTTGAATAGGTCACTCCCCATGTGAACGGTTTCAAAGTCTTTTTGTCTTTCGCAAAATTCGGGTCGGGTCGAGTCCAACCATTTGAACCCAAGTGTATACCTTTTTTTAAAAAAATATTTAATCTTATCTTATTCAATTTGATAAACAGTAATTAAATGAAATGTAATTTGATGTGATTGGTTTGTCACATGAATTCAGATGTGAAAGATGAAAAAGATAACGACGCTGTCAGTAAAGTCTGCAGAGCGGTGCTTGTATTGGCGAAGGGCGCGAAGCACAGGAGAATTTCTTCAGTGAGGGGGGACCCGCAGGTGAGGTTCACCGCGAAGGCGACACGTGGCAGGTGGAACATAAACGTGTGCCGCCTCGGTGTTTGTCGTGAACCGCACGCGTGACGAACGGTCAAGTTATCAGATGGGATAGCTCAAAGCAGGTGGCTCGGGATCGAAGGAAGATCAAAAAACTTGAGATCTCTGCGAGTCCAAACGTAGATCGGAGTTTCGTATAACGATGTGTTATATCATGTATTATTATATTAATGAAAATAAATAATATATTAATATAAAATGTCATTTCGAATGCCCAAATAATATTTTTGTTTTGACTTCATATAGATAGTAATGTTTGATTAATAGGTAATGGATAATGATTAAGTATCAATAAAAAAATTTTATTTTTAATTAAAAAATATTTATGTCCCTAAATTTTTAGAGTTAAGAAGATATCAGAAAAAAAAATGAAGTTAAAGAGATACCATCGAAGAGAAAGAAAAGATGAGAGGGTAGAAAGTTACTATGTTAACGTTTGTGCATATTACTTGTTGTTCAGGTATTTAAATAAATGATTTTATACATTTTAGAGACACATTTAGAATCACAAAAAATTTAAAGTTCTACAAGAAAAAAATACAAAAGTTTAGAGGTATAAATATGTTTTTGGCCTGAGTTTATAGGCACGTTTAGAATTATGAAAAGTTTAGACCATGTTCTATTTGCTATTTTTAGTTTTTTAAAATAGTGAAAATATATTTATTTTTATATTTTCAAAAATAAGAAAAAAAATTGTAAAGAAAACTCAAAAAAATAAAAATTCGTTTTGACTATTTTCATCACAAACATGCTCAAAATTTTCAAATCATAGAAAATGCTACGGACAAAAAGAATGCGTTTTTAGTAATATCAAAATAGACACTTAAAATATAAAATTAAAAATAAATTAAAAATTAAAAATTAAAACTGAAATACAAAAAGAATAACCCTGAGTATTCAAAATAAAAATGTAAAACTTTAGGGCATAAATATGATTTTGGTATTTTATTTTTAGATAAAGTGTATTTATTAAATTTTATTTTCAATATACAAATAATGTAAATGGTTAATTAAATGGTTTAAAACATGATATATTTATCATTAATTAATAAAATTATTTAGAAATTAAAAATAATATTCAATAAATGCATATTATCTATACCCAGTATATTCTTATCAATACCCTTTCGTCTATACCCCTTCGTCTTTATATAAATCAGTTTAATCACAAGTTAATGTATATTCTTTTCAAATCTTATCCATACCCTGTCATCTTAAAAATTTATTGACTTAGACATTGAAGCGTTTGTAGGTGTCAGACATCCTCGTCAGGTCACAACATTCGGTCACCATTGTAGCCAATTTTATCAACCTCATTAGGTTGAAAGGAACACATGGCTTTAGGGTTGTATTGAGAGCTTGTTTTTATTGCGAATAAACGAGTTTAAGCCGCGAAAGTAGTAGTTTAGTTGGTGGGGTGTGGGAAATAAGTCCCGATAGTAGTGTGGGGGGTGAAAATTGTTATGGGTTATTTTAGAGGGATTACTACATTAGTCATCTCGAGAATGTTTTTTTTTATTTATTTAACAAAAAAATGAAAAATTAAAGTGTTTAATTATTACTCTATAAATAAATTTTGGAGAAAAAACTAAAATATGTTTATTTAACTTCTAACACTCAAATTAACATTTGATTAAGAAGATTAAACTGTAGCTTAAACAGTCACACACCGAAGCAAGGGCTGAACTGAATAATTTCACTTAATCCACGTGCTAAAATGCGCCGCACCCCTGTTTCCTTCTGTTCTCTTTTCGTTTTTTTTTTTCTCTCTCTCTCTAGCTTTTGTTTTATTTCAACCAACCCCAACTTTCCCGGTTTCCCCCTCTCTCTCTCTTTCTCTCTCTCTGCGTATTTTTCATATTCGCCTGTAAAACAATAATATATTCAGACACGCAATGCAGTGTTAATTTTCTCTTTAATTTTCTGACCCTTTCTCAGGAATTATGGGTACGTTTTCGTGCTGGGAGAGCCTTTCTCATCAGCCGCTTCTTTGCGCTACTCCTTTTTCCATCCCTTTAATTTGCTTCGGAATTTAAGGCTGCAAGGGAATCACCATTTTCGGAAAGTGTGTCACACTCTCTCTTTCTCTCTCCCTATCTCTATCTCCATCTCTCCTCCTGCCGCTTCAGGTTGTAGAGAGAGAAAAAACAAAAACCCATACAGAGGCAAAGCAAGAATCATCAGTATCATGAGCGGTTTCATTGAAAAGTCGGTTTCTTTTGAGCGGCAATCGATAATCCGACCACTCATGCTTCGGTTCGCGTGCTTTGATGCGAGCTGAAACCGACCCCATTTTTCCCTTTTCTCTTTTCACTGATGAGGGTATTGATGATGAGCAGCCCCACTTAGATTTCAGTATCTTTTTGCAGGTTTTGTTCCGTCGTTTTGGATTTTCTGTCCAATTGCCTTGTTCTCTCGCAGAACACTGGATTCTGCGAGGCGTCCCGCTGCTTATTTCTTAGGATTCCTTGGAATCATGCCTTTTCTTGAGCTGGGTTCCTAGTTCTTACTAATGGGTTTGGGGAATTTGATGATTTGATGGGTTTGATGATCATTTCCTGCAATTGGGTTTTGGGGTTTTGAAGCGGGTTTGTTTGTGATCAAATGGGTTCTACTGAAGAGAAAATGAAAACCAAAGGGCTGGTTACCGGCGCACAGACTCTGCTTGAGGAGATGAAATTGTTGAAAGAAATGCAGGATCATTCTGGTTGGTCTCTTTGAACTTCTTTGCTTCTTCTAATTTTCAGTACTTATTTCCTTTGGGCTGATCAATTTGCAGAATCCATGTACTGTTTCATGATCTCACTGGTGGTTGTTTGTTTGTTTGCTGTTGGTTTGATTTAGGGGTTAGAAAGCAAATCAATTCGGAGCTATGGCATGCATGTGCTGGGCCGCTGGTGACTCTGCCGCAGGTTGGAAGCCTTGTGTATTACTTCCCACAAGGGCACAGTGAACAGGTTTTCTTCTTCTTCTTCTTCTTCTGTTCATTGGACTTCTTTTTGTCTTTTCATTCAATTTAGCAATTGGAAGAAAAGGCACTGTTATTGCCAATGCATGAAGAAAAAAGGGGCCAGGAATTGAACTAAAGGGTATGGTATCATTGAGCTATGTAGATGAAGCTTTCTGTTTTTTCCAGTAAAATATTATCTGAAAAAAGTTTCAGTGAAAAAATTGACTCCTACAAATTGCTAACTAGAAAAGGTGGTTTTTTGCAAGTCATTGTTGTGAGAGTGATTTACAATATGATAAAACTACTCTTAGAATAAGATCAATGTAATGGTTTATCAAGAATGTTGCATAAAAATTTGAAATGTATAATCTAGTTATTTAAGAGTGAAAAAAAAAAAGCTGAAGGGCTATTTTTTGGGGGTGATTTTTACTTTTTAAGCATTTTTTTGGGGTTCTAAAAGACATTTAAAAAAAAAATGCCTTTTGGCCCTTTTTAAGCATTTTTTTGGGGGGTTCCAAATGCCTTTTTGCCCTTTTTAAGCAGGAAATCATCAGAAAAGAGCTAGTTCCATAGGACCTCAATAATTAGTTTCCCTAAACATTGGGATCTAATTGAAAATAAGAAGAAATAAATTTGATCAGAATGAAGTTGTTCTGTTTTTAAATTCAGTATGATGTACTTTTTAGACATGGAACCAGATCAATCCAAAGTTCTTTCTATTTTTGTAGAAGTTTACTGAAATGCTATTCAGAAATTATGCCACTTAGTATCTGGTTGAGAGAGTTTCTTCTACGGCAGATGAGGACTAGAAACAAAATTGCCCTTAATGTCCTGTGAGATCTCACTTAAGATACACGTCTCTTTGTTATTTAATAGTTTTTTATGATCTACAAGACATGGGATAATGGTCTTACAAAAATATAGCTATTGATACAGATAATTGGAGAGCTAGAGTTTATGGAGCTGACCCTACTAGTGGGGTTAAAGCTTGTGATTCTGATCTTTTTATATGGTTTAAAGTAGTCATAGATTGCGAGAGTGGTGAGCTTAAATACTTGACAGAAACTTGTGTTGGCATAATGAAAAATGGGCCATTCATCAGAACTCAGATGGTTTTCCTTCCATAACATAAAATTTGATCTGGAAATTAGTTCAGTTCTGGAATTCCTCTATATCTATTCTCCGGTTTTATTGCTCTTCAAATCTCTTGCAGCAGCATCTTCCACACAATATATGGTTTATCTTATTTTCTTAGTACTCGAATGATCAAGCTTTGTTGACTCAACCATTCAAAAACCGAGATGCTTTCAGGCTGATCCACTGCCCAAAGTATGTTGATAATTTGCATGGTATACTCAATATTCATTTTTGGTGAAATGTCGCCACTTTTATGCCACAATTCCTCTCTTGCCTGCGGGTGGGAGTGGGAGAAATATTAGAGGAACTGATCTTGTTGTTGCTAATCTTAATTAGCTCGTACACTTCATGCTTTAATATTTGGCTTTTAATATTAACTTGCTTGAACTTCATGGACGCCATGCATTTTTGGCTGAGTTGTATATCCTTTTGTCCTTTCATGTTTCGAGGAGGAAGTTTTCATTTATTATATCTTGCTGGCTGATGGACTGTTCAAATTTGTTGTATCAGGTGGCAGTATCAACAAATAGAACCGCGACCTCACAAGTTCCTAACTATCCAAATCTGCCATCTCAACTATTGTGCCAAGTTCATAATGTTACACTACATGTATGGCGCTCTTGATGACTTTCTTGTTTATTTATACAGGCAAACATAAGTCGAATATAGCATTTATGTCCTGAGTACACAGTGGAGTTTTTATCCATTCTTACATCTCTGACAGGCAGATAAAGATACAGACGAGATCTATGCCCAAATGAGCCTGCAGCCTATTAACTCTGTGAGTCTGCTTATTTAGTGTACACTTAATATCCATTCAGTATATATATGCCATTTCCTGTTGAAAATGTGATTGCTGGAAGGTAGTGGAATCTGCTGCTTGTACTAAATATGTATCTGTGATGGATCAGGAAAAGGATGTCTTCCCTGTACCAGACTTTGGATTGAAGCCCAGTAAACACCCAAGTGAGTTTTTCTGCAAAACTTTGACGGCAAGTGATACAAGCACACATGGTGGCTTCTCAGTGCCTCGTAGAGCAGCAGAGAAGCTCTTCCCACAACTGGTGAGGCTTAATATTTCAAAATGACACTTGGGTAGCTGTATAGGATTTGAGAAATCCCATATCTCAACCTTAGAATCATCACTTTTTGTTATTCATTATTTATTTAGGACTATTCAATGCAACCGCCAAATCAGGAGCTTGTTGTTCGAGACTTGCATGATAATACCTGGACATTTCGTCATATATACCGCGGTGAGGATGCTTATTCTTTCCTTTTTCCACTTAGCATTTGATCACAAATTCTTTGGTTTCCTATTTTGTCTTTTAAGGAAAGATACTTATTCACTAGCCAAGGCATCAACTAAAGAAATATATGGTTCATTCTATTTGCAGTTATCAGTGAACAATTTTTCAGTGATTACTGTTCTATTTTATTTTGTATTCTGAAGGCGTTGCTTGTTTATCTTAAATATTTTTTTTCTTTTTGCATTTATATAGGGCAGCCGAAGAGACACCTTCTGACAACTGGTTGGAGCATGTTTGTTAGTGCAAAGAGACTTAGAGCAGGTGATGCCGTCCTGTTTATAAGGTATTTACAATTTGTGATCTAGGCATTTTGGTTTTCATCCTATTCATACTGCAAGCATCAAAGCTACCTTTCTCTCTTTCAACTGAACTGCAAAGAAAACTATTCCACCTTTCGAGCGCCACTGAGTAAATATTGATGCACATGTTCGTGGCTGCTTTATATGTAGTTCGTGCAAACTTCCTTGCTTGGGAATGGCTGTGTTTGCTTAACGTTATTAAAATTTTAGAACTTGTATGAATTCTAACAACTTCAATCAGTGGACTATATTTACAAAGATCATGCTCTTTTGAATTCTAACAACTTCAATCAGTGGACTATATTTACAAAGATCATGCTCTTTTGTCCCTGCTGGAGGTGCTTTCCGATGAAAGCTGCAGCAATTAGCTGTTGTCGTCATTTCTGAACTTCCTGATGGTAGCTTGGTTTAGCATCTGCAACTAAGTTCTGTATTTTCCTTTTATCTATTTTGTGAGCTTTGATTTACCTTACTATCCGCAAAAAAAAAAGTAGTTACAAATGCTTGGCTGAGATGTAATCCTTTCTGTACAACTGTATGATACTTCACCTGGTGCATCCTATTATTTCAGCAATTTCATTTTATTTATCAAAATAGGGACGAAAAATCACAACTGCTACTGGGTGTGAGGCGTGCAAATCGTCAGCAAACAGCTTTGCCATCATCGGTGTTATCTGCTGACAGCATGCACATTGGCGTCCTTGCTGCTGCAGCCCATGCTGCTGCTAACAGAACCGCATTTACAATTTTCTATAACCCAAGGTATGTATGATGCCTATGTATATTTTTGTTAACTAACGGATTTCTATGTCTCTACATGGTTTCCTGGTTGTGTTCTGATCTTTACTTTTCTACAGGGCGTGTCCTTCTGAATTTGTCGTTCCTCTTGCCAAATATCAAAAATCTGTGTACGGCACCCAAATCTCTGTTGGTATGAGGTTCGGGATGATGTTTGAAACTGAGGAGTCAGGAAAGCGCAGGTAGAGTTGTTATGACAAATTTTTCCTTAAGCTACCAGATGCTTGTCTTTTATGTCATGAGAAATGCTCATTTTTATCTACATAGGTAGTCTTATCTTTGAAGGCTTTATTTTTCTCTCTCTATTTTCTTTTGAAGTTCCCTCTTTGAAAGAACATAAAGATGATAAAACACAAGGAGAAGTGGCGGGGGCGCTTTTTTTTTTTGGGGGGGTTGGGGGGGGGGGGGGTTTGTTCACATAGTGGAATTCTACTTCAAAGTAGAATTAGCTAAGTAGAATGCTCAATGGTATCAAATAAAATGCTTAAGTAGAATTTGCTCTTTGATCTGTGGAGACCTTGGTTCATGTTTCTAATCTTTTATGTAGATATATGGGTACAATTGTCGGTATAAGTGACCTGGATCCACTGAGGTGGCCTGGTTCCAAATGGCGCAATCTTCAGGTGGGCCTGCCTACTTAGTACTTGTCTGATTCTTATTCCTTGACCTGAATGTTTGTCGAGATACAGTTAAGTTGTCTAATGTTTTAACTTTTGTTTTTTCTCCTCTGAATAGGTTGAGTGGGATGAGACTGCCTGCAGTGAAAAACAGAATAGAGTTAGTCCATGGGAAATTGAGACTCCTGAAAGTCTGTTCATTTTTCCTTCTCTTACATCAAGTTTCAAACGACCTCTACAAATGGGTTATTTTGGTAAGTTGATTTGCTATTTTTGTCGTCAATTCTTGAAGTTATAGTAAATCATGGACTGGCCTCTTTAGCAGGAGAACAAACTGAATGGGAGAGTCTGTTAAAGAGACCTTTCATCCAGGGTACTGGAAACCTAAATGGGGATCTTCCACGTGCCTCGGTTTCAAGCCTGTGGTCAGAACAGCTAATCCGTATGCTATTAAAGCCTCAAAACAATCCCGGAGTTGTCACGCCTGTCCAAGACCCTGCTACTAAGGGTGCTCTACCACAGGGCATGATTAAGCAGAAACCTCAGCCTATCCCATCTGAAAATATTTTGTTGGAAAGTGAAAACTGTCCCCCGATCCAGCTCAATCAGACCAATTCTACAAATACAAACTTCTCTCAGCAAGCTGATCTACAACGAATACTGCATGCTCCAGACAAAATTGGAAATCAATTGTATGGGGAAAATATAGAGCTGTCGAAAGTAGAACCTGTACTTGCAGTGGATCAGTTAAGCCAGTTAACTTCTCCTGTAGGGCATTTCAGTGAAGATAGATTAGTTTCAAATCTTACAAACCAACATAATCTTGTAAATCAGCTTGCATTCCTCAACCAGAGCCATTATCTATCCCAGCTGCAGACTAGCCCATGGCTTGTACAGTCACAGTTGGAACCAATGGTAGCCAACTCTCGACAACTCGATGTCCAACAATTAGACTGCACTGGTTTTAATGGTTTGCTTCCTTACTGTGATACGGAAGATTGGAATCTGAACCCAGCTACATGCCAACCTCTAGCTGGAATTATTAGGACACCTGGACCTTCTTCATCTGTCTTTGGGAAGCAAGAGTCTTCTGTGGTGACCTCTGAGACAGTTAGGCCCGCTGTATCCTCGGTGGACCATGAAGAGTGGGATCACCAGCTTACTCATTCGAGATGTTTGTCCCAGCCGAACCAACTTGCTCCATTACCCCAGCAGGATCCTTACAATTTTCAGTGTAGATCTAATTCTAATGGTTTGAGAGATTCATCGGATGAAAGCCATAACCAGAGTGAGATATATAGTTGTATTAACTTTGATGGCAGCAATGGTGGAAGCACAGTGGTTGATCCTTCTGTTTCGAGCACCATCTTGGATGAATTTTGCACATCAAAAGATGCTGCTTTCCAGAACCCCTCAGATTATTTTGTTGGCAACTTCAGTTCAAGCCAAGATGTTCAGTCCCAGATTACATCGGCCAGCCTAGCAGACTCTCAAGCTTTTTCCTTGCAAGAATTCCCAGATAACTCTGGTGGTGCATCCTCGAGCAATGTGGAGTTTGATGACAGCAGTCTCTTGCAGAAAAGCGCATGGCAACAAGCAGGTCCGCGGGTACGGACTTACACCAAGGTAAGAATTTTATGGTATCATAATAGCATATTTTGATTGGGGCGTCCTTTTATGTTTACTTAAAAAAATGTGTGCCCCACACATTGCACTAAAGGGCATCCTACTGCATTTGAAGGTTATTTTACTAATGCAATCTTATATTTGCTCTTGCAAAGAGACTTTCTAATTTTCTACATCTCAACTTGTAACAATTTAGTCTCAAAGGAGCAATCTCATCGATGCTACTAAGGCTCATCCTAATAGAAATTAGAGATTTTGCCTAGTTCTTTGGCTCTCCCCTTGGTTGCTCCAAGTGCAGAGAAGCCAATCATTTGGCAAGTGGCTCTCTAGTTTGTATAGGTCTTATACTTGCTTTGCAAAGAGGCTGTTTCCATAATTAAAACCTATGGCCTTTAGTTACGAAAGAGCAACTGGATTGTTGCTATTAAGGTTTGCCCTCAGCTTCACTCATTTCTCTATAAAAACTAAACTTCCCGAGCCCATTGAATATAAATTAGAGCTGTTGTCTGGTTCATTTGCTCTAATTTGGGGTGGCATCACTGGTTGCTCCAAGTGCAGAGAAGCCAATTCATTTGACAAGTGGCTTTCAATCATTATTGTCTACTTGTAAATGCTGCATATGAAATAAATGAGAGATTAGACCGTACAAATAAGTAGGTCTAGATTAATATTTTGGCAAGATGGATTGATTTGATTGTCCCCCTGTGGTCACAAGTGGTTGGCCCTTCTGTTCTTTATTGATGGAGGTGGATTAGTTCTGGGTTTTTTTAGTTCATGTTTATGCATGTTTTCCTCCGATTCCTGTTAGATGAATCCAATTTTTGTCCTGAACATTCCCATTATCCATAGTGATGAATACGTGCTACTGGCAGATTCAAAAGGCCGGGTCTGTTGGAAGGTCGATTGATGTCTCAAGTTTCAAGAATTATGACGAGCTTCTCTCTGCCATCGAATGTATGTTTGGACTCGAGCGGCTGCTCAGTGACAGAGGTTCTGGTTGGAAACTTGTGTACGTGGATTTTGAAAATGATGTTCTACTTGTTGGGGATGATCCATGGGAGTAAGACTTCTTCCTCTTTCAATTTCCCCTTTTCACTGTCCAAAGCCAATAACTACAGTTTCGGTCTTTTTTGCAACATTGGATGTTCTTGTTAGACTCCATTCTGATGCATCCAACTCCTATGTTCTTGCAGGGAATTCGTTAGCTGTGTTCGATGCATCAGAATTCTATCGCCTTCAGAGGTTCAGAGAATGAGCGAAGAGGGAATGCAGCTTCTCAAGAATGCCGGCATTCAGGGCGCTAATGGATCAACATAAGTCACCATGCCCTGACCGATGATCTAGTAGGTCAGACGAGTAGTTTGTGCGCGCTTTCTTTTGCTTGCTTGACCCTGAAAATTTCGGATATTGTAGTTAAAAAGGGGACCTTTAGCCAGGCCAAGAAATGTACTTACTGAAGCTTTGATGCCATTAGATTAGGAACTTTTGTCTTAGATTTGTTCCTGAAGTTGCAGTGCATGTATGAACATTAAATGGAGTTTTCTGTAGCAGGAATGAAAGATATGGTGAGAAGGAAAACCGTGTAGCATATTTCTATATTCATTATATTCCAAACTGCCCAGGATAGAACTATTTTGGTCTTATATATTTTAAAAATAATTTTGTAAATAAAATTTAAGGGCAATTACTGAAATTCTATTTTCCCCAAATCTTTAAGACTAGTTTCTGGTTTATTAGCTCTGTTGATACAGAATAGTTCTATAACTTTCAGAACTTGTAACTTCATCAACACTTTTCTTGACTCGACTTGACTCTTGGGGAACATGTTTACCATATTTATGCTTATACAAGGATCTAAAAGCTTATTTATGAATCGAACTGCCTTGTCAACATGAAGCCAGAGGAGAAGATGAAGATCACTTTACAAGGATCTCTCCATACTGCTGAACAAAATGCAGTTTTCAGTGTCTATTTGCTAGCCACAACCAATCTAGGAAAGGAAACTTCTTCAAGTTGCAGGCTTTAAGATAACTCTTCTTAAACCTTAAATCTTAAATCCTGCTTCGGCTTGTTCCCAATCATTTTCACCTCAAGGTAAGGCAAGTTCAACCCCCAAGTAGCATATCTGCCTCGCACGCTCTCACTATCCTGAACACAAGTTTTTTCACATTTCCACTACAGAATGGCATCAGGCGAGTCCATTCTAAGATCTAAGTTCCCCATTTTTTCATCTTGGAGCTTCCTCGGGCCATCCATGGTGAGAAAGAAAGGAAAAGAGAGAAAGAAAAGAGTGTTAAAAACGACCCCATTTGTGAAAGCTTGGTCCCTGGAGTAACAGAATGGGTTAATCGAAAAACAATAACGAACCATAGAGGCCTGAAATATCAAAAGTAAAATGCAGGGCATGTGGGTGAAATTTACACTTCAAAGTTAGGGGGTCAGTTGGTCCAAGAACACATTACCTAGCCCAAGAAATCAGATTAACAGCTTGATCCGGGACATGTCACAGTGGAACTTGGCATCAAGTAAACACTAGAACAGAAGCCACACGACATGCAGTAGCATCGGACAAACTAAACAAAGATGCAGATCTCAACAGCATTGGTGGCACTGAAACTATGTAGGAATAAGGGCATTGTAAAACCAACTAGAAACGTGTCCAGATGCTAAAAACATCAAATATCAAATGACTTCATAAACTCTAATATTGAACATAAATTTGCAGAGGGGATGAGACATGCTTACTACAAGAAGAAACACATATTACAAATTTGTAATTTGCAGAGGGGAGCAACCTACACTATCAGCTTCCATCATCAATGAGCCTCATTTATTGGACATTACAAAGAAATTCCGTGAGGATGTCAAGTAATCAAGTCACATATAATTCAATGTGACAAAAACAGGACCTATAACAGTATGCTTACCTCCCAAAGCTCCGATAAGAGCTCATAGACATGGAATATGGATCATACTCTCACTGGCTTCTGTAGAACAGCAGACAAATAAACCTCGGATTTGCCTGACCCGTTTACCTTCTCTCCCACAACCCATTTCAGCTTCTTGTACCCAAACCGCTCAATCAACCGGGTTAAAGCTGTCTTCTTTTCATCCGTGGCACAATAGAAGTTGTCCAGCCAAAACAATCCACCGGCCCTCAGAATCCGATCAATATCAAACATCAAAAAGTCCAACTTCTCAGGGCGGCCGCCAACATCCAATCCACTGGCAGCATGGACCAAATCAAACACATTGTCATAAAAGGGGAACCTATGATCCAAGCTCAAGTACAGAGGAAAAAGCCCTCTCGCCGCGATGAACTCGTTATAGGGGGCGTCTACGTTCAATGTGGCAGTGACAACAGTCACGTTCCGCTCGGCCATTCTTGCAGCAAAGGTCCCAGACCCACCACCAATATCAAACCCTATTCTGATCCCACCACTCCCCATCCCCAGAACATCATCAATCAGGAAATCGTTCTTCCCCCTGGCCCTAACAAACCTCTGATTCTCGAACCCATTAACTAAATCAAAACAACCGACACAATCTTTACTCAATTTCTTGGAATTCAGGCAGTTTAAGTTCTTGCAACCAAGCCCACTCCAGTTAAATATCTTATCACTAGCATTCTTCCAGAGAGAAAGAGGGAAAGAGAACAAACCCAGCTTAGGCACGGTCTTGGCAAAGCACCTCCTTCTGGGCAGAGGCTCGCAGCCTTGCAGAATCAGCCTCTGGCCGAGGCTCTAATCATCAGGGCAAGGCCCATTCACTTTATAGTTCATATACTGAGCCAACAAATCCACAGATTTCTCGCACGAATGGCCGACGGAAGCCACCATTTCTGTGATCCCAGTCCTCGAATCCTTCCCCAACGGAAGCTGGTGCCGATTGAGAAAGACCTTGAGCTCGTCCGGGATATTGGGTTTCGAAAGATCGATGCTCTCGTAGCCGAGAAGCTCCTTCTCCATCTGGGCGAGCTTCTTCTGAGAAGAACCGATCTCCCTGAGGATCAGCGTCACCTGCTCGGAGATGAGTGAAATGTTCTTGTGCCCATGGTGAAGTGGATGGCTCTTTGGGGCGAAAGTGAAAGCGTAGAGAGCGAACAGATTGGTGGAGATTACGGCGAAGAGCATGAGGCCGTTCACGGCGGAGGAACAGAGCGTGGCCCTTTTGAATCTGGCCGTCCCGTCTCCTATCTTCAACGAAACCGACCCCATTTCTGCTCTGCAAAAACAAGGATTGAGCTGAGGCCAAAGGGTGCGTGGATTTGGGAGAGTGTCGACGATTAGGAGCGAGATAAGACGGAGATCAGATCGAGATTCGAGACCAAAGACCCTGCAGTAAGTAGAGGTAGTGGTCGGTTGGTAGCAAAGTTCGAGTCTTGGCAACGTCTGTGATGTATCATGTATCCTCGTGAATTGGTCTTTGGCAAGCGATATCGGACGGCTCAGATAACGCGATCTCGATGCTGAGTCAACTGTCTAGTGCTTGAGTGTTGACGGCCAAGGGGACCCACTTATTAAAAAGCCTAATAATTAGTGAACTATAATTAATCCCATTTAATAAGGTTAATCTAACCCTCCTATTTTACTTCATAATAAATGTATTCAAATGTTAAAATTAATTGAATTAAATATAGGTCAATTTCATTTTTTTCTTGTTATTTTTTTCGTATGATTATTTAAATTTTTTATTATTTTAATTACACGTCTAGATCTAATTTTTGTGTTAATTTAATTTTTATACTTTTAACTTATTTTTTATTATTTTAATTATACTTATAAATTTATATTTTTTGTTAATTTAACACTTGTATTTTCATATGTAAAAAAATAAATAAAATGTGATAATAAAATACATGTCACACTTTGTTCAAGTCAAAATACATGAACTAAATTGACTAAAAAATATAGATTTAGAGATATAATCGAAATAATAAAAGTTTGGATTGTCACATGAAAAAAAATCAAAATATAAGAATTAAATTAATTCAAAAATAATGTACAAAATATAATTGAAACAACAAAAAAATTAAATAACCACAGAAAAAAAAAAGTAAAGATATATTGGCAAAAATATAAATTTGGCTATTAAATATATTTTAACGAGTCTTAAGGACATTTCTTAGCAAAACCCTTTTATTTGGTAATATTAATAATTTTCTTAAACGTAATGATCAAGTATAACTAAGGGTGCGTTTGATTGTAAGTATGAAATTTGTACAAAAATAAAATATTTTCTAGGCAATTGAATTATTTAAAAATAAATTATAAGAAAATTGTTAATTGAAAGTGTTTGATTGGCCTATTTTTTTGTTTATAAATTATTGTACTTTTCTAATTTTTAATGTTTGATTGTAATTATTTTTCATGAAAATAATCACATACACACATATAGATAATCAATAATTAAATACACAAATTAATAATCAACTACATAAAATAATTAAATATATGCATATTCAAAAGATAAATTAAATATACATACACAAAATAATTTACTTGCTGAGCAACTTCAGCTATAGCCGTTGTTGCCATCGCCGTTCAGCCACTTCCCACTATTATTGTCGTCGTCGCCATCGTCATTCAACCATTGCCCATTGCCATTGTTTCTTCATTACCATCGCCCATGCCATGGCCATCGTCATTGCCTTTGCCATGGCCGTTGCCATCTTCTTCTCTAGTCATCGCCTACTGCCATTACCATTGCTTGTCGATGCCCGCAATCGTTGGTGGTGGAAGGGGAAGGCCAACATGGTGGGCGGTGGTGGCCCGTGAATTTTCCATTTCCATGGAAAATTAAATCTACACTCTTCATGAGAAAACTAATTCCAATAAAAATGAAAAAAGAGGCTCACATGACCATAAGTGAGAAATATTTTTTTATGAAAAATCTGGTCAATCAAACACCCAAAAGCTAAAATTTGGGTAAAAATGGGTAATTTCTATGAAAAAATGACTAATGAAACAGACCCTAAATATATTTTATTTTCAAATAAAGTGTTTTTATTATATGTATTTTTTAATATTTAAATAATTATATTAATTGATCAGACAGTTTAAAATACCGTTCATTATCAATAATTAATAAATATTAAAAATAAAATATAATAAATATATTTTATTTAAAATTAGGTACTTAACCCTTATTCTACCGGTTAAGATTACCCTTCTTTTAGGTACAATGAACCTATTATATGTTATTTTAACTCAAAAATATTTCTATAAATTGATAATAAATGTATCCGTCTTGTAAACAAGATTTAATAAATACATTTTATTTAAAAAATACATTTATTGCTTTAACATTACACTTTACTAAATAGTGATGCTAAAAGTATAGTAAATGCATTTTGATTTTAGATAAGATGTAATTATTGTATTTTATTTTTGATTTTAAAACACTATTTCTATTTGATGATAAATGTATCGTGTTTTAAAATAGTTTAATTACCAATATGAGTGCTTTGATATCGAGAGCAATGTCTAATGTGTCTTATTTTAAAAAAATATTTATTACATGTAGTCATTATTTAAGGTAATACTAAAACTACCATTTGAAAAATTTAAATTATTTGATACACATTTAATAAATTATTAAATATGGTAATGACAAAAATATTTTATACAATTAATACTATTTGACAAATATAGTTTTATTTTTCACCTTTTTTTATTTTATAATACAAAATTTAAAATAGAAAAAAATGGTACTAATTGTCTAATTATTGTCTAGTTATAACAATAAATTTATTTATTATAGTAAAACATCTTGATCAGAGTTTGTAAGTGACTTGTAAAGAAGAAATTCAATTAAGGGCATAACTCAGTATTTTAATTTAAGTATAAAATGTATAAAAAAATATAACTATAGTCAATGTAAAATTCAAAGTATATTTCAATCGGATAAAAATTATCTTATTTATAGAGATAATGAAATTAAAAAGGTCATATTTTTTTGCGAGTATATCGAATACACTCTCAAATTTATAAGCAAACATATTAAGATAGATTCACTAATTCTCCACAATTTCATGTAAATAAGATATAAAGATGAGGGCCCGCATGAAGAGCCCAGTTGGTCAAGAAGAGGGGCACAAAGTGCCTTCCATGGTGAATCTTAGAACAATGACTAAGGATCGAGTCTCGCAAGTGGCAGTATGGGGGTAACCTCTCTCTAAAGTAAGAGAGGCTCTTTGTACGCGGTGAGCACGGTCTAGTCATTGTGTCTAACTAGATCACCATGATTAAACCTTCCTACATCCTGTTAGATCAAGGATAAGGAGCGCTCGAGATGAGCGATTTCATCTTTTGGAACAAGCTATAGAGATGAGATCTCTAAGTCTCGTAGGAAAGTCTCTTGCATTGTCGGCAAAGGGGAGGCTTCGGATCTAAACATCCCACGAGAATCTTCTCTTCATGTGATTTAAGTGAACTTTTCCAAAAGAGCCCCTCGATGATGTTGAGGGAGGCTTTCAAAAAAGATCATTAAAGTCTCTTGGTATAAAGACAATCACGCTCTCGATCTGAGGTCACTATGGTCTCTCGATGGCTTTGTGAGCCTCTTTCTTTAGGCTTCTTCCTATCATTTGGGCATGGTAAATGTGACGAAGGAAAACAGGAGAAGAGCCAAGAAGAGGGAAGAGGCGACGATGGGAGCGTCGTCTTCAACCGAGCAAGTTCCAGCGGAGCAGCGCGAGGCGGAGAGCCTGGCGGCGTCGACCGGAGCACTTCCGATGCTTCGGAATGCTTTCACCGTCCTCGCCGGTCCCCAAACCAACACCATTCCGCTTCACTCTCTTCAGGTTTGGAAAACCCTAGCATTTGTTCGGTAACCTGGAAAGTGTCAGGAAACTACTAAGATCACTCGAATTTTGTATACCGCACGAGTGGACGTTTCGAATTTCCGCTGTTCGGCTCGTTCGTAAATCTGTTTGATTTACGCAGTTAATTGCGGAAACGCTGTATTCCTGCCGTGGTTCTTTATTATGTGTCGGCAGTAGTTTTGGAGAATTGGAGTTTCAGATTAGATCACTGTATTGGTTATGAAACGGCCCGCTGAGTAGTTTGACCTTCTGATCGTTATTAAATATTTTCTTGTCCAAGTTGGGTTGAGTTGAGAAGAGTTTGTTGAATGTTTTTATATTATGTGCAGAAACGAGTTATGGGGAGAAAAAAGAAAAAAACTAGATGTTGAGATTTTATGTGAAAATGTTCATAAAATGGTACAAGAACCATGTCAAGCGTCGCTTGTTTGTTTGGTCGCTGTTCTAGCTTTTGTGGTAATTTTATGTTCTCTTCTTGCTTATCAGCTATCTATGTACTTGTTGCAGAAATGCTTTAGCTTAACCGTTCAGAATCCTGAATGTGAAGCAACTGCAATGCCAGCACACTTTCAGAGGTTGTTGGCTCATCTGGGACCATCCGTAGTTGACCTGTTTTTCTTGGCTGAGAAAGGGGGTATTAGTTGGATTGAGTTCTTGAGAGGGTACGTGAAATGCTGTGGTTCAGCGTCCGCTTCTTCATCTTTTAATGCATTATTCAGGGTGTTTGCCATGGGAGTTGCAAAGGCAGGTCTTCCTGCAAAACTGATGTTTGAATCGGATGATGCTCATTCTAAAATGAGCGGATTCTTAACACCCACTGATCTACTCATGTTTCTCTGGATGTGTTATATTATGTCGTGGGATTCTAAGGATTTGGAGTTGTTTGGCGGGGAAAGAAATCATGGTCTTCCAGATTTGAGTCATTTGGTGCTATCATCTGTTTTATCATGTGCTGAAGTTGGTGTTGACTTCAATCCATGGGACTGTGATATCTTGGGCATGGCCATGCAACTTCCAGCAGGAAAACTTCACATGTGGGCTCTGAGAACAGTTCCAAGCCTTCCTGATTGCTTTACACAATTTGTCCATAGAAGAATCCAGAAATGTATTACGTCAGAGGTAGTGCATATATTTTTTAAATTGATTATTTGTCCAAACTTCTCGTATGGGTTGAATCCCCTCAAACACTTTTGTTTATTCTCAATACTTTTTCTTTATCTTATCTTGTCTCAAGCTCAATAAAGGAGTAGAGTTCCATTAAGTAGTCAATAATCAAGGTAAAATTTGTTGGATCTTTCAACATGAATTTGAGAAAAATTGAAGAGTTAAATTCATGTAGCTGACTCCCCCTGGTGGGATTTATGCTTGTGATGATAATGATTCATTGTGTAGGGTGAAATTTGCTCGCTAAGCACGACGTTGCCACGACTTTGCCATCATTTCTGGATGTTGAAACTTATAAATCCATGTTCACCTTGAAGTTAATCAATTTTGAGCATTTCTTATTTGGAACTTGGAAACATATTGGAATTTGACATTTCTTAACCTTATTTGGTTCTGGGAGGAGCTTAGCTTTTTGGGAGTATCCTTTGTTGATTTACTTGTGGTTTCTCTAAGCTAGAAAATCATTAAGGGGCATGCATTAAACCTTTTTGGGATATGTTTCATCCCTTATCTTGTTTATTAGTTAGTTTTAATTGATTCAGGCTTTAGATTGAAATGATTTTGTGAATCATTAGTTATATTGCTTGGCAAGATAGACACTTGATGATGAAGGTTGAAGATTTAAATTGTTTGTTTGTTGACTGAAATATGAGTTGATATGGATAAGAGTTGTTATGCATGCCTAGACCCTAACAAGTGAAGTCTTTTCTTTTGTTTTGACCTTTTGTCCCTCCAATCTTGAGTGTATCACACAGACATAATTTTGAATGTTATACCAGTAGTTATTGCATACTATTTGAGCTTTGATTTGTTATATTTTCTTTTTTTCTGGGTTATTTGAGCTTTGGTTAGATGCTAGTTTCTTTGTTCTATACGTTGTTTGTTTGTGTGTCCTTAATAAATTATTGAACAGTGCATATGTTATTCTGCACAATTTTGCCAAGGCTTTCTGCAACATTTTCTTAATTGATAGGAAAAAATACACAGCAGTTTTAAGCTATTAATGATTAATAAAATATCAATTATTTTGATATCTACGAGGATACTATGATTCAGTAGGAATAAAAATACATGTTACTATTACCCTTTTAATAGTTGTTCAATCTGCATCTCTAGCATCTAGTTCAAAGATTTATACGCTGATTGAGGTTTTGATTATCAGACCATGCTTTTAGATTTCAGCTCTGTAGAAGTTCATGCAAGATGTCATAGAGAATTAGAGATAGAGACCGGATTGATGGGGATGACTATTGAATTCTACAAATATTGTTTTCTGAGAGGCACTTGCCTTGAGCTATTTTATATGGACTTTTATAGGGGATGACCATACATGACTAAATTTCTTGAATAACTAATTTTCTTTTTGGGGAAAAAAAATATTTGCAAGTGTAGAGCATTTATCATAAAATAGTAGTTTTATGAATAATTATAATGTATGGTCAACCACGTTGGCATACTTAATATATACAGTTTAATTGGATATGCTGCAGTTATATCGCTGTCCTAACACACAGGTGGTTGACAAATTTTAAAGAGTTCATCTAATATAGTCCTTGATACATTTTTGTCAATCTAAGTATGTATCGATGTGGTTCCTGGGTTATATGTAAGTGGCAGCATATTCTTTGTTTGTTAGCCTGTCAATAGTCTTTGTCACCAACCATCCACCTTTCACTCTTCTCTGAAGATGTATATGTTCTTTCATTGTATAATGTCTGTTCCGTAGAAGTCTTGACTGGTCCTTGTGCTTTCTTATTGAATTATTTATTTTAATGGCTGGAAAGATGAATCACTTTCCATTTTTTTCTTGAAGAGTGAATCAATTGGAAAAGGAAAAATATAATTGTTCTTGAAATTGTCTATTTAGTAGCTTTGCTACTTTCTCATGGAGTACATGATGATCCAGCTTGTTCATGACATTTGGCAAATGAGTCGGTTCCACTTGAAATTGGTAAACTGTTAGTGCTGGTTGATAATTTGTCATGTGTTAAAAGGCTTTGTATGTGAAGATGCTCTCTCTCTCTCTCCCCCCCCCCCCCTCTCTCTCTCTCTCTCACCCACATGCACACACACATTTGAAAATTAACTGTCTTCTGCATGATTAAGGTTGGTCTTGTACCACAGATGCTAACTCTGGAATTTCATCATTGGCAGAACAAGTCAGACCCATCATGCTCATCTGTCCACGATCCTTCTGCAATAGTGGACCCCAATACTACTCATCTAACCAGAGGAAGGGCCTGGGCCATTTCCCTTACCATGAGGAGCACTTTAAGGGAGGAGATTTTGAAAGTATGCTTCCCCAGCTACAGTGGTGGAACCAATGAGAGCCTCCTTTACCGGTTTGTTCCCTATGTTTTTTTACCTTGTCTCTGGGAATATATGTTTCTGATGGATATGTTTGTCAGTGTTCTTTTTAATGGCTGTGTTGCTATTTGTTTTTAATGTCTATGAGGGGTAAATTTGGCCAGTGCTTTATTTTAGGCAAACCCTGCCATAAATATGGACTTTGTTGGAACCAAAGTTAGCACATCATCCAAGAAACCACTCTATTGCATTTCTAAACTGGTCCACTTTTTCTTTTCTTTTTTATTTTTATACCAAACTCCTTTTTTGGTCTCTTACGTGTAGAATTAGAAACATTCACTGTGCACCCAAGCAGACCATCATGAAGCCTCCAATCAGGTTCTTTTTTTCTGTTTAACTTAACCTCCTTACCTTCAGAGACCAAATTGTCTCAGATTTTGCTGTGCACCTGAGCGGACCATCATGAAGCGCCTCCAATCAAGTTATTTTTTCTGTTTAACTTAACCTGCCTACCTTCCAAGACCAAATTGTCTCAGATCTTGCCATTCTAAATTTGGCTAACCCTTATCAAATATTCTGTAGATTCAACACTGCACAGGGCTATTAATCTCATAGTCTCCTGCAAGCCCTCTCCCCTCTCCACCAGGCTGAAGAAGAGCTCAGCATCCACTTAGATGGAGCTCAGAGGGATCATCCACCACACTTGGCAGATGTCTCTTCCTCTCACTCGCTCTTTCCTTCATTCCCTTTTCCTCTCATTCTTCTTTCTTAAGTATAAATGAGAAGTCCCTTGTTTTAGGGCTTTCCATGTCTATTAATTTGGTTGGGCAACTAGTATCATGCTTCACATTTAAAACCTATGTGCAGTAAGGTAATTACGTATTCTGTTATTTTCTTCAGATATAGTCAATTCTATTATGTACGTCAATCATGTTTCTACATTCATTGTTACTCTTTAATTATTAGAATTCCATTTATTATTTATACCTGAAAACTCGATTTTCTATTATATATTGCTAACATTAGCAACCAGTTGGCCAATATGTAATTCTTCCCTCTTTCCAGGTTTTTATTTATAGCATTTGCATGCTTACAAAGATGTTATCAGGCTTTATTTGGAACCATCAAAAACAAAATCAAATTCAAAGTCAAAGCCAAAAACAAAATCATAGATTAAGGATTGGGTCATGGAACATAGGAACATTAACAGACAAAGCTATGGAAGTGGTAGATGTGATGATTGGGAGAAAGATTAATATTATGTGCCTTCAAGAGGTGAGATGGGTAGGGAAAAAAGCAAAAACTTTGTCAGGAACTGGATATAAAATATGGTACACATGAAATGATCGAGCGAAAAATGGAGTCGGGATTATTATGGATAAAAGCTTAGTAGATGAGGTAGTTGATGTAAAGAGAATAGGGGATAAGATTATTATGATGAAGGTTATTTTAGGAAGAATGACTATGAATATCTTTAGTACATATGCACCACAAGCAGGGTTAGGTGAGGAGATAAAAGCAAAATTTTAAGAGGATCTAGAGGGACTCATACAAATGATACAAAGAGGAGAGAAAGTGATTATAGGAGGTGACTTAAATGGTCACGTGGGTAGAGACGGAAACGGCTATAGAGAAGTACATGGAGGGTATGGATTCGAGGAAATTAATAATGAGGGTAAGTCTATTCTAGATTTTGCAATGACATATGGGCTCATCATAACCAATACTAGGTTCAAAAAACGGGACGAACACTTAATCACATATAAAAATGTCACATTAAGCACCCAAATAGATTACTTCCTCATGAGACAAGAGGATCGGGTATGTTGTAGGGATTGTAAGGTGATACTGGGAGAGTGTTTGACTACTCAACATAGACTTCTAGTACTTGACGTCCAAGTAAGAAATTAGAAAAGAAAAAATCACATAAAACAAAATCCAAGAATCAGATGGTGGGATCTAAAAGGGGAGAAACAACTAATCTTCAAAGAAAAATTAAGGGGTAGAAGAAAATGGAATGAAGAAGGACAAACAAACTAAATGTGGAGAGAAATGGCTAATGCCCTGAGAAGCACAACAAAGGTAGTGTTTGGAGAGACTAATGGTAGAGCCCCTAACCTTAAGGAGTCTTGGTGGTGGAATGAAGAGGTACAATTGAAAATTAAAAATAAGAAAAATTTCTATAAGGTTGTATATCACTGCAACAATGAAGAAAATTAAAAAAATTATAAAGAATAAAAAAAGGCAGCAAAAAGAGCTGTTAGTGAAGCAAGGTTAAAAGCATATGAAAATCTATATAAACGACTTGATACAAAAGATGGAGAAAGAGATATATATAAATTAGCTAAAGCAAGAGAAAGAAAAACAAGGGATTTAAATCAAGTGAAATGCATAAAAGATGAAAATCAAAATGTATTAGTGAATGAGGGAGCAATTAAGGAGAGATGGAATGAGTAGTTCACAAAATTATTCAATGATGATGGCGACACAAGAGTTAGGTTAGGACATCTTAGTAACTCCGAAGGGAACGTGAGTTATACATTTTATCGACGTATAAGTTCAAATGAAATAAGGCAAGCATTAAAAAAGATAAAAAATTATAAGGCGGTGAGATCGGATAATATACCAATAGAAGCATAGAAATGCATGGGAGAAGAGGGTATCTCCTGGCTAATGAAATTATTTAACGAGATCCTTAAATCAAAAAGATGCTAGATGAGTGGAGGAAGAGTACTTTGGTCCCTATATACAAGAACAAAGGAGATGTTCAAAACTGTGAAAATTACAGAGGAATTAAGTTAATAAGCCATACCATGAAACTCTGGAAGAGATTAATAGAGTAGAGGCTCAGAAAAGAAACAAAGGTCTTAGAAAATCAGTTTTGTTTCATGCCTGGTAGGTTAACAATGGAAGCTATATACCTACTGAGACGCCTAATGGAAAGGTATCGGGATCATCAGAAGGACCTACATATGGTGTTTATAGATCTAGAAAAGGCCTATGATAGGGTCCCTAGAGAAGTATTATGGAGAGTTTTAGAGAAGAAAGGAGTCCGAATAGCCTATAAACAAGCCTTTAAGGACATGTATCATGGTGCAGAGACAAGGGTCAGAACATGCAGCGGGGATACTGGACCGTTTAAAATTACAATAGGATTGCATCAAGGTTTTGCACTAAGTCCATACTTATTTGTTTTAGTAATGGATGAATTCACTAAAGATATTCAGATAGAGGTGCCATGGTGTATGCTATTTGCAGACAACATAGTGTTGGTGGATGAAACAAAAGAAGGAGTGAACACTAAGCTTGAGTTATGGAGAAACAATTTAGAATCTAAGGGATTTAAATTAAGCAGAAAGAAAACAGAATATATGGAATGTAAATTTAGTAAGAATGCAAGAGTGGAGGATGTTATAATAAAATTGGAAGATCAAATCTTACAAAGAAAAGACCATTTTCGATATTTGGGATCAGTGATTCAAAAAGATGGAGAAATTCATGAGGATGTCACACATAGAATTAAAGCAAGTTGGCTAAAATGGAGAAATGCATTGGGGGTGTTATGTGATGGTAAAATTTCATTAAAACTGAAAGGAAAATTCTATAGGACAGCTATAAGACCAGTCTTATTGTATGGTTCAGAATGTTGGGCAGTCAAATACCAGCATGAACAAAAGACGAGCGTAGCTGAGATGAGGATGTTAAGATGGATGTGCGGCCATACAAGAAAAGATAAAATTAGAAATGAAGTTATTCGTAATAAGGTAGGAGTAGTGCCAATAGAGGAAAAGATGAGAGATACTAGACTAAGATGGTTTGGTCATGTGAGAAGGAGACCAAGAGACGCTCTTGTGAGAAGAGTTGATGAAATGGAACAATTAGTCAAAAAAAGAGATAGAGACAGACCCAAAAATATTTTAGAAGAGACATTAAAGTTTGATATGAAATGTATGGAGTTCAATGAAGATATGATAAAAGACAGAAATACATGGAAGTCTAAAATTCATGTAGCCGACCCCACATAGTGGGATAAAGGCTGGATATGTTGTTGTAATTGGCTTAAAAAATAAGTACAAAGAAAAAAAAAAATAGTTGACTCAAAAAGGTATGGGGTATTTGGTATCCATATAAAAAAACTAGCTTTTCTTAGGTCTTTTGTAGCATCATGATGTAAAATTTGATAACAATACTCCTGTGGTCATGTTTGTTTCATGGGATAAGGATAAGTTATCCATTCTTATATTTGGTGCGACTTTTAAGAGTGGGGTAGCCTCTGATTTAACCTTCTATCTCATGTGCATAGGATACACGCATGTATCATAGGGGGATTGTGAAACTATCACTCAAGATATCGTTTGATTTCAGTTTAATAATACTGGTATTGTCCATAAGTTCAGATCATGTTTTTTTTTGCTAGGTTAAAATAAATCTTAATCAAGCATCTGCTATATTATTTGTTAGGTCATCTCTTCACGGGAGAGGCCTGAATCGTTTCTGGTCAAGTGTTGAAGGTTACAATGGCCCCATGCTGGTTTTAATTGCCGCTAGTTTGGGAGATAGTTATGAAGATAATGGAGAAGTCAAGAGATGGATTCTTGGTGCACTTACTCATCAAGCTTTTGAGAATGAAGATATGTTCTATGGAAGCGCTGGCTGTCTGTACGCTATAAGTCCAGTATTTAACGTGTTCTCATCTTCTGGTATGTAATGTGAATGGGGTGGCTATCAGTTCTAAGAGGAACTATATGCCTGGAACCATTTATTTTCAAGAATCATCACTGTGAAACTGACCAAAAATATATTCACCAGCAGGGAAGGAGAAGAACTTTGTGTATAGCCACTTGCATCCTACTAGTAGAGTGTACGAGCCACACCCAAAGCCTGTAGGAGTTGCATTTGGAGGATCTATTGGGAATGAGAGGATATTTATTGATGAAGATTTTTCAAAAGTTACCGTTGGCCACCATGCTTTTGACAAAACTTACCAAGCTGGTTCCCTTTTCCCCAATCAGGTGAATTTCAAGGCAGTCTATTTGCTATATATATCAAGGTGTTAGGACGGGCTTTTGATTTATGTCGTGCAATATTACCAACTATAGGACCCCCATCACTTGTGGAGAGTTTTTGTTTGTGTTTGTGTGTGTGTGTGTGTGTTTTCTTTTTGTATATATATATATATATATATTTTTTGTTGGGGGGGAGGGGGGGGGTTTACCTACCTTACCTTTGTTCAAGTATACTACCTCACAAGTACAGTGATACATATGTGACAAATGCCAATTTTGTTGGATCACATCACAAATGTGATTGCAGGGGGTGGGGGAAGCAGCTTGGATCCACCATCTATTATTATGTGTTCATCTCTTCTATTAGTAGTTGTTTCCTTGCTTCTGGCATCTCGTTCTACAAATGCCCTTTCTCTTGCAGGGGAAGGTTGTAACATTTTTATTCTTCTCATGCCCTGTAGTATAATTAGGCTTGTATACTGAACTGCCTCATTGTCTTGTTCGTTTTATGTAACTTAGGGTTGAGTATTTTAACGATATCATTCATATCATATTATTTTTTTGTCGGATACTTCTGCTTTTGTCAAAGAAGCCATGTCCGTGTTTCTGAGATAGGCAACATAGTAGAAATACCTAGATGCATATTCTGCATGCTGTGTCTGCATATTTGCCACCTTATTATATAGGTCGGGACATGATATCTGAATGCAAGTTGGCATGGTGCAGGGGTTCTTACCAACTGAAGCTTCGGTTTTAGAAGTGGAAGTATGGGGATTAGGGGGGAAAAATGCCAAGAGAACCCAAACTTCTTATAAAAAGAGAGAACAACTTTTCACTGAACAGAGACGCAAGGTAGCATCAAAACTTTTTGCCCGGACATTCAGAATTTACATTCCTGGAAGACAAGCTAATG
This sequence comes from Diospyros kaki, assembly GCA_036245055.1. Lineage (NCBI taxonomy): Eukaryota > Viridiplantae > Streptophyta > Magnoliopsida > Ericales > Ebenaceae > Diospyros > Diospyros kaki. Next base: position 45,351,681 of record BSEG01000005.1, read on the forward strand.
TTTGTCATCTTTCTGTCATTTTTCAGGTTGACTTAAAAACGTTTGCCACTTGGGAGGATTCGCCTGAGAAGATGATGATGGACATGGTCTCCGATCCCAACAGTGCCAGGCGGGAAGATCGATAATGGAGCAGCTGCACAGCTAGAATCTGTGGGTTTGAACCTGCATATGTAAATGGTGTTGTAAATAACCCAAACGAAGGTGGTTATGCAATTAGTTTGCTTTGCTTTCCACTATAGACAACTGTCTTCTGCACTTCAAAAACAAGGTACGAGCTAATTCACACTGCTCAGGTCAGATAAGGAGGTTAACATAATTGTCTTAGGCCCCTTGGTTAAAATTTTTTATTTTTATTTTTTCAGATCCTGCAGCCTGCTTTGCCAAGACATATTAGAATAAAACCTGCTTGGATCCGCAAGAGCTTTTGGTAGAGCGGTTGTTATACTCTATTTTGACTCTCAGAGTTGTTCATCTGCAATAGCAATGATATGGTGTTGCTCTTCTTTTTGTTTGTTTGCTTTGCCCTGCTTCCATCCCCTGTTTGGGAGAGAGATTTTACCTTAAACAGAATGAAATGAAATGGAATGTTCTATTCAAAGCCATGGTTTCTGTTTATTCCATCTTAGAGAATAATGGATGGAATGATGACAGATGAAGTTCAAATTTGTTATTAATTTAATCACTCATTTTTCAAGTAAAAGGGCACAATTATAATTTTTTAGTTAATATTCTTATATTTCATCCACTTACATTGCATTTTTTTTTTGGTGTGTTACTTTCCATCCCTCACTCTAAACGGTAAGAAAATATTTTATATTGTATTCGACTTATTTATGATTTATTACTAAATCTCTCCCAAACAAAGGCTTATACTCGTGCCTTTTTGGTTAAATTTATATTTTTGTCCCAATGCTTTTATGTATTTTTTATGAGGTAAAATTAATAAACACTTATTGAATTTTAAAGTTATAATTATTTACTCATTGAACTTTAAATTATAATTAATTATTTACTAAACTTTACTCAACATTAACCATCTATAACTGATTACAATTTCGTTAGATATTACAAACGGAAAATGCTAATAGAATTTGATGTAGCTAACAGAATCTGACGTGACAAAAGTAAATTTAATATTTACTCACTGAATTTTAAAAATGTAACTATTTACTCATTGAATTTTGCTTAACGTTAACCATCAATCATCCCGTTACATTATCATCTGATCTTGAAACATATTAAAAGATTTTTGTATACATTTGAAATCACTTACTTTTCAAAGCAAAAGTCAAAAACTAAACTAATGATTTAAATTAAAAAAATTACTGATGCAAATCAAAAGTAAAAAAAAAAAAATGTTTACTTAGATTTTGTAATCAATTTTTGGCCTTTGGTCTCATTATTGAATACATTTTTGTGAATTTTGTTGTTTGTAATGGAGGTAACAAAATTTAAGTAAATATATATTTTTTTTACTTTTGATTTGCATCAGTAATTTTTTTAATTTAAATCATTAGTTTAGTTTTTGACTTTTGCTTTGAGAAGTAAGTGATCTCAAATGTATATAAAAATCTTTTAATATGTTTTAAGATCAGACGGTGATGTAACAGGGTGATGGATGGTTGATGTTGAGTAAAATTCAGTGAGTAAATAGTTATATTTTTAAAGTTCAATAAGTGTATGTTAAATTTACTTTTGCCACGTCAAATTCCGTTAGCTACGTCGGATTTCGTTAGCATTTTTCGTTTGTAATATCTGACAGAATTGTAACAAGTGATGAATGGTTGACGTTAAGTAAAGTTAAGTGAGTAACTGGTTACAATTTAAAATTTAGTAAGTAAATAATTACAATTTTAAAATTCAATGAGTGTTTATTAATTTTACCCATTTTTTATGTGGTCATTTAAATTTTTTATTATTTCAATTACACACTAACTTGTATTTTTGAATCAATTTAATTTTTTTATTTTAATATTTTTTTGTGTGACAATTCAAATTTTTTATTGTTTCGATCATATCACTGTATTTATATTTTTGAATTAATTTAACTCATATATTTTAATGTAAAAAAAAATAAAGTGAGATGAGTTAATTTAATTTTTTTTTACGTTAAAATATATAAATTAAATTAATTTAAAAATATAAATATAAAAATATAATTGAAATAATAAAAAGTTTAAGTTATTACACGAAAAAAATATTATGAGTTTAATAACTAAAAAATGTAAGTACAAACGTGTTGTCGAAATAATAAAAGATTCGAATAATTACATAAAAAATATAAAAATAAAAATATAAATTTAGCCTTCTTGTTTTTTTGCTTTTGTCGTCGATCCTCGTACGTTAGCACATAAGGCATCAAAGCATCTTCTAATTTTTGGAACAAAGATGAATACTATTCACCGTCGTTTATTACGGCCCAAATGACAACATTCCATGAAAATGACACAACTTGTTACATAACCATTCAACTTTCAAGAATAGGATGATTTGTCCCAAAACAAACAGCAATCATACTATGCAGAAGATACAGTTAAAACTTAACATAATGCTTCAAAGACATGGAACCTAACTGCAGCTTCATACAACAGCAAATCACCAAACTAGTTCTGATGATTCCCTCAACATAACCAATCGTTTTTGACTGAGATCCAAGCTGTGAAGATGATCCTCCTGAGCAATGCGGGGTTGAATGGGATAAGGTTACAGCTTCTTCTCTTCTGCTTTTCTTGGCTGAAATGAAGAAACAGAGGGGGGAAAGCATGATGAAAGTAAATAAGATAGGTAGAATCCATGATCGAACTCTTACCCAATTTGTTTGCATGAATGCTGCCTATCAAAATGACCAAATTATAACAATAAAAGTGTTCAAAATTCAATTATGTAATGAGACGAGGAATCGACCAAATTATGTCTATCACAATGTTCAAATTCAAATTATACTAATCAATCATATCATGTAGAGGACATTAGTGGTTAGGAAAAAAAAATAAAAATTATTTTTTGTACACTAAGGGTTACACTTTGAGTTATAATTAGGTGCATAAATGAACAAAATACCACCACAAAAATTACAAAATTGTTTCCCTTGCCCTTAGCTGCCCCATTTCTCCTCTCTCTCCCCTTCTTCTCATGTCTGCCCTTACAATCGCCAATCATTGCCTTCTTCTCGTTGCCTTACCTAGTGTCGATCGTCATGGAGAGGGAAGATCCGGGATGGTCAATGCGAGGCGAGGTGACGTAGTGGTTGGCGCATGGCGAAGACGATGAGAGGAAGGTGACGACCGAGGATTGCAACCGACAACCATGGGAAGAAGGAGGGATAGAGGAGAGAGGAGACAGTCAAGAATAGGAAAGTAAATTTGTAATTTTTGTGAGAGCATTTTGATTATTTGTGCGCATAGATATAACTAGAGTGTAGGATTGAGTACACAGGTAGCATGGTGAAAAAAAAAAAGAGTATAATTATGGAAAAAAAAAAAAAGAGTTTGCCTACAATGTTACAATCACTAAACTCATCAGGAAATCCCAATATTTTATCTTGAAACATTGACAGATCCCTTTCAATGTACAACCTCATAAATAACTATAATTTCCCATCTCTTTTTCTATATGATGTTCCGTCACAACTCAATAATTTGAGGGGGACGGTACTACCTCAAGAATAATTTGAGGAGTCTGCAGAACATCAAGGAGTAGACTGCCACTTGCAATTGCAGACTTTAAATTACCAAACCATAAATGAGGAGTCTATGTGTTAAACTTTTAATACACATTTTTTATTTTTGGATTAATCGATTATACTAATTAGTAAAGAATAAAATGTCACACGGCACACGTATAGCTTACCTTTATTTATACTTCATAAAGAACCGAGTTCGTTTAGACCGCCGGTTCAGTGCCAACCCATAGGCTTCGTCATGTGGAAGCTTATTTAGCCCATGGACAGGATGCCCGCCCTAATTTTTTACAAAATGGATTTTTACTTTCTTCCAAGCCCACCCCCAATCAGCGCCCAACCCCAAATCTATTGCCCCACCCCTCCACACCCTTCCCTTCCAAACAAACCCTTCTGCAAACCCTTCTCCCTCTCTCGCTCTCGCTCGCTGGCCCTCGGTCCGTAGCTGGGGAGGTCGCATCTGTGGCTCTCTTGCTCTCGCTGGGTCGCTTGCTTCTCTGCATTGCCATTGGGACACTTTGGTTCAATCTTTTGAGGTTTGGTTCAATCTTTGGTGGTGTTGTTGTTCTTGGCAGGCAGGCAGTGGGCATCCCTTCATACTCTAGAGACTAAGAGACTAGGGGTAAGTTAATTTATTTGATTATTTTCTATTTAATGTGTATTTCTATTTTGTTTTGGCTAATTTAACACCTATGATGGGTTTAGGAATTAGGACTTTAGGATTTAACAACTGCATTTAGTTAGGAATTGCCCTGCCTGAGATTTGTTAATTGTGATTGAATATTTGAATTGTCCTCTCAGAGAATGTTGAAGTTCCTGTCGAAGGTGAGAATAGAGTTCAACGCGCTGGACCCCCGTTTGGCATCGTGCATGGAGTTCTTGGCCCAGTGCAATGCCCGGAAGGCCAAGGAATCGAACCCAGCGTGCCAGGTCTTGGTCAAGCGCCGCACCGACGAGCACCCCCCTCAAATCACTGTCACTTTCGTCAACGGCGTCGAAGAGGTCTTCGACGCCACCGCCACCTCCGCACAGTCGATCCGGACCATGATTCTCGAAAAGGGTCAGTATCTCGAGACCGAGCAGATGTTCCGCGAAGCCGGTGAGAAGTGGCCCGTCATCATCCCCGAGGAAGAACTCCGGCAACCGGCTCCTGGCACTAAGGTAATGGTTATACTGTCCTTTTGTGCAATTATGGCTCGATGAATCTGTTCTGCATCTCGGCGACGCATTTTGTCAAATAGTTGGTGCGTGTCAATAATACATTTTATGGAACAGTCGGTGCCTGTTGTTGATGATTCAACAGTTGGTGTCTATTGTTAGGTTAGGCTTTATCTTGATCGATTATTGTAGCTTCCCATTGCTAGTTTTGGCTCTTACTGATGCATCTCCACTGGACCTGGATTTTATTATTCATAATTGGTGGGTTATTTTAGTTTTTAGTGCTTTATTTGTCATTTTAATGGGTGCCGTACCTAGTTGTTCTCCCTGTGCCTTGTAAAGTAATGCTCGTGAATAACCAAAAGAAAGCAGACAAGAAGTCAAGTTCCCATTGTGCCTAGTTGAGTGATCAAACGTTGCCCTCCTGGTTTAAAGAGTATTAATCCCTCACAGTAGCCTCTCTATCACTAGCTATGGCAAGGGAGATCTGAGGAAGTTTTGCAAAAAGGTCCATGCCTACACTAACTATTGAGCCAGAATTTGACTCTAGAGCCCTCCCCAATCTTAAAATAAATTCGAGAACAAGAACTATGCCAAGAACAAAGATTCCACTTCATTATCCCAATGCCAGAAAGTGAACTAGAGATAGCGGTTGGCTATCCTCCCCAACAACAACCATACTTGCAAGCCACGACTTGCCTCCAAAGACTGCTGGTGTCAAAAGAAAATTTTTGAAGCCATTTTCTGATACGAGCTTTGTTGATTACAGCCCAAGCTTCCTAATGCCTAAACCACCTTCCCAGAAGACATACCAAGCTTATTCCAATTAACTAGGTGGTACTTGTATTCTGCATAGGTTGGAATGCTAGATAAGGTACTTTGATCAACACTAACCTACCCCTTTTAAAAAGATATTCTCTTCCATGAAGCAAGCTTCTTATTATAACTCTCCACCACATTTTCCCAACCCATTTTAGCTTTAAAACTTAGATCCTAAGGGGAGCCTTGGGCAGGTAGTTAGGAGTGAACCAACTTTACAGTGGAGCATGTCGACAAGAGTTTCTATGTTAACCACTGCTCCCACAGGAATAAGCCTGCTCTTAGGCTAAAATTGATGAAAAACCCTAATATAGCTTCAAAGACAAGTAAGAACTAGCTTGCATTGAGAATGAGGGGCCCTCCAAAGGACATGTTTTCAGTGTCTTACTTACGTACCCAACTATATTAAAGAAAAAAGAGTCAAAATTCTAATGATTACACAGCCCACTTTGCTCCACTGCTTTGTTTGCTCTGGCAATTCTATGACTGGAGAGAGAGAGAGCGAGAGAGCAGTATGATTGGCTCTATAATGGAAATAATGGAAATGCTCTATTGTAGAGCTTCGCTAGTGGTGTCAAGCTTTGCTCGCGATTCAGCTGGAACTAAGGACCTGAATGGAATTTAAGAGCTCTCACGCTGCTATCTAAAGAATGAAGAAACCGTTACTGAATGAGAGTGAGTGAAGTGAGTATGCCCCTCTTTAGAGATAGCAAGGAGCTACAAAGGAGGACTGTATTGAAGCTTCAAACATAGAGCTCACGACAACTTTGAGCAAACTCCACAAGTGTGCTGAAAAACACTCAAAATAATCTGCTGCGTTCTGTAAATCGCAATTCTTAGAAAAGGAGGGCACACCTAAAAAAAATAACGGTGTCTAATCTGAGCTCCACAAAAGAGAATAAGGATATGAGAAATACAAAAATAATCCCTACTAAGCCCAAGCTGCCAACGGCAAAATTCTTGGTTGAATCTGTGGCCTCTACTTTCTTAGGCCCAAGACTGGAAGCTTCGATGATCAAAATAAACAAGCTTGGGGAAAGAGGATCCCCTTGATGCATGCCTATAAAGACTTGATAAAACCTTTAGTGGCCCAATTAACTAGAATTGAAAATCCAACTGTTGAGACACAAAAAAGGATCCACTCTCTTTACCTAGTGCATAACCCCATCCTAACCATATCATAATTAAGGAAAGTCCAACTGACATGATTATATGCCTTTTCCTCATCAAGTTTGGAAATGACTCCAGGGAGGTTGCTGCCCCCACCCCAACATTCGTATCAGTATGCTCACTAGCATTATGGATATTTGACAACCCCCTCGGGAGGCATTTTGACAACTTTGGCTAGAATCTTATAAACAGTGTTGTCAAGCCCCTGAATTGAGGATGGACAAATAGGGAAATCTGGCCCTTGGAATGAGAGAGAGAGAGAGAAATTCTGTATTATTCTCCGATGCCCAGTTCCACATACCTGCAGGCTTTATATAGAGCCTGCCTCCTAACTGATATAACAGAAAAGGGTTGGTCTGTTGTACAGTTAGCTCCCAACCTCCTAACCCTTTAACCTCCTAACCACTTAACCACCCCAGCTAACTAACACAAGTGGTTATCCTTCCCCGAAAAAAATACTTGTTTACCCCTAGTGACAAGTGTCTACAAGGCTAATGGATCATTTAACCCAGGTGCCTACGTCTTCCCTTTTATTTTGTGGGCTGATGATATATTAAGACACTAACAATTGATGTTAACACCATCATTTCAAGGACAAAAATGCTCCTAAATGCTTTCTTCCACTATAACTCTCTCAGTGTCATACCCTCTCCCCATCTCCTAATTCTCCATTGCCATTGCTGGTGTCTTTGTCCCTTTCAGCTGCTTCTGACACTGCCCATTGCATCACAGCCATCTCCACTTTCTCCATGTCGCAACTGCCGCACCACACTGTCACTGCACCACTGCCTTCCTCCTCATCCTTCTCCATTCCCATTTTGCTCGTTGTGTCATGTGGCCTCCCTAATGGCCACTGCACTTCCCTCCTCCACCACTGAGAGCCACTGCACATGTTAGGATTAGGAGCTCTTAGAAACTCAATTCAATAATCTTTAGTTTGCCAATCTCTCAATACTCCTCACCCGAGAAACACCCACAACAGAAAATGTAAAACTGGAAATGCAAGAAGAGTAAAAGAGATTAAGTAAGAAACAATCAAACCAAACAGCAGGCGTAAGAAGTTATCCTGGTTCGAACTGATCAAAGATCAGTCCTACATCCAGCAGCAAATCCCAAGAGCAAATCCACTAGAAACCTTGAAACAGATTACAAGATACCCTCAACTCTATATCACACAAGTACACTGCCCTCAAAACAGAGATTACAAAGACTCTCTTTCTCTCAAAGCCTTTTCTTTCCTCTCGGCAATCTCACTTGTATTCAGAGACAGAAATTGATGAATGATTGTTATATTGTTATATGCGACTGCCTAGCCCTTGCTTCCAATTTATAGAACATAGGGGGCGTTAATTACAACCGGTTATTTTATATACTCAATGACTAAAATAACCCTTATAATATAACATCTAAGTTAACTAATCTAACTCAGAAAAATCCAGCCACACTCATTCTTCTAACAGGTTCTATCATCTTCATCTTCTAGACAGAATTCTCCATGCAAAAACCCAACAGCACACTCGCTGCACTGCCAGAAACTATCTCCCTTTCCTTTCTGGTTGCAAGAATGAGCAATGCTGGAGATGCAAGATATAGGATCTCCAGTGACTGAGCTTTGCAGAGGTGGTTGGCAAGCTCCTAGTGACGGAGAGATGTCGGGTTCATGACTAGTGGCTAGAGATTAGTGACGAATGCGATGGGGACAATGGTGGTGAGTGTTGAGGAAGGCTTCTCGACCTCATTGACGAACAAATCTTGAGGTGTAAATGCTTGTGGTGATGGCAGCAACTTCCTTGAACCAGACATCTTCTTTGTCTTGATGCAGCCCCTGTGTCTTCATGGACACTGGAAATTCTCCTCACAATGATCTGAACACCCCTTTGATTCCCATCACTCCCATTGAAGATGAAGATAAAGCAGCAGATACACCAGTAGATCCCCATGGCTTAAAATGCCAGCGCTATGAGCTGGCAGGCCCTGCTGTTGCCTCCTGAAATGCCTCCTGCATCACAGTTCAGTACCACCACTTCTCCGAACCTGATTACTGGTGGAAATACGCCTGCTGGAATATTCCCCAGGCTTGAACCAGATGTTGCTGCAGCTGCATATGCTGCCTTATCTGCATTAGTGTCAAGCAATGATCAAGGAAACTTGATTGACCCAGGCTTGCTCATTAAAATTCTCAGTGTCAGTGACCCAAAATTGATTGAAAAATTAGTTGCAGACCACAGAGCAGCCACTTGCCCACAGATCACACCCATGCCAAGGTCACCTGGGATTATTTGTTCTGAACCACCTTCTGTTCAGATTATTGGGCAGAAGCTGGTGCACCATTGTTGTCAGTTCCTCCAACTGGACCCTTGTATGGTCCGCCAATTAGAGCAGGACCTGTTCCCAATGCGCGGCCTCCTCCACTGGAGGTTCTTCCAGTTGCCTCTCCACTAGGAGCTCCTATTGCCAAGGGCATTAACTATTAATAGAGCCCTATTCAGCAGCAAGGGGATGAGAGACAAGAGAACCTTCTGCAGTTTGATAACTGTCACAACCACTAATTAGTAGCAAACCAAGAATCAGTTAATAACCCTAGACCAAGGAATTTAAACCCAAGATAATGAAGCCATGCATCTACTTTTAACAGTTCAAGGGGATGCCGGCATGGAGCCAACTGTTCTTATCAGTATGATACATCTTCTCAGCAGCAGCCCGATAGCATTCCAGAGGTGCAAGGTACAAAGAGAATGAAGTTGGACATGGTCATTACAGGTGCATGACTACAGTTAACAGTACTCTGTATATGTTTTCTAGAGGAATTGCTAATTTCTCCCTGGCCTTTTTTGCATATTTCTCCCCTGGCTTGGTTTTTGCAGAAAGAAAAATCAGTTGAACCTATTAATTTTTCCTTTGTTGATCATTGTGCTTATACTTGAATTATGAGCAAAAACCTTGATATCTGCCAACAGTTATTGGATTATAGTTGATATAGCTCTTGATTTTTCCTATTCACGGTATATTTATGTTCCAATAATGATTTGTTCATGGCTAATTCTTATAATTAGGTTCATTTTCTATGCTTGTCAGTGATTCTTTTCCCAAGGAAGAGCAAAAAGGAAAAACATGAATTTATTATTAGATTCAAGATATCTTAGATTGGTCTTGAAGATAGCCCTATCATACCCTTTAGAAGTTAATTCAGGATGAAAATTAAGCTGTAGACTCTCTGGGGAAGAAATAAAGTGAAAAGAAACTGGTAACAAATAGACAGACATTTGCTTAGAGTTTGTACAGAATAGGGTAGATGGCATCTTTGCTTCTTGGAAATTTACAGATAGTTGTTTACTTCTTGATAGAGATGCAAAATGGATGCAAGATTTTTGTTACTTTGTGGCATAGTTCTTGAGTGTTGCCCCTGCCATGAGAAATTGCACTGATTACTGGATCAGACCTATATTTTTTACCTTCTGCTTCAACGATGCTTTATCCTGAATTGCTTATTTTCTGATTAGTGTTTTGAATTGTAATATGGTGGATATGGCCATGGATAGATGCGGTGAAGAGTTGGAATTCATATAGCCTACTTTATCTAGTGTGATAAAGACTTGTGATTGTTATTATTTGCAAATTAAGATAACAAACAATTGCTAGTGTGTTTTCATCTCTCATCATGTATTGTAGTTGTATGCTCATCTTACTAGTTCCCTCTGAACCTATCTTGAAATTACCTTCATTAGATTCATTGATGAGAATGCGAGCCTTGGTAGTGAAGGTAGTAAGGTTGTTGTTCTCTTTTGACTTCTTAGTAAAAAAAATAAAGAGAATGCTACATACAAGTATAATCCTCTCCTAACCCCCAAAATACGGAATGTCGTGCACAGAGGGCTCCCGTATAGAGTCATGTACTAGTGGCTTTGACTTTCACCTTGATGATTTACATTTCTGTAATATTTGACTGCATGAGTTGATAGGGTTTCATTTGATTTGTTGTTACAAGTGAATCTTGAACCTTGCAATCACTGCAATGGCATCTTTGATTTCTTTGTGGAGATAATGCTGCATATTATATGCACAGCAGCAGAGGCCACCCTAAACTTGTCCTGTATTGGAGACTCTTTTTCTTATCCATATCATCACCAAATTAGGTTTGGAGATATAAATGTCAGTTTACTTCTAAAAGCTATATTATTGGCTGTACAAAATCATACAAAAAAATAATGTGGCAAAATTGGACGTTGAGTACTTGTTAAAAGAAATCGATCTATGCTATTCTATGTGGATCGAATTTTTAGATATTGTTGAGGTGGATAAAAATTGTCTTCGAATTAGGTTTGATGATATGGAATTCATAATGCCAATTGATTTCTAAAAGTCACATTGACAATATAAATTCATTCTAAAGAACAATGTGGCAAAATTTGACGTTGAGTACTTGTTAAGGAAAAAAAAATCAGTCTATGATGCTCTAAATGGATCAAATTTGCTAGATATTGTTGAGGCTGGTAAAAATTGTAATCAAATTAGGGGTGGTGACATACAAAAGAGCAATGTGACAAAAATATGATGTCGGGTACTTGTTAAGGGAAAAAAAACAGTTTTTGAGGCTTTGAACTAGAGGTGTCAAAAGGGCCGGCCCGGACCGGCCCCAATCGGCCCGCAGGCTTTTTAAACGGGCCGGCCCCGGCCCATTTTGCCTTAGATAGGGCCCGGCCCGTGGGCTAGAGGGCCGGGTCGGGCCCTTAGCCCACAGGGCCTAGCGGGCCGGGCCCGGTGGGCCCAAACCCATTTTTTTAAAAATATAGTATTTTGCTATTTTCTCTTTTTGATGGGAAAGCAAAATACTATCTATTATAATATTTGAATAAATATAATTTGTCATCCAATTGTCCTCTTAATAAAAAAATATTCATTATAAAATTTTATTATTCAATCTAAATTAGCTAGGCTTTCAATAAAGTTTTATAGAAAGAATAAGAATTTGATCATGAATAAGAAGCTATTTATTTCTATATAATTTTTGGCTATAGAAATTAATATTTTTAATTTAGATATCTATATTTTATCTTAGATTTGTAAGATCATTTAGTTAGTTAAATAAAAATAATTTACTTTTCAAAGTGCATATATTTTGCAATTATAAAAGAATTATGGATTTTTTTTTTTTACTTGATGAATTAGGAGTGTGTTTGAACTATTTGTTAGTACAAAGGTAAGGACAAAATAAGGGCCTGGGCCCATAAGGGCCTCATGGGCCCGGCCCATAGTGGCCAAACGGGCTGGGCCCAGTGGGCCACGAGCCGGGCTGGGCCCTTAGACGGGCCGGGCCGTGGGCCCAAATTCTTGGGCCCGGCCCGGCCCCCCATGAACAGTGACGGGCCGGGCCAAAGCACGGCCCATCCCGGCCCATTTGACACCTCTACTTTGAACAGATCGAACTTATTAGATATTGTTGAGGCAGGTAAAAATTGTTGTCAAGTTAGCTTTGATGATAAGGCATTCATAATGTCAATTGACTTCTAAAAGTCATATTGACAATATAAATTCATACAAAAGAACAATGTGGCCAAATTTAATGTTGAGTACTTGTGAAAAAAATCGTGCTGTGCTGCTCTAAATGAATCGAATTTGTTAGATATTGTTGAGGTAGGTGAAAATTGTTATCAAATTAGGTGTGATAATATGGCATTCATAATGTCAATTGACTTCTAAAAGTCATATTGACAAGGTAACCTATCTGAAAATTACCTTTATTATATTCATCATGAGAAGACGAACCTTAGTAGCGAAGGTAAGGTTATTCTTTTGTGAGTATAACATCATGGATTCAAGTTGTAGAAACAACTTCTTTGTAAAAAAAATAAAGAGAATGTCACATACAAATACAATCCTTCCCTGGCCCCCAAAATGGAGAGTGGCATGCACCAAGGATGTCTTTTTAGTCATTGACAGGTGACTTTGAATTTCAACTTGATTGCTTTTTTTGATTTGTTGTTACAAGTGAGTGTTGAACTTTGCAATCACTGCAATGGCATCTTTGATTCTTTATGTTTTGAATGTATGTTCCAATTTTCTAAATTGGAAATTAGTTTCCTGTACTTCTATTTGAATGTGTTTTTCAAATTTTATATAGAAAATCAAAAGTAGAGATTTTATAGAAAATTTGAATGAGTACTGGAAATTATTTTCCACAACTTAACAGCCCCTAAGATACTCCACCTTAATTGAATAAATAACTTCGAAAAATACTCTTACCATCTTTCATTAATAGCTCCCTCATTTACTAGCACTTTTTGCTTTTTGTCTTTCATGCATTTCACTTAAATCCCTTATTTTTCTTTTATTTTAACTGTTTATTTATTTCTTTCCCCATCTTTTGTATTAAGTTTTCAGTACAAATTTTCATAAATTTTGGCTGTGTTCCATTAACTACCTTTTGTGCTTTTTTCGTTACCAAACCATCCCTTTTTAGGTTTTCTTGATTATGACATTTATGCCAAGTCTTGTAGTGAACTCACTAATTTTGATTTTTTCTTGCTACCTCTTCATTCCACCACCAAGACTTTTTTTGACTTGGGACTTTTTCCTTTTGATTCTCTGAAGAATTTTTACCCTTTCTTGAATAGTAGTATCCAGTTTGGTTTGCTTCTCCTTTTACAGTCCAATCTCTTCTGTCACAGACTTTTTCCTTGAAAATAGTTTCTTTTTCACCCTTTAAATTCCACCGTATGATTCTAGGGGCTTGTTTTGTGTAATTTGTTCTCCAATTTTTTGATATGGACATCAATGACCATAAGTCTATGTTGAGTTGTTGGTCATTCTCCTGATTTAACTTTACATCCTTACAATGTAGAAAAATGCCTCGAGGTCACCAACTCCATTCAGTGCATCCTAAGAGATCAGTATACCTACACTGAGGCAGACTGATAACTTCCTTACCATTACATCTGACCTCCACAAACACCTTCATCTTAGCCAAGGGGGGACTCTCATTAAAGAACATTTGTATAAATGGAGTACTGACATAGATAGGGTGCAGTACCTTCCAATGTCCAACAATTATACTCCATGTACAACGATGGGGGGAGACACATCCAGTTGAATTCCAATAGAGGTCCTTCCCGTACAAATACATTGAAACAACCTTGAAGCCAAGTGATAGAGAACTTCGTAGACCTTCTTTAGCCATTGCGTTATTGTTGTAATTAAGAGTGAGGTACAGACCAATAGCATGACCAACCAATGAATTCTCCCCCCCCCCCCCCCCCAAAAAAAAAAAAAAAAAAAAATTTGGATATAATGTTCCATTTTAGTTTGTAATCTTACTTCTAGGCTTTACAGAGTACCGAGGCATGCAGAGCCTCTGCAGTCATGCTAACCTTCCCGTAGTTTGTAACAGGATTGTATCCAACATGCTCCATTTCTCTTGACTTGCATATTCAGGCAGCTGTTTAAATCACAAAAGGATCTTGCTGAACTCAATTTGGTCATGGCCTGAAGATCATAGAGAAATGTTGGAGACTGTAGCCAGTTGGCTTCGAAACACTTATTGTTCAAAGGAAGAAAGTCTATTCAGATGGTTACTGTGCTCAATGTAGAATGTGAAACCATCTGAGGCTTAAGCACATCATTCTCATTAGGGTCAACCCTTGGCTCAATTACAATGGTATCCATGTCTAAAATGCATCACCAGAGGACGAGTGGCACCCAACCCAATTTTTGGCACTCGACACCTCTATTGGAAAAGGCCTGAGATAGCCTTAGGTTTGACTAAAACACTGCTACTAGCATTTTTAGGCATCAAGGTACATGTAAGAGACCATGAGAAAGGGTGCAATACAATACTAAATTGGGAAAAACAAAAGAGTTGAAAAATGACTCAAGACCAACAGAAAAAATCTCCTTGCACAAGCTTGGAAATTTGATAGCAAAGGTCAAATGCCCTATTTATAAGCATTAACAGACACCCCTATTTATCTCTAAAATGAAACTCTTCATTGACTATTGCCAGTTTTCTTTTGAAAGGCCAGTAAATTGGCTCAATTAGTTGACCCTTACAAGTCCCCCAACTCCTGCGATTTTTGAAATCGAACCCTTTCTTTTTGTGCCAAAAACCAGACAACTTTTTGCACTTGCCTTTTGTTGGTCCATAAAAGGATACATGCATGGGGGCATTTTCATGGCCCATTTATCATATCATGCTGTGTGTGAGACCTCCCAAGATATCTGTAGCCACTTCTACTCCCTTTCTCGAGCCTTTTTTGAAAGGGCTTTCCCCAACCAAAAGGTACACATACAGGGGACTGTCTATGCTAGAATCTATCTCCTTAGATCTCTAAAGCCAGCCTCATCAACATCTTCCCTTTGAATTATCTTTGTAATAATTCTCCTTGTATTCTCATTTGGGAATATCTCCCCCATATCTCTCACCTGTAGGATTATTCTTTGGCAACCTTCCTAGGTTGTTTTACTTTTGAGCATAGAGGCCACTGTCTTTCAAGTAGGACCCAAAGGGACTAGTGGATTTGAGGCTAGGCCTAGGGATACATTTAGGTACTCTGTCTTTGTCTAGCTTACCAGCAAGATGGGACCCATGCCTTAGCAAATTGTGCAGAGAGAGAAGCACTAAAAGACAAGGCGAACATTTTAAAAAACCAATCTCATTAGTTGTGATATTTTTTTACTCCCTTTCTTGTAGTTGTCTCAGTCTTCTCCCTTCTTTGAGAGTCTCTAGCTTCCAGTGATCTTTATGATTGTAATAACTTTCTAGATTAGATGAACTTGACTTCCTTACTGGTCACAGTTGATTACTTTCTCAATAATAAGATAGGCTTGAAACCTTGAATGAGAGTCTGATACATATCCATGGCCGTCACATCATAAACACCTTTTAAAGCATTATTCCCATGTTTTAGCAAAGATCCAATTATCCCAATAATGTAGCATGAAAACATCGATTTCATTGATTTGCTTTCTGACTGAAGGTTGCAGGGGTTACTTTATGTAGGAGCACTTTGAGTTTCACCTGCAAATTGGTTGGTTGTGTAGGATAGTCTGTAGGATATGGTATAATATTCTTAGCAAAAATTGACTGGGCAATGAATAAGAGTTGGTAGAAGGCTTTGTTGAACTTCATAGAAGTGGTGATGATTTCTGTAGGCCATGCCTTTCAGACAGCCATATGCAACCTACTTTTTGTTCATCTTAGTATGAAGGATTTGTTGAATCTAGGATAACTTGCAACTTCTGTTAATTTCCCCTTCGAGATGACCATCTGTTGTCTCCTCATTTGGATGATTGGTGTTCTCCATGTTAGAACTGTCTAACACAGAGACTCCTCATATGGTTTGGTAACTTAAAGTCTGCAACTGCAAGTGGCAGTCTACTCCTTGATGTTCTGCAGACTCCTCAAAGTCTTGATGTAGTACCGCCCCCTCAAATTCTGGAGTTGTGACTGAACATCATATAGAAAAAGAGATGGGAAACTATAGTTATTTCTGAGGCTGTATATTGAAAGGGAACTGTTTTTGTTTCAAGATAAAATATTTTCAAGATAAAATATTGGGATTCCCTGACGAGTTTAGTGATTGTAAGATTGTTGGTAAACTTCCTTCTTTTTCCTCAGAAAGGAAAAGTTCTGAGCAATCCATAATTGTACTTTGCTTCTTTTTTTTTTTCCTAACCGTTAATGTTCTCTACATGATATGATTGATTAGTACAATTTGGTTGGTTCTCTTCATCACATCATAGAATTTGAACATTATGATAGACATAGTTTGGCCAATTCCTCGTCTCATTACATAATTGAATTTTGAACACTTTTATAGTTATAATTTGTTCATTTTGATAGGCAGCATTCATGAAAACAAATTGGGTAAGAGTTCGATTATGAATTCTACCTATCATATTTACTTTCCTCATGCTTTCCCCCTCTGTTTCTTCATTTCAGCCAAGAAAAGCAGAAGAGAAGAAGCTGTAACCTTATCTCATTCAACCCCGCATTGCTCAGGAGGATCATTTTGACAGCTTGGATCTCAGTCAAAAACGGTCGGTTATGTTGAGGGAATCCATCAGAACTAATATGGTGATTTGCTGTCGTATGAATTAGCTGCAGTTAGGTTCCATGTCTTTGAAGCATTAAGTTTTAACTGTGTCTTCTGCATGGTATGATTGCTGTTTGTTTTGAAACAAATCATCCTATCCTTGAATGATTATGTAACAAGTTGTGTCATTTTCATGGAATGTTGTCATTTGGGCCGTAATAAATGACGGTGAATATTATTCATCTTTGTTCCAAAAATGAGATGTTGTGATGTCTTAGGAGTCATGATTCTATCATATGTTGCATTCTCATTGAAGGGGGTGGTAAATAAAGAAACAATGACACATAATTTCTTTAGTTTCATTTAATGAGATTGTGCCATATGACTGATGACAAACTCCTACCATTATTTAAAAAAAAAAAAAAAAGCATGGCTAAGTTTATATATTTGTTCTTGTACTTCTACATTTTTTTTTTAGTAGTTATTTGAATTTTTTGTTATTTTAATTACACATATGTATTTATATTTTTGAGTCAATTTAATCCTTAATTATTTTTGTGCAGTAACTTAAATTTTTTTATTATTTTGATTATATTTATGTATTTATATTTTTAAGTTAATATAATTATTGTATTTTGATGCATAAAAAAGTAGTTAAATTGTCTTATTTTATTTTATATTTTTTTTATGCATAAAGTAGCAGAGTTAAATTAATTCAAAAATATATATAAAATAAGAATAAAATAAGATAATAATTGAAATTTAGATATAAAATAAGAATAATGAAATAAAATAATAATAATAATTACTATCATAAATAGAGAAAGTAAAATATTAACATTATATTAACAGAAAAATATGTAGATAATTTAAATAGTTGGCATCAATTTATTTCAAATTCTTCAAATCATTATAAAATAAAATTGAAATCGTGATAAAAAAAAAATGACACAAAAACTCATACATCGATTAACCGTTCATATTTTTACTTTCAATTCTAACAATTTATCAACTGACATTAAATTTTATAATATTATTATTTTGTATGAATTTTTTATTATAAAATGTAACTTTTAAAAATGAATCGACTTGCAAATATGTCACCAAATTTAATTCGATAACAATTTTTATCTGCACTGACAATATTCAATAAATTCAATCCATTTAAATGGGCAATGACCAATTTCCTCTTTTTAACAAGTACCCAAAATCAAATTTTATTATTATTATTTTTTAGTATGAATTTAAATTGTTGGCATGATTTTTAAAAATCAATTGACATTATTAATGTCATGTCATCAAATGTGATGACAACATTTATCTACCTCGATAATATTTAATAAATTATCTCTCATAGATCAGTTTCTTTTTAGCAAATACTCAACCTCAATTTTTGCCACTTTGCTCTTTATATGAATTTGTATTCTCGATATGACTTGTAAAAATTAATTAACATCTTAAATGCTATACTACCAAACTAATTTGAAGACAATTTTTACCGACCTCAACAAAATCTAACAAATTCAATCTATTTAGAAAGTAACATTAATTTTTTTTTTTAACAAATACTAAGCATCTATTTAGTGAGCCACAAATATGTTATGAGAAATGTCTTTTTTTGGTTTTAATTGTTGAGCTCATGGTGTTTTGTACTTTAACTTGGTTTTCTTTGTGAGGCCAAAGATATACCCTAGCTTTTGCTATAATGCCCTTGTAATCCCTTATGTTAGTAGTTTTATTCTTGTGTTGCATTGTTGCTCGGGACACCCCATAACATAACTAATATATCTTTTTTTTTTTCTATTCAATAAAAATATTATTTATAGAAAAGAAATAAATTTTACAATATTATTCTTTTATATGAATTTAAAATGTCAACCAAGAGCAGAGCTAGGTGTACCCCCACTAGGTCGAATCTAAAAAAATAATAATAATTTTATATTATTTTTAATCGAAACACAACTCCCAAAATTAATACAAAATTATTCTATTAAAGCTTAAGTTAAATAGCTTAAGTTGAAAGAATATTTTCTATAATAAATGTTGTAAAGAATCAATTACATAATAAGATTGAAGACCAATGAATGAATGACAATTTAATTATGTATGTTGAAAAATATGTATTTAATAAAATTAATAATAAAATTATTACATAATATGAAAAGTCATAAAAAAATAATTATAAAAAAATTATATTTTAATATTATCATTATTATCTTATTTTTAAAATTACATTTATTGTATTTAAATTTACCTCCGCCCTGACCGTAACTTAAGTTAATTAGCATTATAAAGGCCATGTCACAGAACCTATGATATCTAATAAAGGGCATGGATCAATTTTCTTTTAACAAGAACCCAATATCAAATTTTGCTACATATTTCTTATGTACCAATTTGTTACGAAATAATGTAACTTTCAGAAGCAAATTGACATGTATATTATCAAACATAATTCGATTATGATGGTGTTTGGACAAGAAAAGAATCTCCAATACAAAGAAATCAAAAGATGCCATTGCAGTGACTGCAAAGTTCAAGATAACAACAAATCAAATGAAATTCTATCAATTCATGCAGTCAAGGTCCAAGAAACCTGAACCATCAAGGTGAAATTCAAAGCAACCTGGAAATGCCTCTTAATGAACGTCCTCCCTGTGCACGAAGATCTATTTTCTTTTTCTTTAACAAAGAAGTTGCAAGAAAACAACCAACCTTACCCTTTCTACCAAGAATCGGATTATCATTAATAGATCTATCTAATAAAGGTAATTTCAAGATAGGCTCAAGGGAACTAGTAAGATGAGCATGCAACTACAATACATGGTGAGAGAAGACAGCACATTAGCAATTATTCGATATCTCAATTGGGGAATTATAACAATCACAAGGATTATTACACTAAAAAAAGTTTGACTATATGAATTCTAACTCTTCATCGCTTCTTCTATCTATCGCGGCATTCACCATATCATAATTCAAAACACTAATCGGAATATAAGCAATTCAGGATAAAGCATAGTTGAAGCCAGAAAGTAACAAATAAAGGTCTGATCCAGTAATTAGTGCACTTTCTCATGGCAGGGGCAAGACTCAAGAACCATGCCATGAAGTAAGAAAAATCTTGCATTCATTTGGCATCTTGATCAAGAAGTAAACAACCATCTGTAAATTTCCAAGAAGCAAAGATGCCATCTACCCTATTCTGCACAAACTCTAAGCAAATGTCTTGTCTATTTGTTACCAGTTTTCTTTTCACTTTATTTCTTCCCCGGAGAGTCTACAGCTTAATCTTCATCCAGAATTAACGCATGATACAGATATCTTTAGGTCCAATCTAAGATATCTTGAATCTAGTAAACTCGCCTTCCCCCCCCCCCTTCTTTTTAGCTCTTTGTTGGGAAAATAATCACTGACAAGCATAGAAAATTAACCTAATTATAAGAAATTAGCCCTAAACAAATCATTACTGAAACATAAATATACCATGAATTGGAAAATCAGGAGCTATATCAACTATAATCCAAGAACTGTTGGCAGATAACAAGGTTTTCGCTCATAATTCCAGTATAAGCATGATGATCAACAAAGGAAAAATTAATAAATTCAACTGATTCTTCTTTCTGCAAAAACCAAGCCAGAGGAGAAATATGCAAAAGGGGCCAGGCAGAAATTAGCAATTCCTCTTGAAAAAATATACAGAGTAATGCTAACAGCAGGACTATGCACCTGTAATCTCCCTGTCCAACTTCATTCTCTTTGTACTTTGCACCTCTGGAACGCTACCAGCCCGCTGCTGAGATGATGTATCATGCTGATAAGAACAGTTGGCTCCATGCCGGCAACCCCTTGAACTGTTAAAGTAGATACATGGCTTCATTATCTTGGGTTTAAATTCCCTTGGTTTAGGGTTATTAACTGATTCTTGGTGGGCTACTAATTGATGGCTGTGACGGTTATCAAACTGAAGAAGGTTCTCTTGTCTCTCAGCCCCATGTTGCTGAATAAGGCTCTTATAATAGTTAATGTCCTTAGCAATAGGAGCTCCTACTGGAGAGGCAACTGGAAGTACATCCAGTGGAGGAGGCCGAGCATTGGGAATAGGCCCTGCTCTATTTGGTGGGCCATAGAAGGGTCCAGTTGGAGGAACTGACAACGATGGTGCACCAGCTTCTGCCCGAGTAATCTGAACAGAAGGTGGTTCGGGAAATATTATCCCTGGTGGCCTTGGCATGGGTGTGATCTGTGGGTTAGTGGCTGCTCTGTGGTCTGCAACTAATTTTTCAATCAATTTTGGGTCACTAAGAATTTTAACGAGCAAGTCTGGGTCAATCAAGTTTCCTTGATCATTGCTAGACACTACTGCAGACAAGGCAGCATATGCAGCTGCAGCCACATCTGGTTCAAGCCCGGGGAATATTCCAGCAGCCGTATTTCCACTGGTAATCAGGTTTGGAGAAGCGGTGGTACTGAACTGTGATGCAGGAGGCATTCCAGGAGGAAACAGCAGGACCTGCGAGCTCATGGCACTGGCATTTTGAGCCATGGGATCTACTGCTGCATCTGCTGCTGCATCTTCGTCTTCAATGGGCGTGATGGGGATCAACGTAGTGTTCAGATCATTGTGAGGAGGATCTCCAGTGTCCATTGAGACAGAGGGGCTGCATCAAGCAAGTCAAGGAAGATGTCTGTTTCAAGGAAGAGAATTATTTTAAAAGAGAAAGTTTTCGCAGGAAAGGAATCGCACTTTGGAGGAATCGCAGATGGGCGAGGATAAACTGCCTCAAGCATTCTCATCTCCCGCTGGTTCTGTACATCCACTTCTTTGCTTTCTTCACCAGCAACAACTTGCCATGAGGTATCCAAAACAAACTGTGACAATCAGGGGAAAGCAAGTGGGTAGAGTAAGACTACACTCAGATTTTATAATAGATAAATTAGATATCATGCGGAACTCTTCCCTATAATCTGCTGCGTTTATATGCAGTGTACTTTCTTCAAACACAACTATATCTTATATTAGCATTAAAAAAGAATGCTACTATTGTTCTCATCTCATCTTCAAAACAAACCATGAAAATGAGTGCAAAGCAAGATTGTCTTTAAAGAGTATTTTCCAGTTTCTATCATGCATATTGATGCCAAATCTCTTTCTTGTGGTCTCACTGCATCAGATATTCAATGTAGTATTTCCCATATTTTAGGTTGGAATACAAGGTATATGGTCACAGGCACTTAATGGCCACAGCCTAAAGGTGGTCACTAAATTTGTTGGTGTTTGATGGATTACATGAAAATCAAACCTAACCTGTGGAAGAATTTATGTGGAGTGGCCTTAGAATTAAACCCTTGTTCTCAATGCTTGGTACCAGCCTTTTACAGCTACGCCAACAAATGGCTGAAATAACTTACCAGTGTGAAAACACTTACAGACCAAATTTCTGTTTCACACTCAGAGAGCTAATTTACGTTTAAAATAAACTTTGAGAACTTTTTCTCTGTCCTGTTGCTTACTGTCAACTGATCTCCTTTTGCACAAGGAACGTGGCATCCCAAGTATTCTTTGAGAGGCAAATTTTCCACTGGGCCAAAAACTTAAAATTTCTTCGAGAACATGCCTCCTGGTTTTACAACCATCCTAGAGTACATGTTTGTTTCTCTCTCCTTCCCTCCTTGCTAACACTGTTTCTAGACAAAGTTGGCACAGCTACTTAATTGAACTACAGCATCTGTTCCATTATATCACTAGCCTAAATAGATGTGCTAAAATTTGGAAAACTAGTCTCGTTTCTTTCTGGATGCAAGTAAAAGATTGCCACGGAATTTTCCGTAACTCTAGAACCAGAAAGAATGCAACTTTTAACAGATACGATAAGAGTTTCTTCTTCTTCCAATTATTATTTAAACATCCTTCGGGTCCAATCCTGGATTATTATTCTATTTACAATTTCCAAGACACGTTATTATATTTTAACAACCATCATACATGATAAAATTACTCTTGGTGTTCCCACTCTTTCCGCATAAGGTATTAGATAAAAATCCTCTAATTGTATTGATAAATACGACCATCTCTCCCATTTCACAAAGATTCAACCAACATGACTGAACTCTTATGTTTTGTGAATAATTCTGTATTTAACTATGAACATATTGCAATGTAAGAAAACACACAGACTGAAGCCCTCAACAGAAAAGGGCAACTTACTCTTGCAGGGCATCTCCATTTAACAAGAGGGATTTGGGACAACTTATTCTTCAACAGGTTGGCGGAATGAGCAGCTTCGAAGCCAGGTGGCAAATTATCATCAGCAGCCAGTCCTGATGATGATGGCATCCATGAAGCCTTTGCTTGAAGGTGATCCTGAGCTCCAAACCCAACTTGAGAAGGGGATTCATCAGAGAGAAACAGCCTCACCTATGTAAGAGAAATCAATTAATCTAACAAAATCCAAAAGCACTAATGTAAGCATGAAAGTTCTAAAGTGGACCTTAGATAAAGTTAAAAAGCCTCCCCAGGGCAACCAGGCAGTTAGAGTTTGGTTAGATGAAACTAGTTTCCTTCTTTTTCTAACTTTAACGAGCCGATTTGTAAAAGCAAATAGAAAACAAATGCTAAATTTTTAAAGGGTAAATTGCAATAACCACCCGAGGTTTGCTTTAATTGCAGAGACTACTTCTCATGTTCTAAAAATGGCAGTGAACTCCCCTGCTGTTAAAGATAAGATAGAATGATCAAAATACCTCTATCTTCTTTCTCCTCACTCCTCTCTTTCTCTCTCATCTCTCCCGGATTTAATCAAAATAAAATAAAAAACAAGAGGGAAAAACTGATGGTGGGCAGCAGTGGTGTCTGGTCGCCTCCCATCCAGCTACCTGGGCTCTAGAGAGCAAGACATGGATTTTTGATTGCGAGAAGGAGGGTGGCGCGCAATCAAGCTGAAGAGAGTGCAATACCATCGCAATGGGGAAACAACACCATCACAATGGGGTTTCCCATTGCTGATGGTTAAACTCCATGGTGGCATCAAAACCCCACTGCTGCAACACATCGCAATGGGGAAATGTGTTGTAGCAATGGGGTTTCCCCATTGGCACAATGCCATCACAATGGGGAAAGAGTATCGTCGTGATAGGGTTTCTCATCTCCAACAAGACCACCCTTTGTCCTTGCATTTGTCACGACCCTAGGATTTGCCCAGGGTTTGAATAAGAATTTGGAAGAAATTGAGGGGGAATTACAAAAAGAATTAGGGAAGACTTTCAGACAAAACAAAGAGAGAGAGAGATCAGAGAAGTTGAGTGAGGAAGAGCACTAAGATCCGAGAGAGAAAGAGGGTAGAGAGAGAATCAGAAGTGTCAATTTGATATATTTCACAATCCTCCTTTATTTATAGCTCCAGTAGCTTTATATAGCTACTTCTCCTAGATAAGTATTTATGTTACAAAGTAAAAGAAGATATAACAACTAAAATAACAAAATAACTACTGCTAAAGTACTATTATATCTTTAGGGTCATAACAATTTCCCCCTCCTAAAGAGAGTTCTTGTCCCCAAAAACTTACAATGACTAGCCATTATTCTTCATCCATTCCCTGCCTTCTGTGTCGGATTTCCTCTTCTTCATTTCTTCATTTCTTTCCTTCTCCTCCTAAGCCTTTTCCTCTCTTCTCTTATGTTCTGTTGCTGTTGCCTTTCTAACAAAAATAAAATGTAGACTTCATGGATCATCATGTCAAGGCTCCCTTCCACAATGTCAAAACTCCCAAACCCAATGGCAACAACCTTCTCTTCCTTCATCTTCCAAATCTAGTCTACACTAGGTGATATGACAACAATACTATCATATTGCCCAAGATAAAAAATGCTCAAAACCACAGTGAGATTTTCTTCGGCTGAATTATTTTAACCTATGACGACTCAGCTTTTTCAAAAACCAAAGGCAAAGAAGCAGTACTCTTCGAATCTTCTTTCTCAGAACCATTCTCACCCTCAACCTCCAGCTTTTTTCTTTGGTCTGAGTCCTTGTCAACTGCCTGTCCACGCTCATCAGCTTCAATATCAACTTCCTTAGAGCCATTGTAAGATTGTTACGGTTTGGATTGTTCCATCACAACTCCTTTAGCTACATAGGGATCGTCACAAACTTGCTAGCTGCTCTTAAGATAACTTTTAGGTGGCAAACCATGCTTTTTGTACATAGCTTCCAATGCTAACTCTTACAGCCTAGCCTTTTCAATTGCTTGTGGTACCATGGCAGGACACATCATTTTCACCATAAGCCTCAACGTATCTTTAAGACCATTAATAAATCTCGATACAAAATAAGACTCAATCAAAGTTGGATGGGAATTGAGCACAAGTGCTTTCAATTTCTCAAACCTAACCAGGTACTCCATAACCAAGCCCTCTTGTTTCAGCTTGTTGAGCTCCTCTTTGTAACTCTCATCTCCGATCTAATTTAGGGAAGCAAAATATTCCTTAGAAAAACATTTAGCCAAAATACTAACCTGAAATTTATGTGAAAATAGAATCAAAAATTCGTCCAACTTTCTACAGACATCCTTGATTACTTTCCTCGTTCCATCACATTCTTCCTTGAATGTTTTCCCAAATGGCTGTGCACTTTCAAAAAGTCCTTCGGCCATCTCCATAGGTTCAATCTTTGAAAATTCACCACTGTAACAGCCTCTTGATCAGCTTCTAAGGACCTCTTCGAAAACTTATTCATGTACTAGAATTCAGCAAACCTAAATTCACTGAAACCTAATTTAGCAAACCCAAGCCACGACCAATTGAAATCGTTGGAACTCTTGGATTCGCCGGAATAACCTGAAATCACTGCTCGACTGATTCCAAATTGCTGTTAAATGTTCGAAAATCACTGATATATAACGTTTCGATTAACTTCCAAGAAATGGGAGGCTTCTGATTTGCAATTGATTATCGCCTAACTGCTTTTCCTTTCAATGTCGAACAAAATTTACCGAAATTCACAGTCGGAATCAACCCCTTGCTTCGCCTTCAAATCTAAGCTAAGAATTGACTGAAAATTGCTTGGCTCAACTTTGTTGGATCTGCTACTTAGTTACGATCTATCTTTGACGAAGTCGGATCAGAATTACTGCAGGGGACTGCTGGAAATCACAGCCAAGAATTGTTGGACTCACTGCCACTCAAGACTGAAAACGAATGTGACCCACACCCCAATCCAAATTGATCGTCAGGACCCCTGCAACTGATCACTATCCACTCGCGATCACTGTCAATTCAAGATCGCCCATATTATGTTTCCACTTTGCAACTTCTTTTTTTGTCGTAATCGATGCCTTTGTCTCACCAAATCATCGTCCAATAGCCGGGATCAGCTATTGAAATTCCTAACTCATAGCCGAGAATCATCAAAAAGTAACAGCCTATGAATGATTGGAAATTAACCTTCAAGGAGCGTCGAAAAACACAACCAAGAATCACCTCCTGTTTCGCATGCAAAATTTCATCCGAGAGTCGCTTACTCATTCTGGATATGCTATTGGAGGTTGCAGTCGAAAATCTATGGAATATAACCTGGAATAGTCAGAAATTAGTTGCATTGAATTCGTTTGATTCTCAATGCCTGGGTAATAATCAGAAGTCAGATTGGAATCTACGTCGTCTTCAATGTCTCATGTCGGATTGGATTACAGAATTTGCTTCGCCTATAATTCACCAAGAATCGTTGGCATCGTTCCGCTTCAAAGTCGAACCTAATTCAGGAGTAGAAGTCGCACAATTATAGCGACTTTGAATGGCCTTCAAGAGTCACCTAGATCTCCTGACTCTCAGCCGAGAATTAACCTGCATGTGTCAGAATCAAGTTTTGAGAATCAACCGCGTCCAGAGGCAGCTGTCCACATCCGTCAAAATTACTTAACAGAGAAAATGACTGAGGAACGATGGCTCTGATACCATTTTTCACAGTGTTCTAAAAATCGGTCTAGGCGGCCGCCCGAATATGGCCTAGTCGGCCCCTCTAGGCGCCGGCCCGATTAGTCGGGCGGCGGCAGCGCATAGGCGGCCTAGGCGGCGCCTAGCCGCCTGGGCACGCCGCCTGAGACACCTAATTTTTGGGTTTAAATCTTACCCGTTGTCGATTCCGAAGCCTCTCTTACTCCTCTCAGCCGTCTCGCCCTCTCAGCCCAAGGCCGTCGCTGCCTCAACGCCGTCGGTACCTCCTCGCTGCCTCCAGCTCCATCGCGACCTCCTCACAGCCTCTACACGTTCAAGCGTCGTCCTCGCTATTGCTTCCTCGCTGCGTCAACGCCGCCGCCGCCGCCGCTGTCAAGCTGCTCCACCTCCGCTTCCGCTTCGGCTTCTGACCCTCCCCCCTCTCTGTCTCTGTCTCTCTCTCTCTCTCTCTCGCGCACGCGCGCGCGCGCACGGTTTGCTGGTGTTAGGGTTTTTATGTTAGATATATATATATTTTTTCTTTCTATTTATATGTTAAATATATTAGATATATATATTTTTCTATTCCTATTTATATATTAGATTAGATATATATATTTTTTCTATTTATATGTTAAATACATATCTAATATATAAATGTTAGATATATATATATATATATTTTCATGCCACTTTTAATTTTGATTTAATTGAAAATAACATCAAGTTACATCATAAAGTTAAAAAAAATAAAAAAATCAACAATTTTTCTAATCCCGCCTAGGCCCCGCCTAGGCGCCCTAGGCGCTAGGCCCCAGCCTGGCGCCCGACTAGCGCCTAGCGCGTTTTAGAACACTGATTTTTCATGACCCTAGGGTTTAAATAGGAATTTGGAAGAAATTGAGGGGGGATTATAGAAAGAATTGGGGAAGAATTTTAGACAGAACAGACAAAGAGAGAAAGAGAGAGCCAAAAGAGAGAGAATGTAGAGAGAGAATCAAAAGTGTCAATTTGATATATTTCACAATCCTCCTTTCTTTACAGCTCTAGTAGCTTTATATAACTACTTCTCCTGGATAAGTATTTCTATTACAAAGTAAAGAGAAGATATAACAACTAAAATAACAAAATAACTACTACTAAAGTACTATTATATCTTTGGGGTCATGACAACATGGTCCCAATCATCGTCATCTTCAACCTCAATCCCTAAGATTTCTCTATTCAGTGGCCTCACATCACCTATTCTCCCTGCATTTTCTTCAACATTGGTCACCAATGACAATAGTGGTCAGCAATGAACTGAGTTTCATGAGAGAGAGAGAAAGAGAGTTTGGAGGTTTGGCTGGCATAGGTGAGTGAGAGATGAGAGAACTGAAACAGAGACATTGGAGGGAGAAAGATGGGTAGTTTTGGCATTTAGGAAAATATAGCAGTGTTAAGTTAACAGCAGGGCGGAAATTGCAATGTAGTATTATAAGTCAACGTAGTCTTTATATTTTCTCAAACTTCAGTGGTACTTTCAGCAATTACTCTAAACCTGAAGGATACCGTGTGTATGTTTCCCCTTTTTGATTAGTTGACATGCAGATTAATCTTCTAAGCAGGTCTGGATGAACAAAAGCAAAGGAAAGAAAGCACAAGAAAGACCTCATAGCAACTACCAGAAAAAGGATACAATCTCTTCTAAAGCTCACATAGAAAGCTACGAATTTATACCATTGATCATCCCATGAGGAGAGACTGCTATTCTAATGCAGCAAGACAAATAGAACTTGCTGAAACTGCAGTTTGTAAATATTACATGAGACCAAGTGGAAATAATTTCAGTGCAGTGCAAAACTAAACACTGTAGCCCACAATCTCATAGCATGTGCACCCATCTAAAAAACAACTCTCAGGCATGAACTCAATGGATTTGCTATCAATAAATTCACTTAAACTTCACCAAACATGTGATTTACAGAGCCAAGTCCAGTATTTAACAGGGAGCAGCGCCACCCCCCCCCCCCAATGCTCGCTCTCCTTTCTTAAAAATGAAGTAATAAATTTGATGATGCATCCCCAGTGGCCATAGGAAAACTAGAACAACCTCTTAACATTAATCGTCAATTTACTCCAGGACACATGGAAATGAGAAATTCATTATAGCACCAGAATCCCTTGAAATGCCTCATCAACTGGAGACTCGCCTTGGCTAAGAGAATGGGTACTATAATTTCACCCAATGAACTGTAGTCAAATAGTGGCCAATCTGTTGGGTGAGACTAAGTATGGACTTACAATCAAAGAAGAAAGTATTGCCACTTCCTACATGGTTTGGCTACCACTTCATATTTGATAATGTTGTGTTCAATGACATTGGAAGGCATTTCCTATTGAGGTTGAAAGTTACCTGTTAACACGTCAGCCAAATTCATGCATGGCAAATATCATGTAACACTAAACATCAGGGATAAAATCCCGACAAAAGTTAAATATCTCTGCTTCTTGTTTGAGATACTTGAAACTTATCCTACAGATTAAATATTACACAGCCCCTTGTGTCCAAGATGTCAATGTCAAGCTAATAAATGCCTGAGACCTTCTGTACCACCAAAAGGTTGAGACCACCTCTATATAAAACCAACTGCTTCTTAATTGCAGGCCACCTATAACATCAAAACCGAAGGGCTAGTTAAGGCAGCCTTCAACTCCCATAGCCTTTCGACTCTACAACTGCAGACAGATACCAAGAAAAAACAAAAAATTTGCCGCCTCAACAACAATAAGACACACGGAGATGAGATTTCATGCATTTGTTACCACATTTAATCAGAGCATCTCAACAAGCTAGCTAAGGCAGCCTTCAACTCCCATAGCCTTTCTGAGAAAAAACACAAAAATTTGCCACCTCAACTACAATAAGACACACACAGATGAGATTTCATGCATTTGTTACCACATTTAATCAGCATCTCAACACTTAATCTTCACACAGACTAGGCCAAAAATCTCACGGAGCTAACTGAAACATTGCTCATCAGAGTTTAAGAAATAACAGCAATAGTCACATACTAGGAAAATATTGAGGTCTTACATGGAAGAGAGTGTGCAAAGGAAGTAATGGCAAATCCAGCCTTACTGCTGAACTATGGGAAACCAAACGGGTTTGCAGTTGGTATAAGGCCACAAAAGAATAGCAACATGAGACTATTATCAAATTCCTGGATGGCTAATATATGATCTACACAATAGCAAGGCAAATAGCAAAGATAAAGCTCTCACTAATGATTGCAAGTGCTCAATGGATTGGAAAAGGTAAAAGTTCGTTTAGTCTTCTTGGAAAAACTATACTGGAAATAACAGAATTTTTGCTTGCAAATATGACTGCTAGTTCATGGACAGGACTTTGGCGAGTTGTTTCCTTAGGCACACAGAAATAAATAAAATAACAAATGCACCAGTCAAGGAAAACTTCCTCCTGTAGAGTGTAAATAAAAAGTGTCGTCTATATATTCATTAGATACATTTTAACATCACTAAAACAACATATCAACCTTCATCACGCTATGTGAAGTCAACTACATGAATTTTAGCTCATCAATTATTTCTATCTATGGCCTTATCTTTTGTAAGGACCTCATAACTCACATCCATCACATTCATATTTTGCAAAATGTTGCTTTATTGCCCAACATTCTGTGCCACACAATATATTAGTATTATAGCCATCTTGCAAAATTTTCCTTTTAACTTTTAACAAAATTTTATTAGCACATAGAATGTTATGCACTTTTCCATTTTAATCATCCTGCCTTAATATATAAACAACATTCTCATTGATCTCCCTATCTTTTTGGATGATTGATCCATAATATCTAAATTAATCATTTCTTGGGATGAAGTTATCCTCAAGTTTTACCATAACATCACCTGCCCTTCGTATTTTACTAAATATACATTCCATATTTTCGTTTTCAATCTGTCTTTAGATTCTAAAATGTTCCTCCATATCTCAAATTTAGTAAATTCTGCTTAAAAAATATCTAAACCATTGCCAAGAAAATTAAGATAACTGTGAAGGAGAGATATTGTCAAAGCATACTGCACTTTAATGGAAAGGGTGTACATATACCAAACTCCATCTCAGGTTCTCAATTGGCCTATGATTATTATAGAACAAATGACTTCTTATTTAACAAATACTAAAATCATCTTTCTTTTAAGAGGTCTAGAGGTTCTGAACCATTCACTTATGTGTATGCATCCCATATATTATATAACACAAAGAAAGGTTTAAAAATAAAAGAGCATCATTTTGGCCAACAAGGTACAGTTAAAAGAGAAGAGAAAAAAAAAATGCTTCCAAAGAAAATCCAGAAACATTCTGGTCCATAAATTATCAGCCAACAACATATACTTGAGCATATGAGCAAGCATATTTACATATACAATATATGCAACATAATATATGTACAAAATTCATGAACTTCTTTATACATAATACCAAGAAGTTGTAACTATCAATGTTCAAAAATTAACGAAAAATAAGTAGCTATAATCATTGGTGACACCTGTACAAGTATACATGTGTATATGGACTCAATTATATGAGCTTGCATATGCAACATAACAAAGGCATAAATAAATATTCATGAACTTCTACACAGATCGTCCTACAGAGTTGTAATTATCAAATATTTAAAATACAAAAAAGCACCTACATATGTAAACATACTCATAATATGCTTTACACATGCACATGCCAACCTACATATGTGCTCATAAATGAAATTATACCTACTTTTACACTTCTATGCAATAATAAAAGCATTTTCCACCTATATAATCTTATAGATGCCCTTGCATGCCTATACATACTTATACCTGCCTAAGTGTTAGATACAAGTGTTTTACATTAAATATAGACCTCGGTATGCACTTATGCCTGCTTATTATACAGCATTATATACAAGTTCCACATACACAGGTGTAATTACACACGCATGTACATACATGCAAAAACATCTGGATTTTTAATATCTATTTTATATTGTGCATTCAAGCCGATTTTGGAAGATAGTTATCAAATATGATTTACTTTTTACAATGTTGGTTAAGAAAAATAATAAGAAATTTTCCCCTTTCAAAAGAACTTTAAAAAGTGTTACAAAACAATAAAGTGTTTTCCCCTTTGAGCAGGGGCCATTGACTCAAGTCTGCCTTAGTATCAACCATTATGAATGCACTTGCATTTTTGCCAATTCCAAATTCTCTTGTAATTATTTATTTGTTTGTCTAAAGTTTTTATTTCATTTAGCCCTCCATCAAAAGCATCCAATAAATGAGAGTGATCTGTACTTGGTATCTGAGGATTCCCTAATTTATTGCCATAAACCTCAAATTTTAGGTCCTCTTGAAGAACTTTAGTTTTCATTTTTTTCCTCCGTTGATAAGTTCCTCCCAATGTAAGGTATTCTTTTACAATTTCTGATGATTACTCTCTCTCATCATTTTCTTCTGTTAACTTGCACTATCTAGAAGACAATTTCCAAGTACATATCTTGGTAAATTGTTACTTTAAAGTTTATGAATTTCAAAGCAACTTTATGCATCATCTTAATTGTAGTAATCTTTTTGAAAATACATTCAGTCATTTGAAGAAACACAACAGTGAAATGATCTGGAAATCAGCTTCTTTCCTTGACTTACAGACCAATTACTTAATATATACACACACCCATTTTTGCGCATTCCACTTATACGGCTTTCTTTTTTCTTTTCTTTTCTTACTTGTTGGATGATGAGGAAATTGAACCTGGTTCAAACAATTTCTTGTTAATGTCAAATATCAAGCAACTGGAGTGGCCCAAACTAGTATTCATTAAAATGACCATCCTGCTTCAAAGTGTTGCAAGCAAGTACTGGTATTACATAATTATTTTTGCTTGATAGTTTCTGGTTAGAGTGATAACAAAGTAACACAAGTTAACCCACCAATCCTCTTATTCTTTTTGTTCTTAGGAGTATGAAACTAACAATTTGTTAACCCAGACATTGTAAACAATAATATTTACTTACATTAACACTTTCTGGCACCCAATTGCTTCAGGTTTTCAACAAATAACTCCACCCCTTTTCTCTCAGTGTGCAAATTTATGAAAACATTTGCATTATATAAACTTAATCATTGCAATGCGATGCAGAAAATGATAACATCATGTCAATCCCAGACCTAGCCGGCAATAATCTGTAAAATTTGGTAAATTAACAGTTGGAACCTCAAAAGCAAAAACTGCTACAACCTATCAAGAAGAGGAAACCGGAACCAAATTGCACCAAAACTGTTTCCCGCGACGTTCCGTCCGATCCAACAAGTTGAATTAGAAAAAGAAAAAAAAAAAAAAAAAACAGTGTGAGCTAGAGATTTTCAAACATTTACCTGACAAAGATTTACATCTGACGCCCAAGAAACCCGTTTTGATTTCTGCAACCCTCGCATATTTACAAATACAGATTTGATTGTGAATCAATGTGTTGTCTTTATGTCTTACACCTAACCGACGAAGCAACCGGCAACTTTCAAATTCGAAACCACTATATTACGGCGCAACTCGCTAGAACCCTAATTTAGTCCCAAATCTAACGCGATCGGAGATTGTCGCGCTACAAAGACTGGTCGTCGATAACGCATAAATGGGAATATATTTACAAATACGGATCATATGCATCCAGAGAAGTACGGAAAGAGGGATCGAAGGACGCCCTGGATAGGAACCCTAGGATCCTCCTACTTCCTCTAGTCTCTGCTTCCGTCTTTTTTGATTTACAAATCTGCGTCTGCTTTTTCCCCTTTCCCTTTTACATGCATACATATATATATATATAGATATATATATATGGTCATTTCATAGCCGTCACCCAAATGCGTAATGGATTTTGTGGCTAACAAAAGGGTATTTTGGTTATTTTAAATTATTTATTGATATTTTTTTTGGGAAGTTCTATTTGCAACCATACTTTTACTCTCTGCAACCCACTTTCAATATTCCTAAAATACCCTGAAATGAAAATTCATATTTACTCTTCATTTAAACATTTGACGCTCAACCATCCATCATCATTCTTCAAGCGCGTACACTCACTTTCTCGATCACCATCGCCATAATTACTTTTTCACTTACAACTAAATATCGCGTAACCATTATTACACAGTATTTGACAAAAAAAAATGAGTATTCCTGTTTCGACGAGAAAAAACACAATTTATAACATCTACGACTAGTTTAATCACATAATATCACATAATTTACATATACATACACGACGGATAAATTAAAAAAATAAGATTAATTAAAAATTAAAAAATATACTATTTTGAGGGTTAAGAGATGCCCAGAACCTTGAGATTCTGGCAATTTAAGGTTCTTCGAACCTCAGGATTCGAGAAACTCCTAACCGGCCGAACCCCAGCATTCTGAGTGTTCGGGAAAGCCCGAATTCGAAAAAAATCATTTTTCCTGAATTGATTCTCCCGAATTCCAGTTTTTGGGAGAAACAATTCTCCTGAAATTCAATATAATATATTATATAATATTATACTATACTATTATATGTTTATTATATTATTATATATTATATTATATTATTATATATATTATAACTATATACATATATATAATAATTTTGTATATAAATTATTTCAAATATATATAAATTATTCTGAATTATTATGTTCCGAATCTTTGGATTAATGTTATACTTAATTTTTCTTAAATTAATGTTGGTTTAATCTTATTTTTTTAAAATTAATTTTAATTTTTGATACCAATAACTCAACTTAATCTGATTCAAATTAGGTAAGTTCGATTTTAATTTTATACATCATTCATGTTTTATATCATTGTTTTTATAGTTATATTCGGGGAACCCATACCCCCGAATCTCGTTGTTCGGGGGTTAGGGGTTCCCCGAACATTGCTGTTCGGGGAACCTAGCCCCACCTGAAAAGCGATGTTCGGGGAGAGGCTGGGTTCCCCGAACATCGCTGTTCGGGGAACCCAGCCCCCCCGAACATCGCTTTTCGGGGGGGCTGGGTTCCCCGAACAGCGATGTTCGGGGAACCCCGCCCCTCCCGAACATTGCTTTTCAAATATATATAAATTAATTTTGTATATAAATTATTAATTTTGTATATAAATTATTTCAAATATATATAAATTATTCTAAATTATTATGTTCCGAATCTTTGGATTAGTATTATATTTATTTTTTTTAAATTAATGTTGCTTTAATCTTAATTATTTTTGAGTTAATTTTAATTTTTGATACCAATAACTCAAAAATTAAAGCAATAATTTTTATTAATTTTAATTTTTGAGTTAATTTTAATTTTTGATACCAATAATTTTAACTAATTTTAAGATTAAAGTAACATTAATTTAAGAAAAAATAAATATAATATTAATCCAAAGATTCGTAACATAATAATTCAGAATAATTTATATATATATTTAAAATAATTAATATACAAAATTATTATATATATGTATATAGTTATAATATATATAATAATATAATAAATATATAGTAATATAGTATAATATATTATAATATATTATTTCGGGAGAATTGTTTCTCCCGAAATCCGGAATTCAGGAGAAACAATTTCTCTCGAATTCCGAAATTCGGGAGAAATTGTTTCTCCCGAATTCTGGATTTCTTGTTTCTCCCGAATTCTGAAATTCGGGAGAAATTGTTTCTCCCGAATTCCGGATTTCGGGAGAAACAATTCTCCCGAAATAATATATTATATATTATATTATTATATATATTATAACTATATACATATATATAATAATTTTATATATAAATTATTTGAAATATATATATAAATTATTCTGAATTATTATGTTACGAATCTTTGGATTAATATTATATTTATTTTTTTAAAATTAATGTTGCTTTAATCTTAATTTTTTTTGAGTTAATTTTAATTTTTGATACCAATAACTCAAAAATTAAAGCAATAATTTTAATTAATTTTAATTTTTGAGTTAATTTTAATTTTTGATACCAATAATTTTAATTAAAATTAAGATTAAAGTAACATTAATTTAAGAAAAATAAATATAATATTAATCCAAAGATTCGTAACATAATAATTCAGAATAATTTATATATATATATTTAAAATAATTTATATACAAAATTATTATATATATATGTATATAATTATAATATATATAATAATATAATATAATATATAATAATATAATAAACATGTAATAATATATTGTAATATATTAATAAAAATGCATCTATATAATTTATTTTTAAAAGTAACATAATTTATAACATTCATCACTAGTTAAATTGCATAATTTACATACATTACTAATGAATTAAATCACATAATTTACATACACGACAGATAAATTAAAAAAATAAGATTAATTAAAAAATAAAAAATAAAAAATATCCTTCAAAGGTGCCTTGAAGTCCCGAACCCTAAAATTCGGGGCCTGGGAGATGCCCCAAACTTTGAGATTCGGATAATTTAGAGTTCTTCAAATCCTGAAGTTCGGGACATCTCCCAACCTCCGAACCCTCAAATTCAAGAAATCCCCAAAACTCCGAATTTATAAATTCAGAGAACATGAAATCTCTCGAACATTGAAGTTCGGAATTCTCCCGAACACTGATGTTCGGGAGAATTGAATTCTCCTGAATATATATATTTTATATATAATAATTATATATATTATAATAATTATTATATAATATATAATTATTATATATATTATAAATATATCTCCCGAACTTCAGTGTTCGGGAGAATTGAATTCTCCCGAACTTCGGTGTTCGGGAGAATTCAATTCTCCTGAATATATATATTTTATATATTATAATATATATAATAGTTTATCTAATATAATTATATATAATTATAACTATGCATATTATACATATAATATGTATATATATAGTTATATTATGTATGTATATATAATAAAATTTTAGTTTTCATATAAAATATAATTATAATATTATAAATACTATGAGAATAATTTTATATTATATAATCATATATATATATATTAAATACATATATATATATATATGTTGCTGCTATTTTGCTTTAATCTTAATTTTTTTTGAGTTAATTTTAATTTTTTATACCAATAACCCAACTTAATCTGATCCAAATTAAGTAAGTTCGGTTTTAATTTTATACATCATTTACTTCTATATTTTATATCATTGCTTTAATTACTTTCATAGTTTTTGAGAAACTCAGTAATTACGAGATTTGGGAACCCATACCCCCGAATCTCGTTGTTCGGGGGGGGCTGGGTTCCCCGAACATCGCTGTTCGGGGAACTCCGCCCCCCCCGGAACATCGCTATTTGGGGGAAAACTTTTCGTCCGAACAGCGATGTTCGGGGGAAAATTTTTCGCCCGAATAACGATGTTCGGGGGGGCGAGGTTCCCCGAACATCGCTGTTCGGGGAAAATTTTTTCTCGGAATAGTGATGTTCGGGGAGGGAATCGGGAAATCGAGACTTCTCGAACTGGAAATTTTTCTGATTGCCTCTATAAGAAATAAATCAAATATGGCTTATCTGTGATTTTGATTTCAGGGACTCCAAGGAAAAGGAAGAGGTTGGACGACGCAAGCAAAGTGAGTCAGAGAGGTCGGCGGTGCTATCCTGAAGAAGAAGAAGAAGAAGACCAGGGTTTGAGCGCGTGGGTGTGTGTTTTGAGGGATGAGTGTGTGGAGGGTATATTTGGTATGTAAATGGTTGCAAAGAGTAAATTCAAGAGTTGCAAATAGTAAAATTTAAAATTTTTATTATAATGATTGCGATGAGTAAATTGGATGGTTGCAAATAGAATTTTCCATTTTTTTTATCAAATTTATATTTTTATGTTCTTTTTTGTTATTTAAATTTTTTATTATTTATATTGACTCGAAAATATATATTTAATTATATAATCAAAATAATAAAAAATTTAAATTATTATAAAAAAATATCAAAATATAATAATTAAATTGACTCCAAAATATAAATTTAATAATATAATCGAAATAACTAAAAAGTTAAGTGATCATATAAAAATATATTAACAAAAATATAAATTTGATTTATATATTTTCATACAATATCGTGCATGTTTATAATGTACAAATATTATTAGGAGTTAGAATTCCAATTATGACCTCCTAATTCTTACATATGCGATATTTTTATTCTCTTGATCTAAATGTCCTGCAGCATGATTTTTATTATACAATTTCATGTGATGTCACAGAGAATATAACCTTGCTTAGTGTCTAGCCCACACTCCTTGCCCGTGTTCTAAAACTCATGTCTTTTTTTTTTTTTTTTAATTACGCACTATCACTTGCGTTCTTGTTGTTCGGCTCCATAATTCCAGTAAGAGAAATAAATCAAGGAATCTAATAGACAGATCTCGACGCCTAACACAACCAAGTCCATGTCTCTCTTAGTCAAGAAAAATAATACAAGGACGCATGACAACTTAATAGAAAAAAAATGCTCGTACCACTCAAAAATTAGCTCACGTATTACCTTGGTTATGGGCAAAGATATCCATCATCTGTCGCTTATGTTGTTACAATATCAAATGCTAATCATATTTCAATTATGTATATAGATTG
The DNA here is from genome assembly GCA_036245055.1 of Diospyros kaki. Lineage (NCBI taxonomy): Eukaryota > Viridiplantae > Streptophyta > Magnoliopsida > Ericales > Ebenaceae > Diospyros > Diospyros kaki. The sequence goes on from BSEG01000005.1 coordinate 45,390,131, forward strand.
GGAAACATGATGACGGATTATTTTTAATAAATTAAAAATAAAAATAATTTTTTCATACAAGATATACATCAACATAACAAAATATGTTCCATTGACTTGTATATATTACAATTACATTTATTTTTAGCTAATAAGGTAATAATATTTTATACATTATCTTAATTAATCTTTTAGTGTGATGATACTTTGTATTAATATCTTATATATTTGTATTGATAAATATTAAATTTAAATACTTAAATAATTGAAATTTTTTTATTTGTCTAACGCGGACAAATTGAAAGGGTGAATGTGGGCCTCATGGGGGATGGTAGGACCCACACACCCGCCTTCCTACAAATCTGTTTTGGGCAACATAGTGTTGCCTAACGTGGGCAGCATAATAGCACCCATACGTATTTTAGACTTGTGTTATCCTTATCTATTTTCATAAATAGCCCAACAAAAATATAAATTAATGTTACAAATTTGGGATTAAAATATTCACTAACAATGCTCAACTTATTATCTTTTCAACACAATAATAAATTTATTTATTAGAGAATTCGCTTCTAAACTTCAAAAAATTTATAAAAAAATAAAAGATTAGAGAACACAAGACATTATCTAAACAAACATTCTAATGCCCGAGTTAAATTTTCTTATGAAATTATAGAGCTATTAAAAGAGTTGAAGTGTCTTATCGAAGATAATGGAATTTCCTCGGTTTATAGTTAAGCTAAGGAAAAAGTGATGACTATATGTGATATCTGGAATTCACATTGACCTAATTAATCATAATTTATTATATAGTTTTTGAAAAAGATCATACAGATATGTTTGCACAAATGCCATGCGAGAATGACTTCGAGAGACTCTTAAAACTCTCCCTCTAGTCCTCTATTGGGGAGGTATCTCAGCTCCCCATATTGGAGCCTCCAGAATGACCTCTTGGAAACTTTCTATGTGGAGGAGTCTATTGAAAACTTTTATGTGTATATTAAAACCTTTCCATATTTTACAACAAACTAAAAAAAAAAATCCAATACATAAAAGTTCAGATTTTGCAAAAATAGGAAGAAAATATATTTCGACATAATATTATTCCTATTTTATAAATAAACTATTTTATCACACAAAATTATAATTAAAGGGTCAAACATTCTATTGTTTAATCGTTTATAGAATTATTCGACAATCAGAATCTAATTAACCAAATTTACATATAGCAAAATTAGACTAAAAAATTAAAAATATCAATTTAATTGAATTGGCCGAGATTATTAAGACAACCAAAATAACTGAATTAATCAAAATAACCAAATTTTAAAATATTTGAATATTTTGAATAATGTGATTTGTTCAATTAAAATTCAAAATATTAAGTCCTGTTCATTTTTAGAAAACGGTTTTTAATTTTCAACTAAATATAACATTTTTTAAAAAGGCATAATATTCATTTTTTTAAAAAGTAAAAAATAAAAAATAAAAAAATTAATTTATGATATAAAATTGAAAATATAAAAATTGAGTTTTTTTATTATGTATATAATGAGAGAATAATTATTTAATAAAGATTAAAACTAAAAAACAAAAAATATTTTCCAGAACTCAATAACCCCTTGGCATTAAGATCAAACCAAAAATCGATATTTTTTTGCACCAAAACCAAATAGAGAAAAAACTTAACTACATTAACCAAAATTAATCGATTTCAACCCTAACATTCCTAAAAAGTGGGGTAGCATTATTATCTCATTATTGGCTCCCCCATCCAAAGAAAAGCCACATGGCATCAACATTGTTATGAAAATAACAAATCTATCAAGCAAATAAATGAAAAATAAGTGGGGAAAGAAAATGAAGATTTCAAGCCTTAAAGCCTTAAACCATCTTACAACAAACTCAAGATTATGTCAAACATGCTATGGTAGGTACTATTTCACAAACACACAACCAAACCTTTGAACTAGAGATCTCAACAGTAAAATAGAGAGAGAATATAATGTTATCAAGACACTGGTCATGAAAGAAATTTACACAAAACCTCCCCCGTTAAGTTTTCCATGGTAGCAAACCAAAGCACATGCCAGTGCCAACAATCAAATATGCTTTCTATGGGACAGATAGCCAGCCTCAATTAACTCAATCTTCCCTTTCAGGACCTTGGCTGCTCTGCTTCTTCTTATACCATGTATCTTCTTCACCTTTGCCACTTTCTCTCTGAAACAAGAAGGATCTGGGCAGTAAGTAAGAGTGATTTTTTTTTATACTGTCAGAAATAAGTGCGCGTATTGTGTCAAGATAAACACTTAAAAATGAACTTACAGAACGAAGACAAATGGCAAGATATTATTGCACGACAACAAATGGGCCATTAAGTTACTGTCTTGTGCATATTACAGTAGCATAAAATTTTGCAACCGAGTAAAACCCTTCAACAAGGTAAAATCCAAGTCATTTTCTGGATACAACATAGATCCTGATAATGTGCAACCACTAACATGAAACAAATAAAATGTTCACCCTTAGGGTATCAAACTGAAAAAGAGAGGTGGTGGCTTGATAATTTATTAAGTGTGTGTGTGAGAGAGAGAAAGAGAGACCTTCAGTTTCATGCTGTTGCAGAAGGCTCAATCACCTAAGCTCACTGTTACAGGTGAGAAAAGCCTAGTAATCTATATATAGTCATGTCGTTCCTAGCTGTAGGTGAGATTGTACAGCAAAAGAAGTTATATTTAGAGAATCAAGCAGTGAAAGAATTGTTCTCAGATCATCTAAGAGCGAAAAAAGAAAGAGGTAGTGTGGGGTGTTTTTGTGAAAGGGGTTTTTGATTTTGCAAAGGGACTTTCTGATTTCTGAAGGGGATTTTGATTTTTGAAAGGGTTTCTAATTTGGAGTGGTTAGGGTAACAGGGGAGAAGATGGTTGAAGTGGGCTGGCTTAGCCGATTCATGGTTCAACTGCCTGGGTCACTTATAAAACACACACACAGTTTTTAGGCTCGAACCATACTGGATCACCAGCTGGGTGCCATTTTTTCTTTTTCTTTTTTTGAGTCCCATGCATAATTCCTTGGTAACAACAAAAAGATGTCAAACACCAGTGCCTGCACTAAAAATTTCTACGGATTATTTGCCATTAAACTGCATTGGCTTCATTGTAAAAAGAAATAAAACTACCTACAGATAGCAAGAATAGCTTAATTTCTCTATCTTATAACATTTAAAGCCAACCAGCTGTTTCTGCCCTAGCAATTTTGCATAAACTTGTCAACACTATTAAACTGCCTTATAAAAACATAAATACTTGCAAATACCAAGACAGAGTTTCTCAAGTCACCCATCTAGAGAAAATGGTACCAGATAGATTAGATCCCAGACAGATTAAACTACATGGAAGAATTTTTTTCTTTTTCCCACAATGAAAATATATGCACAGTCAACGGACTTATGTAAATGCATCTGCAATGCCATAGACCATAATAGGAGCTGGTTAAAGAAATACCATGAATGTGACTATTTCCCTTAGCGTCTTGCTGTGCTCGAGACATAGCCTGCTGGATTCGAGGAGATCCCTGCTTTCCATTTGCACCAGGTAAGGAATGTCTCTTCTTGATGTAAACATCCTTGTCTTGCAGATCTGGACTTGATCTGGGAGAGCTATTTGCCAGAGCTTTAGCTCTTGCAGATTCTGTAGCTTGCATGTAATTTGGGAGTGAATTACTGCTATCACTATCTCTTGGCTCCTGATCACCATAATCAGGTCTCCCAGAGCCAAAAGAATTTCGTCTCTTGCCAGCTTTATGTTCTTTAGGCACTTGTTCCAAAGTACTACTTGCACCAGAATCATGGTTAAGTTTTGAAGGCGATTTTTTACCAGCTGACAAAGCCTTGCGTTTCTGTTTAGATGCACCTCTATCACTTCTATTCTTCTCAGTTTTCATGGATACCTGGCTAGAAGGTGTTCCTTGGGATTCAGGTACAGTAATGTGGCTTCTTGGAGAAACTACAGGTGATGACTTGTGCATTTGTTGACCCATCTCCATGTCCGGCTCTGTCTGCACCTTAGACACATCCCTCTCTGAAATCTGATGATCCAGCTCCATGTCCAGCTCTGTCTGCTGCACGTAAGATGCATTTGGCTCCAAGTTCTGCTTTTCCTCTAAGGTATCTACAGCTGAAACTGAAATAACAGGTTCGCCATTAGCACCACTGATATCATCAGGCTTACCCTTTATACCGTTAGTATTGTCAGGTTCCCCAATTCGACTGCTACTATTCTGGTCAAGTTTATCTGGCTGAACCAAGCTGGAATTGGATAAATCAGATTCTGCGAAATTAGTCTCACCATTTGCTTCAACATATAGGTTTTTAGTGCCTTTTGGGTTGCTCTTTCTATCAGAGAGTTCAGAAGCCTGCTCAACGTTCACTTCAGTCTCATACCTATCTGGGGAATCAAGAGTGGAAGAAATAGAAAGCTCCGTCCCACATTCAGAGCCAACTCTAACCCTTGAGGGATGCAATCCTGAGTTCTCTGCCAGGCCAATCTCTCTTGTCTTGATTGTGTTTTCTGTTGTGTCCAAGTTTGATCCAAACCCAACATCTTGATCATTGGTACTAGTTAATCTTGCTGAATTAGTTGTTGAACTCAGTCCTTCAAATTTTGAATGAACAGCGATAAATGAAGGGTTAACTGCCCTTCTTGCCCCAGAAACAAACTTCTTTCCCTCAGATTCCATTTGTTCAGGAGCAGATCTTTTCACAGAGCGCGTAGACTGCTCACCATCGGTGTCAGACTTACCAGTGATATGCTTAGGCTTGACCTGAGAAATAAAATCTGATTGTTTATCTAGATCAAAGTCAGTTGAGCTCTGTTTTAAATGTGATGTGCCTGAGTTCTCAGGCTGAGGAGGCTCTGGATTATCAGTTTTGGAAGATGAGGTTGGTTGGCCTGCTTGAAAGTCAAAGTTGTTTGTATCAGGAGTTATCAAATTGTCTTCACAATTAGAAGGCACCTCTATTTCCCTGCCACTAGCCTTAAAATCTGTTGATTCACGATCTTCAGATGGAAATCCAGTTTCTTCAAGGCAGGCAGAACTCTCAATCTTGTCTTCCTGTAGCTCAATTCTGGACTCGTGTTTGTGTGGTTGTTCAATTCCCATTGATCCCATTGAAGAAACCGACATCCACCTCTCCAACCAATTCCAAGCTGAATCAGATCTAGAAAGGTCACACTTAATGTGAATGCGTTTAGTCCTCGGTGTTGACTCCAGTAGCTTAAAACAAAACAGAAAATGCAGTTTTAGTTAAAAAATTGCATGTTCAGGTCCATGCTGCAAAGTAATTGCAGACAAATGGAAAGAAAGAAAACAACTTATTTACCTGATGAGCAAATTTATTTTTAAGCAATTTTTCAATTGAAGAGTGCGTTATGTTCGGTTCAGCTACTGTATTCCCCTTTTCCTGAAACAAGAAAAGAATAAACATAATAATTAATTGATGGCTCAAACAAACCTATGTGTACTTGTAGACAGATGCAATGATGATCCATCAAACACGACAAGTTATTGACCTGACATGCATAAGGTGAAAATTAACATAGAAACATTGACCCAAAGGAAAAACATGTAGCAAACTCCTTGATCTCAAGATCCCTAGCATTTCCTAAAACCTCCTCCTGAGGACAATCTCAACTCTCAAGCACCCTGTGACAAACATTTAAATAACAATTTGGTACAGCTACATATTGAGCTCCAAAATTCCATGAAACATTTTAAGGTTATCGTAACTGATAAATGAAATGTTCCTCACCATAACTAATAAAAAAGATCATTTCTTTTATAAATTAAAACTAAAAGATGTTAGGTTAGCTTGCCTTAATATATACATATTCAACATGCGTTTACAATAAAAATCTATTCAGACATGCTCTTCACAATCTGTATCCTTTGGCAAGAGCTGGGTATCATATATTGTCCAACAATCCACTACCATCACAATAAAGAATTAACCAACTTAGATACTAGTCTCAAGAAGACAGCTGGTGTAGAATCTCAAGTCAATCATTTTAAACAAGAGAAGAGGCAAACCAAGACTGGCTTGCTGACCCTAATATAGCATTACCAAGATTTTTGAACCATGGCAATCCTTGGCAAGATCCCCATCAGAATTCCCCATGATACTTGACCCTTCAGATATAAGGTGAGTACAACGCGTACGAACAAGTGTTTGCATCTTGATAATGGCTTGAATACAACGCAAAGTTCCCACAGCTTGCCTTCGGACCAAGTGCCCACGTACAGCAGCTTGCAACTTGATCACATTCTTAAGCTTCAGCAATTCTCTCTGAGCCTGGTAAAGACATTCAGACAAGGAATTTAAAATTAGTATTTAACAGAAACTGAAAATAATAATGTATGCATGCTTGTGGCATGACACAGCTAGTGAGGTTCTAAACCATAAAATGGGAGGAAGAGGAAAAGAAGCAAATACCAGAAATCTTCTGATAACAGCTTGGATGGCAATTGCAACAGATTCATCTGGGTTGATGTAAAGCAATTCATCATCCTTGGAATCATTTTTTGCATCAGATACTTTGAGATTCACTGAGGTCGACAATTGTGGTTTCTCATCTTCCCATGGCAATTCAGAGGTTTTCTCTGGAGAAGTTGTGTTTGGCTGAACTTGCAAGTTGGCATTAGCAGTTTCTGGGCAGTCCTTGCTCAAAGGAGGAGTTTCTGAAATTGCAGTGTTGCTTAGCACTCGGTGCCTGGCAGATCTTTTCCGAAAACTCCACCCACGTTTGTCGTTGGAACTGTTGCTCTGAAGCCAAATTCAAAGAACACCATATAAATTAGGAAGATGCAGAGAGGAAAGAATGACCAACTTTCCTGTATCTTTAGATAGGTATCATATGATTGCCCTGTTCTAAATCAACTAAAAACTTTCCTCATCAAACTTCTAACTAAATATAATAATATGGTGGAGTTTAAGACAACAAAAGCAGTTTAGATTGACAAAAAAAATGAGGCAATGGGTCACCCATTTACCCATTTACATACTTATTTGAACAAATTTTCAAATAAGTCTTATAAAAAGCCTTATGTCTATATCTCAATTTTTATAACTTGTTTTTATTTTAAAAGGGTAATTGGGACCCATTGCCATCCCTAATTAAATGAATATCAATGTTCCTTTCATTAGTAAATCACTAAATTGAAGAAGCATTGTCAAAGAACAAATTAATGGGGTAATATTAAGGAGAAGCATCGGATATTGAATCACACAAATCCATGCAAGCAGGTACATGTTTGTGTGTGTGCGCACACACACATGTGCATATGTATGTGCAGATATATATATATATATATATAAAGAGATAGAGAGAGAGAGAGAGAGATAGACAGACAGACAGATAGATATATATATATATATATAGAGAGAGAGAGAGAGAGAGAGAACAAAACCATAAAGGCCAAGTTTTGTTGCCTTGGAGAAAGATGAAATATCAAGGTTTTCTTGCAAAGAAAAAAAAAATATATAAATAGACGTCTACTAAGATAGAGTGAACGTCTATTGAAACAAGTATATAGACTGCATAACTTCAACAACATACAACAACATATCCAGCCGTTATCCCACTATGTGGGGTTGGCTATATGAATTCTAGACTTCTATATGGGTTACATCCCAACAAATAGTTTGTCTAGAATTCATATTTGGATCCGACTAGGTTTTACGCTGGCTGTCGGCTACCTAACGCAACCCTCCTCCTTTATCCGGGATTGGGACCCGCAGTGGATAATATCCCTTGGCGGAGTAATGAGACTGCATAACTTCAAGAACAATGAAATAAATTTCAGACGCTATTATAGTTTAATGAGGAAATGCTTGAGAAGTGGTGCCATGGTTTCTAGAAGAAATGAATATTCTCTCATTATTTTTTTACCATTTGTGTCAATGATCTAGGACGAGGTGTGCAAAGTTGAAACTACTCCACTGTTATAGGGAGGGGGAGGATGGATTCTATGGGGCATACTTATTAAGACACTCTACTTACCATATCAACCCCAACACTGTTATAGGGAGGGGGAGGATGGATTCTATGGGGCATACTTATTAAGACACTCTACTTACCATATCAACCCCAACTAATGAGACAGAGAGCACAAAAATGTCCAATTCATGCATCTGAAGGATAACAAGCAGCCAAAGCCAATTAAGGAAGTTTTCTCCCTTGCTCTCGATCTATCTCACAGACATGAAATGGACCATGTGTACTTGTCATTGATATCAAAGATTACTGAACCAAACCATCTACTCATCCAAGTTCCTCACCCAGCTCCACCACCATATCCCCTCACCTCCATCAAAATTGAAAATTGAAAAGACCTCTAATGATCTTCTCCTTCTAGCAAAATTGTAAAGACTCTATGAAAAGAAATTCAAGTAAAATGCCATCTTAGTTTTACCTGTCAGTGAATAATACCATTCTCTGAAAATGCAATTTTACTTTAAGCAAAAGAAATTCAGCTCGGCACCATTAACAGTTGCAAACATCTTTTTCTGGCTATCATAGGTGATGGCAGATTCCAGTAAAATGGCAAACTGTAAAATCCAAATTTTAAGGCAAATGCCATGAATTTTTTAACATGACATTACCTCCTTACAGATGGTACATCTTTCCACCATTACCAACACTTCCATCATCCCTTAGATTTTGACTTGGAACTGTTAAACTTTTATAGTTGTCATATCTTACGGCTGCCTTCTACATATAAGGCACGCATGCAACTTATAGTTACATTAGTTCTCTTTGTTAAGAGGCACGCAATCACAACAATACGAGAGTAGCTATCAGGTAAATAATTAGGTAAGAAAAATCCCACAACACGAGGGTTCCAGTGGCATAAATGATGATTTCATGGCGAAGGAAGTGAGCTGCGCATCTGGTTTTTTAACTAGGAAGAAGAACCTTGCAAATGGATGTCTAGGATCACAAGGAAAGAAAGAGAGTTCGTAGTAGGTTTGTTTTTATATATTTTAGGCAGGAGTTACCCTTTGGCTCTTTTAACGTTGGGAAGTCATATTCCTTGAAATTAAAAATTTTGAATGAGCTGCAAAAGCAGCTTTGTTCCATGGCAATAATAGCCCTTTAACAAAAACATCCATAAGTATAATAAAAGTATAATTCGGTTAAATATGTAGACCACTAACAACAAAAGAAACAGTTCCTGACCTCAGAACATAAGAGACCTGTTCTCCAATATCAAGGTTTAAACTGCAAGCAAGTAAATAATATCATCCATTAACCATAAAAGGATCCTGCTTGGAATCAAGCTGCCTTTGGACAACACATCAATTCCAATAATTGGTTCAAATCTATCAACATTCACACAAAAATGTGTGTAATTTCATACAGACCTAACGATTTTTTTAGAAAGACAGCAATATCTAACGACCAGAAGGAACAATCACAAAAAGAGTGCTTATAGAGTTGCCACCTTGTATGGCATCCAATGCTTGCCTGAATCAAAAGTCAACCAAAATAAGTGAATTAACAGATCTTTCTTAAATAGGTAAAATAAAAGTAGAATTAATAAACATTGCCCAATATAACCCATGCTCTAACATAACCCATAATAGTGTTGCTGGGCAATTTGCAGCAAATTACGCGCAAAATATGCCCAATTATCATCAGCTAATGTACGGGAATCATGAACGTGAACTCAAAACACTTGGTACTCCCACACCGCCGCAGCTATGGACTCTGGACCCTACAAATATCCTACACTTCAAATCCAATTAATTTATTTAACTAGACAGCACGGAACAAAAAGATCAATTCCAAACTGTTCAGCAACCAGACGCTGAGAGGCACTAGATTTCGCAACCTTAAAGGGATCAAATCATTTGCGCAAATTAAATTGCGGATCAGGATCCTCTAACCTAATCAGATCACACGCTGACCACCAAACATGAAGAATGAAAAAAAATGCAACGGAAATCAAACCTTCAGAAGTCCTAAACAACTCATTTCCCCATGACTAGCAGGCACTTCATCCCTTTCTCATAACAACATTTCCTCAGTAACCAAACAAAGCAACTGCAAAGCGTCAGATCAGAGAGAGCTACCTCGGGAGCTCCGGCGTCGTCTTTGTCGCCGGCATTGTCGCCGCCGCCGCATGTGATGATCTTGAAGCAAGACGTCGTGGATCTTCCCATCTCTGGCTCGCTCCCTCTCTGGGTCACTGCCCTCTCTCTCTCTCCTCTCTCCTCTCTCCTCTCTCTCGCTCTCTAGGCTTTTATGGTATTCTTAAACTTGGGGTTTTGGAACTTGAGCCGGAGGAGGATAAAAGGAACTTGTTGAGAGACAGCGGACCTCAACACGCTCCTAAAATCTAGCTTTGGGTTCAGCTTTCAATTCCGCCATTTTACCATTATATATCCGTTAGTAGCACCCGTCTATAAAATACTCGTTGTAATATTAGTAGGTGTAAATTATAATATATATATATGTATTGAAATTTTTAAATCGTTATAATTTTACGGTAAATTTTTAATTTTAGTATTTCACTAATCAATTTTATTAATTTATTATTATAATTACAAAATATTATTAAAATTTATTATTAAATAATGACTAAGATAATTGAGACAATGATTTATATTTCAATTGATAACAAATTGATTTGTCACTTGTACACCTAATGTTTCCTTATATCTAACTCATTTGTTGATCAATTATTTAGCAATATAAGTTAATGATGATGTTTAATGTTGTTCTATAATTATAATAAATTAATAACTTGAATTAATGAATGGCTAGGTTAAAGAAAAGTCAATGAATTGCTAAATTTAATTTTTCTCTTAATTTACCCTATTGATAACTATAATAATATTGATAGTTCAAAAGGCCTTTCAATGTTATTCGTTCGGAATGATAATTAGAGCGTGTTGTACCCTAATTTTTATCAAATAATTAATTGTGTGCTCATTTATCGTTGTTGCTATTTTCAGGAGACTCATCTATTATTGTCTCTCCACCTCGAGACACTTACATATCTTTATCGATAATTATTCATCGTTTGAATAAATCCACACGGCACCCATCATTTGAATGAGTCATCCATCTCCTGAGTGAGTCATTTATTGCTTAAATACGCTACACGAGAGTCATTTATTGCTTGAATAAATCACACGTGCAACAACATCATTGATCGATAATTTTTTATCTATAAATTTATTGTTATAATCGTGCAACAACATCATTGATAGGGTGATATCATGTTATTTTATTCACACAACATTATTAATTAGGTAATGACGGTTATTGTCTCGAGAGAAATAGCTAAATAGCAACACATACATCTTATTTTCATTTAAAATTCTAACAATTATATTAATTAATGAAATGATTCAAAATATAATAATTTTTTTTTTGTAACATGGAGAACTCAAAGGCTCAATCACATAGAGCTTTTAGTTGAGACTTATCTCATCTTCCATAAAATTTATAGTCTGTTGGTTTTATAATTTTAGGTGAATGGATAAATTTGTCATGAATCAAATATTTATGACATAACTTATTGGATAAACACATGTGTTTGTGCAATCTTACATAAAAACAAATTTGAACCCATTACTTAATAGTATTCCAATCTCTAAAATACGTACGATAAACTCTCTATACTACTCTAAAGGATTTAAAGCACAATACATTTATCATTTAATAAATTGTTTAAATGTTAAAAATAATATGTAATAAATACAAATTATTCAAGAAAATATGTTATTTATTATTATTTAACCGTCACTCTTAAAATAATAAATAACATTACTTTTAGTAGTTAATTATAAGGTTGGATAGTTGTAACTGTTATTGTGATTATTATTATTATTTAATATATGATTAATGAATAGCGAGGAGGATGCGGCTGTTTAGTGTTTATTATATTAAATAATGGTAATGTCGAAACGTGTCAGTCTGCCTGTCAGATACTTTCCTGGTTTTCCCGTAAATCTGCCAGCCCTTTTGATGGGTGTTATGGTAATTAGACATCAAACCCCAGTAATTCGTTGGGTGCTTTGGAAGCAATCATCACAGTGGTGAGTGCCGTGGGCCCCAACTATTTGGCTGATTCTGATTTGTGGATAGGGCGCTAAACAAATGAATAATGAACGGGGAATTGACTTGGCTTTTCCATTTTTTGATTTTGGGTTTTCATTATTTAATTAATTAATTAAATTATTTAAATATTAAAAATAAGATAGTGAATATTGGATCAATTCAATTATCCAACCAATCAATTGCTTAAATCGAATTAATTGAACTTAAGTAAAAAATTGAACTGGTTTGAATAAGTTCTCAAATTAAAAAAATAAAAAAAATTATAAAAAATAAAAAATTAAAATAACAAAATACAAAAATAATATTATTTTTAACATTTTAATTAATTTATTTTTTTTAATTTTTCTAATATAAAGATCGAACCAAACTTAATAACTGAAATTGTCAAATTATCCATTAATTCCAATAAATTAATTTTTTTTAAAATTTAATTTTTTATTTAGTCATAAATTTATAAACTTTAATTTAATCTCAACTAAATAAATAAAATTAGAATACAAGATTATATGTATTTATGATTTTTTATGAATATTAACTATTATTGATCAATTTCAATAATATTTTATTAATAATTATTCATAATTAATTCCCATTATATTTATTTCACTTTAAACCCCTTTACATTTATTTCGGCGGGTGGTTTGTTAGTTCCCATTAAATTATGGTATATTGTGAAAAGGAGACAAATTGCGGAGGAGTGGACAAAGCAAGAGGCAGTTGCGGACACAGTCATTTCGCTTACGTTTAGTGGGTCCCACATAAGACTGGATGAACCCGTTAATTGGTTGATATAAAGTGTTGATAACTGGATACCCTTCACTTTAAAAATTAAAAAGTTTTATACTGTTTTTTTGTTTGGTTTGAGAAATTACCTGTTAAAATAATGCAACCCTAATATTTAAATTTTGATTTTATCGTGGGAGATTGGAGTTCCCATCGCACCATATTCAATTTTCGACCATATACGTCTCATTTTTATATAAAATTTATGATCTATCTCAGTATCAGATATACAAATAAATAAATTATGAAATAAAATTTAAGAGCTAACTCTTTAAATAAACATAGATTAGTGCGACCCTAAACACTCTTATTTGAAAAATTTTGAGAGACATCATGTTCTATCTATGAGTTATCGAGCTAACTTGATACATTACTTAGATAAGCCCATCTTTTAAGCAATTATAATGATCTTTATTACTTTTTTAACTCATTATAAATTATATCAAATAATACCTAAATTCATACACGTTTATAAAACTATACACATTAAGTAAATGCATCAAAAAAATGTATGTCAACTCATTCTAAAAATAATTTGAACGCATATTAATAATATGCACATAAGCTATGAGAAAAGAGATGAAATAAAATAAATATTTAAGAATAAAATATATATAAAAGAATGTGCAATGTTTGAGAGACACTCTATCTTCAAATAAAGTATATTTATTATATATTATTTTTAATTTTTAAACACTCATAATAAAAAATATATTTCATTTATTATTTAAAAAATATTGGTCACAAATAAAAAATTGGTAAAAATGGAAGAAAAAAACAAGGGAAGTGGGGCCCACGGACAGAGAGTGCATGTGACGCCATACGAGAGGCAATGCCGGGAAGTTAATGGACGGCTGAACGGAATCTCTCCTCCCTAACCATTATAATTATTATATATATATATATTAATTGTTTGTGTATTACTAATAATCATTATCTTAAATTATATATCATATTTTATATTGTTTAATTAACAAATTAAATAATTTGAATATCTCTCTTCCTTGATAGTCCAACCGGTGGGTGACCAACCTCATTGACAGCTATCTCGTCCTCTTCTTCCTCCACGCGGACGAGTGTCCGATTGACACGTCCGAATCACGTGAGTCCCACCCTCCCCTTGTCCCCCAACCCTATTCCTATCACGCTTCCCATGTTGCGCTGCCGCTACGAGCGGGGCCCCCGGATCATCCATATACCCGACCCGACTACTCGGCACATGAATTATTTTGAAATAATTTGGTTGATTCAAATGGTGGTTACGGCTTTGCAACTTAATATTACTTTAAGAATAAAGGTGCAAAAGCAATCAAGTAGAATTTAGTTGCCAAGTCCCTCAATTTGTGGGACTATTTTTAGCTAGTAGAAGGCAGTGAGTCCAAATCACAAATGAGAAGCCAATGCCCTTTCTTCACTCCTTACCAGCATTTAATACAATAATTCAAATGATAATCTTTTGGGCATCAACTGATTGGAACTTTAGGTTCAATGTCACATGTCCAGATCTTCCATGATTAAGAATAATGTACACATGTGACACCCTGTTGGAATATACATATAATTCAATTGTCAATGTCATGTTCTAGCCCATTTCATTCTTGAAAATCCGAAACTTTGGGTCGTAGTGATGGACATGTAATTTTAAACGATGTCACAAAATGAGAGTAAAGTTACACATATAGAAAATCTTCTCCTAATTTTCTCAAATTTTATCGTACTGTGATAATATCATAATTTAATAAGTTTACGATAATAGTTTTTGATAGGTTTAAAATTTATTTTTACCATATTTATTAGCTAAATTCATAATAAAATATTATTAAATTATAATATTACATTAACACGTGATGATACAGTTATATTGAATATTTTTCTCCAATGGAAGGACAAAGAGTAGAGGATGGGCAATGTGAAATGGGACCAATTGGGCCTGGAGTGGGCCTTAAGTATGATCTGTATCCCAACGAAGTTTGTGAGGCTCTGAGAGCATCTAATTCATGGCTTGCAGCTTTATATATATAAATCATGTGCTTCACTTTACAAGCAAATATGAGTGCTGTTGGGCCCCTGCCCAAGTTCCTTACCTCAACTACAGGATTTTGTTTGGGGCCATCTGTTTTTTTATTTTTTTTTTGTGGTGTGTTTGGTCCCTTTGTTTTTACTATTTTTGAAACTGAAAACTTCTATCTAATGCATTGAAAGAAGGAGACGGTTTTCTTACTTCAAGCAAGATGGCCTTTTCTTGTTGACTATATACATAATTAGAGTTCGTCATCAATACATGCATGATTAAGTTCAGAAAATGGAAGAAAAAACAATCATTAATATATTAAAATAGAATTAAGTATTCAAGTGTTAACAGTGTTGTAGAATTGCTCTACATCAATGTACCTTCCTCATAAGCTTTGCCCTCGTAGACTTCAAACTGTGTGAATGATGACAGAAATCAAGCAAAAAGAATCTAACACACAAGCATATAAATTAAAGGAAAATATGCCTATTGGACCCAGCAGAGGAAAGCCACTCCCCAGATCTGATAAACTAAACGAGGATAGGGTCCCTCAACTTAGTCAAGCTGTGAAAAGTATTCCAAGCCAGACTCAAACGTTCACCCTCGGCAAAGATGTCCCAACTAATACATGTGGAATAGTTGAGGCAAATGGCATCGCACTCCTCTTGCTGGTAAACCTGAAGGGAACTCCCTTAAGTTTCAACTCATGTGTAAAGCCTATTGCTGGAACTTTGCCTCCAATGGACAGGTCGGGAACCCTAAATCTTAAATCCTAGACACCTCATTTTGGAGCTTAGAGGCATGCCAATGGTAATTCCAAGTCAAGCAGACGGATGATGCAAAGAGTTGTACAAACACACACAAGCTGCCACCGGTGTACAGACAATCCTTTAATACATGAAGGACAAAGATTTTGCTCGTGTTTATGCCACTCTGGAAAGCCGAACCTCATCATTTGTGCTTCCCTAATTTCATATACTCATGCCCATCGACCATATCATGCCACCAGAATCCTTGTCACATGCTCCTATGATTAAAAGCTAGGTACCTCTTAAGTTGTCTGAGCACACTACATTTCACCAAAAATATTACTATTTTTTTTAATTTTTAATTTTTGCTAAGTATCAGTTTGTCTACTTCCAACAACTTCAATTCTCCCCCTATTTATTGTCAGAAACCAAGTTGTATTTATGAAGGAATTTTAGAAACTGCCCCAAATTATTCTCATCTGAAAACAGAATCCTGAAAGCTTGAATAGTTTACACATCCACTGAATATTTTCCTTCCATTTAACCTCCCAATTCTCCAAAGAAAGAACCCATAAACATTTACATTTGCCCACCTACTCCCTGCTGAAAAATAAGATGCAATCACCAAATATGGAGTTTAATCAATCAGTACATGCCAAGAAAAACACGATAACCATATACAAGTTAAAAACACTACTAGAAAGAATTCAGTCTCGGGTACCCGGAATATTGTGCATGTAGTGTAGGAAAAATTACCTGATCAAGATGGTCATGAACATTGGTTCTATCAACCACCACCATGGAATGTGCAAAAAGTCCACATGCAAGACTACATAAGAAATGGCATCCAGTAAGCATAATATAAAGTAAGCTGCAAGGCACACATCAGAAAGTACCAACCAAATGACATGCATGCCCTCTAGAATGCCCACTTTCTTTGGAACTGCAGAAGATCTGCGGAGCATAAATAAACACAAAAAGATAAAACAAGACGTAACAAAGAGAAGCTTGAAGAGAAAGAAGTACTATTACAAGTAAATAAATTACTTCTGGCCATCAAATCTCATAAGAGATGTTTTCATTAAAGGGCTTTAGTTATTAGGGTTCAGACGTCACGGTTTTCAATTTAGGGTTGGAGATTTTAGAATTAGGGTTTGACTTCTGATTTCAGAAAATTACGGATTTAGTTTCAAACTAGGTTCAATTTGGGAGTTTTATCTTGCAGTTGGGGGTTTTACAAAAAAGGCTTCAGAACAATGGAGAAACACTTATAAAACAGTAGTCATAAATGTTTTTGGGAAAGGGCTTTAGGATTTCCTTTTCAGAAAATCGTTCAGGGTTTCAAAGCGGAAAAATGGGAAGTAAAAATCATAGAATAGTCCAAAAACAAAAACCTAGAATAGGATTTCAAGTGGCGGAAAACTGGCACACCTTCCCTTCCCATCAGAGCAGCCTTCTATCTTCTCATTGGCAACAATTTCCCTGTCTCTGTATCTCTGTATCTCCCTCCTCTTCTCACTCTTAACGGTCTGAGACTGAGGTGCAGACTGGTCTGCCTCAATACAGATTTCCCCCCTCATGCATTAATTGCACAGGGCGAGGTGGGATTCAATCTAAGCCATTTGAGTATCAGAAATGGATAATTTTGTCATCTAAAAGAAGTACAAAATATTAGAAACGTTATGATTTTTTATTTTTTTAATAATAGGGGACTTAATGTTAGGGGAGGTTATTATAGTTTCAAAAATGTGGGGATACCACATGTGACTACCAAACCTCAAAGGCAAATATTGTAATTTACTTCAAAATTTATGAAAAAAATCCTCACAGCACTGATATCTTTTTTTCATAATCTCAGAGCTATACTAAATTTCAAAAGTTCAAATATTAACAACTTTAAGTTTTTTTTTTTTTTTTTTTTAACTGGGGCAATTTTAGTTTCTTATTGACTCACATCTCATTTCAGTTGGGAGGAGAGTTTCACCCGGGTATATGACAATCTTAAGTGAGGTACACTTGTGAACAATTACTTTTAGGATGTGAATACATGACAATGAGGTTTAAATGAATGAAGAAAACAGCACAATTTGGCAACAGCAACAACTTGGAAGAGCTTCAGCTTTATTAAAACTAGTTATTTGCCAACACAATAAACAATGATATAATTGAATGAATGAAATACATAGAAATGCCTCCCTAGCAAATTAACACTTCGGAATGTGAATCAACAAAGGGCCAATTGTTTATTTGGCCAACCTGTTGTTAGAACTCATATTGCTTCAAGGGGATGCGGCAACTTTTGCAGTACTGCTGGGCTTGCACACAGTCAACAGCAGCCACAATTTGCACTAAGTTGGTTCCTGATTTTGTGCGAAAAACATTTGAAGATTCATCGAGTTTTGCTGAGCTGTGCCGTTTAAGGGTCTAACTTGCCCCCTGTGCCCTGCAGTCGCAAGCTTCAAGCGATGGACTTCTGCTGTCAGTGCTTCACCGAGAGCTGTAACGTGAAGACAAAAATTGTTACATATATGTACATTTGTAAGATTTCATGGATTTAGATAATTAGATTTATTCTATTTTGCTTTGCAAATGAACTATAATTATTTACTTTATTTTTCTGCATTCACCTTCATACTCTCAATACAATCAAGACAGAAGAAATATGGAAAAGTTATTAGGTGCATTCCTTCAATGGAATCATATTCATCTTCTATTGCCTTTCTTCAGTAATAATATTGAACAGGTGCAGATTTTACTTGGCCTGCTAACTGCCATATTCCCCATGTTGCGGAGAGTGGGACTTACAGGAGGAGATATATTTATATGAATGCAACGGGAAAAGAGCATTGACACTAGTTCTTTTTCTTATATTTTATCATTTAATTCTGGAAAGTGTCGACAAATTAAAATTGTAAACAGAGTGATTCCAGGTGTTCATACTTCCAGATAGTTGATTAAGCAAATATTACATGATTTTTAACTCACATAGAATACTCAAATACAAACAACATGAAGCCTTTGTTCATATTAAGGAACGAGTAAAGATGGAACATGCATGATTTACGCTTTAGCAGAAGTATAAAAGGAATTGAGAAAATAAAAAAACTGGCTCCTTTCAGACAGCAAAAACACCAGGGGGAATAAAATAGGAAAAGGCTAGATCCCGCAAATATAATTCCTTTTAGAAAACATCACTAGATTTAGATGTGATAAACCAAAATATCATCTTACACAGCTATCCAACCTTGATATATGGCCAATTTGAAAGAGACGGAATTCAAAATCACTCCTATTAATTTCTGATGTTCTGTGGAAAACATGTTCACAATATTGAAAAATGATCATGGATCATACCCAAGAAGAAATTAGTACTTTTAAAAATTCAAAGCAAAAGAGGCAGAGAAATAGCAAAAGTAGAAAATTTGGTACCATCTTTGAGCTGTGCCTGTTGTTCCATTGCTTCAATGCGGAATTTCAATTCATTGTTCTGACTTGACAGGGCAGTAGACTCTCTCTGGAGAAAAATTACACCAACTTAATGCTAAAGAAGAGGTATAAGATGAGAAGTAAAAGCACCCAGATATGTCACCTGTAAAAGCGCCAGCTGTGTTGACAATGAGGTAGCTTCCGTTTGCAAAGTTTGCACCTTATGTTCCAACTCTGAGATATAATGCATCTTCCTCTCCTTGGAGCGTGCAGCTGATTGACGATTAGCCAATATCCTGAGACAAACAATTTAACAATGGTGATCACAGCCATTGATGCACTATCAACACATGGCAGTGCAGATGCAAAAATTCTTGGATAAATACCTTTTAGCGCGTTTTGGGTCAGATAATGCAATCTCAGCAAGTTTTTCATTCGCCATGATCTTTTGCAGCTCAGCGCTAGTGAATTCACCATTCCTAAATTCCAATCTGAACTTTCTTAAATTTCCATCAATTGAATTGCTAGGCGAATGTTGAGCAGCCTGAATTCCTAGCAAAGGGGGTAACCTCGTTGCCTCATCGTCAAGATTGAAATTTCCCACAAAACTACCCATTGAAAAGCTTCTAAAATGACGGACAATGGGAGAAATTTCTTCACCAGCGATGCTTTTGATTACTTCCCTCTTCTCAGTTGAAAAACTGACTCCTGTTCCAGGATTTCTCTTCATGTTGCTCTCCACTTCATTGTCACTGCTCTCACCACCATGTGGTTTTGTGCCACTATTACTGCCATCCATATCCTTATCCTCTGTCGCAGAAGGATGAGACAGATCAAAGTTGTCCAAATTCATGAATGTAACCAATGATCCATTAACAACTTTTCCCTCTGATTTCCTCTCACCCGTTCCTTGTCCATTGTCCCTCCGATCCTCATCAAAATCCAATTCTTGTTTCACTGACCAAATCTGCCTGTCCCCTACCAAATTATCTCTCTCAGACCCTTCCAAAACTCTCTTTCCACTTATGGGTATTAACTGTGGCGAAGATTGAATCATAGCTGAGAATCCTAATGGAACGTCACTGCTAGATCTTCGGTGCCCTTTACGAGTGGACACATCTGCTGGAATAGCATTCGGGCTGGACAATGGCTCGTAATGAGGAAAGCGACTTAATGGAGGTAAGCAACTCATCGACAAAAATGATGGCTCAGATGAAGATATCGAATTTGGAGTTCCCAGTTTACAATTTTCATTAATGGGTTGTTGCGGAGAATCCGGCTGGGACTCTGCAATTTGCAAATAAGAAGACAAAGGTACACTACTACTGTTGTGAGGATTCACACACTGTGACTTCTGTTGATTAGGACCAAACTGCCCCAAATTTAAATTTGAAATGCTCGTTGGTTTCTGATGTTCAAGGAACAAACAAGGGGAAACACCAGTTTCATCCGTATCCTCCATTTAAAGACACTTGTCTCCAAAACAAACTTCACTTTAAGAGACAAAACTCTTATCTATGGCTACAGATCAACCAAACGCACAAGAACTTGAAAATTTATCATGCAACCCTAGTTTCCTCAGTGCCCTCGGTATTGGCATACCATTCCAAAACAAGTTCCACCTTAGGATAAGACCCTAATTAAAGGAAGAAACCAATCATTCAATAACTGAACGTGCAATCCGAACAGAGTGAATAAAAGACTGAACTGAAGGTAGAAGAGGATTACCTTGCCAGGGAGTGGACAAGGAAGTCCCCGCGCCGTTTGGAACGAAACAGGGGAAGAAGAGTGAGGAAATGGCGATGCAGAGAGAGAGGATTTTTAAGGCGGAACATTTCGTTTTCCGCCGTGCATGGAGGTGATTCCGCCAAGTGTGGGTAAAAGGACGAGTTTGAACTGGGCTCAGAGCAATGGAGGTTGACTTCGCGAACTCAGTACCTGCCGGGGCCCGGAGCGGACAAGGTCGGCTCATTGGGAATGGCGGAGCCTCCATTCCGCGTGGGGCATTGCAACGCCGGCTCGATGCAGGCTGAACGAATACGTGGGGCCCATGCCGCCCATCTCGGAGAGACGTGGCAACCTTTTTGTACCCCTCTCTCTCTCTCTCTCTCTTCTCTAGCATTGTACTCGTACTCGTATTTATCGTTCTCGTTTTAATTGAATAACAAATGAGTGGGGCCCACTACTAGGAGACGTGATCGCCTGTACCCGTATTTGTTGGATATGAATAATTTTGATGCATTGAAATTGTGTTTTTAAAATGTTTTATTTTAAAATATTAAGAAACACATAAAAAAGTTATTTTTAAGTTATTTTTCTAATTTGAAAAGTATTTTAGATTCATTTTATAATATTAAAAAATATTCAAAACGAATTTTTGTTTTACGATCACGTTTATATTTATATTTATTTAAATAGATGAGGAAATTTGTATTCATGTTTCAAATAATTATTTTTTTATAATTTTTTATATTATAAATTATATTTAAATTTTTTTATTTACACATTTTTTAATATTTTTATTTTCATACTGAATATGAATATCTATTATATACGTAATTGATTGATCTAAATTAAATAGAATTGTTATTTATTATTTTGTTAATACTCACGTAGATTAATTCTTGAATTCATCTAGTCCATCAAGCGTCATAAAATGATTATTTTATTTATTTTTAATTTTTATTGTTATAAAACAAATTAAGTTCATCTAGTCGGCCAATCATCATAAAATGATTATTTTATCTTTATTTACTTTTTATTATTATAAAATGGATAAAGCTACCAGGTTGATGTAAGACTTATTTTAAATTATTTTATTTCTATAAAAAGGTGAGAAATATTGTGTTTTTGTTTTAAAACAACATAACTTAATTATTTTAGAATAGTTATAGTTTAAAAGTAAAGTCATACTTAACCAAGTCCTATACTTTTCTAAAATTATGTTTTGAAAATAAAGTAAAATTCACCAACCAATCTTGAAATTTATATAAATTCTACCATTATTATGTATTTTTTAAAAATAATGAAATCTCTCTTAAAGTTAATTATTATGTAAGGTACGTCCCTTAGTCATTAATTAATGATAATTAATTTTTAAAAAATTTATAAGATATAACCCTCTATCTCTCTACTATTTTATAAAATCGCACAAAAATAGAAAAAAAAAAACAAAAATACAATACCATCATTGTCGAAACCCAGCAATAAGTTTTGCTAATTGTTGTTAAGAGAGAGAGAGAGAGAGAGAGAGAGATTTGGGTTCATCTACAAATTATAATCTCTAGGTTTGAAGATGAACCCAAGAGAGAGAGAAAGAGAAATAGCATGTGTATGCACACCCAAATCGATTAGAGAAAGAAAGAATGAGAAGATTGAAGCATTCAAACCCAGACCCACATCTATAAACCCAAATATTTTTGGATTCGGAGAGAGGAAGACTTACTGATCGAATACCACGTTTATCATCATCTCCGCCACCAACACCCTCATCGTCACCTCATATGCACTGGCGAATAAAAAGAAAAAATCATTTTATTTTATTTTAAAAAATTAGGATATTTTGAAATCCATTATCTTAAAACAGCTTCCAGAAACCTATCCACCTTCATGAACACGCTTTCTTCCTTGAGCTCTAGTAGTAGCTAAGTCTATTATTTTAATGTTCAAAATAAGACACTAAAGTTAGAAATCAATTACATTTTATAACAGGAAGGGAGAGGGATCAGCGGTAATGCATCCAAATAGATTGATCAGAATTGAAATCACCATTTGACCATACACAAGGCGACTTTTCCAAGATTAATTAATTTCCCGCCCTGCTCTCGACAATTATCAATAAATCAAGAGGAGTAGTACCCACCACTTCACAAAAATGACAATTAAAATTATCCTCCACCTAATGCCGACCGGCACTTAATTAAAAATGGAAATTAAAGACAAAAAAAAAAAAAAAAACAGAGAAAAGGAAAATAATGATAATCATAAAGCAGAGGGAGCAGCCTCAATACATTTCTCCTTGCGGAGAAGAACCAAAAATTGCAGCTCATTCATTACTTTCTAGCCTTTCCCTTTCCCCTCTTACCGGATTTTCCTTCTGTGGTTCTCTTACTGGCAGCAGCAGCAGAGCCAGGGCGGCCTCGCCCACGCCCCGAGCTTTTCTTCTCGGTTGCTTTGCCAGTGGCCTTTCCTCGGCCTCTGCCAGCCTTTCCACCTCGTTGGCGCTTCTGCTCTGAAAGCCCATTCATCGGCTCGTCACTGTCGTCGTCACTGTCATTATTCTCGCTTTCCTCCTCTTCGTCATCCTCCTCAGACGAAGATGAAACCTTCGACTTCTTCCTTTTCTTGGAGTTCTCGGGGGGTTTGGGTGCTCCCTTTTTGGTATTTTTCTTAGCAACCGAACTGTTACTCTCCAGTTGTTCAACTCCTACGGCACAGAATAATTTCAATCAACAACCATTTAGAAGTTCCAGCAATGGCTATTGGCGAAAATTCATTGAAATGTGCATTGCGGATTAAACACCCACCCAACAACACTTACTATCCACCACCGCAAAGCCCAAAGGACAAAACAAATTCTAAACGATCAGTCCACTTTCCTCAAAGGGATAACAATAAGTGTGAACATTTTAAACAATGTGACCTCTACATCAACGTACCTTCCTCAGAAGCTTTGCCATCATAGACTTCAAGCTGTGCAAATAAACATTAGGGAAAAGAAAGTCAGCCGGCCCTTTTTCAAGCATCATCACCGTAATCAGCAAAAACAAATTTAACACACGAGGACACTAATCGAAGGAAATATAAGACAAGGATGCCTATTGGACCCCAACAGAGGACCCCAAGATCTGATAAAAACTAAATGATGATAGGGTCCCCTCCACTTAGTCAAGCTATGAAAAGTTATCCCACATAAGACTCAAAACTCCACACCCCCTCTTGCTGGTAAACTTGAGGCAACTTCCCTGGAGTCTCAACTAATGTGCAAGGCATTTTACTGGAAGCTTGCCTCCAATGGTCAGGTCTGGTAACATACACCATGTTCTGGAACAAAGAGGCACGAAAAGGAATGTTGCGAAGTCAAGCTGACGGAATGAACACGAAAATTCATATGGTCATGCCAGTTGACCATATCATCATTTAAAATCCCTAGACTTGCACCTAACTACCACAGGTCTGATGTAAACCAGGACATATATGAGGCTACCTCACATGCACATGCTCCTATGATTAAAGGCTACATACATCTTAAGTTGTCTAAGCGCACTACATTTCACCAAAAGACTAAACATTGTTTTTTCTAATTTTTTGGAAAAGTATCAGTACATCTTTCTCCAAACACCTTTAGTTCTCCCTGATATAATTTATTCTCAGAATCCAAATAGTACGAACTTTCGGCCATCACCAAAAAATCTGGGCACAGGGAGGGATTAATTTGCTGGAAAAGAAAGGGAAGGAGAAGAGACAGATAGGGGGGGGGGGAGAAAAATTGAGGTACTTGACATTTTAAAAAGTTTAATAGCAATAAAGTAACAATTTTTTTTGGGGGGTGTGGGGGGGCCTGAAGCAAGACTTAGAAAAAATCAAGGGAAGTTTTTGTCATTTCTTAGATGTCGGGGGTGTCCATGTATTTTTCCCAAACCTCAAGGGGTGTCGAGTGTAATTTACCCAAGATAAGAACACAATTAGAAAGAATTCAGTTTCATGATCCAGGAATATTTTGTATGTAGTGCAGGAAGATTTACCTGATCAAGTCGGTCATAAACGTTGGTTCTATCAACCACCACCATGGAATGTGCAAATCCACATGCCACGCTGCAAGAAATAGTATTCAGTAAGCATATTTTAAAAATAAGGCATAAGGCACATATTGAAATGTACAAACCTAATAACATGCATGCTCTCTAGAATGTCCACTTTCTTTGGAACTGCAGAAGACCTGCAAAGCATAAATAAACAAAAAAATGTAACACAAGATGATAGAAAGAAGTACACCATTAAAGTAAACAAAATTACTTCTGTCCATCAGGTCCATATCCCAGCTCCCCAGACTGAGCATGGCCCCAGCTTATGCAGGAGTTATCAGCACCAACAAAATGGTGCATGCTGCCAGAATCCATGCATCGTATATTCCAGCCACTGTAACAGAACAGACAAATATGTCATGCATTAGCGTCCAATGATGGTTCCATTTAACACATTCAAATTTTTTACTGGTTGAGGTGTCACAGAGAACATCTAAATACTTGTAAAAGAAAACTGCATGAATATTATTAGATG
The DNA here is from genome assembly GCA_036245055.1 of Diospyros kaki. Classification (NCBI taxonomy): domain Eukaryota; kingdom Viridiplantae; phylum Streptophyta; class Magnoliopsida; order Ericales; family Ebenaceae; genus Diospyros; species Diospyros kaki. The sequence goes on from BSEG01000005.1 coordinate 45,415,489, forward strand.
TCAGGGCAAAAAAATAAAGACTATAATGGATAAGTAACACCAAAGCCTGGAACAGAACCTTAAATCCATAAGAGGTTTAGGGTACATCCAGTCATCCCCAGTGTTCTTTAGTTTTCCCCACATATACAACTGTCCTCCACCTGAAAAGAAAAAGTGAAGCAGATTGATATCCAACCAAAATTTTTAAGCATGATGGCATCTATCGAATCATATAAATATGATAGGGTAAAATTAATAAACACTCATTGAACTTTAAAGGTATAATTATTTACTCATTGAACTTTAAATTGTAACTAGTTACTCATTAAATTTTACTCAATGTCAACCATCCATCACTCGTTATAATTCCGTCAATTATTACAAACGAAAAATGCTAATGGAATCTGATCTGGCTAATGGAATCTGACGTGGCAAAAATAAATTTAGCATACACTCACTGAACTTTAAAAATGTAATTATTTACTCACTGAATTTTGCTCAACGTCAACCATCCAACACCCCGTTACATCACCGTCTGATCTTGAAACACTCGTTATATTACCGTCTAATCTTGAAACATATAACAAGATTTTTGTATACATTTGAGATCACCTACTTCTCAAACTAAAAATTAAACTAATGATTCAAATTAAAAAAACTACTGATACAAACCAAAAGTAAACAAAATGTTTGTTTATATTTTTTTACCTCCATTACAAACAACGAAATTGACAAAAAATATATTTAAAAATGAGACCAAGAGTCAAAATTCAACGAAATTTTTAGGTATTTAATACGAACAACGAAAGTCACATTAAATACATTTTTTCGAACAAATTCAACATTTTTTCTTTGTTCGTATTAAATACATTTTTAAAGTTACATTTTTAAAATTCAATGAGTGTATGTTAAATTTATTTTTACCACGTCGGATTTCGTTAGCCACGTCAGATTTTGTTAGCATTTTCCGTTTGTAATAGTTGACGAAATTATAACGAGTGATGGATGGTTGACGTTGAATAAAGTTCAGTGAGTAACTAGTTATAATTTAAAATTCAGTGAGTAAATAATTACAACTTTAAAGTTCAATAAGTGTATATTAATTTTCCCCAAATATGATATCATCACTAGAGAACCTTCCCCCCCCCCCCTAGAGACACAAATCAATATACTAGTCTGATAACAGAATGATGACTAATTAAGGCAGTAATTGTGAGTAGTAAATACAGTGAAAAGATGAGTTATTTTATCTCCTTTTTTTTTTTATCCTTGATGAATTGGAAAAATTAATAACACAAGTATCTCAATGGTCAAGAATAAAAAGCAGTAAAGTAATGTCTGTAAAAAGAGCAGGTATTAACAATGTTTACACTTCCAACTTTCTTTTCGTAACATATAAGAGATGCAATGTGCAAGTTAAGAAATGAAAATCACAGGTACTAAACATGGCAGCACAGATAACATTAATGAGTAACAATTTCTCATAACAAACATATGCAAAAAAATTGATTGCACGCGACTCGAATATTAACAGCACGAAATGGAAGTCTAAAGATTTCACATCTTAGAAAAGCAAGTCCCGAGGTACACCTCACACAATCCCTTTCAAGATGTATTGTGTGCCATACAAAGGGAATGCGGAATATGGCAGTTCAGTAACCCAATAATGAGCATGTTGCATAAAACATTAGAAATGAAAAAATGGAAATGTTTATCACTAAATGGCACTTTCTCATCTTATTTTCAATCGATTTCTTCCTTTTTGTCTCTCCTCCTCCCTGATTTTAAGTGCTCACAATAAGAATGCCAATCCTTGGCGGCATACACATAGCGAGTGACAAGAGATATCAATCAAAACTAAAAAGTGATATCAAATCATCATCACAAGACTTTATTCCACTAGAGTCAGCTATATAAATTTTAACACATCATCATGTATAAGGCTAATATATCACATGTAACATGTAAGGATTTTTCATCAAGTTTTCTTTACTCTTCCTCTACTTGTTTCCTGACAAGCTTCTTCCATTCCGTCCACTCGCCTAGTTGGCGAATCTACTAATTTTTCCTCACATGTACAAATCATCTTGGTTGCATCTTACACATATTATTTTCAACAAGTTCTGCTCCTGCCTTATTATGAATATAAATGTTGCTGCAAAAAAATACTAGCAGTAGCAACTATTATATCTTCTAAGATACAACTAATAGTTTAAAATTAAAGAATGTCTGAAGTTGCCATATCATTACTTTCTTTACATCAGAAGTGATAGGTAGTGGGAGATGTTGATAATATGGTTTTTGTGGAAGCACCACTACATATCCATAATCCAAAAACAGAATGATGCCTGTGTATGCATCTCTACATCTTCATATTTCCACTACAAAATGATACAGCCCTTAAATTGCCGAGTCTAGTAAAATTGGGAAGCAAGGTCCCCCCCCCCCTCTCTCTCTCTCTCTCTCTCACACACACACACACACACAAACTCATTTGCTTCTACATTGTAAAAGAGAACATAATCAAGATAAAAGCCACAATCATTTAAAACTGTCTTTATTGACCCAGCTCAACTGAAGGGAATTTTGGACAAAACTCTGTTAGGTGAAACAAAAACCAGTACAAACACCTGAATGCAAATCTAATCATTTTTCTTCCCATTCTGTTGTTCTTACTCTCTTCTTTTATTTTCCTTTTCTTTTTAACCTGCCAAAATGAAGTATACAAAGAAAAACACAAACAGATTGATGGTACAACAACCAATAAACATGAACAACCCAGATAACACATTTCCAATAAGATCTCCAAAAGCCAATAAAAGAGCAAAAGGTTGTTACCAGCAGTACAGGAAGAGTTAACAGAACCAGCAGAAATCACAGCATTTGCAGGTAGAACATTATGCCTCGTGAAAACCTCAACACGACGAGGAGCCCACTCATCCTTCTGTTCTCTATGCCCAAGTCTATACATAGGTCAAGTATTAAAAAAAAAAAGAGGGAAAATAAATTGGAAACATAGTTGTCATTTGTCAAAGGTGCAAAGGTGCTTGGAGCTTGAGAGACAGGCTTTTTGGAAAAATATGTAACAGTTACCACTTATTACTGTAAATCATTGAGTGGCTTGAAAACTAAAGAAACAGTTACCAACCTTCCATAACCACCAAAGCCCCACCTGGAAAAATGTGAATGCTAAAAATTATCACTTGCTACTGTAAATAATGAAACAGTGCAGGGGAAGAGGAAAAATAAATAAAAACAGGTTGAAGAACTGCAGAAAAACTTACGTGTAGACAAAGCCATTTGTATCCACAGCAACTGGATGTCAAGAACAAACAAAAGGCAAAGTAAATAAGCCTGAGAGAGAGAGAGAGAGAGAGAGAGAGATTATATGGGTCTTAAAAGCAAAACCTGTATGATTTGTTCCACATGCGACCTTTGTTATTGTTTCTCCAGCAAGAGAAGCAATGGCTTTAGGGCGTGGTTGAGGTTCATAAGCAAGCCTTACTGAGCTATCTTTAGTATTATACTGTAATGAGTCAAACTTGATATAAATATTTGTACCACAATAAGACCACGTGCATGCATGCTCACATAAACACAGGCAGAAAGGCATTCAGATTGTCCAACTCCATGTAATTTCTTTCACTAATTAGGAAAATATTCATAAACTAGCTCACACAACCATGCAACCAAATAGAAACGGCCATTCTTGGGAATGCATAACAGTTGTACTTCAACAATCACCGAATTCAGCATTTAAGACAGATTCTAATTCCGATTATAGATGCAGTATAAAAGCCAAAAATAACCTAAAAAGGATTATCCTTGTGAAGATACCTCCTTGTTTGTTCCATGCCCAAGTTGACCATATTGTGGGAGACCAGCAGTCCTAGAAACCATGGGCACATAAAAAACAACTTAAGTAAGACACAAATTTCAGGGCCATATAAAAGTCTCCAAAATATGTGGAATTAGAAGTAGACACAACGACTAAACATACATTATAGAGGCTCCTTCCATTGAAGTTAACCACACAGTAAATTCAGCCCCACAAGCAACAGTTTTGACTTCAGAAACAAGAGTTCGTACAGGAGACGATTCAATTTCTACAAAAAGACAAAAGCAATAATATCATTTCATGTATAGCACAATTTATGGTATAATAGCCCTCAAAATAATACATGTTCACCAAAATGATGGGTCCAAAAACATGATGCTATTCCTATCATCTGTTGCCAGGCAAATAGAAGACTAAAATTATCGTGTCTGCATTATTTGAATCCCCATTTAGAGCTGTTTAAACATTACCCTCTCTTCATTAAAAATCAGAATTTTGGCATCTTTGAATCTATTTCTAGAGTGTTTTTTGACCTGGAGTCTAGGAAAAGCAACCTGCATCCTCCCTGCAGGTCAAGAAAAGAAAAGGTACAAAAAACTGGGTGCAAATGAAGAATTTAAAATGCTTAAAGCTCGTAAGGAATAGGGCCAACAGTGGAATGCCAAAGCTACACATTCCATAAAACAGCAGCAATAAGCCCAACCGTACAAGGCTAACAGCCTTGTAAAACCCTTTAGTTCACCCAACATAAAAAGGAAATATGCTGAAGTCAACCTTAAACATTAGGAAGAACATCATGCATTCTTCCCTTGCTAACAGAAATTACAAACAACCACCGTAGTTATGATCTATTTCAAACACTATTGACCAATGAAAACTAACTATGACTCCCTTGGCCATCTACAAGAACCTTGCAACTCCTTCCCCTTCCAGTACATTGATTACCTAAAATATTGTCTCCATTTATCAACAACTTATTGGCTAGTCAAATCTTCAGAATGCTACTTTGGAAAGTTATTTCAACAACCACCAACTGCTCTGACAAGCATGCCAAATGCTTCACCCTTATTTGACTTGCACTAGTTAATTCCTGAGTTCTACTCAGAAAATATTCAACATCATTCTGATAGAAAACATAAAAACTAACATTCATTGAATACCAACAAACACAACACTATGGATTGGTGCAATTCTTCTCCAACCTGAAAATTGCAGCCACAACAACAAACCAATAGGCAGAACACAAGCCACTCCAGAGTTCAGACCAAAAACCCTCTGATATCTTCATCAAACTTCACCAAATCCCTTCCTGAGCATCACTGAAGCAGATTTGAATATCATTTTAGTCATCTGCACCCCCTTCATTGAATCTTGCCAGGCATGAACTTGCCCTATTTTTCACTGGTTCATCATCTTCATTATATCATGCAAATGAAGACTTCCTTGTTCATTCAGAAGCTGATTGAGTAGCAGATCATATATAGCTCTCTTTGTCATCTTCGAAATTGTTTAGCCCTTGCTGAAGTCAGAACACAATGCAACAGCTTGACCTTGACCTATCTGTGGGAGTTATACGAGAGTAAGTAAAATCTTCACACGACAAGTTCTTCTTCCCACTTTGAGCAAGTTAAGAGTTAACAATAGGGTTCAATCACTGGTTACACACGGTCAATGGTAGCTGAGGACAAAATGTCAACCAGTCACTTTTCTTAGAGTTAGGTGATTGAGTAGCAAGATTCCAGAAAATCCGGGTCAAGTTTTTCACTGATTAAGAAATTTTCAATTATTAAATATTAATTTATAATGTCAGAATTAAAATTTTGTAAGGATAATGTCATTAGACTTTTATAGCTTTTCGATTCCTTCTCTTCTCTTTCTCTCCCTCCATCCCTCTCAACTTCTTTTCTGCCCTGCATCACTCTCCCATCTCAAAAGTGAAAAAACCTTACTCAACAAGAATTTTGTAATAAACATGCAAGAAGAGCCCTCCTACAGGTAATTAGCTCACATAAACATAGGGTAACAGTTCTAAATTTACTTGGTAGAACTTCTAATTGATCACGTAGGATCAAATCAGGTAATAAGTGTGTCTCCCATTAAGGACCATTGGCATGATATTAGTAAATAATAGGAGGAAGTTGGGTGCAATCCATGTCTGTTGACTGTGAAAAACAATTGATCATAATTGATGTTGTATGAAGGTGAGCCTTGGCATGATGGGTAAGGTTGCCTCGTGATGAAACGATCACATGTTCAGGTCAAGAAACAGCCTCTTTGTTACACAAGGGTAAGGCTACATACAATTGACCTTCCCCAAAGCCTGTAATGCATGAGCATCATACAATGGGTAGAGATTTTGGGAAAAAATTGGCTCAATGAAACTAAGAAGCTAACTTAATCTAACACCTTTTGGTTGAAAGATTATAGTGTTACAGGTGTTAGTAGCAAGGTTGTCAATACTGTTTCGGATTTCTCACTGAAATGAGATATTTCGGTACAGGAACATTTCAGCGTTCCCTTTCAGAATTATATATATAAATCACTTAATAGTTAATATATCAATAGTATATCTTCAAAAGAGAAAAGGATGAGAAAGGAAAGGAGAAGGAGAATTGATTCTGAAAGTGAAAGAATGAAGAAATACTTACCCTCATTAGTCATCACCGCAGATCCCCATCCCAAAACAGGGTACCAATCCTAAATCCTATCCTGTTCTGTGTGCATCTCAAGTCAATCTCACATCTCTAGTTCTCAATTTCGTCTTCTTCCTCACTATATTGGCCACTGGGCCTGCCGCCATCCATCGCAACATCGCCTGCCACCAATGTTCACCAACACCTTCTTAGTAGAGACGAACTATCCCCACATCAATAGTTTTAAAGAGATTTAGGAATAACTTGGTTCATTGAGCTCAAGAAGTTATTTATTCTAGTATCTTTTCAGTGAGAACTCATGGTGGTGGTGTTACAAATGTTAGTAGGGTCAACTGACTAGAAATATCTTGTGAATTTATTCTAGCCACATCATGAGATAAGGTTTATAGCCCATGAAGGATTCTAGAGTACCTAAAAGAGAAGAGTTTGCACAACCATATATCACATCAATACTCTACTTAGAAGGTATTTGGTACATTACTTGCCTAGTCTAAGAGTCCAAAAGTTTTAAACTATATTTTTTTAGTGAATGACTATTGTGTTATAAATGGTACCAAGGCCAAGTTAAAAACCACTGTTGGGAGTTGTGCGCCAACACCCCAATGTTTGAGGCTAATCATGGCTAAAATTTGTGAAACATGAAATTTCAAACTTGGCAAGAAAGCAAGACCCTAAAAGAAATAAGTTTACCATGATGAATCCAATCCAATAATTTATTCAGAAAGTGTCATGAACCTAAAAGGTTAACTTCAATTAGCACTTTTGTATGAAGGTAGATGGTGTTGCGATTTTGTAATATTTGATGTCATGAACCTAAAAGGTTAACTGCAATTAGCACTTTTGGGTGAAGGTACATGGTGCAATGATTTTGTAATATCAAACTATGATTGATTATTGTATACAAATGGTACAAATGGTGAAGGTACATGGTGCAATGACTATTGGATCATATTGTATACAAAGCTATGATTGATTATTAGGTTCTCCATAGGCAACAAATGAGAATCAAATTTGCTTTATATGACTTTAAAGATTGAAATGTACAAAAAATATTAAAAGGAAAATAAAAGGGAAGAAGAAACAGGCATCACACCATCAAAATTGCATCAACCAATCTTGAAACAGCTTAAAATAGCTTCACAAAGTTCTATATTACACTCTTCATTGTATTAAAAGCACAATGCAGCTTTTAGTTGGAGCCAAATTTAGTTCCCAATTTTATTGAATGACAAGAAAAACCAAAACAACTAATACCAGTGCTTCAACATATTATAACCAAAAAATCCTAATTTTGCTACAAACAATTATCATTACTTGTTTTCTTTATTCCCATAGCAACCTAGATTTCTAGTACTTACAGCCTTAATCTATGAAGCAAGGACAGAAACACAACACAATATAAACACACTACAATGAAACATATCAAGCCTTCATCCCACTATGTGGGACAATGCAAACAGACTAACACTGCAATTTCAAAAGAAGCATGACATAAATTTACACAGTTAAGAACATATAAAAATAATAAGCATACATACAAGAAATGGTAACATTTTTCCAATTATAAATGCATATGCTTTATTGCAAGTGACGTTGCCCAGCTTGTGTCCTGCCAAGACAGAGCATCATCTCAAAAAGTGTCTGCACTACTTAGGCTTTAAATGTTGTACATATAGTCTCTCAAAAGAGTTTGCTAACTACAAGATGATAATTAAAGATTACTAATGCTTATTTCTCTAATCCTTCAGTCTTAGAATTTGAGTGCACTATTGTCAAGCTCATCACATTTCCACCAAATTATATAGTGAATTTACTCCAATGTCATAACCTAAAGCATGCAATAAGAGTTGGATGATGAAAAGAGAGAGAGAAAAACCACAACCCTAAGATGTTATATTTTTAGAACACTTCACAGCTAAGTTAGAATTATTGTCGGCAATTATTTTATAACATATGGCTAACCCAAACTTTAAAAAGTATGCATATTATATATAAATATATATATATTTATCAAGAACCCACCATTCTTTACTGAACCTGACCCCAGCTGCCCATGTTTATTCCAACCAAAAGAGAAGGATTGTCCATCTTTAGTTACCACCACTGTATGGCTCCTCCCAGCTCCTGCTCCGGTGATTTTATGCCTGGAGGGGGGAAAAATATGTCAGTTGATCTTCTGAAAGGAAGTCTGAGATTTAAAAGGCACAACTCAAAAAGCTGACAGACTTTAAGCTAGAGAATTTAATGCTAATTCTGAGATTCCCCATGCCCAATTCTTCAAAAGTTTCAATTCTATGACCACCTATAACATTATACAAATCCCATTCAATCCCAAATGCCCAACAGTCTTAGCTGCAGAATACCAATAGTTCCGTACATAAAACCTACACTAAAAGATGAGCCCAACTGGCATATTAGCAACCACACTCCTCCATTGCCGTGATCATTGCAGCATATTCATGCACAACTAACCATCCCACAGCTGATCATGGTGGATGCTCGTGAACCTGGAAGACTATTTGGCAACTTGAGGCACCTAGTGAGATGATTATGGCCTGTGATTGTTGTAGTGGTTGTTGAAGCCCTTTTAATAGAGCAAGTTAATGACTGAGAATAAAAACTTAAAACAGAAAAGAAAACTTAACCTTGATCCAGAGGAGTAACTGAAGTCCCCCAAATAAAAACATCAAAGTTGATGGCTCAATGAGTAAACCAACAGAAATTAAAAATGAAAAAAACAATAGACACAGAAATGAGAAAACAAAGGGAATGCTAGAGTAATAGCTTTCGTGAGTATTCTGCTAGCAAACGAAAGTGATATCGATACATAACCAGCCAACAACAAAATCCCTTCCATTGGCAGGGAAATGACACGTACTTGGATAGTTCTGAAACAACTGTTGGTCTGTCGCGTTGGATCAAATCTCCATGGCCAAGTTGCCCCTTCTGCAGACAAAAACATTCCTCGTATTCAAAACATGCTTCAGAGCAATAATCATCGAATGTGTACCAGCTAACTTCACGGCTAAACTAAGCATGCCTCGTTACGCCCCCAGGTATAGCAACGCCCTTCAACATCCAATGCCACGCAGTGACAAGACGCTACACACACACAACCAACACAAAAGACCATTCAATCACCATCTTTTCAACCTTCCGACGTTCCGAACATTAAACATCATAAACATCAAGAGTTTACCACAGCCGGAGACGACCAAGTGGATGTCGACGCCGACGAGCGGCCGCAGCCGCGTGGGCGACACCAAGTTGGCCTCCGCCGAGGTCTTCCGGCGGCCAATGACGTCCCAAGCCGTGGTGCCGCAGAACAATAGCTCCCCGCCCTTCACCGCCTCCTCCTCCTCCCGCTCAATGCTCTGCTCCGCCTCCGCCTCCGCCATATCCGCCGACTAACGGTCGAGAACTTCAAAAGGCAAATACCACCACCACCTCCTACAACCACGGCACAGCGGCTCGTCTGTCCACCGGATTCGGCGGCGACGGTCCTTGCCCTAGATCGGAAGACGCAGCAGCGGCAGCTTCGAACGAAGAAACCCTACTCGTTCAAACTATGTTAATAAAGAGGCAGAAAGGAAAGAACAGATTGTTTGGGCTTTCCGAGAACGTGACTCTCTATTTATATATAAATGGGGCAATAAATTCAAGCCGCGATGAAGAGATGGATTTGATTTGAATTGATCCCGGAATTTCATTTTCTTTTGCATTTCATTTCATTTTCTTTTCCTTTCTCGTCGCTATCACTAGATTTTCTTTTCTTTTTCGTTGACGGTAAAAGGCTTTTATCCCCAGGGTGCAAGCCACTTACGTTCCAGATTCAGCCCTGGCTGTCCATTCTCCTGAAATGGCAACACTGCCCCTGTCAGTGACCGTTACTTCCGTGGTTTTCCATGCCCATGATTGTAATTCTATTCGTTTCAAATATTACCCAAACTACTCTTCAAACAAATTTATTTTTCCATAATACCACTTGGGTTAGGGTTACGTTGACCGCCGGGCTGCAGAGAGCTAATCCAACTTGACTTTGTACGGCAATATAGATTTTTAAAATGTTATTTTAACACTTAATTTTAATATTTGTAATAATATTTTTATATTAATGTATTGTATATTTGTATTGATATTACATACGATGTGATATATTCACACAAAAATATCACTCTGAATATTAAAGTGAAGTGTTTAAATAGTATTTTCTTATAAATTCGTTAATTAAACTAGCAAGTATGTAAATGAATTATTGTTTGAATTAAACGAATGTTTAAAAGTTGTTAGTTTTAAACAAAAATTAATGTGTCATAAATAAAAATTTATTAAAAGATCAAAAAAATTTAAAATTTTAAAGTATCATTATAGGCTAAAAATGGTATTCGAAAGACTAAATGTCTTCCGAATATGCAAAATGTCTCTGAGATATACAGTATCTTTAAGATCACAAGAAATTGGGCGACATGATAATTTTCCAAAGACTGTAACTAAGTTTCAAAAGACTGTAATAATCCATAATAATCAATGACTTGTTATGTACATTTCTCCTCTTTTAATAGAGATTTTAGAATAAAATACAAATGGCATAATTTCGACCTGCAAAAATCAAGTCTAGACATTATCTATAAAACTATTAGTTTTTGTAGATCTTAAAATATTATGGATACTTATTATAAAACTCAATGTTCCCCTATAAATAGATGAGATTTTATTCTAAAAAAGTACGCATTTGATACTAATTTCAATAAAATTTAGTGTTTAACTTAATGATCAAAGTGTTTGTACATGAATTACACAGTGCCATTTGATTGTTTTATTTGTTACAAAATTTAAGTAGCCTGATCAGTTTTCATAACATTTTGACAACTGTTTTTTGGTGCTCTTCGTCATACCTCTTGTGATTGAGATGTCTAATGGACGTTTTTTAAGTTTAAACAACCAGAGTTTAAACTTTGATATGACTTTCAATTTAAAGTTAACGGATAGGTGAATTTGTGCTAATAAAAGAACTTCGTATTTTTGATAAATTTGAATGTTTTATTATTAATATTGCATTAATTATAATAGAAGCCATAACATCTTAAAATTAGTAAACCTCAATTAAACTAAATTTAATTAAATAAACTATAATGAAATTATATTAAATCAAATTTAAACCACAAAAATCAACAAATAAATAAATAAGCCATCGTTGCCAACAACGAGACTCTATAGTCACTACTAGTCTCGATGAAAAAATTGACAACATCGGAGAAGAGTAAGAAGACCGTATTGGACCAAGTCAGTCCAATCCGGTATTCGGTCTTCATTTTGAAAGATTTTTTGTCTCGACCAGATCCAGACCAATTGCACACCTCTAGATGTAGGCTTCCAACGGGGAAGGCGAAGGCAATGGTGAAGGGGACCTCCAAAACCATTGTTAAACCAGAATAAATCCTTGTGCAAATGGCCAAAATCACAAAGAGGCTGAAGACAATTTACCCTATTTTTATCTTCTATCATGACATCCTCATCCTTCAATAACAACATCGGTCATGGGCACATCTTATGTAGCCTGGCCGGCCATATTCTATCTACCGTGCATAGAATGGCAACAGCAGGAGATACATATTTGCCCAAATGGAAGGAGAAAATAATGTTGATTGATTCATCAAATACAAAACATGAGTTTTTAACTCATATAGAGTACTCAAATCCCACAAACATGAAGCCTTAGTTCATATAAAGGGACTACATGTTTAGCATAAATATAAAGTGAAATCTAGAAATCAAACAGTTGGGACAGAATAGATAAGCTAGATGCTTGCAACCAGGTTAAACATGACAAGCCAAAATGTCATATTTCACAGCCTATCAGACCTTGAAATAAAGCAAATTTGGAAGACGAGAGAATTCAAAAGCACTTGAAGAGTACACTTAATTCAGTTCATTTCAAATATTATGGGAAAAACATATTCAAGATACTGAAATCAGTTGCCATCTTTGAGATGGGCCTGTTGTTCCATGGCTTCAAGGCGGGTTTCTTTCTGGTTGTTCAGACTTGTGATGGCGACAAAATCCATCTGGAGATACTAAATAAATGTTAAAGAAGAGGTATAATAAAAGAATAAATATGTTCGAAGAAATATGTTCTATTATATCGATGAGAAGAAATACAAGCGCACATATATTTCACCTCTATGAGTTCTACCAACTGTTTCATGGTTTCAATCCGGGATTCCAACTCGTTATTAATTCTTGAGAGGGCGGCACTCTCTCCCTAGAAAAAACGTTACACCAAATAAATGTTAAAGAGGAGGTATAACCATTGGAGTTATAGCCCAATGGTAGATAATAGTACTGATGAGCTTGAAGTTTCAAGTTTTAGTATTGCAAGCTTAGCTGCTCTCATACTAGGCCCTAGTGGTATAATCCTAATTATCATAAAAAAAAAAAAAAGACAAGAAGAAATACAAGCTACTAGGCATTTCACCTTTATAAGTGCCAACTCTGACGACAGTGTGGCAATTTTTGTGTCCAGGGTTTTCAGCTTTTGTTCCAACTCAGCGATTCTCTGCTCCTTGGATCTGCTGAGAAAAAACATTTAAAAGATGATGACCACAACCACCGACTATCAACACATGGTGCATCAATTATCAATTTAGCATCTGTTTCTCTTAATACTTTAATAAAGGGTAATTTTTTTGTAATATAATTTATCCATAAACTTCGCCTGCACCTCAACCAGATCATACTGTATAACAGAGGAATCTCGTGGTTCCCCTGTTGTCCAGTCATTAGCATGTGCCTGGTCAAGCCAAGTATGACTGATATGCCAAAAACATAGTGTAAATTAATGGGTACAAATGAAACACGAATGAATCGCTGAAAAGGGCCATGCTTAATTGAAAACTCTGTTTTAGATCCTCATGGTCTTAACTTTTTTTCCTGAGTTTGGGAAAGTTAAACTCTTATAACAAGAGATACATGAAAACACTTATTTTGGAAAACAATTTCATGGTGTGTTCAAAAAATGATTTTTGTATTTTGGCAAATAGGAGACCCCATATCTTTAAAGTGAAAAGACATAAAATCTAGAAATTTTGCAAATTCGAGTCTTGGAACCAAACTTCAACTTTTTTTGGTAGGAAAATGTGGACATTTATTTAAATGATGGTAAATGTAAATAAACATAGGGCACTGTCACACCCTTAGGGTTGAACTAGGGTGTGAGAGGGGATTTGGAAGATTAAGAGAGAAATCTGGGGAGGAAATCAGATGAGAGGGAGAGAAACAGCAGATGAGATAAGGGAGAAGATAACCGAGAGAGAGAGAGAGAGAGATTGGGGAGAAATAGAATATTCAATTCATTCTCATCATGCTTCTTCCTACAGCTGAGGCAATATATATATAGCCTCACTGAAGCTACCGGACAAAGCACTCTATCCGCCTAAGCTACAAGACAATAAAGGAAAAGACAAAATGGAACCACCTAAGCCATAGGACAAAAGGGAGAAAAACAAAAGGGGAAAATATCTTAACAATCTCTAGCTACAAGACAAATAACTTTAACAGAAATGGAAATTAAAAAACAGAAAACCAAAAATACCCTTGGAATGTGACAGGCACTATCACATTATATTCTCAAAACTCATCTATCAAATCAATTAAGTCAATATTCTCAAATTCCCAAACATCCATACAGACTTCGACCCACACAAAAGGCCTTGATGTATGCCATTTATCTTGAAAATGAAAAATCCACAACAAAATGATAGAAATTGCAGCTCCCATTCCAAACAAAATACAGATGCTAATGCGACATTTAAAACAACAAAACACGGTAATCTAGCATGTTATCTTCAGGTACTTCTACACCCACCTGCAGATGAGCCATGAGGTTTTCAATCTTGCCTTTTGGCCTTAAAATTATATCCGGGATATAAACTATTCAAGTGTGAGTTGCGAGAGCTCAATAAGATCACATGTGCACACAAACTATGAAATGCATTAAAATTATTTTTAAAATTATATGTGGAATCTAAATTATTCAAGTGTGAGTTATAATCACTCAATAAGATCACGTGCACACAAGCTATGGAATACATTAAAACTATTTTTTCAAGCAAACTCAGGTACACAAGCCCAATCTACAAGGTGAGATCCATGTACATAGCTAAAAACCTTTTGTATGAACATACCTCAATGCTCAACATAAAATACAATAAATCCACCAAATCATGTAAATTACTAGCTAATCACATGCATAAGGGATGAGTGATGCATACAATGCAATTAAAATCACCTACTTGCAAAGCCTCAAACTCCTTGAGCTCCAAGAATCACAACCACCGAGCTCACCAACACATAAAAACCGCTTTTCCAACACAAGTAAGAGAAAAAAACACAACTTCCCCAGTCACCTTTATATACAGGAGGGTGAAACAGGTGGCTAAATGACCATTTCACCCCTTAAACTGTCATGTACCTATTGTTGAGAGGGGTGTACCTGGCATTAGCGGTTATAACCGGTTGTACTAGAGACTAGCTATAGCAGTTGTACTTAGAAGGTAGCTGCCTATGGTTGTACTTAATTTTGAATTTGGCAGCCTTGTTGACACCAACCCCTGCTGCTAGGATCAGTATATAAGAACTGATCCAGCCTAATACAAATCATCGAAGAAATATTATTCAGTCAATCTAATTTCTCTCTCTCTCAATTTCTCCCTACTTTCTCTCGGTTCTCCCTGACCCCTCTCTGATCTCTCTGAACTTCTTCTGTTCTCTGATTTCTCCCTCCCTTTCTGTTCTCTCTTGCTCGATATCTTCCAATTTCTCACTTAAAACCCTAGCTCAACCCTAGGTTCATGACAATTGGAATTAGAGCCGACGATTCTTGGCTGTGAATTCTGGCAATTCTAGTTCGAATTTTGAAGGAGAAGCAGACCAGGTGATTTCCGACACTTTCTACTAGCTGATCCAATGAAGCAGAGCAAAGAAATTCTCAGCTAATATTCAGGTGCATCTGAGCACAAAGTTGACCGGTTCTCAAGAGACGGCAACAACTATTGATCCAGGTGAGCAGAGGCGAATTCAGAGCCGGCTGTCCTTGGCTGCTGAATTGCAATTGAGGTGACTCAGGATTCGAGTACTGGAAGCAGTTAATTCTGATCCAACTCTGAAGATATCAGAGACAGATCGTAACCGAACAGAGCCGGTGGTCCTCGGCTGTTGAATCGCAAGTTAGGTGACTCAAGATAGGCAATTGCTGGAAGCCATTTCATAGGCGATCGCTGATCAAAGGAGATAGCAGAGCAAGGCTATTCTTGGAAGCTGATCGCAGGTGATTTTCAGGAAGTTGCAACATATCCAATCAATTCTTAGAAAGCTGAAATTGAGCCACTCAATACAAGGAGGTTGCTATTACTGGCTGTAGATCTAGGTGATTTGTAGAAGCAGTTTCAGTGACAATTCCGGCAGACAGAGTCGAGCAAGTTTAGGAGGTATCAGACTTGTGCAACGGAAGCAGTTGCAGGAGCAAGCAATGGACACAAGACTCGAGGAAACATGCACTAACCTCAACCAAAAGCTGGACGAAATCATGATTATGGTGGCCAAACGATTTCAGGATAGTTTTCCCGCTGAATTACTATCTAAGGAGTATTCGGATCCAATTATTCAATGACCGGTGACAGTTAGAGATCCATACATTACTCATCCATGGAATCAGCTTTCAGAGATAAGGGAAATCTCTAGATCCACTGACGGTCCAATTATATCAGACGGAATCATCCCTCAGACTTCTGGATTGTAGGAATCTGAGAACCAATCTGAAGTGGACCAGTCAGTTGTAACTCAAGACTCCGGCAATGAGGAGATCCTTCATGCAGCTGATGAGTTGTGTGCCCTAGGCATCCATTTTAGCCTGTATCAAACCCTTGACACTCCACAAACAGACAAAGAAGTTCTGATTGGGCAATTCGGACCAGAACAATCTTATAATGGCTCCAAAGAAACTGATCGTAAGGCTGATGAGGTCCTAAGACTAGAGGAAGGCAGTCTGCCTGTTCAGAATTTTTCTACTGCAGCTGAGGATTCAGCTAGACAATCCTCTGGGCTCAAACAGCTAACATCAAAGATGATGTGATGAGGGGAACATATGTGAACAGAGATTGTGTTCCATCACCAGCTCTTCTTGTGGTAACTGTTTGGGTGCATGAATTTCAGAATGATCATCATTTGAAGGCTTTAGGTTTGCAGGTTTGACAGGGAGTGGCTGAATTCATTAAAGGCACTTGGCATGGACATGTTGACAAGTTTTGGCACCATACTGGGTCCCCAGACTGTGAGTACAGCAATCTTGATTGGATAGCTATTGCAGGAGGTGGCCATATATTGGGCTTGAATTCAGTGAGGTTACTTTTATTGAAGTTTTGGATCAACTTATACCTGGATTTGATTTTGAGATAGGGATGTTGGCCCAAAGAGTTGTAATAAACACAAGGAAAATTGTCTATTACACCTTGGCGGTAGATGCAACTCTGATCATAACTGTAAGAGCTTCATTAACAAAAGACTTTGGGTTGGAGAATATCAGTGTGGTAACAACACATGGTTTTGTTCCAGTTGATGGGAACACGAGCCAAGAGGAATGGGCCTAGAAGGAGAAAGAAAGAAGGATAAAACAGCTAGCGAAAACAGGGATTGGATGAGGTAATTTCTTGGCACCAACCCCTGCTGCTAGGATTAGTATATAAGAACTGATCCAGCCTAATACAAATCATCGAAGAAATATTATTCAGTCAATCTGATTTCAATCTCTCTCAATTTCTCCCTACTTTCTCTCAGTTCTCCCTGATCCCTTTCTGTTCTCTCTGAACTTCTCCTTCTGTTCACTGCTTTCTCCCTCCCTTTCTGTTCTCTCTTGCTCAATATCTTCCAATACCTCACTTAAAACCCTAGCTCAACCCTATGTTCATGACATAAATCCAACCTGTCACCTACCCATTTTATACCCCTTTTGGTCATTTGTGTTGTAGCCAACATTCTACAAGTTTTCCCTTCTTTTCCAGCCACCAAATCACCTCTCTCTCTCTGATTTTTTATCCAATCCCTTGTAGGCATATCATCTTTTTTGAGGAGAACAACTGCCCTTTCAAACTTCTCTCTTTCACTTAGGTTTACCTAGCCCTTTTAAGGATATGTTCCCCACTACATCACACATATTAGCCATCAAATCACTCCTTTGCATCTGTTTCCAGCTTTTTGTAGGCTTCTACAGGTTTTGTCACCTTTTTATTTCATTCCCAAACCAATCGTAGGGTAAGGAATGGTCAAGACTCAAGCATGCATACATCTATACACTCATATAAACTCTCATAGGCAAGAGAGATACGAGTAATATAATAAAATGTCCTTCACAATGATTCTAATACTTAAACATGTCTAAGTCACCAAATTTAGATTAAGTGATCATGTCTCATAGTTAAATCGACCATGAATCCATCAAAATAAATGCATGGGAGTCATCAATGTGTAGTCTACATGACTCCATTCAAAATGCCCATCAATTGGTCCTCAATTTTGGTTTCAGGAAAAATCCCAAAAATCAGTCAGTTTTAGATTAGGGGATCAATCACTCAGCTATCCATCTATCAACCACTCATCTTCAAATTATGTCTCCTGTCAGGTGATCATTCAATCACCCGTTCAACCAGCTAATCCACAAATTCTTAGTTGATGACTGTTTTATCAGTTGTGCTTCAATCACTAAATAAGTTTGACAGTTGATTCAACTCTTCCCTATAGAAGCCTTGAATCATTTCCTTGACCTTGATAACTGCATTCATAATTCTTTTAATTAGGGAAATGAAATTATGGTTGTTACATTAGGGATTTCTTATCTTAGGGTTTTGAATTCCAAATTTAGGGTTAGAGATTTCAAATCTTAGGGTATTCAGGATTTGGGGATTTTTAGAAATTTGGGGGTTTTATAAAATAAATTTCAAAATGATTAAAAAACAAGAAAATCTCATAAGAAGAGTTTTCCTTAAAGGGCTTTTAGTTATTAGGGTTCAAAAGTTCAAGTTTCCAATTTAGGGTTCTAATTCAGAAATTCTTTGTTCCAGAAATTAGGATTTTAGTTATATTAGTTCCAAACTAGGTTTTCAGGACTTAGGTTTTGTAGTTCAAATTAGGTTTTCATGGATTAGGGTCTCCTAAAATTGGCTTTTTTCAAAATTTGAGGGTCTTATCTTGCAGGTTATAAGGGATTTTACAAGACGTGTTCTACGAAATAGGTTACAAAACAATAGAAAAACACACACAAAAATGTCACAATAAATGTTTCTAGGAAAAATTTAGAGTTCTCAAGACAAGAAAAATGGTTTCCCATACATAAGGGAGTTTTCCAAAGAGAAAAAAAAGGGTTTCCAGAAAATCATTTAGGGCTTCAAAGGGGAAGAAGGAAAGTAAAAAGCTTAGAACAGGATTTCAAATGGGGGAATACCAACATACCTTACAGTCAGAGTAACTTTTTCTTCCCCACTGCGTTCTCCCTGGCGATTTCCCATTTCGTCTTCTTGTCAGTAACAATCACGCTCTCCTTCTCTCCCTCCTTCCTCTCTCTCCGCTCTCTCACTCCAGCAGTTTAAGACTAAGGCACTGAATGGTCTGCTTCAGTCCTAACTTTTATTCCGTCACACTTTAATTCACGAGGTAGGTGGGATTCAATCTTAACTATTTGATAAGACGGGGGCAATTTTGACATTTGATAGAAGCAAAAAGTATCTATAAATGCATGCCTTTTTGTTTTTTAAATAAAAAGGGAAAATAGAAATTTCAACTTGCCACTTAATGTTAGTTTAATGAAGGAGAGGTAACTGTAATTTCCAAAATGTGAGAGGTATCATCTGTAATTAGGCTAAAACTCAATGGTGGCCGCTATATGAGATAAATCTTATGAAAAAGATGCTCACAGCACCAGTATATTTTTTGCATAAAACAACATATCCAACGACAACATATCCGGCCTTTATCCCACTATGTGGGATCGGCTACATGAATTCTAAACTTCTACGTGGGTTACGCCCCAACAGATAGGTTGTCTAGAATTCGTATTTGAATCCAACTAGATTTTACACTAACTATCGACTACCTAACGCAACCCTCCTCTTTTATCCAGACTTGGGATCGGCAGTGGATAACATCCCAAGGCGAAGTAATGATGAAATGAAGTTTTAACACCATCTTCATATAGAAAAGTTTCATGAGATGGTGGTGAATGAAGATAATTAATATAGTTGTGTTCCATCACTTAGTTGACATGGTGAAACCAACAAGTACAATATGAAAACACAACCATTATTTCCACACAAGATAAGCTAGCTAACTCAAAGTCTAAACAGTAAACCAAATTTCGTAAATTCAAATATTAAAAAAATTTAAGGGTTTTTTTTGTTTTTAAAATTGATTGACAATTTTATTTTCTTATCCACACCACATCTAATATCAATTGGAAATAAAGTTTCACTTGGGTACATAAAATCTTAAATGAGTTACACTTAACAACAAATATTACTCCTAAAATTTGAACACATGACATTAAAATTTAAATGAACAAACAAAACAACATACTTTAGCAGCAGGGAATAACTTGGAAGAGCTTCAGCTTTATTAAAATTAGTTATTTGCCAACACAATCAACAATTGTTTAATTGAATGAATGAAATACATAGAAATGTCTCCCTAGCATTTGTAAACCGGATCAACAAACGGCTAATTGTTCACTTGGCCAGCCAGCTATTCTCCAAACTCATATTACTTAAAGGGGATGCAACAACCTTACGGTACTGGTTGGTTTGCACATAGCCAGGTGTGGCTGCTCCAACGGAGACAATCTGATCCAAATTTGTTGCAAATTTTGTAAGAAAAACATTTGACGATTCATTGAGCTTTTCTGACCCGTGCTGTTTGAGGGTATAACCCCCCCCCCCTCCTGTGGGTAATGCAAAGAGAATAATTGTTAAGATACGTTGAGAAATATGTAGATTTGATGGATTTAAATAAAATAAATTTTGTTTTGTAAATCAATTATAATTATTTACTTCGTCTTTTTGAATCAGTCTTCATGCCCACATACATCCATCTCTTGTACAATTAAGGCATAGAAGAAATATAGAAAGCTATTTTCTAAATTCATTCAACATATCCCTAATCATCTTCTATCGTCTTTTCTTCAATAATAATATTGAAAGTTCAAATTTACCTTGGCCTAGTAACTGACATATTTGGCAGGTTGTGAAGAGAATGGAATAACAAGAGATATACTTGGATAAATGCATTTGAGGCGTAGACTTAATATGGTTAATATCATATGTTTTGTGCAAAACGTCTTCACACTACTGAAAAGCGATCCATCAACGATACCCGAGCAGAAATTAGTACATTCAAAAACTTGAAGCAAAGGAAGCAGGGATATAGCAAAGTAGAAAATTAGCCACCATCTTTCGGTTGTGCCTGTTATTTAAATATAAAACTGAATAAATGCTAAAGAAGAGGTATAAGATGAAAAACAGTACAAACACCCACATATGTCACCTGTAAGAGCGATAGCTGTGATGCCAATGTGGTGGTTTCCATTTGCAGAGTTTGCATCTTCCACTCCTCATACCATGCAACTGATTGACGATTAGCTACCATTCTGAGACGAACATTTTAACGACGATGATTATAGCCATTAACGCATTACATAACACATAGCTATGCAGATGCAAAACTCGAATAAATACCTTTTGGTGGCGCCAGTGAATTCACCATTCCTAAATTCCCATCAATTGAATCACTAGGCAAATGTTGAGGAACTTGAGTTCCTCGCAAAGTAGCCTCACCGTCAATATTGAAATTTCCCACAGAAGCACCCATAGAAAAGCTTCGAAAATGCCGGACAATCGGAGCAGTTGCTGCACTACCGATGCTTTACATTACTTCCAGATAAAACCCTAGTTGAGGGAAGACACTAAGGGCCTGTTTGGCTTTAGTGTTTATTTCTGCAGATTGAGAATGAAGAGGCCCAATGATGAACTCAAGTTCTGGTGGGCTCAAGTTAATGACATCGGGCCTATCATTGAGGAATCCAATCTGGTTCTGGGCTCAAGTTCTCTGTCAAGCTTACACAAATCCCACATCCTTCGGGCCCAATGTGGCCCAGATTAACACAAAATAACCACCGTCCGATCAAGTCGTTCCGTCTCCTGATAATTTCAGAACAGTGGAACACAAAACCCTAGCTACGAAGAAACGCTATAAATTGCACCGGTTACCAGCCAAATCCCAAAACCCTAGCTGCCTGGCTGGAGGCTTCGTCTGCATTCGATGCCATAGCGGGTCGTGTAATCTGCATTCGAGGTTTCGTTTCGATTCATTATCTTGCGATCTCTGGCTTTTCTGTTTCTGTTTCTGGGGTTACATATGAACTGGAAACGGTTCAGTCTTGCGATTGAGGGAATGAAGAGGCCAAATGATGAAGTTTATTGAGTTGAATACTCTATCGATTTCTTTTGCGGGTATTGTGATTATCACTCGAATAGGAAGATCTGATGCCTCTCTTTCACCTTTTTGGTTCTTAAATTTGCGGCTTCTTTTCGTTTCAGTAGATCCTTTGGATATTCTTTTTTTTTTTTTCTTTTTGTTCTTTGAATTTCTCATGGCATGTGTATGCGGATGAGGAAAAATTGCAAAATATTCAGTTATCCCTGTCTGATTTATGCAGTGCTGAGTTAATACCTCTCAAGTCTGATGCTATGACATGCCATGATAATTTCTTCTTTGTTCTTTTGTTTTTTCAAGTTTGAGTTTTTTGTTTTCTTTTTTTTTTGAAGAATCAATTTCAAGATATGGATTTGCCTTTCTGGGTGAGGACTATAATGTTGGTATTCATTTTATTACAGTTTTCCTTCCGTTTCAAAATTATATTCAAGTTGAACTTGTTGGAGGCCAATGATGACAATTATGAATTGGAACTGAAATGCAAGTTTTTAACTTCTGCATTGGGTTGAAATTCTTTGAACTAGGACGGTCTGAGGCTCATAAATTCATTTGAATAATTAAATGCTTGAAATTGAACAAAAAATGAAAACCCTTTTCTCTGATTTGCCAAATTCAGATGTGTCTTGACAATTCACATTTCAAATCTGTTATTAGGACAATCATCCGTGTTTCTTTTGTCCCCCAAACTTCAAGGATTATCAAATTTGTTGGATTGAATATTCTTTGTAAGTGTTTGTGACTGATGAGAAAACAAAAATATTACAGTTATCCCTGTCTGACACGTTGTGTGCTGACTTTTTTGTGATCTGACACAAACACTGATATGTTTATATTTTTGATATTTGGGTTTTGAACTGATCTACCCAAGATTGTTACCGGCTTACAGCTGCAATTTTTTTTCTCGCAATCCACTTGCCTTGAAATGGTATTGTTTAGTTATAATCAGTATTTTTTTAATTTGAATGTTATAACCATGAAGAATTTATTTTAAAACAAAAATTCTCATTCACGTCACTCCTGATTGTTGAGTAAAACACTAAGGTTGCAGCAAGTTTATAACCGTTATTGGGGTTTAAAAGTTGGTGAGTAAACTGCCCATGCTGTTTATGCTTTAGGGCATATATTTTAAGAGTAATGATATCCATGCTGAATTTGTTGACTGAATTTCGGTCGTCCAATTTGGGTACAACATCATAATTCAAAGTGCAATGGTGGTTTGCTCTAGAGCGTCTGTTATGCTATGGATTAGCTTCTAAAGCAAAAGAATAATAATAAGTGTCATGACTGATAATGAGGTGCTGCAGACAGTCATGACACTTAGCATTACTCAAAGCAAAAACATCCACCAAAGTGATCTGTTTTATGCTCTAGAGTATAAATCATTTTGGTAGTTGGTTAATTTTTAAATTGTGTTAACAATTTAAAAATTGCATATGATATTTTGTTGGTTCCTTCATCCATGCATGGTGAATGATGTTATCTAAAGTTTTAATTTGAGAATCTACTTTAGTCTGGGTTTTAAAGTTGGAAAAACTTATTGGAGACGATTTAACGAGGAATTTTTTCCTCGACAGTGTGTGTTTAGTCATCTACACCTCACAGGAATAAGCTACATGTCTTGTACAGCAAGTTGTGCTGTTCCAGTCCTGTATTCTGTTTGCATTTGCCATTCTCATGTTTGCAGAAAGCTTCTGTAATTTTCTTCAAGTACAATTTGGCTTCAGATGACTAGATATTTGTATCTTGAAGTGAGCATTTCGCACTGATGATTCAACTACATGACACTGAAGCTTAAATGGTAAAAATAATTCTCAACTCTATGGAGACGGCTTTAATGCCTGCCTATTCAACTGTAGGATTTAGCAGCAGTGACGTATCAACATGGATGTAGTCTCATTTTTTTCTTATCTGTTTTGTCCATTGGCGAAAAGGCTCTATGTTTGTTGTTTATGTAACAACCCCTACTTGATATATGGAACTGTGATATATTCTGTGTAATATTTTGAGACTTCTTATATTGGTATGGATTTTGCATCCCAACTAAATTGTAATGCCTGAATACACAGTATGGCATCTCTGGCAAGCCAAGTCTGTAAACATCTCATTTCTCTTACTAGTTTTCATTCCTCTTAACAAGGCAGAGAAGTTCTTCCTCTTATGAGCCTTATTACTGTTACAGCAATATGCCCAACAGCATATGTTTTCCCCTAATATTTTGATTTTCTGAACCTCACGGGTTGTCCAAGTGATCTTAGGGGGTTGCGCTTTGTTACATGATTGAGGTGGTGTTTCATCCACCGCATTATGTGGCAGGGTTTGTCTTGGTGAAGACACTGCATGTCTCCTTTTGAGAGTTATTGAAAGGATGCAGGTTTTGTCTTGTGGGTAAATTTTAATAAATTTCCTCTTTAGTTTGTAGCTGCCTATGACTTTCTGTAAATAAAAATCAAGGGAGAGGTGTAGAAATCACCAAAATGCAACAGTGTGACAAGAAAATTTCCATGAGAATTTCATCATCCAAGCAACTTGGAGAAAGTCTCCTAGAGAACTTCTGTTCATTTCATTCCATTCCATTCCATACCATACCCTAAATATTGAGTGAACAAATGGTGTCTGTAGTAGTGTGGAGGGGAAATTATAAATAATTCACAGAAAATTTATGGATGTGCAACAAGATGTATTTTAAACGGCCGTTAATAATTTACTCTTTCAAAAAAAGAATTAACTTTTTATTAAAAAATTAGAACTTATTTATAAAACAAAGAATTTATTTGTTTCTAAAAAAAATAATTTTTAATTTTTTTAATTTGTTTGGTTATATTATTAAAAAAAATATAGAACACAGCAAGTCTAAAAACTTCTCGAAGAAATGGCTTCTCCTAATTTATTAACTGTTTGTCGGAAAAGCACAAAATCACGTTTTCATTGCACGAGAACTTTTGTTTTGTAAGCATTGAAGAAGGGTTATTTTTATATGCAAGTTTAATGGTATCTGTAGCCTAAGAACATGTTGGCAGTTGGTAAGCCTGAAGATGAAAGGAAAGAACAGATCCAAATAAAGGAAAAGAATAAAGCAAACTCATACACAAAAACAAAACATTCTGACAAGTTCATTGGCCAAGATTAATACAGAATGGATCATACCAACATAAGGCAGGCTCACAGCCTATAGATATTCCTTCCTTACATCTACAAACAGCTGTTGGGTCATGGTACCTAAAGTACTGAGATAACATGAGTTACAATCCAGAAATGGCAACAGTTTTGGGTTGAAAGATCTAAACAACCCTCCCCCTTCATAAATTAACACTAGTACACCAACAGATTGAAAATACTACCCACTTTACAATTATCTTTAGTTCCATTGGTAGAGTCTTCCAGGTTCACTACATTCAACTACTGCAAAACCAACAGCATGACAGAACAGCCAGATGAATAGAAGGCAAAGGACAACTAGCTGAAGTCCGGATGCAAAAGGAGCATATGGAGAGGGGGTCTCAAAAGATTTGCTCAATAGATAAGTGAATGGCTGGCTGGCTGGCTGTCTTTTATTCCACAGTTGCTATTAGGTCGATAATTGAGATCGTTTCTTTTCCAAATGACTAGAAAAGTGTCGATAGCCATACCTGCTACCTGAAAGTGGTAATCTACATTTCATCTTTCCTTCATCATCTTAGATTTCTCACCTTCTACTTGATAGTGATGTAGCGATTTGTTCCATGCTTTGCCCAATGGTCCTTGAGATCTACTGGACTAGAGAGATCACGCCCTTCAGCTGCAAGACGACTAAGCAGTTTCGTAAATGCACTCCCACTCATCTTTCTTCCACCGACACGTGCATGACGTTTGTTAGGCACTTGTGGCAGTGGATACATTGACATGGTGGTAGTGCAGCATGCAGATTGCCAACCCCCATTTCCCCATTTGTAGCATGGCCGCAGCATACCAGTGCATGAACAAACGGGCACTGGCATGGTGGACTCATCAAATGCAACCTGGTTCAATCCCAGGTTTTGATCCTTCCAGTCAGGCTTTGATACACCCACGTCCTGTCCAGCCTTTCGTTCATGAGATCTGCTGAACATCATCTTATTCAAGTCCTCCCCGTCTCTCTTAGCTTTTTTGATAGATTTGGAAGGTTTTTTCTCTGATGCAATTGCCTTGGCCTCTTTTGTTCTTTTGTTTCGCCTAGACTTGACAGGCTCTGCTGCAACTGGTGACACTGGAAGGCCATCACTTGTGTGCATATCTCTTGAATTATACGAAGTGTCGTCCATGTGGAGCTGATGGTGTACATGCTGCTGTGGGTGGTGCACGTGCTTCACCCCACGCGAGATTTGGCATCCGGGAGGACATGGGGACATGTTACCACTATTCATTGCATTTTCCCGATATTGAAGAGTTGCAAGGGCATTGTCTCGTTCCATAACGGCACTATTTCGTTCTGCAATTGCTGAATCGCGCTGCAGGATTGCCATATCTCTCTCTGCCAAGGCTGTTTTTTTCTCAGAAATAGCAAGATTTCTTTCTTGAATAGCCGCATCTCTTTCAGCCATGATGGTCATTATCTGCTTCATCGATGGCTGATGCTGCATGAACCACTGAAATATAGTAGTTGAAGAATTACTAATTGGAAGTTGAAGTTCAAGAGGAAAAGCCGATGCACTGCATATTAAATCTCATCCAAGTACTTTATACCACTTGTTGGCAATACCTGACCCTGAGGTGGTTTATGTCTTCCATTTTCCCGATGCCCACTATCATCCATTGGAGCTCCACGGTAGTTTCAACCTACGGACCTCTACTAGAAGAACGACATGGAGTCAAATGCAACACAGAGCTCCCAGACTCAGAAACACGTAACTTGACATCTGAAACATGAATGCAAAATATTGTGCAAAGTATTTCTGGAGCACACTACTGTAGAACAAAAGGCTCATATTTTGTCGTTCCAGTCTTATGAAATAACGTGGATGGAAGAAAACTAGTACCTTAGCAGGTGGAGTTCAAAAGAAGAGACTCATTCCCTCTGATAATCTTCTGTGTAAAAGACTTGTGCATAAATCCATTAATAGGATTAAGAGAATCCATCAACTAACAATGTAATCTGTCAAGTTGTTAGGGAAGTCGCATGCTTCAGTCCATATATTTTGGAAGCAAACAGGAAATTGCAAATAAGAGATTAATTCAACCATCTATTGCCACATGCAATTCGTGCAGCGGCAGAGGGATGTAACTTGGTAATAAAATTAGGATCTTCCAAGGGGTTCCAATTGCCGATATGATATGGATATCCATGTATGGTCTCATGATGTAATAATGGGATTAAATCTAGCAGCAATAGTTTTTCTTCTGCTGCCCCCGCCCATTTGAATTGTAGTGGTATGACATATTAAATTCAAATGTAACATAAAGTAACACTTCTAATAATTTTCAAGTGAAACAAGTATAACATGCACCAAGTTACTCAACTGGCAATAAATCATAAATTTGTAAAAATGGACTTGCCCACATTAACTTTCTGTTCTAGCTCAGAGAGTGAAAGATAGAGCAGGCACCATTCAAACATGTGCATGACCTGGTGTTAAATTAAATCTGTAATATTTGCAAGTTGAAGAGGTACGTCATATGTTACACACATAAGTTGGAAAAGGGAATAATTCAACTGTGAAAGACTTTGTTAGTGCTATCATTCATTCTAGATAGGAAACCAGAAAACCAAGATGCAGGCACCGGTAAAAGAAGGTGAGTAATTGGCCTCTAATTATCTATTTAATTATTAGCTAGCTAAAGAGGGACATCTTAAGGCTATGTTTGGGTTGAGGGGGAAGGGAGAAGAAGCGGAAGCAATCCTCTAGTTTGGAAGAAGTTTAAGAGGACAGGAGGATCGGAGGGTATCCGATATGCCTCTTTCCTCCAAAATCTCTTCCACCCCCACCCCCAAATGGGGAAAAAAAAAAAAAAGATGGGGAAGTGAGTGAGGGAATGAATGCATATTTTAGTTATAACTCTCACTTTAACTCCCAAATAAGGGGAAGGTAACTACCCTCCTTCCCTTTATTTTATAAACCCTTCATTCCCCTTCCCCCTAAACTCCAAACATAGCCTAAGCTACAAGAAAGAAGCCTTAATGCCCATATCGACTGACAAAAATCCTTAAAAAATCTGGCTCTTTACCAACTTTTTTGACCTGCAGACATTAGCATGATGTCCGCACCCAATCATCCTAGACATACAGCGACCATATTCGTCATGCTTATGGCTCAAATTCCGAAGCCTTCACTTCAAAACCATGAGATCAAACTAATTTCGGAGGGAACAACAGCACGAAGAGTAAGCAGAAAATTCACATTCCAAGAACTTCACACTAGATTCTTAGCTTTAGCCAATCAGACTCTTCTACCCGCTCCCGCTGCAATGAAATAGCTTTGAACAAACTAAAATAGCCCAAACTAACCCACCAAGTCAGCATGCACTAATCAATCATTCAATTATTTAATGCCGATTTCCAAAACAAAACTCAAGAACCAAGGGGGGGTAATCGAGTAACAAGAATCAACTAATTAGAGCGAATCGACAGGCTAATTAGACCTTCAATATCCAAATTCCACCGTCAAGGACTAGCAGGTTCCATAGCGCTCCACCAAAAGCCCCAACCCAACCACCGCTACCTTCATATGCAAAGCGGAAAACATCAACAAACAACCAAAATCAAAGTCCGAAACAACGCAAAGAACAATTACAACTGCCGGAATCTCGCCGGAACCGAGCTCTTCCAATCAAATCTAAGCAAAATCAGAGGTAGGTGTAAGCAAGTGTTGGTCAAATCAAGAAAGGAAGAAGTACACGAATATCGGAGACCGCCGTCAACTAGCAGGCAGTGAATCGGAAACTAACCGTGGAAACGCGAGCGCCGAGAGAGAGAGTCAAAACCCTAAATCGGAGATGGGAAGAGGCTTTGGAGAACGATGGAAGGAAGGGAGAGACAAAGAGGACTTCATTCATTTCGTTTGTTGCTTACCAGTCACCATCTTTTCCCTTTTCTTTCTTTTTATTTTTTTTATTTTACTGCAATTTGTTTTTAGCAATTTACTCGCTTGCTTCCACGGCTTCAAGAACTACTTTGATCCCACCACTCCAAGGAAGTACAGCTGCTGGTAGTGGTCGGATTTAATTGAAATAATCAAATTAAATAGATTAAAATTATTGAATTGGTTCAATTTTAGATATAAATCTAGATCGTATCGAGCTCTTGGCCCAACCTAGCTTTGTATTATTGCAGCTATATGTTGGATATTTTCATGCCCGCTCAAAATCTCATCTTCATTAATGACGAATCATATCCACATTAATGAGAATCTTGTCGGCACCATGCCACCGTCAGGGAGCTCTGTCAGTGCCGATTATCCAATCACACCACTCTGCAAACGTACGACGCATACATACATAAGAACCTTTCCTACTTCTGTATAAATCAACTTTCCTCAAAGCCAAATGTATGTTTTTTTCTAGCCCACTGATACTCAACCATTTTACTCTTTTACTTAGTTGAGTGTCGGAGTGCTTACAGTTGTCAGCCGCCTCCCGAAATCTATTCTCTATCGTAGAGAGCTCACGTCCGATCGCCTCCCCTTTAGGCTGAAAGGAATATTTAGCACCCATCGTGGAGCCCGGTAAAAGTTACATATCCCATAATCTCACTAGAGACTTTCAAACTGATCCCATCACCTACCCATGGTGCAAATCAGAAGTGCCCCTAACCAACAGTCAGGCGCCACCAACCACATTCAAAAAAACTCAGTCGTCATGAAGGTCTTCTTCCAGATTGTCCAATAGCTTCAAAACCAAGTGGTTGAGTTAACCCAAATCAACAGTGTGACCAATGCAGTAAACGAGTTGACTACGATGCAGAGGGTAACCTCCACCAACACCATCAAGTTATCCATAACTCTACTCGCCCACTTTCTGCGTCTATGTACTCTTCAAGCCATCCCTTCTCCAAGTTCATTATGGTCGTGCCTTTGTAGGATGGCTGTCGCCTTCTCAGTAGGATGGCTGTCCCCTCGAGGGCCTGGGTCCATCTCGACTTGTAGACCTCGGGTTCACCCCGACCTTATCCAAGTCTGATCAACTCGAGCAAACGTGCCCAGGACAATTCTGGAATCAAACCAAGGACACAATGAGCCCCTATGTCGATAAACTTTGCCTTGTCCATACGAGTGCCTATCCTAGAGTTTCTATCTTGAAGTTAAAAAGAACGATCATTTCTTTCACTACCAATCTCAAGACCCAAATCGACTCGATCGAAGCCAACCTCGAGCCAGTATTCTTGAAGTAGGCTTAGCTCGGCACGCAAGCCTCGAATCACCCCCTCATCTAAACAAACGTACCCTAGCCTCGCCACCCAGCGTACTCAAAAAATTAGGCGTCACAAAGCGAAAGCATGGAACTCAAGTTAGAAAACAAAAGCCAGATCGGGTAATACATACACTTTATTAAGACAACCAAGAATGGGCATTACATTGAAACTCAAATGAGCGAGGACCTACACTATCTTATGGCTAGCAGAGCTTGGGGGCAGGTGAAGAGTTTAGGGGTTGACGGGATAGAGAACGGGCTCAAGGAGCGAATCGATGTCTCCTTGAGGCTGACCGTCCACGGCTCCCAGCACCTCTAAACCTTCGATCTGATCAACTTTATCCAAAGGAGAACCCACAAGCTGACCGTCAAAAATCTCTTTGAAAGGTCCGTAGGGCGACAGGTCAACCTCAAGATATAGAAGCCGAACCTGAGTCAAACCTTGGGAAAAACCCTCAAGGTATTGATCAGCGAGTTCGTCTTTCAACAACTCAATCTCGGCCCGGGCAGTCACCTCTGACTCTTCCAATTGGTCGATGCAACAACGAGATGCTGAGAGTTCAACCTCGAGACTCGCCACATTCTCCGCCTTAACCTTCACCCAATCTTCGGCAGCTTTAATTGATCCTCTCAAACTCTCAGCCTCAACCATCAATTTTATTGAAATCTCGTTTACTCTACTCCTCTCGCCTTCAGGCTCTTAGGCTGGCTTACATAAGTCCTCCATCTCAACCTCCACTCGGCCTCACACCCACTTTTCAACCTCTTCTCGCACGTTACTGGCCCGTTGCTCTGTCGCCTTTAGGTCCTCCTTGGCCTTTCGAAGGTCACACGCCATCGTCCAAGCATCTATCTTAAGCACCCGGAGTGCGCTGTCGACGCGAAGAAACTGCAACTCGGCCCAGCAGCACAGGTCGGTATGACTAAGTCATTCCATCCGTTTCCGATCTGACCCCAAAGACTCAATGAACTTGTCAGCACAAAACTCGTGGCTCCAGAGACTCGCCTCGTCGCAGCCCTAAAAATCGGACCTTCAACGGTCCCAACTCGAACTGGCACCGTCGACCCCGCCACGGCAACTATAACTAGTTGCTGGTCCGAACCTACGTCTTTTCGATCTGGACCTGACAACCTCTGCTTGACCCCAACTTAACGCATCTATATTGGAAATAGATCTTCCTCAACAGCAATCACCTCCTCGTCTGTTACCACATAGGCAAACTCATTAAGGGCCACCAGAGGGTCTAGCCAAGAATAGGTGGATATTTTCGACGAAACAGAGGCCTGACCAATAGATTTGCCAACCAATTTAACATAAGAAGAGGCAGGGGCCTTTCCAGTCGCCCTTCCACCAAGTTTAATGACCGACCCAACACTAGAAGCATGTGCTTTCTTCTCCCTAGTACGTTGCTTTATTTCCTCAATAGTCAACCTTGACGCCATCTCGTCTGAAAAAAGAGCAAACATGTGTAAGCAATTTAGGATAAATATCAAGCAAAGAAAAATGAAAGTATCTTACGTATATATCTGTATAACTCCCCCCAATCATCCCTGAGCTTGACAAGCTTCAAGGTTTCAAGCGTCTTGGGGGAGATGGATATTATATCTACAAAGGCTTGATCCTCAAAACTCAGGCCCTCATAGCTAACTTCAACCTTTGAAAATGTGCTTAGCTCGTGTTACTAGAACAAGGGATATTTCGAAAGGCCCTGGGCATCCAGAAAGTTGGAAAGTTGGTTCTCCGCGGAAGCCACCTTAAAAAAGCTCACCTTAAAATGCTTGTAAAAGTTATCAAAAGCCTTTAGCATCTTATTCTCCGGGACACCGCTCAAAGAAAACCAACTGTCATTTCCTGTTCCCTTTCACTAGAAGAAGTGAAGAAACAACACCTAGCTCGACTCTCGGCCAAGAAAGTCGTACAGTACCTCGAACGTCTTTATGAAACCCCAGTTGTTGGGATGCAGTTAGGTGGGGGCAACATTTAGGAATGTCAAGACCGAGCTCTGGAACTCGGTCAAAGGGAGTCACACCCCGAGACAAAAGAAGAGTGTCTCATACATAAAGATGAACCCGGCATCAAAAGCCTGGCCCAGCTCCATGTAGACACGATCCTTCGCTCAACATGACCGACATACAAAAAACCCCTCCCTTTTGATGGTTCTAGAAAAAGATATCTGCTCTTTCATAGCGTTCACTCAGGAGTGGTGTACATTGAAGTGACCTTGGCCACATCCTTGCTCACCTAATCATACGAAGTTGAAGACGGTCCAGCCATGGTTAGCACACCTACAAGGTCCCAGGAAAAGAGAAGAAGTTAGCACCCAGAACCTCGCAACCTGGACCGTTTCCCTAAACCTAACAGGAGGGGCCAAAAGCTTAAACCCTTGCCTAGGTGCCAAACCCCCTAGACTCACCCAAAGTTGCTCTCCTAAACTTCTTCACGACAACCAGATAATAATGAAAAATCAAAAAGGAGCATAAGGATATAGCCATTACTTGTATACGAAAATTCTATAGAAGATGGAGACCAAACACTGCAAGCAATCAAGGCAAAGATCTTCAGGCTGCAAAAGCTAGATAAATTTGAAAGACGAATGGAGAAGTACAAGCAAGCAAGTGAGAGACCTATTTATGGATATCTCAAACCACATACGACGGAGGGAGATCATTCGTTGTTGAACATCCATCACGGAGATAGCGACACCTAGCATCTAATCAATGCCCTGACAAAGCGTTGTGCCTAGGGTAATGGGGCGCCACTACAATGACGTGTACCATCATGCCCTATCAGGCAGGCGCTTCGAATCTCGAGTCACGTGCACAACAAAATATTGTCAGAACGACCTCCCAAAATTCCCAATGACATTAGGCATTACCAAGACTAGTTTCAAGTCTTTCAAAAATAGCATCCCATTAGCTTCAACCCCAGTTTGGACGTCTATCAAACCACCACACCTCAACTCGGGTATTGGCCTCGGGTATATTTGCACGTCGGCTTGATCATCTATCTTGGTCGGGCTCTAACGACGCCTCATCTATTGAACTTGGTTAAAGCAGCAAATCCACCCATTAATGACGGATCTCATCCACATTAATGAGGGTTTCGTCGACACCATGTCACCATCAGGAAGCCCCATCAGTGCTGGATATCCAGTCTTATCACCCTGCAAACGCACGACATTTGTATGCAGGAGAATCTTTCCTCATTCCATATAAACTAGCCATTCTTAGAGCCAAAGGTATGTTCTTCTCTAACCCACTAATACTCTGTCATTTTATTCTCTTACTTGAGTGTTGGAGTGCTTGCAAGTGTCAGCTGTCCCCCGAAGTTTATTCCCTACCACCGCGAGCTCATGTTTGATCGTCTCGCCTTTGGACTAGAAGGAACAAGACCAGTTCAATTTGGTTATGTTGTCAAATTTAGCAATTTCAATTATTTTGATTCGATTTGAGTTTTGTGCTAAAAAAATTGAAATAATCGAATTGACTAATTTTTTTTATTTTTTGAGTTTTTTTATTTATTTGATTTTTTTTTTTGTTTTTTTTCTGTTTGGTTAGTTCAATTTTTTTGGGTTTGTAATTTTTTTTGGTTGATTCAATTTTATTTTTATATTTATTTAATTTTTTCGTTTGTCTGGTCAATAAAATTTGATTTTTTTCACAATTTTGATCTATTTTACTTTAGCATTTCAGTGGGTTCAAGCTCACCCCACTGCCTTTCAATCAATATAAATATATAATATATTAATATATAATATCACATTTAAGTACAATAATTAAATATTTCAGTAATATTTTCGTTATTCTTTCTATAATTTGATCTTATATTATTGTGAAAGAGCACGTTGAATGATACGAGGATAACTTTTAGCTCGTCGGCCTATCATAATAAATTTAAGAAAAATTATTTTGGATAATTAAATTTAGACATTACTCTTAAAACAGATTAAAAAATTGAAACATTTTTAAAGCTCTGCTGTCTTGATTTTGACTGGTTGACTCTAACGTGTGCTCGGGTTTGATTTTTTTTTATTTCTTTTCTTTTTATCGGACTGCCACACTTCAAATAAATTCTCAATATTAAAAAATACATTTAATTAGAAATGAACATTCCGTTTCGATAAATAAAACAAAAATAATTAAATCTATATCAAAAACTAAACCGAACAAATATAAAAATCAAACAAATCAAAAATTAAAATAACTAAAAAAAAAAAACTGATCTAAAAAACCCCAAAAAATAAAAATAAAACAAAAAAAACTAAAAAATAGGATACCATGACACTTTAGTTAATTCGGTTATTTTAATTTTTTTAATAAAAAAACCTAACTAAACTAAAATAACTAAAATTATTAAACTTAAAAATCAAACCAAATTAATTCTTAATTTAAAACAAACCAAATCAACAATTTTAGTTACTTCGATTCCAAATGGTCAATGAAGTATAATAAGAGAATATGATCATATGATATACAATATAGGGTCTATGATACCATAATTCCCTTCTCTTTTTCATCTTGGAAAAATATTCAATATAAATGTGATATTGTGTTCATACTAACACGATACCTTAGTCTAATTATATATACATCGTGAATGCATATGTATTCACAAACTAAATACATGCCAACATATAATCGCGCACCCTAAACAAGATTAGCATGGTGGCATGGTATCAATTCCTTGCCCTCAAGGTCGTAGACAAAATAAATGGTTAGGTTCAGTCCAGAGACTTAAGGACAGCTGATCCAGTGAGGCTGGCATCTAATCCGAGTGTGCCTTCTCCTCTATGCTTGATTTACTGAGTACTAATACGCCCATTACTATGAGAAGGGCACCTGCAAACCACTGCAGAATCAAACTTTGCATCAGTAATGCAACTATCAATCGACAACTCTTATCAAACTACTCAAACATCCCCGAGAACCGATAGTTTCTCCATATCTTAGCCACAGGAGATGAAAATGTAGAAAAGATCTTCCAGATAGGCAAGCACGGGAAGTAATAGAACCAGTTTCATGGGTTTGATTCCAAATGTTAGATGCAACATTGGTGGCACGACCAGGTAGACAACTAATTAGGTGGAAGAACAAATAAAAGACAAAAAAATGATCTGATACATATATATTCCACTTCTAAAGTAAGTAGATGACAAATAATATCATCTAGGGGGGCAACACGAGCATGCTGGTCCCTATTAGCGAGTCCTAAAATGAAAAGAATGGGGTTGATTTGCTCATCTTATTAGGGTCTCACAGCCTAAATCCATAAACATGGGATCTAGGCATGCAATGGGATACTTAAGCCCTATGCTGACAGACTCGGATGGCAATGAGGCCTCTCACCTGTCCAAATGATTCCAATATTCAAACTCAACTAATACAGATGTTTACTGGTTCATTAGTTCCATTTCCTAGCATCTACTAAATCTGCTAGCACTCAAATGCAAGATAATCCTAGTTGATTTTGGTTTTCTTCTCAATGTATGCTAATAAGAGAATGGGGTAAAGAATCACTGTTGTGAGAATATTTAATCACAAGTAGAATGCCCCTAAGTTCTGTGTTTGCATTCCATAATCTTATTTTCTATTTTTATATTTTCCAGGTAGTCAAATACATGCAAACCTTAAAAGTGAGGGGAAACCATTGAACAAATGTCTGTAACACTGGCAAGAATCATCAGTTGAGATCATTAAATTAGTTATCAAAAGAAAATATTTTGAACAGTTGTAACTAAAAGCACAAAATCACACGTTCAAATGTAGCAGGATTACCTGAAATGATAGGGCTTCCTCAAAGAGGAAAAAACCAGCTAGACCAGAAGAAAGGAAGTTGGTAGCAAAATTTGTCACTGTAGCTTGCAAAGATGAGAGAGCTTTCAGGCTATTGACATAACATCCCCACATTATCACGTTGAAAAATATGACTGAACCATATTTAAGGAGCTGTTCAGATAAGAGAAATTTCAAAATTAGTTTTGACATGTTAGAGTATCAACATCAGAGTATCTGACTACTTGAGTATAACCTCTGATAGACGATCTACTTCAGAATATTGTGTTTTGGTTGGAGGAAACCTAATATCTTGGAAAAGTAAAAAGCAGGAGGTTGTTGCTAGGTCGAGTGTAGAAGCAGAATATTGTGTTATGGCCTTGACAACGTGTGAATTTATCTGGTTAAAACAATTGCTTCAGGAGCTCAAGTTTGGGGAGATATCACAGATGAGTTAATTTGCGACAATCAAGCTGCATTACATATTGCTTCCAATCCAGTCTTTCATGAGAGGACTAAATATATTGAGATAAATTGTCACTTCATCCGAGAGAAGATTTTATCTAATTGTATTACTACAAATTTTGTCAATTTCAATGACCAGTTAGCAGATATTTTCACTAAGTCTCTCAGCGGTCCTCGAATTGAGTATATTTGTAGCAAATTTGGTGCATATGATATATATGCTCCAGTTTGGGGGGAGAGTGTTGAGTTATATGGTTATATTTATATAGTACACCTAGGGTTAATCTTATGTTAGAGCCCGTGGCCCATAACCCGTTGTATTTTGTATATATATAAGTGTATAGTCTATGAGATTAATTAAGTTTGTATATACGTATTAACAATTAGGATTTTCTTCCTAAGCTTCACACGACACTTATATGAATTTCAATTCTTTTATTCTGTTTCTTATTATCTATTTGTTCAATTAGTTAATATTTTATGTGGTATTCTGGAAACTAAAATCTACAAGTTTGTACGTGACTCTGCTGTGGTTGCGTATATTTAAGAAACTGAAGTAACTATTAAACAAATAAATATACATAAATATATAACAAAGTAAACTTTCTTTCAGAATTCTTGCCCTACAATTTAAAAAAGAAAGACACAAGGCATTAACTCATATAGATATAAAGCTAACTAAGGCATGCCTACAAACGTGTGCAAGCATACCCATGAAAACTATAAGTTCATTAAATTTTACAAAACAAAAGGATACCAAAAAATACAGAATAAATAAGACAAAGTTGACAAAATTCTTTCACTAAATATTGCTCCATTTAAGGACATAGACAACGAATTTTTCCCTTTCCACTTTCTTTTTCACCTCAAGGAAAAATATATGCAGAAAGTTGCTTGTCAAGATGCGTAAAATGGTAATTAGAAGATGATGCATGTGCCATACAAATGCAGCAAGGCAAGTAGGCCTCCATGATCTGGAATGAGTCAAGCAGTTCAAATCATTAATAAGAAGATATGCATGTCTAAAATCAAGGTTATCAACCAATGGCAGCAATCAGCATCGTTGAAATGCAAAAACCATTAGCACTCAGGGTAGTTTAGTTGCCCTGTTTTTCAAAGACAATGCTTATGTGAACAAACAACAATTAAATCAATATAAATGATTTGACTCTTCCGCAGCAGTAGAGTTCCTTAGTTTCAGGATAAGTATTTTATTACAGTAATAACCAAAGAAGTAGTATTTTCCAATAAGAATATCCTGCTAAAAGTCATTGCAACAGATGCCAGATCCGAACAATGATAATCAACACAAATTAGAATTATAGCAGGTGCAACATTGGTAGGAAATTTAATGGAAAAACACGCTGTAATCCAAGATTTTGTACATGGTTCTGTACGTCACGGAACATTTACCATAAGGAAAATAATAACAGGCGTGTCAGATTTTTGATCTAACAAGTGAGTCTCAATCGATTGAGAAAGGCGAGAGAAGGAGGGAAAGGGAGAATTGAAAGAATTAGAGAGAAAGAGGGAACGAGAATTGAGAGGAAAAGAGTTTAAGAGAGAAACTAATTTTCAAATTTCATTCAACATACGGGTAGAGGCGTAGATCAGTTCCTTTTATACTAATCTATAGCCTAAATGGGCGCCAAAAGCAGTAATGCCCTCCCCACTTACTTTACAACTTGCCTGATAACATGCTGGAACATTCCTCCAGCTATGCTTATCTGTGGCCTTTATTTACACAGGTCTCAGCCCACTAAATTGATGTCTACAGCCTATTACATTGGCCCAATTATTCAACTTACATAACAATTCCCTCCCCTTAAAGCATTTCTTGTCCTCAAGAAATATGCAGTAGATTGGCAGAGTTTGGAAATTGTCGGAGAAGGTCTGGGAGGTACTCCCAAGTGTTGTTGTCCTCATGGAGGGATGACCACTTGACTAGGACTTGGATGGGGGGGGGGGGGCTACATTTCTGCGGACCACTCTTCTTTTTAAGATGGCTTCAGACACGACATCCTCCTTTTTATCTCTGGTCATGGGAGGCAGCGAGGTGCTGCATTGTTGTGTACCGATGGCCATCTTGAGGAGGGAGACTTGGAACACCGGGTGCATCTGTGTTCCCTCCGATAGGTGCAACTTGTAGGCTATTGTCCCAATTTTCTCTATTATTGGAAATGGCCCATAGTACCTAGGGCTAAGCTTGGATATTAGCTGTTGGGATAAGGCTTTGAGGTGTTGTGGGCCTAGCTTAAGGTAGACTTCATCTCCCACTAAGAATACCCGTTCACTCCGTTTCTTATCAGCCATCTACTTCATTCGATTTTGTGCTCTAGCCAATTCTCTTTTTCCAGTCTCATAACGTCTTGTCTTTGTTGCAAGTAAGTACCTACAGCCGCCACTGTAGAGTGTTCGACCAAGGCTAGTAGGAGCCTTGGTTTGTAGGCATAAAGGGCCTCAAATGGTGTCATTCAAATGGAGTTGTGGAAAGTCGAGTTGTACCGCTATTGGGCAACTGCCAACCATTTGTGCCATCCCCTAGGCCATAGGAAACTAAACATCTTAAGTATAGCTCCAGCAATTGGTTCACCCTTTTTGTTTGGCCGTCTATCTTAGGGTGATAGGCCGTTGACATCAATAGTTTAGTGCCCAACAACCTCATCAATGTCACAAGACTAGGAACCGTCTGATTGTTGCTGTTAAATTTTGTTCTAGAATCGGATATTACCTATATGTACTGTCTTAGTATTTTTATTCTCTTGCATGCATTTACTTTCCAGCTAGGTCGTTTGTTATGGTTTACTTTCCAGCTAGGTAGTTTGTTATGGTAGAATCTGTCAAGTGTCCAAATGCTAGAATAGGACAAAATAGTTGGTTAGAGGTCTGTTGTGATAGCACCCACGAGAGCTATATAAGCTTATTCTCTCTTCTGCAAAAGGGCATTCAAGAATTCAATCAAAGATCCCATTACTCCCTCTCCCTTATTTCTCTTCCTCCCTTGATTTCTCCTCTATGCTTCCCTCTCCATTCTTTTTCCTCGTTTAACACACTTCTAGATTCACATTGAATCAGGAGGATAGCTTATTGTCACAACACGGTTGTGACAATTTGGTATCAGAGCCTCAATTCTGTTAAGAAATACTTCCGGCGTAAGGAATGGCCGAAGGGACGCGCATAAAGAACATGGAGTTGCAGCTCCAGCAACTTAGTTCGGTTGTGGGAGAATTCTAGGACTGGGTGGACCGACTGGAAGTTAGTGACCAGAACAACCATGATGCGATCTTGACAGTGGATCACAAGATGGAAGGAGGACTTAACCAAATGAGAGACGACATCAACCATATGAGGGGAGGAGATGGGAAACCAACTCTAACAATTTATGTTGATGTTCACCCGACAGAACCAAGTAAGATTATCTCCCGACTTCCCTCATAGAGATAGGAATGACCCCTTCTTACAGAATGAGAGAGTTAACCTCGAGAATAGAACCCATGACATGGTCGTTGAGTAGGGTGACGATAATAAAACATTGATATGAGGCGGATGGGAGGACCGGGCTATTCTACCACCACCACAGGGGTTCCCCATGCCCCGGATGGAAATACCCGTGTTTGACGGGACCAGTCTGAGATGGTGGGTTAGAAAGTGTGAGCGATTGTTTGAATGGTACAATGTGCCAATGGAAAGAAGAATAGCCTTGGCGGCTACCTATTTTGATGATGAGGTGGATGCATGGTTTCAATGGTGAACACGAGTGAGAGAGAACTATACCTAGGGGGAGTTTTCAGAAAGATTGTGCGAGCGGTTTGGAGAGAGGAGCTTGTCAGATACCATTGAGGAATTCAACAAGCTAAAACAGATGGGTGACATGAGGTCATATTTAAGGAGGTTTGAAAAACTGAGGTTGCTGATGAGCAGCCATGACCCTCACCTAACGGAGGCGTATTTCGTTTTTAGTTTCCTCAGTGCCCTAAGCGAAGAGTTGAGGCCCATGGTGAAAATGATCAGGCCAAGAATTGTTGAGCAGGCAACCGAGAGTGCCAAGCT
Source organism: Diospyros kaki (assembly GCA_036245055.1). Classification (NCBI taxonomy): domain Eukaryota; kingdom Viridiplantae; phylum Streptophyta; class Magnoliopsida; order Ericales; family Ebenaceae; genus Diospyros; species Diospyros kaki. The sequence continues at coordinate 45,456,133 of BSEG01000005.1, forward strand.
GTAAGAGATGGTAGTGGAGGCACTATTGAAGAAACAGAGATCACAACAACAGAAGGCTGTGCACGTGGGGAATTGGCAACAAGGAGGGAGCAGCAAGGGAGTCAACAAGGAGATGGTGAGAGGTAATGTTGGGGATAGGAATTTCATTAACTCCAACTTTGGTGAGAGACCTAACGATCTTAGGAGGCAACCCAAGGCTTGTTATAGATGTGGAGAGAGGTATTTGTCAGGGCACCAATGTAAGCATCAGCTACTATTATTAGAAGGTAGAGGAGAAGGGGAAGTGGAAGACGAAGAAGGAGAGGAGGTGGTAGGAACCGATGAAGGGGGAGAAGAGGACAATGGAAAGATATCTCTCCATGCACTCAAGGGAATCACCAATAACAAAATTATCAAGGTTGAGGGAAAAGTAAAGGTAGTTTGTCAATCTTAATTGATAGTGGAAGCACACACAACTTCCTTGATGATAGTACCGCCAAGAAGCTCGAGTGTCAACTCACAGGTACACTACCTTTGAGTGTGACGGTTGCGAATGGGAATCGTGTAATGAGTAACTCAGCCTGCTTGGGGTTCAATTTGGAATGCAAGAAGAGAAATTCGAGGTAGACCTCAGATTGCTGCAACTAGAAAGGGGTGTAATGTAGTTTGGGGGTGGTTTGGATGAAAGGGGTGAGTCACATATACTTTGATTTCAACAGGATGGAAGTGTCATTTGAAAAAGAGGGAAGAATGATGACTCTCACTAGTGGGAAGGAGGCTGTTGCCTGCAAAATGATCACAAGAAAGAGGCTTAGGAGGGTCCTGCAAAGCAAATGGAGTCAACTTTCACAGTTATTCTCGATCATAGAAGTGGAAGAGCAACAGGAAGGGGAAGATTATGGAGAGTTGCAAATCTCGATCAGCCACCAATTAGGGAATCCCGATCAGGTAAGCACTTTGCCCCTTATTGATGGAATTTATGGACTTATTCGAAGAACCAAACACCCTACCTCCTAACTGCACCTAGACCATGTAATTAACCTCAAATCAAATGTCGAACCAATCAACGTGAGATCCTACCATTATGCACCGGCCCAAAAGACTGAAATTGAAAAGATGGTGAGGGAAATGTTGAACCAGTCCTTCATAAGACCCAGCCAGAGTCCATTTGCCTCACCAGTCCTCTTGGTAAAGAAAAAAGATGGTTCTTGGCGCTTTTGTGTGGACTACCAACAACTAAACGCCCTAACCATCAAAGATAAATTTCCCATACCCCTTGTAGAAGACCTAATGGACGAATTACACCAAACTGGATTCTTTTCAAAGCTTGATCTAAGGCCGGGCTACCATCAAATCAGGATAAAGACCGAGGATATACATAAAACTGCCTTCCAAACCCATCATGACCATTTCGAGTTCTCGGTGATGCCATTTAGGCTTACCAATGCCCCAACAACCTTCCAATCTTTAATGAACCAAATATTTGAACCTTACCTAAGAAAATTCATACTCGTCTTCTTCAATGATATCCTAGTTTATAGCCCTACCTTAGACCAACACATTGCCCACCTAAAAGCCACCTTCGAAGTCCTGAGATGCCATCAATTATTCATCAAAAGGTTTAAGTGTGCATTCGCCCAACCTCAAGTGGAGTACTTGGGACACCTGATTTCGGGAAAGGGGGTCAGTACCGACCCAAAGAAAGTGGAGGCCATGTTGAATTGGTCCAAACCCAATACCTTAAGAGACCTCAGAGGATTCTTAAGATTGACAGGATACTATCGCAGGTTTGTGAAAGGTTATGGAGTCATAAGTAAGCCCCTTACGGAGTTGTTACAACAACAACAACAACATATCCAGCCTTTATCCCACTATGTGGGGTCGGCTACATGAATTCTAGACTTCCATGTATTTCTATCTTTTGTCATATCTTCATTGAGATTCATACACTTCATATCAAGCTTTAATGTCTCTCTCAAAGTCTTCTTAAGTCTGCCTCTACCTCTTTTTTGATTAATTGTTCCATTTCATTGGGGACCTGAGGCTAAAGCAGCCTTTAATAAATTGAAGGTCGCAATGAGTAGAGTCCCAACCCTGGGACTGCCAGACTTCAGCAAACCGTTTGTGCTAGAAACGAATGCTAGCGGGATAGGTATTGAGGCAATACTGATGCAGGGTGGTCGGCCCCTAGTGTTCCTAAGCCAAGCTCTAAGCCCAAGGCACCTGAACCTAAGCATCTACGAGAAGGAGTTTTTGGTTGTTATAATGACAGTGGAGAAGTGGAGGCATTATTTGGAGATGGGCAGGTTTGTAATTAAGACTGATCATGAGTCTCTTAAATTCTTGTTACAACAGAAGCTGCAAACTCAGTTACAAAAGAGAGGAATGACCAAGCTAATGAGACTTGACTACTCTATACAATCCAAGAAAGGCAAGGAGAATCTGGCTGTAGATGCCCTATCAAGGTGTCACGAAGAAGGGGAAGCAGCTGCCATCACTATGGTGATACCCGAGTGGTGCAGTGAAGTGGTAAACAGCTATGATGGGGATGAACACATCATATCCAAAATACCTATTTGAGGGTTAAGCAATTATTTTATTGGCCTCAACTTAAGGGGACTGTGAAGGAACATGTGTTGGGGTGTGACATATGTAGGAAGTGCAAGCATGAAAATATAGCCTACCCGGGGTTATTGCAGCCCTTGCAGATTCCAGAGCAACCATGGCTGAGTTTGTCCATGGATTTTATAGAGGGCCTACCAAGATCAGAAGTGAAGGATTGTGTGTTGGTGATGGTGGTGGATCGGCTAACTAAATTTGCACACTTTGCAGGGTTGTCTCATCCTTACACGGCCCAAGAAATGGCCAGGGTGTTTATGGATCAAGTGGTGGCTTTACACGAGGTCTCCAAGACCATTATTTCGGATAGGGATAAGGTGTTTTCAAGCCATTTTTGGAGGGAATTGATGAAAAATGTGGGCACTGAACTTAGCTTATCAACAACCTACCACCCACAAACTGACGGTCAGACTGAAAGGGTGAACCAAAGCTTAGAAATCTATCTAAGATGCATGTGTATGAGACAACCCAAGTGTTGGCATAGGTGGTTAGCCATGGCACAATGGTGGTACAACTCCTGTCACCATGCCTCTACCAAAACGACTCCATTTGAGGTTGTCTATGGGTATAAACCCCCTTCCCCACCGACCACAGGAGGGCAAACAACAGCCATCGCCGTAGAAGAATACCTACAGAAGAGAAGAGAGGTGCTGGAATAATTCAAACAAGAGTTGGCAGCAACCCAAAACAAAATGAAGCAAAACGCGGATAAAAGGAGAAGTGACCGGGAATTTAAAGTAGGGGAAAGAGTTTACTTGAGACTAAGATACTCACATTTGAAGGCCATCACTCAGGGGCAGGTATCTAAACTTAGCCCTAAGTACTTTGGGCCATTTCCTATCACAGCCCGGATATGCAAGGTAGCCTATCGGTTGTAGCTGCCAGAGGGGACCAAGATCCACCCAGTCTTTCACGTCTCCTTCCTAAAAAAGTCCATGGGAAACGAGAGACTTAGCCAAGAGCTACCAACTCTACCTAAGGAGAAAGAAGGTCTGAGGGAACCTGAGCCATAATGGAAATGAGGGTAATCTACCATCAAGGGGCCCCCCTCATTCAAGTCAGGGTCAGGTGGCAGGGAAAATCGTCCGAGGAGTACACCTGGGAGTACCTACCTACGTTGATGAAGCAGTTTCCAAGAATAGCCAACATTTTGAGTATTTCTTGAGGACAAGAAATAGTTGATGGGAGGGGTACTATCACGAGACCAGGAACCATCTGATTGTTGCTGTTAAATTTTGTGCTAGAATCATATATTACCTATATGTACTGCCTTAGTATTTTTATTCTCTTACATGCATTTACTTTCCAGCTAAGTCATTTATTATGGTTTACTTTCCAGCTAGGTAGTTTGTTATGGCAGAATCTACCAGGTGTCCAAATGCTAGAATAGGACAAAATAGTTGGTTAGAGGTGGGTGTGATTTGTTGTGGCAGCACCCACGGGTCAAGCTATATAAGTTTATTCTCTCTTCTGTAAAAGGGCATTCAAGAATTCAATCAAAGATCCCATTACTCCCTCTCCCTTATTTCTCTTCCTCCCTTGATTTCTCCCCTACATTTCCCTCTCCATTCTTTTTTAACATTCAACACACTTCCAAATTCATGTTGAATCAGGAGGATAACTTATTGTCACAGCACGGTCATGACAATCAATTCCTTCTAGAATAGGTTAGTGAATATCAGATCTCTGTCTGAAACTATGGACTATGGTATGCCATGCAACTTCACCACACTATCCATGAATACCCTTGCTACTTCTTGAGTTGTGAACGGGAGGGATAAACCAATAAAATGGTTGAATTTAAAAAACCTATCTACCACCACCATAATGCAGTCCTTCCCTTCCGATCAGGGAAGCCCTTCTATAAAATCCATAGTGATGTTAGTCCACACCTGATCTAGTAGTGGTGGGGGTTGTAGAAGGCCCGGATGGGCCACTGTCTCGTGCTTACACTTTCTGCACACATCACATCTCATCACATAGTCCCAAACATATTTTTTAAGCTGAGGCCAAGAGAATACTTGTTGTACCCTCTGATAGGTATTCTGAATGCTAGAATGTCCTCTAATGGGGGACTCACTATCCATGAATACCCTCGCTACTTCTTAAGCTATGTACGGGTGGGATAAACCAATAAAGTGGTTGAATTTAGAAAACCTATCTACCACCACCATAATGCAGTCTTTTCCTTCCGATCAGGGAAGCCCTTCTATAAAATCCATAGTCACGTTAGTCCACGCCTGATCTGGTAGTGGTAGGGGTTGTAGAAGGCTTGAATGGGCCACTGTCTCATGCTTACACCTTTTGGACACATCACACCTTATCACATAGTCTCAAACATATTTTTTAAGCTGAGGCCAAGAGAATACTTGTTGTACCCTCCGGTAGGTATTCTGAATGCCACAATGTCCTCCGATGGGGGACTCATGGAGTGCATGTAGGATCTTGCTTTTCAATGCTTCACTGTCCCTGATAACCATTCTTTCTTTTGTACTGGATCACTCCACTATTCAGTGAGTAACCTGGCCTGCTATTGGCATCCACACTTAGTTGTTCCAATAAGCCTTTGGCCCATTCTCCTTGTTGGTAACTATCAGTCACTTCTTGTAACCAATTTGGGACTACTGCTGAAATGGCTTCACAGGCTCCCTTTTCTTGGCAGCGAGACAAGGCATCTGCTACAATATTCTCTTTTTCTTTCCTAAATTGGATTACATAATCCAATCCCATAAGTTTGGCCATGCCTTTCTTCTGTAATTGGGTGTGCAGCCTCTCTTGTAGCAAGAACTTAAGGCTTTCATAGTCTGTTTTTATAACAAATTTTCCCCTTTCTAGGTAGTATCGTCATTTTTCTACTGCCATTAGTTCCTTCTCGTATATGCTAAGGCCTTGGTGTCTAGGAGCCAGGGCCTTAGGAAAGCCAAGGGTCTGCCCTCCTAGGAAAGAACTGCCCCTATTCCATGGTTGCTGGCATCAGTCTCCAACACAAATGGCTTGCTGAAATCGGGTAGGCCTAGCACCGGAACTGAACTTAATGCCTCTTTTAACTGCTCAAAAGCTTCCTCTGCATGCAGACTCCATTTAAAGCTGTCCTTTCTCAAAAAGCAGATAGTGAAAATTGTCGGAATAAGTTAGATACTCAAAATTGGTTCAACTCTGAGACTTACAACACCTGATGAATGTAGTCGGCACAAATCATCTCCGGCCAATTGCCAATGATTTAGTGGAATAATACTTGTAGAATCATTTGCATCTAGTAGATAATCTCAGAGAACATACCGTGTGTTAAACTGTGAACTTCTAACGACTACACGGGCTTCTTTGTTTTTTTCCTATCGATGAGAACTCGTAGCCAGTACCCTTTGGTGTGCACCAGGTGTACAGAAATCTGTTAGTTAATTCACCCTAGGGATGTTTGAATCCGGTTGCAAGGGAAACAACTATAAACTCTAGGGGTTACAGATGCCTTCTGATAGTAAAATAAATGATATCATTGCGAAAATAGTTACTGGTAGCACTATTAACTGAAAAATCTCAATGAGGAACCATAAGAATCTACGACATTATAGCATGGAGGGCATAAATTACGAACACAGCAGAATTGGCTCAAATCAGAACCTAGTTCAATTCAAGCCCACCAAAATTTTCCTGGAAGCGGTTGGCAAGTTATTTCAATTAAGCTATACTCAACGCTCTCTATTGATCCGTAAAGTAACTTAGAATCTGGGATCTAACACCCTGGAATGATATATCTCGCCAAGTCAAGCTCAAAGTTACCAAAAAGGTGATCGGTTAAACCACCGAAACTGAAGGATAACGGCTAGGGTTTCGAACCCATAGGAGGGACGTGAATTGAAGAATTAGTATGAGAAGGTAGAAAGCGTAGGTACCTGAGATGAGAAAAACTTAGCGGAAATGGCGGCCAAAGCGGCGTTGATCCCAGCGGAAACCGCCCAAGCGTAGCCTTTCTTGTTTCCCTCCACCATTGATGCGAAGCGTCCGTTGCAGAGCTAATCGGTCGAGGCGAGGAAGACGAAGCCGGGAACTCATTTTATCGCTAGGTGGCAATGTATATACGACATCGTTGCCACGGAGAATTTCTTAATTGTTTCGTAGCTTTTAATTATTTCTGCCTATTTATAAATTGATTCATACCCAATTTTAAAAATGTGTCAAAAAGCTCCTCAAACTTACATTAATATCATATTTAGACTATTAGTCATGTTCTTTAGTTAATTTTTAAAAGATAAAGTAATAAGCAAGTTAATTTTAACTTCGATCTTAATTTAACTATTGTAATTTTATAAGAGCCAAAAAAAACTATTATATATTTTGAATTCAGACTTAATTTGGTAATTATATTTTAAAAAATATCAAATAAGTCATTATATTTTTAAATTTAGTGTCGCATTAGTAATTATGATTTTTTATTTCAACATGCTTCTTACAATGATTTGATTCTATTAAGAGTGATAACCTTATCTCAAGTCAAAATAAACTCACACACTTACAAAATTTTAGATTCTAAGAATCGCATTTTATTATAGTTTGTGTATTTTTTTAGAATATAATGGTTAATTTGACTTAAAAGTACAATGATTTATTTATCTATTTTCAAAATACAATCTTTAATTTTGTTTCAAGACTAAAGTATAGTGTCTTCTTTGACACTTCACCCATTTTTAAACAACCAATTAGAATAATGGTCGGTGTTATACACATGCTAAATAACAAAAATAAAAATAAATAAATAAACTTAAATAGCCTTTAACTTCTTACGATTTTATTTTGAATATTTATGACTACTTGTTATAACTCAAATCAAATATGAAAGATATTTAATTGTTTTCAAGATGCAATGCAAATAGCTTTAAAAAAATATAAATGATATGAACTCCAAATATCAACACAAACCACTCTGTTTAAATAGAATATGACAATGGTTTTGAGTTGATGATCACCAAAAGTTTATATTTTAGATTAAGTTAGTATTAATACTAAAAGTGGGTAAAAGAATTAACACATAATAAATAAAAAATTATCTTTTAGAATTAATATTTTTATATAAACTTATTATAAGACAAACAAGAGTCATGATTATGTCACGTGATCAAATTATATCTTATAAAGTAATATGGACAAGTAAATATCTGGTTTCAGGTGGATGCAAATTCAATTTAGTCAAGTCTATTACATGAATTGGGTTGAGCCTATATCAAAATATGAATATATTTGGGAACATGCATTTAAATAACTTGAATGGGGTATTTTTCATTTTTTTAAAAATAAAATATTTTTCATAATAATTTATTATAATTTTTTAATTATATTAACAATATTTAAACTCATAACTAATAAAAAATAAATAAATTTTAAAGTCATTTTACCACAATATTAAAAAATAATTTTATTTAAAATTTTATCTAAAAAATTAAAATTGAAACCACTCTCACATGCAACCCAAAAGAATATCCATTTACCAATTGGGCCAACCAGACCACAATGAGTGTGTCTGTGGGCCAGTTGTCCAGTTTTGCAGGCCCAAAAGAAACATAAAAGCTTACGATCAGCATCAAGAATGGAAGCCAATGAGATGCTGGCACTTCATCACTTAACCAATCACGTGCGAGCACACGGATCGAAGCAAATTCAAATAACAAAGACGTTGCAGAACCCCTCCCCCGCCCCTAATTGCCGGTCTCTTACACGCATATATATATATATATATTTATGCGTGTGTATATCGCCGAACTCTCGAAAATTCCCTTTCTATTCGAGCAACGTAAACCCTAATTGCTCCGCTCTACGCGTCGTCTTGAGGTAATCGTCGTCCTGGGCAATAGTTTTCTCGTGTTTTGTTCTTTTGATTTCTTCAATTGGATGGTATAGGGATGATCCGAGCTCGCTTTGATCGTCTATTCTGTTGCTTTGATGGATTTCAGATTTGGGAAGTCGCCGGTTTTGGTGATTCTGAATGGCTCGTACGAAGCAAACTGCTCGCAAGTCTACTGGCAGAAAGGCTCCCAGGAAGCAGCTCGCCACTAAGGTTTTATATATTAGCCCTTTTCACCTCTAATTTCGCCTCTAATTCCGATCCCTTTTCATGTTCCTCCATTTGGATACCGAGAAAGTGCGAGAAAGAGGCAATGAACTCTCTCGCGTCGCCCCTCAAAAGACCATCCGCACTGCCTTTTTCTCCCAATTTTCGTTTTTTCGAACAATTTCTACCCTTTTGAACACCTCCTAGGGTTTCAATTGTGTTATGGCCTGCTCCTACTTTGAAATATCCCACAACGTTTCTTGCCGTGATCTCTGTACAGGCTGCTAGGAAGTCGACGCCCACCACCGGAGGAGTCAAGAAACCCCATCGTTATCGGCCCGGGACCGTTGCCCTTCGGTGATTGTTCTTCTTGCTCCCATCTCATACTTTTGATTCCATTCTTAGGGTAGCTTTGTTATCCCTGTTATGATCGGATTACGCAAGAAAACACAAAAGTTAACGCCATTGGACTTTAATTCTCATGACTATAATTCTATAACAACAAGATAATGTAGTAGATCTGATTCTACAGGTTCTCATATGACAATTATTGTGTGGATGAAGTTGAGATTCATTGTTATGCCAATTCCTTCATATATTTTCTTCACCTAAACACTCAATCACAATAACTTGGATTATTTGATTTAACAGGTTACGAGTCTAATTTATCAATTAAATCTTGTTGGGAAAATTGGCTACAGTTTTGATATCCTCTAGAAACTTTTCAGGATCATATTTTAGAAACTTTTCAGGATCATATTTTCTCACTACGTAATAGAATACGAGTAAAAATATAAAAAATATAATTTTAACGTGAAAAATTCTTCAATATTGAGAAAAAAATTATAAGGCAAGTTTTGAAACATATTTTATTATAATAAAGATAATTACAAATATTTTCACGCAGTCTACTCTTTTTTATGTGATACAAAAATTATTGCGGCACTCATTGAGATCCTTAGAGATGATACCCAATATTTTTTTTAATATATACTCACCCCCACACATTATTGGGAATTACCCGGACTTTCTTTTATCTCACATTTTTAGAGACCCTTACTCTGAAACGTTGACTTTCTTGCCTTGTTTCATTACTTTGAAGTTTGTTGTTGTTTTTTCGATGATTCTAACAAGCATTGAACCAATATTATTTATAATCAAGTTTTCATGATAGTTGTGGATGGGAGAGGACTAGGTTCATAATTTTTCTAATTAATTAAACTCCACCAAGTATGTGTCTCCCATTTCTCCGTTATACCCAATCCTTGGGGTCCAACCCTATTAAAAAAAAAAAAAAAAGATGAGAAGTTGACTTGTTGGGGTTTAGTCCTATTAAAAAAATAAAAAAAATTGAGAAATGGGTATAATGGGACGTGGGAGACATATACTTAGTGGAGTAAAATTAGGAACCACAAATTGTATCATACAAGTGGTCTTCTCCCATCCACAAGTGCCATGTAAACTTAGCTATAAATAGCATTAGTTCAATGCTTGTTAGAATTATCGAAAAAGCAACAATAAGCTTCAAAATAGGGAAGCAATGCAAGAAAGCTAAGGCTTCAGAGTGAGGGTCTCTGAGAGTGTGAGATAGAAGAGAGTCTAAGTAATTCCCAATAGTATATGGGGGTGAATATACATCGGGAAAAATATTGGGTATCATCTCTAAAGGTCTCAATGAGTGTCACTATAATTTTTGTATCACATGAAAGAGAATAAAGTGTGTGAGGATATTTGTAATTATCTTTATTATAGTAAAATCTGTTTCGGAACTTGCCCCGTGATTATTCCCTAAATATTGGAGGGTTTTTCACGTTAAAATTATGTTTCTTGTATTTTTACTTGTATTATATTACGTGATGACAAAAAAAGTGATATTTAGAAGCTTCCACAGTTTATCAAATCTCTAACCAATTTTCCCAACAAGTGGTATGCCCGATTATTGAATTTAAGTGTGGTGTGTGGAAATGCATGTCTTGAAAAAGTTATGGCTAAGAAAAGATTTGGTAGTTAAGAGTGTTCATTTGTGACCCATCTCATTTTCTTTAGAACTTACCTGATGCATTATTCACATACAAATATTATTTTAATATATAGTTACTATTCACGATGAATAGTGGAAGCCTAGTTCAAATTTGATGGAGGTCAGTACAAGCATAATGATTAGTCTAAACGGAACCCACTATCACATATGGAGGGAAAAAATGAAAGATATCATTTATATGAAAAGTTGGCGTTTACTAGTATTTACTACACAAAAGCTCGAATAAAAATTGATAAAGAGTGGGAATTCAAACATGCTCAAGTATGTGATTTTATTCATCAATGGGTAGATGACAACGTGGTCAATCATATTTGTGATAAGACACATGTCAAATCGTTGTAAGAGAAATTTGAATCTTTATATGCTCGAAAGACCGACAACAACAAGCTCTTTTTTATTAAGAAGATAATGAATTTACATTATAAGGAGGATAACACTATTTCTGATCACTTAAGTGATTTTCAAGGAGTTTTGCAACAGTTGTCTTCTATGAGTGTAAAGTTTGACTATGAGATTCAAGGTCTATGGTTGCTCAGTACTTTATCAAACTATTGGGCAATGTTCTAAAAATCGGCCTAGGTGATCGTTGTGAATTTGGCCTAATCGGCCCCTTAGGCGCCGACCTGATTAATCAAGCGGTGGCAGCGCCTAGTCGCTTGGGACGCTTAATTTTTTGCTATAAATTTTAGCCGTTTTAGGGTTTCTTCATTTCTGAAACCCCTCATCTCTTAGTCGTCTCCCCATTTTATCTCTCAACCGTCTTCCCCTTCTCTAGCCCAAGGCCACCGCTGCTTGAACGTTGTAGCCTCATCACTGCCTCCAGCTCCATCGCGACCTCCTCACCGCCTCTATGCCATCATTGCCATCAAGCTCCATCCTTTTCGGCGCGTCCTCGTTGACTCAAGCTCCATTTCCGTTGTTTTTCCTTCACCCTAGTTTATATATATATAATTTTTATTTATTTTTTAACTTTGATTTATTTGAAAATAACATGAAATTACATTAAAAACTTACCCCAAAAAAATAGTAGTTTGCCTAAGTTCTAGGCCCCAGTCTGACACTCGACTAGCGCTTTGCACGTTTTAGAACATTGCTCTTGGGAGACATTCAAAATGTTTCTTTGTAACTCCGCTTCTAATGGTGTAGTGACGATGAAACTTGTTAAGGGTGACATTTTGAATGAAGAGATGAAGAGAAGATTCGAGGTTCTCATCACTGAAGATAAAGGGAGAAGTAAAAGCAGAGGTCCGAAAGGTAAAGATTAGAGATGACAAATGGGTCGGCTCGTCTCATAACCCAGCCTGGTACTGTAACAGACGGGTCGGGCTAGCTCGATTAGAAGAATACGAGTCGTGTCGGCCCAAGGATCTGTGGCCTGCAACTTGGCTTGGCCCACAAAAATAGCCCGTGTGTCAGCCCGCCAAAATGGCTTGACCCGACCCGACCCACCAAAATGGCCCGTGTGCCAACCCACCAAAAAAATAAAAGAAATATTTAAAAAATTATGTTTGTAATTAGTACTTACAAACATAATTAGGAACATAAGCATATTTTAAACTAATTACTTATAAATATATTTAAAAAAATATTTATTGTATTTGAGAAAAAAATATTTTAAAAATTGTGTTTAAAAAATTAAAATATAATTTATTGAGGGCCACGAGCTGGCCTGGCCTGCCTTGGCCCATTTATTAAGGGCCACAGAGCCATGTCAGGCCCCAATTTTCATTGCCCGGCCCGCCTCCCTCACAAGTCAAATTCAGCCCAACCCACCAAATTGGTGGGCCAAGCCGGAGGCCGAGCCGGGCCGGCTTGGCCCGCCCATTTGCTATCTCTAGCAAAGATAAAGACCGAAGTAAGTTAAGGCCTAACTACAAAGGTGTAAAATGTCATTATTGTGGCAAACTGTGACACATTAAAAATAAATGTTTTCAGTTCAAGAAAGACATAAAAAAATGCAACATTAAAGAAGAAAAGAAAGATCGTGACCACAACGATACAGTTGCCACTGCCAATCTTGTCATCGTTTGTGATGAGGAGGTAATTAATTTTACGTATCAAGTGACAAGATGGGTCATTAATAGTGGAGTTGTCTTACATGTTACATCGAAGAATGAACTCTTCTCATCTTATATATTGGGTAATTTTGGGGTGGTAAAAAGATGTAACATGGGAGGTATTCACTTGAAGAGCAATAAAGAAGCACAATTGATTCTCAAGGATGTTAGACATGTGCTTGATATTTGCTTTAATTTAATCTCAGTGAAAAGGTCTGATGATGAGAGCTATTGCAACACCTTTGGTAATGAACAATGGAAACTTACTAAAGGTTTAGGTGGTGTTCTCTTTGTATTTCAATTTTGTATTTTGAGTTTTGAATTCATTTTGAATTTTGTGTTTTGAATATCTGTTTTGAGATTTTTAAAAACGCATTCTTTTTATCATTCTAAAAAACTGTTTCTTAAAATGAAAAACTAGAAAACGCGTTTACTTTGTAATTTTCAAAAATTATTTTATATATTTTTTCTTTTCTTTTTTATTTCTTTCATTTTCTTCCCTTTCCTTTTTCCATTCTCCAACTCTACATCTTCTCCGGCCGGCGGTTCTGTCGTCGGCGACCATCGATCAAAGCCTGCCACTCAAAGCCAAGGGGGTTAACATACCCAAAAACCAGCAAGATCCAATGGACAAATCTTCGTAGATCTAAGATTGATGGCAGCGACTTTCAATAGAATCAATAAGATCGACGGTGGTAGCTTTTAGCGGTGGTGAGCGAGGTCGATGGTGGCTTTAACGGTGGCGGGTGAGGTCGATGGTGGCTTCAGCGATGGTGGGCGAGGTCGATGGCCGATCTTTGCGAGAGAAAGAGAGCAGAGAGAAGAGTGGCAGCGACGTCGATGGCGAGGCAGTCGATGGCTGATGCTTGCGAGAGGGAGAGCAAAAAGGAGAGTGGCAGCGACGGAGATGGCGAGGCGGTCAACGACTGATGCTTGCGAGAGAGAGAGATTAGAGAGTAGAGTGGCAGGGACGGAGATGGTGAGGCCATTGATGCTTGAGAGAGAGAGAGAGAGAGAGAGCAAAGAAGGCAATTCTGTCGAGAATTTGAGGGGTTTGGAGGGGTTGAGTGTTTTTCATGTTTTTTAGTTTTCAGTGTATTTTCACTAAAAAAGCCCAAAACAACATTGTTGTTTTGGGTTTTCCTTACAAATTTTTTAGTTGTTTTCGAAAATGCGTTTTTAAAAATAGTAAAGTAAACGTGTTTTCAATGTTTTAAAAAACTAAAAATTCAAAACGGGCTGAAAACGTCAAAGAGAACATGCCCTTATTGATTGTGGCTTAGGGAGAGAATAGTCCTAGCTTGTATATGACAAGCTAAAATTATTGGTGATTTCGTTAATGTTGTGGAAGACGAGAAGACAGTCGACACATGGCACAAGAGACTTAGCCACATAAGTGATAAAGGACTAAAATGCTTGGTTAAGAAGAATCTGCTCTCAAGTGTAAAGAGTGTAAGTTTGAAAAAATGTGTGCATTGCATGGACGGGAAGCAGAACAGAGTTGCCTTTAAGAGTCTCTTGAAGGTAAAGTCCTTTGGTGGTGGACTTTATTTTGTGATGTTTATTGATGATCATTTAAAGAAACTTTGGGCTTATGTTTTGAAGACCAAAAATCATGTGCTTGATATTTTCAAGTAATTTCATGTATATCTGTTGAGAGGGAAACTAGTAAGAAGTTGAAGTGTATTCGTATTGACAATGGTGGCGAATATAGTGGTCATTTTGATGAGTACTGCAGAAAGATGGGCATTAGTTTGCTTTTAGAAGCAAAATTGCCAAAATCTGTTTTGGGGAAGGCTTTACACATAGCAGTACATGTTATCAACCTATCTCCAACAGTTGCTCTAAATGGTCATGTCCCTAACAGAGTTTGGTATGGCAAAGAAGTCTCTTATGATCATCTATAAGTTTTCGAATGTAAGGCTTTTGTTCACATTCCGAAGAATGAGAGATCAAAGCTTGATGCTAAGACACGACAATGCATCTTTATCGGTTATGGCCTTGATGAATTTGGCCAGAGATTATATGACCCGATTGAGAAAAAAACTCATTCGAAGTCACGATATAGTATTCATTGAAGATCAAACCATTAATGATATTGAAAAAGCTCAAAAGAAAGTGTCTAGTGACAGTGAATGTTTGATTGATCTGGATCTAGTTCTTATGGTGAACTTGTCCAATCCAATTGAAAATGGTATTCAAGGTGATAATTAGATTGATGGCCAACCAAGGTCACATGATGACCTTATAGATGATGCAAAAGATAATGATAAGGTTGTTGAGCAGAGGGAGCAGCCCCCTCCACCATCGCTCAAAAGATTAGAGAGAGAGAGTGACAACTTTCCAGGTACCCTAGTTCGGAGCTAGAGAGCTTTTATGAAGTTCAAACTCATAAGGATAGAACCCAATAATTGAAAGCCATGCAGGACGAGATGGTCCTTATTGAAAAATGATACTTATGAGCTTGTGAAACTTTTGGGAGGCAGAAAAGTCTTAAAGAACAAATGGGTATTCAAGCTTAAAGAGATTGTAACAAGTTAGTGAAGTTTAAAGTTTGCTTAGTCGTGAAAGGTTTTGGACAAAAGCGAGAGATTGATTTTGATGAGATTTTCTCTCCAATTATCAAAATTAGCTTTATTAGAATAGTATTGGGTTTGACAATTAGTTTGGACCTAGAGCTTAAGCAACTTGATGTGAAGACTACGTTTCTCTATGATGATTTGGAGGAAGAAATCTATATGATTCAACTAGAACGATTTGAAAAGAAATGGAATGAACATATGATTTGAACATTAAAGAAGAACTTGTATGGACTGAAGCAAACTTCGAGGCAGTGGTATAAGAAGTTTAACTCTTTCATGATGAGTCATAGATAGACTAGAACTGACCCAGATCATTGTATGTATTTTAAAACTTTCTCAGGTGACAAATTCAGTATTCTTCTGCTCTATGTAGATGATATGTTGATAGTGGGGCAGGACAAGGAGATGATTGGCAATCTGAAAAAAGAGTTGTCAAAAGTATTTGACATGAAAGATCTAGGATTTGCAAGGCAAATTCTAGGAATGCAAATTTTATGAGACCGAAAAGCTAAAAATCTATAGTTGTCACAGGAAAAATATGTGGAGCGGGTTCTAGAAAGATTCAACATGTAGAGTGTTAAACCAGTTAGCACACCGTTGGCTAGTCCCTTTAAACTTGTAACGCCCCGCTTTTCCCGAGCGTTAAATAACTTAGGAATTTAGAGAATTTTTTTTTTTTAATCATTTCTCGACAATCCCGTTTTACCTTTTCAGAATACCAAAATAAGAATTAATAGGCTAAGACAAGTAATCATTACAAATGCGAAAGCTTAAAATCGAAACCTGATATGGTACATAATCGAATTTGCTTTAATCATAACATAAAAACATGTACCATTGTATCATCAGACACTTAAATACATGGAGACTTATCATCAAGGGATAACAACTGGACACCTTAGATACAATCCGATGATTCCTCAAAAATACATTAAATTGTAACAATTATACATGATCTTCAATATAATATAATCTTCTAACCTTAACTAAAAACATATCTTGAATTCTCATGAATGAGCATATACCGGAACAACTCACCGAACCCATCAGCCACGTCATAAATCATCCATTTGCCATAGCTGCAAGTCCTAACTGGAACGTTTGAATGTTCCAGGGGGTATAACCCAATTAGAAGATGAATCTTCTAGTGAGGGTTTATAAACATGATAGATGAATATATGATGCAATAACATAAACAATCATATGCCCTAGTGTAACTTCTCTGGCCTACTAGCCCGGCACGGAACCCTAGGCAGAATCTCGAACCTCTGCAGGATAATCTTAACGTTGTTCCATCATTACCCTTGGGGAATTACAGCTACACTCTTAGGGCGACATCCCCATCCCATGCATGAGTATCAATATGCCAATAATATCGTGCTATGCAAGAATAACGTCTTTCCATGCAATATGAAATGATCATAACTTCAATAAATATCATGCGTAATGAAGCAAACGTGTCATATATAGGTTCTCGGGATAACACCACTCACCTTTAGACGTAAACTCGAATTTTCTTGAAAAACGCACATTACCTCGATTTGCGTACCAACCTCGAAAATAACGTAAATCATCAAGACCCATGGCCAAATCACTTTCTGGCCAATCATTTTCAAGTAAAATCAATAATCTATTTTTTTCATACTTTTTCTCTATTTTTTTCTTTATTTTTCATACTCATAATTTCTTCCAAAATTCAAAATAAATACCTAATCAGGTAATTTATTTAATTTTTCTTCATAAAAATCCCTAAAACAACATTTATAATCTTCATACATTTTCTGGAAATTTTTTGAAACTTATTCCTATTTTTTTCTAATTAATTTTCCTTTCAAAAAATCAACATAATTACTTTCTCATCAAATTTCCAAAATAAAAATTCATAAAGGCAAACTATTCATTTTTCATGTATTTCTAGATATTTTTCCATAATTTTATTAATCTTATTTCTACTTTTACTCTATTTTTCTTTATTTTCAGTATTTAAAAATAATAAAAATTATCTCCGGTCATCTTCTCCGGCGCCGGCACACCGGAAAATTAAACTAACTATACCAAAAGATAGCTTACCTTGAGTTTATCACTCTGACCAAATTTGAGGTTGAAATAACACTTGGAAGACTTCATTCCGAGCAAAAATCAGTCCAGCTCTGGTGAGATTCGATTTTTCTGACGAAACTCCGATCATCCCTCAAATGGACTCCAAAATTCCTCAAACTTTCCAGAAATGATCCTCACCTCATAGGCAACAAAAACGCTATGGTTTGGTGCCTCAATTTGTTCAAAATTGAGGTCGATTTCAAGCTCAAATCTTGCAAAACTCTAAACCACCATATTCTCTATTTATAGGCGATTTCGGGCCTTTAAATGACGGATCTCGCTTCAATCAAGGCCTCTGATGTCCCCTATTGCCCTTAACAAGTCCAAAATCCACCGAAAAGCTCCATTTTCGTGATCTAAGTGGCCAAACTTTCGGCCACTTTTTCTTCAATTTTCGGCCATTTCATTGCTTATTGTCGGTCAAGCCCTTTACAAAAGATGCTCCCTGAGGAACCCTCGTGCCATCTCTGTGGCCAATTTCGGTGATTTGATGGGTTGGTCGGCCATGGTTGTTTGGAGATTTTCTTAAAATTGCACTTTGACCCCTCAAACTTTAGTTTTCTCACTTTGACCCATTTCACCAAGCCCCTCAACTTTTGATAATTTCTTTCAAGACCCTCAAGTCCTAAAACATCAATTTGACCTCTGAGGATTCCGAAAAAAATATCGTTTCGGCCTCTCTCGAGTAATTTTGAAAAACTTCACTTAGGCCCGAATCTCCGTTTTGGTCCTAAACCTCTTCGTTTCTTCCTGAAACCACTGAAGGTTTGTTCCTTATAAAAAATCGAAGCCCCCTTAAACTTCTGTTGACTTCTCAAAAGTCATCTATAACGATTCGGTATTGCCACATAATTGGCAACTGTATTTTAGCTGTACCGAAAATTGTTCCCGATCTGATTTCTTTTGGCACCATAAATCCTATCTCGAGACACTCATTAATGCCACGTAATTTTTCTTTGGCATCTTGGTTCCAGGGCACTCCCTGCAGTCGATTCGGTCAATTTTTCGGGCTATTCAGATACCAATCTTCTCTGAAATCCCATTTTTCTAATAAATTGCTTATTCTTAATTAATATAAATTTCTCAGGTATTACAAAACTTAGTAGAAAGAGTTGTCCCACTAATCAAGAAGAAAATGAAGACATGGCTAGGATTCCTTGTAATACCCGAGAAATTTGGATTAATTAAAAATAAGCAATTTATTAGAGAAATGGGGTTTCAGAGAAAATTGATATCTGAATAGTCCGAAGAATTGACTAAATCGATTGTCGGGAGTACCTTGGAGTCGAAATGACAAAAGAAAATAATGTGGCATTAACGAGCACCCAAAGATATGATTTATAGCATCAAAAGAAATTAGATCGAAAACAGTTTTTGGTACAGCTAAAATACAGCTACCAATTAGGCTGCAATACCGAATTATTATAGACGACCTCCAAGAAGTCAACGAAAGCTTGAGGGGGCTTCGATTTTTCATAAGGAACAACCCTTCAGTTGGTCCAGGAAGAAACGAAGAGGTTTAGAGTCAAAACGGAGATTCGGGCCTAAGTGCAGTTTTTTAAAATTACTCAAGAGAGGCTGAAACGATATTTTTTCGGAATCCTAAGGGGTCAAATTGATGTTTCAGGACTTTAGGGTCTTGAAAGAAATTATCAAAAGTCGAGAAACTTGGTGAAATTGGCCAAAGTGAGAAAACGAAAGTTTGAGAGGCCAAAATGCAATTTTAAGAAAATCTCCAAACAACCATGGCCGACCAACCCATCAAATCATCGAAATTGGCCATAGGGATGGCAAGAGGGTTGCTCAAGGAGCATATTTTGTAAAGGGCTTGACCAACAACAAGCAATGGAATGGCCGAAAATTGAAGAAAAAGTGCTCAAAAGTTTGGCCACTTAGATCACGAAAATGGAGCTCTTTCGGAGGATTTTGGACTTGTTAAGGGCAATAGGGGACATCAGAGGCCTTGATTGAAGCGAGATCCGTCATTTATGGGGTCGAAATCGCCTATAAATAGAGGATATGATGGCTTAGAGTTTTACAAGATTTGAGCTTCAAATTGACCTCACTTTTGAACAAATTGAGGCACCAAACCATAGGGCTTTTGTTGCCCATGAGCTGAGGATCATTTCTGGAAAGTTTGAGGAATTTTGGAGTTCATTTGAGGGGTGATCGGAGCTTCGCCGGAAAAATCAGATCTCGCTGGAACCGAACTGAATTTTGCTCGGTAGGAGGTCTTCCAAGTGTTCTTTCAAGCTCAAATTTGGCCAGAGTGATTGACTCAAGGTAAACTATCTTCTGGTATAGTCAGTTTAATTTTCTGGTGTGCAGGCGCCGGAGAAGATGACCAGAGATAATTTTTAGTATTATTTAAATGTTAAAATAAAGAAAAATAGAGTAAAAATAGAAATAAGAGAGATAAAATTCTGGAAAAATATCCAGAAATACAAGAAAAAGTAATAGTTCAGTTTTATAAAATTTTATTTGAGAAATGTTATGATGAAATAATTATTTTGAATTTTCGAAAGGAAACTTAATTAGAGAAAAATAGGAAGAGGTTTTAGAAAATTCTCAGAAAATTCATAGAGATTAGAAATGTAATTTTAGGAATTTTCATGAAGAAAATTAAATAAATTACCTGATTAGGTATTTATTTTGAATTTTGGAAGAAATTATGACTATGAAAAATAGAGAAAAAAATAGAGAAAATAAGGAAAAAGTATAAAAAAATTATATTATTGATTTTACTTGGAAATGATTGGCCAGGAAGTGATTTGGCCATGGATCTTAATGATTTATGTTATTTCAAGGTTGGCACGCAAAACGAGGTTATACGCGTTTTTCGAGAAAATTTGAGTTTACATCTAAAGGTGAGTGATTTTATCCCAAGAACCTATATATGAAACCTTTGCTTCATTATGCATGATATTTATATAAGTTATGATCATTTCATATTGCATGAAAATACGTTATTCTTGCATAGCACGATATTATTGGCATATTGATACTCATGGATGGGATGGGGATGTCGCCCTAAGAGTGTAGCCGTAATTCCCAAAGGCAATGATGGAACAACGTTAGGATTACCTTGCAGAGGTTCGAGATTCTGCCTAGGGTTCTGTGCCAGGTTGGTAGGCCAGGGAAGTTACACTAGGGCATATGATTGTTTATGTTATTGCATTATATATTCATGTTTCATGTTTTTAAACCCTCACTAGAAGATTCATCTTCTAATGGGTTATGCCCCTGGAACATTCAACGTTCCAGTTTAGACTTGCAGCTTAGGCAAGGATCAGGTTGAGATGGTTTAGTGAGTTGAGAAGGTAAAACGGGATTGTCGAGAGATGGTTTATATATAAAAAAAAAATATTCTCGAAATTACTAAGTTATTTAACGCTCAGAAAAAGCAGGGCATTACATTCCTTATTCCTCTAAAGTCGAAAGTTTGATATACACCACGGTTAGTACCCATCCAGATATTGCTCACGCTGTAAGAGTAGTCAGTAAGTTTATTTTCAATCCAGGTGGAGACCATTGGGAAGTTGTAAAGTGGATCTTGAGATATTTCAGAGGTAGTACAAAATGTGCTTATGTTTTGGAGAGTTTGAACCAATTTTGAAAAGATATATAGATGCAAATATGGCAAGTGACCTGGATAATAGGAAATATATTTTAGGATTTTTATTCACTTTTGCAAGAGGAGTTATGTCATGACAGTCTAAACTGCAGAAGTGTGTTGTCTTATCTGCAACAGAAGCGAAATACATTGCCATGATTGAAGCAGGAAAAAAAATGCTTTGGTCGATAAGATTCTTTCAATAATTGGGAATAAAGATGGAAAAGACTGTAATTTACCATGACAATCAGAGTGCTCTAAGTTTGAGCAAGAACGCAATGTATCACTCGGACAATAAGCATATTGATGTAAGATACCATTGGTTACGATTAACAGTGGGGGAACAACAATTTATATTAGAAAAGACCCACACTAATAAAAATCGTGCTAACATGATGACAAAGGTTGTAGATCGGGAGAAACTTCAACTAAGAACCGAGTTGGCCAATATGGACTCCATTTAATTGTTTCCATCATTATTTTTCTTATTCATGGGCTGGAGAGAGAGAATTGTTGGAGTCTAGCCCCATAAAAAAGAAAAAGATGATAAGTGGGTATAATGAGGATGGGAAAGACACGCTATAAATAGCATTGGTTCAATGTTTGTTAGAATCATCGAAAAGCAATAACAAACTTCAAAGTAGTGAAGCAAGGTGAGAAAGCCAAGGCTTTAGAGTGAGGGTCTCTAAGATTGAGATAAAAAAGAGTTCGAGTAATTCTCAGTAGTGTGTGGAAGTGAATATACGTGGAAAAAATATTGGATATCATCTCTAAGAATCTCAATGAGTGCCACTATAATTTTTGAAGTACTTGAAAGTGAGTAGACTGTGTGAGGATATTTGTAATTATCTTTATTATAATAAAGTATTTTGGGAGTATGAAAACTATCAATAAGGTGATTTATATGTATAATATTATTGATTCTATTAATTAAGTTGGATCGTCCGGGCCCAATATCGGCCCTCTCCTCAGGCCCAATCTCGACCTTTTCCTTAGGCCTAATCTCGGCCCAACCTGGTCTTCCTTCTGGACCCAGCCTTAACCCAGCGCCAGCCTGTCACGACATCATTACGACTCTTACTAGATATCTGCACTGCCGTCTTAGATCACATCCTCATTAATGACGGATCTCATCCACATTAATGAGAGTCTCATCGCTACCATACTACCACCTGGGAGCCTCTATTAGCGTCGGATAGCTAGTCCCATCATCTGCAAATGCACGTCTCATGCATGCAAGATGACATCTCCTCCTTCAATATCAACTAGCTCTCTTCAGAGCCAAGGTATGTTCTCATCCCTAACTTACTGATACACTGTCTCATTTTACTCTCTTTCTCACTTGACCGTCGGAGTGCTTGCAGGTGCTAATCGCCCCTCGGACGGACCCATTGTCGGAGTCTGCGCCCCACCTCCGATCGTCCTCTTTTGGTCAGGAAGGAACATCTAGCGCCCACCATGGGGCCCGGTAAAACTTACCTACCCCATAAGCTCACTAACAGCCTTTCAAACCAACCTCCCATCACCTTACCATCGTGCGAGCCAAAAGCGCCCCTGCCTAGGAGCCAAATGACACCAATCATTTCCCACAAAACCGAACTGTCACAGAGGTCCTCCTCTAGACTGTCCAACAACTTCAAAATCAATTCACTAAGTTAACGAGAAACCAACAACAAGCTCCAAGACTTATGTCAAGAGCTCGACATCCACCAGGTTTTCACCTCAATCGAACACCCTCAGACCAACAGCCAAGCAGAAGCTGCCAACAAGGTCATCTTAGCTGGTCTAGAAAAGCAACTTAATGGCGCCAAGGGTGCATGGCCAGAAGAACTCCCTATGGTGTTGTGGTCGCACCACACCATAGTTCAAACCTCGACCATGGAAACACCCTTTCGACTCATTTACAGGTCAGAGGCCATGATCCCTCGAGCTTCCTTGGTCTAGCCTTGACCTCGAGTAACCCTGGCCACTCTCCTTGAAGTTAGCCTTGTATCAAACAGGTATAACATAAACAGATCTTGGGTCACCTCGGACTCCCTCAACCTGCTAAATATAAGGTACCCAAGAATTTTTCATGTTATTACTTGTAACTCATTCAATATAAGTATTAGGTCGACGCGGTCCGTCACGGGACCTCGAGCCTGGTTTGATCCTCCTTTTGCAGTGCTCCGGACCTAGGTTGACGCGGTCCGTCACAGGATCTCGATCCCGCCTCGGTCCCCTATTTGCAGTACTCTGGACCTAGGTCGACGCGATCCGTCACGGGACCTCGAGCTCACCTCGGTCTCCCATTTGCAGTGCTCTGAACCTAGGTCGACGCGGTCCATCACCGAACCTCGAGCCCGCCTTGGTCCCTCATTTACAATGCTACGGACCTAGGTCGACGTTGTCCGTCACAAGACCTCGAGCTCGTCTCGATCCCCTATTTGCAGTGCTACAAACCTAGGTCGACGCGGTCTATCACGAGACCTCAAGCCTGCCTCGATCCCCCATTTGTAGTGCTCCGGTCCTAGGTCGACACGGTCCGTCACCCGACCTCGAGCTCACCTCGATCCCCCTTTGTAGTACTCCGGACCTAGGTTGACGCGGTCCGTCATGGGACCTTAAGCCTACCTCGGTCATCCTTTTGTAGTGCTCCGGATATAGGTTGACGCGATTCGTCACGGGACCTCGAGCTCGCCTCGGTCCCCCATTTGCAGTGCTCCGGACTTAAGTTGACGCGGTCCATCATGGGACCTCGAGCCTGCTCGGTCTTCCCTTTGCAATGCTCCGGACCTAGGTCTACCACACGACCTTGAGCTCGTCTCGGACCTAGGTCGATGTTGTCCGTTACACCACCTCGAGCCTGGTTTGGTCCTACTTCCGCTCTCAAGTCATGCTTTGCTTCAGACAAGCACGTCGAACCTCGAGTTTACCTAGGTTCGACTCCAATGTCATGCCTTGAATCAGAAACAAAACTCTCCAAAACTAGCACATGCAACAAAAATTGCTCAGGCTCCCCTCTTTTAACTCGAACGCTCGTTACTTGAGCATCCGACTTGGGGGGCTGTGGACCGTCCAGGCCCAATCTCGGCCCAACCTAGTCTTCCTTCTAGACCCAGCCTTGGCCCAGTGTCAACCTGCCACGACATCATTACAACTCTCATTGGATATCCGTGCAACCATCTCAGATTTCATCCTCATTAATGGTGGATCACATCCACATTAATGAGGGTCTCGTCGCCACCATGCTACCACCTGAGAGCCTTCACCGACATCGGATAACCAGTCCCATCACTTACAAACGCATGTCTCATACATGCAGGAGGACATCTCCTCCTTCTATATCAAGCAGTTCTCTTCAGAGTCAAGGTATGTTCTCATCCTCAACCTACTGATACACTGTCTCATTTTACTCTCTTCCTCATTCGATCGTCGGAGTGCTTGTAGGTGCCAGCCGCCCCCTAGACGAACCTATTGCCGAAGCTCACGTCCCACCTCCTATTGTCCCCCTTGATCAAGAAAGAACATAAGTTAAGAAGTCATTATGAGAGTATGAAAACTATTAGCACTACAACAAAATTTGAATTAAGAGGCATTTAAAAATGCCTTAATAGATAGTTTATTGGAGCATTTTAACTATTAGGGTACTAATAATAATGCCTCGTGTAACTGTGCCCCAAAAACGTATTGAGGCATTTACAAATGCCTTAAAAATAACTATAAATTTAAGTTTGTTGCGACACTTAAAAATGCCTAAAAAATCACTATAAATTTATTTTTCATATCCCCAACAAGGCATTTTCTTAATTCTAACTCACTTTTCCCTCAGCTCAAACCCTGAACCTTTCCTTCTTCTTGCACACGCGTGACCACCTAATCTGCACATCATCTTATTAATATATGTGTCTATGTTTATTTTATAGTATATTTAAGTTTCATTAGAATTATTCTATTGGGGTACTTAAGATTTGTCTATTAGTGCATTTCATCAGAGTGTCTTGTTAGAATTATCTTAATAGAGCATTTAAAAAATTTTACCCTATTAGATTTATCTATTAAGATACTTATATTTGTCTATAAGGGCATTTCATTGTCGTGCCTCATTAGAATTGTTTTATTGGAACACTTCATTAAATTGTGCCTTAAAATAGTATTTTATAGGGTACTTAATTGTTGTACCTCATTAAAGTTATTGTATTGGGACATTTTTTTAGATTGTGCCTTAAAATAGTATTTTAGATGACACTTTCTAAAAAATGCCTTAAAAAAGATGTCTCAAGAAATCATTTTTGTTGTAGTATAGTAAGGCGATTTTTTTCTTAATATTGGATGATTTTTCATGTTAAAATTATGCTTTTTTGTATTTTTGTTTGTATTTCATTACTTGATAGAAAAAAGTAATCCCGAGAAACTTCTGTAATTTATCAAATTTGCATGCTTATCCTGATTTCCATCTACAGTTAGATCATGTTTCTTCAAATAACTTCAATCTTTGAATTCAAGGAGTCCTTTTAGAACAACCTCGCATTAAGTACTAATAGTCTTTTCATGTTTTGAACAGTGAAATCCGGAAGTACCAAAAGAGCACTGAGCTTCTCATCCGGAAATTGCCATTCCAACGCCTTGTCCGTGAAATCGCCCAAGACTTCAAGACCGATTTGAGGTTCCAGAGCCACGCCGTTCTGGCTCTTCAAGAGGCTGCCGAAGCCTACCTTGTGGGTCTCTTCGAGGACACCAACTTGTGCGCCATCCACGCCAAGCGGGTTACCATCATGCCCAAGGACATTCAACTGGCCAGGCGAATTCGCGGTGAACGCGCCTAAGAGAGGATGCTCTTACCAGAACGAGTTTCTCACAGTTGAGACTCCTATGCCTTCCCCCAATTATCATGCATTTTCTTGTTGTCACAAGCCAAGTTTCGGTCTTCGGCATACAGAATTTTGGTTTGTTTCATGATTTCTTGCTAGACTTGCACCATATTATTATATGTCCCAAGTTAGTCATATATTGTCACGTGAGCGTGACAAAATATACTGATAAATTTATATTATTACAAAATTATGTGACAAGATGTAATTGGTTTAGAACAAAATTATGTGGTGCATTCAAAAAGATTAAAGTATTATCTCCATACCTAGTTACAACTTTTATAATTGATATGTCATGGTCAAAAACTTAAAAATAACTTTTTGGGACTAAAAATAATATCACATGAAAAGTCTCAATTTCTCAAAGATCGGATTGGTCTCCTGGAGACAGTAACCAAGCTCTGGCTCGGAGTTTGTCCCATAAATTCCCCCCATTGACAACTGGTGGTGTGGAGAGGGCACTGGCTTGAAAAACAGAGTCAATGGACTCTTTTACCAAAAACAGTTTTATGATGGCAGCAATAGAATTTGGAAATGAAAATGTTATTGAGGTATTTAATTTTGGTAATTTTAGCAAAATTTATGTGTTGATATATTATATATTTATATTATTATGATATAAAATATAATATATCATGATATACATGAGTATTATAATTAAATGTCTAAATAATATTTTTGAAATAATATTTAGTATTTAAGAGTTATTATTATTCTCAATCTTTTGTGTTTTGTAATATATCGGGATTATGGGTTAATGTCAAATTTCCCTTGCAGTAATAGGATTGGTAAAATGAGACTTGTTTTGCCCTTATTGGTGTGGGATCAAAAACTAAGTTAATAAGTCATTTTGAGAGTATGAAAATTATTGATTGAATTTTTATAAATAAAATTTATATAATTTGAAATGTATTTTTTATTTATTTTTCTATTTGAGTGAGATGTTATTCGATAGTTTTTGATTTTTCTCTTTTTGTTTCTCCTCTTTCAGTGTCGGTAGCTCTCTAAAGAACTCTAAAAGAGAATTGATTTGGATTTGTATCTAGTCATTCTAGTCTAGATCTTTTATTTGAATTTGGAATATGTCCACATAAAATTTGTAGTATCTCGGCTCAAGAACGAGATCGCTTTTAGGTCTCCAAGGAGCTTTTTAAAGAAAGAGCATTTTTGTAATTTCACCTAAAATTAAGGTAGCCCATAATCAAGTAATTAAATGGCATTTTAGTATGTTCCAGACAAAAATTTAAAAGCAAATATAAATACCAATCAAATCACTTTCACATGCATAATAGTAGAACTTTAGCCTTCCACATGCATTATTCTTTAGTCCCTTTCCTCACAGCTCTGCCAAAGCCAACTCAGTAGAAGTCACGTCCAAACATTCAATTCAAATTTGTCAATATTTTATCACTCCACTATGCTTGTGGGAGCTAAGTTTGTCAATATTTTTGATTGTGTGTTGCTCAAATCAATACATTAATTTAGAAGGCATATTTATTATTAAAAGACAATATTTAACTGCAAAGTAATAGTAATGAATGTAAATTTCATATAAAGTATATTAGATGTCTAATTCTGAATGTGTATAAACTAAATTTGCATTCGAATTTATTAGGTGGTGTATGAAGAGAGAAGATTGATTGCCTTTAAAGATTAATCAAACGAAATTCTAACACCTCAAGTAAATAAAAAAAAAAAATGGCCAACTTAAGGAATGGATCGAATGAACAAAATACAATGTCTCTCGACTCTCTTCTATCCTTATAAACACAAAACATTAAACCAGAGGAAGGAAACACGAGACATGAACTTTCCCAAAGAGTCCTACCATGTGCACATGATCCCACTGCGCCCACCAATTGGGATCAGGAACTACACCAAAATGGTTAAAGCCCAAATTATCTGAACATCATGCTGAGGATTAATTAAGTTAAATGGTAACACAAAAGGCTTTAAGGCCAAGAAAACCAGACAGACCCGTGAACTTGAAATATATGTCATTAGCCGGTTTTGAAACCCGAACCCATCTGGATTGTTATTTGAAACAGGGAGATGAAATGCATGTATGATAAATTCTACATGGATATAGATACATAGGTATAGATTTTACTGGATATGGATCCAAATGCCTTGACTAGGTATTTTTTTATAGACCACAAATAAGAGATAGTACCCGGCCGGGGCAAGATTGCCTGATCCCAGCATTGTTACCCGGGTTTCATAAGTGGATATAGATACATAGGTACAGATTTTACTGAATATGGATCCAAATGCCTTGACTAGGTATTTTTTTATGGACCACAAATAAGAGATAGCACCCGGCCGGGGCAAGATTGCCTGATCCCGGCATTGTTACTCGGGTTCCATAAGTGGATATAGATACATAGGTACAGATTTTACTGGATATGGATCCAAATGCCTTGACTAGGTATTTTTTTATGGACCACAAATAAGAGATAGTACCCGGCCGGGGCAAGATTGCCTGATCTCGGCATTATTACCCGAGTTTCATAAGTGGATTTTGCTTTGGCTACCACGTTGCCCTCTCCAAGCACTAACAATCTTTGATTCATGGAGAATGAATGGGTGTTAAATGAGGGTGCAATCATTGTCACGGTGACTGAATTTGCATTTAGCGTGGCAGTGACGGTGAACTGAATCGTGACTGATTGGCCGTACTTGAATTTGGCTTGAGATGTGGGTGTGATGATCTTCGGACGTAAAGTGTCGGATTTCATATCCAAATAGGGTGGGGAAAAGGCCTCCAATCTTAATTCGGTGGGAAAAAGGACACCCGTAAAATTGTAAAAAGTGTGAGGGTTGCTACCACCAACGAGAACACGACCATCACGCAACAAAATTGCAGTCGAATGGTACATGCGAGGAATGGTGCTCGGGTTTAGGATATCGAATCTTGATTCCATAAGATTATCGGGCATATAAATCACTGGGTTGAAGACTGGATCCCTACCATACTCCCACCCGGCTGTCCCTGCAGACCCCCCATTTATGATCAGAACATCGGTGTTTGGTAGCAATAGCATGTCGCCCATGACCCGGGCTAGGGGCATAGTCTCCATCACCCACTTGGGTTCCGGGTCGGTTATCCGGATCCTCCCGCATGTTTTCAAGGCTCCGACGAATTTGCCATAATTTTTGGCGCTCAAGAACGACCCTTTGGGTGCGCCGCCGCAAACCAGCACTTCTGGTTGCGGCGCCGCTCTCCCGAAAATCTTCAGCGGGAGTAGCACGGCGGAGCCGGTGCTCGGATAACACCGCGGCTGGCCGTCTGGCATGTCCGGGAAAGTCTTCACCACCACCCCTTTCACGTAGTCGAACAGAATCGACTTATAATTCGCGAAAATGAACAAGTTTCCGTCCACATTGAGGAACACAAACGGGTAAAGATTGTCCTCGCTATCACGTGCGTTTGTCTGAACCAGAAACCGCAGATGGTAATACTTCGAAGTCGACGCCGTTTTCGGGTAAAACTCGTAGTTAAACTGCTGCCGGCCGCCGATAATAATCTGCTTGCCGCCGGGCAGAATGTGGTTGGTGGCGTACCACCTCCGCTGCGTCAGACCGAACGGAATCTCCTCCCAGTCGCAGTCGCCGCATGGCTTGAAAATCCTGACCACGCGATCGCCGTAGTAGGACCCGCCGGTCTGGACCAGCCGGCCATCGGGAAACACGGATCCCGACGAGCACCAGAGGTCGGTCTGGACAAAGAGTGGCCGTACTCTGTTTTTGACGACGTCGTACTCCACAGAGTGGGCCGTGCAGTCGTGCGGCACTACGGCCTCGTTCGGGTCGTCGCGGCAACGGCCGTTGGGGAGAGAGATGTTGGACTCCCCGAAGTCGGTACGGTCGAAGATGACGACGCGGTCGTTGTTGAGCAACTGCATGTGCAGGGCCGCGATGCCAATACTCCGCTGTAGGAGCTGCCAGCTGCCGCCGCCGCCGCCGCTCGCCGCCTGGATCAGGTTCAGGCCGCCGTGGGCGGAGGCGAGAAGCACCACCAGGAGCTGCCATAGGAGGGCGAAAAGAGGGGATATTGTGGCCATATCAATGTGGGTTTTTGATTTGTATTCGATTTACACGAATGTATGGCTGAGCAGTGGCGGTGGGGTTGTCGAGTATGGATCTCCTGTTGGGAAATCATATATAGGGAAGACGATGATCTTCTCCACACGCAACCAGACGCGTGTAAAGCCATTCGTTTCGTTAAATAATTAATAAAATCCCAACCTTTCACCTTCTTCTCAACTTCTAATTTTAATCAATTAACCATCCTAAGATCAAATCAAGTGATAGTCATAAGTTCTCCTCTCCATTTTGTTTATCACTTTGATTCCATTCAAAACTATTATTAAGGAAGAGAGCGTATTACTTTGCATCGAAAATAGAGAGGTAAGCCAATGATGTAAGGATGACATAA
The DNA here is from genome assembly GCA_036245055.1 of Diospyros kaki. Lineage (NCBI taxonomy): Eukaryota > Viridiplantae > Streptophyta > Magnoliopsida > Ericales > Ebenaceae > Diospyros > Diospyros kaki. Next base: position 45,486,452 of record BSEG01000005.1, read on the forward strand.
AAATGATGTAAATAATGTCTTTAGATATCAAATGCATATTTTAATCTCTGTATTTATATATATTTTTTATTTAGATCTTAAATTATGTAATTTTTAATTAATTATATATCTTAATAAATTTGTTGATAAAGATAAATTAAGCATAATTTAATAATATAATTAAAATAATAAAATTTGTAAATATATAAATAAAAAATATATACAAATACGAAAACTAAAATATATATTTTGCCCTACTTTAGCATTAGCTTATCTACTTAGTTACACTCATTAAAAATATGAAATATAATTCTTAAATTATATATATATATATATATATATTTATATATAAATGTTTTGTAAATAAATGAATGGGGTACCTCAGTGATGGTAGGGACTTCACATTGAATGTCCCTCAGTTTAATAGGTGCTTGCATTTAATTTAATCAAATTAAACCAGAGCTGCCTCAAAAAGGGGACTTTTCCAAAACTATAAGGTAATTATATGTTTCTACATATATATGCATATTTAATTATAATTAATTGTTTTGACAGTTAATTTACCAAAAATATTATTTAAATATTTAAATTTAACACTTGTGATGACGTTAGATATTAATATCATATATTATGTTATATAAATATAAATATATAAAATATTAATAAAAATATCAAATTTAAGTGTAAAAATAACATTTTCAAAATTTGCACTTCTTCCCCACCTTAGTCTGAAGCCAGCATTAATATGAACAATTTTCCCTCATGGGAATACAATAATACTAAAGTAAAGTAGAAATAAACAAATTGCATATAAAAATGTCATTTTCTGATAAAATATTGATATTTGTGTCAAATACCTAATAATATTTAGTGATGTGAGAAAAAGTGTAAATCGTGATTTTAATATTGTAATGAAGAAATTTCTCAATGAGAGTATATGGGTGGACCGTGATTTTAAGATTACAAGAAAAAAATAATGTGGATCGTGATTTTAATAATGGTTAGGGATATGGGTAATTTTTTGTGTTGGCCCTTTGATCATTAAATTAATTTTTGAATGAGAATATAAAATATAAAGTAAATAGAAATTTAGTACATTAATAGTATTATAGTCAAATTTTATAATTTTAATAATTAAATTTTATAATGAAACAATTTATCAAATACAAAGAGCATTTTCATTCATTAATAATATTTTAATTTATTAAACACTCATTGAAACTTCTTCATTCTCCATCTTCAATGGCGGCGTTCTTAGCATGGCGACACCCACCACTAAAATAAAGTACAAATAAACAAATCACGTCTAAGAATGTCATTTTACAATTTATTACATATATATATATACATATATACATACAGACGGACAAATAATAATAAAAATTTATTTTACTTGAACTAACCAAATAGGATTGGTCGAACTTGTCTATTTGGTTTAATTTTTTTCTTGCAATCAATTCGATGTAGTTAATTTTTTTTAAAAGTTTTATTTTTGATTTTTAATTCATTTTTTAGTTAGAAGAATTGAACTGAATGAATTTTAAAATAATATTATTTTGATATTTATAAAATGATATCATTTTTTTCGATTTTATGTGTTTTATATTAGTTCTTTCAGTTTTTTTATTTTTTTTTTACTTTTATTCGGTTTAATCAGTTTATATCATTTGTGTTTGAATTTTTTAGTTATCAATTAGTTTGATTTTTTAAATTAATCACTTGGTTCGATTCGATTTTACTCGATTCGATTTAATCAGTTAGAGAATTTCACTCTATTAGATAAGTGAATTGATCGTTTGTAGATTTCTATAAATGGAGGTAAAAAATAAAAAGTAATAAATACAGTATTTTCATATAAACATAGTTAAAATCGATTTTCCACATAATTCTTTATTTTGTAACATGTTTTTTAAATTTTTTTTATAAAAGGTCAAAATTTGAGACTATTGAAAATATATTAGAGATAGGATTATGAAAATCATTTTCTGTCACCAATTTTTTTCAGTCTTTATTTATTTCTTCTATTACATTCCATTGATTACAGATATAGGAGCGTTTATTATCTAATAAAATTTTAGGTTCTTAGTAATATATTTTTTAAAAATAATAAACTTACAAAAAGAAATAATTAAAATTTGAAATTCATTTAAACAATTGCACTCAATTATTGATGGTTACGTTGTGTTATATATGTATACTAGAAATAACCCGTGCCTGAAGGCACGGTGCAATTAAAAAAAATTAAATATTAAATTTGAATATAAAATAATTAAGCATTAAACTCGGACATGTACTAAATTGAAAGTCTAAACTCGTTTATATCACGTATTTGAAGACTGTAAATTATAATAATTGTGCATAATACGTATAAATTATAATTGTATTTTAATTTTAATATTATTTACACCGTGTCTTTAGACATGGGTATTTTAATCTTAATATACCTGTGTCTAAAGGCACGGTGTAAATAATATTAAGATTAAAATATAATTATAATTTATATGTATTATGTTGTAATAATTTTGTTTGTATAAGATTTATAATATTTATTTATTAATATTACAAATCAAAATATAAGAGCAAGTAAAAAAAATTGTAAACACTAAACAAAAAATAAAAATTAAAGTTATTGTATATTTGCTAACGTTATATAATAAAAAGAAAAAAAAATAAATTAAAAATTAAAAATTAAACATCAAACAATACATAATAATCGCCACTGACTGCTATAGTCGTGGCCATCAACTGGGGGCAACCCCGATTCAAGGTTGGGGAACCTTGGGTTCTCGACCGTGAGTGATCAGAAACCCTTGCATTCTCGAACCTTGAGTTCTTTGACGATGTGTGGTTAGAAACTCTTTGATTTTTATATTATTTTAGATTTAAAAAAAATTATTATGCTTAAAAAATTAGAATTAATAAAAGAAAAAAATAAAAAATAATAAATTCTTTTTAAATATTTGCATCTTTAAATAACTCAATAAGATAGATTAATCAATTTGACATTTTTTTAAGTATCAAATATTCAACAACTAAAGATAAAATTAAGCTTCCTACATTCAATAAAATTTTACACTAAAAATAATATTTAGTTATCAATGATTTAAAAAAGAGATTTTTATTTTTTTTGAAATTAAATTATCTATGTCAAATTCTTATACATTAAAACTTAAAAATTTTAATGCTATTTTAAAAACTTAGAATATGAAAAACTTACACGACTGATTTTTAGAATATGAAAAATTTAAGTATTAAATACTTTAAAAATTAAAATTTAAAAAAATTAAAAAAGAGTCCTTGAGTATACCGACACACCCCGTAAATGTATTGCAATTGAGACATTTGTATAAGAATTGTATTAGTTCATAATTACACTAATGGTGGACCGATTGCAACCTTAGTGTTACCAGCTCAAAACCAACAAAATGATATAACAGATCCAATTCCAACACGTCGAGCAATCATAATCCCAGGTTCTCAGACTCAAGCACCCACCAATTTGAAATTCAACAAACAAATTCTTCCCCAATGACTAAGAGAGACAATTATGCACACAAAATGAGAATTTTACAGATTAAAGTCCTAAGCACTGAACTTAAATTATCAAGAACATATTTTTATGAGAACTTATCGATCAATAGCACAACTTACCAAAATAAACAAATGAAGAAGTTCAAGATTATACCCTGCAATTTTTGGGATTCCCGTAGTTTCCAAATTGATTATTAGCCGCAAGTTAATTAATCCATATCAAGGCCGATGCATTTTTTTGATTCGTCAAGGAAGAATTTCAATCAGCTCAAGTTTAACCAATCAATTATAAAATCTAAATCATTAAATCTCTGATTCCATAAGCCAACTCTGTTAAGCACAATTTTGCAAACCCCCCAAGTTCAGTTAAACCATGAAGTTATATAACGACGCATAAAAAAGTAAAAATTTTCCTTAATCAGAGAAAATTAAAAAACAAAAAAAGCCCAACATAACTCAAATTACCATTCAGGGCTCCAAAATAATGATGTAAAGAAACATCCAAATCCCAACATTCAATCGCTTTTCCTCGCATTTTCTCAGCAAACAAACACAACAAACTTACAAACAAACCCGCACAATTAACTCACAGATCAAGGAAAACCCAACAACAGATCAAAGAAATCCCACAATTAACTCATCAAAACCCATAATTAACACACAGATCAATGAAATCCCCAAAATTAATTACATTGGAGGAATCTGCAATTATGTAGGTATGTATATAATAATCTATGTATATAAAGAAGCAAGGCAGCACGTGAAGATTAAGAAAAGCGCACAGTGTGTCTTCTTCCTCCTCCAATTTCAGAAGTGCGCTGTGGGGGAGAGAGAGAGAAAATGGGTGAATAAAAACACATATATTTTATACAGAAAAATAGAGGAAGAGGACGGCCATGGCTGAACCTCGTGAGTCGAGGATGTTGGCGGATTGGGATGACGACGGGGATGGCCACTGGCAGCAGAACATGGTCGCGCTAGAAGTAAGCGGCCGCGATGTTTGCAGGCCGTGAGATCTGGAAGCACCGCGCTAGAAGTAAGCGACGGCCGTGAGATCTGGAAGCACTGCCAACGATGACGGTAAGCACGAACGACAGTGATGGCGAATATGGCTGTGGTGGAAGCAAGCGGCGAAGGCTGTGCAGTGGGGGGGCGACGGCGATTGAGCGGCTGCAGGTGGGGCGACAGAAGAGGGGGAGACGAAGGCGTGGGTGGGTGGGTGACTGAAAGAGAGAGAGAAAAGGAAAGAAAGCGGCTGGGTAGAGATGGAGTATGAGAGGGAAAGAGGGAAGAGAGGAGGGAAGAAAGGGTTGGGCAATGAGTGGCTCTGTGTGCGTGTGTGAGCAGGGGATGTGATGGTTTTGGGAGGGGAAATTACATCCTCAAAACTGATCTGAGCCATTGAATTTCTTGAAAATTAATCTCAACCATCAAAAATGTCTCCCTCACATTTGTCTATAGATTTCAAAAACCTTTCTGCTTTATTATATAGATATGTATGTATGTATGTATGTATGTATGTATACATAAAGAAAATGCTCTGTCGTGTGATGGGATACGATATTCGATTCGTCTTATGTTTGTTGCAATGGACTTTTCTTCGGAGCATCATATTCTTCTTCTTAATAACTTACGTCATTGGATTAACTAGTTAAAATCATATTATATATATATATATAGGGCAATGATTTGTTATCCGTGTTTATATTATTCGATGTGGGTATGTAAGGGTGGAGTGGCATCCACGCCTCTCTCTAATTTTGTTTATGTCAGATAAATCTTATATTGTCTGATATAAATAACATAATAATAAGATATATATATATATATTCGTTAATATCATCGTTAAATTAATTTCAAATGATTATTGCCAATCTAATTAGTACTAAATATTTTGTGATTCATCGAAAACCTTGCATTTATCGTCCTCATGGGTATTTTTATATAATACACTTTTCGTCTTGTGTAAAAAAATTTTATCACAGTCAATCTTCAGTTTGAACGTATTTGATCCTCTCTAAAATTTATAGTTCATATGCTCTATAGTCATAGATAAATGAGTAGTTTTGTTGCGAGTCAAAATCTGAGAGCCTGGCCTCTTGAGTAGGCGCAATCTATTACACATTTCCGTACGAAAAGAAAGTCAGACTCACGATCTTGTGATATCTTAAATTCTTGATTGTGTGGACGTAATAAAATTATTAGAATGTCATTATCAAGGAGACAAAACAATTTAAATGATAATAAGTAACAAAAAAAACCTTTGTTTTAATGATGATTATCTTCTTTTTAATTAACATGATATCGTCACCAGCCCATGTGGGGAAGGCAGTACCATCTTTTAATACTAATTATGGTTTGGACCATCACTAAAGCACATGTGCATGGCCCTATGGGATGCTTTTCAAAGTGGGCTTCAAAATCAACAAAAGTTAAAGTAAAAAAAAAGAAAGAGAGAGAGAGAGAGATTTATTCCTTCAAAAAGAATTACGAGTTGGCTTTGGTCACTTAAATGAGATCTTTTTGCCAAATGAGCCAAAATAACAGTCTTGATGTATGGGTGTCATAGAATCTCATTACTTTGTATATGGGTTTTGGAAAGTAATTATTTTTGTACTTTGATCATATATGAAATTGTTGATTGAGTGAGGTTCATTCATTAAACGTGTCTAAATATTTTTTAAAAATTTTATATAAAAGTTTACTATAAAATTGACGTATCACAATATATATATACATCTTATCTATAATCCCTCAAACTTAATACACTTAAGCTCAGAATTTCACTCGCACCCTAATTAGTATATCTTATTGGGAATTTTTCGTCAATTTTTAAGGTCTAATCACCTTATTTAGTGTGAATTTTTTGCTATTTTTTAATTTATTTTTTAAACAAATATTTTAATTTATGCCTAATACTTTAAGATTGGTTATAATCGTATCATAATTTACTTTTGGCATGTGTATTTGTTAATGTGGTAAGATGAGCTAATGTGTCTTAATATTGATTCATCAAGCTAACATATTTAAAAATTTAAGTTTAATCACTTGATTTATTCTAAAATTTTTATCAATTTTTAATTTAATCATGTTTTGAAATCTAATTAAATTGAAACAATTCTCAAAATATGATTAAATTAAAAATTAATGAATAATTGAAACAAATCAAATGTTTAGGCCTACTTTCAAAATTCTATACAATAAAACAAAAGGGAATTTAGGGAGACGGTTACCCCATCTGGGGAAGGCAATGAAAAAGTGGAAGGACCCAATGTCAGGTCTCATTGAAGGGCTCTCAATTGGCCTTATCCGTTATGAGTTACGCTAATATGTCTTAATATTGTCAATCATTGTTCATTGTGTAGTAGAAAACTATCATTTTCCATGCACGTGCAAGTTTGCATGAACCAATTGGCTTTCCAAGTCAATTAGTCAACACTGACCATTAGACGAAACGTGCAAATTTAATCCTCATTACTTGTATTAGGATCCAAAATAAACCATGATTAAGTTATCGAATATACAAATGATATAAAAATTGTACGTAAAATTTTTAAAATGAAAAAAATTGTGTATTGATATATTATATATTTATATTATTGTGATATAAAATATAATATATCATGATATACATGAGTATTATAATTAAATGTCTAAATAATATTTTTGAAACAATATTTAGTATTTTAGAGTTATTATTATTCTCAATCTTTTGTATTTTGTAATATATCGGGATTATGTGTTATTGTCGATTTTTCTTTATATTTCACTTTTTCTTTTCCCTTGCACTAATAGGATTGGTAAAATGAGACTTGTTTTGCCCTTATTGATAAAAACTATTCGACCAGGTCTGAACAATCAAATATATATATTGTCTATTTCATTAAATGTAGAAAATTTATAAAAATATTATTTATTTTATATATATTAATTAAGTTAATAAGTCATTTTGGGAGTATGAAAATTATTGAGTGAATTTTTATAAATAAAATTTATATAATTTAAAATGTATTTTTTATTTATTTGCACATGCATATTTATATGTGATATCTTACTAAGTTCTAAATTATTTCAGAAATTATTTGTATATGTATAATATAGTATTTTAAATTTCCTAATAAAAAAAATATTGAGTTTGAGGCACAGTGATAGGATAGGATAGATAGCATGAAAATGCCCTGATAGGAGGACAGGATATAGTCGATGTTATGTTAGAGGGTCTAGGACTCTAGGATGAGGTAGGTCAGCCCGACTCCGTAACCGACGCTCTGTCCAAATTTGTCTTAATCAGTGGATGAGTTGAGTTGAAACTCTTGGGCTGGGAAACAAGTAACAAGTAGATGGCCCGGATTGCTTCTTCCTGGTCCAAACTAGTTTGGATGGCAGGCCTCTGTCTTCTTCTTGGACCACCCCAATTTTCTTTAAATCAAAATTTTATGTCCTTTTAGCCATCTTAAATTGCAGTTGTCACTTGTCACTATTTTTATTTATTTATTTATTTTTTTATTTGAGTGAGATGTTATTTGATAGTTTTTGATTTTTCTCTTTTTGTTTCTTCTCTTCAGTGTCGGTGACTCTCTAGGGAACTCTAAAAGAGAATTGATTTGATTTGTATCTAGTCATTTTAGTCTAGATCTTTCATTTGAATTTAGAATATGCCCACATCAAATTTGTGGTATCTCGGCTCAAGAATAAGACCGTTTTTGGGTCTCCAAGGAGCTCTTTAATGAAAGAGCATTTTTGTAATTTCACCTAAAATTAAGGTAGCCCATAATCATGTAATTAAAAGGCATTTTAGTATGTTCCAGACAAATTTAAAAGAAAATATAAATACCAATCAAATCACTTTCACGTGCATAATAGTAGAACTTTAGCCTTCCACATGCATTATTCTTTAGTCCCTTTCCTCACGGCTCTGCCAAAGCCAACTCAGTACAAGTCCCGTCCAAACATTCAATTCAAATTTTAACTTTTTAAGTTTGGTGATTCGTCTGGTCTGAAGTATAATAAGGGATTGCTAGCGAGTGATCAATAATTTTTTTTATAGTGACTTAAACGGCACTAACATGTGGTGCGAGCCATAGTTTATACGAAATTTCAAGTGTTTTATCATTGAACTATATTTGTGGGGGTTAAATTTGTCAATATTTTTGGTTGTGTGTGCGCCTCAAATCAATACAGTGATTTAGAAGATAAATTTATTATTAAAAGATAATATTTAGCTATAAAGTAATAATAATGAAGGCAAATTTCATATGACTTACAGTGAATGTTCAGTTTTAAATGTGAATAGATTATATTTGCATTCGAATTTATTAGGTGATGTATCAAGGGAGAATGTTACCTATTTTTAAAGATTAATCAGATAAAACTCTAACACCTCAAGTAAATAAAAAATATAAAATATTGGTGAACTTGAGGAATAGATCGAATGAGCAAAATACAATGTCTCTTGACTGTGACGTCCCAGTAGTAGCCACGTGGTTGCGATCTAACAGCCTTTTTGGCCCAATTTAAGCCTGACTTCGGGCGTTCCTTTTTGCTCAAACAGTGAGCAAAATTCAGAGAAAAACTAGCGAGTGCGCGGGAGAAAAAGTGAGAAATTTGAGTGGAAAATCCAGATTTAATCAAGTTTAATTCAAGTTTTAATTATCCAGGTATGTAGAGCAGCTAGTAATTAATATTCTGTACGGTCAGAATTTTGTTTTGCATCTAATTTTGTTAATTTTGGCAAATAATTGGGATATTACAGTTTGTATAATTTTTGCTGCTGTTGGACCAAACGAACTTAAGGATATCTCTGTTAAGACAAGTTCTTCTTACCTACCTCGTCGGCCCTTTCGTTGGTAATTTATTTGACCTCTCTTCGTTTATTTTGGCTATTAATTAATTATGAAATTTTTAAATAGTTAGTTTAAAATTTAATTTATTAAATTGGTCTCGTGCGTTTTATTCGTTGGTTGCCTACGGGGATTTGTGCCACCCCTGCCTATTGGGAATGATGTCGTACTCACCTAGGGCTAGGTTCTTAGCGGTTCGGGTATTATAATTGGATTTTTGGTTGTTTTCTGGCTGGAGCGGTTGTGCAGTGGGGGCTAAGATCGGCGGTTCGGTAATGGAGTGACTGTCGTACGATCTATCTTAAGCCGCCGGCTAGCCTCTCCTATCCACTGACCGTTGACCGGTGCCAGGCACTACTGACTAGTTTAGTCGTTATGTGATTATAGCATGCTTGCTTATATTTTATTCTCGTTGCATGGTTTGATGTGCACATGGGTACGGGCTGCATGTTGGGATTAACATGATTTGGATATGCTTGGTCATGGACATTTTAGCTTGATTATGATGCATCCAGCATGGGCATATGCATCGCGTGTGGCTTACTATATGGGCGGAGCATGGCCTGATGCCTGGATGTATGGGCGCCTTGTATCACGTTGATGCTCATTACACTATTGCATTTTATGTGCATTGCATGGCTACTGATAGTATTTAGTTCTTGGACGGGAGTATCGTTCCGAGGGAGCCGATGGCTCGGTTGTCAGGAGTACCGACGTGGATACGGGTGACGGGAGTACCACCCCGGGACAGTGCGCACAGGTTTGTTGAGGATATTGTTTCCTTTTAGGGCAAAATACAATGTCTCTCGACTCTCTCCTATCCTTATGAACACAAAAAAATGAACCAGGGAAGGGAAACACGAGAGATGAACTTTAGCAAAGGGTCCTACCATGTGATGATCCCACTGCGCCCACCAATTGGGATCAGGAACTAACCCAAAATGGTTAAAGCCCAAATTATCTGAACATCTTGCTGAGGATTAAGTTAAATAATAACACAAAAGGCTTTAAGGCCCAGAAAACCAGACAGACCCGTGAACTTGAAATATATGTCATTAGCCGGTTTTCTCACCCGTGACTCACTCACTAGCAGCAAGCCACTGTTAACTCCTCAGTCTTCACCCCCCTTCCTCCCCCCTCTTCTGATGCCTCCACAAATATTCTCAATAATTATAAAAAATATCACTTTCGCGTTACGAACCCGAACCCATCTGGATTGTTATTTGAAACAGGGAGATGAAATGCATGTATGATAAATTCTATATGGATATAGATACATAGGTACAGATTTTACTGGATATGGATCCAAATGCCTTGACTAAGTATTTTTTGATGGACTACAAATAAGAGATAGTACCCGGCCGGGGCAAGATTGCCCGAACCCGGCATCGTTACCCGGGTTTCATACATGGATTTTGCTTTGGCTGCCACGTTGCCCTCTCCAAGGACTAACAATCTTTGATTCATGGAGAATGAATGGCTGTTAAATGAGGGTGCAATCATTGTTACGGTGATTGAATTTGCATCTAGCGTGGCCGTGACGGTGAACTGAACCGTGATCGATTGGTCGTACTTGAATTCAGCTTGAGATGCGGGTGTGATGATTTTCGGGCGCAAAGTGTCAAATTTCGAATCCAAATAGGGTGGAGAAAATGCCTCCAATCTTAATTCGGTGGGAAAAAGGACACCCGTAAAATTGTAAAAAGTGTGAGGGTTGCTACCACCAACGAGAACACGACCATCACGCAACAAAATTGCAGTTGAATGATACATGCGAGTTATGGTACTCGGGTTTAGGACATCGAATCGTGATTCAATAAGATTATCGGGCATATAAATCACTGGATTAAAGACCGGATCCCTACCATATTCCCACCTGGCCGTCCCTGCAGACCCCCCATTTATGATCAGGACATCGGTGTTTGGTAGCAATAGCATGTCGCCCATGACCCGGGCTAGGGGCATAGTCTCCATTACCCACTTGGGTTCCGGGTCGGTTATCCGGATCCTCCCGCATGTTTTCAAGGCTCCGACGAATTTGCCATAATTTTTGGCGCTCAAGAACGACCCTTTGGGTGCGCCGCCGCAAACCAGCACTTCTGGTTGCGGCGCCGCTCTCCCGAAAATCTTCAGCGGGAGCAGCACGGCGGAGCCGGTGCTCGGATAACACCGCGGCTGGCCGTCTGGCATGTCCGGGAAAGTCTTCACCACCACCCCTTTCACGTAGTCGAACAGAATCGACTTATAATTCGCGAAAATGAACAAGTTTCCGTCCACATTGAGGAACACAAACGGGTAAAGATTGTCCTCGCTATCACGTGCGTTTGTCTGAACCAGAAGCCGCAGATTGTAATACTTCGAAGTCGACGCCGTTTTCGGGTAAAACTCGTAGTTAAACTGCCGCCGGCCGCCAATAATAATCTGCTGGCCGCCGGGCAGAATGTGGTTGGTGGCGTACCACCTCCGCTGCGTCAGACCGTACGGAATCTCCTCCCAGTCGCAGTCGCCGCATGGCTTGAAAACTCTGACCACGTGATCGCCGTCGTTGAACCCGCCGGTCTGGACCAGCCGGCCGTCGGGAAACAGGGATCCCGACGAGCACCAGACGTCGGTCTGGACAAAGAGTGGCCGTATTCTGTTGGTGACGACGTCGTACTCCACAGAGTGGGCCGTGCAGTCGTGCGGCACTACGGCCTCGTTCGGGTCGTCGCGGCAACGGCCGTTGGGGAGAGAGATGTTGGACTCCCCGAAGTCGGTACGGTCGAAGATGACGACGCGGTCGTTGTTGAGCAGCTGCATGTGCATGGCCGTGATGCCAATACTCCGCTGTAGGAGCTGCCAGCTGCCGCCGCCGCCGCTCGCCGCCTGGATCAGGTTCAGGCCGCCGTGGACGGAGGCGAGAAGCACCACCAGCAGCTGCCATAGGAGGGCGAAAAGAAGGGATATTAGGGTCATATCAATGTGGGTTTTGGATTTGTATTCGATTTACACGAATGTATGGATGAGCAGTGGCCGTGGGGTTGTCGAGTATGGATCTCCTGTTGGGAAATCATATATAGGGAAGACGATGATCTTCTCCACACGCAACCAGACGCGTGTAAAGCCATTCGTTTCGTTAAATAATTAATAAAATCCCAATCTTTCACCTTCTTCTCAACTTCTAATTTTAATCAATTAACCATACTAAGATCAAATCAAGTGATAGTCATAAGTTCTCTTCTCCATTTTGTTTATCACTTCGATTCGAGTCAAAACTATAATTAAGAAAAGAGCATATTATTTTGCATCGAGAATAGAGAGCTAACTCAACGATGTAAAGATGACATAAAAATGATGTAAATGATGTTCTTAAATGTCAAATACATATTTTAATCTTTGTATTTTTATATATTTTTCATTTAGATCTTAAATTATGTAATTTCGAATTAATTATATATCTTAATAAATTTGTTGATAATGATAAGTTAAGCATAATTTAATAATATAATTAAAATAATAAAATTTGTAAATATATAAATAATAAATATATACAAATACGAAAACTAAAATATATATTTTGCCCTACTTTAGCATTAGCTTATCTACTTAGTTACACTCATTAAAAATATGAAATATAATTCTCAAATTATATATATATATATATATTTATATATAAATGTTTTGTAAATAAATGAATGGGGTACCTCAGTGATGGTAGGGACTTCACATTGAATGTGCCTCAGTTCAACAGGTTCTTGCATTTAATCAAATTAAACCAGAGCTGCCTCAAAAAGGGAACTTTTCCAAAACTATAAGGTAATTATATATTTCTACATATATATATATGCATATTTAATTATAATTAATTGTTTTGACAGTTAATTTATCAAAAATATTATTTAAATATTTAAATTTAACACATGTGATGATGTTAGATATTAATATCATATATTATGTTATATAAATATAAATATATAAAATATTAATAAAAATATCAAATTTAAGTGTAAAAATAACATTTTCAAAATTTGCACTTCTTCCCCACCTTAGTCTGAAGCGGGCATTAATATGAACAATTTTCCCTCATGGGAATACAATAATACTAAAGTAAAGTAGAAATAAACAAATTGCATATAAAAATGTCATTTTATGATAAAATATTGATATTTGTATCAAATACCTAATAAAATTTAGTGATGTGAAAAAAAGTGTAAATCGTGATTTTAAGATTGTAATGAATAAATTTCTTGGTGAGAGTATACGGGTGGATAGTGATTTTAAGATTGCAAGAAAAAAACAATGTGGATCGTGATTTTAATAATGGTTAGGGATACGGGTGATTTTTTGTGTTGACCCTTTGATCCTTAAATTAATTTCTGAATGAAAGTATAAAATATAAACTAAATAGAAATTTAGTACATTAATAGTATTATAGTCAAATTTTATAATTTTAATAATTAAATTTTATAGTGAAACAATTTATCAAATACAAAGAGCATTTTCATTCATTAATAATATTTTAATTTATTAAACACTCATTGAAACTTCTTCATTCTCCATCTTCAATGGCGGCGTTCTTAGCATGGCGACACCCACCACTAAAATAAAGTACAAATAAACAAATCACGTCTAAGAATGTCATTTTACAATTTATTACATATATATATATACATATATATACGGACAAATAATAATAAAAATTTATTTTACTTGAACTAACCAAATAGGATTGGTCGAACTTGTCTATTTGGTTTAATTTTTTTCTTGCAATCAATTCGATGTAGTTAATTTTTTTTAAAAGTTTTATTTTTGATTTTTAATTCATTTTTTAGTTAGAAGAATTGAACTGAATAAATTTTAAAATAATTTTTTTTATATTTGTAAAATGATATCGTTTTTTTCGATTTTATGTGTTTTATATCGGTTCTATCAGTTTTCTTTATTTTTTTTTTTACTTTTATTCGGTTTAATCAGTTTATATCATTTGTGTTTGAATTTTTTAGTTATCAATTAGTTTGATTTTTTAAATTAATCGGTCGGTTCGATTTGATTTTACTCCTCAATTCGATTTAATCAGTTAGTGAATTTCAGTCTATTAGATAAGTGAACTGATCGTTTGTACATTTCTATAAATGGAGGTAAAAAATAAAAAATAATAAATACAGTATTTTCATATAAACATAGTTAAACCCGATTTTCCACATAATTTTTTATTTTGTAACACGTTTTTTAAATTTTTTTTATAAAAGGTAAAAATTTGAGACTATTGAAAATATATTAGAGATAGGATTATGAAAATCATTTTCTGTCACCAATTTTTTTCAGTCTTTATTTATTTCTTCTATTACATTCCATTGATTACAGATATAGGAGCGTTTATTATCTAATAAAATTTTAGGTTCTTAGTAATATATTTTTAAAAATTTTTAATTAACATGATATCGTCACCAACCCATGTGGGGAAGGCAGTACCATCTTTTAATACTAATTATGGTTTGGACTATCACTATACCACATGTGCATGGCCCTGTGGGATTCTTTTCAAAGTGGGTTTCAAATCAACAAAAGTAAAAGTAAAACAAAAAAAAAAAAAGAAAGAGAGAGAGAGATTTATTCCTACAAAAAGAATTACGAGTTGGCTTTGGTCACCTCAAAATGGTCACCTAAATGAGATCTTTTTGCCAAATGAGCCAAAATAACAGTCTTGATGTATGAGTGTCACAGAATCTCATTACTTTGTATATGGGTTCTGGAAAGTAATTATTTTTGTACTTTGATCAAATCTGAAATTGTTGATTGAGTAAGATCCATTCATTAAACGTGTTTAAATATTTTTCAAAAATTTTATATAAAAATTTACTATAAAATTGACGTATCACAATATATATATACATCTTATCTATAATCCCTCAAACTTAATACGCCTAAGTTCAGAATCTCACTCGCACCCTAATTAGTATATCTTATTGGGAATTTTTCGTCAATTTTTAAGGTCTAATCACCTTATTTAGTGTGATTTTTTTGTTATTTTTTAATTTATTTTTTAAAAAAATATTTTAATTTATGCCTAATACTTTAAGATTGGTTATAATCGTATCATAATTTACTTTTGGCATGTGTATTTGTTAACATGGTAAGATGAGCTAATATGTCTTAATATTGACTCATCAAGCTAACATATTTAAAAATTTAAGTTTAATCACTTGATTTATTCTGAAATTTTTATCAATTTTTAATTTAATCATGTTTTGAAATTTAATTAAATTGAAACAATTCTAAAAATATGATTAAATTAAAAATTAATGAATAATTGAAACAAATCAAATGTTTAGGCCTACTTTCAAAATTCTATACAATAAAACAAAAGGGAATTTAGGGAGACGGTTACCCCATCTGGGGAAGACAATGAAAAAGTGGAAGGACCCAATGTCAAGTCTCATTGAAGGGCTCTCAATTGGCCTTATCCGTGATGAGTTACGCTAATATGTCTTAATATTGTCAATCATTGTTCATTGTGTAGTAGGAAACTATCATTTTCCATGCACGTCCAAGTTTGCATGAACCAATTGGCTTTTCAAGTCAATTAGTCAACACTGACCATTAGACGAAACGTGCAAATTTAATCCTCATTACTTGTATTAGGATCCAAAATAAACCATGATTTCGTTATCGAATATACAAATGATATACAAATTGTATGAAAAAATTTTAAATTGAAAAAAATTGTGTATCGATATATTATATATTTATATTATTATGATATAGAATATAATATATCATGATATACATGAGTATTATAATTAAATGTCTAAATAATATTTTGGAAACAATATTTAGTATTTTAGAATTATTATTATTCTCAATCTTTTGTGTTTTGTAATATACCGGGATTATGTGTTACTGTCGATTTTCCTTTATATTCCACTTTTTCTTTTCCCTTGCACTAATAGAATTGGTAAAATGAGACTTGTTTTGCCCTTATTGATAAAAACTATTTGACCAGGTCTAAACAATCAAATATATATATTGTCTATTTCATTAAATGTAGAAAATTTATAAAAATATTATTTATTTTATATATATTAATTAAGTTAATAAGTAATTTTGAGAGTATGAAAATTATTGAGTGAATTTTTATAAATAAAATTTATATAATTTAAAATGTATTTTTTATTTATTTGCACATGCATAATATGTGATATCTTACTAAGTTCTAAATTATTTCAGAAATTATTTGTATATATATAATATAGTATTTTAAATTTCTAAATAAAAAAAATATTGAGTTTGAGGCACCGTGATAGGATAGGATAGATAGCATGAAAATGTCCTGATGGGAGCACAGGATATAGTCGATGTTATGTTAGACAAGGTAGGTCAGCCCGACTCCGTAACCGACACCTGTGTCCAAATCTGTCTTAATCAGTGGATGAGTTGAGTTGAAGCTCTTGGACTGGGAAACAAGTAACAAGTAGATGGCCCGGATTGCTTCTTCCTGGTCCAAACTAGTTTGGATGGCAGGCCTCTGGTGGTTCCTCTGTCTTTTGCTTGGACCACCCCAATTTTCTTTAAATCAAAACTTTATGTCCTTTTAGCCATCTTAAATTGCAGTTGTCACTTGTCACTATTTTTATTTATTTATTTATTTTTCTTTTTAGTGAGATGTTATTGGATAGTCTTTGATTATTCTCTTTTTCTTTTTCTTTTTCTTATTTAGTGTCAGTGACTTTCTAGGGAACTCTAAAAGAGAATTGATTTGATTTGTATCTAGTCATTTTAGTCTAGATCTTTCATTTGAATTTAGAATATGCCCACATCAAATTTGTGGTATCTCGGCTCAAGAATAAGACCATTTTTGGGTCTCTAAGGAGCTCTTTAATGAAAGAGCATTTTTGTAATTTCACCTAAAATTAAGGTAGCCCATAATCATGTAATTAAATGGCATTTTAGTATGTTCCAGACAAATTTAAAAGAAAATATAAATACCAATCAAATCACTTTCACGTGCATAATAGTAGAACTTTAGCCTTCCACATGCATTATTCTTTAGTCCCTTTCCTCACAGCTCTGCCAAAGCCAACTCAGTACAAGTCCCGTCCAAACATTCAATTCAAATTTTAACTTTTTAAGTTTGGTGATTCGTCTGGTCTGAAGTATAATAAGTGATTGCTAACGAGTGATCAATAATTTTTTTTATAGTGACTTAAACGGCACTAACATGTGGTGCGAGCCATAGTTTATACGAAATTTTAAGTGTTTTATTATTGAACTATATTTGTGGGGGTTAAGTTTGTCAATATTTTTGGTTGTGTGTGCGCCTCAAATCAATACAGTGATTTAGAAGATAAATTTATTATTAAAAGATAATATTTAGCTATAAAGTAATAGTAATGAAGGCGAATTTCATATGACTTATAGTGAATGTTCAGTTTTAAATGTGTATAGATTATATTTGCATTCGAATTTATTAGGTGATGTATCAAGGGAGAATGTTACCTATTTTTAAAGATTAATCAGATAAAACTCTAACACCTCAAGTAAATAAAAAATATAAAATATTAGTGAACTTGAGGAATGGATCGAATGAGCAAAATACAATGTCTCTTGACTGTGACGTCCCAGTAGTAGCCACGTGGTTGCGATCTGACAGCCTTTTGGGCCCAATTTAAGCCTGACTTCGGGCGTTCCTTTTTGCTCAAACAGTGAGCAAAATTCAGAGAAAAACTAGCGAGTGCGCGGGAGAAAAAGTGAGAAATTTGAGTGGAAAATCCAGATTTAATCAAGTTTAATTCAAGTTTTAATTATCCAGGTATGTAGAGCAGCTAATAATTAATATTCTGTACGGTCAGAATTTTGTTTTGCATCTAATTTTGTTAATTTTGGCAAATAATTGGGATATTACAGTTTGTATAATTTTTGCTGCTGTTGGACCAAACGAACTTAAGGATATCTCTGTTAAGACAAGTTCTTCTTACCTACCTCGTCGGCCCTTTCGTTGGTAATTTATTTGACCTCTCTTCGTTTATTTTGGCTATTAATTAATTATGAAATTTTTAAATAGTTAGTTTAAAATTTAATTTATTAAATTGGTCTCGTGCGTTTTATTCGTTGGTTGCCTACGGGGATTTGTGCCACCCCTGCCTATTGGGAATGATGTCGTACTCACCTAGGGCTAGGTTCTTAGCGGTTCGGGTATTATAATTGGATTTTTGGTTGTTTTCTGGCTGGAGCGGTTGTGCAGTGGGGGCTAAGATCGGCGGTTCGGTAATGGAGTGACTGTCGTACGATCTATCTTAAGCCGCCGGCTAGCCTCTCCTATCCACTGACCGTTGACCGGTGCCAGGCACTACTGACTAGTTTAGTCGTTATGTGATTATAGCATGCTTGCTTATATTTTATTCTCGTTGCATGGTTTGATGTGCACATGGGTACGGGCTGCATGTTGGGATTAACATGATTTGGATATGCTTGGTCATGGACATTTTAGCTTGATTATGATGCATCCAGCATGGGCATATGCATCGCGTGTGGCTTACTATATGGGCGGAGCATGGCCTGATGCCTGGATGTATGGGCGCCTTGTATCACGTTGATGCTCATTACACTATTGCATTTTATGTGCATTGCATGGCTACTGATAGTATTTAGTTCTTGGACGGGAGTATCGTTCCGAGGGAGCCGATGGCTCGGTTGTCAGGAGTACCGACGTGGATACGGGTGACGGGAGTACCACCCCGGGACAGTGCGCACAGGTTTGTTGAGGATATTGTTTCCTTTTAGGGCAGTGGCAGGTTGGTATGGGACTTGGGTGCCAAGTGTTTTGTGTGGGCCCCTAGGACCAGTATGTGTTTTTATTATGCTGCACTGTTGTGTTGTAGCGTCTCATGACTTGTATGTACTTGTGGGACTGTATTTGGGATGGTCTCTTCTTTGTTTATAGCCTTTCAATTCTTATAAACTTACTGAGTCTTGTGACTCACCTTGCTTTCCATCATTCTAGGTAAGGGTAAAGCAAAGGCCGAGGGCAAGGATCGTTTCACTTAGCAGCCGACCGTATTGGTTCGGTGTACAGTTAGCTGCCTCCGTTGTCTCTGGTATTCTATTGGTATTTTTGTCTTCATTTTTAGACTGTGCCGGATTATCCCTTGTAGCTTTCATCTGTTGGCATAGGTGTCTGTGTATACTTATATATACTCCTTGACCGCTGTTCCCGCGGGATACCTGTGGACATGCATGTATAGCATTTTACTTCCGCTGTGGTATTTCTTTTTATGTATGCATGTCAGGGTATTTTTTTTGTCTTATGTTTGTTTCTCTTCCCTTACGTAAGCGCTTTCGTTCGGATAGATCCGATGATTGGGATATCCGGGCAAGAGTGCTTACATTGACTCTCTTCTATCCTTATAAACACAAAACATTGAACCAGGGGAAGGGAAACACGAGACATGAACTTTCCCAAAGGCTTCTACCATGTGATGATCCCAAAAAGAATTACGGGTTGGCTTTGGCCACCTCAAAATGGTCACCTAAATGAGATCTTTTTGCCAAATGACCCAAAATAACAGTCTTGGTGTATGGGTGTCATAGAATCTTATTACTTTGTATATGAGTTTTGGAAAGTAATTATTTTTGTACTTTGATCAAATATGAAATTGTTGATTGAGTAGGGTCCATTCAGTCAGCGTGTTTAAATATTTTTCAAAAATTTTGTATAAAAGTTTGCTATAAAATTGACAAATCACAAAATATATATATATATATATATATCTTATCTATAATCCCTCAATCTTAATACAGCTAAGCTCAGAATCTCACTTGCACCCTAATTAGTATATCATATTGTGAATTTTTCGTCAATTTTTAAGGTCTAATCTTCTTATTTGTCCTGAATTTTTCGTTAACTTTTAATTTATTTTTTTAAAAATATTTTAATTTATGCCTAATACTTTAAGATTAGTTATAATTGTATCATAATTTGCTTTGGCATGTGCACTTGTTAATATAATGAGATGAGCTCGCACGCTAATATATCTTAATATTGACTCATCAAGGTAATATATTCAGAACTTTAAGTTCAATCACCTGATTTATTCTAAAATTTTTATCAATTTTTAATTTAATCATGTTTTAAAATTTGATTAAATTGAAACAATTCCGAAAATACGATTAAATTAAAATTAACGAATAATTGAAACAAATCAAGTGTTTAGGCCTACTTTCAAAATTCTATACAATAAAACAAAAGGGAATTTAGGGAGACGGTTACCCCATTTGGGGAAGACAGTGAAAAAGTGGAAGGACCCAATGCCGGGTCTCATTGAAGGGCTCTCAATTGGCCTTATCCGTGATGAGTTAGCTTTGTGTTGTGGCATCCAAAGATGATCTTCCTTGGATCCTTGTTAGCAATTCGGGATACGGGAAAAATTCGGAACGGAAAAAATACGAATATTATTCGGTTTGATAAATTTTAAATACGGTCAAAAATTCGGTCAAATATTCGTCATTCGGTAAATATTCGGTAAAGATTTAATTCGTGTTTAAAACGTTTCAACTGAATAAATTCGGCAATAAAAATTCGGCATATTATATATATATACACAATTATATTCTTAATAAATAAAAAAATAACTCATTAAACATAAAAATATAATTTTATATTTTTATCAATATTACAAAATAATAATTTTTAAGACATGATAGAGACATATATGAGAGGAATGAATAATAATTAAAGGAGAAATGTGTATGGGAGGAATGAATAATAATATTTATTAATATTTAAAAATAACTAAAGGACATGTGGGTGGAATTGGAAAGTGGGAAAGTAGAAACAATAAGGAGACATGTTTCTTTAGTGGTGATTATAAATATATTAAATAATAAAATTATTATGGGCTATTAGTTATTATAATAATAAAAAACTCTCATTGTTAATTTACTGCACATGGAGCTGGCCGAATTTTTCAGCCGAATTTTTAAAAATTCGGCTGATACGTGTATTATACTTCTTAAGTGTAAAATACGCGAATTAATTCGTATGTTTGAAAAATACGCAAGTATAATACTTTTGATAAAAAAACGGAATAATTCGCGAATAATACGCGAATAATTCGCGTATTTACTAACAAGGCCTTGGATCACCTCCAAATTTCGGCTTAGACAATGACTTAGTAACTATCTTAATCCCCTTTTGAAAGCCCCATATTATAAATCTTAGTTTGTTGATCATTTTATATATAAAGTACATTTTTTTTTATAAATTCTTATATTCTTATAATTTTTATTTTATTTTATTTTTTTGTAACGTAAAAAAATTTTATGACGATGAAAAATTATAGTCCTCTCAAAGTGACTAAAATAGCCCCTTTCCTCCCCCTAGAAACAAAAAATTTAAGACCACCAACCTAATAATCCTCTGGAAGTACCCAAAATAACCATTCATTCTTGAATTATGAGAACAATAATATTGTCAATCATTGTTCATTGTGTAGTAGAAAACTATCATTTTCCATGCACGTGCAAGTTTGCATGAACCAATTGGCTTTCCAAGTCAATTAGTCAACACTGACCATTAGACGAAACGTGCAAATTTAATCCTCATTACTTGTATTAGGATCCAAAATAAACCATGATTAAGTTATCGAACATACAAATGATATAAAAATTGTATGTAAAAATTTTAAATTGAAAAAAATTGTGTAAAAAAAAATATCACTATAATAATATTATTACAATCATTTTTAGTATATTGAGTATTTATTTATGAATATATTACTTATCTGTAGATATATATAAAAAAGAATTTATATAAATATATATTTTGTTCAAAAGATGAATAATTAAGAAGATATATTTTTAATTGTAGATATGAAAGGATGAAGCGAACCCTAATAGAAAGAGTCTGATGTTTCTTTTTAGAAGCAAAATTGCTAAAAAAAAATTTAGGGGAGGCTTTACTCACAACAATACATGTTATTAACCTATTTCCAACAATTGCTCTGAATGGTGATGTCCTTGACAGAGTTTGGTATGGCAGAGAAGTCGATTATGATCATCTATAAGTTTTCGGATGTAAGGCGTTTGTTTACATTCCGAAGAATGAGAGGTCAAAGCTTGATGCTAAGACACGACAATGCATCTTTATCGGTTATGGCCTTGATAAATTTGGCCACAGATTGTATGACCCGGTTCGGAGTCACAATGTAGTATTCATTGAAGATCAAACCATTGATGATATTGAAAAAACTAAAAAGAAAGTGTCTAGTGGCACTGAATGCTTGATTGATCTGGATCCAGTTCTTATGGTGAACTTGTCCAATTCAGTTGACAATGGTATTCAAGGTGATAATTAGATTGATGGCCAGCCAAGGGTACATGATGACCCTATAGATGATGCAGGAGATGACGATAAAGTTGTTGAGCAGGGGGAGCAGCCCCATCCACCATCGCTCAAAAGATTAGAGAGAGAGCGACGACCTTTTTTCAGATACCCTAGTTCGGAGTACAACCTTCTTACGATGAGGGGAAGCTAGAGAGCTTTGATGAAGTTCAAAGCCATGCAGGACGAGATGGATTCCTTACAGAAAAAATGATACTTATGAGCTTGTGGACCTTCTGGGAGGTAGAAAAGTCTTAAAAAACAAAATGAGTGTCCAAGCTTGAGAAAGATTGTAACAAGCTAGTGAAGTTTAAAGCTTGCTTAATCATGAAAGGTTTTAGACAAAAGCAAGAGATCGATTTTAATGAGATTTTCTCTCCGATTGTCAAAATTAGCTCTATTAGAATAGTATTGGGTTTGACAATTTGCTTGAACCTAGAGCTTGAGCAACTTGATGTGAAGACTGTGTTTCTTTATGGTGATTTGGAGAAAGAAATCTATGATTCAACCATAAGGATTTGAAAAGAAAGGAAAGAAACACATGATTTGAACATTAAAGAAGAGTTTGTATGGACTGAAGCAAGCTCCGATCCAGTGATATAAGAAGTTTGACTCTTTCATGATGAGTCACAGATAGACTAGAACTGACGCAGATCATTGTGTGTATTTTAAAACTTTCTCAGGTGACAAATTCATTATTCTTCTGTTATATGTAGATGATATGTTGATAGTGGGGTAGGACAGGGAGATGATTGGCAATATGAAAAAAGAGTTGTCAAAAGTGTTCGACATAAAAGATTTAGGATCTGTAAGACAAATTCTAGAAATGTAGATTTTACGAGACTGAAAAGCTAAAAAGCGATAGTTATCGCATGAAAAATATGTGGAATGGGTTCTAGAAAGATTCAACATGTAAAATGTTAAACCAGTTAACACATCGTTGGCTAGTCACTTTAAACTCAATAGAAAGAGTTGTCACATTAATCAAGAAGAAAAGGAAAACATGGCTAGGATTTCTTATTCCTCTACAATCGGAAGTTTGATGTACACCATGATTAGTACCCATCCGGATATGGCTTACGCAGTAGAAATAGTTAGTAGATTTCTTTTCAATCTAGGTAGAGACCATTGGGAAGCTGCGAAATGGATCTTGAGATATCCCAGAGGTAGTGCAAAAATGTGCTTATGCTTTGGAGAGTTTGAACCAATTTTAAAGAGACGTATAAATGCAAATATGGCAGGTGACTTGGATAGTAGGAAATATACTTTAGGATTCTTATTCACTTTTGTAGGAGGAGTTGTGTCATGGCAGTCTAAACTGCAGAAGTGTGTTGCCTTATCTACAACAGAGGCGAAATACATTGCCATGACCGAAGCAGGAAAAAAAATGCTTTGCTTGACAATATTTCTTCAACAATCAAGAATGAAGATGGAAAAGACTGTAATTTACCATGACAGTCAGAGTGCTTTAAATTTGAGTAAGAACGCAATGTATCACTAGGGAATAAAGCACATTGATGTAAGATATAGGTTGCAATTTGCAGTAGAGGAACAACAATTTATAATAGAAAAGACCCACACTAATAAAAATCCTCCTGACATGATGACAAAGGTTTTAACTAGAGAGAAACTTCAACTAAGTGTCGAGTTGGCCGGTATTAGCTCCATTTAATTATTTTCATCATTATTTTTCTTACTCATGGACTGGAGGAAGAGAATTGTTAGGGTTCAACCCCATAAAAAAGAAAAAGATGAGAAATGGGTATAATAAGATGGGGAAGACATGCTATAAATAGCATTGGTTCAATGTTTGTTAGAATTATCAGAAAAGCAATAACAAACTTCAAAGTAGTGAAGCAAGGTAAGAAAGTCAAGGCTTTAAAGTGAGGATCTGTGAGAGTGTGAGATAAAAGAGAGTTTTGAGTAATTCTCAATAGTGTGTGGAGGTGAGTATACACTGGAAAAACTATTGGGTATCACCTCTAAGAATTTCAATGAGTGTCACTATAATTTTGTATCACTTGAAAGTGAGTAGAGTGTGTGAGGATATTTGTAACTATTCTTGTTATAGTAGAATATTTTTTGGAGTTTGTTTCGTGATTTTTTTCCTCACTATTGAACACGTTAAAATTATGTTTCTTGTATTTATGTTTGTATTCTATTACGCGGTGGAAAAAATTAATTTTGAGATATTTCTGTAATTTATCAAATTTCCATGCTTATCCTGATTTCCATCTACAGTTAGATCATGTTTCTTCATATAACTTCAATCTTTGAATTCAAGGAGTCCTTTTAGAACAATCTGGTATTATGTACTAATAGTCTTTTCATGTTTTGAACAGTGAAATCCGAAAGTATTAAAAGAGCACCGAGCTTCTCATCCGGAAATTGCCATTCCAACGCCTTGTCTGTGAAATCGCCCAAGACTTCAAGACCGATTTGAGGTTCCAGAGCCACGCCTTGTCTGTGAAAGGCTTTGAGGCCAAGAAAACCAGACAGACCCGTGAACTTGAAATATATGTCATTAGCCGGTTTTGAAACCCGAAACCATCTGGATTGTTATTTGAAACAGGGAGATTAAATGCATGTATGATAAATTCTACATGGATATAGATACATAGGTACAGATTTTACTGGATATGGATCCAAATACCTTGACTAGGTATTTTTTGATGGACCACAAATAAGAGATAGTACTCGGTAGGGGCAAGATTGCCAAAACTCGGCATCGTTTCCCGGGTTTCAAACGTGGATTTTGCTTCGGCTGCCACGTTGCCCTCCCCAAACACCAACAATCTTTGATTCATGGAGAATGAATGGGTGTTAAATGAGGGTGCGATCAATGTCACGGTAATTGAATTTGCATGTAGCGTGGCCGTGACGATGAATTGAACCGTGACCGATTGGTCGTACTTGAATTTGGCTTGAGATGCGGGTGTGATGATCTTCGGGTGCAAAGTGTCGGATTTCAAATTCAAATAGGGTGGAAAAAAGGCCTTCAATCTTAATTCGGTAAGAAAAAGGACACCCGTAAAATTATAAAAGTGTGAGGGCTGCTACCACCAACGAGAATACAACCATGACGCAACAAAATTGTAGTTGAATGCTACATACGAGGGATGGTGCTTGGGTTTAAGACATCAAATCGTGATTCTATAAGATTATTAGGCATATAAATCCCCGGGCTGAAGACCGAATCCCTACCATATTCCCACCCGACCGTTCCTCCATACCCCCCATTTATGATCAGAATATCGGTGTTTGGTAACAATAGCATGTCGCCCATGACCCGGGCTAGGGGCGTAGTCTCCATCACCCACTTGGGTTCCGGGTCGGTTATCCGGATCCTCCCGCATGTTTTCAAGGCTCCGACGAATTTGCCATAATTTTTGGCGCTCAAGAACGACCCTTTGGGTGCGCCGCCGCAAACCAGCACTTCTGGTTGCGGCGCCGCTCTCCCGAAAATCTTCAGCGGGAGCAGCATGGCGGAGCCGGTGCTCGGATAACACCGCGGCTGGCCGTCTGGCATGTCCGGGAAAGTCTTCACCACCACCCCTTTCACGTAGTCGAACAGAATCGACTTATAATTCGCGAAAATGAACAAGTTTCCGTCCGCATTAAGGAACACAAACGGGTAAAGATTGTCCTCGCTATCACGTGCATTTGTCTGAACCAGAAACCGCAGATGGTAATACTTCGAAGTCGACGCCGTTTTCGGGTAAAACTCGTTGTTAAACTGCTGCCGGCCGCCGATGATAATCTGCTGGCCGCCGGGCAGAATGTGGTTGGTGGCGTACCACCTCCGCTGCGTCAGACCGTACGGAATCTCCTCCCAGTCGCAGTCACCGCATGGCTTGAAAATCCTGACCGCGCGATCGCCGTAGTTGAACCCGCCGGTCTGGACCAGCCGCCGTCGGGAAACACGGATCCCGACGAGCACCAGACGTCGGTCTGGAAAAAGAGTGGCCGTACTCTGTTGGTGACGACGTCGTACTCCACAGAGTGGGCCGTGCAGTCGTGCGGCACTACGGCCTCCTTCGGGTCGTCGCGGCAACGGCCGTTGGGAAGAGAGATGTTGGACTCCCCGAAGTCGGTACGGTCGAAGATGACGTAGGAGGGCGAAAAGAAGGGATATTGTGGTCATATCAATGTGGGTTTTGGATTTGTGTTCGATTTACACGAATGTATGGCTGAGCAGTGGCGGTGGGGCGGTCGAGTATGGATCTCCTGTTGGGAAATCATATATAGGGAAGACGATGATCTTCTCCACACGCAACCAGACGCGTGTAAAGCCATTCGTTTCGTTCAATAATTAATAAAATCCCAATCTTTCAGCTTCTTCTCAACTTCTAATTTTAATCAATTAACCATCCTAAGATCAAATCAAGTGATAGTCATAAGTTCTCTTCTCCATTTTGTTTATCACTTCGATTCGAGTCAAAACTATAATTAAGAAGGAGAGCGTATTATTTGGATTGAGAATAAAAAGCTAACTCAATGATGTAAAAATGACATAAAAATGATGTAAATGATGTCCTTAAATGTCAAATATATATTTTAATCTCTGTATTTATATATATTTTTTATTTAAATATTAAATTATGTAATTTCGAATTAATTGTATATCTTAATAAATTTATTGATAATGATAAATTAAGAATAATTTAATAATATAATTAAAATAATAAAAAGTTTGAATATGTAAATAAAAAATATATACAAATACGAAAACTATAATATATATTTTGCCCCACTTTAGCATTAGCTTGTCTACTTAGTTACACTCTTTAAAAATATGAAATATAATTCTCAAATTATATATATAAATATTTATATATAAATGTTTTGTAAATAAATGAATGGGGTACCTCAGTGATGGTAGGGACTTCACATTGAATGTCCCTTAGTTTAATAGGTGCTTGCATTTAATTTAATCAAATTAAACCAGAGCTGACTCAAAAAGGGAACTTTACCAAAACTATAAGGTAATTATATATTTCTACATATATATATATATATATGCATATTTAATTATAATTAATTGTTTTGATAGTTAATTTATCAAAAATATTATTTAAATATTTAAATTTAACACGATGTTATATATTAAAATCATATATTATGTTATATAAATATAAGTATAAATATATATAATATTAATAAAAACATCTATTTTAAGTGTAAAAATAACATTTTCAAAATTTAGGCTTCTTCCCCATCTTAGTCAGAAGCCAGCATTAATATGAACAATTTCCCCTCATGTGAGTACAATAATTTTTTTTAAAAGTTCATTTTTTGATTTTTAATTAATTTTTTTAGTTAGAAGAATTGAAATAACTGAATTTTTAAATAATGTTATTTTGCTATTTATAAAACGATATCATTTTTTTCGATTTTGTGTGTTTTATATTGGTTATTTTAATTTTTTTAAATTTCATTTTTACTTTTATTCGGTTCAATCAGCTCAATTCAGTTTATATGATTTATATTTGAATTTTTTAATTTTTCATTAGTTTGATTTTTTTAAAGTGATCGATCGATTCGATTCGATTTAATCAATTAGTGAATTTCGGTCAATTAAATAACTAATTTGGTCGTCTGTACATCTCTATAAATGAAAGTAATAATTAAAAAATAATAAATACAGTCTTAAAAAATAAATAAATTTTAAAATAATTTTACCATAATTTTAAAAATAATTTTATTTAAAATTTTATCTAAAAAATTAAAATTGAAGCCACCCTCCCATATAGCCCAAAAAAAGATCCATTTATAACCCAAAAAATTAAAATCGACCACAATGAGTGTGTCTGTGGGGCAGTTGTCCAGTTTTGCAGGCCCAAAAGAAACATAAAAGCTTACGATCAGCATCAAGAATGGAAGCCAATGAGATGCTGCCACTTCATCACTTAACCAATCACGTGCGAGCACACGGATCGAAGCAAATTCAAATAACAAAGACGTTGCAGAACCCCAACCCCTCCCCCTCCCCTCATTGCCGGTCTCTCACACGCATATATATATATATTGCCGAACTCTCGAAAATCCCCTTTCTATTCGAGCAACGTAAACCCTAATTGCTCCGCTCTACGCGTCCTCTTGAGGTAATCGTCGTCCTGGGCGATAGTTTTCTCGTGTTTTGTTCTTTTGATTTCTTCAATTGGTTGGTATAGGGATGATCCAAGCTCGCTTTGATCGTCTCTTCAGTTGCTTTGATGGATTTCAGATTTGGGAAGTCGCCGGTTTTGGCAATTCTGAATGGCTCGTACGAAGCAAACTGCTCGCAAGTCTACTGGCGGAAAGGCTCCCAGGAAGCAGCTCGCCACTAAGGTTTGATATATTAGCCCTTTTCACCTCTAATTCCGATCCGTTTTCATGTTCCTCCATTTGGATACCGAGAAACTGCGAGAAAGAGGCAATGAACTCTCTCGCGTCGCGCTCCAAAAGACCATCAGCACTGCCTTTTTCTCCCAATTTTCGTTTTTTCGAACAATTTCTACCCTTTTGAACACCACCTAGGGTTTCAATTGTGTTATGGCCTGCTCCTATTTTGAAATATCCGACAACGTTTCTTGCCGTGATCTCTGTACAGGCTGCTAGGAAGTCGGCACCCACACCACCGGAGGAGTCAAGAAACCCCATCGTTATCGGCCCGGGACCGTTGCCCTTCGGTGATTGTTCTTCTTGCTCCCATCTCATACTTTTGATTCCATTCTTAGGGTAGCTTTGTTATCCCTGTTATGATCGGATTACGCAAGAAAACACAAAAGTTAATGCCATTGGACTTTAATACTCATGACTATAATTCTATAACAATAGCATAATGTAGTAGATTTGATTTTGCATCAAGAAACTACAGGTTCTCAAATGACAATTATTGTGTGGATGAAGTTCAAATTCATTATTATGCCAATTGCTTCGTATATTTTATTCACCTAAACGCTCAATCACAATAACTTGATTATCTGATTTAACAGATTACGAGTCTAGTTTATCAATTAAATCTTGTTGGGAAAATTGGTTAGAGTTTTGATAAATTGTTGAAACTCAGGATCACATTTTCTCAACATGTAATAGAATATAAATAGAAATACAAGAAACATAATTTTAACGTGAAAACCCTCCAATATTGAAGGAAAAACCACGGGGCAAGTTTCGAAAAATATTTCACTATAAGAAAGATAATTATAAATATTCTCACACACTTTATTCTCTTTTATGTTGTAAAAAAAATTATTGTGGCACTCATTAAGACTCTCAGAGATGATACCCAATATTTTTTTCAGTGTATACTCACCTCCACACAATATTGAGAGAAAAATCACGGGGTAAGTTTTGAAAAATATTTCACTATAATAAAAATTATTACAAATATTTTCACGCACTCTACTCTATTTTATGTGATACAAAAAATTATTGTGGCATTCATTGAGACCCTTAGGGATGATACCTAATATTTTTTCCAGTGTATACTCTTCCCCACACACTATTGAAAATTACTCCAACTCTCTTTATCTCACACTCTTAGAGACCCTCACTCTGAAACGTTGGCTTTCTTGCCTTGCTTCACTACTTTGAAGCTTGTTGTTGCTTTTTGGATAATTCTTAACAAGCATTGAGCCAATATTATTTATAGCCAAGTTTACATGGCAGTTGTGGATGGGAGAAGACCACTTGTATGATATAATTTGTGGTTCATAATTTTTCTAATTAATTAAACTTCACTAAGTATGTGTCTCCCATTTCCCCATTATACCCACTTGTTGGGGTCCAGCCCCATTAAAAAAAAAAAGTTGAGAAGTGGGTGCCCCATTAAAAAAAAAAATGATGAGAAATGGGTATAATAGGAAAATGGGAGACACATACTTAGTGGAGTAAAATTAGGAACCACAAATTGTTTCATACTAGTGGTATTCTCACATCCACAAGTGCCATGGAAACTTGGCTATAAATAACATTAGTTCAATGCTTGTTAGAATCATCGAAGAAGCAACAACAAGCTTCAAAATAGTGAAACAATGCAAGGAAGCTAAGGCTTCAGAGTGAGGGTCTCTGAAAGTGTGAGATAAAAGAGAGTCTAAGTAATTCCCAATAGTATATGAGGGTGAGTATACATCGGTAAAAATATTGGGTATCATCGGGTCTCAATGAGTGCTACTATAATTTTTTTATCACTTGAAAGAGAATAAAGTATATGAGGATATTTGTAATTATCTTTCTAATGGTGGAATATTTTTCGAATCTTGCCCCGTGATTTTTCCCTAATTATTGAAGAGTTTTCCACGTTAAAATTATGTTTCTTGTATTTTTACGTGATGAGAACAAAATGATCTTGAGAAGCTTTCGTAGTTTATCAAATCTCTGACCAATTTTTCCACAAGTGGTATCAGAGCATGGTTGGTTGTACAAGTGTTGTTAAAGACCCAAGGCACACAGGGTCTTGGAGCCTGAGACGCAAAGCGAGGCGCACGCCTGGCAGGTGCAAGGCGCACGCTGACTAAAAAGAAAGAAAAATATACTTCTTAATTGAATAATAAGTCATAAAATAAATCCTAATCACATATCAACATTTATGTTATCAAAAAATTCAACATATATTAAATAAATCACAACATAAACATACTTCATGACATACCTGTAAATTTTAGCAAATTAAATTCCACCATATTTCAACAAATCAGAAAAAGGAATCGACATTTAAATACCACAAATAAATAACAAAATTAGTATTTGACATATATAATTAAAAGACAACAAAATAGTACTAAAAATGTACTAAAAGACAACAAATTATTATTTTCTTTCTCTTTAAGTTTTAACAGAAAAATGTTTAAAAAATAAAATATGCTGAAAAATCAGTTGCGCCTGATGGATGTGCATCTGGCTTGATCTCACCTCACCTGGGTATGGCAAGGTGAGATGGTTGCACCTTGAGGGGCCTTGTGCTTAGTCGCGCCTTTAACAACACTAGGTTGTATGCCTGATTATTGAATTTAAATGTGGTGTGTGGAAGTGCATCTCTTGGAAAAGTTATGGCTAAGAAAAAATTTGGTAGTTAAGAGTGTCCATTTGTGACCTAACTCTTTTTCTTGAGAACTTACATGATGCATTATTCAAACCTGATGGAGGTCAGTACAAGCATAATGATTTGTTTGAACGGAACCCACTATCACATATGGAGGGGGAAAATGAAAGATTTCCTTTATGTGAAAAGTTAGCTTTTGCTAGTATTTATTACACAAAAGCTCAAATCGAAAATCGATAGAGTGGGAATTCAAACATGCCTAAGTATGTGATTTTATTCGGTAATGGGTATATGACAACGTGCTCAATCATATTTATGCTCAATCAGAAACTTGAATCTTTATATGCTCGAAAGACTGACAACAACAAGCTCTTTTTGATTAAGAAGATAATGAATTTACATTATAAGGAGGATAACACTATTTCTGATTACTTGAATGATTTTCAAGGAGTTGCAACAATTGTCTTCTATGAGTGTAAAGTTTGACGATGAGATTCAAGCTCTATGATTGCTTAATACTTTATCAGACTATTGGGCAGTGTTATAGAAATCAGCCTAGGTGACTGGTGCGAATTTGGCCTAGACGGCCCCCATAGGTGTCGGCTCAATTAATCAGGCGGCGACGGCGCCTAGCTGCTTGGAACGCTTAATTTTTTGCTATAAATTTTAGCTATTTTAGGGTTTCTTCATTTCTGAAACCCCTCATCTCTCAGTGACCTCCTCATCGCCTCTATGCCATCACCGCCGTCAAGCTCCATCATCCTTTATATATATAAGTTTCATTTATCTTTTTAATTTTGATTTATTTAAAATTAACATGAAATTATAATAAAAAACTTAAAAAAAAAAAAAAGTTCGCCTAGGAGCTAGGCGCCATTCTGACGCTCAACTAGCTCTTAGTGCATTTTAGAACACTGCTCTTGGGAGACATTGAAAATGTCTCTTTGTAACTCCGTTTCTGTTGGTGTAGTAACAATGGAACTTGTTAAGGGTGTTGTTTTGAACGAAAAGATGAGGAGAAGATTTGAGTTTCTCATCACTGAAGATAAGGGGAGAAGTAAAAGCAGATATTCGAAAGGTAAAGATAAAAGCTGAAGCAAGTCAAGGCCTAACTACATAGATGTAGAGTGCCATTATTGTGGCAAACTGTGTCACATTAAAAAGAAATTTTTTCAATTCAAGAAAGACATGAAAAATAGCAGCATTAAAGGAAAAAAAAAAGATCATGACCACAACGATACAGTTGCCACTACCAACCTTGTCATTGTTTGTGATGAGGAGGTAATTAATTTTTCTTGTCAAGTGACAAAATGGGTCATTGATAGTGGAGTTGCCTTACATGTTACATCGAAAAAGGAACTCTTCTCATCTTATATACCAAGTAATTTTGGAGTGGTAAAAAGATGTGTAAGGGTTTTTTAAAGGTTGCCAACATGGGAGATATTCACTTGGAGACCAATAAAGGAGCACGATTGATTCTCAAGGATGTTAGGCATGTGCCTGATATTTGCTTTAATTTAATCTTAGTGAAAAGGTTTGACAATGAGAGCTTTTGCAACACCTTTGGTAGCGGACAGTGAAAGCTTACTAAATGTTTATTGGTTGTGGCCTGGGGAGAGAATCTGCTCTCAAGTGTAAAGAGAGTAAGTTTGAAAAATGTATGCATTGCATGTACGAGAAGCAGAACAGAGTTGCCTTCAAGAGTCACTCTCATTCAAGGCAATCGGATTTGCTAGAGTTGGTGCATTCTAATGTTTGTGGTCTCTTGAAGGTAAAGTCCTTTGGTGATGGACTTTATTTTGTGACGTTTATTGATGATCATTTAAATAAACTTTAGGCTTATGTTTTGAAGACCACAAATCAGGTGCTTGATGTTTTCAAGTAATTTCATGTATCTGTTGAGAGGGAAACTAGTATGAAGTTGAAGTGTATTCGTACTAACAATGGTGGCGAATATAATGGTCATTTTGATTAGTACTGTAGAAAGATGGACATTAGACATCAGAAAGATGCCTCCAAAGACTCCATAATTAAACAGTCTGACTGAAAGGATGAACCAAACCCTAATAGAGAGAGTCAGATGTTAGTTTTTAGAAGCAAAATTGCCAAAATCTTTTTTAGGGAAGGCTTTACTAACAACAATACATGTTATCAACATATCTCCAACAATTGCTCTGAATGGTGATGTCTTTGACAGAGTTTGGTATGGCAGAGAAGTCTATTATGATCATCTATAAGTTTTCAAATGTAAGGCGTTTGTTCACATTCCGAAGAATGAGAGGTCAAAGCTTGATGCTTAGACACGACAATGCATCTTTATCGGTTATGGCCTTGATAAATTTGGCCACAGATTGTATGACCCGATTTGGAGTCACGATGTAATATTCATTGAAAATCAAACCATTGATGATATTGAAAAAGGTAAAAAGAAAGTGTCTAGTGGCAGTGAATGCTTGATTGATCTGGATCCAATTCTTATGGTGAACTTGTCCAATTCAATTGACAATTATATTCAAGGTGATAATTAGATTCATGGCCAGCCAAGGGCACATGATGACCCTATAGATGATGCAGGAGATGACGATAAGGTCGTTGAGCAGGGGGAGTAGCCCCATCCACCATCGCTCAAAAGATTAGAGAGAGAGCGACGACCTTTTTCTATATACCCTAGTTCAGAGTACAACCTTCTTATGATGAGGGGGAGCTAGAGAGATTTGATGAAGTTCAAAGCCATGCAAGACGAGATGGATTCCCTAGAGAAAAAATGATACTTATGAGTTTGTGGACCTTCTGGGAGGCAGGAAAGTCTTAAAAAACGAAATGGGTGTTCAAGCTTGAGAGAGATTGTAACAAGCTAGTAAAGTTTAAAGCATGCTTAATCATGAAAGGTTTTGGACAAAAGCAAGAGATCGATTTTGATGAGATTTTCTCTCCGATTGTCAAAATTAGCTCTATTAGAATAGTATTGGGTTTGACAATTTGTTTGGACCTAGAGCTTGAGCAACTTGATGTGAAGACTGCGTTTCTTTATGGTGATTTGGAGAAAGAAATCTATGATTCAACCACGAGGATTTGAAAAGAAAGGAAAGAAACACATGATTTGAACATTAAAGAAGAGCTTGTATGGACTGAAACAAGCTCCGAGCCAGTGATATAAGAAGTTTAACTCTTTCATGATGAGTCATAGATAGACTAGAACTGACGCAGATCATTGTGTGTATTTTAAAACTTTCTCAGGTGGCAAATTCATTATTCTTCTGCTATATGTAGATAATATGTTGATAGTGGGGCAGGACAGGGAGATGATTGGCAATATGAAAAGGGAGTTGCCAAAAGTGTTCGATGTAAAAGATCTAGGATCTGCAAGGAAAATTCTAGAAATGTAGATTTTACGAGACTGAAAAGCTAAAAAGCTATAGTTGTCACATGAAAAATATGTGGAGTGGGTTCTAGAAAGATTCAACATGTAAAGTGCTAAACCAGTTAACACATCGTTGGCTAGTCACTTTAAATTCAGTAGAAAGAGTTGTCCCACTAATCAAGAAGAAAAGAAAAACATGGCTAGGATTTCTTATTCCTCTACAGTCGAAAGTTTGATGTACACCATGGTCAGTCCCCATCCGGATATCGCTTACGCAGTAGGAGTAGTCAGTAGATTTCTTTTCAATTTAGGTAGAGACCATTGAGAAGCTGTGAAGTTGATCTTGAGATATCTCAGAGATAGTGCAAAAATGTGCTTGTGCTTTGGAGAGTTTGAACCAATTTTGAAGAGATGTATAGATGCAAATATAGCAGATGACTTGGATAGTAGAAAATATACTTTAGGATTCTTATTCACTTTTGTAGGAGGAGTTGTGTTATGGCAGTCTAAACTGTAGAAGTGTGTTGCCTTATTTACAATAGAGGCGAAATACATTGCCATGACCGAAGTAGGAAAAAAAATATTTTGGTTGACAAGATTTCTTCAACAATCAGGAATGAAGATGGAAAAGATTGTAATTTATCATGACAGTCAGAGTGCTCTAAATTTGAGCAAGAACGCAATGTATCACTCGGGCAGAAAGCACATTGATGTAATATACTATTGGCTGCAATTTACAGTAGAGGAACAACAATTTATATTAGAAAAGAGCCACACTAATAAAAATCCCGCTGACATGATGATAAAGGTTGTAGCTAGAGAGAAACTTCAACTAAGTGCCAAGTTGGTCGGTATGGGCTCCATTTAATTGTTTCCATCATTATTTTTCTTACTCATGGGCTGGAGGGAGAGAATTGTTAGGGTTCAGCCCCATAAAAAAGAAAAAGATGAGAAATGGGTATAATGGGATGGGGAAGACATGCTATAAATAGCATTGGTTTAATGTTTGTTAGAATTATCGGAGAAGCAAGAACAAACTTCAAAGTAGTGAAGCAAGGTAAGAAAGTCAAGGCTTTAAAGTGAGGGTTTCTGAGAGTGTGAGATAAAAGAGAGTTTGAGTAATTTTCATTAGTGTGTGGAGGTGGAGTATACACTGGAAAAAATATTGCGTATCATCTCTAAGAATTTTAATGAGTGTCACTATAATTTTTGTATCACTTGAAAGTGAGTAGAGTGTGAGGATATTTGTAATTATTTTTATTATAGTAGAATATTTTTTGGAGCTTGTTCCGTGATTTTTTTCTCAATATTGAAGTGTTTTTCACGTTAAGATTATATTTTTTGTATTTATGTTTGTATTCTATTACGTGGTAGAAAAAAATAATTTTAAGAAATTTCTGTAATTTATCAAATTTCCATGCTTATCCTGATTTCCATCTACAGTTAGATCATGTTTCTTCATATAACTTCAATCTTTGAATTCAAGGAGTCCTTTTAGAACAATCTCGCATTAAGTACTAATAGTCTTTTCATGTTTTGAACAGTGAAATCCGGAAGTACCAAAAGAGCACCGAGCTTCTCATCCGGAAATTGCCGTTCCAACGCCTTGTCCGTGAAATCGCCCAAGACTTCAAGACCGATTTGAGGTTCCAGAGCCACGCCGTTCTGGCTCTTCAAGAGGCTGCCGAAGCCTACCTCGTGGGTCTGTTCGAGGACACCAACTTGTGCGCCATCCACGCCAAGCGGGTTACCATCATGCCCAAGGACATTCAACTGGCCAGGCGAATTCGCGGTGAACGCGCTTAAGAGAGGATGCTGTTACCAGAACGAGTTTCTCACAGTTAAGACTCCTATGCCTTCCCCCAATTATCATGCATTTTCTTGTTGTCACATGCCAAGTTTAGGTCTTCGGCTTACAGAATTTTGGTTTGTTTCATGATTTCTTGCTAGACTTGCACCATATTATTATATGTCCCAAGTTAGTCAAATATTGTCACGTGAGCGTGACAAAATATACTGATAAATTTATATTATTACAAAATTATGTGACAAGATGTAACATAATGATGTGGTGCATTAAAAAAGATTAAAGTATTATCTCCATACCTAGTTACAACTTTTATAATTGATATGTCATGGTCAAAAACTTAAAAATAACTTTTTGGGACTAAAAATAATATCACATGAAAAGTCTCAATTTCTCAAAGATCGGATTGGTCTCCTGGAGACAGTAACCAAGCTCTGGCTCGGAGTTTGTCCCATAAATTCCCCCCATTGACAACTGGTGGTGTGGAGAGGGCACTGGCTTGAAAAACAGAGTCAATGGACTCTTTTACCAAAAACAGTTTTATGATGGCAGCAATAGAATTTGGAAATGAAAATGTTATTTAGGTATTTAATTTTGGTAATTTTAGCAAAATTTATGTGTTGATATATTATATATTTATATTATTATGATATAAAATATAATATATCATGATATACATGAGTATTATAATTAAATGTCTAAATAATATTTTCGAAATAATATTTAGTATTTAAGAGTTATTATTATTCTCAATCTTTTGTGTTTTGTAATATATCGGGATTATGTGTTAATGTCAAATTTCCCTTGTAGTTGTAGTAATAGGATTGGTAAAATGAGACTTGTTTTGCCCTTAATTGGTGTGGGATCAAAAACTATTTGACTGGGTCTGAAGAATCAAATATATATATTGCCTATCTCATTAAATGTAGAAAATTTATAAAAATATTATTTATTTTATATATATTAATTAAGTTAATAAGTCATTTTGAGAGTATGAAAATTGTTGAGTGAATTTTTATAAATAAAATTTATATAATTTGAAATATATTTTTTATTTATTTTTCTATTTGAGTGAGATGTTATTCGATAGTTTTTGATTTTTCTCTTTTTGTTTCTCCTCTTTCAGTGTCGGTAGTTCTCTAGAAAACTCTAAAAGAGAATTGATTTGGATTTGTATCTAGTCATTCTAGCCTAGATCTTTTATTTGAATTTAGAATATACCCACATAAAATTTGTAGTATCTCAGCTCAAGAACGAGATCGCTTTTAGGTCTCCAAGGAGCTTTTTAATGAAAGAGCATTTTTGTAATTTCACCTAAAATAAAGATAGCCCATAATCAAGTAATTAAATGGCATTTTAGTATGTTCCAGACAAAAATTTAAAAGCAAATATAAATACCAATCAAATCACTTTCACATGCATAATAGTAGAACTTTAGCCTTCCACATGCATTATTCTTTAGTCCCTTTCCTCACAGCTCT
This sequence comes from Diospyros kaki, assembly GCA_036245055.1. Taxonomy (NCBI): domain Eukaryota; kingdom Viridiplantae; phylum Streptophyta; class Magnoliopsida; order Ericales; family Ebenaceae; genus Diospyros; species Diospyros kaki. Next base: position 45,524,833 of record BSEG01000005.1, read on the forward strand.
GCCAAAGCCAACTCAATACAAGTCACGTCCAAACATTCAATTCAAATTTGTCAATATTTTATCACTCCACAATGCTTGTGGGAGCTAAGTTTGTCAATATTTTTGATTGTGTGTTGCTCAAATCAATACAGTAATTTAGAAGGCATATTTATTATTAAAAGACAATATTTAACTGCAAAGTAATAGTAATGAATGTAAATTTCATATAAAGTATATTAGATGTCTAATTTTGAATGTGTATAAACTAAATTTGCATTCGAATTTATTAGGTGGTGTATCAAGAGAGAAGATTACTTGCCTTTAAAGATTAATCAAACGAAATTCTAACACCTCAAGTAAATAAAAAAATTTTTTTTGACCAACTTAAGGAATGGATCGAATGAGCAAAATACAATGTCTCTCAACTCTCTTCTATCTTTATAAACACAAAACATTAAACTAGGGGAAGGAAACACGAGACATGAACTTTCCCAAAGGGTCCTACCATGTGATGATCCCACTGCGCCCACCAATTGGGATCAGGAACTACACCAAAATGGTTAAAGCCCAAATTATCTGAACATCATGCTGAGGATTAATTAAGTTAAATAGTAACACAAAAGGCTTTAAGGCCAAGAAAACCAGACAGACCCGTGAACTTGAAATATATGTCATTAGCCGGTTTTGAAACCCGAACCCATCTAGATTGTTATTTGAAACAGGGAGATGAAATGCATGTATGATAAATTCTACATGGATATAGATACATAGGTACAGATTTTACTGGATATGGATCCAAATGCCTTGACTAGGTATTTTTTTATGGACCACAAATAAGAGATAGTACTCGGTCGGGGCAAGATTGCCTGATCCCCGCATTGTTACCCGAGTTTCATAAGTGGATATAGATACATAGGTACAGATTTTACTGGATATGGATCCAAATGCCTTGACTAGGTATTTTTTTATGGACCACAAATAAGAGATAGTACCCGGCCGGGGCAAGATTGCCTGATCTCGGCATTATTACCCGGGTTTCATAAGTGGATTTTGCTTTGGCTGCCACGTTGCCCTCTCCAAGCACTAACAATCTTTGATTCATGGAGAATGAATGGGTGTTAAATGAGGGTGCAATCATTGTCACGGTGACTGAATTTGCATTTAGCGTGGCCGTGACGGTGAACTGAATCGTGACCGATTGGCCGTACTTGAATTTGGCTTTAGATGTGGGTGTGATGATCTTCGGGCGTAAAGTGTCGGATTTCATATCCAAATAGGGTGGGGAAAAGGCTTCCAATCTTAATTCGGTGGGAAAAAGGACACCCGTAAAATTGTAAAAAGTGTGAGGGTTGCTACCACCAACGAGAACACGACCATCACGCAACAAAATTGCAGTCGAATGGTACATGCGAGGAATGGTGCTCGGGTTTAGGATATCGAATCGTGATTCCATAAGATTATCGGGCATATAAATCACTGGGTTGAAGACTGGATCCCTACCATACTCCCACCCGGCTGTCCCTGCAGACCCCCCATTTATGATCAGAACATCGGTGTTTGGTAGCAATAGCATGTCGCCCATGACCCGGGCTAGGGGCATAGTTTCCATCACCCACTTGGGTTCTGGGTCGGTTATCCGGATCCTCCCGCATGTTTTCAAGGCTCCGACGAATTTGCCATAATTTTTGGCGCTCAAGAACGACCCTTTCGGTGCGCCGCCGCAAACCAGCACTTCTGGTTGCGGCGCCGCTCTCCCGAAAATCTTCAGCGGGAGCAGCACGGCGGAGCCGGTGCTCGGATAACACCGCGGCTGGCCGTCTGGCATGTCCGGGAAAGTCTTTACCACCACCCCTTTCACGTAGTCGAACAGAATCGACTTATAATTCGCGAAAATGAACAAGTTTCCGTCCACATTGAGGAACACAAACGGGTAAAGATTGTCCTCGCTATCACGTGCATTTGTCTGAACCAGAAACCGCAGATGGTAATACTTCGAAGTCGACGCCGTTTTCGGGTAAAACTCGTAGTTAAACTGCTGCCGGCCGCCGATAATAATCTGCTTGCCGCCGGGCAGAATGTGGTTGGTGGCGTACCACCTCCGCTGCGTCAGACCGAACGGAATCTCCTCCCAGTCGCAGTCGCCGCATGGCTTGAAAATCCTGACCACGCGATCGCCGTAGTAGGACCCGCCGGTCTGGACCAGCCGGCCGTCGGGAAACACGGATCCCGACGAGCACCAGAGGTCGGTCTGGACAAAGAGTGGCCGTACTCTGTTTTTGACGACGTCGTACTCCACAGAGTGGGCCGTGCAGTCGTGCGGCACTACGGCCTCGTTCGGGTCGTCGCGGCAACGGCCGTTGGGGAGAGAGATGTTGGACTCCCCGAAGTCGGTACGGTCGAAGATGACGACGCGGTCGTTGTGGAGCAACTGCATGTGCAGGGCCGCGATGCCAATACTCCGCTGTAGGAGCTGCCAGCTGCCGCCGCCGCCGCCGCTCGCCGCCTGGATCAGGTTCAGGCCGCCGTGGGCGGAGGCGAGAAGCACCACCAGGAGCTGCCATAGGAGGGCGAAACGAGGGGATTTTGTGGCCATATCAATGTGGGTTTTGGATTTGTATTCGATTTACACGAATGTATGGATGAGCAGTGGCGGTGGGGTTGTCGAGTATGGATCTCCTGTTGGGAAATCATATATAGGGAAGACGATGATCTTCTCCACACGCAACCAGACGCGTGTAAAGCCATTCGTTTCGTTAAATAATTAATAAAATCCCAATCTTTCACCTTCTTCTCAACTTCTAATTTTAATCAATTAACCATCCTATGATCAAATCAAGTGATAGTCATAAGTTCTCCTCTCCATTTTGTTTATCACTTTGATTCGATTCAAAACTATTATTAAGGAAGAGAGTGTATTACTTTGCATCGAAAATAGAGAGGTAAGCTAATGATGTAAGGATGACATAAAAATGATGTAAATAATGTCTTTAGATATCAAATACATATTTTAATCTCTGTATTTATATATATTTTTCATTTAGATCTTAAATTATGTAATTTTCAATTAATTATATATCTTAATAAATTTGTTGATAATGATAAATTAAGCATAATTTAATAATAAAATTAAAATAATAAAATTTTTAAATATATAAATAAAAAATATATACAAATATGAAAACTAAAATATATATTTTGCCCTACTTTAGCATTAGCTTATCTACTTAGTTACACTCATTAAAAATATGAAATATAATTCCCAAATTATATATATATTTATATATAAATGTTTTGTAAATAAATGAATGGGGTACCTCAGTGATGGTAGGGACTTCACATTGAATGTCCCTCAGTTTAAGAGATGCTTGCATTTAATCAAATTGAACCAGAGCTGCCTCAAAAAGGGAACTTTTCCAAAACTATAAGGTAATTATATATTTCTACATATATATATGCATATTTAATTATAATTAATTGTTTTGACAGTTAATTTATTAAAAATATTATTTAAATATTTAAATTTAACACTGGTGATGATGTTATATATTAATATCATATATTATGTTATATAAATATAAATATATAAAATATTAATAAAAATATCAAATTTAAGTGTAAAAATAACATTTTCAAAATTTGCACTTCTTCCCCACCTTAGTCTGAAGCCAGCATTAATATGGACAATTTTCGGAGTACAATAACACTAAACTAAAGTAGAAATAAACAAATCACATATAAAAATATTATTTTATGATAAAATATTGATATTCGTGTCAAATACCTAATAATATTTAGTGATGTGAGAAAAAGTGTAAATCGTGATTTTAAGATTGTAAGGGACAAATTTCTAAGTGAGAGTTTACGGGTGGATCGTGATTTTAAGATTGCAAGAAAGAAAAAATGTGAATCGTGATTTTAATAGTGGTTAGGGATACGGGTGATTTTTTGTGTGGGCCCTTTGATCCTTAAATTAATTTTTGAATGAGAGTATAAAATACAAAATAAATAGAAATTTAGTACATTAATAGTATTATAGTCAAATTTTATAATGAAACAATTTATCAAATACAAAGAGCATTTTCATTCATTAATAATATTTTAATTTATTAAACACTCATTGAAACTTCTTCATTCTACATCTTCAATGGCGGCGTTCTTTCCAAGTACAAATAAACAAATCACGTCTAAGAATGTCATTTCACAATTTATTACATATATATATATATATATATATACAGACAGGCAAGTAATAATAAAAATTTATTTTACTTGAACTAACCAAATAGGATTGGTCCAACTTGTCTATTTGGTTTAATTTTTTTTCTTGCAATCAATTCGATTTAGTTAATTTTTTTTAAAAGTTTGATTTTTTATTTTTGATTTTTAATTCAATTTTTAGTTAGAAGAATTTAATTGATTGAACTTTAAAATAATATTATTTTGATATTTATAAAACGATATCGCTTACTTCGATTTTGTGTGTTTTATATCGGTTACTTCAGTTTTTTTAAAAAAAAAAATTTAGTTTTATTCGGTTTAATCAGTTCAATTTAGTTTATATGATTTGTGTTTGAAATTTTTTGTTATCAATAGTTTGATTTTTTGAATTAATCGGTCGATTTGATTCGATTTTACTTCTCGATTCGATTTAATCAGTTAGTGAATTTCAATCAATTAGATAATTAAACTAATCGTTTGTACATCTCTATAAATGGAGGTAATAATTAAAAAATAATAAATACAATATTTTCAAATAAACATAGTTAATATTGAAAATATTAACTATGAAAATACAATATTTTTACTTTTTTTTATAAAAAGTAAAAATTAGAGACTATTGAAAATATATTAGAGATAGGATTATGAAAATCATTTTCTGTCACCAATTTTTTTCAGTCTTTATTTATTTCTTCTATTACATTCCATTGATTACAGATATAGTAGCTTTTATTATCTCATAAAATTTTATGTTCTTAGTAATATATTTTTTAAAAATAATAAACTTACAAAAAAAATATTTAAAATTTGAAATTCATATAAACAATTGCACTCAATTATTGATGGCTACGTTGTGTTATATATATGTATATATATATGTATGTATGTATGTATACATAAAGAAATTGCAATGCCGTGTGATGGGATACGAAATTCGATTCGTCTTATGTTTGTTGCAATGGACTTTTCTTGGGAGGATCATATTCTTCCTCTTAATAACGTATATCATTGGATTAACTGGTTAGAATCATATTATATATATAGGGCTATGAGCCATTGTCCGTGTTTATATTATTCAATGCGAATATGTAAGGGTGGAGGTGGCATCCACGTTCCTCCCTAATTTTGTTCGTGTCAGATAAATCTTATATTGTCTAATATAAATAACATAATAATCTAATGTATATGTATATATATGTATCCGTTGATATTATTTTTAAATTAATTTCAAATGATCATTGCCAATCTATTTAATGCTAAATATTTTGTGATTCATCGAAAAACTTGCATTTATCGTCCTCATGGGTATTTTTATATAATACACTTTTCGTTTTGTGCAAGAAAATTTGATCACAGTCAATCTTCAGTCTGAACCTATTTAATCCTCTCTAAAATTTATAGTTCATATGCTCTATGGTTATAGATAAACGAGTAGTTTCGTCGCAAGTCAAAATCTGAGAGCCTGGCCTCTTGAATAGGCGCAATCCATTACACATTCCCACATGAAAAGAAAGTCAAACTCACGATCTTGTAATATCTCAAATTCTCGAATGCATTGAAATAATAAAATTATTAGAATGTCATTATCATGGAGACAGAACAATTTAAATGATTAGTAATAATAACTAACAAAAAAAACTTTTGTTTTAATGATGATTATCTTCTTTTTAATTAACATGATATCGTCACTAACCCATGTGGGGAAGGTAGTACCCTCTTTTAAAACTAACTAGTGTGAAACCCGTGCGATGCATGAAAGATGTAATTAAAATAGATTTATAAATTTATAAATAAAAAATTAAACTCGTTATTTTAAATAATCATAACAGAATTGATAAATATAATTTTTTTTTATTTTAATACTCAATCTTTTATCAAAATTAAAGTTTAATTAATTATTCGCTATTTAATATGTTGATAGATAACGTTCTTAAATCAATATACCGTCATTCAATGTGCTAAAGAATAATTAACACATTGAGTAGATTATCACGTTTTTTCGCTTGTCATTTCACAAGATTCTTGGCACTTAACATTGTCTTTATCAATGATCTCTCCAATTATATCTTTAATAAAAATAAAAAAATTTGTCAGTTATAAATGCATAAATAATTATATAATAAACTTTATACTTACCAAATAATTCATATTCGTCAAGTTCAACTACACTCAAAATATTAACAAATGACCTAAAGATAAAATTTTGTATTAAAAAACTTTCATCCATAGCATCTACAACAATAGTATTTGATATTAAGTTTAGTTTGTACTTGTAATTTGCAGTCTTATATTTCATATTATTATATCTAAGTATAAAATTGGACATAAAACATAATTGTCCATCACAAATCAATATTTTGAAAGATTAAACCAACTAACGCTTGATTGTTGCATGAATCCTTTCGCCCTATAAATTTGATTGAAAAATCTATATAAATAATTAACAATAAATTTATTAGAGAAAAAAAAATATGCTCATTCATGAAAATCATCTCAATGAAAATGTTATAAGTTTTTTACCTATCTTCAAAGGATAAAATATCCCAAAGTCTCATATTTTGAAAAGTTACTTTAACAAAACTTTTATTAAATTGTACAACATTATATAAAATGAAAAATCTTGACATGAACTTCCTATTTATACACAAAAGCTATTACATTTGAACAACAAATCATTAAATATTTACATTACACTAAATGTAGTGATTAATTAATTATTAAAGTAAAATAATTTATTATATTATATATTTATTTATAAATTATAATTATAAATATAAATTAAAAATCAACATAAGGAAGTAAGAGTCTTACAATGCTAATTAAAAATTCTCTTAAAATTTTTAATTTATACAATGATAACAAAATATTGAAAATATGGATTTTAACTTCTTTTTCTTTCACAATGTATTAATTTTCTTCCATGGTATTGAAAATATAATATATTAAATCTTAATTAGTATTGAAAAATCTATGCATTATTCTTGAATATGTGATATCTTAAATCTTAATTAGTATTGAAAAACTCATGCATTAAATTAAAGGTAATGATTAATTAATTATTAAAATAAAACTATTTATTATATTATATATTTATTTATAAATTTATAATAAATATAAATATAAATCAAAACTCCTAAATGTGAGGAAGCATGGGTTTTCCAATGTTAAGTAAAAACTCTCTTAAATTTTTTAATTTTTGATCTTAAAATTTAATTTTTGTAATGATAACAAAACTTTAAAAATATAGAGTTTGACTTATTTCTCTTTTACTATGCATTAATTTTCTTCCATAATCTTGAAAATGTAATATCTTACAACCTAATTAGTATTGAAAAATCCATGCATTAGTATTGAAAATATGATATATAGATTTTGATTTCTTCCATAGTCTTGAAAATGTGATACCTTAAATATTAATTAGCATTAAAAAACCCAAGGTATCATATTTTTAAGACTATAATATAGTTATTAAATTAAAATTAATAATTAATTAATTACTACTTTTGATTTGATGTAAGTTTTTGAAGAAAAAAATTCACTATTGATTGTCACTTGACAAAATACTTTGGTTGAATATTCTACTTTAATATATTATATAGGATATATAGGATTTAAAGATAACATTTTATACGAATAAATAATTTCTTATAATTTAATTAATAGTTTAAGTTGTCTATTCATATTTCACATAAATAATATTTATTTTTGATTGATTGAGGGATTTATTAATGAGATGATATGACATAAAATATTTATTTTTGATTAATTAATAGTACAGAAAAACCTTTGAAAATTTAATACAAATTTTAAAGACAAAAAATAGTTTGGCAAATTAATTTTTGGATGGGAAAAATATTTGTAAACTATTATAATTTATTTAATATATTATATAAAAAAATAAAAATTTATACAAATGGACGATTTTTTATAACTTAATTAATAGTTTAAGTTGTCTATTCATATTTATCGGAAATAATATTTATTTTTGATTGATTGAGGAATTAATTGATGAAAATATATGACATAAAATATTTATTTTTGATTAATTAATAGCATTGGATAACCCATGTAAATTTAATGCAAATTTTAGAGGTAAATTTTTTGAGGAAAATTGTGTAGGAAGTCTGCTACTTTATATATTAAAATAACTGTAGAAATTTAAAATATTAATTATTAATTATCTGATTAATAATGATAGTGAATAATTAATATAATTGCATAAAAATTGTCTAGCTAATTATCTCAAAACGTGTGACTGTTTGGAAGTCTAAAGGTCACATTTAAAACTAAATGATGTCTCATTTTAATACTATTATAAATTTTAAATATTAATTGTCTGATTATTTCAGCTGATTAATAATGGTAGTAAATAATTAATGTAATGACATAAAAGCCACATCCAGCTAATTAGTGATTATCCCAAAAAAATTGCATATACCTTTTAAATAATACCAGTAGAAAATTTAAATAATAATTTATTTCTTAAAAAAAAATAAACCAATAAAAAACAAAAAAGCAAAAAAAAAAAACCCATGAAACTACGTGAGAGTTATGGTTGTGTTTACTTTTCAAGTGTTTTAGATTCATATGGAGCATACTTTTGTTATGTTTTTATTTTAATTAATAATGAGAGTGAATAATTAATTTAATTATATAAAAGTTGTAATTAAATCAATTTTATTTTATTATCCAAAAAATGTGTGACTGTTAGAAAGTGTGAAGATCATATTAAAAATTAAATGATATCTCATTTTAATAACAACATAAATTTAAAATATTATTTGTCTAATTATTCCAACTGATAAATAATGGTAGTGAATAATTAATATAATGACATAGAAACTGCCATTACATTAATTATTATTCCAGTTGATTAGTGATTATCCAAAAAAAAATTATGTATACCTTTTAAATATTAATTTATTTCTTAAAAAAAAGTAGAATATGATTTTGAGCGGGAAAGTTTTGTACAACTACTCTTCTACTTTAATATATATTAAGATATATATATATATATAGGGCAATGATCTGTTATTCATGTTTATATTATTCGATGCGGGTATGTAAGTGTGGGGTGGCATCCACGCCTCTCTCTAATTTTGTTCGTGTCAGATAAATCTTATATTGTATGATATTAATAACATAATAATATGATATATATATATATTCGTTGATATCACCGTTAAATTAATTTCAAATAATCATTGCCAATCTAATTAGTACTAAATATTTTGTGATTCATCGAAAAACTTGCATTTATCGTCCTCATGGGTGTTTTTATATAATACACTTCTCATCTTATGCAAAATTTTTGTTTTAATGATGGTTATATTCTTTTTAATTAACATGATATCGTCACTAACCCATGTGCGGAAGGCAGTACCATCTTTTAATACTAATTATGGTTTGGACTATCACTAAACCACATGTGCATGGCCCTATGGGATGCTTTTCAAAGTGGGCTTCAAATCAACAAAAGTTAAAGTGAAAAAAAAGAAGAGAGAGAGAGATTTATTCCTGCAAACAAAATTACGAGTTGGGCTTGGCCACCTCAAAATGGTCACCTAAATGAGATCTTTTTTACCAAATGACCCAAAATAACAATCTTGGTGTATGGGTGTCATAGAATCTCATTACTTTGTATATGGGTTTTGGAAAGTAATTATTTTTGTACTTTGATCGAATCTGAAATTGTTGATTGAGTAGGGTACATTCATTAAACGTGTTTAAATATTTTTCAAAAATTTTATATAAAATTTTACTATAAAATTGACACATCACAATATATATATATATACATCTTATCTATAATCCCTCAAACTTAATACACTTAAACTCAGAATCTCACTCGCACCCTAATTAGTATATCTTATTGTGAATTTTTCGTCAATTTTTAAGGTCTAATCACCTTATTTATTGTGAATTTTTTGTTAACTTTTAATTTATTTTTTTAAAAAATATTTTACTTTATGCCTAATACTTTAAGATTGGTTATAATCGTATCATAATTTACTTTGGCATGTGTATTTGTTAACGTGGTGAGATGAGCTAATATGTCATAATATTAACTCATCAAGCTAACATATTTAAAAATTTAAGTTTAATCACTTGATTTATTTTGAAATTTTTATCAATTTTTAATTTAATCATGTTTTGAAATTTAATTAAATTGAAACAATTCTCAAAATATGATTAAATTAAAAATTAATGAATAATTAAAACTATTATTACATGGTTACAACAATAAATTTGTAAAAAGGGGAAACTGCTGATAGATAACCCTCGTATGGATGATCCGAGCAATGGATGACCCTCGTGGGGCGTATCTGAACGATGGATGAGTCTCCCAGGACAATGTGACAGTGATGCAATCTCTCGCTCTCGCATTTACACTCTTGTTTTCGAATATTCAACTTCTACGGTGATCTGACTTAAGCATCGGAGGGTCTGCGCGGGGACTTGCGCCCGCGCTCCTAATCGATTCTTTCTCCAGCAGGTCATCCATTGCTGTCACATTGTCCCGAGAGACTCATCCATCGCTAAGAAATGTCTCACGAGACTCATCCATCGCTGTCACATTACCCCAGGAGACTCATCCATCGCTCAGATACGTCCCACGAGGGTTATACATCACTCAGATCGTCCATACGAGGGTCATCCATCGACAATTTTCCCTTTTTACAAATCAACATAAACAAATCAAATGTTTAGGCCTACTTTCAAAATTCTATACAATAAAACAAAAAGGAATTTAGGGAGACGGTTACCCCATTTGGGGAAGACAATGAAAAAGTGGAAGGACCCAATGTAAGGTCTCATTGAAGGGCTCTTAATCGACTTTATCCGTGATGAGTTTGCTTTGTGTTGTGGTATCCAAAGATGATTTTCCTTGGATCACCTCCAAATTTTGGCTTAGACAATGACTTAGTAACTATCTTAATCCCCTTTTAAAAGGTTCATATTATAAATCTTAGTTTATTGATCATTTTATATATAAAGTTTAATTTTTTTATAAATTCTTATATTCTTATACAGCGCCGGCCCAAGGCCTAGTAGTGCCCTAGGCAATAATAATTTTTTTTGGGAGAGAGTGGGGTGTTGTATTTTTTGAAGGCCTCCAAATTTATATTTTGGAGGAGGGGCCCAATTTTTTTGGAAGAGATGGAGAGGGCTAGTTAATTGTCTCAACTGGTTTCGCGAGTGGGGTTTAGGGGGCCCCAAATTTTTGGGAGTCCTAGTCATAAGTTTCAGTGGCCTATGCCTTGAACTGGTCTTGTTCATATATTATTTTATTTTTTTTATTACATAAAAAGATTTTAAGACGACGAAAATTATAGCCCTCTCAAAGTGACTAAAATAGCCCCTTTCTTCCCCCAAGAAACAAAAAATTTAAGACCACCAACCTAATAATCCTCTGAATTCTTGAATTATGAGAACAATAATATTGTCAATCATTGTTCATTGTGTGGCAGAAAACTATCATTTTCCATGCACGTGCAAGTTTGCTTGAACCAATTGGCTTTCCAAGTCAATGAGTGAACACTGACCATTAGACGAAACGTGAAAATTTAATCCTCATTACTTGTATTAGGATCCAAAATAAACCATGATTAAGTTATCGAATATACAAACAATATAAAATTTTACGTAAAATGTTTAAATTGAAAAAAATTGTGTATTAATATATTATATATTTATATTATTGTGATATAAAATAAATATATCATGATATACATGAGTATTATAATTAAATGTCTAAATAATATTTTTGAAACAATATTTAGTATTTTAGAGTTATTAATATTCTCAATCTTTTGTATTTTGTAATATATTGAGATTATGTGTTACTCTCGATTTTCCTTTATATTTCACTTTTTCTTTTCTCTTGCACTAATAGGATTGGTAAAATGAGACTTGTTTTGCCCTAATTGGTAAAAACTATTTGACCAGGTCTGAAGAATCAAATATATATATTGCCTATTTCATTAAATATAGAAAATTTATAAAAATATTATTTATTTTATATATATTAATTAAGTTAATAAGTCATTTTGAGAGTATGAAAATTATTGAGTGAATTTTTATAAATAAAATTTATATAATTTGAAATGTATTTTTTATTTTTTTGCAGACGCATAATATGTGATATCTTACTAAGTTCTAAATCATTTCAGAAATTATTTGTATATGTATAATATAGTATTTTAAATTTCCTAGTAAAAAAAATATTGAGTTTGAGGCACCGTGAGACGGTGAGAGGATAGGATAATAGCATGAAAATGCCCTGATAGGAGGACAGGATATAGTCGAGGTAGGTCAGCCTGACTCCATAACCGACACCTGTGTCCAAATCTGTCTTAATCAGTGGATGAGTTGAGTTGAAGCTCTTGGACTGGGAAACAAGTAACAAGTAGATGGCCCGGATTGCTTATTCCTGGTCCAAACTAGTTTGGATGGCAGGCCTCTGGTGGTCCAAATTTTCCTTAAATCAAAACTTTATGTCCTTTTAGCCATCTTAAATTGCAGTTGTCACTTGTCACTATTTTTATTTATTTATTTATTTTTTATTTGAGTGAGATGTTATTCGATAGTTTTTGGTTCTTCTCTTTTTTATTCTCTGGGAGCTCTAAAAGGGAATTGATTTGGATTTGTATCCAATCAAATCACTTTCACATGCATAATAGTAGAACTTTAGGCTTCCACGTGCATTATTCTTTAGTCCCTTTCCTCACAGCTCTGCCAAAGCCAGTTCAGTACAAGTCACGTACAAACATTCAATTCAAATTTTAACTTTTTAAGTTTGTTGATTCGTCTGGACTGTAAGCAGTGATTGCTAACGAGTGATTAATAATTTTATTTATAGTGACTTAAACGGTGCTTACATATGGTGCAAGCCATATTTTATCTGAAATTTCAAGTGTTTTATCACTTAACTATATTTGTGGGGTTAAGTTTGTCAGTATTTTTGGTTGTGTGTGGCTCAAATCAATACAGTGATTTAGAAGATAAATTTATTATTAAAAGACAATATTTAGCTGTAAAGTAATAGTAATGAAGGCGAATTTCGTATGAACTACAGTGAATGTTTAGTTCTAAATGTGTATAGACTATGTTTATATTCGAATTTATTCAATAATGTATCAAAGGAGAATGTTACCTACTTTTAAAGATTAATCAGACAAAACTCCAACACTTCAAGTAAATAAAAAATATAAAATATTGGCAAACTTGAGGAATGGATCGAATGAGCAAAATACAATGTCTCTCGACTCTCTTCTATCCTTATAAATACAAAACATTGAACCAAGGGAAGGGAAACACGAGACATGAACTTTCCCAAAGAGTCCTAACATGTGATGATCCCAAAAAGAATTACGAGTTGGCTTTGGCCACCTCAAAATGGTCACCTAAATGAGATCTTTTTGTCAAATAATTCAAAATAATAGTCTTGGTGTATGGGTGTCATAGAATCTCATTACTTTGTACATGGGTTTTGGAAAGTAATTATTTTTGTACTTTGATCAAATCTGAAATTGTTGATTGAGTAGGGTCCATTCAGTCAACGTGTTTAAATATTTTTCAAAAATTTTATATAAAAGTTCACTATAAAATTGACAAATCACAATATATATATATATACATCTTATCTATAATCCCTCAATCTTAATACACCTAAGCTCAGAATCTCACTTACACCCTAATTAGTATATCTTATTGTGATTTTTTCGTCAATTTTCAAGGTATAATCATCTTATTTATCATGAATTTTTTGTTAATTTTTAATTTATTTTTTAAAAAAATATTTTAATTTATGCTTAATAATTTAAGATTGGTTATAATTGTATCATAATTTGTTTTGACACGTGCATTTGTTAATATAGTGAGATGAGCTCGCACAGTAATATATCTTAATATTGACTCATGAAGGTAATATATTCAGAACTTTAAGTTTAATCACCTGATTTATTCTGAAATTTTTATCAATTTTTAATTTAATCATATTTTAAAATTTGATTAAATTGAAATAATTCCCAAAATACGATTAAATTAAAAATTAACGAATAATTGAAACAAATCAAGTGTTTAGGCCTACTTTCAAAATTCTATACAATAAAACAAAAGGGCATTTAGGGAGACGGTTACCCCATTTGGGGAAGACAATGAAAAAGTGGAAAGACCCAATGTCAGGTCTCATTGAAGGGCTCTCAATTGGCCTTATCCGCGATGGGTTAGCTCTATGTTGTGGCATCCAAAGATGATCTTCCTTGGATCACCTCCAAATTTTGGCTTAGACAATGACTTTGTAACTATCTTAATCCCCTTTTGAAAGATCCATATTATAAATCTTAGTTTGTTGATCATTTTATATATAAAGTTTATTGTTTTTATAAATTCTTATATTCTTATATTTTTTATTTTATTTTATATTCTTATAAATTATAGCCCTCTCAAAGTGACTAAAATAGCCCCTTTCTTCCCCCAAGAAACAAAAAATTTAAGACCACCAACCTAATAATCCTCTGGGAAGTACCCAAAATAACCATTCATTCTTGAATTATGAGAACAATAATGTGGTCAATCATTGTTCATTGTGTAGTAGAAAACTATCATTTTCCATGCACGTGCAAGTTTGCTTGAACCAATTGGCTTTCTAAGTCAATGAGTCAACACTGACCATTAGACGAAATGTGAAAATTTAATCCTCAGCACTTGAATTAGGATCCAAAAGAAACCATGATTAAGTTATGGAATATACAAATGATATAAAAATTTTACGTGAAAATTTTAAATTGAAAAAAATTGTGTAAAAAAAATATCACTATAATAATATTATTACAATAATTTTTAGTATATTGAGTATTCATTTATGGATATATTACTTATCTATAGATATATATAAAAAAGAATTTATATAAATATATATTTTGTTCAAAAGATGAATAATTAAGAAGATATATTTTTAATTTTAGATATGAAAGGATGAACCGAACCCTAATAGAGAGAGTTTGATGTTTGTTTTTAGAAGCAAATTTGCCAAAAAAAATTTGGGGGTGGCTTTACTCACAACAATACATGTTATCAATCTATTTCTAACAGTTGCTTTGAATAGTGATGTCCTTAACAGAGTTTGGTATTATAGAGAAGTCTATTATAATCATCTATAAGTTTTCGGATATAAGGCGTTTGTTCACATTCTGAAGAATAAGGGGTCAAAGCTTGATGCTAAGACACGACAATGCATCTTTATCGGTTATAGCCTTGATAAATTTGGCCACATATTGTATGATCCGGTTCGGAGTCACGATGTAGTATTCATTGAAGATCAAACCATTGATGATATTGAAAAAGCTAAAAAGAAAGTGTCTAGTGGCAATGAATGCTTGATTGATATGGATCCAGTTCTTATGGTGAACTTGTCTAATTCAGTTGACAATGGCATTCAAGGTGATAATTAGATTGATGGCCAGCCAAGGGCACGTGATGACCCTATAGATGATGTAGGAGATGACGATAAGGTTGTTAAGCAGGGGGAGCAGCCCCATTTACCATCGCTCAAAAGATTAGAGAGAGAGCGACGACCTTCTTCCAGAAACCCTAGTTCGGAGTACATTCTTCTTACGATGAGGGGGAACTAGAGAGCTTTGATGAAGTTAAAAGCCATGCAGGACGAGATGGATTCCTTACAGAAAAAATGATACTTATGAGCTTGTGGACCTTCTAAGAGGCAGGAAAGTCTTAAAAAACGAAATGAGTGTTCAAGCTTGAGAGAGATTGTAACAAGCTAGTGAAGTTTAAAGCTTGCTTAATCATGAAAGGTTTTCGACAAAAGCGAGAGATTGATTTTGATAAGATTTTCTCTCCGATTGTCAAAATTAGCTCTATTAGAATAGTATTGGGTTTGACAATTTGCTTGGACCTAGAGCTTGAGCAACTTGATGTGAATACTGTGTTTCTTTATGGTGATTTGGAGAAAGAAATCTATGATTCAACAATAAGGATTTGAAAAGAAAGGAAAGAAACACATGATTTGAACATTACAGAAGAACTTGTATGGACTGAAGCAAGCTCCGAGCCAGTGTTATAAGAAGTTTGACTCTTTCATGATGAGTCATAGATAGACTAGAACTAACGCAGATCATTTTGCGTATTTTAAAATTCTCTCAGGTGGCAAATTTATTATTCTTCTGCTATATGTAGATGATATGTTGATAGTGGGGTAGGATAGGGAGATGATTGGAAATATGAAAAAAAAGTTGTCAAAAGTGTTCGAGACGTAAAAGATTTAGGATCTGCAAGACAAATTCTAGAAATGTAGATTTTACGAGACTGAAAAGCTAAAAAGCTATAGTTGTCACGAAAAATATGTAGAGTGGGTTCTAGAAAGATTCAACATGCATAGTGCTAAACCAGTTAACACATCATTGGCTAGTCACTTTCAACTTAGTAGAAAAAGTTGTCCCACTAATCAAGAAGAAAAGGAAAACATGGCTAGGATTTCTTATTCCTCTACAGTCGAAAGTTTGATGTACACTATGATTAGTACCCATCTGGATATCGCTTACACAATAGGAGTAGTCAGTAGATTTCTTTTCAATCTAGGTAGAGACCATTGGGAAGCTGTGAAGTGGATCTTGAGATATCTTAGAGGTAGTGCAAAAATGTGCTTGTGCTTTGGAGAGTTTGAACTAATTTTGAAGGGATGTATAAATGCAAATATGGCAGGTGACTTGGATAGTAGGAAATATACTTTAGGATTCTTATTCACTTTTGTAGGAGGAGTTGTGTCATGGCAGTCTAAACTGCAGAAGTGTGTTGCCTTATCTACAACAGAGGCGGAATATATTGCCATGACCGAAGCAGGAAAAAAAATGCTTTGGTTGACAAGATTACTTTAACAATCAGGAATGAAGATATAAAATACTGTAATTTACCATGACAGTTAAAGTGCTCTAAATTTGACCAAGAACGCAATGTATCACTCGGGCATAAAACACATTGATGTAAGATATAGGTTGCAATTTGCAGTAGAGGAACAACAATTTATATTAAAAAAAGACCCACACTAATAAAAATCTTGCCAACATGATGACAAAGGTCGTAGCTAGAGAGAAACTTCAACTAAATGTCGAGTTAGCCGGTATGGGCTCCATTTAATTGTTTCCATCATTATTTTTCTAACTCATGGACTGGAGGGAGAGAATTGTTAGGGTTTAGCCCCATAAAAAAGAAAAAAGATGAGAAATGGGTATAATGGGATGGGGAAGACATGCTATAAATAGCATTGGTTCAATGTTTGTTAGAATTATCGAAGAAGCAACAACAAACTTCAAAGTAGTGAAACAAGGTAAGAAAGTCAAGGCTTTAAAGTGAGAGTCTCTGAGAGTGTGAGTAATTCTCAATAGTGTGTGGAGGAAAGTATACATCGGAAAAAATATTGGGTATCATCTCAAAGAATTTCAATGAGTGTCACTATAATTTTTGTATCACTTGAAAGTGAATAGAGTGCGTGAGGATATTTGTAACTATTCTTGTTATAGTAGAATATTTTTTGGAACTTGTTCCGTGATTTTTTTTCTCAATATTGAACACGTTAAAATTATGTTTATTGTATTTTTGTTTGTATTCTATTACGTAGTGAAAAAAAATAATTTTGAGAAATTTTTGTAATTTATCAAATTTCAATGCTTATCCTGATTTCCATCTACAGTTAGATCATGTTTCTTCATATAACTTCAATCTTTGAATTCAAGGAGTCCTTTTAGAACAATCTGGTATTAGGTACTAATAGTCTTTTCATGTTTTGAACAGTGAAATCCGGAAGTACCAAAAGAGCACCGAGCTTCTCATCCGGAAATTGCCATTCCAACGCCTTGTCCGTGAAATCGCCCAAGACTTCAAGACCGATTTGAGGTTCCAGAGCCACGCCGTTCTGGCCCTTCAAGAGGCTGCCGAAGCCTACCTTGTGGGTCTCTTCGAGGACACCAACTTGTGCGCCATCCACGCCAAGCGGGTTACCATCATGCCCAAGGACATTCAACTGGCCAGGCGAATTCGCGGTGAACGCGCTTAAGAGAGGATGCTGTTACCAGAACGATTCTCACGGTTAAGACTCCTACGCCTTCCCCCAATTAAATTATCATGCATTTTCTTGTTGTCACAAGCCAAGTTTAGGTCTTCGGCTTACAGAATTTTGGTTTGTTTCATGATTTCTTGCTAGACTTGCACCATATTATTATATGTCCCAAGTTAGTCATATATTGTCACGTGAGCGTGACAAAATATACTGATAAATTTATATTATTACAAAATTATGTGACAAGATGTAATTGGTTTAGAACATAATGATGTGGTGCATTCAAAAAGATAAAAGTATTATCTCCATACCTAGTTACAACTTTTATAATTGATATGTCATGGTCAAAAACTTAAAAATAACTTTTTGGGACTAAAAATAATATCACATGAAAAGTCTCAATTTCTCAAAGATCGGATTGGTCTCCTGGAGACAGTAACCAAGCTCTGGCTCGGAGTTTGTCCCATAAATTCCCCCCATTGACAACTGGTGGTGTGGAGAGGGCACTGGCTTGAAAAACAGAGTCAATGGACTCTTTTACCAAAAACAGTTTTATGATGACAGCAATAGAATTTGGAAATGAAAATGTTATATAGGTATTTAATTTTGGTAATTTTAGCAAAATTTATGTGTTGATATATTATATATTTATATTAGTATGCTATAAAATATAATATATCATGATATACATGAGTATTATAATTAAATGTCTAAATAATATTTTTGAAATAATATTTAGTATTTAAGAGTTATTATTATTCTCAATCTTTTGTGTTTTGTTATATCGGGATTATGTGTTAATGTCAAATTTCCCTTGTAGTAATAGGATTGGTAAAATGAGACTTGTTTTGCCTTTATTGGTGTGGGATCAAAAACTATTTGACCGGGTCTGAAGAATCAAATATATATATTGCCTATCTCATTAAATGTAGAAAATTTATAAAAATATTATTTATTTTATATATATTAATTAAGTTAATAAGTCATTTTGTGAGTATGAAAATTGTTGAGTGAATTTTTATAAATAAAATTTATATAATTTGAAATGTATTTTTTATTTATTTTTCTATTTGAGTGAGATGTTATTCGATAGTTTTTGATTTTTCTCTTTTTGTTTCTCCTCTTTCAGTGTCGGTAGCTCTCTAGAAAACTCTAAAAGAGAATTGATTTGGATTTGTATCTAGTCATTCTAGCTTAGATCTTTTATTTGAATTTGGAATATGCCCACATAAAATTTGTAGTATCTCGGCTCAAGAACGAGATCGCTTTTAGGTCTCCAAGGAGCTTTTTAATGAAATAGCATTTTTGTAATTTCACCTAAAATAAAGGTAGCCCATAATCAAGTAATTAAATGGCATTTTAGTATGTTCCAGACAAAAATTTAAAAGCAAATATAAATACCAATCAAATCACTTTCACATGCATAATAGTAGAACTTTAGGTGGTGTTCTCTTTGTCTTTTAGTTTTGTGTTTTGAGTTTTGAATTCATTTTGAGTTTTGTGTTTTGAGTGTCTGTTTTGAAATTTTTGAAAATGCGTTCTTTTTGTCATTCTGAAAAATTATTTCTCAAAAAAAAAAAACTAGAAAATGCGTTTACTTTAAAATTTTAAAAACGTTTTTTTTGTTATAATGATATTTTATTTAATAAATTTAATTTAAAATAAATAATAAATATTTATTAATAAATTATAAATTTAATTCAAAATACTTTAAACTATAAAATAAAATTTAAATAAAATAAAATAAAAAATCAATAACCTTAGAAATATCATTTAAAAAAATTAATACAAATAAAGCATATCACATAATCAGTTTAATAAATAAATAAACTTAAATAATACAAAAAAAACAAATCAGAAACCATCTCCATCTAGGGTTTTCTGTGTGTGCGCGGGGGGGGCGATATTCGCGATGGAGGCGGAGGCGCTGGTCGCGGTGGTGGAGGGGGGTGAGGATGACGGCTGCTCGTGGCGGTGGCGGAGATGGAGGGCATAGTCAATGGCGGGGGGAGGAGAGCGATCGACGGCGGGCTCGACAGCGACGGAGATGGCGAGCGAGGTCGAATGAAAAAAGGGAGGAGAGCGATCGACGGCGGCTTTTGGCGGTGGCGGGCGAGGTCGATGGCGGGCTCGGCAGCGACGGAGATGGCAGGCGAGGTCGATGGCCGCTCGACAGCGACGGAGATGGCGGGCGCGGTGTTTGGCCGAGGCGAGAGAGAGAGAGAGAGAAGAGAGGAGAGAGACAGAGAGATGGAGAACAGTGCACGATTGGAGGGTTGGGGGTGGGGGGAGTGCTGTGCGTGCGTTTTCCGTGTTTTCCATTTTTTTGCTTGTTTTCACAGAAAACACCCAAAACAACAAAATGTTGTTTTGGGTTTCCTTTGTAAATTTTTTTGTTGTTTTCGAAAATGTGTTTTTGAAAATAACAAAGAGAACGTGTTTTCAGTATTTTGAAAAACTGAAAACTCAAAACAGGTCGAAAACAGCAAAGAGAACAGGGCCTTAGCCTTCCACATGGATTATTCTTTAGTCCCTTTCCTCACAGCTCTGCCAAAGCCAACTCAGTAGAAGTCACGTCAAAACATTCAATTCAAATTTGTCAATATTTTATCACTCCACTATGCTTGTGGGAGCTAAGTTTGTCAATATTTTTTATTGTGTGTTGCTCAAATCAATACATTAATTTAGAAGGTATATTTATTAATAAAAGATAATATTTAACTGCAAAGTAATAGTAATGAATGTAAATTTCATATAAAGTATATTAGATGTCTAATTCTAAATGTGTATAAACTAAATTTGCATTCGAATTTATTAGGTGGTGTATCAAGAGAGAAGATTGCTTGTCTTTAAAGATTAATCAAACGAAATTCTAACACCTCAAGTAAATAAAAAAAAAAATTGGCCAACTTAAGGAATGGATCGAATGAACAAAATACAATGTCTCTCGACTCTCTTTTATCCTTATAAACACAAAACATTAAACCAGGGAAAGGAAACACGAGACATGAACTTTCCCAAAGGGTCCTACCATGTGATGATCCCACTGCGCCCACCAATTGGGATCAGGAACTACACCAAAATGGTTAAAGCCCAAATTATCTGAACATCATGCTGAGGATTAATTAAGTTAAATAGTAACACAAAAGGCTTTAAGGCCAAGAAAACCAGACAGACCCGTGAACTTGAAATATATGTCATTAGCTGGTTTTGAAACCCGAACCCATCTGGATTGTTATTTGAAACAGGGAGATGAAATGCATGTATGATAAATTCTACATGGATATAGATACATAGGTACAGATTTTACTGGATATGGATTCAAATGCCTTGACTAGGTATTTTTTTATAGACCACAAATAAGAGATAGTACCCGGCCGGGACAAGATTGCCTGATCCCAGCATTGTTACCCGGGTTTCATAAGTGGATATAGATACATAGGTACAGATTTTACTGGATATGGATCCAAATGCCTTGACTAGGTATTTTTTTGTGGACCACAAATAAGAGATAGTACCCGGCTGGGGCAAGATTGCCTGATCCCGGCATTGTTACTCGGGTTTCATAAGTGGATATAGATACATAGGTACAGATTTTACTGGATATGGATCCAAATGCCTTGACTAGGTATTTTTTTATGGACCACAAATAAGAGATAGTACCCGGCCGGGGCAAGATTGCCTGATCTCGGCATTATTACCCGAGTTTCATAAGTGGATTTTGCTTTGGCTACCACGTTGCCCTCTCCAAGCACTAACAATATTTGATTCATGGAGAATGAATGGGTGTTAAATGAGGGTGCAATCATTGTCACGGTGACTGAATTTGCATTTAGCGTGGCAGTGACGGTGAACTGAATCGTGATTGATTGGCTGTACTTGAATTTGGCTTGAGATGTGGGTGTGATGATCTTCGGACGTAAAGTGTCGGATTTCATATCCAAATAGGGTGGGGAAAAGGCCTCCAATCTTAATTTGGTGGGAAAAAGGACACCCGTAAAATTGTAAAAAGTGTGAGGGTTGCTACCACCAATGAGAACACGACCATCACGCAACAAAATTGCAGTTGAATGGTACATGCGAGGAATGGTGCTCGGGTTTAGGATATCGAATCTTGATTCCATAAGATTATCGGGCATATAAATCACTGGGTTGAAGACTGGATCCCTACCATACTCCCACCCGGCTGTCCCTGCAGACCCCCCATTTATGATCAGAACATCGGTGCTTGGTAGCAATAGCATGTCGCCCATGACCCGGGCTAGGGGCATAGTCTCCATCACCCACTTCGGTTCCGGGTCGGTTATCCGGATCCTCCCGCATGTTTTCAAGGCTCCGATGAATTTGCCATAATTTTTGGCGCTCAAGAACGACCCTTTGGGTGCGCCGCCGCAAACCAGCACTTCTGGTTGCGGCGCCGCTCTCCCGAAAATCTTCAGCGGGAGCAGCACGGCGGAGCCGGTGCTCGGATAACACCGCGGCTGGCCGTCTGGCATGTCCGGGAAAGTCTTAACCACCACCCCTTTCACGTAGTCGAACAGAATCGACTTATAATTCGCGAAAATGAACAAGTTTCCGTCCACATTGAGGAACACAAACGGGTAAAGATTGTCCTCGCTATCACGTGCGTTTGTCTGAACCAGAAACCGCAGATGGTAATACTTCGAAGTCGACGCTGTTTTCGGGTAAAACTCGTAGTTAAACTGCTGCCGGCCGCCGATAATAATCTGCTTGCCGCCGGGCAGAATGTGGTTGGTGGCGTACCACCTCCGCTGCGTCAGACCGAACGGAATCTCCTCCCAGTCGCAGTCGCCGCATGGCTTGAAAATCCTGACCACGCGATCGCCGTAGTAGGACCCGCCGGTCTGGACCAGCCGGCCGTCGGGAAACACGGATCCCGACGAGCACCAGACGTCGGTCTGGACAAAGAGTGGCCGTACTCTGTTTGTGACGACGTCGTACTCCACAGAGTGGGCCGTGCAGTCGTGCGGCACTACGGCCTCGTTCGGGTCGTCGCGGCAACGGCCGTTGGGGAGAGAGATGTTGGACTCCCCGAAGTCGGTACGGTCGAAGATGACGACGCGGTCGTTGTTGAGCAACTGCATGTGCAGGGCCGCGATGCCAATACTCCGCTGTAGGAGCTGCCAGCTGCCGCCGCCGCCGCTCGCCGCCTGGATCAGGTTCAGGCCGCCGTGGGCGGAGGCGAGAAGCACCACCAGGAGCTGCCATAGGAGGGCGAAAAGAGGGGATATTGTGGCCATATCAATGTGGGTTTTGGATTTGTATTCGATTTACACGAATGTATGGCTGAGCAGTAGCGGTGGGGCGGTCGAGTATGGATCTCCTGTTGGGAAATCATATATAGGGAAGACGATGATCTTCTCCACATGCAACCAGACGCGTGTAAAGCCATTCGTTTCGTTAAATAATTAATAAAATCCCAATCTTTCATCTTCTTCTCAACTTCTAATTTTAATCAATTAACCATCCAAGATCAAATCAAGTGATAGTCATAAGTTCTCCTCTCCATTTTGTTTATCACTTCCATTCTGAGTCAAAACTATAATTAAGAAAGAAAGCGTATTATTTTGCATCGAAAATAGAGAGCCAACTCAACAATGTAAGGATGATATAAAAATGATGTAAATGATGTCCTTAAATGTCAAATACATATTTTAATCGTTGTATTTATATATATTTTTCATTTAGATCTTAAATTATGTAATTTTGAATTAATTGTATATCTTAATAAATTTGTTGATAATGATAAATTAAGCATAATTTAATAATATAATTAAAATAATAAAATTTGTAAATATATAAATAAAAAATATATACAAATACGAAAACTAAAATATATATTTTGCCCTACTTTAGCATTAGCTTATCTACTTAGTTACACTCATTAAAAATATGAAATATAATTCTCAAATTATATATATATATATTTATATATAAATGTTCTGTAAATAAATGAATGGGGTACCTCAGTGATGGTAGGGACTTCACATTGAATGTCCCTCAGTTTAAGAGATGCTTGCATTTAATCAAATTGAACCAGAGCTGCCTCAAAAAGGGAACTTTTCCAAAACTATAAGGTAATTATATATTTCTACATATATATATATGCATATTTAATTATAATTAATTGTTTTGACAGTTAATTTACCAAAAATATTATTTAAATATTTAAATTTAACACTTGTGATGATGTTAGATATTAATATCATATATTATTTTATATAAATATAAATATATAAAATATTAATAAAAATATCAAATTTAAGTGTAAAAATAACATTTTCAAAATTTGCACTTCTTCCCCACCTTAGTCTGAAGCCAGCATTAATATGAACAATTTTCCCTCATGGGAATACAATAATACTAAAGTAAAGTAGAAATAAACAAATTGCATATAAAAATGTCATTTTATGATAAAATATTGATATTTGTGTCAAATACCTAATAATATTTAGTGATGTGAGAAAAAGTGTAAATCATGATTTTAAGATTGTAATGAAGAAATTTCTCAATGAGAGTATACGGGTGGATCGTGATTTTAAGATTACAAGAAAAAAACAATGTGGATCGTGATTTTAATAATGGTTAGGGATACTGGTGATTTTTTGTGTTTACCCTTTGATCCTTAAATTAATTTCTGAATGAGAGTATAAAATATAAAATAAATAGAAATTTAGTACATTAATAGTATTATAGTCAAATTTTATAATTTTAATAATTAAATTTTATAATGAAACAATTTATCAAATACAAAGAGCATTTTCATTCATTAATAATATTTTAATTTATTAAACACTCATTGAAACTTCTTCATTCTCCATCTTCAATGGCGGCGTTCTTAGCATGGCGACACCCACCACTAAAATAAAGTACAAATAAACAAATCACGTCTAAGAATGTCATTTTACAATTTATTATATATATATATACATACAGACGGACAAATAATAATAAAAATTTATTTTACTTGAACTAACCAAGTCGAACTTGTCTATTTGGTTTAATTTTTTTCTTGCAATCAATTCGATGTAGTTAATTTTTTTTAAAAGTTTTATTTTGATTTTTAATTCATTTTTTAGTTAGAAGAATTGAACTGAATGAATTTTAAAATAATGTTATTTTTATATTTATAAAATGATATCGTTTTCTTCGATTTTATGTATTTTATATCGGTTCTTTCAGTTTTCTTTATTCTTTTTTTTACTTTTATTCGGTTTAATCAGTTTATATCATTTGTGTTTGAATTTTTTAGTTATCAATTAGTTTGATTTTTTAAATTAATCACTTGGTTCGATTCAATTTTACTCGATTCGATTTAATCAGTTAGAGAATTTTACTCTATTAGATAAGTGAATTGATCGTTTGTAGATTTCTATAAATGGAGGTAAAAAATAAAAAGTAATAAATACAGTATTTTCATATAAACATAGTTAAAATCGATTTTCCACATAATTCTTTATTTTGTAACATGTTTTTTAAATTTTTTTTATAAAAGGTCAAAATTTGAGACTATTGAAAATATATTAGAGATAGGATTATGAAAATCATTTTCTGTCACCAATTTTTTTCAGTCTTTATTTATTTCTTCTATTACATTCCATTGATTACAGATATAGGAGCGTTTATTATCTAATAAAATTTTAGGTTCTTAGTAATATATTTTTTAAAAATAATAAACTTACAAAAAGAAATAATTAAAATTTGAAATTCATTTAAACAATTGCACTCAATTATTGATGGTTACGTTGTGTTATATATATATATGTATGTATGTATGTATGTATACATAAAGAAAATGCTCTGCCGTGTGATGGGATACGATATTCGATTCGTCTTATGTTTGTTGCAATGGACTTTTCTTCGGTGCATCATATTCTTCTTCTTAATAACTTACGTCATTGGATTAACTAGTTAAAATCATATTATATATATATATACAGGGCAATGATTTGTTATCCGTGTTTATATTATTCGATGTGGGTATGTAAGGGTGGAGTGGCATCCACGCCTCTCTCTAATTTTGTTTATGTCAGATAAATCTTATATTGTCTGATATAAATAACATAATAATAAGATATATATATATTCGTTAATATCATCGTTAAATTAATTTCAAATGATTATTGCCAATCTAATTAGTACTAAATATTTTGTGATTCATCGAAAACCTTGCATTTATCGTCCTCATGGGTATTTTTATATAATACACTTTTCGTCTTGTGTAAAAAAATTTTATCACAGTCAATCTTCAATTTGAACGTATTTGATCCTCTCTAAAATTTATAGTTCATATGCTCTATAGTCATAGATAAATGAGTAGTTTTGTTGCGAGTCAAAATCTGAGAGCCTGGCCTCTTGAGTAGGCGCAATCTATTACACATTTCCGTACAAAAAAGAAAGTCAGACTCACGATCTTGTGATATCTTAAATTCTTGATTGTGTGGACGTAATAAAATTATTAGAATGTCATTATCAAGGAGACAAAACAATTTAAATGATAATAAGTAACAAAAAAAACCTTTGTTTTAATGATGATTATCTTCTTTTTAATTAACATGATATCGTCACCAGCCCATGTGGGGAAGGCAGTACCATCTTTTAATACTAATTATGGTTTGGACCATCACTAAAGCACATGTGCATGGCCTTATGGGATGCTTTTCAAAGTGGGCTTCAAAATCAACAAAAGTTAAAGTAAAAAAAAGGAAAGAGAGAGAGAGAGAGATTTATTCCTTCAAAAAGAATTACGAGTTGGCTTTGGTCACTTAAATGAGATCTTTTTGCCAAATGAGCCAAAATAACAGTCTTGATGTATGGGTGTCATAGAATCTCATTACTTTGTATATGAGTTTTGGAAAGTAATTATTTTTGTACTTTGATCATATCTGAAATTGTTGATTGAGTAAGGTCCATTCATTAAACGTGTCTAAATATTTTTTAAAAATTTTATATAAAAGTTTACTATAAAATTGACGTATCACAATATATATATATACATCTTATCTATAATCCCTCAAACTTAATACACTTAAGCTCAGAATCTCACTCGCACCCTAATTAGTATATCTTATTGAGAATTTTTTGTCAATTTTTAAGGTCTAACCACCTTATTTAGTGTGAATTTTTTGTTATTTTTTAATTTATTTTTAAAAAAAATATTTTAATTTATGCCTAATACTTTAAGATTGGTTATAATCGTATCATAATTTACTTTTGGCATGTGTATTTGTTAACTTGGTAAGATGAGCTAAAATGTCTTAATATTGACTCATCAAGCTAACATATTTAAAAATTTAAGTTTAATCACTTGATTTATTCTGAAATTTTTATCAATTTTTAATTTAATCATGTTTTGAAATTTAATTAAATTGAAACAATTCTCAAAATATGATTAAATTAAAAATTAATGAATAATTGAAACAAATCAAATGTTTAGGCCTACTTTCAAAATTCTATACAATAAAACAAAAGGGAATTTAGGGAGACGGTTACCCCATATGGGGAAGACAATGAAAAAGTGGAAGGACCCAATGTCAGGTCTCATTGAAGGGCTCTCAATTGGCCTTATCCGTTATGAGTTACGCTAATATGTCTTAATATTGTCAATCATTGTTCATTGTGTAGTAGAAAACTATCATTTTCCATGCACGTGCAAGTTTGCATGAACCAATTGGCTTTCCAAGTCAATGAGTGAACACTGACCATTAGACGAAACGTGCAAATTTAATCCTCGTTACTTGTATTAGGATCCAAAATAAACCATGATTAAGTTATTGAATATACAAATGATATAAAATTGTACGTAAAATTTTTAAAATGAAAAAAATTGTGTATTGATATATTATATATTTATATTATTGTGATATAAAATATAATATATCATGATATACATGAGTATTATAATTAAATGTCTAAATAATATTTTGGAAACAATATTTAGTATTTTAGAGTTATTATTATTCTCAATCTTTTGTGTTTTGTAATATATTAGGATTGTGTTACTATCGATTTTCCTTTACATTCCACTTTTTCTTTTCCCTTGCACTAATAGGATTGATAACACTACAATAAATTTTGAATTAAGAGACATTTAAAAATGTCTTAATAGATAGTTTATTTGGGCATTTTAACTATTATGACACTAATAATAATGCCCCATGTAACTATGCCTCAAAAACGAATTGAGGTACTTACAAATGCCTTAAAAACAAATATAAATTTAAATTTGTTACGACACTTAAAAATGTCTCAAAAATCACTATAAATTTATTTCTCATATCCCCCACAAGGCCTTCTCTTAATTCTAACTTACTTCTCTCTCGACTCGAACCCTGAACCTTTCTTTCTTCTTGCACACGCGTAACCACCTAATTTGCATATCATCTTATTAATATATGTGCCTATGTTTATTCTATACTATATCTAAATTTCATTAGAATTATTCTATTGGGGCACTTAAGATTTGTCTATTAGGGCATTTCATCAGAATATCTTGTTAGAATTATTTTAATGGGGCATTTCAAAAATTCTATCCTATTAGATTTATCTATTAAGACACTTATATTTGTCTATTACGACATTTGATTGTTGTGCCTCATTAGAATTGTTTTATTGGGACACTTAATTGTTGTGCCTTATTAAAGTTATTGTATTGGGACACTTTTTTAGATTGTGGCTTAAAATAATATTTTAGAGGACACTTTCTAAAAAATGCCCTAAAAAAAATACCTCAACAAATCATTTTTTTTGTAGTGTAAAATGAGACCAGGTCTGAAAAATCAAATATATATTGCCTATTTCATTAAATGTAGAAAATTTATAAAAATATTATTTATTATATAATATTAATTAAGTTAATAAGTTATTTTGGGAGTATGAAAATTATTGAGTGAATTTTTATAAATAAAATTTATATAATTTAAAATGTACTTTTTATTTATTTGCACATGCATAATATGTGATATCTTACTAAGTTCTAAATTATTTCAGAAATTATTTGTATATGTATAATATAGTATTTTAAATTTCCTAATAAAAAAAATATTGAGTTTGAGGCACCGTGATAGGATAGGATAGATAGTATTTTAAATTTCCGTAACCGACACCTGTGTCCAAATCTGTCTTAATCAGTGGATGAGTTGAGTTGAAGCTCTTGGACTGGGAAACAAGTAACAAGTAGATGGCCCGGATTGCTTCTTCCTGGTCCAAACTAGTTTGGATGGCAGGCTTCTGGTGGTTCCTCTGTCTTTTGCTTGGACCACCCCAATTTTCTTTAAATCAAAACTTTATGTCCTTTTAGCCATCTTAAATTGCAGTTGTCACTTGTCACTATTTTTATTTATTTATTTATTTTTCTTTTTGAGTGAGATATTATTCGATAGTTTTTGATTCTTCTCTTTTTCTTTTTCTTTTTTTTTTCTTTTTCTTATTTAGTGTCAGTGACTTTCTAGGGAACTCTAAAAGAGAATTGATTTGGCTTTGTATCTAGTCATTTTAGTCTAGATCTTTCATTTGAATTTAGAATATACCCACATCAAATTTGTGGTATTTCGGCTCAAGAATGAGACCGTTTTTGGGTCTCTAAGGAGCTCTTTAATGAAAGAGCATTTTTGTAATTTCACCTAAAATTAAGGTAGCCCATAAATCAAGTAATTAAATGGCATTTTAGTATGTTCCAGACAAATTTAAAAGCAAATATAAATACCAATCAAATCACTTTCACGTGCATAATGGTAGAACTTTAGCCGTCCACATGCATGATTCTTTAGTCCCTTTCCTCACAGCTCTGCCAAAGCCAACTCAGTAGAAGTCACGTCAAAACATTCAATTCAAATTTTAACTTTTTAAGTTTGGTGATTCGTCTGGTCTGGAGTATAATAAGTGATTGCTAACGAGTGATTAATAATTTTATTTATAGTGACTCAAACGGCGCTTACATATGGTGCAAACCATATTTTATACAAAATTTTAAATGTTTTATACTGAACTATATTTGTAGGGGTTAAGTTTGTTAATATTTTTGGTTGTGTGTGTGGCTCAAATCAATACAGTGATTTAGAAGACAAATTTATTATTAAAAGACAATATTTAGCTGTAAAGTAATAGTAATGAAGGCGAATTTCGTATCAACTACAGTGAATGTTCAGCTCTAAATGTGTATAGACTATGTTTACATTCAAATTTATTCGGTGATGTATCAAAGAAAAATGTTACCTACTTTTAAAGATTAATCAGACAAAACTCCAACACTTCAAGTAAATAAAAAATATAAAATATTGGCGAACTTGAGGAATGGATCAAATGAGCAAAATACAATGTCTCTCGACTCTCTTCTATCCTTATAAACACAAAACATTGAACCAGGGGAAGGGAAACACGAGACATGAACTTTCCCAAAGGCTCCTACCATGTGATGATCCCAAAAAGAATTACGAGCTGGCTTTGGCCACCTCAAAATGGTCACCTAAATGAGATCTTTTTGTCAAATGACCCAAAATAATAGTTTTGGTGTATGGGTGTCATAGAATCTCATTACTTTGTATATGGGTTTTGAAAAGTAATTATTTTTGTACTTTGATCAAATCTGAAATTGTTGATTGAGTAGGGTCCATTCATTAAGCGTGTTTAAATATTTTTCAAAAATTTGACATAAAAGTTCATTATAAAATTGACAAATCACAATATATATATATATATACATTTTATCTATAATCCCTCAATCTTAATACAACTAAGCTCAGAATCTCACTTGCACCCTAATTAGTATATCTTATTGTGAATTTTTCGTCAATTTTGAAGGTATAATCATCTTATTTATCCTGAATTTTTCGTTAATTTTTAATTTAATTTTTAAAAAAATATTTTAATTTATGCTTAATATTTTAAGATTGGTTATAATTGTATCATAATTTACTTTGGCATGTGTATTTGTTAATATAGTGAGATGACCTCGCACGCTAATATATCTTAATATTGACTTATCAAAATAATATATTCAAAACTTTAAGTTTAATCACCTGATTTATTCTGAAATTTTTATCAATTTTTAATTTAATCATATTTTGAAATTTGATTAAATTGAAATAATTCCCAAAATACGATTAAATTAAAAATTAACGAATAATTGAAACAAATCAAGTGTTTAGGCCTACTTTCAAAATTCTATACAATAAAACAAAAGGGAATTTAGGGAGACGGTTACCCCATTTGGGGAAGACAATGAAAAAGTGGAATCCAAAGAGACGAAACGTGTTGTGGTCTCATTTAAGGGCTCCACAGAGTGGGCCATGCAGTCGTGCGGCACTACTGCCTCGTTCGAGTCGTCGCGGCAACGGCCGTTGGGGAGAGAGATGTTGGACTCCCCGAAGTCGGTACGGTCGAAGATGACGACGCGGTCATTGTTGAGCAGCTGCATGTGCATGGCCGTGATGCCAATACTTCGTTGTAGGAGCTGGCAGCTCCCGCCGTCGCCGCTTCCCGCCTGGATCAGGTCCAGGCCGCCGTGGACAGAGACGAGAAACACCACCAGGAGCTGCCATAGGAGGGCGAAAAGAAGGGATATTGGAGTCATATCAATGTGGGTTTTGGATTTGTATTCGATTTACACCAGGGGTAGATCTATGTGTGAGGTGTCCTGGGCTGAAGTCCAAAGCAGCCCACAACTAAAATAAAATTTGTAGAGTAATTTTTTTAATTATTTAGTATTAGCCCAGCCCAAAATCAATCCAGCCCACAATAATTTTTCCCAGCCCACCCACTTGCCTGCAAGCCACGGCCTCGCTCGACCTCTCTTCTCCTTCCTCTCTTGACCTCGCTCTCGTTCTTGCTCACGGCTCACCCTCGCTGCCTCTCGCTCTCTACCTCTTCTTCTCTTGTTCGTCCGCTCGTGCTTACCCTCGCTCTCTGCCTCTTTCTTGCTATCGCTCGCCCTCGCTCTCCGCCTCTCTTGCTGTCGCTCACTCTCGTTGCCTCTCGCCCTCGCTTTCTGCCTCTTTTGCTCTCACTCGCCCTCCGGCTCTCGCTCGCCCTCCGGCTCTCGCTGCCTTTCTCTTGCTCTCGCTCGCCCTCGCTCTCCGCCTCTCTTGCTGTCGTTCGCCCTCGTTGCCTCTCGCCCTCGCTCTCTACCTCTTATGCTCTCGCTCGTCCTCCGACTCTCGCTGCCTTTCTCTCGCTCTCGCTCGCCCTCACTGCCTCTCGCCCTCGCTCTCTGCCTGATTGCCTCTCTCTTGCTTTCGCTCGCCCTCGCCCCCACGCTCGCTCGGCCAGTCGGCTTCGCCCTTTTGCTCGCTGCCCTTCCTTTTATTCAGGTCTTCGTTTTACCCCCCCAAGCTTCCAGATTTTCTTCATTCGAGCCCAGCTGCCTAGGTATGTTTTCTATTCTTTCAGTTGTTTGATTCTCTCGATTGATAGCTAAATGTAGATAGTTTTTTTTATTTTTAGCCCATTTTTTTTCTTGTTTATGCTTGATTTGTTGTTGAAATCGCTGCCTTTTTTTCAAGTTTTAAGCAAGTAATTTTTTGCTAATTTTGTGTCTGCTTACCTATTTGACTACTGCATTTAGTTAAGAACTTAGAAATTGGCTTGGTTGGAAATCTGAAATTTGTTATTGGAAGCCTAAAATTTGTTATTGTAAATCTGTTATTGAATATTTGAATCGACCATACTTTTGTCTTCTCTTGTTTAAACTCTAGAAATACAGTTGTTGTATTAAACTTTCATTTGCCTCAAATTTTGAATTAAATATTTTAATTATTGGATTATTAAATTGTGTTATTTTTGTTTGTGTATCCTTATAATTTAGAATAAAACAATAAGAAAAGAAAAATATTATTATCTTTTTTCAAAAAGAGAGATGATCACACTAGTAAAAATATTTCAATTCATAGTGAGCAAATTCAATTTAACATAAGTTTAATGAATTTTTTGTTTTAAAACCTTGTCGAGCACAAGTTTAATGTTGTACTGACTTTTTGATTACATAAAAATTTTATTACATTAATTTTTTAAATTTCAGCCCCCTAACCTAAATTCCTGGATCCGCCCCTGATTTACACGAATGTATGGCTGAGCAGTGGCGGTGGGGCTATCGAGTATGGATCTCCTGTTGGGAAATCATATATAAGAAAGTCAATGATCTTCTCCACACGCAACCAGACGCATGTAAAGCCATTCGTTTCGTTAAATAATTAATAAAATCCCAATCTTTCACCTTCTTCTCAACTTCTAATTTTAATCAATTAACCATCCTAAGATCAAATCAAGTGATAGTCATAAGTTCTCCTCTCCATTTTGTTTATCACCTCTATTCGAGTCAAAACTATTATTAAGAAAGAGAGCATATTACTTTGCATCGACAATAGAGAGGTAATGCAACGATGTAATGATGACATAAAAATGATGTAAATGATGTCTTTAAATATCAAATATATATTTTAATCTTTGTATTTATATATATTTTTTATTTTGATCTTAAATTATGTAATTTCGAATTAACTGTATATCTTAATAAATTTGTTGATAATGATAAATTAAGCATAATTTAATAATATAATTAATATAATAAAAAAATTGAATATATAAATAAAAAATATGTACAAATATGAAAACTAAAATATATATTTTGCCCCACTTTAGCATTAGCTTGTCTACTTAGTTACACTCATTAAAAATATGAAATATAATTCTCAAATTATATATATATATAAATGTTTTGTAAATAAATGAATGGGGTACCTCAGTGATGGTAGGGACTTCACATTGAATGTCCCTCAGTTTAATAGGTGCTTGCATTTAATTTAATCAAATTAAACCAGAGGTGACTCAAAAAGGGAACTTTACCAAAACTATATATATATATATATATATATATATATATATATATTTAATTATAATTAATTGTTTTGATAGTTCATTTATCAAAAATATTATTTAAATTTAAAACGATGTTATATATTAAAATCATATATTATGTTATATAAATATAAATATATATAAAATTATTAAAAATATCAAATTTAAGTGTAAAAATTACATTTTCAAAATTAGGCTTCTTCCCCATCTTAGTCAGAAGCCAGCATTAATATGAACAATTTTCCCTCATGTGCGTGGGGCAGTTCGTGGGGAGCCTTCGGGGTGTGGGTTAACACCTTTTTGCTCCCAAATTTTTCCTCATGTGCGTACAATAACATTAAAGTAAAGTAGAAATAAACAAATCGTATATAAAAATGTCATTTTTTGATAAAATATTAATATTTGTGTCAAATATTTAGAAAATAAAAAAAATATGAATTGTAATGAAAAAATTGGTTAGGAACACTGACAATTTCCTGTTCGGGCCCTTTAATTCTTAAGTTAATTTTTCAATAAAAATATAAAATATAAAGCGAATAGAAATTTATTACATTAATAGTATTATAGTAAAATTTTATAATTTTAATAATTAAATTTTATAATGAAACAATTTATCAAATACAAATAGCATTTTCATTAATTAATTATATTTTAATTTGTTAAACACTCATTGAAGCTTCTACATTCTCCATCTTCAATGGCGGCGTTCTTGGCCTGGCGACACCCACCACTAAAATAAAGTACAAATAAACAAATCACGTCTAAAAATGTCATTTTACAATTTATTTTATATATATATATATATACAAACCGACAAGTAATAAGAAAAGTTTATTTTACTTGAATTAACCAAATGGAATTGGTCCAACTTGTCTAGTTGGTTTAATTTTTTTCTTGCAATCAATTTGATGTAGTTATTTTTTTTTAAAAGTTCAATTTTTTATTTTTTATTCATTTTTTTAGTTAGAAGAATTAAACTAACTGAATTTTAAAATAATTTTATTTTAATATTTATAAAATGATATCATTTTCTTCAATTTTGTATGCTTTATTTCAGTTATTTTAATTTTTTTTAATTTTTATTTTGTTCAATCAAATCAGTTCAGTTTATATAATTTATGTTTAAATTTTTTAGTTATCGATTAATTCGATTTTTTGAAATAATCAGTCGATCCAATTCGATTTTATTCTTCGATTCGATTTAATTAATTAATAAATTTCAATCAATTAGATAACTAATCTGATCGTCTATACATCTCACATAAATAATTAATTAGATAAAAATTTTATTTAAAATTTTATCAAAAAAATTAAAATTGAAACCACCCTCACATATAACCCAAAAGAAGATCCATTTATAACCCAAAAAATTAAAATCGACCACAATGAGTGTGTCTGTGGGCCAATTGTCCAGTTTTGCAGGCCCAAAAGAAACATAAAAGCTTACGATCAGCATCAAGAATGGAAGCCAATGAGATGCTGCCACTTCATCACTTAACCAATCACGTGCGAGCACACGGATCGAAGCAAATTCAAATAACAAAGACGTTGCAGAACCCCAACCCCTCCCCCGCCCCTAATTGCCGGTCTCTTACACGCATATATATATATATATATTTATGCGTGTGTGTATATCGCCGAACTCTCGAAAATCCCCTTTCCATTCGAGCAACGTAAACCCTAATTGCCCCGCTTTACGCGTCGTCTTGAGGTAATCTTCGTCCTGGGCGATAGTTTTCTCGTGTTTTGTTCTTTTGATTTCTTCAATTGGATGGTATAGGGATGATCCGAGATCGCTTTGATCGTCTCTTCTGTTGCTTTGATGGATTTCAGATTTGGGAAGTCGCCGGTTTTGGTGATTCTGAATGGCTCGTACGAAGCAAACTGCTCGCAAGTCTACTGGCGGAAAGGCTCCCAGGAAGCAGCTCGCCACTAAGGTTTGATATATTAGCCCTTTTCACCTCTAATTTCGCCTCTAATTCCGATCCGATTTCATGTTCCTCCATTTGGATACCGAGAAAGTGCGAGAAAGAGGCAATGAACTCTCTCGTGTCGCCCCTCAAAAGACCATCCGCACTGCCTTTTTCTCCCAATTTTCGTTTTTTCGAACAATTTCTACCCTTTTGAACACCTCCTAGGGTTTCAATTGTGTTATGGCCTGCTCCTATTTTGAAATATCCGACAACGTTTCTTGCTGTTATCTCTGTACAGGCTGCTAGGAAGTCGGCCCCCACCACCGGAGGAGTCAAGAAACCCCATCGTTATCGGCCTGGGACCGTTGCCCTTCGGTGATTGTTCTTCTTGCTCCCATCTCATACTTTTGATTCCATTCTTAGGGTAGCTGTGTTATCCCTGTTATGATCGGATTACGCAAGAAAACACAAAAGTTAACGCCATTGGACTTTAATTCTCATGACTATAATTCTATAACAATAGGATAATGTAGTAGATCTGATTTTGCATCAAGAAACTACAGGTTCTCAGATGACAATTATTGTGTGGATGAAGTTGAAATTCATGGTTATGCCAATTGCTTCGTATATTTTATTCACCTAAAAGCTGAATCACAATAACTTGATTATCTGATTTAACAGATTACGAGTCTAGTTTATCAATTAAATCTTGTTGGGAAAATTGGTTAGAGTTTTGATAAACTGTAAAAACTTCTCCGGATCACATTTTCTCAACATATAATAGAATATAAATAGGAATACAAGAAACATAATTTTAACGTGAAAACCCTCTAATATTGAGGGAAAAATCACGTGGCAAGTTTTGAAAAATATTTCACTATAAGAAAGATAATTACAAATATTCTCGCGCACTCTACTCTCTTTTATGTGGTACAAAAAATTATTGTCGCACTCATTAAGACCCTCGAAGGGCCTTCTAGAATTATGCTCTTAGGCCTGTTGGGCCTGCTCCGCTCGGGCTTGACATTGTTTGCGACCCATTCAAGTATGTCCACGGGAACGTGTGAGAAAATTTGAAATTTGGGCTCGTAAGCTGTAACATCCCTGATTTTGAAAATAATTAGTTTATAGATTTTAAGGTGATTTATTGAGTTATGTGCGATTTTGAGAAAATTAATAAATTGTTGAATCGACAGCGAGAAATGCCTTGGGACTTGGATGTCCAGGAAAAAAAGCATGAGATTGGTGAGTATCTTGAGATGAGACTAATGATGTTGGAAACAGTCAAACTGAAAATAAATAATTTGTGTATAAACCTGAATGGATGTTGGTACCGAATGGTTGTAGGGGGTCTCCGGGAAGCTGAGAGGACCCTAGAGGTGGTTCGGTTTTGCTAGTAAAGCAACCCTGAAGTATTTTTCGAGTGGAATAAAGATCTTGTGTAGGCGCACGGGCGAATTCGACCTTGTCAAGTAAGTTGGAGTTATTAATTTTGGGTTTTAAATATCTCAAGGATTATTAATTTAAAATTTTAGGATATAATTGCAAGTATGCAATGCATGAAGTGGGATTAATAATTTAATTGAAGAATTTATAATGATTTTAATAAATTATATATGTAAATTATATATATATTAGTAAATGAGTGAAGGTCAAGTTCCAACATATAATATATGTATTTATGTGTGTGAAGTGTATCTGAGGTGGGCGTGAAGGCCAAGACTTGGCCATGATGATGGAATTATAAATGTATATATGGAGTGGTGGCCAAGTGATAGTTAAAATTAAAATATAATATTCATGTATGTGTGGAGTTACAAATACTCTTGGAACTTGAGGAAGAAATGAATGATGGACTACCAAAAGATGCCTAGGAAATTAAAGGAATAAAATGATGATGTTTTGTAGAGGCATAATTAGCCTTGTGTCTTGTGAAGGTAAAATAATGGATAAAACCATAGATTTGGATGTGGAAACAAGGGGCAGCTGAGGCTATAAATAGGTGGGCATGAGAGTTAAATGGAAGGCATGAAGTAAGGGAAGTAGAAGAGGTTGGTGAGAGTTTGGAAATGAATTTTCGACAATGAGGTATATTAATTTCAAAACTAATTTATAGTTAAAGTAATTAACTTGATAAGCTCGTTAGTTAGTAAATTAACCTAGTAAAATAATTTAATAGTATTTATGGGAGGATTTCAGTAGAATGGTTGTCATGGATTTATTTAATTAATTTTTTTATACATATAAGGATTTTGAGTGTGTCAACGGTACAAACTATCAAGCGGCACGTATCTTGAGATAAGGGTTTAATATCCTTTGTATGTAAATTAATTTTGTCATGGCTTGCATACGATGTTGAGGGAGTGCCTAGGCATGAGGCTGTGGATTTCTGACCGTAGGAGTCTCGAGATAGGGTCTTGGAGGAAACCATTAGGGGCCACCTAGAGCCTGAGATAGGTGCGATGGACGGGCTTGCATGCATGTTACACTTTATATTTATCTATGATGTCATACTTAATAATTTACTACATTGCATATTACCTTTACTGAGTCTTAGGACTCATCATTTTATTCCCACTAACCGCACAGATAGTTTAGGGTCCGGTAAAAGGAAGGTGGTGTACGCCGAAGATCAGTTGAATGATGGGAATGGCAACCCATGACATGAATGTGACCTAGTAACTTGTGTCTATCGTGTAATTATTTTTTGGTCGTGCTGAATGCTGCTGTATTTCCCAGTTGGACTTATTACTTTTAATGAGTATTTTGTGTAAGTAAGTTGTGATATACCCTAATTGCAATTTATTAATCTGCTCATAAGGCTCAGGTCAGAGTCGAGACTCGAATGTCCTTCCGCTGCAAATGAGTCTTAGACCTCGAGTTCTTGATGGCCGGAGACGGCGAAACCTGGACCCCACCCAGAGCGCCCATGTTATTTTATCCCCCTGTTGCTAGGGCCTAGTCGGCCTCCGGAGCAGGATCTATTGACGTAACCCTTGGTTATGGTGACACCCGGTAGTGGGGACGGGGCGTCACATAAGCCTTTGGAGGCTTTTGGAAATGTTTTTCGAATGTATGAAGAAGCCTATCCCTATTAAGACAATAACTTTTCGCGTCACCTTTTTGGACAATCTCTAGTGCCTTCATCTTATCTCCGGTGGCAAGCACAGTTGTGTAGATGTCTGACTGCAGTGCGGGTACACCCTCTACCACGTCAATGGGTGCCTACGACCCAACGCTCTTCTTAGAGCTCATGCGGTCAGGGATCTACTCTGGCACCCTGAAGAACTCACTCTATTTCAAGACGACGAAGAGATTCGACGACCACGTGTACTTCACCCTGATCAAGTTCAACTACAACCTCCGGAACGCTCTGAAAGCCACGGCGAGGGTGATCCACCTGAAGACCAGGATCTCTGGTAGGATTCGCAGCGATCTCCCGTAGCAAGTTATGGGTACGCGTATACGGTAGTGTATGATGGCCTGGATAGAATCAGTAGGCTGTATTTTCCCTGATTTAATTGTAATTTGTATTAAGAACGCCATGGAAGAATGGCCCTTATGTATCACCCACGATGTACGTTATGACCGTATTGGGTTCTACCCAGAATACGACTAGAATTTATAAATAAAATTTTTATTTATAATTCATGAGTACACCACTACATTTTACATTCTCAAAATTGGGACTAAAGGGGGTGGGGGGAAGGTTGAGAACAGCTTGGTCCCCGACGCAAGTGGCAGTCTCTCCGTCATTATATTAGAAATTACCCACACTAATAAAAATGTTGCTGACATGATGACAAAGGTTATAGCTAGGGAGAAACTTCAACTAAATGCCGAGTTAGCCGGTATAGGCTCCATTTAATTGTTTCCATCATTATTTTTCTTACTCATGGGCTGGAGAGAGAGAATTGTTGGGGTTCAGCCCCATAAAAAAGAAAAAGATGAGAAATGGGTATTATGAGATGGGGAAGACATGCTATAAATAGTATTGGTTCAATGTTTGTTAGAATTATCGGAGAAGCAACAACAAACTTTAAAGTAGTGAAGCAAGGTAAGAAAGTCAAGACTTTAAAGTAAAGGTCTTTGAGAGTTTGAGATAACAGAAGTTTGAGTAATTCTCAGTAGTGTGTGGAGGTGTGAGTATACACTAGAAAAATTATTGGGTATCATCTCTAAGAATTTTAATGAGTGTCATTATAATTTTTGTATCACTTGAAAGTGAGTAGAGTGTGTGAGGATATTTATAATTATTTTTATTATAGTAGAATATTTTTTGGAACTTGTTCTGTGATTTTTTTCTTCAATATTAAAGTGTTTTTCACGTTAAAATTATGTTTCTTGTATTTATGTTTGTATTCTATTAAGTGGTGAAAAAGAAATGATATTGAAAAACCTCTGTAATTTATCAAATTTCAATGCTTATCCTGATTTCCATCTAGAGTTA
The DNA here is from genome assembly GCA_036245055.1 of Diospyros kaki. Lineage (NCBI taxonomy): Eukaryota > Viridiplantae > Streptophyta > Magnoliopsida > Ericales > Ebenaceae > Diospyros > Diospyros kaki. Next base: position 45,565,337 of record BSEG01000005.1, read on the forward strand.
GATCATGTTTCTTCTTATAACTTCAATCTTTGAATTCAAGGAGGCCTTTTAGAACAATCTGGTATTAGGTACTAATAGTCTTTTCATGTTTTGAACAGTGAAATCCGGAAGTACCAAAAGAGCACCGAGCTTCTCATCCGGAAATTGCCATTCCAACGCCTTGTCCGTGAAATCGCCCAAGACTTCAAGACCGATTTGAGGTTCCAGAGCCACGCCGTTCTGGCTCTTCAAGAGGCTGCCGAAGCCTACCTCGTGGGTCTCTTCGAGGACACCAATTTGTGCGCCATCCACGCCAAGCGGGTTACCATCATGCCCAAGGACATTCAACTGGCCAGGCGAATTCGCGGTGAACGCGCTTAAGAGAGGATGCTGTTACCAGAACGAGGTTCTCACAGTTAAGACTCCTATGCCTTCCCCCAATTAAATTATCATGCATTTTCTTGTTGTCACAGTTAAAGACTCCTATGCCTTCCCCCAAAATTCGGCTTACAAAATTTTGGTTTGTTTCATGATTTCTTGCTAGACTTGCACCATATTATTATATGTCCCAAGTTAGTCATATATTGTCATGTGAGTGTGACAAAATATACTGATAAATTTATATTATTACAAAATTATGTGACAAGATGTAATTGGTTTAGAACATAATGATGTGGTGCATTCAAAAAGATTAAAGTATTATCTCCATGCCTAGTTACAACTTTTATAATTGATATGTTATGGTCAAAAACTCATTTAAAAAACCAAAATAGTCCAAAAACTTAAAAATAACTTTTTAGGACTAAAAATAATATCTTACTGAAATGTATTTTTTATTTTTAGGACTAATAACTTTTTAGGACTCCTGTGCCTTTTTATATAATTTGAAATATATTTTTTATTTATTTGCAGATGCATAATATGTGATATTTTACTAAGTTCTAAATCATTTCAGAAATTATTTGTATATGTATAATATAGTATTTTAAATTTCCTAATAAAAGAAATATTGAGTTTGAGGCACCGTGATAGGATAGGATAGATAGCATGAGAATGCCCTGATAGGAGGACAGGATATAGTTTGAGGCACTCTGTCCAAATTTGTCTTAATCAGTGGATGGGTTGAGTTGAAGCTCTTGGGCTGGGAAACAAGCAACAAGTAGATGGCCCGGATTGCTTCTTCCTGGTCCAAACTAGTTTGGATGGCAGGCCTCTGGTGGTTCCTCTGTCTTCTTCTTGGACCACCCCAATTTTCTTTAAATCAAAACTTTATGTCCTTTTAGCCATCTTAAATTGTAGTTGTCACTTGTCACTATTTTTATTTATTTATTTATTTGTCTATTTGAGTGAGATGTTATTCGATAGTTTTTTATTTTTCTCTTTTTGTTTCTCTTCTTTAGTGTCAATAGTTCTCTAAGGAACTCTAAAAGAGAATTAATTTAAGTTTGTATCTAATCATTCTAGCCTAAATCTTTCATTTGAATTTAGAATGTGTCCACATAAAATTTATGGTATCTCGGCTCAAATACGAGATGGCTTTTAGGTCTCTAAGGAGCTCTTCAATGAAAGAGTATTTTTGTAATTTCACCTAAAATTAAGGTAGCCCATGATCAAGTAATTAAATGGCATTTTAGTATGTTCCAGACAAAAATTTAAAAGCAAATATAAATACCAATCAAATCACTTTCACATGCATAATAGTAGAACTTTAGCCTTCCACATGCATTATTCTTTAGTCCCTTTCCTCACAGCTCTGCCAAAGCCAACTCAGAACAAGTCACGTCCAAACATTCAATTCAAATTTTAACTTTTTAAGTTTGGTGATTCGTCTGGTCTGGAGTATAATAAGTGATTGCTAACGAGTGATTAATAATTTTATTTATAATGACTTAAACGACACTTACATATGGTGTGAGTCATATTTTATATGAAATCTCAAGTGTTTTATCACTGAACTATGTTTGTGAGGGTTAAGTTTGTCAATATTTTTGATTGGGAGGCAGATTTATTATTAAAAGACAATATTTAGTTGGAAAGTAATAGTAATGAAGGCAAATTTCGTATGAGCTATATTGAATATCTAATATTAAATGTGTATAAATTATGTTTACATTTGAATTTATTCGATGATATATTAAAAGAGAATGTTATCTGTCTTTAAAGATTAATCAGATAAAACTCTAACACCTCAAGTAAATAAAAAAATAAAATATTTGCAAACTTGAAAAATGGATCGAAAGAGCAAAATACAATGTCTTTCGACTCTTTTCTATCCTTATAAACACAAAAAATTGAACCAGGGGAAAGGAAACACAAGACATGAACTTTCCCAAAGGGTCCTACCATGTGATGATCCCACTGCGCCCACCAATTGGAATCAGGAACTACACCAAAATGGTTAAAGCCCAAATTATCTGAACATCATGCTGAGGATTAATTAAGTTAAATAGTAACACAAAAGGCTTTAAGGCCCAGAAAACCAGACAGACCCGTGAACTTGAAATATATGTCATTACCCGGTTTTCTCACCCGTGACTCACTCACTAGCAGCCTGCCACTGCTAAACTCCTCAGTCTTCACTCCCCTTCCTCCCCCCTCATCTGATGCCTCCACAAATATTCTCAATAATTATAAAAAATATCACTTTCGCGTTACAAACCCGAACCCATCTGGATTTTTATTTGAAACAGGGAGATGAAATGCATGTATGATAAATTCTATATGGATATAGATACATAGGTACAGATTTTATTGGATATGGATCCAAATGCCTTGACTAGGTATTTTTTGATGGACTACAAATAAGAGATAGTACCCAACCGGGGCAAGATTGCCCGAACCCGGCATCGTTACTTGGGTTTCATACATGGATTTTGCTTTGGCTGCCACGTTGCTCTCTCCAAGCACTAACAATCTTTGATTCATGGAGAATGAATGGGTGTTAAATGAGGGTGCAATCATTGTTACGGTGACTGAATTTGCATTTAGCGTGGCCGTGACAGTGAACTGAACCGTGACCAATTGGCCGTACTTGAATTCAGCTTGAGATGCAGGTGTGATGATCTTCGGGCGCAAAGTGTCGAATTTCGGATCCAAATAGGGTGGGGAAAAGGCCTCCAATCTTAATTCGGTGGGAAAAAGAACACCCGTAAAATTGTAAAAAGTGTGAGGGTTGCTACCACCAACAAGAACACGACCATCACGCAACAAAATTGCAGTTGAATGATACATGCGAGGTATGGTGCTTGGGTTTAGGACATCAAATCGTAATTCGATAGGATTATCGGGCATGTAAATTACTGGGTTAAAGACCGGATCCCTACCATATTCCCACCCGGCCGTTCCCGCGGACCCCCCATTTATGATCAGAACATCGGTGTTTGGTAGCAATAGCATGTCGCCCATGACCCGGGCTAGGGGCATAGTCTCCATCACCCACTTGGGTTCCGGGTCGGTTATTCGGATCCTCCCGCATGTTTTCAAGGCACCGACGAATTTGCCATAATTTTTGGCGCTCAAGAACGACCCTTTCGGTGCGCCGCCGCAAACCAGCACTTCTGGTTGCGGCGCCGCTCTCCCGAAAATCTTCAGCGGGAGCAGCACGGCGGAGCCGGTGCTCGGATAACACCGCGGCTGGCCGTCTGGCATGTCCGGGAAAGTCTTCACCACCACCCCTTTCACGTAGTCGAACAGAATCGACTTATAATTCGCGAAAATGAACAAGTTTCCGTCCACATTGAGGAACACAAACGGGTAAAGATTGTCCTCGCTATCACGTGCATTTGTCTGAACCAGAAACCGCAGATTGTAATACTTCGAAGTCGACGCCGTTTTCGGGTAAAACTCGTAGTTAAACTGCCGCCGGCCGCCGATAATAATCTGCTGGCCGCCGGGCAGAATGTGGTTGGTGGCGTACCACCTCCGCTGCGTCAGACCGTACGGAATCTCCTCCCAGTCGCAGTCGCCGCATGGCTTGAAAATCCTGACCACGCGATCGCCGTCGTTGAACCCGCCGGTCTGGACCAGCCGGCCGTCGGGAAACAGGGATCCCGACGAGCACCAGACGTCGGTCTGGACAAAGAGCGGCCGTACTCTGTTGGTGACGACGTCGTACTCCACAGAGTGGGCCGTGCAGTCGTGCGGCACTACTGCCTCGTTCGGGTCGTCGCGGCAACGGCCGTTGGGGAGAGAGATTTTGGACTCCCCGAAGTCGGTACGGTCGAAGATGACGACGCGGTCGTTGTTGAGCAGCTGCATGTGCATCGCCGTGATGCCAATACTCCGCTGTAGGAGCTGCCAGCTGCCGCCTCCGCCGCTCGCCGCCTGGATCAGGTTCAGGCCGCCGTGGACGGAGGCGAGAAGCACCACCAGGAGCTGCCATAGGAGGGCGAAAAGAAGGGATATTGTGGTCATATCAATGTGGGTTTTGGATTTGTATTCGATTTACACGAATGTATGGCTGAGCAGTGGCGGTGGGGCGGTCGAGTATGGATCTCCTGTTGGGAAATCATATATAGGGAAGACGATGATCTTCTCCACACGCAACCAGACGCGTGTAAAGCCAATCGTTTCGTTAAATAATTAATAAAATCCCAATCTTTTAGCTTCTTCTCAACTTCTAATTTTAATCAATTAACCATCCTAAGATCAAATCAAGTGATAGTCATAAGTTCTCGTCTCCATTTTGTTTATCACTTCGATTCGAGTTCAAATTATTATTGAGAAAGACAACGTAATATTTTGCATCAAAAGTAGAGAACTAACTCAACGATGTAAGGATGATATAAAAATGATGTCCTTCAATGTCAAATATATATTTTAATCGTTATATTTATATATATTTTTCATTTAGATCTTAAATTATGTAATTTCGAATTAATTATATATCTTAATAAATTTGTTGATAATGATAAATTAAGCATAATTTAATAATATAATTAAAATAATAAAATTTTGAATATATAAATAAAAAATATATACAAATACGAAGACTAAAATATATATTTTGCCCTACATTAACTTATCTACTTAGTTACACTCATTAAAAATATGAAATATAATTCTCAAATTATATATATATATATATTTATATATAAATGTTTTGTAAATGAATGAATGGGGTACCTCAGTGATGGTAGGGACTTCACATTGAATGTCCCTCAGTTTAATAGGTGCTTGCATTTAATAAAATTAAACCAGAGCTGCCTCAAAAAGGGTACTTTACCAAAACTATAAGGTAATTATATATTTCTACATATATATATATGCATATTTAATTATAATTAATTGTTTTGATAATTAATTTATCAAAAATATTATTTAAATATTTAAATTTAACACTTGTGATGATGTTATATATTAATATCATATATTATGTTATATAAATATAAATATATAAAATATTAATAAAAATATCAAATTTAAGTGTAAAAATAACATGTTCAAAATTTGCACTTCTTCTCCACCTTAGTCTGAAGCCAGCATTAATATGAACAATTTTCGGAGTACAATAATACTAAAGTAAAGTAGAAATAAACAAATCGCATATAAAAATGTTGTTTTATGATAAAATATTGATATTTGTGTCAAATACCTAATAATATTTAGTGATGTGAGAAAAAGTGTAAATCGTGATTTTAAGATTGTAAGGTGGATCGTGATTTTAAGATTGCAAGAAAGAAAAAAAATGAACCGTGATTTTAAAATGATTAAGGATACGTGTAATTTTTGTATTAACCTTTTGATTCTTAAATTAACTTTTGAATGTGTATAAAATAAAAAGCGAATAGAAATTTAGTACATTAATAGTATTATAGTTAAATTTTATAATTTTAATAATTGAATTTTATAATGAAATAATTTATCAAACACAAAGAGCATTTTCATTCATTAATAATATTTTAATTTATTAAACACTCATTGAAGCTTCTTCATTCTCCATCTTCAATGGCGGCGTTCTTTGCATGGCGACACCCACCACTAAAATAAAGTACAAATAAACAAATCGCGTCTAAGGATGTCATTTTACAATTTATTATATATATATACATACAAAGGGACAAGTAATAATAAAAGTTTATTTTTAATTTTTAATTCATTTTCTTAGTTAAAAGAATTGAACTGATTGAACTTTAAAATAATGTTATTTTGATATTTATAAAATGATATCGTTTTCTTTAATTTTGTGTATTTTATATTGGTTACTTCAATTTTTTTAATTTTTTTAATTTTTATTCGATTCAATCAGTTCAGTTCAATTTATATGATTTGTGTTTGAATTTTTTAATTTTCGATTAGTTCGATTTTTTGAAGTAATCGATCTGTTCGATTCGATTTTACTCCTCAATTTGATTTAATTAATTAGTAAATTTTGATCAATTAAATAATTAAACTAATCGTCTATATATCTCTATAAATGGAGATAATAATTAAAAAATAATAAATACATTATTTTCAGATAAACATAGTTAAACCCGATTTTCCACATAATTCTTTATTTTGCAACACCTTTTTTAAATTTTTGTTATAAAAAGTAAAAATTAGAGACTATTGAAAATATATTAGAGATAGGATTATGAAAATCATTTTCTGTCGCCAATTTTTTTCAGTCTTTATTTATTTCTTCTATTACATTCCATTGATTACAGATATAGGAGCGTTTATTATCTAATAAAATTTTATGTTCTTAGTAATATATTTTTTAGAAATAATAAACTTACAAAAAATAAAAATAATTAAAATTTGAAATTCATATAAACAATTGCACTCAATTATTGATGGCTACGTTGTGTTATATATATATATGTATGTATGTATATATACATAAAGAAATTGCTATGCTGTGTGATGGGATACGATATTCGATTCGTCTTATGTTTGTTGCAATGGACTTTTCTTGGGAGCATCATGTTCTTCTTCTTAATAACATACATCATTGGATTAACTAGTTATAATCATATTATATATATATAGGGCAATGATATTTATATTATTCGATGCGGGTATGTAAGGGTGGGTGTGGTATCCAAGTCTCTCTCTAATTTTGTTCGTGTCAGATAAATCTTATATTGTCTAATATAAATAACATAATAATATAATATATATATATATATTAGTTGATATCACCTTTAAATTAATTTCAAATGATCATATTGCCAATCTAATTAGTACTAAATATTTTGTGATTCATCAAAAAACTTGCATTTATCGTCCTCCTAGGTATTTTTATATAATACACTTTTCGTCTTGTGCAAATTTTTTTTTTATCACAGTCAGTCTTCAGTTTGAATCTATTTGATCATTTTTAAAATTTATGATTTATACGCTCTATGGTCGTAGATAAACGTGTAGTTTCGTCGCAATTCATTACACATTCTCGCATGAAAAGGAAGTTAAACTCACGATCTTGTGATATCTTAAATTATCGAATGCGTGGAAGTAATAAAATTATTAGAATGTCATTATCATGGAGATAGAACAATTTAAATGATCAATAATAATAAGTAACAAAAAAAACCTTTGTTTTAATGATGATTACCTTCTTTTTAATTAACATGATATCGTCACTAACCCATGGGGGAAGGCAGTACCCTCTTTTAATACTAATTATGGTTTGGACTATCCCTAAACCACATGTGCATGGCCCTATGGGATGCTTTTAAAAGTGGGCTTCAAATCAACAAAAGTTAAAGTAAAAAGAAAGAAAGAAAGAGAGAGAGAGAGATTTATTCCTACAAAAAGAATTACGAGTTGACTTTGGCCACCTCAAAATGGTCACCTAAATGAGATTTTTTTGCCAAATGATCCAAAATAACAGTCTTGGCGTATGGGTGTCATAGAATCTCATTACTTTTTATATGAGTTTTGGAAAGTAATTATTTTTGTACTTTGATCAAATCTGTAATTGTTGATTGAGTAGGGTCCATTCATTAAGCATGTTTAAATAATTTTCAAAAATTTTATATAAAAGCTCACTATAAAATTGACTAATCATATATATCTTATCTTTAATCCCTCAAACTTAATACACCTAAGCTCAAAACCTCACTCGCACCCTAATTAGTATATCTTATTGTGAATTTTTCGTCAATTTTTAAGGTCTAATCACCTTATTTATTTTTAATTTATTTTTTAAAAATATTATTTTAATTTATGCCTAATACTTCAAGATTGATTATAATTGTATCATAATTTACTTAGACATGTGCATTTGTTAACGTGGTGAGATGAACTAACACGTTAATATATTTTAATATTAACTCATCAAGTTAACATATTTAAAACTTTAAGTTTAATCACCTGATTTATTCTGAAATTTTATCAATTTTTAATTTAATCATGTTTTGAAATTTAATTAAATTGAAATAATTCTCAAAATATGATTAAATTAAAAATTAACGAATAATTGAAACAAATCAAGTGTTTAGGCCTACTTTCAAAATTCTATACAATAAATAAAACAAAAGGGAATTGAGGGAGATGGTTACCCCATTTGAGGAAGACAATGAAAAAGTGAAAGGACCCAATGTCAGGTCTCATTGAAGGGCTCTCAATTGGCCTTTTTCGTGATGAGTTAGCTTTGTGTCGTGGCATCCAAAGATGATCTTCCTTGGATCACCTCCAAATTTTGGCTTAGACAATGACTTTGTAACTATCTTAATCCCCTTTTGAAAGGTCCATATTATAAATAATAGTTTGTTGATCATTTTATATATAAAGTTTTTTTTTTTATATAGATTCTTATATTCTTATATTTTTTATTTTATTTTTTTGTGACGTAAAAAAATTTTAAGACCACGAAAATTATAGTCATCTCAAATGACTAAAATAGCCCCCTTTTTCCCCCCAAGAAACAAAAAATTTAAGACCACCAACCTAATAATCTTCTGGAAGTCTCCAAAATATCCACTAATTCTTGAATTATGAGAAAAATAATACTGTGAATCATTGTTCATTGTGTAGTAGAAAACTATCATTTTCCATGCACGTGCAAGTTTGCATGAACCAATTGGCTTTCCAAGTCAATGAGTCAACACTGACCATTAGACAAAACGTGCAAATTTAATCCTCATTACTTGTATTAGGATCCAAAATAAACCATGGTTAAGTTATTGAATATACAAACGATATAAAAATTTTATGTAAAAAGTTTAAATTGAAAAAAATTGTGTAAAAAAAAATATCACTATAATAATATTATTAAAATATTTTTTAGTATATTGAGTATTTATTTATGGATATATTACTTATCTATAGATATATATAAAAAAGAATTTATATAAATATATATTTTGTTTAAAAGATAAACCATTAAGAAGATATATTTTCAATTGTAGATATATTCTAATCACAATTACATTTGATTTGTGGGTCACTCTTATCATGTCACTTGTTAATTAAAGATAATGAATGTGTTATACAAGCATCATTAATTTATAGAAAATAAGGTTCAAAAATGATTTTTCTCTTTTAAATTCGATTTTTCCAAATCCATAAACACATATTATAGTGTTGAATAATTGTAAAAATATAATTGTTAACTCATTTAATACTACTTTTTATGTAAAAATTTCTCAAGGATATCATTTTTCTTAGGGCAAATAGTAAAAAAAAAACCTCAAACATTTTTGTAAATTTGTAAATTTATCCAAATATTTTAATTTTGACAATTGTATCTCAATTGCTTAAATTGAGTGCAATTTTTTCTAATAGCTCAAATGAATTTGAAAGGTGTGTATCATTGCTGACATGATATATCACCTGTTATAAAATATATGTATGTATATATGAGTGGGACTTGCATGTATAATTTATTATTTTTTTTTTCTATATGTACATGTGGGTCCTACTCATATATATTTTTTTATGATAGGTGACGTGTCACGTCAATAATGACACATACCTCTCAAATTAATTTTAGTTGTTAGATAAAATTGTACCTAATTGGATCAATTGAGATATAATTGCTAAAATTAAAATATTTGAATAAATTTATGTATTCGCGAAAAAGTTTGGAATTTTTTTGGCTATTTGTCCTTTTTTTCTTATGGGTAATTCTAATAATTGTCCTTAGAGTAATGGTTAAGTAGTAAAAAATACATTTTATTTTTAGACAAGATATATTTATTATATTTTATTTTCAACAGCTAAATAATTTTACGAGAATACTATTTGGACACTTATTTTTGACACATGCAGTAATACTCATATATTGATGCACTATATTTTGTGTCATGTCAATACAAATATACAATACATCAATACAGACATCACCTCAAATGTCAAAGTTGAGTATCCAAATCGCATTTATGATAATTTCATTAGTTGACTAAATGGTTCACGATATCTTGTCATTAATTAATAAGATTAGTTAAATATTAAAAACAACATAAAATAATTGTAATTTATTTAAAATAAACATAATGATGAGCATTACTATATTTTTTTTAAATAGAACTTTACAATTCACATCATTATGACTTGTTTGGCCAACCCAAAAGTGGGTATGCTCATTTAATAGTCAGATTAACCCTCTTGTTAGGGTGTTTCCATTTCTGATCTAAGCTAGTAGTTCCCTAGAAATTGACATTTCAACGAATTAATCATTTATTTGACACATAAATTGCTTTAATCAAATGGGATAAGATTAGTCAAATTATTGTTAAAAAATCAGTGATTAATTAATTACCATTTTTAGTATACCTAATTGATTTAATTAGATCAGATATGCTTAAGGGTCTGTTTGGCACCACTCATATATATATATATATATGTAACTGATCAATTATAATTAGTCGCATGCATTTAGGAGTTTGTGATACTACAAGATCATGTGTTTGATTTTACCTTCGTTCAGGATCGTGTATTCACTTATGTCTATCATAAGAGTTATACATTAGGTCTTGATTTGCAGCAAACTTGGTGGTACACTTAGATAGAGTTAAGATAGACCGTGGGTTTTAGAAAGAATGAGACAGTGACGGTCAAAAGTTATTTGTAATCAGAACTTTTTGAGTTTTTAACATTACAAGAAAAAGAAAAAAAAAACTAACAAGAAGGTTTTTTTTTTTTTTAAGTTATATGATTCTATTTACAACTTTTTTAAGATAATTTTTCTACTCGAAAAAGATAGTGTCAAATTGAAAAAGATAGTTTTTTTACTCAAAAAAGATGAGTGTCAAATCGAGACTCATAAACTCTTGCGGTGTTTGATTAATTAGGAGTTGTATTAGGGCTAATTGTGTGCAGAGATGCTTAATTAAACCTACCCTTATCGAAGTATAAATGGAGACTTGTTTTACAAGAAATTGGGACTTTTATTTTGGTGGGAAATATCAAATATTCTTCTTTGATGCACTTCAAAAAAGGCTGCTTCCATTCCCTTTCGGTGCCTGCAAATTCTCACGAACTGTAAAGAGAAAGTCCACACCAAATTGCAAATCTGTGTTCTAGAGCATCTCTCTTTAGACAGCACATAGTTTGACATTTAAATGGGGAAGTAAATAAATAAATCATTCAAAATTTGATGATTCGATTATGGCTCTGTGTTTTTATTTTTGGAAAATGATTCCCAATTCGAGTCAAATCAGGAAATCTAAGTCCAATAGATATAGGTTTTTCATTCGACCTTTATTTTCTCTGAAATTATTCATAATTTTGTAATTATAACGTATCACCTCATTAATATTTTTTAATATATTAAAAGTAGTTACAAATGTTTAAGTAAGAACGTAAAAAGATTCGAACTCACAATTTCATACTTTCACTATTTGAACGGCCATTAAAATATTTTTTATACAAATATTTTACAAGAAAACTATTTTTTTTAAACTATTTATCAAGTCCCAGTCTCATGACAAGGAGATTGACAATATGAACGCCTTTGTAATTCATATTTAATTATTTCTCAAGACTTCTTTCATCCCATTCACTTTTCTCATAGATGCCCCTTTGCTAAAATCTTTATATTTTAGCACAAGCAATTTTTTTTTAAATCAAATAAAACATTTTGTTTTCATTATAATTTAAAACTGAAATATTTTGAAATACTAAATAAGAGAGAGAGAGCATTTCACCTACCTCCAACTTGTATGTTGTGACCCATGACCTGCCAAAGTTTATGGTTTTATTATCCCAAACTTCAAAGCTCAGAGCTCAGCCAATTTGACAAAGCTGCACGCATTCATACAACATATCATTTTCAGTCAGCATATAAAAGATCCATTCTTAATGCTGAAGGGTTTTTGATTTGCTTTGGAGGCTTGTATTCCCTCCCCCACAGCATCTCGTGGATGAAGAAGATAAGAGAACCAGCCCAAAATTGACACCATTTTCCAGCCTCTTTCTTCTTTGTCCTCAAATGAATGTCTAATCCAATGAACAGGTCAGCATATGTACCTTATGGTATTTCAGAAATTTCACAATCTAAGCTATGAATTTCATCATCTGGATTTCAAAATTCATATTGTTTTACCTGCTTGACACGCCAAGGAACCATTATCAAACAACTTAAAACTGCATGAATATGCTGGCCAATCCAAAAACAATCATTGTTTTAATTCTCTTTTTTTAACTCAAACCTGCCAAGACATATTTAGGGCCACAAGGCATTGACATTGGATATATCCAAAACCACAATATTGACATTAACCTAGCTTGGCTGCTACCAAGCAACCCAAAAATAAAGTCTCTTTTGGCCGTGGCCACATGATTATCATTTCAAAATTTTCCTTCACTTTCTTGTACTCCTTGCGATGGAGTGAAAGGATGGGAACCCCAAAAGTATACCAAGATTCAATCCCAATCCTAATCCCATATGCAGATGCCTGTCTAATCTCTAGATGTAGTCCGTTATCTATATGAGGTGACGGGGGAGAAAACTCTATGATGCATTAATAATGTAATCAATGTTAGATAGTTTTGGAGAGAAACTCATCGGTTGGTCACATGCCAAATCATATTATTGACATTATGCATGCAAACAATACGAGTGTAAAACCACAAAAGGTGTCAATGCTGTATCTTTCTGTCTTTCTCTCTTTGCTTAAGGAACAATAACACTGATGCAGCTGCCTGTGTAGTTTCATCTGTCTCTCTCACAACCCATGTTCCAACTGGCCTAATAATGCACAATTCCTTCTCAAATTAATTAATAAGGGACCAATGACCGTTTAAAAGGAAAAGAAGTTTCATCAAAGAATTATGTAGCAGGGCTTAGTTTTCATCAATATTGATTGGTACGACTAATATGAAAACTAGCATTTCTTCTTGCCTGATAATGGAGAAACTCGATATGGGCAGAGCATTGCAGTGAAGGAATGACTGCACCCAAGTATAGAGCTACAAAACAAATCAAATACCCAACTACAAGATTTGTTATGTTGAAAGTATCAAAGCTTACTTCAATATCTGAACAAACCAAAATTGCTACTAGGCTTAAGAAAATTAACGTAACATAAACAAACCAAACTATTCAAGCTCAAGATGTAATCATTTGAATTCAAACTCATATTGAGCAGAAAGTAAGGCGAACTCAACTTGGAACTCATTTCCTAAACTGCTTACTAAATCAAGATTGGACAACTCACCGTTCAACAAAAAATGCTTTCGTTGGAGCTTCGATCAGCTTAAATCATGGATTTGGCTTTCCGCCCCAGGCTTTTAGCTTCAGGTATAGGCTCTGTCTGGATTAAGACAAACAACAGCAGCAACCACCTCATTCACAAGTCTTAGTCCTATTATGTGAGGTCAATTCCATGAATTTTACATCTCCGATCATCTCTATTCCGAACCATATCTTTGTGAGACCATTATATCTCATATCATGAATTGAGACAAAAACCAACTACTCAAATCTAACAAACAAAGGAATCAACTATTTCGATAATTAGATCTGGCAGCAACCATGCTGCAAATATTCTCTCCAGGTTCAATAAGGCCAACCATTATTTTAGAATTATTCTTTTTGGAGTTTTGATCTCAAAAGAATGTACGATATAATTCAACCTCTGTAGTGGGACATTTTCTGAAATCCTGTTCAACTCGATCAGGTTCATATGCAGAGAGCAACTGTTCACTGTTCACATGCCATAGAGAGGACACGACGGAGATTATAAACAATGTTCTTGACATGCCTAAAGTTCTTGACATTTCTTGTTATTTATCCACTCCAAGTTTCCATGAAATTTATACACAAGCACAAGTATGTCCAACAATAACTATAATATAATATCTTACAGATGGATTGGCTATCTACCAGCAACCAGTAGGAATTAAGGATCTGCTTTACTTCATGAGAATGCTACAGGAGAAGAGCCAAGACAACACTCAAAATGAATCAGAGAAGCAATGTGGCATCAACCCAGAACTGCACATATTGATGGCAATCGATACTCGTCAGCAAGTTAATTTGACATTCAGGGAGGATAAATTTCCCACAGTGCCACTGTAGAATCTTCTGATGATGAGGCCATTAGCTTACTATCGGTTGAGAATGACACAGCATTGCACTGCGGAATAGATTGGATATGGTTATGAATAATGTATGGTTTTGCAACAAAATGTAGGTGCTGGTAAGTAAATAGAAATAGCAGCAAGCTACAGAGAAATGTAAGCAATCGATATTCATGACTCAAAGTTACACAAGCAAAGATATAATGCAACAATTCTTCCACTTTTTCCTCTTCCATTCACTTAAAGGAAACACAATAACCGCACATAGTCTCAACACCACTAGGTAAGGTTGGTTACTTTTGACTATATCTTCTGTAAAGCCATTTTATCTCATGTCGTGCCTAAGAGTTCTCTGCCAAATTGTCTGTGGCCTTGCTGTCTGTTTTGCTATAAACTTCTTCTATTTCATCCTCTCTCTCCTGATATGTTTATAGGTCCTCTTCCAACAATGTTCAAATTCCACACATCTTATCTTCAAAAATCAGCACTCCAACTATATTACAGATAACCTCTCTTGCAGCCACATGAATGCCCTACCTTAGGTGCGGAATAGGATAAAGTGAAACAATGAGCACATAAAGTTAATAAATGCAATCTGCAGCAGTTACTGTTAACGAGTACAAGTTCAACACCTTTGATGATGTCAAGAAATTGACATGGAAACACTTGATAAGATATGGATAGCCCATTGTCACATCCCAGAAAAGCTTTTTGTGCAAGGCCTAAAAGATGAGTCAAACTACTGACAAATCTCACCCTTCAGTCATCAGTAACAAGTTTAGAAATCTATTAGCCGGCTTATGCAACAGTAAAATCTGTGCATGATGCCTTTGGTACATCCATTGACACCATCCATAGAACATGATTCACTGCATATGATTACAAAAATAAATGCAGACATGATAAACATATATCTAAGTCTCATTCCTAAAATGCGTATGGATCATGTTGGAGATGTGCTTCCAGCTCAAAATTAAGGGTTGCGCTTCCAAATTATTCCATCTAATTTTTCTAAATGTGCTATTGGGTTCATAAACTATTAGCGTTGCCCTTCCCCGAAGAAAGAACTTCTGCCATTTCCATTGAGAACTCCACGTATGGTTCTGATTCCACCCCAAAGAAAACACACACACACACATGCAAGGCATAATTCTTGTCTTTGCCATAAATAAAGAAATCCTTGAAAAATGAGCTTTCTGCAGCAAACAAATCAGAATTATGACATACCGTGGCATGGTGATATTTTAATATTGCCAGAGCATTTCCTTTGCGATAATTATATACCCTCACTCTGCCATCAGATGGAAAAGAATGATAAATTAAGAGACTGATCATAAACTATAATACCACTTACAATTGGTAACTGTTCACAGCATAAGCTCATTGAACTGAAGTCTACAAATTGACCCAAGTGAAAGTTGCATTGAAAAGATGATGAAAAGAACATCTAGAACCTTATGTCAATGCTTTTCTAGCCTCCATTAATCAATTCAATATCAGCTGAGTTGAGATCTCGTATAATGAAAGAATTCCCATTTCTGGTAGTTCACGGAGCGCATTAAAAATGTTTACACATACCAACAGGTATGTTATCCACTGCCGGTCCCAAGCCCGGATAAAGGAGGAGGGTTGTGTTAGGTAGCCGACAGCCAACGTAAAACTTAGTCGGATCCAAAACATGAACTCTAGACAAATTATGAAAAAACGTTTGGGCGTGGGCGTAACCCTTCATAGCGACGCGCTACACTGCCCCCGTGTAGTGACAAGTGAGCTAGGGCCGCTGCATCGGCGCCCGGATGTAGTGATAAATGAGCAAGGGTTCCCGCATTTGCTTGGACGGATGTGGGTAAAGAAGTTAGTCCAAAATCAAAATCAACATCAAAACCAAAATCAAAATCAAAATCAGAACCAAAATCAAAATCAAAAACAAAATCAAATTCAAAGTCAAGGCCAAAAACAAAATCAAATCCAAAGTCAAGGACAAAAACAAAATCATAGATTAAGGATTGGGTCATGGAACATAGGAACATTAACAGGCAAAGCTATGGAAGTGGTGGATGTGATGATTAGGAGAAAAATTAATATTATGTGCCTTCAAGAGACGAGATGGGTTGGGAAAAAAGCAAAAACTTTATCAGAAGCTGGATATAAACTATGGTACACAGGAACTAATCGAGCGAAAAATGGAGTAGGGATTATTATGGATAAAAGCTTAATAGATGAGGTAGTGGATGTAAAGAGAATAGGGGATAGGATTATTATGGTGAAGATTAGTCTAGGAAGAATAACTATGAATATCTTTAGTACATATGCACCACAAGCGGGGTTAGGTGATGAGATAAAAGCAAAATTCTGGGAGGACCTAGAGGGACTTATACAAATGATACCAAGAGGAGAGAAAGTGATTATAGGAGGTGACTTAAATGGGCACGTGGGTAGAGACGGAAACGGATATAGAGAGGTACATGGAGGGTATGGATTCGGGGAAATTAATAATGAGGGTAAATCTATCCTAGATTTTGCTATGGCATATGGGCTCATTATAACCAATACGAGGTTCAAAAAACGGGACGAACACTTAATCACATATAAAAATATCAGCTCAAGCACCCAAATAGATTACTTCCTCATGAGACAAGAGGATCGGTTATGTTGTAGGGATTGTAAGGTAATACCGGGAGAGTGTTTGACTACTCAACATAGACTTCTAGTACTTGAAGTCCAAGTAAGAAATTGGAAGAGAAAAAATCATATAAAACAAAATCCAAGAATCAGGTGGTGGAATTTAAAAGGGGAGAAACAACTAATCTTCAAAGAAAAATTAAGGGGTAGAAGAGAATGGAATGGAGAAAGACAAACAAACCAAATGTGGAAAGAAATGGCTAATGCTCTGAGAAGCACGGCAAAGGTAGTCCTTGGAGAGACAAATGGTAGAGCCCCTAACCTTAAGGAGTCTTGGTGGTGGAATGAAGATATACAATTGAAAATTAAAAATAAGAAAACTTGCTATAAAGCGGTATATCAATGCAACAATGAAGAAAATCAAAAAAATTATAAAGAAGCAAAAAAGGCAGCAAAAAGAGCTGTTAGTGAAGCAAGGTCAAAAGCATATGAGAATCTATATAAACGACTTGATACAAAAGATGGAGAAAAGGATATATATAAATTAGCTAAAGCAAGAGAAAGAAAAACACGGGATTTAAATCAAGTGAAATGCATAAAAGATGACAATCAAAATGTTTTAGTAAATGAGGGAGCGATTAAGGAGAGATGGAAGGAGTATTTCACAAAATTATTCAATGATGGTGGTGACACAAGAGTTAGGTTGGGACATCTTAGTAACTCCGAAGGGAATGTGAACTACGCATTCTATCGACGCATAAGTTCAAATGAAATAAGGCAAGCTTTAAAAAAGATGAAAAATCATAAGGCAGTGGGACCAGATAATATACCAATAGAAGCATGGAAATGCATGGGAGAAGAGGGCATCTCCTGGCTAACGCAACTATTTAACGCGATCCTTAAATCAAAAAAGATGCCAGATGAGTGGAGGAAGAGTACTTTGGTTCCTATATACAAGAACAAAGGAGATGTTCAAAATTGTGAAAATTATAGAGGAATTAAGTTAATGAGTCATACCATGAAACTCTGGGAGAGAGTAATAGAGCAGAGACTTAGAAAAGAAACAAATGTGTCCGAAAATCAGTTTGGTTTCATGCCTGGCAGGTCAACAATGGAAGCTATATATTTACTGAGGCGCCTAATGGAAAGGTATCGGGATCATCAAAATGACCTACATATGGTGTTTATAGATCTAGAAAAGACCTATGATAGGATCCCTAGAGAAGTATTATGGAGGGTTTTAGAGAAGAAAGGAGTCAAAATAGCCTATATACAAGCCCTTAAGAACATGTATCATGGTGTAGAGACAAGGGTCAGAACATGCGGAGGGGATACTGAACCATTTACAACTACAATAGGACTGCATCAAGGTTCTGCACTAAGTCCATACTTATTTGCCTTAGTAATGGATGAACTCACTAAAGATATTCAGACAGATGTGCCATGGTGTATGCTATTTGCAGACGACATAGTGTTGGTGGATGAAACAAAAGAAGGAGTGAACACTAAGCTTGAGTTGTGGAGAAACAATTTAGAATCTAAGGGATTTAAATTAAGTAGAAAGAAAACAGAATATATGGAATGCAAATTTAGTAAAAATGCAAGAGTGGATGATGTTATAATAAAATTAGAAAACCAAATCTTACAAAGAAAAGACCATTTTCGATATTTGGGATCAGTGATTCAAAAAGATGGAGAAATTCACGAGGATGTCGCACATAGAATTAAGGCAGGTTGGCTAAAATGGAGAAATGCATCGGGAGTGCTATGTGATGGTAAAATCCCATTAAAATTGAAAGGAAAATTTTATAGAAGAGCTATAAGACCAGTTTTGCTGTATGGCTCAGAATGTTGGGCAGTCAAATACCAGCATGAGCAAAAGACGAGTGTAGCGGAGATGAGAATGTTAAGATGGATGTGCGGACATACAAGAAAGGATAAAATTAGAAATGAAGTTATTCGTAATAAGGTAGGAGTAGTGCCAATAGAGGAGAAGATGAGAGAGACTAGACTAAGATGGTTTGGTCATGTGAGAAGGAGACTAAGAGACGCTCCTGTGAGGAGAGTTGATGAAATGGAACAATTAGTCACAAAAAGAGGTAGAGGTAGACCCAAGAAGACTTTGGGAGAGACATTAAAGTTCGATATGAAGTATATGGATCTAAATGAAGATATGACAAACGATAGAAATACATGGAAGTCTAGAATTCATGTAGCCGACCCCACATAGTGGGATAAAGGCTGGATATGTTGTTGTTGTTGTATACCAACAGGTGAAGAAATTCCATAGCCCCTAAATTCTCACTTAGGATTGACCATTGGAAGCCATGCTAATTTTTAAAAACCACATAATGTCACTGGCTATGCACATAATATCAAAGGTAATATGGAACAAAATACAGCCCACTCCAGAGTCCAGACACATTTCAATCCTTTGGATCTTTCCTTCTGAAAACACCTCTACTCTATGAGAAAAGAAATTTTAGGAATACAGTCAAACAATTGTGCTGTCAAATAATCCACTGGTTTAAGCCCCAGGCAATAATAAAGTTGATCCTTATTGTTGTCGTAAAGACAACTATATGTTAGTTATCCTCATCGATTAATTTCTATAGTAAGAAGTCAAAATCTGGATTCTTGTGTTTGAGTTTTCTTCTTCTTCTTCTTTAGATTGTGTGCTAGTGAAGAACTTGTGAGAGAGAGGGAACTAAATGATAATATTGGAATTTGGTCTAAATAGTGGAAAACAATGCATATCTTCTTACAAAATTATAAAATCTCTAGTAATCTCTGTTGTCATGCCAATTTAGTAAATTTTAAAGAATCATTTGAGGTCATGTTAAAAGAGGAACTTTGCAAGGGATTAGACAGGGGAGGCCCCAATCCACTGTAGATTAGAGCATCAATCATGGATGGAGACACTACACCCCCATCGGCAGTGGCTACATTACAATGAACCCAATCTTGATGCCATCTGAAATTCAGTATATTATTATCTTATATTCTGCTAAGAGTAATTCTAGGTGTGGAATTTACACAGAAGAGTTGTAAGTTTATATTGTCAAAGGAAAGAAAGACAAAGTACGGAATACCAACCGGTGATCCCAACCTGCAGTTGCAGCAATCTTACCATCTGGTCGAATTGAGATCCCTGATATGCCAGGTCGCTCCAAACTGATTTCTTTCTTGATGACACAAGAACCCTGTCTCAAACAATAAATGGCTGCCTAGAATTTTGAACATATAAAAACCTAAAATAATAGGCATGAAAAACAAAGACAAACAGAGCTCTTCTTAGGTAACTAGGAAAATGTAAACGAAAATAAATTGGTGGATATATTGAACCAAGTAACACATGGACAGGTAAAAGTAGCTTCAATGTTGTAGTGGCATATAATGGACCAATACAGAAGCAAATGCTTATTCAGTTGGTATTTGCCACCTCCTGCATGGACCAGATTCATGCGGAGACTGTTTATTGTTAGTCTTTTTCTTCTTTTTTTTTTCCAACTCTACATTATTCAAATGTGAAGTTAAGAACACTATATTTAATTTAAAAAGGACAGGATTTCAAATTGTTACAGATTGCTCCAAACAAGATAATATTAGCTCAAGCATTTCCTAAAAGAAAAATGAAATATCCTAACCTTTAAAATTGACAAACAACTTCACCAAGAATAATCCTAAAGGTCCATCAAGGCCACCAACTAAGGGTGTATGTTTTCAGCTCGCTAAATCTTCAAGTAGAAGTATATTGCTATAGAAGGATATAAACCAAAAGTTGATGTTCTTATATTTCAATTTAAAGGATAATAATGCACTATAAGATTGAGTAAAAAGTTTAAATTACCGTTGAATGAACTAAACTGAATATTACAACTTTATCATCTGCACCTCCAGAGATACCCCCACTGCATTGCCCATCAACACAGAGACTTAGAACTGTGCACCCAATACATAAATTAGTTAAAGCCAGACTTCAGAAAATTTTAGAGGGAATAGCAGTGTGATGGATACCAGACACTAGGTCACGTACCAGGCTCTTCATGAAACTTAACAGAAGTCAAAGGAACCTTAGGATTCCTCAAATCCCACCAAACCATTGATCCATCCTCATAACTGTTATCAAGGAAAAAAGACACATTTACTAGTTCCGACTTCAATAAAGGTGATTTACTCAAATTAATCAAGAAAAAATGTGATTAATTTAAAGGATAAATCACACCCCGGGTATGTTAAGGTATTAACAATGGATGGTGAAAAATAAAAAATAAAGCCCAATGAAATGCTATAAAAGATTTAAGCATCAATAGTACTGAGTTTCAGGGATATGGCAGAATGTACTGAGTTTCAGCGATATAAGATCAAGAGTAGAGTTATGGTAGATTACTGAAGATAATCTACCTTGATTTACTATAAAATGAAGAAAATTACACTGAGAAATAGAAAAATGAACTTTTGAGAGGTCCAATCTCTCCCAACAGCTTTCTTCCTTCCGGATACCTCCTCTAATCCACTATCTTCCTTATTTATATGTTGCTCCAACTATGCACTTCTAACAAAATTGGTTATACGCCTGCCCCAGCCTGCTCTCCCCATAATACCCCTTTAACCGTTTTTGTCTCTTTCCTTCTCTCCCATATCCCTATTTTGTCCCTGCTTCTTCCGTCTATGATAATAGAATTGTATGGGTCTTATGGGTCTTCTATCAAGTTACTAACAACCATGCATGGCAATCAGAAAATCTCTACCAAGTTAATTTTAAGAATGTTTCCTTTAGCAGCCAATAAATGATCCAGCAGGAGGAATTCAAAGTCTCAAAAATGGATGCATGCACTTGGAAATTTCATAGATAAGAGCATAAGTTGACTTTGTTAATTAATGAGCCATAGGAACAAACCCAGTTAGGACATTCAGGAACCCTTGTGATTCAGAGGGGATAAAAGCTTGAACAGCCATGCACATTCCTGTTAACAAAAAAAAAATAATAAGTTATGAAAATCATATTCATATAAATTGTTTTGCACTCCAACTAACTAAAAAGCACAAGGAAAAACATGAATAACCTCAGAGTGTGTAAGCTTGACACACAGGCCATAGTCCACAATTCATACACTCACACCAGGAACTAGGAAACATAGTAGCTAGGCAGTCTTAATCTCGTTGTTGTGTAAATGGATTTCTGTGACTCAAATCACCATCACAGAGCTGGGATAGATGAATAGCTGCTCATCCACTATGCCAAGCAATGATTCCTAGGTAGGTAGTGTTATATTTTGTGAAACATTAAATGAAGCCCAAGTCTGGGGGGCCTCTTGTGGCAACCTGGGCTGCCCTTTTGGGCGCCCACTGGAGGGCCACGAGAGGCAGCCAGCTTGGGCCAGCCCATTTCTGATATCCTTTGGCCTTTTGTCGTTTTGTCTGCTGCTGTTCTTTTGCACGATCTGATCCAGACCATTGGCGCTCCTTTTTGCTGAGGCAATCCAAGCCATTCATTCCAATTATATCTCGCCTCAAGATTGCCGAGTTCAGCTAGCATTGAAGACGAGTTTTGATTGAGAGGGTCTGGCAGAGAGTCGGTCATTTCTAGGGTTTCATCCTTTTTGCTCTCTCTCATTCTCTCTCTGTAAATGTTGTATATTCGTCTTCTGTAAGCATTTCCCTGATTTTGTTTTGTGCAAGGTAAGCTCTTAATCTGCAAGTGATTTCGTGGCTTATTGTTTTAGAAATCAGGGTTGTTTTGTTATCGTTTTTATGTAATCAGATTGAATCTATTTTAGTGGAAGTGAGCTCTTCTCACCGGAGCTCAAGTGGACGTAGCCCTATTTTGGGTGAACCACTATAAAATCTTGCGCCTCCTGTTTCTGGTTTATGTTTTACATACTGTCAATATTGGTTGCGTTTATTTTTCAGTTCGTGTGAGTTCATCTGTGAGATTTTGACGGTGTGTTTGTGTTTGGAGATTTTGCTATCTTTGTTTGTTTGTAACAGTGGTATCAGAGCTCTCTGGTTTATCGTATCCAACGTTTTAGGGTCAAAATCTCGACCGACTCTGTTTTTCGAAAACCTAGGGTTTCCTTTCCTTACTGTGTCGATGTTGTTTTTAAGAACTCTAGGGTTTTCTGAAGAGATCCTGTCAGCGTGAGTTTGCTGTACAGGTCTCGGTCAGTAAACTAGGGTTTTTTGTTTTTTGTGAAATTTTCGTGTATTACGAAAATGACAACAACCCGATTTGAAATCGGTACATTTGATGGAAAGGGGGATTTCGGTAGTTGGAAAAAGAAGATGAGAGTACTTCTCTCTCATCACAAAGTGCTTATAGCACTTGAGTCAGATGACAAGAAATGATCAGCTGAACAGCTAGCTCGAACTGATGAAATCAGAGAAGAGGCTTTCAATCTGATTTTCCTCCATCTCAGTGATTCAGTAATTCGTAAGGTTGACGGTATATCTATACCTCTTGAACTTTGGAATAGATTAGAATCTTTATATTCTGTAATGTCTGCTCCAAATTTAGTTTATTTAAAAGGCATGTTGTTCAATTTTAAAATGAATACATCTAAGTCTATGGATGAAAACATAGATGAATTTACTTAACTCACCTTGTTATTGAGAGGTACTGATCAGGCTTTAGGAGATACTAGTGAAGCAATGATTTTGTTAAATTCCTTACCTGATGATTATGATGTAGTGAAACATGCTTTACGTTACACTGGTATAGTACCTAATATGGAACTTGTTATATCTGGTATTAAAGCTAGAGAACTAGAACTTAGTACATCTAAGAAATCTGGCAACAATTTGTTTGTTAAAGGAAATACAGATAAAAGAAATTATACTGTGAATACTGAACAACACAATGGGTCAGGGTATAAGGGAAAAAAGAAAGAAAAGAAGGGAAAACAAAAAAAAAGTGGAAATGTTACCACTGTGGGAAAGAAGGTCATATAAAGAAATACTGTTATGATTACTTGAAAAAACAAAAGCAAGGGGGAAATGTAACAGTAGCAGCTAGTAGTTCAAATTGTTTGGCTGAGGTACTTAATGTTTCCTCAAGCTCAGTTTTAAATGAATGGATTATGGACTCTGGTTGTTCTTTTCATATGTGTCCTAATATTAACTGGTTTCACAACTTTAATAACAGAGAAAATGGAATAGTGTACATGGGAAACAACCAATCTTGTAATGTTTAGGGTAGAGGAGACATAACTCTTAAATTGCATGACAACAAAATTAGAACTCTTACTGATGTAAGATATGTCCCTGATCTTAAAAGAAATTTAATCTCACTTGGTACACCTAATGAGTTAGGTTTCTCATACAAAGCTGAAAATGGTTCCTTGAATGTTTTTAAGGGAGATGAACTAATCTTAACTGGTTTAAAGAAAAATGGTTTATATGTTTTAAAGGGTTGTTTCCATTCCTCTGTTATTTCAAATTCTGCATGCTATGTTAACACTGATAAGACTGATCTGTGGCACTTGAGACTTGGCTATATGAGCCTGAGAGGTATGCAGGCACTGTCAAACCAAGGATACCTTAGTCCAGTGTCTGCTGAGTCCCTCGGTTTTTGTGAACCATGTGTGCTTGGCAAGCAACACAAGATGAGTTTCCATAAGGGAACTCACCTGGCGAAGGCATGCCTTGAGTACTTACATGTAGATCTGTGGGGACCCTCCCAGGTCCCCACCCATGGTGGCAACAGGTACTTCCTTTCTATCATTGATGATTATACTAGGAAGGTGTGGGTTTTTCTATTAAAAACAAAAGATCAAACATTAGAAAAATTTAAAACCTGGAAGATCTTAATAGAAAACCAAGCTGATAGGAGAATCAATACTCTTAGAACAGACAATGGTTTAGAATTCTGCAACAAAGAGTTTGATGATTTCTGTAACTCCCAAGGAATAAATAGGCACAAGACTGTTAGGAATACACCCCAACAAAATGGGGTGGCTGAAAGAATGAACCGAACCCTCCTTGAAAAAGTGAGGTGCCTTTTGTTCACATCTGGTTTGCCTAAATCCTTTTGGGGAGAGGCCTTACCTACAGCCTCACACCTAGTAAACAAAAGTCCCTCCACAGCCCTTAATTTAAAATGCCTCGAAGAAAAGTGGATTGGAAGAAAATTAAACTTCAACTACTTAAGAACCTTTGGCTGTGAAGCCTATGCTCATCAGTCAGAAGGTAAGCTGGAACCTAGATCCACTAAGTGTGTTTTTGTTGGGTATCAGGAAGGAACTAAGGGATATAGGCTATGGGAAAGGCAATCTAAGGGTGTAAAAATTATCATCAGCCGAGATGTTATATTTAATGAATCAGTCTTCCCTTGCAAATTATCTAAAACTGATGACACAGATAATTCCACCAGTTTAGGAGATACCCAAATTGAGGTGGAGCATCAAGTTATAGATAACAATCCTTCAAATGCTCCAACTATACCAGTCCTTCAATCTGAAGGACTACATCAAACCAAGACCAGACCTCTGATCATGAATCTGATCATGAGGAACAAGATGATGAAACAGAAATTGAGGTGGAGCAATTTGACACCCCTCAACATAATCTGGAAAATTACCAACTTGCTCAAGATAGAAGAAGGAGGTCTATTAGACCTCCTGCAAGGTATGCTTTCTCAGATTTGGTGTTTTGTGCCCTAGTGGCAGGTGTTGAGATGAGGAGCAGTGAGCCTTCCTCTTATGAGGAGGCTGTCAGCTCAAAGGAAAGTAAAAAATGGCAACAAGCCATGGATGAGGAAATGGCCTCTCTGATGACAAATGGAACTTGGGAACTTATCCCTCGTCCAGAAAATCATAAACTGATCCAATGTAAGTGGCTGTTCAAATTAAAGGAAGGTATATCCCTAGATGACCCTATTAGATATAAAGCAAGACTAGTAGTTAGGGGGTTCACACAAAGGGAAGGGATAGATTACACTGAAATTTTTTCTCCTGTGGTCAAATTTAAGACAATTCGCATGATGCTTGCAGTAGTAGTTCAATTTGACTTAGAACTTGAACAATTGGATGTTAAAACTGCATTTTTGCATGGAGACCTAGATGAACACATTTACATGGTTCAGCTAAATGGTTATGTTGTGTCTGAAAAACCTGATCATGTTTGTTTGCTGAAAAAATCTTTGTATGGCTTAAAACAGGCCCCAAGGCAATGATACAAAAAATTTGATAATTTTGTTCTAGGGGCCGGGTTTATTAGAAGTCAATATGACAATTGCTTCTATTTCATGCTTACAGAAATTCTTGTTTATCTACTGCTTTATGTAGATGATATCCTTCTTATTAGCAAATCTAAGTCAAAGATTAATGAGTTAAAATCTATGTTAAATTCAATTTTTGACATGAAAGACTTAGGTTATGCTAAGAAAATACTAGGAATGAAGATTGAAAGAAATAGAAGCGACAATAGCCTTAAGATACATCAGCATGACTACTTGGTGAAAGCTGTTCACAAATTTGGAATGGGAAACTGTAAAACTGTCATAGTTCCATTGGCAGGACATTTTATTTTATCAAAATTACAATGTCCCACATCCAACTCTAAATTAATTGAAATGGAAAATGTCCCCTATGCAAATGTAATTGGAACAATTATGTACTCAATGATAAGCACTAGGCCTGACCTTGCATATTCAATTTCATTACTCAGTCGATATATGTCTAACCCTGGTAAAACTCATTGGGATGCATTAAAACATTTGCTTAGGTACATAAATGGTACTGCATGCATTGGTTTAAATTTTAAGAAAAGATTTGACACTCTAAATCTTGTTGGTTATGTTGACTCTGATTTTGCTGGAGATAGAGACTCCAGAAAATCCACCACTGCTTACTATTTTACCTTGAGTGAAAATTGTATAAGCTGGAAGTCTCAATTACAGCCACTTGTAGCTCTGTCCTCTACTGAGGCAGAGTATGTAGCTGTAACAGATGCCTTTAAAGAAGCCATATGGCTTCAAGGCATACTAAAGGAAATTCACTTGCTTCAAAGCAAAGTGATGGTTTTCTCGGATAGCCAAAGTGCCATCCACTTGTCCAAAAATCCAGTATATCATGATAAGACCAAACATGTTGATGTGAAGTATCATTATGTAAGAGAAATGATAGCCAACGGAACTGTGGGAATTTAGAAAGTGTCTTCGGCCAACAATCCAGCTGACATGGGCACCAAGGTATTAACTGCAACTAAATTTAAGCATTGCTTAAAATTGTTGCATATTGATGATGGCTAATTTTCTAGTCATCTTGAGCTATGAAGGTGAGAATTGTAGCATGCTTTACTTATATTTTCATATCTGATTACTTAGTCATTTGATGTTTCAAGGTGGAGTTTGTTATATTTTGTGAAACATTAAATGAAGCCCTAGTCTGGGGGGCCTCTTGTGGCAACCTGGGCTGCCCTTTTGGGCGCCCACTGGAGGGCCACGAGAGGCAGCCAGCTTGGGCTAGCCCATTTCTGATATCCTTTGGTCTTTTGTCGTTTTGTCTGCTACTGCTCTTTTGCACGATCTGATCCAGACCATTGGCGCTCCTTTTTGCTGAGGCAATCCAAGCCATTCATTCCAATTATATCTCGCCTCGAGATTGTCGAGTTCAGATAGCATTGAAGACGAGTTTTGATTGAGGGGGTCTGGCAGAGAGTCGGTCATTTCTAGGGTTTCATCCTTTTTGCTCTCTCTCATTCTCTCTCTGTAAATGTTGTATATTCGTCTTCTGTAAGTGTTTCCCTGATTTTGTTTTGTGTAAGATAAGCTCTTAATCTGCAAGTGATTTCGTGGCTTATTGTTTTAGAAATCAGGGTTGTTTTGTTATCGTTTTTATGTAATCAGATTGAATCTATTTTAGTGGAAGTGAGCTCTTCTCACCGGAGCTCAAGTGGACGTAGCCCTATTTTGGGTGAACCACTATAAAATCTTGCGCCTCCTGTTTCTGGTTTATGTTTTACATACTGTCAATATTGGTTGCGTTTATTTTTCAGTTCGTGTGAGTTCATCTGTGAGATTTTGACAGTGTGTTTGTGTTTGGAGATTTTGCTATCTCTATTTGTTTGTAACAGGTAGATGTGAAAATTGATTTCACCAATATACTTAAAAAGTATATCTAGGATGGACAGGGACTGCATTTCAGGTGTCAGATCTATGTCGGGCACACATAGGACACAACCATGTGTCAAACAAGCCAAGTGATGCATCTTAAGTTTTATGATTTTCATTTTTTGACATGTTTAGGATATGCAACGAATGAAATAAGTATCTACAAATTGGAAACTTGACATGAGCGCCTAAGGATATAGCCAGTTTCTAATAGGGTTTTAGACCTTTATATAGGGGAAAAAAGGGGTGTAAATTGACCGTACACCCTTTGTACTTTGAGCCTTTGGCCAGAACAACCCCTGTACTTTCTTTTTCAACAAATCAGTGCTTGAACTTTCCTAAATTGAACATGACATTCCTTCTATTACAAATGATGTTAATTTAAGTAAAAATTACCTAATCTCTATTAACTAAGTTAAACTAAGTCAAATTTATACAAAATAAAAAAAAAATTTCAAAAAAAAGTCACTAGAGCCAAGGGGAACCATCAGTTGGCAATGCTTAGCCAGTGATGGGATCCATTGCCGATGAGTACTAGCAAACCCATCAGCTGACGATGGCGATGGGTTTGCTGTAACCCATTGCCAATGGTTGGAATCCATCGCCATCTCTGGCCTATTTTATTGGTTCACTGAGATTGAGAGAGAGAGAGAGAGAGAGAAAGAGCACCAGCTGCCAGGAATGGGTTCCGGTGAACCCATTGGCCAGTGACTTTTTTTATTTTTTGAATTTTATTTTTTCTCCTGAATCTTGCATGTTGTTAGGCAAAGGGCAAGTAAGGAATACTGTTGAAAATTACAAATCCTGGCGGGTGTTAGCATAATTTGCTCAATAAGAATACAAGTTACAAACAAGGAGAACAACAACGAAGGTTATGCACTACACAAAAAAGTTTGCAAGACATAAAATTGATAATTATCACAAGTGAAACAGTAACATAGACATCAGTAACAGACCTCTAGTATTTGCTGACTGATTCAGGGAACCACCAGAGCATTTTTGCAGAAATTGTGCAACCTTTTCAGCAGTATTGAGATCCCATATCTCAACCTTCGCATGTCAATTGTAAGGCAATGCAAGCAAATGGTATAAGTTACATATCTACGAAGATAAATTAAAGTACCAGTAGAAATAATATAGCAACCTCTGAAGGCTGCTCCCCTGCCATAGCCACATACTTTGGTCCTTCAACCTGCGGATCATCTGCTAAAAAAAAAAAAAAATCATGATAAAACAAATGTAAGTCTATGAAACAACTGCAAGAAATGATGGATCAAAATGTAAGTCTTTGAAACAAGAAGAAGAAACGATGGGTCAAAACTATGTTTCTCAGTTTAAATCCCCCCCCCCCCAAACCCCCAAAAAAAAAAAATTCATACCCTCAACCAGAAGCATGGGGCTCATTAGGTTAAGGTCTCTATGTATTCATTTTCTTAGTTTTTCTTGTTTCTAGAACTGACAACAACAAACAAGATTTAAATCCCACTTCTCTTCAAAACCGAAAATAATGAAAGCTTTGAACCAACATTGGCTTTATATAATCTTTATTTTTGTATAACAATGTCTTTTGGAACCAGAAAAAACATTTTTTATTATTTTCCTAAGACAAAGTTAAAAATAATTTTTGCTGACAGTTTAGCAAAAGAGTAGTCCTGAGATTATTTAGTTTTGGAACTGGGAAATAGTTACCAAAAACATAACCAAACAAGTATATATTTTTCTCTACATGCATACAAGTGCAAAAGGATCCACAATAACAACGATACTTCATTTTGACTGATAGTGTTAAATTCCAGATGGAAAGGCAAGACACACAAGAACACCATTTCAAACTGGATGGTTTAATGAAAATAAAGCTGTTAACCGAGATCTCACCCTTTAGAGGATCACACAAACTCTCAAACTAAGTCTCTCCTTGATACACACGAATCAGCAACTAGGAACAATATCAAGAATCAATCAAGAACACTCAAAACACAAGAGATTATCCTGGTTCGGCCTTAAGAAAGGCCTACATCCAACTTGGCTTTCGCCTCCACTATCTTGAAAGTTTGTACAAGATTACAATGCACTCAACACACAACTCACACCTAGCCCATACAACCTGAAAGCTATATTGAGTTGATACAAGAAGATATTCCCTCTTCCTATGTGCTTAATCTCTACCCAAGATAGATTGCTAACTCACAAAGAAAGCCCCTTACCCGAAGTCTTCCCCACAGCCCCTATTTATAAGCAAATAGGTGGGAGACTTCAACCTGACCGAACTGCCCAAATGGCAGTTACAACCACTTCGGTCAGCCCTAGAAAAAATTAATAAAACCTTCTAGGAACAAAATACAGCCAACATATTACATAAACAATGCTACTTATATTACAAGCTCTAATCTAGGACAAATGCTTCAACAAATTCTCCACCCATTTGACTTGATTAGGCTTCTCCCAATTCCTCAAGACTTCAGTTTCCAGTTTGCCCCAGCTGAATGATCTTCAAACAGTGATGAAGCTTGGCTGCTGGGACTGGTTTTGTGAACATATCTGCTGCATTGTTTTCACCTGCCACTTTTGATAAGAAAACACATTTATTTTCAATCATTTCTCTTATAAAATGAAATCTAACATCTATGTGTTTTGTCCTTTCATGGTGTGCCTGATTTTTAGATAGATGTATGGCACTTTGACTATCACATAACAAAGCTGCTTTCACATCTACACCTAAGAGTTCACTAACTAACCCCTTAAGCCATATAGCTTCTTTAAAAGCTTCCGAAAGGGCTATATATTCAGCCTCAGTTGTAGACAAAGCTACTACATGTTGGAGACTTGATTTCCAGCTAATTGTAGAGTTCCATAATCTAAATATCCAGCCTGATGTGGACCTCCTTTTGTCTATATCAGCTGCATAATCTGCATCTGAATAACCTAGGATACTAGGTTGGCTTCCTATCTTAGCACCACCATATGTTAGACAAAAGTTTTGGGTTCCTGCTAGATATTTGAGCATCCATTTCACTCCATTTCAGTGGATTTTGCCTGGATTTGCCATAAATCGGCTCACAACACTCATAGGATGTGCTAAATCAGGCCGGGTACATACCATACTATACATTAGGCTTCCTACCGCACTAGAGTATGGGATATGCCTCATTTCCTTTCTATCTTCCTCACTGTTAGGGGACTGATCTAAAGACAGCTTAAAATGGGGTGCAAAAGGCACACCTACAGCCTTTGCATTTTCCATTTTAAACTTGGATAGAACCTTGGCTAAATAGGACTTTTGAGATAGGTATATCTTCCTATGTTGGGTGTCTCTCGAGATTTCTATTCCTAAGATCTTTTTAGCTTCACCTAACTCTTTCATTTCAAATTCAGCTTTTAATCTTTGCTTTAGGAGCTGGATTTCTTGATGGGATTGATTTGCAATAAGCATGTCATCCACATATAGGAGTAAATACACTGAAATGTTAGGGGAAACATGCTTATAATACACACAACTATCATAGGAGCTTCTCAAATACCCTTGGCTAATCATGACCGTATCAAATTTGCGGTACCATTGCCTTGGGGACTACTTAAGTCCATATAAGGACTTCTTTAGCAAACATACCTTCTCCACCTCTCCTTTAGCTTCAAAACCCTTAGGTTGATCCATTAGAATCTTCTCTTCTAAATCCCCATGAAGGAAGGCAGTGGTAACATCCATCTGCTCTAGGTTTAGGTTTAAGTGGGCTGTTATGGCTAAAAGAACCCTTATAGATGTATGCCTCACAACAGGAGAAAAAACTTCATTAAAATCAATACCTTGGACTTGAGTAAACCCCCTAGCAACTAGCCTAGCCTTATACCTAGGCTTAGGGTTACTTCCTACCCCTTCCTTGATTTTAAACAGCCATTTACAGCCTACTATGCGCTGCCCCTTTGGTTTTTCAACCAATTCCCAAGTCTGATTCTTATTTAAAGAATCTATTTCAGACTTCATGGCTTCTTGCCATTTTCCAGCATCCTTAGAAGACATTGCCTCTTCATAAGTGAGAGGTTCTTCTCCCCCTATTTCAGTTGCACTGGTAAAAGCATAGGCTACTAGATCAGAATAACCGAATCTCTTGGGAAGTTTTCGGACCCTAGGTTGCCTATCTCTAGCAACACTATATCTATCCAAATTTGGTTTATCACCTAAGCTGAAATCTGCATCACTGTCTTCTTCATCTTCATCCTGATGTGAAGGTTCTAGGGCCTGATCAATTTCTTGGTTATTATCAGGATTATTCCCCTGAAGTTCATATGCAGTTTCAGAGAGTTCTGGAGAATTTTCAGGGCTTACACCTGGAATTTCAACTTGGACAGCTTCTATACCCTTCTCTAGACTATGCTGGGTTTTAAGGTTGCTAAACTTAATGGTAGAGGACTCATCAAATGTCACATCCCTTGTGATTATAATCCTAGGACCATCTGATTCCAGGTTCCAGAGCTTATATCCCTTAACTCCTGAGGGATAGCCTAAAAATATGCATTTCTTGGCTCTAGGCTCTAGTTTTCCTTGTTTTATATGTGCGTATGCTAAACATCCAAAGACTTTAAGGTGAGATAAGCTAGGTTTATGGCCTGTCCACCTTTCATATGGTGTTTGGAAGTTAATGGCTGCCGAGGGTGATCTATTAATGATATGGGCTGCTGTAGACACAGCCTCACCCCAAAATGTTTTTGGAAAACTTGCATGAAAGAGCATACATCTTACTCTATCTAACAAGGTGTGGTTCATCCTCTCAGCCAATCCGTTTTGCTTAGGGTTTCCGGGGGCTGTCAAGTGTCTAACTATGCCTCCTTCCTTGCACATTTGTTCAAAATCCCTATTGTAAAACTCTAGCCCATTATCGGTCCTTATAACTTTTAATTTTCTGCCCACTTGATTTTCTACCATTTTCATCCATGTCTTAAAGGATTCAAAGGTATTATCTTTAGACTTTAGGACATATACCCAAAGCATTCTTGAGAAATCGTCTATTATGGATAAAAAATATCGGGAGCCCCCATGAGTCATGGTTTGAGCTTGGGCCCCATAGGTCTGAATGAATGTAATCTAGGGGTGCCTTTGAAGAGTGGATTGTTGTTTTACTGAATTTAATCTTTGTTGCCTTCCCATAAATGCAGGATTCACATTTGCCCAGGTTTAGGGACTGACCTATCTCTAAAATACCTTGTTTGGCAAGTTCTTTGATCCCTTGCTCACTGATATGTGACATCCTTAGATGCCACAACTTTGCCTTATCATGGGAATTACAGCTTACACTAGCTGCTTCACCACTTAGAGTGGTTGCTTGGAGAAAATAAATTCCATTTCTTAAAACAGCCTTCATGCATACTAGGGAGCCTTTATAAATTTTAATTTCTCCACCCTCACCCTTGTATTTATAATCGCATCTATCCAATTCCCCAAGAGAAACCAAGTTTCTCTTAAGATCCGGAACATACCGAACTGCTGTGAGGGTTCTATGAGTCCCATCATGCATTTTTAATTTTACATCTCCTACCCCTTTGACCTTACATTCAAAATCATTTCCTAACAAGACCTTTCCTCCATTAATTTCTTTGAAATTTTGGATCCATTGCTTTCTAGGAGTCATGTGGAAAGAGCAGCTTGAGTCCAAGACCCAATCTTGGCTATCATAGTTGTCACTAACAGTTAGTGCATCAGCACTATCATAACCGGTGTCACACACATTTACCCCACCATCAGATTTTTCCTTTTCGGCATAATCCTTCTTCCTTTTAAGACAATGCCTCTTAATGTGACCCTCTTGTTGACAATAATAACATTTAATCGGCCCTTTCCCATTCCTAGATTTTGATCTGGATTTTCCTTTGTTTTTATGGTCTTTCTTAGGATTTCTAGACCTTGCAGTTAGGGCATCTGCTGGAGATGCTTTACTATCCATCCTTATCCTCAAATCTTTTGAATTTAAAGCCCCTATAACATCCTCTAAAGATAGTTTATCCCTACCATGCTGAAGAATATCTACAAAATTCTCATAGGACTTAGGTAAAGAATATAGGAGAACTAAAGCTTTGTCTTCTTCCTCATACTTAACATCTATGTTTTCTAGGTCTAGACATAGCTTGTTAAAATCATCTAAGTTATCCTGAAGTTTTTGGTTTTCATGCATTTTAAAATTGAAGAACCTGGCTTTGAGAAATAACCGGTTGGAAAGAGTTTTCTTGAGGTATAAGTCCTCCAATTTCTTCCAAACTTCTGCAGCGGTCTTCAGCCTAGACACCTCCCTGAGCACTTTATCTCCAAGGCTCAGTATAAGAAGGCTGTAGGCCTTCTTCTTGATCTGCACTCGCGCCTCAATTTGGTCAGCGGTTAGGGTTTGAAGTTCTTTCCCGGTTGATTCTCCCTTTTCTGCTTCTTCTTGTTCCAGCGCTTCTTCCAGTCCAAGACTGCAAAGAAGTGCCTCCATCTTGATCTTCCATAGGCCGAAGTCATTGCTCCCATCGAACTTGTCAATATCTGACCAAGAAGCAATCGGCGCCATTTCTTGATTTTCCTAGGATTTCCTTCTGCAACTTGAGACTCTAGAGGAGTTGATCCAAACCAGAGGTGACTAGCTCTGATACCAAATTGTTAACCGAGATCTCACCCTTTAGAGGATCACACAAACTCTCAAACTAAGTCTCTCCTTGATATACACGAATCAGCAACTAGGAACAATATCAAGAATCAATCAAGAACACTCAAAACACAAGAGATTACCCTGGTTCAGCCTTAAGAAAGGCCTACATCCAACTTGGCTTTCGCCTCCACTATCTTGAAAGTTTGTACAAGATTACAATGCACTCAACACACAACTCACACCTAGCCCATACAACCTGAAAGCTATATTGAGTTGATACAAGAAGATATTCCCTCTTCCTATGTGCTTAATCTCTACCCAAGATAGATTGCTAACTCACAAAGAAAGCCCCTTACCCGAAGTCTTCCCCACAGCCCCTATTTATAAGCAAATAGGTGGGAGACTTCAACCTGACCGAACTGCCCAAATGGCAGTTACAACCACTTCGGTCAGCCCTAGAAAAAATTAATAAAACCTTCTAGGAACAAAATACAGCCAACATATTACATAAACAATACTACTTATATTACAAGCTCTAATCTAGGACAAATGCTTCAACAAAAGCAATTAATGGCAAAAAACATTAGTTGCACAAATACATGCGTTTTTTTATTAAGTAGAAGTCAATGCCTTTACCAAATCAAATCCCACAAGAAATTAAAAAGGTATACGACACTGTGATACTTACTTATCTCAGCTGTTCTTTTGCCATCATCTGGAGTCTCTGCATTGACATCTTCCCTAACCTCTGAATCAACTAAGTACTTAAGCCCTTCCCCTTGCTCCACACAACAAGTCGGCTTTTTCATTAATGATAGCTTGCAGAAGTGGTAAGAGTTTGTCTGGATCGTGAGTAAAGGAATCCTAAAGACAATAAAATTTTGATTTTAAGTGACCTTTAAACATTAAAATGTCAGATATACCATTCAGAATTTGGCTAAAGTGATTCACATAGTACAAGTTATCACAGAGACAGAAACACAGTGGAATTTCAAGCAAACTTGGTCAAGTACACTCTCGGAGCAGACGTTTTGATAGCTGCACTACACCTTTAAACAGTAGATTTCTTGAACCATAATTTTCTAGTCTAATTGCATAGCTAGTGAGAACATAATTTTCCATATGCCAGTCTTATTTTATTTTATCAATTTTCAGCAGGTAAGCAGATTTTAAATTTTAAAAACCTTAATTAGGAATACATCCACAAAAATCTCGAAAACACTGTATGCATCAAAATTGCACTCTGTAACCGGTGATGGTGGCCAATATTTCTAGTCTAACACCTTGTCAACAAAACTTACCTACATAACTAATAAAAGGTGTCCCAAATACACAAGACTCCCGCTTTGCAAGGATCAGGGGAGGGCCATTCTGTACGCAACCTTACTCTTGCTTTACAAGGAGGTGTCTACAACTTAAACCTATGACCCTCCAATCACAAAAGCGCAAACCTTACCGTTGTTACCAAGACTTGCCCGCTACCTACATCAATAATACTTGTCTTTGGACTGATCATTATCCAAATTGAAACATGGGACCAAAAAAAAAGGTAGATACCTTACTCTAGCATACCATTTTTTGCAGATCCTACTCCTACTAAGCATCCAAAGTCCTAAATTGATCAGATCAATTAACAGGCGAATGCTTTCTCGAGTATTAATTCCTAGATTAGGCAGTTTCCTAGCTATCAAAAAAAAAAACAAAGAGAGAGAGATCAGGCAACTTCCTAAATAAAGGCAATCAGAAGGTCAACAGCTAATGAGTGGTAATCAACCTTTGAACCTGGACACTTGATGTAGGAAAGCATCTATGTAAGCAGTGATTTCATGCATTACTGGAAATACCCACTACCCTAATGCTAGCATAATGAGAAAATGCATCGTCAGAATCATGGTAAGCTCTTTCACCACAAAGTTGCCTAAGAAACAGTCTTAAAAAGAAAACAATGAGTCTTTGCAAAATATCAAAAGAATGCAAATACTGTAACCAACGATAAGACAACTGAATACCTGGGCAAAGTTCCATCTGCAATATCCCAATATTTCACAGTCCCGTCCCTACCCTGGCTGCATGTGTGGAACACAAAACACAATAAATCAAGAAACTAAGCACAACCTAGGTTTTTAGGGGGGCTTGATAGAGCATGACTCCTGCAACTTTATGATGGTGGCTAAATCTCAAGAAGCGGGAAAAACAAGTGGCACCTGACTACTTTGTTGTTTCCAATCAAAGGGCTAGTTGCAATACAAAGGATCCCGTGGGCAGCGCTATGCACCCTATAACCAGTTTATTTTCCTTATGTCAGCAAGCAATCCATAATGCCATTGTTGAGAAAAAGGGAAATCGTAAAAAGAGCAAGCAAGACAGAATAAGTGCTTTATATAATACCATGATGATGCTAAAGTCCGACGCTCGAGAGTATCCCAAATGCGCAACTCACCGTCTCTGGCACTGCAATATAAACCCTTTAACTTTGCCAGAGCCAATCTATATCAAAACTGGAAACAAAAATAAATTAAAACTGATTATTACCCAGTAAACAATACATTTCTAGATGGATGGAAACAAACATCTGTGACAGAAGCACGATGGCCTCTTAGAACTGCAACAGGATCTGGTGGAGACCTTTTGCTCATTCTCGGGTCTACCATAAACATCATGCCAGAACACATTAGCAAGCTTTAAACAGCAATTCTAGTATGAAATACAATTGCACTGCAATGAAAATGCTGCCAATACTTGCACCAGCTCCAGTGACAGAAAAAATAAGTTCCAATTAAAGTAACTGATTCCACCTTGGAAAAATCAAACCGCAATTCACGAAACAATTCCATTTGACCAGCAATAACAACCCTTACACCCCCCCCCCCAACAAAAAAAAAAAAAAAACAAAAACAACAACAACAACGTCATCCAAACAAAAAAATGGCAGGAAAAAAGTTCTTTCTATGAAACATTCTATCAAACAGTTGGCAGATTACGAGCATGGAGACACGTCTATATCTTCCGATTCAAGAGACAAGCCACGGTAGTAACTAATGACAATAACCCACCAGCTGATTAACCTCTAAAATCTCAAGTTCATCTCTTTCAAATCCAATCAGGAAAAAAATAAAAAAAATAAAAACGTAATGAACCATGAAATTTATGCATCATGCAGTTTGTTTGATTATATATATGTGTATATATATATATATATTAGTATAGAGAGAGATAGAGAAGAAAGGAAATAAGGCTGCAATAATAATAACGGATACCTGATCGGAGATCAGTTGAATGTGAGAAAAAATAAAACTTGTGTTTCCAATGTTGGGAAAAGAAGACAGCTAGGATGTGAGGAAGAGAGGGTTCAGTTGCTGAAGAGAAGAGAAGCCGAGGGCAAGTGGACAAAGTTGGAAAACAATCATTGTTAAGGGGCATTTTTGTCCACAAAATCTGTTTCTTTATTTTGGTTGAATTTGCACTAGTTGAGATGAATCCTGTAGAATTAAGTTCCATAATTTATTTTATTTAAAACAACAAAAATTATAATTATAAATTAATTTCATAATATTAGAAATATTATGTCGGTTTGTCCTTCTCTCCGATTAAGTAGAATATAATGATTGTTCGGTTAACAAAATCTTTTTATCCGATTAAAGTGGAATGTAGTAATTATATGATTGACGATAAATTTTTTTATGCTTGAAGTTTTATTATATGAGAAGATATCGACTAACTGAAATCAAAGTTTTTTAAAAAAAATATAATTGATGATATATTTAAAAAATAATTATACTGTTGTAGTATATCTTGAAAAAAAAAACTACTAAGTTAAAGTATTCCTAATTAGGTTAAAAGCTAACGAAAATGTAATTATAGATCTTAAAACTTTAAAATATAACTCAAATAATAAAATGTTGTTAATGAAATTATCATTTCACTATTCTTAATGGCGATCTCCAATAATTTTTTATGAGTCATTTTACTACTTTAGGTTTACATACAATTACACTATCTTCGATGTAAAAAAAAAAATAATTATAGGAAATGAGTATTTCAGGCAACACCGAGAGATAATGAACTTACGTATGATAATATCATAAATATAAATGATTGGTTGATTATGATTCGTATAACTAATTCTACACAGTAATATTAATGCTTGCATTATGTTTCTTGTTGTTATAATGAAATTACTTGTTTTACTTCATAATTGGTATTTAAAATGACTTAAACGATTTGCATGCATTAAGATTTTCAAAACCCTAAACCATATTCTCGATAGCTACTTCAAAGCATTACCTTATTTGGTCGCATTTCCTCCAAACAAGTCTCAAACTTTGCGAATAGATTGTCTTTTGAAAGTACATGTACTCTTAAAAATACATAAAATTATAAAATCATGATTTAAAAAAGCAAACCCCAAACATTATAATAAAACACATTTTTCATTACTACAAGGAGATCCATGAGAGGTATATACAAACCATGCACGTAGTATATAAATAAAAGTGAGAAAAAAAGCCTAACATTATCTGATCAACCAATATCATATTTCAACTCCTTTTAACACGATTTTCATTCAAATTTTCTCAGTTGTCACACCTATTCGTATTTTTACAACTATTCTTATTTTTTTGACAATTACAACTATTATTTTTTTTTATAATATAACAAGAGGGTGTCTTGAGATTTTAAAAACTTCATGGATTTTAAAAATCCTATGCATATTCATAGATTTTAAGCAGTGTAATAAAATGCATTTTCATCAATCGCGGGGTAACACATGATATATGTGGACACACCATGCACATGGTATGAATGTGCAAATAAAAAATAAAAGACTAGTTTTATCTCCTAATCCACCAATGTTTCTTAGTAAACTCAATTGCCACTGATTTGACTCCTTTTGACTATCGCACCTCGCCGTGTTTCAGCAACCATTGTTCTTTGTTCGGCAACTTGCTGCCAAGTGCTTCCCTGATGCATAATCCAGTTTTGCCACTTTTTTTTTTAAAGATATTAATAAAATAAGATTATATCAAAATAAAATTAAAATACTTTCAAAATTAATATATGAAATAGTTAACATAAAATTACGGAATATTCTAAAATTTGTATTGGACTACTTGTTTAATTTTTTGAAATATATTAGAAGATATTTACGTTATTTTTCTATTTGTAAAGTCTAATATAAATTTATCTAAATATTAAAATATAAAAAAATTATGTAACTTATTTTCTAATGATTGTGAGATAAATTGAATAAATATAATATAAATCACTTTCATTCTGAATGCTTTTTATATATCACTTTTTACAACTCATATATTGATTAACAAATACTAACTTATTGTGTTAATAATCGAGACTTTTACATAATTTCGCATTCTTTCACATTGCAAACAACAAATTCCTACTCTTAAAGTGAATACGAAATAATCATACAAGAATCACTTGTTTTTTATTATAATGCTTTCATACTTACAGAATAAATTTTATTTACGCTTATACAATTTACAGTTATTTCTGTAAATAATCGAGAGTTGACAAATTACATAGAATAATTCATGCATTATACCAACAACAATGGATCAACTTAGTGGTCTAAAAAATTATATAATTATAAAAATATGATTTAGAATCATGTAGAGGTTTTTAAAAAAAAAAGGAAGAAGTTTCCATGCATGCTGTGTACTGCACAGGTTGACACATTGATTGGAGAATCATCTTTGGGTTGAAAACTTGAAATAACCTTTGCCGCACAGCTTCATTTTTTAATTTATTTTGTATTTAATTATTTTTTATTTTTCTCTTTCCATATAAAAGGCAGTCGTCTATGGATGGATGAATACGTTACTCCCCATATAGCACTGTTCATGTTCTCTCTCCTCTCTCTATCTCGCTTCCAGTAGTCGCAGTGGTAGGGCGGAGCCTCGACCTTGGTCTCGTATCGTGGAAGGCGAAGGCGAAGGGGAAGGCGAATGCTAAGGCTTGCAACTCTCTCAGGACGTCGAATCCACTAGGGCTACCGAATCAGAGCTTCGAGGCACAGGTATGATCTCTCCCGGTACTCTCCTGGAAAACCCTAGTTTTGTTAGGAGGAATATTGTAGAATTTGCCAAGAGTAGCATTGACATAACTTGTTGAGAACTGGCTGATTGTGACATGATATGGTTGATTATGTGCATGTGTGTATGAATTCTAGGGTTTGAATTGGGTATGTCGGCTTTTTGGTTTGCTTAGGTTTTGCTGCATATGGATTTGGATGGTCGAAGAGAAGAATTTGCGTCCCGGGTATGAGCGTTGTTTAGTTGACAATGGATTGATGGAGTTTGGTGGGTCGGATTCGTGATCCATTCAGGTAGGTTTGCATGCTGGTTCTGACAAGGAAGATTAGCGAGGGTTAGGGTTTGGTGCGTGTTTCCTAAATCTAGGGTTAAGAAGATGGAACGGCAGGAGAAGCACTCTGGCCACAAGAAAAGATCAAAGCAAATTCAGGTTGGGTTGGATTCTGGTGATGATGAGCCAATTGGGTCTTTTTTTGGGTTGAAAAGCAAAAGAAACCCCAAGAAGGTTAAGAAGGAATTGGATGGGGTTGGCGAAAAAGGCAAGGGTGTTGAGGCTATGGCAGAAAACTTGGCGGTTGGAAATGAGGATTTGGGGGGTATGGATGATACATTGGCTACTTTCAGGAAGAAGTTGAAGGGTCCAAAGAAAGAAAGTGTATCTAGTATAGCAGCAGAGAGGAGCTTGGGTGGAGATGGGACAAACCTGTCAGGTCAATCATTGGACAGACATGTGAAGGATGAAAGTTTCACAGTGGAAAATAAAGTTGTGGAGACAGGTCAGATGGTTGTTGAGGATGGATCTGTTGTGGCTATTGGTGAAGGTTTATGTAGGAGGGGTAATAAAAAAGTTAAAAGATCTAGGAAGGCTTCAAATCCAAAGAGAGCTGTTCGTCGTGACGCAATAGGCAGTCAGGGATGTGGGGATATTTCAATCCAGAATCAGAAAGAATGCATTTTGGCTGGCAGGGAAGGTTCCAATGCTTCTCTGGATGATAATGTAGATGATTCATTGTCTGCCTTCTTTAAGAAGGCAGGGTCTACCAAGAAATCTTTCTGTTATCTTAGGCAGAAACAAAGAAGGAAAACTGAAGTTGCCAAGACTGCATTGAGCTCTGATGATGGCTCAGAGGATTTCCTGCCATTGGTTACAAGAGGATCTCAATCTGTGTCCTTGGTCCAGAAATGTCCACAAGGGGATGAAAGTTTGCATCTACCATCTGACGGGTTGCCAATTATTTTGGCCGATTGCCATCAGAATAAGAATGGGACACAGGAGACAACTGCTGAGAACGTTCAAGAGAATCCATTACCCAGTAATGCTGTGGAAGAGGTTTCTTCCACCCTAATAACTCCAGATGTGAAGATGGGACCTGGTGACAACATTCATGGTGGATATCCTGAATCTATTGCAGATGCTTGTTTTCCAAATCCACTTCTTCGAACATCTCAACCTTGCTTAAGTGCATGTGCTTGTAAGACAGCAAGGGTTGAAGAAGATGATACCGATGGGCAGACATGTGCGACTAAAGAGGGACCCCAACTGGAACCCAGAGGTTTGGATGTGAAGGATGATTATTCTCTTCCTAGTCAGGAAACCATATCAAAACCCCCAACTATGAATGATGGATTGAACACAATTGGTTTGGCACCTGATTCTGCCAATGCCCCAACTTCTTTGTCTTTCCGAGTACAAGTGCAGGACATCCACCAGGTTGATGTGCATGTGTCAAATGCGGGCTTCAATGGTATAAT
Source organism: Diospyros kaki (assembly GCA_036245055.1). NCBI lineage: Eukaryota > Viridiplantae > Streptophyta > Magnoliopsida > Ericales > Ebenaceae > Diospyros > Diospyros kaki. The sequence continues at coordinate 45,607,915 of BSEG01000005.1, forward strand.
GGATGAACAACCTAAGAGCCCTTCTGCAGTTATTCCTTTCAATGTAGACCTGAAAATTTGCTCCTCTTCTGGAAAAGAAGGTCAGGAGGCTTGTTTTGGCGATGATTCATTAAACATATCATGTAAAAATTCATCCGAAGAGACCTTTAACTCTGCCTTAGATACATCTAAAAAGGAAGGAATTTCTAGTGATTGTAATGATTTGAATCAAGCTCCTGGTATTTGCATTGAGGAACCAGTTCCTACTTCAGTTTCTTCACAGAAGGAGGATACGGTCATATCCAACTGTAGATTGCCTCCACAGGCAGCTCATGGAGTCCAGGAATCTGAACATACCGTCCAAATGGAGCAGTGGGGGAAATCTCTGGAAACTGGTGATGGTATGCCCAAAGAAACTTCTCTTGGCAACAACGATTATCTTTCAGGCAGTGGAGAGGCCACTGGAGCCTCTTCTCCAGCCATCACACCAGAACATGCTGAAGGTTATGCAGAAGGTCAAGGGCATCTGTCTGATCCTGAATTTAAAGATAAGAAGCTGTCATCATTACAGCGCACATTGCGGAGGTCTAAAAAACGCAGGCATGGGGACATGGCATATGAAGGGGATGCGGATTGGGAAGTTCTGCTACATGGCCAAGATTTTCTTGAAAGCCGTCTTATTGGAGATGGTGATCGGTCCTTGAAAGGAAGAGAAAAGTTCAGTTCCTCCCCAAACATGGCTGCTGAGGCTGAAAATGGGCGTGCAGCAGCAGTATCGGTTGGATTGAAAGCTCATGCAGTTGGTCCGCTTGAGAGGATTAAGTTTAAGGAAGTATTAAAGCGCAAAGGTGGGCTTCAAGAATATCTACAATGCAGGTTAGCTTCTACCCTAGCAAGTTGTGCTTTTAGGTATTTTTTGGTAGCTGTCAAATCATGATTAGAAACAGCACACTACATTCCAGTTGTCAACTGGGATCCTGTTTTAATTGCGTATCGTAATTTTCAAATATGTTTAAAAGAATCCTAGAAAATGCTAAAGTCAACTTAATAATAATTGATTATAACTTTTCTGTTATAAATTCCATTTTTTTTATTAACCTTTTATAGAATTGTAATCTCCTTCACGCGCTCATTTATGTTTAGTTTCCCTTTTTAGACTAAGAATTTGATTTGCTCGTTTGTTATACTCTTCCTGTTCTTATATAATCTAGAACTTTTTGAGTATCTTTTCCAATATCTTCAGGAATTGCAAACGATCAGAATTTTGGCAAGTTCTAAAGTCTTACCATATGCCAATTCTGTTAAGTAAAGAATATTTTATTAAAGAAGGTGTGGGGGGGGGACCACATAACAGTCTTGCTCTTTGAAGAATCTTAACAGATCTGTCAAAGCGCATGGACCGTTTTTAAGGAGTGCCCTGAGTTGGGTATGGAGACGAGGTGTACAGAAGAGATTTTTCATCTTACACGAAATTGGAAGGCTCGTCTACTATTGAACCTAGTAAAGTCAATGGCGAGAGAGGGGCTCTAGTGACGCAAGGCGCCATGGAAGCGTCTTGTCTACTAAAAGGCTCCTTCACTTAGGCGCATCCCAGGATCAGATGAAGCATCAAGGTTGCAGGCTTCACCAGGGTGTAACCAAGAAGAAATAAAAAGAAAATAGAGAAAATGAGATGTTTGTTTCAGTTTCAGTTTCACTTTCTTCCATGTTTCTTACTTTCCCATAACTGTAACGGTCACCATCTCATAGACCTGAGGCAGGCAAGTCATGGAGTTGTCACCAGTGATTGTCTGGTGTTGTCATGCCTTGGGAACCCTCAGCACGTGACAGCACGTTGCTGACCCTTCCAGTGAATGCTCTTCATGGCCAGGGTCGCCCAGGAGTGGTGATCCTCCAATGACTGCCCTTCCTTTAATCTCCCTCTGGAGTTTGGTCTAGTGTGGGGTAGCGTCAATGGCACGTCACTGCTTTGTTTGGGTTCGTTTTTTTTCTTGGTTCTGTTAGTGACATTGATCTATGATCTCTGCTTGTTTGTTGTTGCTGATCACTTTTTTGGGCACCTAGTGCCTCAGGCAAATATAATATCATAGTTCCTCAGGCTACTTTTACCCCTGACTAACTTGATTGAACCATTCAAGTTGTGTTTGAAATTTGATTAATTTGTTTGAATAGATTCATTAAGATTCTTTGCAAGTTAATATTCAACCTAGTGATTTTATCATAAATGGATGGAATTGGATAGAATTATAAATTTAACTTGATTTCTAAAGTTTCACAGCTGTGGTACTATTGTGGAATGTTATGTTATTTTTTCAGATTTCTTAATTTAATAATTCTATTTGGATTTCTTGGAACATGGTATCTATTGGGGTTTGATAATTTTCTTGTGATACTTGCTTCTTGATTGAAGTTTTGTTTCAGTTCTTTAACATCTCATTCCTCTGTTAGCACTCTCCTTATGTCATATCTTACCTCACTCCTCTGTTTGCACCCTCCTTGTGTCATATTTTTTGTGACGTGAACCCTGACTGGTGTATTATCTTGTATTCCTTTTTGTGGTTAAGAAAATGGAATTAGTAGTTGAAAAGGTGTCATAATAATGCCAGCAATATACTACTGGACAAACTGAGAAATCATTATATTCAATCACTCAAGGATTCCACCCCTCCCGCCACCCTTCAAACAAAAAAACCCACCCACTAACAAAAAAAACCCCTTAATGACCGGTCAACATTGCCCCAGTGACACAAAGTAGAACATGATATGCTCAAAGATCTTATCTTCTGTCTCCCTTAAATCAGCCATATGAATGCTAAAGGCACAGATCCCCAAAGCCTTATTTCTTTTCTTGCCCATCCTAGCTTCTTTCCAACCCCAAGAAGTCCTCCGCTTATCTGTGAAAAATCAACTGGGCATCAAGATACCTAGCACTAAGCACCATAACTCTCTAGCAAGTCCAATATAAATTAAGTAATGGCCAACTAACTTCCCCATCTTGCTTAATAACACTAGACCAGTTAACAATGTCTTTTTCTTTTTTCCCCAGGAACAATGTCTATCAATGGCCAAAATACGCCTTGGGCTGCTGTTCACATGAACATACAATCTTTTTGGGAACATTAGGAATTAATTCCTTTGATTGGAAAGGAAGAATCACCCTGTACAACAAGGTTTGTGGAAAGGCTGGACCTCACACTTGTATGAGCCATACTCCATTACAGATAGTCTTCATCTAGTCAGAAAGATGCCCACCCATAGTTGCAACCTTTGGAATACTCCACTTCCCAACTGTTCGAAGCTTGGAAAAAGATCAAATCCTAAGATAACTTGTTGGCCACTCCTCAAGTAGTCAAAAGCTCGTTTATCAAACACACATTGACACATGATAAGAAAGATATTCTTGAAAGCCTAAACAGCATGGTTGTCAAAAGTGCGCCTAGGAGTGTGGGAGACAGGGGCACAGTCTTGTGTGCCTCTTAATAGCCAAGGCACAAGCTAGCAACCTCCATTAGCACAAGCTAGGTGCATGAAGCTTCCACCTTCTTGCAGAACTTAAAAATATTGAAATAATTTTGTACAAAACTTAAACCTAATCGGTTATTTCTCTTCATCAATCAACAAAACTCTACATGCCTCTGAAATGAGTCAGGCAAAGGATCCAAACGCTATTAGCTGAAGGTATTTTATTTATTTTCTTTTGTTTTCTAAACGCTATTAGCTGATTTGTCACCGAAGAAAATGTTTCTTGTTGATATGAAGGCATAATTGAGTAGCTTGAGGCCTGACGAGTTTATCAGTGGTGGTTGGAGGGCTGCCAGAATCCTGATGCACGAGCAACTGTCGATGCATGATACTCACGCGCCTGCCTGCAGGCCGCGTGAGGGCGCTGAAGGCTGCCCCCAGAAATCTGTTTTCATTACCAGGGTTGTTGGGGACAGCCAAATGTCCTGTGGTGACCATGTTTCTTTGTACTTTTGTCTGATTTTCACTTCTTCTTCTTCTTTTGTGTGCGTGTGCGTGTGTGCGCGACTGTGTGCTTGCTGAGATTGGACTTGTCACAACCTAGGCACCAACTTCAAAAGGTATCACCTAGCCCAAACTTAAATAGCCCAGTACCCTCTCCTGGTCAGTTGATGTGGGATTCGCTAAGGTTACTCACTAGCTGCAATGCACCGAGTTGTGACAAGTGGTATCAAAGCTAACCTCCTATTATTGGATGGTGGGGCCAACACGTGTGGGGACGCATGTGTCCAAAGGGAGGGGGCAGACTCGGTGCGTCGGTGCGTTGAAACTGATGAGTGACCTTGGCGAATCCCACATCTGTTGACCAGGAGGGGGTGCTGGGCTATTTAAGTCCGAGCTAGGCATCAACCTTTTGAAGGTGGTGCCTAGGTCGGGACAGGACTGCTACTGTGCTTCAATTTTTTTTTTGGTTTTCTATTCACTTTTTACCTCTATGTTATTTGTTTTGCTTCTACTTACATGTTTATTTTCTTTTCAGTTATTTTTTCCCCCTTTTGCAGTGGTTGTGCTGAGACTGGTCTTTAAATTTTTTTTCCTTTGCACTCTTTCAGTGCTTGCTGATACCAGTCTTGTGTATTGTCATGGGATTTTTTTAATTTTATTTTCTGTTACTTGTTGAGTTTTTCACTGGTTGTTTGATTAAATTTAAAAAGTTATATGAAGGCATCCCAAACTGAATTAGTAATGTTATTAGGCTAAACTTGAAGAGTTTGAATTAATTGCTTATTTTTTTTTTTAACATTTAGGTTTGCCACGCATGATTTAATGAGTTTGTATTTACCTCTATATAGGTATATATTGAAATTAATGATGTATAAGTAACTTATAAGCATCTTGAATAAATGTGCAACTTGCATGCATGAGGCTCACGCTTTGCCTTGTGCCCAGGCCCCAGGTACTATTTGTGCTTCAGTGCGTCTTACTCCTTTTGACAACTACGCCAAACAGAAAATAAACATGCATTAATTGTAAAATGGTGTATATGAGTTGCCAATATTTGAAATATGCCCAACCACTTTCATAGTTTGCTCATGTTACCAAAATAAGGACTAGTTGGCATTGAGAATTGCAAAAGTGAATCTTTATTTGTCTACCACTGAGATACATGGTATTAAATTTACTTGGCTTTGCAATTTCTAAATTTGTTTTGCAATATATTTGGCCACTAAGATTATTACTACCTTGTTGGATATCTTATCTGAGTGCCATAGAGATATCTGCAACATTGAATTTATAATGCGTGCTGAAAGGATGATAAATGAAATGTATTTATAGAACTAACTTCTTGGAGTATGGGGTTTAAGATGTGCCAGTTTAATGCTGATATGTTAGATGCTTGATTTCTTTTTTTTTTTTTTCCACTGTCCATTGTATTTTCAATTTTAAGGAGGCAGTGTAGTTCTCTAAGAGACTTGATCCTTCTGATTGAATAGACTTTTATGGTCTAGAGCTTATGATTTTGTTTCCTGCTCCTTGTTTTTATTCCTGGTATTTTATCTGGTCTTGGATGTGATACATGCAACTTGTCCATGCTTTTTCTTTAATAATATAGAACCAAGATGATCTTCTCAGTGCTGCTTCAATTCCCTGGTGCTTTCATTTCTGTATATTTTGTGGCATATTTTAGGACTATCTATGCTTCTCGTTTCATTTTTCTTATATTTGTGTTTTTTTCCTTAGACAATGATAAATGTTCTCATATTGTTGCTTGTGGGGTAGGGTTGCATAATATCTAACCTTTTGTCCTGCATCCATGGGAGCTTCGTGCACTCGGTTTCCGTTTTACCTGATTGAGTGCTTATCTGAATGATTCCATTTTCATCTTTTTTTTGGGGTTGAAGGGTTTGCATCTTATGCTCCCTCCTTATTGGAGTATGTGTATTTCGTTTGTTAAGAATTCTGCATCTTAATTCCACTTGCCCCGATGTTTAGAAATTTCTAAGTCTTGCTATGTTGGATACGTATGCTTTTCTGGTCAAAATTCAACTTACTTTCTTGCTGGTTGAGATTACCCTTTACTTGAGGATGTCAATCCCATTTTTAGTTGCTTTAGGAGCTGGAATCTTGCAGGTTTCATCTGATGGTATATTGTCGATAAGAATTGTAAGAGGAATTTCATGAGTAGCCATAGCGAAGAGCTTAATACGTGGTTTACTGGTTGCACCTTATTGCTGAGGTCTTTTGAGCACTTACCTTTGACCTTTCACTTGCTATTCCTGATATAAGGTTTTGAATTTTGATTCTATTCATATGGTTGTACTTCTGGAATTCTTATTTTTTTTGGAATTTGAAGTGAACATCAGGTAAAAAATACAATGAACTATACTATGACTTCTATCTAGTAGCATGATATGATGTTTCTGTTTGAAAAAGAAGTCCTTTTGGTTATTCCTTGAGTAATAGCTTTATGTTATGCAGGAACCATATCTTAAATCTTTGGAGTAAGGATGTCAGCCGTGTTTTGCCTCTCACAGAATGTGGGGTCTCTACTGGTCCTTCAATTGGTGGAGCACCACGTGCTTCTCTAGTTAGGGAAATATATGCATTTCTTGACCGAAGTGTAAGTTTCTAATTTGCCTCTTCCACTTTCTGTTTGTCAAAATTAATGTATTAGTTACTAACTTGCCTTTTCCCCTTTCTGCTTTTGAAAATTACTGTATTAGTTTCCAATTTCCTCTTCCCTTTTCTGCTTGTCAAAATTAATGTGTTACTTTTTTCGCCTGTGCTTCATAATCTGCTCAGTCATTTTACTAGGAATAATCTTTTTTCAATTTATTTATTCCTCCTGCTAACAAGTTTTCAGCAGAATGAACTTACTGAAGAAACAAGTCATTAACAGGGTTATATCAATTTTGGGGTTGCTTCTGAGAAGGCTGGAACAGAACCTAGTGCTGTGCACAATTTCAGAGTTTTAAAGGAGAAAAATAATGGCAAAAAGGCAGGGGCTACTGATGCTGATGCAGATGATGGAGTTTCGTTTATCCTTGGGCAGATCAGGACTTCTGAGACATGCATGGGGACAAAGAATAGTAATGCAGATAGCCAAAGCCAGGAAGCAGAAACCTCGAAGAATGGGAAACTTGTTACTCCACACACTCTGGATTTAGATTCTTCTATAAAATCTGATGAATGTCGAGCAAATGAATTGCACAAAAATGATTCTGTTGATACACAATTGCCCAACAGGACGGTTAGTTTGGAAGTTTTGGGTTCCAGCCCATCATGCAAAGCATTGGATAGCGGAGCAGTCCCTGTAATATCTCCAGAGCCTGTAAAGCACTCCTTTGGAGTTCAATCTACCTTGAGGGATTGCATGGAGGAGAATCATGGCTTGCACTGTGGTTCAGAGGGCAAGAAGAGTATCATTGTTATTGGAGCTGGTCCTGCTGGGTTAACTGCAGCTCGCCATTTGCAGCGCCAAGGTTTTTCTGTTATTGTTCTTGAAGCTAGAAGTAGAATAGGGGGACGTGTATTCACTGATCGCTCATCTCTTTCAGTTCCTGTGGATCTTGGTGCTAGCATTATTACAGGTGTTGAGGCAGATGCCGCAACAGAAAGGAGGCCAGATCCTTCCTCATTAATTTGTGCTCAGTTGGGGCTTGAGTTGACTGTGTTGAACAGTGACTGCCCTCTTCATGATATTATTACGGGCCAGAAAGTCCCTGAAAGTATGGACCATAATTTAGAGGCAGAATACAATAGCCTTCTAGATGACATGTTACTTCTTGTTGCTCAGAAGGGTGAGCAAGCAATGAAAATGTCTCTTGAAGATGGTTTAGAGTATGCCCTTAAGAGACGTCGCATGGCTCAACTGGCAAGAGATCGGGCGGAAATTGAATTGCATAATTATTCAGATGTCTTATCTGGTTCTGAGAAAGCTGATGCTCATGGAAAAGTTTCTGGGAGGAGCATTTCTAAAGGTGACATTTTGAGTCCTCTTGAGAGGAGGATCATGAATTGGCATTTTGCTCATTTGGAGTATGGTTGTGCCGCTTTGCTCAAAGATGTCTCTCTTCCTTACTGGAATCAGGATGATGTTTATGGAGGTTTTGGAGGCGCTCATTGTATGATAAAAGGGGGTTACAGCACTGTCGTTGAATCTTTGGGAGGAGGACTATGCATCCACTTGGACCATGTGGTAACAGATATTTCATACAGTTCAAAGGAGTGCCGAGAAAATGATGAATTAGGTAACAAAGTCAAAATTTGCACATCAAATGGTAGAGAGTTTTCTGGTGATGCAGTACTAATTACGGTTCCCCTTGGGTGTCTAAAGGCAGAAACTATCAAATTTTCACCACCATTGCCCCAATGGAAAAATTTATCAATCCAGCGGCTTGGTTTTGGTGTAGTTAATAAAGTGGTTTTGGAGTTTCCTGAAGTCTTTTGGGATGATTCTGTTGATTACTTTGGTGCGACTGCAGAGGAGACAAACCAAAGAGGCAAGTGCTTCATGTTCTGGAACGTCAAGAAAACTGTTGGAGCACCTGTTCTTATTGCCTTGATTGTTGGTAAGGCAGCTATAGAAGGCCAAAATATGAGCTCTTCTGATCATGTAAACCATGCTGTAACAGTTTTGCGTAAACTCTTTGGCGGAAGTGCAGTCCCTGAACCGGTTGCTTCAGTAGTAACAAATTGGGGGAAGGACCCTTTCAGCTGTGGTGCTTACTCATATGTTGCTTTGGGTGCATCTGGAGAAGACTATGATATCTTGGGTAGGCCAGTTGAAAATTGTCTATTCTTTGCCGGTGAAGCTACCTGCAAGGAGCATCCTGATACTGTGGGTGGTGCAATGATGAGTGGTCTTCGAGAGGCTGTGCGTATAATTGATATATTGAGTACTGGAAATGATTACATAGCTGAAGTAGAAGCAACGGGGGCTGCACAAAGACACACTGATAGTGAGAGAAATGAAGTTCGGGACATTATGAAGAGGCTTGAAGCAATTGAGGTATCTAATGTCCTATACAAGAACTCTCTGGATGGGAGTGAAATTTTCACCAAGAAATCATTACTTCGGGAGATGTTCTCTAATGCAAAAACAACTGCTGGACGACTGCGTCTGGCCAAAGAGTTATTAAATCTTCCTGGGAGAGTTCTCAAATCTTTTGTTGGGACTAAAGAAGGGCTCACCACACTTAACTCTTGGATGCTGGTATGTGCTTCCCATAATTTATTTTCTTTTTTGCTCATTATTTATTATTTCTGTTACTGAAAGTTCTATTAGGAGTTTTGGCATTTGAAGTTTTTGAGCTCATGTTGAATTGTTTATAACAGGATTCAATGGGGAAGGATGGGACTCAACTTCTGCGCCATTGTGTTCGGCTTCTTGTGCTTGTTTCAACTGACTTACTTGCAGTTCGTTTGTCAGGTATTTTCATTTCTGGTTTTTCTATTTATATTGTTACAGAGGGGTCATTTGGACAAAGTAATTTGGTTTTCTGTTCTCTTTCTCTAACTAGTATAAAAGAATTGTCAATGAGAATTAACTAAATACTCTTCCCAACATCAATGTGGTGATGAATCTGTGCTGTTGCTTGTCTTTTACCTTTTTCTTGGGGGGCGGCCCTGGGGTGGGGGGGTGGGGGAGGGGAATTGCAGGCCTCAAAATCTTATCCCATGTGATTTATTTATTTCAAGTTGGAAACTGTTCACGAGATCCAAGTTTGGTTCTTGTTTTTTCTTGTGTTATCATGGTTTGTGCTGCTTTTTTTTTTTTTTGGCTTCTACTTCTCGTTCTTGCAAGAAATATTTCTCTGGTTTGGCCATTCTTGATTATTGTACATATTTCACTTCAAGATTTGTCCAGGAATTTTGTTGCAAGCTGTCCTTACCAACAACAATAACCTATGTCCATATTGTTTAACTGTTTTATCCAATAAGCATGTATGCTTTTTAATGTAATGATGATGCATTCAAGAGATTGAACCCCGTGTCAGGAGCAGGATGATAACATGATTCTTTTCAGGAGTGATATTTAGCAAGGTTATAACATGTGGTTAAAAAGAACATCCATTTCTTTGCTGGCATCTTATTGGTTGTATCTGCTGGTGCAGGTATAGGGAAAACTGTGAAAGAGAAAGTGTGTGTGCATACTAGCCGTGATATACGTGCCATAGCTAGTCAACTGGTTAACATGTGGATTGAAGTTTTCCGCAAGGAAAAAGATTCTAATGGCGGTTTAAGGTTACTGAGGCAAGCAACTGCTATTGACACCTCGAGACGAAAATCTCAACCTTCAGGAAAGCCACCTCTTCGTGTTCATCATGGCCCACCAGATAATAAAGGAAATTCACAGATTTCTACATCTTCTGGAAGTCAGATGGCCCGGGCCTCAAACATTAAGAGAACTAATGTCAAGCATGTCAAGTTGGAAACCAGCCGTGACTCAGAATTAGAGATTAAGTCATCAAGGTCTCAGGGTTCTGTCGGTAGAGAAGATGCCAAGGGTGAGGATGACAGCAACTTCGTAATGTCTGAAGAAACACAGGCTGTCTTTGCTGCTGCTGAGGCAGCTCAAGCTGCAGCTGTTGCAGCTGCTGAGGTTGTTTCTCTTGTTGATATTCTTGCTATTGCACATCTCTACTGACCATTCTTTGGGTGCATATTATATGGATTTGAACCTGTCATTTTTATGTAAGGGCTGCATGCATTTTGTTTTCTATGACCTTGTTCTAGTGTATATTTTTTCCGTGGTTTGCAAAATTTGGTGATTCTTCAATTATGAGTAGCATACAAGTTGGTGAAACCAAAATACAGAACATAGCTTTTCATTCCCGTTGGCATCTTCTTTTCACTGCCATATATGCCTTACCATTCCATCTTGGCACCCATGAATGGGCTTCTCCCCTCTTCCTCCATCGGCAAAGCCCTTTTCTTTCTCTCTCACCTATTCTTCCATCTTCTGCATATTTATTCTTTTTGTCATTTTTTATTGTATTTTTTCTTTTTGTCATTTTTTATTGTCTTGTGTCCCAGATGCATTGTAGTACTAGTTAAATGGTTTTCTTTCATTGCAGGCATATGCATCTTCTGAAGCCAAGTGCAACACACAAAAGCCACTTCCTAAGATACTGTCATTTCACAAATTTGCTAGACGTGAACAATACTCAGTGGATGAGTCTGATACTAGGAGGAAGTGGTCTGGTGGTGCTTTAGGAAGACATGATTGTATATCAGAAATAGATTCTAGGAATTGCAGAGTTAGGGATTGGTCTGTTGATTTTTCTGCTGCTTGCGTCAACCTTGACAACTCAGTAATGCCAGTTGATAGCCTCTCACAGCGGAGCCACTCCAATGAAATTGCTTGTCGCTCAAACTTTAAGGAGCATTCTGCTGAAAGTGCAGCTGTGGACAGCAGCATATTTACCAAAGCATGGGTTGATGCTGATGGCAGTATTGGGGTAAAGGATTCTACTGCCATTGACAGATGGCAATCTCAAGCTGCTGCTGCACAGTCTGATTACTTCCATGGGACCATGCATATAAGGGATGAACATGATTCAAACATGAATACAAGACAGCCTTCCTCGAAACATGAGAAATTAGCAAATGAGGGCTCTGTTTCTCAAGTTACAGTAAACAAAGAGTTGACTGCAAATCAACCAAGGGGGGTTGATCGTATTAAACAGGCTGTTGTGGATTATGTTGCAACATTGCTCATGCCTCTTTATAAAGCAAAGAAGCTTGACAAGGAAGGATACAAGTCAATTATGAAGAAAACTGCAACTAAGGTTGTTTTGATCACTTTCTTCTCTATGCTTCTTTTCCTTAACCATGTATTTGTTGCTGTTTCATCATACCTTGACAATTGAATCATTATTGGTTGCTTTCATGGAAGCACAAGTAGATCTGGTACCTTGTATATCTGATTTCAGAAGCTATGGAAGTGAAATAACAGCTGTGGCCATCTGTCTAAGTATATCCTTGTAGATTATGCTGGTTTGGTTAAACAAAGGGTCTCTGCCAGTTTCTTTATTTCACGGTCAACAACAACAACATACCAAGCGTTTATTTCGTGGTCGGTCTGTTTAATTTGTTTTATGTTTCCCCAAATGTCAGGTCATGGAGCAGACAACAGATGCCGAGAAAGCCATGGCTGTCTATGAGTTCCTTGATTCCAAGCGTAAAAACAAGGTTTGCATTAATTTATGTGTTACTGTACTTCAGTTTTCCTGGTACGTCTGTTTCTCTTAATTTCTTATCAATATCCTCCAGTGGGCTCAATTTGTTGCATCAATAAGTAGTTTTTAACTGAATTTACCTTGGGGTTTGGCTTGATTACGTCTCCCCAATGTGAAACCTTTTTTTTTCCTTTTCTTTTTTTATTGTCCTGCACTCCTGCTCTTCCACAATATCTGCACATTGTAAAGTTGTTTATGTCACATTGCCCACAATTCAGAGATGGATAATTTCCATCATATCTTTTTTCGTCTTTTTTAATCAATGATGTAATTTTTAACTATCACCGTCTGATTTATATTCCAAAGAACAATCAAAGTAATGTGTTCAATTAGGTTAAATATATTCCCGGTCAGATTTCATAAGATGCTTTTTCAACCTTTTTCCCCACTGTTTGATCAATTACTTGATTTTGTATGCAGATTCGGGCCTTTGTGGACAGGTTGATTGAACGATACATGGAAATGAAGCCAGTTGTAAAATCTTGATGGCCCTCAGGACAAACTGCAGCCTCTTAGTGTAGCTGCAGAAGATTGCTCCTGGTTGTTAGTGCTTGGAGTTCAGAGCATCAGTTAGCGGTTAAATGCCAGAAGGTGGCTTCAAACCAGTTTTCTACCATGCTCTATGGTGACATACCCGTTATGCTGTCAGTGGTTGAGAAGGTGCTGAAAAAAAAAAAAAAAAAAAAAACCTATGTATGCATATGAATTTAATTTGACTGGTCAGGTGTTTTGGCAGCTTGGTGCATTTCCCGGCAGACTTTATGCTGCAGAACAAGAGGAACGGTTATAGGTTAAAACTAAGGCCGTCTACATTGCAAATGTGCTTGATGCAAGTTTTATAGTTTTCAATATCTGCTTATAAGCATCAAGTCTATTTGAAGGTAATATTATGTGTTCATCATAAACTTAAGGTTGTAATTTAGGGTAGATGGTAAAGGACCCTTTTTGGTTCAGGGATCATAGATGAAACATAACTTGTTTTTGGCATTTTTATTTGATTAATGACAATTTGTACAGTTTAGGATTATTTTTGGTCTCAAAATATACAAAAGCTAAATTTCTCTGCACTTTCAGCAGTTTTTTAGGTTTTTCTTCATCCTCCTCTCTCCCCCCCAAACAAAAAAAAAAAAAAAATCTGAAAATCTGAACACCAATGTTAAGCTTCCGTTCATTTTTGCTGAAAATCCTAGTTCATAAATGTTTACTTCTTATAGTGCTAGGGTCTTTAAGGTCTAATTTATTCTCTCTCTCTCTCTCTCTCTCTCTCTACACACGCACGCACCACACATATATATTTGCACACATGCAGAAGTTTACATTTTGCAGTCCTGCTTGAGTGTTTATGTTTGAATCAGTTCTGCAAATATTTTCTTCCACGAGTTCGAGACTTAATTTGCAAGAGTAAGGCTGTATACAAAAATCATCTTACCATACACTGGACACCTTTTTTCGGAACAGGTACATGGCAAACCAAACCAGTATTTCAGGTATCAAACTATTTGTGGTCAACATTCACTTCTGCTAGAATAGGTGCTTCTTTTTTTCCTTCTTTCTTTTTTTGTTTTTTAAGCTAAGAAATGGGTGCTTATTTCAACGAGGGAACAAAAGTGGGATTTTTTTCACAATGTATGCGCATTTCAAAGAGTAGGCAACCATTAAACAATTCAAATACCCAGGGCGACCTTTATTACATCACAAGATTTGTCTCCTCTCTTAACACCTGTACATTCTATTCTTGGCAGGTCAAAATACAAGTGGGCGTTTCTTGTCAATGAGAGGTATGTGTGCATCCATGAGGTTACTCAGCTCTTTTTGGCAACAACTTTAACACGATTTCAACTTTATAGTTTTTGAGGGTGAGTCTTGGTAGTAATGTTAAGGTTATCTTTTATGACTAGAAAGTTACAAGTTTAAGTTATGGAAACAGCCTCTTTGTACAAAAGCAAAGGAAAGGCTGCATATAAATACAACCACCCCAACTCCCTCCCACAAAAGCGGGAAGTTTTATGCATTGAGGACACCTTAATTTATTCTACAAGAAGGCACTGATTCATAAGCTATGGGATAACAATTGTTATTTTCATCCAAATATGCTCAAAGAATAATTGCAGAAACCTACCTAAGGTTTGTCATAATATTCAATTTCCATTAAACTTGCTGTTAACTTTATAGAAACCCACTCAAACCATTTTTAACTTAAGGACTAACCTAAAGTCTAGATTTTCATGTAGAAAAATTTGCAAAAGTAGTCAAGACATTTCCCATTGTTAGAGAAAAGTGCTGGCAAAGTTACAAATCTAAAAACAGTATCTAAGGGCTTTTAAGTATCTAAAACTATCCCTAATAGTACTTTGTGGTACTTAAAACTCTTTTGAGTTATTTTCTTGGGACTTGCAACTTTACTTGACCAACAAAGGGCATTTGTGAGGGGAGTCAGTAAACAAGTTGTTAGCCTAAGAGGTAGCGGAAGAAAAATTTTATTCATATACTGCTAATGGAGAAAAAGAGAGAGAGATGGCTATTTTGTCCCATCATTTAGTGAATGGAGAGAAGATGAGAGAGAAAAAAAGGGAGTTAATGAAGAGAAATAAGAGATGAGAGATGAGAGGCAAAATTGTCTACTTGGCATTAAAATTTAATTGTAGGAAAATATAATACCTATAATTGGAATAAGTTATCTTGGGTAATGCTAATGGGGAGAGAGAGATGGCTATTTTGTCCCATTATTTAGTGAAGAGAGAGAGACACGAGAGACTAGAGGCAAAATTGTCTACTTGGCATTAAAATTTAATTGTAGGAAAATATATTACCTAGACGATATAAGTTATATTGGGTAATGCTAATGGGGAGAGAGAGAGATGCCTATTTTGTCCCATTATTTAGTGGAGAGAGAGAGAGAGAGAGAGAGAGAGAGAGAGAGAGAAGCAAAATTGTCTACTTGGCCTTAACATTTAATTGTAGGAAAATATATTACCTAGACTGTATAAGTTTTATTGGGTAATGCTAATGGGGAGAGAGAGAGATGGCTATTTTGTCCCATTATTTAGTGAAGAGAGAGAGAGAGAAAGAGAGAGAGAGAGAGTGGGACGAGAGGCAAAATTGTCTACTTGGCATTAAAATTTAATTGTAGGAAAATATAATACCTAGACTTGGTATAATTTTTCTTGGGTAATGCTAATGGGGAGAGAGATGTGCTATTTTGTCCCATTATTTAGTGGGGAGAGAGAGAGAGAGAGAGAGGAGAGTTAATGAAGAGAAATGAGAGACCAGAGGCAAAATTGTCTACTTGGAATTAAAATTTAATTGTGGAAAATATAATACCTAGACTTGGTATGAGTTATCTTAGGTAATGCTAATGGGGAGAGAGGGCTATTTTGTCCCATTACTTAGTGAAGAGAGAGAAGATGAAAGAGGGAGAGGGGGGAGAGAGAGAGAGAGAGCCGGGGGGGGGGAGAGAAAGGAGAGTTAATGAAGAGAGATGAGATGCAAAATTGTTTACTTGGCACTAAAATTTAATTGTAGGAAAATATAATACCTAGATTTGGTATAAGTTATCTCGGATAATGCTAATGGGGAGAGAGAGAGAGAGGAGGGGGAGAGAGAGAAATATTTTGTCCCATTATTTAGTAAAGAGAGAGAGACAAAAAGGAGAGTTAATGGAGAGAAATGAGAGATTAGAGACGAGAGGCAAAATTGTCTACTTGGTACTAAAATTTAATTGTAGGAAAATATAATACTTGCACTTGGTATAAATTTATCTCGAGTAATGCTAATTGGGGGGCGGAGAAGATGGCTATTTTTTCTCTTTATTTAGTGGAGAGAGAGAGAGAGTTAATGAAGAGAAATGTGAGATGAGAGGCAAAATTGTCTACTTGGCACTAGAACTTTATAATACTTGGACTTGGAATAAATTTATCTCGGGTTATGCTTCTTTTTTTTTTTTTTTTGTGTGTGGGGGGGGGGGGGGCGGGGGAGATGGTTATTTTGTCTTATTATTTAGTGGAGAGAGAGAGCGCGCTATTTTGTCCCATTAGTGAAGAGAGAGAAGCTGAAGAGCGAGAAAGGACAGTTAATGAAGAGAAATGAGAGACGAGAGGCAAAACTGTCTACTTGACACTAAAATTTAATTGTAGAAAAATATAATGCCTGGACTTGGTATAAATTTATCTTAGATGATGCTAACCATTGCCCTAAGTGACAATGAATGCACTTTGTTTTTAAACATGGAGTATTTATTGCATCTTGTTTTCTCTAAATAATTATATTGGGTGATGATAGATGCATCATGTTTTGAACTATTTAACTACCCAATAGCATTCTTTAGAAACCAAAAACAAGATGCAATAAATGCATATTGTGTAAAAACAAGGTGCATTTATTATTGCTTAACCATTATCTTAACATTACCCATTTATCTCATTTTTGTAGGATAAATTAAAACTTGGCTTAAGTTATCCAAACTCATTTGAAATGCCAGACATGGTTATACTCTTTTTGGTCATATTACAACTTTCTTATCCGTGTACCAACCAAGCCCAAGTAGATGGGCTGTACATAAAATAAGGTCATGGATAGAAATGAATAAAAAGTTAGAATTATGTAGCCAACCCTATATAGGGATAGAAGTTTGGTATGCTGCTGTTGTAACTTCACCAACACTTTTCTCTACTCTTGAGAAATGTCCTGACTATTTTTGCAGAATTTTTTCATAAAGAAAAATCTAGACCTTACATGAGTTTCTGTAAGCTTATTAGTATATGGGCCTTTTATTTTAAAATCACAGAGAGGTTTAAGTAGGTTTTTGCAGGGTTAAAAATAAATTCAATAAAAAGTGTATATTATCGCAAGCCTTACGTAGGTATTTTTAATTATTCCTGTGCTCAGTGGAAACTCTACCGTGAATAGCAGGGGAATCTGAACCCTTCTAACCAAAGTAAAAATGTTCACATTTCAGGGGACGAGGTAATCAACGTTGCTGGAAATCAGATGGCAGACAGCCGTCCGCTACTGAGTCTGATTGTGCTGTTGTCTATGGAATGATCCGAGGAAAGCTGCACAACCATTAGTGGTCACTGAGTGACATTCACCCGGTCTAGTGGAAGGAATTAAGGTTTGTGATTCTCATTATTATACATGCGGAGTTTTATCCGTCCGCCGATGAGCCTGACTGTGCTGTTGTCTATGGAATGATGCAAGGAAAGCTGCACACCCATTAGCGGTCTCTGAGTGACATTCACCCGGTTGGTCTAGTGGAATTAAGGTTTGTGATTGTCATTATTATACATGTGGAGCTTCAGCTGTCCGCCAATGAGCCTGACTGTGCTGTTGTCTATGGAATGATGCAAGGAAGGCTGCGCACCCATTAGTGGTCACCGAGTGACATTCACCCGGTCTAGTGGAATTAATGCTTGTGATTGTCATTATTATACATGCGAAGTTTCAGCCGTCCGCCAATGAGTGTTACTGTGCTGTTGTCTATGGAATGATGCAAGGAAAGCTGCATGCTCAGTAGTGGTCACTGGGTGACATTCACCCGGTCTAGTGGAATTAAGACTCTGATTGATTGTCATTATTATACATGCGGAGTTTTGACCATCCGCCAATGAGTCTGACTGTGCTGTTGTCTATGGAATGATGCAAGGAAAGCTGCATACCTATTAGTGGTCACTGAGTGACATTTATCCCGTTGGTCTCGTGGAATTAAGGCTTATGATTGTTATTATTATACATGCAAATTTGCAATGCATGTATACATTTTCGGCTGTTTCCACGTCTTATTCTGGCACTGGCTCTGGGTCATTTGGCGGAGTTTGCCACCAGCCGCATGCCAGGGATGGAAGGAAGGAAGGAAGGAAGGTTCGTGCTTTGTTCATTCTTTGGCTTTGTAAATAATGTCATCTACACCGAATATCAACCAAATAGCATTCTTTTGGACGATGTGACCATGATGTCTGTCGGTATTTGAAAATGCAATGCACAATGCAGCCATTAACGATGCCTTATTGTGTTAGTTTCGTAGTCCGTTCTTTCATGTATTTTGTGCTAACGTTATGTTAACATGGCATGATTTATTATTATTGAATTGCATGATTTATCGAATTTTAATGGGTTTATTTATTCAACTGAAATATGCCCAAAAATGGCGTCTAGATGACCCAGAGTTATTCAAGAAGGGATGATGATTCGGTTGTGTATTCATTTTTCCAATTTATATGTATTTAAGTTCGTTAAATTAATATAAGAATGTTTGATAACGATTTAGAACATTAAAAATATGTCTAATTATCATAATGGGCATCAATTTAGTTTTATAGGAATAGCAATTTTGTGAATAATAATCCAATACTTAGTGGCTTTTATTTCATTTGAAATTATTTTTTATTTTGTTGTTGTTCTAGTACAATAATAAATTTATACTTGCCAAAGGATATCTTTGTCTAACTTTCTAATTTTTGGGAGACATGTGAAATAAAAAACAAATATCGCCAGTGTCATTTGATATTTTAATTAGTTTAAAAAAAAGTACATATAAATAATAAAAATATAACTTGAATGGAGTTTTGATCATATCTGGAATGAAAAAATTATTTTTTATTTATAAAAATTAAAATTGTCAAGTGATAGTATATTCGAGTCTTTCAAAACTATTTATTAAATAATGAATATTTTGGACATTAATTAACGTATTTTTAGATTTGTGAGAGATTTCATAGAAAATTTGTTGTGGATGCTTGAGATAGATTATCGAGATGGTCTCTCGGGAGTTCTTGAGAGTAGCTTTTAGGAGAGTCTCACGGGGACTATTAGTCTCTCAAGCTTCTTTTTATAAATTTATTTTTTTAAATATTATAATTTTGAAAAAGATTTAAATTTAATAAATAATAGACTAGAATAGAATTAATTACTTATTATTTTAAAAGTACAACTTCATCACTTCACTTTTGATACTTAATAGAATTATTATTTTATTATATTATGTGTCAAAATTAAGTGATTAATTAGTATATTGAAAAATGATTAGTTCGTGTGATTATTTTTGTAATTAAAATATTTTAGTGTAATTATATTTATTTATAATTATATTTATTTAGTGTAATTGAGAAAAGTCCAATCTATCTGTAAACACGCGGCTGGGATTGGAAGGGGCGCCAGAGAGGAAAGCAAAAGCAGAAGAGGAAATTCTCAGATCCGATCGATTTCCCGGCGAATCAACAAAATGTCTTCTCCATTCAGCGGCGATGAGACGGCGCCGTTCTTTGGCTTCCTCGGCGCCGCTGCTGCCCTAGTCTTCTCCTGTGAGCCCCTAATCGAACCGCCATTTCTGATTTTACTATCTGTCGATCCAATCTTCTAATTTTTCTTCGAATCTTTGATTTTTGGTTGTTTTGTGTGTTGGTTGTTGTTAGGTATGGGAGCAGCGTACGGAACGGCGAAGAGTGGCGTCGGAGTTGCGTCGATGGGCGTGATGCGGCCGGAGCTGGTGATGAAGTCGATCGTACCAGTGGTTATGGCCGGTGTCCTTGGTATTTATGGCTTGATTATTGCTGTGATCATCAGTACCGGGATCAACCCCAAGGCGAAGTCGTATTATCTTTTTGACGGCTACGCTCATCTCTCGTCTGGTCTGGCCTGTGGCCTCGCCGGCCTTTCTGCTGGTATGGCTATTGGCATTGTTGGTGATGCCGGTGTTAGGTAACCTCCTTTTTGCTCTCGCTACAGTTTTGAATTGGTTCGTTTTGACCTAGAATGACTTAGGATTCAGTTTGCCTATACTTCCAGATTGCTCAATGGTATCTAGCTGAACCAGCATTCTGATCTTGCCAAATTAGTCATGTTTCTGATTTTTTTTCTTTTCCTTAGATGTGAATAATACAAGATTGTTTGTTCGTAACAGTTTACCTCGTCGTTTGCTTCATTTCTGTGGGTGTGTGATCAAGTGGAAGCCAAATTGACATAAAATATGCGATTCTATAGGCTTGGAAATTGCAGTTTCCTTTTTGTGATTGAATTCTTGATTTAAATATGATGGCTTGGCCCTTAGTTCTCAAAAGTAATGATATAAGTATATTATGCTCGTATAGATCAAAGCTTTATAGTTTGGATGGTTCACGGCTGCTGCAATCCTAGTATTTTTGTTTTTGATAAGCAATCTTTGCATTTTTCAACAATTAGTCATTCTTTGTGGTTTTTGAATACAGAATGCTTTGAGTGATCCAATGTTTTGGGAGACTTGTTTTGTGGGCTAGTGAACGAGAATGAAATTATAGGTATAGGATTGAAAAGAAACATGTTTCTCTTAAAACTAGTACTACTATTCAAACTGTGGTGGCTATGATATTTTACCATGAATGTGCATAAACAAGTGTTCAGTTATTCTGTTGGCAAATATATTAAAAATATGGAAATTGTTATGTAATTTAAAGGAAGTCAAACAAAAGAGGTTGGAAGTAAAAGTAGATGGAAGTAAAAGTAGAAGAATTCTTCTTATAGAAAATACTTTAGCTGAAGAATTTGAAATATATGAGCCATGAGGGTAACCCTATTCATAATCACTCACCTCTTCAATGGATGGCTAGGATTAGCAATGTTGCTATATTCCCTGGACTATTCAAATTTCTTATTGAGTGGTTATCTATTAATGAAAATTACCCATAACAATCCTCCTTGATAATCATGTTAGGATGAATCGATTTTGTTAGAACCTTGCCAAGTAAAAATCATGTGAAAAAAAGGGTAGAAAAAGAGTATGCTAGTCTCATGTAATTGATAACTCCACTAAAAAATATGTGGTAATGTTTTCAATTATCATGCATGAGAAACTTTTGAGCCTATGCATTCCAGTATTGTGCACTAGCTTCATAAATGTCGTAGTTGGTAGAGCCTTTGTAAACAAATATTTAAATTATTACTTTATGGTATTTGTTCGACATTATTTTATTATTCTTCTAAAGGTCATGTGTAATTTGGGAGAAATTTATTTGGTTTGGCACATTTGGTGTATCTCCTACTATCTGCATATTACATGCAACTTCATATAATATTGCTGATGTATTTCTTAATGAACATATCCCACACTTCTCTATAATATGTTGAACATAACTAAATAAACTCTTTACTAGCTTCTTGAATTGTGAGTATTTCCAAATTATGTGAAAAAATTGCAATGATTGTTTGCTAAATGGATAACTAGGATACAACTGTATCAAATACATAATTGTTGAGACCTTACTTTGTGTGGGTCTAACATATAAGTTATAACCAGCATTGGCATATTCAATAGATTGTGATTTGGATCCGTGGGCAAAAAATAAGCCCATGTCAGTTGTTTCACAAAGATAACATAAGATATGTTTTGACTTCATTGCAATGTCTTCGTGTTGTAGAGTTATATCTTGATGGTAAATTTTTTGACGACAAATCTTATATCCTATCTCATACAATTTACTAAATACATCAGAGTACCAAATGCATTGGATATTGTATTTCAAAACCGATAAGATTTTTCTCCCTCCCTCTTTTCTTGAAGGCTAAAAATCTTTGTCTACCTTTAGTGATTGAACTACTTCTAGAGAATGTAAATGATATATTTTACTCATGTAGAATTATCTTGATACGTTTCTGTATATGTGGACTAATGTATGAGAATTCCAATTGGCAAGTGTTCAAGATTTGAAAATGTAGCGAGGCACATTAACTTAGGAAATATATTATAAATTTAAAAAGTGTTGGGGTTGTGGGTGGGTGGGATTTTTTAATTTTTTTTATTTTTAAGTACAGTGATTTTTTTGTCTAAACAATATAAAGACGTAAACTAGTAGAGGAGAGGAACGATTTGCTGCTGATGAGAAAGATGATGCTGGAAGGGCTGCTAGTTTCGAAAGGCAAAGCTCCTAGATGGGTCTAGTTCTAGGAAGATCATTTGACTTGGTTGGATTGGTACGGATTACTTCAGAATGGGTGGTGGGGTTTGTTGAAGCTAGTGCTTCTAGTTAATTTTAAATACATAGTTGTCAGATTTGTACCATACCAGCCGGTAAATACCATTCTTGTGGGAAAATGAAATGGAAATGAGCTGGTGTACTGTGCCGGTAGCAATACTAGCTGTTATGGGCTGTACCGGTTGTGTCAAACTTGGTTATGTAGGCATATTTGTTTATTTAGGTTATACATATATATTTTATATAGGAGGTTATATATTTTGCTTGGGTTTTCTAAATTTTAAGCTAAATTATGATATTTTATTGAAATTATTTTTTTTATGCATTTTATATATTTTTATAATTTATATTACTATTTATTATAAATCTGAAATGGTACCCGGTATTAGCCGGTACCAATATTGTATTATATTGGTGACAAATCCAATATCTTGTTCAGTACAGTATTTACAACTATAGTTGAATATGGATCTGATTGAGCCGTGTTGGGTACTGTATTGGCTCCGGTTGCCCATGTGCACCCAATAAATCAGAAAGAGGGAGAGCTTAAGGTTACAGCTGTTTGCATGGTAATTAGTATTATCATGAATCGTATTTGCACACTAATCTTAATATGAAATCATGACAAGGGTATATTCAGGTTTTGTATTATGATTGTAGTTTTTTCTTTTTTCTTTTTTTCACCCTTGTTACAATTGATTTTGAGGATTATCCAGAACTTGTTGATAGCATGATCTTTATGTACCATAGAGTTGCTTTTCAGGGCCATCCATTATGTGTTTTGATTGTATTTTCAAAGAATTCTAAGTATTTAAAATATAAGCAACTTTGATGTATTGAAGAATAGATTGATAGGTTTTTGTTCCACAATTTTGTAGTCTCATGCTAATGACATTTTATAAAATTTGAAGGAAATAAGACAAAAGAGATGGTGAAAGCAAAAGAAGAAGAATTCTTCATCTTATAGAGAATAAGAATACTTTCGGCTCAAGAATTTGATACATATGAGCTATGAGGCTAACCCCGTTTATAATTGAACACTTCCTTACTGGATGGCTAGGATTATTCAAATTACTCATCAAATTATGACCTTACAGTTACAAAATATTCCCTAAATTATTCAAATTACTTTCCGAGTGGTTATGTATTACTGATAATTATCCATGACAGAAGTGGCACTTAATTCTCTATGCATGTACTGTTTATCTTCTTTAGTTTTAAGTAAATAGGGTTCCCATTTTTTTGTTCATGCACCTTGCAGAGCCAATGCTCAACAGCCCAAACTTTTTGTTGGGATGATTCTCATTCTCATCTTTGCTGAAGCCCTTGCTCTCTATGGCCTAATTGTTGGCATTATCCTCTCCTCTCGAGCTGGTCAATCAAGAGCAGATTAAAACAGGGTGCTCTCTTTGGTGGTGGATCGGTTTATGTCGCTTAGTAGTTGTTGCTCATGTTTTCTGCCGCAGAACTGTTCTATTTGCCCTGCCATTGCTCCGTCGAGTGGATTGGGTGGTTGCCATGCCCAGATAGTAGAATTTAGGTTACTTGTTCTCTGTTTCAGGACTCCTGTAGTGTTCATTTTTCGGATTCTCTGTATCACCAATAAATCCAAAGTTGTGTAGAACCCTCTGGCGTTTCTTCTTCAGATTTTGTGCTACCATACTCTTTATTCTTTTTTCCTTTTTCCTTCCCTTCCAAATGACATTTCTAGCAGATGCTTTGGATCAAGTAATTGTTGTTTGGTTAACTTAGGACTCTCTGATATCTATCTAGTCATTCAGCTGGCCTTGCCAACAACATGATTTCTAGATGTTGCTTCTTAATCTTATTATTATAGGTTCTTGTTTGATTTATTTTTCGGTTTGCCTTGCATGGGTCTATGTTGATGATTGACATCCCCCCCCCCCCCCAAGCCCACTTTTATTTTATTATGGGTGTTTATTCAATCTAACTTGCCCTAGAATGGGATTTTTTGAAAATTCAAGATAGAAGATCGAATAGATTCTGACTAGTTCGATCGAAATTGGGATCAATATTCTTAAGAATTTGAGATTGAAGATTGGATAAACTCATATTAGGTCTTAACCATTCTTAAATATTTTTTTATTATTTTTAATATAAAATTTTAAAAAAATGCACACATATATATATATATATATATCATTTAAACAAAAAAATTTCATACAAAAAAATAACAAGAATTAATTAGTTTATATTTTAATAATATATTATATATTATTATTATTATTAAATAAGATTATTTACTTTCAACTAGTTTTTGGTCTTAGACCAAATCTAGGATCAAACTAAATCAAAAACCTATTAAAGTAAAAATATGAACTAAGGATTGTATTAAATGGATTGTATTAAATTTCGATTGATCTAGGATCAGACCAATTTTTCAATTTGGATCAGAATTTAAACACATTTATATTTTTTTTATTAGTTTTTATACATGGCCTTTTAGTTTAAGTTTTTAAAGTTTTGGATTTCATTTTTGTTTTCAGTTGACAAAATGAAAATGAATTTATTATTTAATTTTTATTATCATTTTTGGTAAATCCATTGGCTTTATTTTTTTTCTTCGAATAATGATAGAATCTTGTAAGTTTGTGAAATGTAATTTTATATTTTGTATGTAAATTAATTTTATCTTTAGTATTGATCTATTTTAATAAAATACATATTTTAGAAAATTATTGAAGAGAAAATAACACTCGTTTGGGAATGTACTTTTGGGACGTTTTCTTGGAAATAAAATTATTTTCTATAACTATTTATTAGTTTAAAATACTAAATATTTACTACTAATTAAATTGCATAAAAATAAAAATAAAAAATAGAGATAGCACAAACAGAAATAGAAAAATAATATTTTTTAAAAAAATAAAAAGCAAAAATATTAAAAAATACTTCAATAAAAAAATATAAGTATATTTTTATAAATATAATTTTTAATAAATATTATATATTAATTATAAAATATAAATTTTTTATATATTTTTATATTATATAATATAGAAGAATTTTATCCTTTTTTCACATTTTTACGGACATAAACACATTTATGCATTTTTTTGATAAAACAACATTTAAAAACGTCACATCCGTCATAGTCGGCTGACGTAATGGCTGAAATTACAAAATAAAATAATTTATTGGACCAACTTTAAAGGCTTAGTTAATCGATACATTCCAGCCCGTGTAACGCGTGAATGAAGCCGATTGCCGTGCCATCGTCATCTGTGACGCGTCGCGCCCATGCTCCAGTGACTTCTGCCCCACGTTTCGCCTATTGGTCAAACTCGCATTAGCAAATAACTAAGCAATATTCTCTAAACCCACTTGTTATGAAAAATATAATTTTTATAATAAAAATATTATTTAAATACTGATCACGCTAAGCCTAACCCATAAATCTATATACACACATACATTAATACATATATATATATATTTCTCTAAAAATATAAGTTAAGTACTGAGATAAATCATATGATAGTATTAATTTAATAAATTGCAAGTTCGATTCTCGTCTTTTATAAGAGTTAAATATTCAACTTACGATTTATTTTTTCTGATATAATCAAAGGTACGAATATCAGAGACCGTGCAAAGACGATTATTACAAAATACAAAATCGATTATATGTCTTTGGATTGGGAGAGAATAGTCGATTGAATAATTAACATGTAATAACCAAAACAAGGGTGATTAGAGAGTAATTAACCCTTAATTATTTACAGCCTCCATTCTGGGGGCGACGAAGCCTATAAATACGCAGGGCCGTGAACCTGGCCGGGGAAAAAGTAATTTGGCTTCCGAGTATCATTGATATTACCAATCGCAGGGATCGCATGAACTTCCGCCTCCCGATTCGCCTGAGGTCGTCGAAGTTGAACTCTGTGGCGGCGATGGCGGAGGAAGTCAGCTCATCGTCACCCGCTGCTGCTGCTGCTGCCGCTGCTGGAACAGCGACGGCCGCATCGCCGGCGGCGACATCAAGATCGTCGACCAGGTCGTTGTGGCCGTCCGTTCTCCGTTGGATACCTACCTCCACCGACCACATCATCGCCTCCGAGAAGCGCCTGCTCTCTATAGTCAGGTAGTCCAAGCCCCCCCCGCCCCCCCCCCCTCTCTCTCTCTCTAACCCTAACTTTTTATTTTTTCCTTGGATTTGCTATCTGAATTCCTGAATTGATGTCATTTAAACTCTAGTATCGTGCCTTAGATACTTTATATGCAGATAACGTTGGCATTCTACTGATTTATTCTATTTTTGCTCCAATGATCGTCTTCTGGATTTTATTGTTCCAAGTTTTGTTTTAATGTTGGTCTTAATTTTTATTATGTACCCTGAATTTCTGGAACTTATTTGCAAAGAATCTGGCTATTGGTTTAGAATTCTCAAGTTTTGTCTAGTGGATTCGCAAATGGTTACTTACTTAATTTAGTGGGTATTTCCATTTTGAAGAATTCACAAACTATTTTCCTGCTTCTGCCTGAACTGAGTGTATTAATGAGACGTGCTATTTTTTTTTAACTACTAGAGGGCAGTAGTTCCGAAGCAATGATGTTGTGATTCTTAATGAATTGGTACTTTCTGTCAATTCCAGGACTCCATATACCCAAGAACAGGTAAATATAGGTTCCGGTCCACCAGGATCCAAAGTGAGGTGGTTCCGTTCTGCTAGCGATGAACCAAGGTTTATCAACACAGTTACTTTTGATAGCAAAGAGGGCTCTCCCACTCTTGTCATGATTCATGGATATGGTGCTTCTCAAGGCTTCTTCTTCCGTAATTTTGATGCTCTAGCCAAACATTTCAGAGTCATCGCCATTGATCAGCTTGGGTGAGCTTCTTTGGCTTTCTATTTGTTATCTTGCCTGTTTGTGATACATGATGTGATTTTCAATTATGTGGACGGCTATAGCTTTATGTGATTCTCAATTATAGCCTATTTATAAGAATAAGGGAGATGTTCTCTATTTTTTTTTTTTTTTCATTAAGGTAGAATAAAGGAGATGTTTGAAGGTGGAAAATTATAGAGGGTTCAATCTAATGAGCCGCATGGAACTTCGGGAGAGGATAATAGAGCAAAGGTTAAGTAGAAAAACTAAGGTCTTTGTCAACCAATTTGGTTTTATGCCCAGTAGGTTACCAATGACTGCTATCTATTTAATGAGACAGCCAATGGAAAAGTTCAAAGATAATATATATATATATTATCTGCACATGGCATTTATAACTTTGGAAAAAACCTATTACGGATTATCCAGAGAAGTCTTGTCAGTGTTGGAGAAGAAATAAGTTTGGATTGCTTATATACATGTAATTGAAGATATGTATCATGAAACAAAAATGTGGATTGGGGCTTGTGGAGGATATACAGAGGTTTTTCCAATTACTATTGGGTTACATCAAGGATCTGCATTGAGACATTACGTTTTTACTCTGGTTGTAGACAAACTTGCAAAATACATCCTAGAAGAAGTATCTTGGTGTATTTTATTTGCAAATGATATTGTGTTGATGGATGAGACCAATAAAAGCATGTAATTAGATCACATTGCTTCTCAACAGTGCCAGATGCACTATTGTCAACTTGAGGAGCCATTGTTTGGTTCAGTAGTGTTACTTGTGCAAGGATGATGGTTGGACTACGGATCATTTACTTTTTGCACCGAAAATTCGTGAGATTTGGATTTTATTTTAATTTTTTTTCAAATTTTGTATTCATTCGGTGATGCCTTCTTCTCAGAGATCTTTTTGGTTTCTATTCCTTTTTTTTTTGTGTGTGCGCGCTGGGGGCGGGGGGTGGAGCATTCATTTCCCACATCAAAAGGCCCATTCATGTTTTTGTGCTCTGTCGTGCTGATTCGGATATTTTTTCTTTAGCCTTTATGCTTATTTAGCTTTTCTAGCTTATAGCTTTGAGGGTGAGCCTTGGTAGCAACAATGAGGTTGCTCCTTTGTGACTAGAAGGTTATTGCTTTGAGTTGTAAAAGCAGCCTCTTCTCAAAGCAAGAGTAAGGTTGCATACAAAAATGATGCTCCCCCAACCCTCGAGGCGAGGAATCTCATGCATCGGGGGTTTATATATTGTCTTTTGTTATTTGTCATTAAAAAAGAAAAAAGAAATGCTTATCATCTTCCCTTAATTTTTTTATGCAGATGGGGTGGATCAAGTAGGCCTGACTTCACTTGCAAAAGCACAGAAGGTTTAAGTTTATCTAATTGCGTTTTTGGTTTCCATTTGTTTTATATATTAGTTATATACATGGGCAGAACTAAGGTGTAGTCTTAGTGAATGTTTACCTGTACTTTGCTGATAGCATAGGCATAATTATAACTGGAAGTTAGTGATATTTGTCTGTTAGAAATCTCCTCTGTAGTTTCACTTTAATAAATTTTCCTTGGTTTTTTCATTATCATGGGCCACTCTTCAGGTTTTGACATCTTCACATAGTCATGCCATTACTTGTGTGGAAATAGTATCTATTGTTCACTTGTTCCAATCTGATTAAGAGCTAGCAGTATTTCCAAGTTGGTCAGTGATAATTCAAACAAACTCTCTAGGAAGGATATGTAAATTCTAAGAACCTCTGGTCTGAGCTTAATCTAGTTTTTAAATCCTTGAAATATGATTCACCCACTATGACATTATTTAACCCTTTTGGGTGTTTGGCACTCTCTTGTTAGACATAATGTAGATATTCTTTTATGATTTCATCTTAGCTGGCACATATATTTAACAATTTTTGAGTTCTTTGAAATTTAATGTACTCTAATCACATTATGTGATCCTTTCAGATGAATGATATTATTTATGAAAATACTGTAGATATTCTTTTAAGGCGAAAGATTGAGTTTTAGGTGAAGAATTTATAAGAAATTTGGAAAAAGAAATGTTACCTGCTCTTAGGAAATTCAAAAATATAGTTCAGTCACTGATAAGAGTTTGATAAATTCCCATCTAATAACATTATGCTTAATGCTACAACTGTGTCTATATATTTAATGAGCTTTTGTTCTACAAGCAGTACATCCAAATCATAAAGTTGTTGTCTTGTTTAGTGTCTTTCATATATTATATGCTACTATTCTTCTGTAGCATTTATTGATTGTGGCCAACTCATAATGCAGAAACTGAAGCATGGTTTATTGATTCGTTTGAGGAATGGCGCAAAGCCAAGAACCTTAGCGACTTTATTTTACTTGGGCATTCTTTTGGAGGTTATGTTGCAGCTAGATATGCGCTCAAGGTGATTACCTTCCCCTAATGATGTTTAAAGTTTAATGCCACCAGTACCATGTGTTTTGTATATCACTGATGTCAATTCTAATTCTTTGTAGTATCCTGAGCACATAAAACACTTGATTTTAGTGGGAAGTGCTGGGTTTTCGACAGAAACAGATGCTAGGTCAGAGCGGTTAATCCGTTTTACGCAAACATGGAAAGGAGCTGTGTTGAAACATTTATGGGAGTCTAATTTTACTCCTCAGAAGATTATTAGGTGATTACTCTCTGTCTCTGTCTCTCTTCTTTGCTGCCAGTGCTCTTCTTCTTCTTGCTTTTTTGCTCATTTTGTTGTTGTTTTAGGTTGCATTACATATCTACCATAAACCATTGGATGTAATAGTGCATTAGCACCTGAGCACCTCTGCCAACCAATTGATCTGGGTGTTCCTATCCAAATCCCTCCTTAATAGAAAAATAAGAATATCTGAATTCATAAATAGATAAATGGTTATGGGCATATGAGCATATGTTACATGCATGAAGTGTTTTCATCACATATAAATTTATATTTATAAGGGATAAAAAGATTTCTTGTCTGCTTCTCCCTTTAGTCTGAGAAATATGAGACATCCATTCCAAGAATGGAGACTGATGAGAATTTCATGTGCTAGCATGGTAGTCTAGCATTTGAAATTTTATGGGATGGGTATTATGATAAACAAAAATCTAAAGGAGAGAATGGTTTATCCTTCGCTATCTTGAGAAACAAAAAGACTTCTGATGTTCAACTCTTTTGATACTAGTATTATATCATGTATACATTGTATGATGGTAACATTGCAAGTTTATGTCAAGCCTGGGGAATGAGTCTTGCACTTATAGAACAATTAGGAAAAGAAGAGAGAGAGAGATAGAGAGAGAATTTTGGAGGGAGAGAGAATTTGATACGGAAAGAATTCAATGTCATTTCACCAATCAATCCCCATCGTCATGTGTCTAAGCCTTATATAGGCTCTTCCCTATGGTTATAGCTAAACTGAGGGGCAGAATAGTAATGCTAACAACTAACTCTGTTGGCTCTCACCATACATTTGAATTTTCAGAGAAGATTACAATAAGACCCTCGGGTCGTGACATTCCCCCACCCTTCAAAGCCAATTCTTGTCCTCAAGAATTTTACAGTAGGCCTGTAGCTTTGAGGAATTGCTTCAGCAGTTTTGGTAGGTACTCCCAAGTGGTGTGGTCTAGCTATAGCTGTGACCATTGGACCAATACTTGGGTCAGGGGCACTGCTCCTTGATAGATCACCCTCCTATCTAGGATACCCCTGGGCTCTAGTGTTTCTTCCAGTTCATCTTCCATGGTTTCCAGTTGCTGATTAGTGGGGGCACCTTGTTCAATGGATTTTTTGAGGAGCGATACATGGAACATTGGGTGTACATTTACCCTAGGAGGCAACTTCAACTTATAGGCCACCTTCCCCACTTCAGACTCAATGGCATAGGGCCTAAAGTACTTAGGACTGAGTTTGGACGCGAGTGTGGCTGTGAAGTAAGAACCTCTTCACTTTAAGGAACACCCTATCCCCCTCCTCAAAGGTTTTGTCGCTCCTTCTCCTGCCAACCTTCTGCTTCATTACATTCTAAGTTGTGGCTAACTCCTTCTTAAGGATGGATAGCATGCCTTGCCTCTGTTGCAAATATTGCTTCACTACTGCTAAGCTAGTAGTATAGCTGGTAGGATAGGAGGCTTGTAGCCAAATACTGTCTCAAAGGGGCTTCTCTTTATGGTATTGTGGAAACATGAGTTGTACCACCATTGAGCTAGTGGCAGTCATCTATTCTAGCTTTTTGGCTTCGTAAAACACGTGCATTTGAGATAGGCCCCTATACACTAATTGACCCTCTTCGTTTGGCCATCGAATTGAGGGTGATAAGTTGTTGACATGTGTAACCCCACCCCTAGCTTCTTAAACAACTCCTAACAAAAATGGCTAGTGAATATTTTGTCCCTATCAGATACGATCGATTTAGGGACCCCATGCAGCTTTACCACGAAATCCAAAAAGATCTTGGCCACTTCCTAGGCTGAAAAAGGATGTGAGGCTAAGGAAATGCCCAAATTTGGTCAGTCTGTTCACCACCATTAATATCACATCTTTCCCTTCAAACTTAGGCAACCCCTCTGCAAAATCCATTGAAATCCCCTCTCATGCCTACTTTGGAACCTTCAGTGGTTGTAGGAGACCGCGGTATGATATCTGTTTGTGTTTACACCTCTGACATGTTTGACAAGGTAGCACAAATTCTACTACATCCTTCTTTTGTCTTGGCTAAAAAAACAATTGTCTCACCTTGTGATGAGTGGCCCTAATCCCTGAATGCCTCTCTAGTAGTGAGCAGTGAAGTGACTTTAGGATCCTCTTCTTCAATTCCTTATCATCTCCCACCACTACTCTTCCTTGAAACCTGATCAGACCATTAGATAATGAATATCCTTGACTTCCTAAGGGTTGGACAACCAATTGGAGCATAAGTTCCCTCATCCAATCTGTTTGGTCATAGCTCTGCACAATCTCCTTCACCCATTCAAGTACCATTGCAGTAATGGCGTAGCAACTCCCACCATTACCATTGCTCTCCCTTCTGGAAAGGGCATCAGCCACTACATTCTCCTTTCCTTTGCGGTAGAGTAAGGTATAGTCTAATCCCATAAGTTTGGAGACCCTCTTCCTCTGTAGTTGAGATTGCAACCTTTGTTGTGATAGGAACCTTAAGCTCTCGTGATCAGTCTTGATCACAAAGGGGTTGCCCTCCAAGTAATGTTTCCATTTGTCCACTGCCTTTAATATTGCCCGTAACTCTTTGTCATAAACACTCCCCCCCGAGTGCATTGGAGCCAAGGCTTGGCTAATGTAGGCTATGGGCCTTCCTTCTTGCATCAGTATTGCACCTGTTCCCTTCTAGCAAGCATCTATCTCTACCACAAATTGTCTGGAAAAATCAAGAAGGGCTAGTACAGGGGCTTGAGTCATAACCTTCTTGAGTGCCAAGAAGGGTGCCTCTGCTTGAGGGTTCCATCGAAAGTCATATTTTTTTAAGCAGATCAGTCAATGGTCTGCTAACCACCCCATAATGCCTTATGAATTTTCTGTAATAACAGGTCAGCCCCAGAAACCCTCTAAGCTCTCTCACAGATTAAGGCCTAGGCACTCCACCATTGCTATGATCTTATTGGGGTTAGTCTTAACTCCCTCCCCAGAAATGATGTGCCCCAAATAGCCCACCTCATTTTTAGCAAAGATACACTTAGATAGCTTGACATATAGTTGGTTTTGTCTAAGGACCTCTAATGTGGTTCGTAGGTGGGTTAGATGCTATTCCAAGTTTGGGTTGTATATTAGGATATCATCGAAGAAGAATAGGATAAATTTTCGAAGGTAAGGGATAAAGATTTGATTCATAAAGGCTTGGAAGGTGGGGGCAGTGTTTGTCAGTCCAAAAGGCATGACAACAAATTCATGCAAGCCTTGGTGAGTATGAAAGGTTGTTTTTGGAATGTCTAAGGGTTTCATCTAGATTTGATGGTATCCAGACCTAAGGTTTAGTTTGGAAAAAACTTTGGCTCCGGCTAATTCATCTAACAAATCATCAATGAGGGAAATAAAGAATTTGTTTTTGATGG
This sequence comes from Diospyros kaki, assembly GCA_036245055.1. Taxonomy (NCBI): domain Eukaryota; kingdom Viridiplantae; phylum Streptophyta; class Magnoliopsida; order Ericales; family Ebenaceae; genus Diospyros; species Diospyros kaki. The sequence goes on from BSEG01000005.1 coordinate 45,640,966, forward strand.
TATGAGAATTTAGTTGATGGTAGTCAACACAAAATCTCCTAGAGCCATCCTTTTTTTTCACAAGTAACACTGGGGATGCAAGGGAACTTTGGCTAGGTTGTATGAAAGAAGTGGCTAACATGGTGGAAATTTGTTTCTCAATTTCTACTTTCTGAGTGCGTGAATATCAATATGCTCGGATGTTTACTGGAGTAGCTTGGGGTTTGAGAGGTATGGCATAATCCAAAGGTCTTTGGGGAGGTAGGGAATTAGGCTTAGTGAATAGGTCCTTAAATTCTTCCAAGAGTAAGTGCAAGCTATCTAAAGTATGTACCTGGGAAGAACATGGGCTGAATTTCTCCTTCCCTTCTACTTGAACCTCCTCCTCCTTTGCTATTCCATCCCTCTCCACTGCATGGATTGAATAGAGCTGTGAGATCTGCGCTCCTTTGCTTTTTATCAGCTTCTACAACTTGCTTCCCTTAATTAGTTTGCATTCCCCTTGTTCCAAGCTGCCTATCGGTGTTAACTTTTTCCCCTCCATCTCAACAGTCACTTCCAACTTATTAAAGTCGAACGTTAATGGGCTAACTGTCCTCATCCAGTCCACCCCTAACACAATATCACAACTCCCAAGCTCGAGGACTCTTAGATCAGCTCTGAATTCATGTCCCTATATCATCCATTTAAAATTAGCACACTTAGAGTGACTATACATTTTGTGTCCATTGGACACAATCACTAACAATGGGATGGTGTGAGTCATCCTACACTTCAATTTAGTGGTCATGGCTTCATTCAAGAAGCTATGTGTGCTACCACTGTCTATAAGCACCATTAGTTTCTTCTTTCCCACCTGTCCTCTTACCTTTATGATCTTCCCAGTAGGGCCTCCTTTGAGTGCATGAAAAAAGATTTCTCTCCCTTCCTAACCCTGCTCTTCCTCAGATGGATCCTCTGTCCTTTCATCCTTCTTTTCCTCTTCTTCTTCTTCTTCTTCTTCATTATTTTGCACCTCTTCCTCTTCCTCATCCTCATCCTCATCCTCCCCTTTCATATTGAGTAAGTGTCTCATGCACTGATGCCCAAGGTTATATTTTTCACCACACCTATAGCATAATCCCAACATTCTCCTCTATTCCAAGGTGGTGTTTCTGTTAGCAGATGGATTAGAGCCCTCCTTAGGTCCACTTGAACCCATAGCAAGCAATAGAGCCTTAGTGTTTCCCCTTGTTAAATGGCCAACAGTTGGGGTTGCTCTTGGCACGGGTTTGTTCCCCTTGAAAATTGCCTCTAGCGTTAATTCTTATAACCTTGCTTTCTCTGTTGCTTCTCTCACTGTGGCAAGCATCATCATTTTCATCATGGACCTTAATTCATCCTTAAGGCCACTAATAAAACTAGAGAGAAAGTATTGATTAGTAAGAGTAGGCTAAGCATTCCACATCAATGCCTCCAACTCCTCAAACTTCTACTGATACTCAATGATCGTCCCTTCTTGCCTGAGTTTATTGAATTCTTCAATAACATTTGCCATATTCCTCTCCCCAAAGCGGATGCATAATTCTTTCACAAAATCAATCCATCTAGCTCCCCATTCCCCTAGATCTGGACCATCCTTGGTACTAGGCATCAATGACATCATTTAGATAGGTTGTAGCAAGGATAATCCTTTGATTTTCAGCAATGTTGTAGTACTGAAAAAACCTCTCACACTTATGAATCCACCAATGTGGTTTGTATCCTTCAAACAAGGGAATCTCTAACCTCGGCATAGGCCTTTAGCTAGATCTAAGAGAAATAAATTCTCTTACCTGGTCTCCGGTATCTTTACATTGCAAGGTCCCAGCCTCCGCTACTCCTTGGGGCCTAGGAAGAATTCCTTGTCCAGACATGCCGGTCTCCGAGATTGATCAAGGAGTCAATTCCGATGGACCGAAATTGAGGGGGCATAGACAGCATGTTGATCTGCTAATCCAGAGTTTCTCGATGCCTTGCCAACTCTCTTTGAACTCTGTCCTTGGAAGCAGTTATATCCTCCCGTAATTCATCGCGAATTGCCCTCATCTCCTCCCTACTCTTGGAAACCACCTCCTGGGTTTGAGACATCCCATACTCCATCGCTTTCATGCAGTTTTCCAGTTGTTTCAATCTGGTGCCCTCAGCCATTTGATCCACCGTATCCGCACAATCACAATTTAGTCGTCGTCGACCTAAGGCGACTGGATCACACCCGCTCTCCACTGGAATCACAACCGAGGATGATTGGCTTTGATACCAAAATGTCAAGCCTTAGGAATGAGACTTGCACTTACAAAACAATTAGGAAAAAAAGAGAGAGAGAGAGAGAATTCAATATCATTTCACCAATCAATCCCCATCCTCAAGTGTATAAACCTTATATAAGCTCTTCCCTACGGTTACAACGAAACCAAGGGGCAGAATAGTAATGCTGACATCGACTAACTTTGTTGGCTCCCGCCATACATTTGAATTTTCAGAAAAAATTACAATAAGACCCTCGGGTTGTGACAATATAGTTCATCACTGACTTCTTACAATAAAAGAAAAATGCATCACAGAGATCACTCCAATATATATGTGAGAAATGCACCACAAAGTAATCTCCATGTGGTATGAGCAAATCTATTAGGTAGATAACTTTTCCTCTTTTACCTTTCAACCCAAAGAAATTTCAGTTTTGGGAATAATAATGATAGGATACTGATTATCGAAAGGAACTACAAGCTGGAAATTAACAAAATGAAAAGAAAACTGGGCATTCGAGAGGCCCTTAACTCTCCCTAAAACTCAATACCAAAATCATCCCCCTCTCCCAACTTCTTCCCCCTCTATATATTCTTCCCTCCCTCCTCCTCAACAGAAATCTGTTACGCGCTTGCTGGGTTGTTACGCAACCCAGCGATTTCCCTTCACTACCCCTACGCACATGGCTGGCTGTTATGCTAGCCATCCAATTTACATCCTTGCCCCTTGTCTTTGATAAGTCAAGTGCCTATCATTACTCCCTCCCCCCAACTTTCACCTTGTCCTCAAGGTGGAAAAATGGAAACTGTTGCTGGATCAAATGGTAAGGTTCCCAAGTAGCTTCCAATGGGGGTAGCCCTCTTCCATTATATGAGCACTTCGAATCCCCGTAAGTTCTTTCCGGACCCTGGTCGAACTCCCAGTACCTTGACTTTGTCAGTTGTTTCAAGGCTTGCCAATTCTCAACCTCATCATGAAGTTCATCCAAATTTCCATAATTATTTAAGATCTTTGGGTCAATACCATTGGGCACCAAGTTCTTCACATTGAAGCTTGCAAGCAGTTTCTTGATACAGGAAAACAATATCTGGAAGTAGCCCTTGCCTTGGTTATCATTACTTGTTGCAACCAAAGGAAGCTCTGCAATTTCTTGTCCAAAAAGCCTGAAGATTCCGGCTGATACAATGGATGAGTGCACCACAAATACTACACGGTACATTCCTCCAAAGTCTTGGCCCCTTGAGCTCCTTCCATAAACCATAGATGGAATTAAGTCACGTCCAGTTCTTGAATCGACATTAGGGTCAAAGCATCCATGGAAGATGGCAACTGCTTTTGAGAGCAACATTCTAGTTTCCCGAGAAGCAATTTTGCCATTGAGTACCCTCCATCTCACATCAAAGTCAGAAACCATATGTGGAACTTTGTCCTCATGCTTCTTCTTTATGACATCCAACAGAGAATCCAGGATCTTCTCTTCTCCACAAGTTAGTAAATTTTGTAAAGCAGAATAGGTCATCCTACAACCCATGCAACAGAACCACTTTCCTTTTGGCAATTTCTTTAGATCGGCCATCTTATGTTCCTTCAAGCAGCCGACATGATATTCTTTCTCACACTGATCACAAACCATAACAGTCTATGGGCCAAATCCAAATTTGCTAAAATCAGAACCTCTGCACAAAACACATGCAATGACCTCAGCATCTTCAGGATTTTTGACAATTCTAATACAACATTTGGTTATTTCTTCAATAGGATCAATCCCTGAAACCCTTCCAGCTGCTTCAGCATTAGCATTACGCTCCACAAACTTATCTCTTTGGAACATATTCTGGCAATACGGACAGTACCATATACCATGAGGAATGCTTGATAGTGATGCACATTCATTGGGCTCCACAACAGAATGCAAAATGAGCCAAACATGCTGCCCTTCCACTATCATGACCTGCTTGGACGAGGCACCCACCCCCTCATGATGGTGAGAATACATGGGGGGCCCTCCATTATCAACCAACCCCATGTAAAATTTTTGAGAAACTTGCCTAAGAGTCAAACCATCTTCCCAGACAACATGGACCGTTGATGGCGCCCCCTTCCTTAGCGAGATGCTCTCCTTGGCTGTCACCGGATCGGCCATCCGTGGCCTTTTAAATGGATCGATCATCGGCTGCCCTTCTACCTTGCCTTTGGAACTCCCCAACACCATCATCGTCGGTAGCCACTCTGCCTCGCGACACCATGCTCTGCTCAACCGCCAATCCCCCTTCAATATGCAGCTCGTCCGATTCTCCACCGCGCCTTCCTGCATGGACCCTAAGCGATTCCTCAGCAACTTCTTCAACTCTTCCCAGCTTCTCACTCTTCGTCTCCGTTGATCGCACTGGACCCATGGAAGTGCAGCACGCTCCAAACACAGTGTTGCTGTGTCCGTCTTCTCGTCAGCCAACACCGCAACTCCCAACTCCTCACCCATCGCCTTAGCAAAGGCTGGAGGCCAGTGTGATGAGGCGGGGCTGGGCATCACCCATTTTTGTGCCATCATCGGAGGAGACAATATCTTTACCTGCTGGTGATTCGAAATTGGGGACGAAGGGGCCTGACCTTTGTTTGGGCCGAGTCCAAAAATGCTTCCACAAATCACTAGATTCATCTCCTCAATTGGTTGGGCAAGGTCCATCATCTACTCCAGCCCAATCGTCCTCGACACCTTCATCTTGGCTCGGATGACAGGCTCCATTCCGTTGATAAAGTGTCCCTCCAGCAACGCCTTTGGCATGCCTGTGAGCGGTGAGGTCAGAGTCTCGAAGCCAAGGCGGTAGTACTTGACGGACCCCCACTGTCAAAGCGCAAGGATCCTCTCTTCCACCGTGCCTTCCTGCGCGGTCCTGAACCTATCCCTCAACATCGCCTTGAGCTCCATCCAGCTCCTCACCCGTTGTCATCTTTGCTCCCACTGGAACCACAACAGAGTCGCTCCTTCAAAGCATGAGGATGCCGACTCCACCTTCTCCGCATCGGACAGCTGGTTCACCAGGAAGTAGCGCTCAGCCCTAAAGACCCAGCCATCTGGATCATCTCCCTCGAAGATGGGTATTTCCTGGCGTCTCCCACGGTACTGCTGCCTTCCAACACCATCGACCCTGCCGCCCCCTTTGACAATTCTCCCTCCAGCTACCAGCGTTCCCTCCCTTGACACGGGCGAACCCGCAGGTTGGTCTTCCTCATCACGCTCCCCCTTTCTCTCTCTCTCTCTCTTGCTCCTCTCGTCTCTCCTCATTCTTCCTCTTGCTCTTGCTCGCCCGCTCCTGTTCTTCCCATCTCGCTCGCATCCTCGCGAACAGCTCTAGCATGTTCGCTAGGTGTCTCTCCATCTTTTGAAACGCACTCCTCATGTCATCATCTCCCAGTGGAATGCCTTCCACTCTCATCTCCAAATCACCGACTGGATCAGTCAAGTTCATCATTAGGATCGAAACTCTCTGATACCAAATTGATAGGATACTGATTATCGAAAGGAACTACAAGCTGGAAATTAACAAAATGAAAAGAAAATTGGGCATTCGAGAGGCCCTTAACTCTCCCTAAGACTCAATACCAAAATCATCCCCCTCTCCCAACTTCTTCCCCCTCTAGACATTCTTCCCTCCCTCCTCCTCAACAGAAATCTGTTACGCGCTTGCTGGGTTGTTACACAACCCAGCGATTTCCCTTCACTACCCCTACGCACATGGCTAGCTGTTATGCCAGCCATCCAATTTACATCCTTGCCCCTTGTCTTTGATAAGTCAAGTGCCTATCAAATAACTGATGGTTACAATACGCCAGCTTGAGTCATTTAATTTAGGATAATAGTGCTTCCTTGAAAACTGGAGAAATCTATCTTTTCTTGATCACACTCATATATAGGGCTTTTCTACCGCACTGGGAATCTGATTCTGCAGGTCAGCCACTTGTCTGATCCATTTGCTTTTTAATTGAATATGATTAAGGTAAGGATATGAGATTCATGTTGGACTCACATACCATGATATCAAATTAGAATATAATGATGTCTGAAGAAAAAAACTGAACATTTGATTCAAGGAAAATTTATAGCTTTCCACGTGGGTGGAGATATAAATCTCCTTTTTCCACCTAGACATGCCCACTTTTTTTCTTTTATTTATGATGAGAAAATTATCTAGAGCTTGGAATTTTGATGACACCATTTTCTTCTCTCCCACAAATAAATATTGCCTCCCATTCTAGCATGCATCTGAATGTACTTAAGCATCTCAACCTTATATCCCTGGTTGCTTATGCTGCACAAATTGTTTGTATAATGCTGCTTACAATTTAAGTGCTGGAGATGAATCAGGTTGTGTTTATATGTGTCACAGCCCGGGGGCATAACTGTAATTAGGGGCAGGATATACTTTTAATTAGTTGATATTCTGAGGCTAGTAGGACTCCAAGCGCATATGGCCACTTGGTCCTAACTACCAAGTGAGTTGGTTAGGAGAATACTCTAGAGATGTAACTCTCCTATAAATAAGATGAACGCATGAGGATGGGGATCATGTGAGGATTAATACCATTGATTTTTTCCCTCCTAATTCTCTCTCTCTCTCTTCTTTCCCTCTTTTTCTCATGTTTGTCTTTCCCACCTATTCTCTATTCTTCCTCAATTACGGAAGAGCCTCTCTGTCAGATTTGAGATCTGACAATTGTTATCAGAGCCAGAGTGGGTTATGGTAGAAGGTTCTCCGGCAAAGTAGATGGAATCACGATTGGATGTGATTGAAGTGAGTATGAGGCAGAGCCAGGAGCAGGTGGATGATTGTCTAGAGACGTTGGAGATGGGAAATCGGCAGACAGGAGGAGATTAGTCATAGTAGATCGGAGAATGCAACTAATCTAGATCAAGTGGTGTCACGGCCTAAGCCTGACAACACCCTAATCCCTGCCTTACTTGACTTCTCCAAGGAGTTCATTCTGGAAACAAATGCTTGTGACACGGGAATAGGAGTTGTACTAATTCAGGAGAGAAGACCGGTGGCTTACCTAAGCCAAGCATTAGCCCCACGACATGTAGGGTTGAGCATCTATGATAAGGAATTACTTCTTTTTTTTTATGGCCATAGAGAAGTGGAGGTATTATTTGGAGAGGAGGAGGTTCATCATTAGAACAGACCATGAGAGTCTGAAGTTTCTCTCCCAACAAAGAGCACACAACCAATTGCTAAGGAAGGGAATCACCAAGTTAATGGGGTTTGATTACTGCATTCAATATAGAAAAGGGAAGGAAAATTTGGTGGCAGATGCGTTATCAAAACGAGAGAACACAGTCACTTGCCATGCCATATCAACCCCCCTGCCGAATTGGGTAGAAGGCATCACACATAGCTATGAGCAAACCCCACAGTTTCAAGAGATGCTCACTAGGCTGTCGGTACACTCTCAAGAGGAGGTTGGGTACACATTCAAGGGAGGACTCCTAAGATACCATGGCAGGGTAGTCATAGGAGAAGATGAGAAACTCAGGCAACGAATCCTTCAATCGTTGCATAATTCTCCCATAGGAGGCCATTTGGGGCTGAATGTCACCTACCATAGGGTGAGGCAACTCTTTTATTGGCCAGGGTTAAAAAGAGATGTGACCAAATATGTGCTTCAATGCACCCCTTGCCAGCAGTGCAAGCATGAGCAGATGCCTTCTCCAAGTCTCCTGCAGCCTTTGGAGATTCTATCTCAAGCGTGGGAACAAATCACCATGGACTTTTTAGAGAGTCTGCCCAAATATGAAGGGTTCGATACTATCTTAGTGGCGGTGGATCGGATGACGAAGTTTAGCCACTTCATCAGCTTGTCACACCCCTTTACTGCTACAGAGGTGGTCAGGAAATTGATGGATTCGTTTTTCAAGATACATGAGATACCAAGGGCTGTTGTCCCTAACAGAGACAAGGTATTTACAAGTCAGTTTTGGAAGACACTCTTTCAAGGATTGGGAATCAAGTTGCAGATGTCTTTGGCTTATCATCCAGAAATTGATGGATAAATAAAGCGTGTGAACCAGTGTCTGGAGACATACTTAAGGTGCCTGAGCTTCACTAAACCCAGGAGCTGGAGTAGATGGATGGCACTGGCCCAGTGGTGGTATAACACCAGCTTCCACACAGCTCATAAGAGAACCCCCTTTGAAACTCTATTTGGTTACCCTCTCTCGATAATCCCAGCCATTATGCACTACACTTCAGCTGAAACTTCAACTGATCAGTACTTACAGGCAAGGCAGGAAGCACTACAGGCTATTAAGATAGAGCTTTCCATGGCACAACAAAGGATGAAGCAACTGGTTGACAAACACCGCTCAGATAGGACATTTGAAGTGGGTGAGGAAGTCTACTTGAAAGTTAAAAGGTTCAAACAACACCTTTTTTGTAAGGGACCTACGTCTAAGATTAGCCCAAAGTATTATGGGCCCTTCCGAGTTCTTGCTAAAGTTGGGCAGGTAGCCTACTAGTTACAACTTCCGGAAGGGGTAGGTTGCACCCCGTGTTTCATGTGTCACTCCTAAAGAAGGCAGTTGGGCCATCTGAGACAGTTAGTAAAGAAGTACTAGAAGTGGTTGAAGACCAGGTGGTATAGGTGGAACCCCAAGCTATGCTAGACAAATGGGTGATCTACAAGGACTCAATGCCCCTCACACAAGTTTTGGTATAGTGGTCACACCTGCACCCTAACAACACCATTTGGAAGTATCTCTCGGATATTCTACAGCAATATCCCTGGGTGGCCAAGCTTCTTTGATTTCTTGGGGACAAGAAATGATTCAAGGGGAGGGGAGTTGTCATAGGTTGGGGGTATAACTGTAATTAAGGGCAGGATATACTTGTAATTAGTTGATATTCTAAGGTTAGTAGGACTCCAAGCGCATATGGCCACGTGGTCCTAACTGCCGAGTGAGTTGGTTAGGAGAATACTCTAGAGATGTAACTCTCCTATAAATATGATGAATGCATGAGGATGGGGATCATGTGAGGATTAATATCACTGATCTTTTCCCTCCTAATTCTCTCAATTCTCTCTCTCTCTGTCTCTCTCTTTCTCGTGTTTGTTTTTCCCCCTCTTTCTCGTGTTTGTCTTTCCCACCTATTCTTTGTTTTTCCTCAATTATGGAAGAGCCTCCCTGTCAGATTTGAGATCTGACAATATGCTGGGTTTCGTTTCTGCTTTTCTTCCCTGTTCTATTTTGTTATAATGGCTTCTCGGTGTTTGGTGAATCTACTTTACTTTACATATGCCTTTTTTATTATCTTCAGGACATTAAATTGTATTGAGTTAAACTTATTTGTTCTTTTGCGTCTGGATGATTTCTTTATGCAGAGGTGTTGGTCCCTTTGGTCCAGATTTGGTCCGAAAATATACCAGTGCTAGATTTGTTGCGTATTCAACCGGGCAAGCTTTGACTGAAGACGAAACCAGATTACTGACAGGTACTTAAATTTTTTTATATGTTCATCTGCCTCACATTGTAACTGCAATTTTCTGATAGCCTACTATTTCAATTGAAGACTATGTATACCATACGCTGGCGGCCAAAGCTAGTGGGGAGCTGTGCTTGAAACATATTTTTGCCTTTGGAGCATTTACACGGGTGCCTCTTTTGAAAAGGTGCAACAAATCTATTCCCCATCTTGTTTGATGTTTTTGTAATTATTACCTACCATTAAGGTACCTCCTTACAGCTAAGTGACATGGAATACAATCATGCAAAAATAAAGCATTCTTACACCTTACTGCTAAAAGTGGCATGAATTCAACATGTGGAAATAAAAGTGTTTGTAATCCTTCTTGCTAAAGGCATGAAATGGTTTATATTTAAGATACCACTATATTTTATGTAGAGCGTGAATCACATGGAGACATGCCCATTAATACTATGATAGGGGCATGTGCAATCATGGCAGCCATACAAATTTCTGATTCTTTCTGGTATTGATGGAGCGAAAGCCTGGTCAATTTAAGAAGAAACCCTGCTCAGTTCACACCATTTTCATGGGATAAAAAATGGCTCATAATGTCATAGTTTTCTTGCTTCTTGTATGTGCTCTCTTATTCGATAATAAACACCTGCAGTATCGATCATCCGAATGACTTTGACACCATTCATCAAAAACAAGAGCATCGACAGAACTGGACTGGTTCTGGTAAAAGAAAAGTCTGGGAAGAAAATGAATATCTAACTTTTTTTTTTTATTGTCCAGAAATTAAAAAAATAATACTAAACCTGCAGGCAATATATCTAGATATTTACATTTGAACAAATAACAATAGCCCATTTATAAACCAACACCTTTTGGAAGTAAAACTTTTAAGAGTATTAAAATTTTGCCCCTATACCTCTCAGAATAGTAACATCAATAAAATAAACTCTTTAAGCATTAATGCTACGCATAGATGATAGCTGCTCACACCACTAGAATTTAGTATGGGAATAATTTAATGGGGCATTGATCTACAAAAACGTGAGTGTAGGCATTTAAGGAGCTCAAAAGCTTTTGGGGCATGTTATTTCTAGTTTGATTTGGATTGTAACTGTTAAGAGTTGTTTATTTGAAAAGAATTTCTAGTAGGAAGACACTGTTTGGAATCTGTTGGCATTTGAGTTCCCCATCTAGGAAGGGATGGAAGTTGCTGACCATAATCTATATCTCTGTCCTTGTTCCGTTCAGTGCCTCAGAATGGAAAGTACCAACAACCTGTATATATGGCTACGATGATTGGATGTCTTATGAAGGGGCACAGGAAGCTCGCAAACATATGAAAGTTCCATGTGAAATCTTAAGGGTCCCCCAGGTCTCTCTTTCTCTCTCTCACTTAAAGGGGAACTGTTTTTTTCTTTTTTGCTCGACGAAGGGGAAATGCTTTTAAAATTGTTTTTCTGTTGAATTAATAGTTGTAGTGTTCTGTGATTATTGCAGGCTGGCCACTTTGTTTTCATAGATAACCCAAGTGGCTTCCATGCAGCAGTGTTACATGGTTGCCGCAAGTTTCTCTCAGGTGACCACATTAGCAAATCTCTTCCTGAAGGTCTGACATCCGCCTAGAGAGGAAATGTATGTTCTCTATATTATCTTCTTGTATTGGTTGTGCATAAAAAAACAGGTTGCATTACAGCAACTATAGATGAGTGTCTGATTTACATAAGTCAAACATTCTTTTAGATTTACATTACTCTGGTCTAGTTATGTAAATGTAGCATCATATGGTTCTGTATCTATTTGTTGAAACCACTAATTTTTTAGTTAAACCCATTACTTATTTCTAGCTTGACCATATTCTCCCCTATCTATAAATTATCTTTTCCAGGGAGGGAGACATTGTTGGGGGAGTTTAGATAGATACCACATGGTAGAAGATTTGAATAATCTCATCTTCAGCTATGACCTTTGTCCATTCTCTCCTTGTTTTCCTATACAATGCTCAGAAAGCTTCCCCAGTGGAGCATCCTAGGGTATGTTTGAACTTTGAATTAACCTTGGTGGTCTCTAGACTCATTACTTCCAGGGATTATAGTGTAGTAGAGAGTTCTAGATGTTGCATGTGCATGTCGACAAGGTTAGCAAACGATGCCGTGCTCAAGTCTTAATGATGATATCACTAAAAATGATATCAGGTTTGATGTGACCAGACAATTTTAGTCTTAACAACTGGTGAGTTAAAATTCATGTAGCCACCCCCTGCACAGTTTGGACAAAGGCTTGGTATGCTGTTATTGTCTTCTTGGTAGTAACATGACATTATGACTTGTGAGGTTGGGATCCGTCTGGTTCATGGAACTGTGTAATGTTGTTGATTTAAGGGGAAAATGGGAGGTGAGTGGGGATTAAAGTTTGCAATTGTTATTGTAGTAGTTGTAGGATCTTCCCCCTTGGAAGCTTCTTCGTGGGTACATGGCCAGAAAAGATTTAGCACAAAGCGCCTGAAGTTCCTAATGGAAATAGAAGTGGAAGTGTGAGTGTCCAATGTACTTAGTATTTGTTGCCAAATGAAAGTTATTGCTTATGGTAGCTATTTTGTTGGCATTGTTAAAATTGAAAGGCAGGGACATCCAAACATAAAATGGCCTTTGAGCACATGGGAGTTTGTTGCCTTGATAATTTTTCTTCCTTCTCGGAGGATCAAAAAGAGTTGATGCTATCGGAGGCACTGTTATAGAATAATATGTCGACCCAACTACCTTTGAATTTATATTCACATCCTTATCTTTTCCTTGCTACCATTTGCTCTTCTTGCCTCTCTGCTGTGCTTGGGATTAGGATTTGTACAGTTATAGGTGGAACAAGATGATGATAGATAACATGTCACTTTTTACTACTCATCTTACCTCCTCCTCCTCCTCCTCTTGTTACTTGGTGAATATTATCTTCCAAGATTGTAGACTCACTCAGTCTAGTCTTGTGGATGCCAGCGGGAAATAAAAATAAAAAATAAATAGAAGCTATTATAACATAAAAAAAATGTTATATTGATAAAAATATTGAAATAACATTCATATCAATATCAATCATTCACTTCCCCTCCTCCATACACCAGTGCTTCATCACTCAAGACTCGGGCCTTAATTTCAAACTCAAATTGAATTGAATTTCATTCAGATGGCAGACAGAGGCAGAAGTTTTGTTTTTGTTCTATGATTTATCAGAGGCTCAGGCTCAGAGAGCCCACAAGCCACCAAGAAAAAAGGACAGCTCTCCCTACTGTCATCATTACGTCGTCGTATCCTGTCATGTGGGGGCCACGTGACTAGCCCACATCCACATGCTTCGGATTACCCGACCCACAAATATCAACCTTCTCTTTTTTTCCTTTAGATAAAAAAATCATAGTAGAATCAGCGCAATTTAAGTTCCGCCAACTTTAGTACTTGGGGTTGGCGTTGGGAGAATCCAAATGCTTGGTTGCATCTGAATATGTACATGTAGAATGACTGATTTGACCAAAGTTTTGTTTTTAATTTTAGTGAGAATTAACAAATATATACCCAAATTATTATATCAATGAACTTTTACGTCCTTTACTCCCATCTTTCTCCCAAACACATCTGTTTTGATTTGATATTAAAAGTAATTTTACTAAAACGCCCTGCTGCTGTTGTAGTCATGGACTCTTCTATTATCAATAAGTAAATACAAAATTTAGTGTTGTTTTTAAGTGAATTATTTAAAATATTATTTTATGTAATGTAATTTTATGAAATCTCATTTTGATTAAATTTTTATCTAAATAAGTAAAGACTATATTATAATTTATCAAACATACTCAATTTTATTTTTATTTATATTTATTTGCCTGAATCATTTCTCTAATTTTAATTCATGTTGTTTTATCATTTAAATTGATACTATAAAATGAAATAATTTGAAATAAGTCACTAACTTACAAGGAAATTGAAATTTGTCAATTGAAAGATAATTAATAATAATAATAATAATAGTTATCTAAAAATATTTAAATTTTAAGTTATCCAAAAAAAGAGAAAATATATAGTCTTACTAAATTACAACTTGTGCTCTTCATATTTTAAAAATTACAGTGACATCTACTTTATTAGATAAAATTTAAAAAATCTGTATAAATATATAAAATATTATAAATATCTCGGGGATATATATACATATATATATAATAATCAAATATAACTTTTAAAAGATAAAAATAGTATAATTTCTATCAATGCATTTTGTCTTAAATTTGTATATGATTATAGGGTTTTTGTGCATTTGATATATTTTATTTTTAACATCCAAACATGTTAACTGTTAGTAAAATATTTTTTAATTAGATGTAATCTATTATCAATTAATAAAAGTATTTGAATATTAAAAGTAAAATAGAGTAAAACTCATAATTATAAGGAGTAATGCTATTAATGTTATTTAATGAGGTTTTTGGATCAATCATCACTCGATTCCTGATGTAATCATGCTCTCTTCAGATTTTCTTCATTTTTAAGTTAGTTCAAGTAATCCTAGATTGTTTGAAGTAACCCTTTTTAGAATTTAGTCTTTCAATGAATTTTCAAATGCTTAAATTAGTTAATATGCCCGAAAATAATACAATAGTTATATAATAAATATATAATAAATGTCATATCTAAATCTTGAGATTTGTAAAAATATATATATATATATTGGGATATTATATTTTTTATATAATTAAAATTATTATGTTACTCGCATCAAGTAATATAATATTTGCTCGATATAGACAACATCAGAGGGTGTAGGCCTCACCCCTCCCATTACACACCCCTTACATTCCTATGTTAAACAAACTTGACACCAACAAGAGAATAATTTTTTTATATAGATAGATTAAAGGATTAATATAAAATATAATTAAAGCACAAAAATAATCAAATTTGATTGAGCTAGTTATAAGTGTAAAATTGGGGCTAAGCCATCTTTATGATACATGTTAAGTGGTTAAATCATGATAAATTAGAATTTGTACTAATAGATTATAGATTCGATTATTTACCCTGTATAGTGAAATAAAGGAGTGCAATTTTGTTCACCCTCTTTAACGAGGGTGAACATGACTCCTAGTACTTTGCGGGTCAAAACTAACAGAAAGGGGGATAGTTTGCTGTTTAGGATATCCCCCTCTCTGTTAGTTTTGACTCCCAAAGTACTGAAGGTCATGTTTACCCCGTTAAAAAGGGTGAACAAAATTGCACTTGAAATAAATATTCCACCTACAATTTACTTCATATACTAAAATTAAAAGCACGAATAACAAAAAATGATGAAAGGATAGTAATCCCAAAAATTGGGAGTAAGCTATCTTTATACTACTTGTGCCAAACTTTGGGGTAGACTTAATCTTTTGCGCCTCTTCTAACTTGATTCTCAATATTAAATTTGGGTTACAATAGGCTTTTCTCCATAAGAGTTCTTCATCACCCTTGAAAACAATGGTTAAATATAATAAATATATTTTATTTTTATTTAAAAATAGTTTTATTAAATTATACTCCCATTATAATTTATCCTAATTATCTGGAAAAAGCAGCGAGCGAAATTAAGGCTGAAAAAGCTGAGCCCGACAGTGTCACGGATGGCGGGGCTCAGGACCCATTTCCAATGGAACTCTGTTCTTGTTGCCGGCAACATTAAGTAACGGCTACTTTTCTCTCGCTCTCTCTCTCTCCCACTTCGAGCTTCTGCCACGTGTCGCTCCAGGACTAATCCTGGAAAAATCCCAATTTCTAGGGATAATGAAAGAGCCCCTTGACTTTGACTAGAATTGCAGAAACTCCCCTTTCTTTTCTTTCTTCCTTTCTGCCAAGGCCGTGAATTTCTTAACCAAAAAGTTGGCCCCAAAGTAAGCAGCCATCCCCATCCATGAAAGCATGAACAAAAGGAAGATCAGAGTGTCTGATGAACAAATCATCAAATGATTCAAACCACTCCCAAAAACCTCCTGTCATTCCTCATGCAATTGTTTTCATAATTGCTTGATGAATCCAAAAGTGAGAAAGTGTTTGTTTGATAATATAAAGAAACCCAAAATTTATCTATTAAAATGGTAGTTTGATTAAATAAGTGCAATTGGTAAAATTATTATTTTGGGTAGCTTTTTAGCCATATGATTGAATCGAAAAGCCGATTGAATAGAAAGAATTGACCATTCACTTTTGATCAAATTAAACAATAATGTTTCGTTATTTTTTAAAAAAGTCACATATTTAACTTGAACTCGTTATCTCACAAATAATAATGTTTCATTATAGGTCAAATTCATAATTTGATTGTGTACTTTTATATATATATATATTGTGATCATTTGTACTTTTTATTATTTCGATTACACTACTGAACTTGATTTACAAGTCAACTTAACCCTTGCACTTTGAGTTTTTTTTTTTTTTATAACCCAAACCTTTCATTCGATTACACTCTTGAACTTATATTTTTGAGTTAATTTAACCCCTTTACTTTCATGTGTTAAAAAAATAAAATAAAATTACAAAGTACACATTGCACTTTGTTTATGTTATAATTAAAAAAATAAAAAGTTTAGATTTTCACAAAAAAAAAGAATTTAAAATACATAAATTAAATTGATTTGAAAAATATGGATCCATAAATATAAATAAAATAATAAAAAATTCGAATGACCATACAAAAAAAATGTAAAAGAAGAAAGGCAAAAAATATAAATGTGGCCTATAATTATATGTTTAGTCTATTTTATCTCTGGTTTAGGTCACACATGTGGCTATGACTTATTGGAAGAATGTTAACCCTAATCATCACTACTCTTACAGCTATTAAGATAATTTTGTGATTGGTTATGATAATGTGACAGGTTACAAGTTAAGATGAAAAAACAAGTCTTGGGAGGATGAAACATAATAAAGATTAATAAAATAAATATACCTACAAATTGTTTGAGAGGATATTTTAATAAAATATGGGAAATTATGAGTTTATTGATGGAAGAGTGTTTTAGAACCAAAATTTCTTTCAAGTTGTCAAAAGATACTTCACAATTAAGCACAGAGGAAGAACAAAGAACAAATATGTCATCAAATGATTCAGATCACAACTACATCTAAGCCTAAAACAATGCAAGAATACAGAATGAATTGTTCTGAACAAGCAATTCTCATGGAAATCAAGCTACTTCTAAACAGGGGATTGCAGGGATGTGGGATCGGCCGAAGATGGAATATCCTGTCCAACCCTGCAACCTTCAAGCATGAAAACTATGTCAGCCATGGACGGCCGCTCCAGGGGATCTGGCATTGTGCAGAGCAGTCCAACCTTCACACCCAACAAGAATTCTTCCCATTCTGATGACTCCGGATCAAGCTCAAGCAACCCTGGCTCCAGCAGCTCTGTTATTTGGCCACTTTGCAACTGCCTCTTCACCCACTTGACAATGTCCTCATCTTGTGTGAACATCACAGGCTTCCTCCCTGTTAGTATCTCTAGCAACACGATCCCGAAACTGTACACATCGGCTTCTGTCGTCGCCTGACCGGTTAACGCAGCCTCGGGGGCTACATAGCCTAGAGTCCCAATTGTGGTGGAAGAAGATGAGGCTTCTGCCGGGGTTGCTAAGGTCAACTTGTCCAGCCCGAAATCTGAGAGGTGGGCTTCGAAGTCTGCGTCGAAGAGCACGTTCTGTGGCTTGACATCTCCGTGCACCATTGAGGCCGAGTGCAGGAAGGCAAGCCCCCGGGCTATGCCAAGCGCAATCAGGTGTCGCATCGGCCAGTTTAGGACGTGTCCATCTTGGTGGGATGCTTCTTGGAGCAATGTGGCCAGGTTTCCATTGGGCATGTAGTCATAAACAAGGAGGCGGATATCAGGCGGTCCTGCATAGTAGCCACGCAGGACTGTTAGGTTTCGATGTTTCACCTTGCCAAGAGACTCTGCTTCTTTCCTGAAGGTGCCTACGTCCATGGATGTATCTGGAAGGCGACGAATTGCCAGCACCATTCCATCTTGATAAGTGGCTTTGAACACAGGGCCATATTTGCCCCTGCTCAGGACATTTTCTTCATCAAATTGTCTTGTGGCTTCCACTGTCTCTGCATATGTTATCTTGTTGTTGAACATTACAAGTTTTGGCCCTCCATTTTCCCCACTTCCACGTCCCCTTTCTGCTCCTGAGCTCGCTTGAGCTGGGCTGCGCTTCTTCTCTCCATTCTTGCCTTCTCCCAGCTTCTTACGCCATCGGAGAAGGCCAATTACATACACACAGCAGCACACTCCCAAGAGGCAACTTCCTGCAATAGCCACAACTAGCAATAATATCAGCTTCTTCCTTTTTCGCCTTCTGACATTCTTGCAATCTTTATTCAATGGCT
Source organism: Diospyros kaki (assembly GCA_036245055.1). Classification (NCBI taxonomy): domain Eukaryota; kingdom Viridiplantae; phylum Streptophyta; class Magnoliopsida; order Ericales; family Ebenaceae; genus Diospyros; species Diospyros kaki. The sequence continues at coordinate 45,659,090 of BSEG01000005.1, forward strand.
TCCCACATAAATCTTTGTTCCTAGCAAAAACAGAAGGATCCTTGAACCGAGAAGCCAATGCCTTTGGAATCTCACCCTCGAGGTTATTGCTCGATAAATTCAAGTAATTCAAGCCAGAGATCAGTGAAAGACTCGCAGGAATAGGCCCACTTAGACCATTTGAAGAAAGATTCAACACTGTTAGATTTGACAACTTTGACAGCGAATCCAGTATGCCACCTGAAAGTTGATTCGAATCCAGCAACAGAAAACTCAGGGAGGAGCATTTGGAGAGACCCTCCGGGATTATCCCTGTTAATCGGTTCTGACCCAGATCAAGCTTGTACAAATGCACAAGGTGCGAGACTTCATCCGGGATTCGACCAGTCAATCCATTACCACGAAGCTCTATAACCTCAAGGGTAGAGCAGTTACCCAGCTCCGGTGGAATTGATCCGGCAACATGGTTGTGTGACAAAGAAAGAACAATCAGCGACTGAAGAAACCCAAATGTTGGTGGAATCTCTCCAGAGAACTGATTGGACGATAGATTGAGATACTCCAAGCTTGACAAGCTGCTGAATCCTTCAGGAACAGCCCCAGATAACAAGTTCTCTTCCAAAGCAACAACTTGCAGGCTAGGCAAACCGAAAAGCTCGAATGGCAGCTCTCCAGACAGCTTTTGCTTGCTCAAATCCAGAGATGTGAGCCTCGTCAGACTCCCAATACTTGCAGGAACACTTCCTGAAAGCCCACAACCACTCATGTTCAGAACCTGTAAACCCTTCAAATCCCCAATATTAGTTGGGATTTCGCCAGAAAATTTGTTGCTGCTCAAATTCAAACTGCTCAAGTTGCTCAGACTCATGAGCTCTTGTGGCACAGGCCCAGAGAGATGGTTATTGCTCAAATTCAACGATTCAAGCATGAAAAGAGTTCCAAGACTTGGTGGTACTGAACCAGTAAAGAGATTTCCAGCAAGAGAGAGCGTCTTCAAGCTCTTCAAAGTCCCCAAGAAATCTGGAATCGAACCGGAAATCTGATTGCCTTCAAGGTCAATCACCTTTAACAAGCCACATTGTCGAAGCTCGGCCGGTAATCCGCCGGTTAAAGAATTTTTCGCCACTCTGAGCTCCTCCAGCCTTGCGAGCTTGCTTATCTCGTTCGGTAGAAAGCCGGAAAAAGAATTCGCGGAAATGTCGAGAAATGTTAGGGTTGATATGTTCGTGAGCCAGGAAGGAAACACGCCGTTTATATGATTCTCGTGAAGGTCTAAAACCTCCAGAACGCTAGATAACAGCACGTTTGGCGGTTTGACCAGGCCCGTGAGCGCATTAAACCCTAGTTGAACCATTCGTAGCGATGGCGGATTGACTGAGACGTTGCAGAAAATCGAAGTGGGGACCGAACCAGACAGCTGGTTGCGCGAAAGCGAAATGACCTGGAGCTTCGGAATAGAGCCGATTGTCGCCGGAATAAGGCCTCTGAGGGCGTTGTTCTCGGCGCTCAAATGCACCAGCGACGAGCAGTTAGAAATCGCCGACGGCAGGGTCCCATACAGTTGGTTCGAGTCGAGCCAGAGATATTCCAGCATTTGAAGCTCGCCGATGGTAGACGGAAGCTCGCCGGAGAAGCTGTTGAAAGAGAGATTGATCAGTTGGAGCTCCGGCACGGATGAGAAGTTCGCCAGGATGCCGCCGGAGAAGGCGTTGGACGAGAGGTCGAGGTACCGGAGCCTCGGCGGAAGGTGGCCGGAGACGCCGCCGGAGAGGAGGTTGCGCGCGGCGTTGAGGACCTGAAGATTGGTGAGGTTGGAAATCGCCGGCGGAAGGCCCCCGGAGAACGAGTTGTCCTGGAGATAAAGGGCGCGCAAGAGAGCGCATTGCGCCAGAGAGGGAGGAATCGAGCCATTGAAGCCGTTAGAGTGCAGGCTCAGCTTCCGCAACTGGGTCAGCTCGCCGAGCCGCTCAGAAAGCCGGCCGGCGAGGTGTAGCCGCGGCAGGCGGAGCTCCCAAACTCGGTCCTCGTAACAGACGACCCCGCGCCAGTCGCACGGAGCCGCCGGCGTCGTCGCGTTCCAGCCGTCCAATGCGCCTAGCGGGTCGTGCAGGCCAGACTTGAACGACGCGAGAGCTTGGATCTCAGCCGCCCTGCCGGCGCACGATAAGGTGGCGGCGCACCACAGCACCACCGCGAAGCAGAGAAAAGTAGCCGTTACGGACATGAATGGGGATGGCGGATAGAAGAGGCGGAGATGCAAAGTTCATGAGTTGGGAGATGATTTAGTGGTGCGCTTTGGGAGCGTATGCTAGCAGAGATCCCCTGGAAAGACTTTGATTGACAGAACTCTCTCCATATGTTACGCCAACAGTGCCTATTATGTAGCGTAGTGCGCTCTCTCTCTCTCTCTCTCTCTCTCTCTCTCTGTCTCTGGTTGTTCTCTTCTTCTCGCTTCCCAAACAGGGCCTTACGGAACGCATTTTTGAGGCCTCGAATGGTGCTGAAATCATTAAGGCGCTGTTTGGCTTTTCCCTTTCTTTTATTTATAGTTCATTTGGGAAGCTCACTCGACTGGCCTGATAGGTGATGATGATGGGCTTCTCTTCTTCATGTATTGGACATGCATGGAGTTATTCCTCCTTTAATTTCTCACTTTCTTGTTGTGAACTTTACATATCCTTCACCCCCTTTTGATTCTATATATACCATATATATATATATCTAGACATTACACCAACCACACCCACACTCCTTTATGATTTTTTTGTCTTTATTTATACAATATTATCCATTGTGCATCTAAAAAGAAAGTTCTTATCTTTGTCAATATATAACAATAAGTTTCTTTATATAGAACAGTATCTCAGGTACAGTTTTAACGAGACCTATAAAGAAAAAAACTAGTTAGAGGCATGGGTGACCTCACTTGCGAGCCCTTCGATACTTAACTTAGTATTTTGGATAAAATATAAAATACTAATAGAGTTATAATTTCTACAGAGTTAGAAGTGTATTTTTTTTATATGAGGACTCTTCCATTTATAGAGAGTACTAAGGTTATCTCTAGCAACGCCAATTTCAGCTCGCTAAAGCTATTTGTGGCAAGAATGTTATTGAAAACGAGCTCCAGCAAAACTCGCTATAGCTATATTTCCTCGTTAAAAATTTGACAACCTTCAAATACCTTATCAATGTTGGCGAGTGAATTCTTCTCGCTATATCTCCCCCCCCCAACTACTCAAGGTAGGAAGAGAGACATATACGCGGGAAGGGTGAATACGAGTTGCAGGGCAACGACGACAGCAGGAGATTCGGCGACACACACCAAATCTACCGGCGACGGCGGCCACGAACAATAGCAGTAAAGAGCAGCGATAGTGACAACAGTAGATCCAGCGACGACGGCTATGAATTGCAACAACAATGAATAACTTCGACATCTTTCTCGTGGAGTCTTCTTCACAGCATCTTCCTAGTGATTTGTGATTAATTTTATATATTTTTTTGTATTATATGATTTATATTATATATATTTATTTGGTTATTGAGTTGTGTATTTGATTATTGATTTTATATATGTATATGTGATTAATTTGTGTGTTTGATTGTATATGTGTATGTGCTTAAAATTTTATAGTAGTTAAACATATATGTATGGTAAAATAAATAAAATTGAAATTTATTGATAAATAAATAAAATAGTGAGTCAAATAGAGAGTGTTGTTGAAGTAGGTATAATTTTTTAGACAAAATTAGAATAGAGAGTAAATTATTTATAATATAATAAGGAGTGAAATATGAAGATTTACTAGAAATAGCCTAACAGATTGAGAAAGAGCCATAGCTCTCTTTCGAATTTTAGGCAAGGACATAAAAGGATCATGAGTCTCTCAAATAGTAGTGGTCAAGTAATGCATGAATTCCTGAGGGGATCCCTCGAAAGTCTTGAGAAAGGCTCTCGGGTGAGATCACTCAATTGTCCTTTGATCTTAGTCATTCAGTCTTTGTCACTCCGTTAATGTTTCTCGGTAATCCAATAACTTTATGTCCCTATAACTTATTTTCATGAATTTCTTCTTTTAATTGACTTTTAGATATTTTTATTTGAATTTAAACACTTATGATGTGTTTTTTTTTTCTGTAAGTTACGATGAGTACATTTACATCACACATAACACAATGCATACTTTGCGTTGGATGGTAGATGTAGTTTTGATAGTTGTAGTTAGGATGAATTAATTAGAAACTCGGATTGGTCCATTCGTTTGTTTAATTACTAAGATTTAATGACTTTGGCCAAATCGCCAATGGTTTTGATTTATCCATGCAGTCGGCTTTGGTCGGGACCAATTAATATTACAACATTTAATACAATGCATTTGATGCTTAGTGCACAAATTTTCCCTAATGTCCTCTTGTGTTGGACCTCTACAAACATACACTTATCGTTGGGATTACAAATTATAAAAGGAATAATGATAAGAGCCATAATTGATTACTCTTAACATTATTTTTTTTATAAATAATTACTCGTCTCCTCTATATTTTGATCAAAAGTTATGCAATTTTATACATCTCTTGTAATAGTTTAATTGTGGGATAACTCGACTCGAATATATTATGTTATGAGTTTAAAATTATGGGGTGATAAGTAAGAATACTTAAATTTCAGTTCGAATAAAAAAACCAATCTGGTGCAAGATTGAGTGGCTTAATCTCGTCCAAGATAGAAAATTTGTTAAAAGTTATTAATAGTAATAAGTTTTAATTATAATTTATAATAATAACTAATATTAAATATTAGTAATACATGCATATTTTTTTAAAAAAAATTATATTACAAATAAAAATAATTAACTCAATTAAACTGTCTCCCGTAGATAGAATGAACAACTCTAGTGGTAGAATAATTTGAAAATATCTTATTACGAGTCTATTCATGTCAATGCTAAAGCGATTTTATAACATTATGAATGATATTATAAATACTATAAGATTTTAACACTATATGAGATTGGATATGATGATGGTATTTGGGACCGACCACCACGTACTACTTCTGTGACTGGACCTCGAGAATGGAACCTTGGACTTGGGGATGTCGGACCTCGGGTGTAGAACCTGCAAGACAATGGAGGGCCGGGGCTTGGATCTCCCAGGGTGGACTCCGACGCTCAAATCAGTAGAGTAAATGCAAGTAGTAGTAAATGAGAGAGCTGTAGAACTTAGGTATACCTGGTGTGACGCCCCGCCCCCACTAACGGGTGCCACCATGACACGCATTATAATCTGGGCCCGCACCGAAGGACGACTATGCCCCTGCCAATATAAAACTTTAAAATAATATGGGCGCCTTGGGTGGGGTCCAGGCTTCGCCACCTTCGACCGGACGAGAACTCGGGAGTTAATTACAATGACAACGGAAACTCACCCAAGCCTCGTACCTGATTGGGCCATTAGAGCACAAATCTAATTCCAAACAAATATCATCAAACTTCATAAATTACTTTAACCACCAAATATAATTAAACATATCTCAGTTTCCAGCCATAGCCGACACTCCTAGTTATCACACAATAGTTATATTACATTATTAGCATTTAGGGTTAACCCACACCCCCACGGTTAATGGTCGCCGCCAACTGGCGGCTCATCCGTCAGCACCACCTTTCTTTTCTCGGATCCCGAGCCACCTGCTGGGTTAGTGGAAAAATACAGGGGTGAGTCCCAGGGACTCAGTAAGGGTAATATGAGTTGCAGTAAATTAAAATGCATGACAATTATAGAATAATGTGAAGTGCAACATGCATGTAGGCCAGTCCACCTCACCCTACTCAGGATTTTGGTGACCCCACTGATTTCATTAAGGACCCCATCTCGAGACTCACACGGCCCAAATCTACAGCCTCATGCCTAGACACTTCTCCCACAGTCTAATACAAGCCATGCCATAATAAATTTACACACAAAACATATTAAACCTTACCACGTGTTAGTCTGAAACTGCGTGTTGATTTCACGTCCCAATTCCTAAACAATTATAAAATAAAAATAATTTAATTAAACGGACAATTAATTTTAATTAACGCCGACACATTGCTAATTAATTTAGCAAAACTTGCGACTGATTCATAAACGGCATTATTAAATAAATTTAAAATATTTTTATACCTCGCGTACACTCACGGGTAGAGTTTCGGCATGTTAAAATTTTTAGCGTTTAGCAACAGAGAGGACGCTGCTATTTATAAGCAGAGGGGAAGAGAATTTCAGCCAGGGCGGAAGGGAATTGGCTGCCAGGCTCTCCCACACGCTGCCACGTGGCAGCCAGGGAGAAGGGTGGGTGGCACATGGCCACCCACGTGGGGGCAGCCTGGGGCGCACAGCTGGCACCCCTGGCTGCGTGGCCGCGCGCGGCAAGGCCGCCCGCGCAGTCGCGTGCATGGGCGTCAGGCGACGCCCAGCTGTTACAGTCTTCCCTCCTTATGAAATTTCATCCTCGAAATTTTATACACTTTATTTCATTGAACACAAATCCTTAACATTAATTGTGATTATCAAACATGTAAAGATATTTCTCTTGCATCTCCTCTTCCATTTCCCAAGTCACCTCCCGTTCTGAGTGCTGACTCTACTGCACTTTAACCATAGGTAGAGTTCTACGTCTCAATTGGCGGTCCTGACGTTCCAGTACTCGTACAGGTTGCACCTCGAATGTCATATCAGGTTGAAGTTCAACATCCTCAGCACACACTTCCATGTTCGGATTGTATATATGCTTCCGTAACTGGGAAACATGAAATATATCATGCAGTCCAGTCAACGCCTTTGACAACTCCAGACGATAAGCAAGCGGTCCAACTCGACCTTTGATTCGGAACAGTCCCAAATACCAGGGTCCCAATTTTCCCATTCGTTGATGTCTAAATGCTGGCGTATTGGAGTAGCTCGAAGATACACTAGATCTCCTTCTTCAAACTCCAAAGGTCGGGTTCGACGATCCACATACTTTTTCTGTCGGTCTTGAGCTGCTTTCATGTTCTTACGGACTATCTTGATCTGTTGTGTCGCTTTCTCCACAAGATCTGTTCGGGCAAGTTGCTTTTCCCCTACCTCAAGCCAGCACACCGGTGATCGACACCGTCGTCCATACAACGCTTCGTATGGGGCCATCCCTATACTTGCTTGATAGCTGTTATTATAAGCAAATTCTGCCAAACTTAGATATTCATCCCAGCTGCCTCCAAAATCTTGCACACAAGCCCGAAGCATATCTTCCAAAATTTGATTGACCCGTTCATTTTGACCGTCTGTCTGAGGGTGATAGGCTGTGCTAAAATTCAACTGGGTCCCAAGTTCTTTTTGCACAGCCTTCCAAAAGTTTGACATGAATCGACTATCTCTATCAGATACGATGCTCACAGGAACTCCATGCAACCGGACAATTTCCTGGATATAGAGTTGGGCAAGTTGTTCAGCACCCATAGTGCTCCTTATAGGTAAGAAATATGCTGACTTTGTTAGTCGGTCCACAATAACCCATATAGCATCCACCTTTCTCAGCGTCTGAGGTAAACCCATGATGAAATCGGTTGTTACATGTTCCCACTTCCATTCCGGGATCTCTAAAGGTTGCAGGCTTCCAGATGGTTTTTGATGTTCAGCTTTTATCCGTTGACAGATGTCACATGCTCTTACGAACTCTGCCACGTCTTTCTTCATTCCTGGCCACCAATACACTTCCCGAAGGTCACGATACATTTTGGTAGCTCCAGGGTGTACTGTATAGGGTGTTCGATGTGCCTCATTTAAAATCTCCTGTTGTAGCTTTCCCAAGGCTGGCACGTATACCCGTCCATTCATTCGGAGTATTCCATTACGATACTCAAATTTTGGTTGCTTAGGTAGCCCATTCTCATCTATCCACTGTTCCAAATTCCCTTCCTGAGCTGTAGCCAATTTAATCTCATCCCACAAATTAACTTGTAAGCGCATCTGCGCTACAATTGCTATGTCACCTTGTGGTTCCGTCTTGAGAGTTAAGTTTACAAACTCTTCAGTTAGGGTGTGTAAATGGATAGCCAGACACACCCCTAACATAACGCCTTTCCGACTCAATGCATCTGCTACCACATTTGCCCGTCCTGGGCGATACTGGATGGTACAGTCATAATCTTTTAAGAGCTCCATCCACCGACGTTGTTGAAGATTCAAATCTCGTTGAGAGAAGATATACTTTAAACTCTGATGGTCCACATATATAACGAACCTTTCTCCATACAAGTAATGTCGCCACAACTTTAAGGCATGTACCACGACTGCCAACTCCAAGTCATGCACCGGGTAATTCTTTTCATGGAGGCGCAGTTGTCTAGATCCGTATGCAATCACCTTACCATGCTGCATCAACACGCACCCCAGCCCTATTCCCGAGGCATCAGTGTACACCTCGTATCCTTCAGACCCTTCAGGTATAGACAATATTGGTGCTTCGGTCAACCTACATTTGAGCTCTTGGAAAGCTTTTTCACAACATTCGTCCCAGATAAACTTGGTTCCCTTTCGGGTCAATTGGGTTAACAGGGCAGCAATACTCGAAAATTTCTCAACAAATTTACGATAATACCCTGCTAGACCAAGAAAACTTCTGATTTCAGAGACAGTAGTAGGTTGTGGCCACTCTTTTACCGCTTCCACTTTGGCAGGGTCCACAGATATGCCTTGTCCTGAAATTACGTGCCCCAAGAAAGTAACTTCCTTTAACCAGAAATCACATTTGCTAAACTTGGCGTAGAGCTTATACTCCCTTAGTGTTGACAAAGTAATCCTCAAGTGCTCCCGGTGAGCCTCCTCATCGGACGAGTATACCAATATATCGTCAATAAATACGATTATAAATTTATCTAAATAAGATTGGAACGTCCGATTCATAAGATCCATAAAAACTGCTGGTGCATTGGTCAAACCAAATGGCATCACCAAATATTCGTAATGACCATACCGTGACCGAAACGCGGTTTTGGGAATATCCTCTTCCTTTATCCTCAATTGATAATACCCTGATCATAAATCAATTTTAGAGAAAATTTGAGCCCCTTGTAACTGGTCAAATAAGTCATCAATCCGGGGCAAAGGGTACTTATTCTTTATTGTAACTTTATTTAAAGCACGATAGTCAATGCACATTCTCAGACTACCGTCTTTCTTTCGTACAAACAACACCGGTGCACCCCAGGGCGATATACTAGGACGAATAAAACCCTTATCCAACAAATCTTGCAATTGAACCTTAAGCTCACGCAGTTCCGCTGGGGCCAACCTATATGGAGGGATAGATATTGGTCGAGACTGAGCTTCGGGTGGTAAATCAATAGCAAACTCAATTTCTCGATTAGGTGGTAAGCTTGGTAAATCCTCTGGGAATACATCTGGGTACTCCCTTACAATTTCAACATCCTCACATTTTCTCTGTATCTTTTCATCAGTCACCACCTGCACCGCGTACCCCAAAGCCCCATTTTCTAGACATTTTTGAACTTTTAATGTAGATACAATCTTCAAGGGCTTCCCCACTTGAGTACCGACAAATCTTATGGTCTGTTTATTAGGTCCAATTAGTCTGACTGCTCGTTAGAAAATCCATCCCAAGTATAATATCAAAATCTTGGATCTCCAACAAGTTCAAGTCCACTAGAAATATGGTTTCACCTATTGTAATGGGACACTCTGACACCATCCGTTGCGAGCAAAACCAAGTTCCCATTGGGGTTTGCACACTCATAGGTACAATGGACTCTTTAGTGCTTAGTCCCGCACATTCTACCGCGACATAAGATATGAATGAGTGGGTGGTTCCTGAGTCTATCAATGCATGCATGCATATATCTTGAACGAGGAGCGTACCTTCAATCACTTGTGGGTTTGCTGCCGCGTCTACTTTGGTCAGATTGAACACTCTCCCAGTTGCCGCTCGAGCTCCTTCCCCGGTTGACCTTGGCAGTCCGGTCTTTTCACGTTGGGGAGACCAAGAAGCTATGTGCCCTGGTGTATTGCAATTAAAGCATACTATCGGTTTCTTCTGGACCCCTGCAGCCGATGAGTCTGCTTTAACAGTGTTCGTCTCCAACCATTTTGGACAATTCCTGGCTATATGTCCCATCTCTCCACAGTTATAGCACTCCTTGGCGGCTCTGGGAATTCCGCAGGGAAGACTCCATCGGTGACGTTTATGACATTTGGGGCATGCTTTTAATTCCTTCTTAAATTTACCTGCCTCCGGGCGGGTAAACTGATGTCCCTGCTTTGGTACCGTTTTCTTTAGCCCCTCATTGGACGGCTCCTTTGCTCGAGTGATCTCCCCATAATTCATTAACCTCTTTTCAATATTCACAGCCTTGGCCACAGCTTCACGAAAAGTATGAACTTCAACATAGCTCATCCCTCGTCGTACCTCCGGACGTAACCCTTAGATAAATCGCTCTATCTTGTCAACCTCTGACAACATATAAGTTGGGATATATTTCAACAGCTTCACAAATTCGTCTTCATACTGTGATACCGTTAGGTGAGACTGTTGCTTAAGTTCCATGAAATCTTATTTTTTTCGAATCTGCCAGTCGTGTGGGTAATACTTCTCATTAAATGCTTCCTTAAATTGTTCCCAACTTATCGGTTGTACTTGTTCCCCAGTCATCACCAACTGAGCATTCTGCTCTTTTAGCATCTCAGCTGTCGATCGCCACCACACCCTAGCCTGTTCGGTGAGTACAAAAGTGGCGCATCTCACCCATTGGTCCTTCGGGCAATCCATGTACTCTAATAACTGACAAATATCTTCCACCCAATACTCCGCTATACTCGGATCAGCCTCCAACTGTCCCTTGAATGTCGGAGGGTGCAAATCCACAAATGCTTTTAGCCAATTGGCCGCTTCGGTGTCCACTTGACGACCACCAACTAACCCTCGCCCCATAAATTGACTTTGGACCTCTTCTGAACACTCAGGTCCCCTCCCTACAGACTCTTGACCAGCATTTCCTGACCGGGAATTACGAACGGTTGCTCTTGTCACTGGTGCCATCTGCACACCATAACCATTTCCCATTAAACACATGTCATCAAAGCATAACAACGAAGGTTTATTAACCACAAGAAATTACAGTCTATTTCTTACAAACATGCAAATTTACAATCTATTAACACACTCTTAGCTAAGCTAATACATCGCTAACCAAGCCAATTTCTCGTGTTTTATATTAACACCCCATTCGCATTTTTAATATCATACACAAAATTGATGGTATCCCAACCATCTATTCCCAAAATTCTAATTTGACGTCGCTAGCTAAGTAGTGCTCGCAGCATCTCCCACAGCCCAGGAGGTCGCCTCATCAGCCAACTGTGTTAAATCCTCATTGCTTGCTACGCTGGAAAGAGGATTCGAGGGCAACGTCTCCACGATCTCCGTGGCTCCCCACAGCTCAGCCTCCATCGGGAGTGCGGTGGGAAATACCCCGATCCCCGCCGGATCATCAGCCCTTATGCACGGCTCCCAATCCACAGCTTGGCGCTCGATCGCGCGGATGAAATTACCATAATTGAACCGTAAAGTCATGTCCCACATCAGGACATCTGTGCGTTCTTTCCAGATGTCGTTCATGTGTTTCCTTGCAAATAATATTTGCTTCTCTGGCAACCCCCATAGCGGCACACATATAATGTTCCGGTACACTTGGTTCACACGACACAGAAAACTCAAGATTCCCTCATTATCTTGCTGACCACCTCCCATCGTTTCAGACAACTCTTGCTCCCACTGCCACCAAAACAGATCCACAAGTGGGAGGTTCGGGTCTGGTCCCGGCACGCTAGGGCCTGCCCCACCAAAATTCATGATGGTATTTTATTATCTGCACATAAAATCAAGGGTCAGATCAATAACCAGCATAAATTTTTTTTCCTTCCCCACAAGGCCTAGATTCAGGGATTTACACATCCCTCTACTCGCTATCTTGGGAAACACAATTCCTAAGCAAGCCCACAATACAAATCATGCCTACTCGGGGAGTACCTCAATTCTAGTTACGACCTACCCCGTCCCACGTGTGCATTCTCAATCCCACCATCCACATTTCGGTGTCTCTGTTTCTTTCATTTTTTCTAATATTTGGCCCTAATCAACACATCGTGCCGACCACAAACCTCGCTCTGATACCACCTTGTGATGCCCCGGCACCCACTAACGGGTGCCACCATGTCACGCATTATAATCTGGGCCCGCATCGAAGGACGATTATGCCCCTGCCAATATAAAACATTAAAATAATATGGGCGCCCTAGGTGGGGTCCAGGCTTTGCCGCCTTCGATTGGACGAGAACTCGGGAGTTAATTACAATGACAGCGGAAACTCACCCAAGCCTCGTACCTGATTGGGCCCTTAGAGCACAAATCCAATTCCAAACAAATATCATCAAACTTCATAAATTACTTTTAACCACCAAACATAATTAAACATATCTCAGTTTCCAGCCATAGCCGACACTCCTAGTTATCACACAGTAGTTATATTACATTATTAACATTTGGGGTTAACCCACACCCCCACGGTTAATGGTCGCCGCCAACTGGCGGCTCATCCGTCAGCACCACCTTTCCTTTCTCAGATCCCGAGCCACTTGTTGGGTTAGTGGAAAAATACAGGGGTGAGTCCCGGGGACTCAATAAGGGTAATATGAGTTGCAGTAAATTAAAATGCATGACAATTATAGAATAATGTGAAGTGCATCATGCATGTAGGCCAGTCTACCTCACCCTACTCCGGATTTTGGTGGCCCCACTGATTTCATTAAGGACCCCATCTCGAGACTCACACGGCCAAAATCTACAGCCCCATGCCTAGACACTTCTCCCACAGTCTAATACAAGCCATGCCATAATAAATTTACACACAAAACATATTAAACCTTACCACGTGTTAGTCTGAAACTGCGTGTTGATTTCACGTCCCAATTCCTAAACAATTATAAAATAAAAATAATTTAATTAAACGGGCAATTAATTTTAATTAACGCCGACACATCGCTAATTAATTTAGCAAAACTTGCGACTGATTCATAAACGGCATTATTAAATAAATTTAAAACATTTTTATACCTCGCGTACACTCACGGGTAGAGTTTCGGCACGTTAAAATTTTTAGCGTTTAGCAGCATAGAGGACGCTGCTATTTATAAGCAGAGGGGAAGAGAATTTTGGCCAGGGGGGAAGGGAATTGGCTGCCAGGCTCTCCCACACGCTGCCATGTGGCAGCCAGGGAGAAGGGTGGGTGGCACATGGCCACCCACGTGGGGGCAGCCTGGGGCGCACAGCTGGCGCCCCTGGCTGCGTGGCCGCGCGCGACAAGGCCGCCCGCGCGGTCGCGTGCATGGGCGTCAGGCGGCGCCCAGCTGTTACACCTGGCGAGAATCCTTGTTTTTTATAGGCGAACTCGTTTTGGGATACCCGAGATAAGTAGGCACGACTCCCGAGAATCCCGGTCAAGTTAGAACAGATCTTGCGGTTCGGTTCGAATTTCTCGGACTCCGTTTTGGAGTGTTGATTGGCCGCGTGTCGGTCTCTTAAGTGATCCACGTGACAGGTGAGACCATCAGCGCATAGAAGTATTCTAGTAATTTAAGTTGGTGCCACGTCAGGATAAGTATCCCAAATCCTAAAAGACAATCTATTTTAGTTTATTTATGTTTCTTAGCAAAGTTGCATTAAATCATCTTCCCCATTATTTAAAATTTAAAAATAATATTTCTTTTAAAACGCCCTCCTCTCGTCAAATAAAAAATCTTGGAAATTTTTATTTTTTAATGATTTATTCGGGCCAATTGGCATCGTTAGACTTCATTGTCCTGTCGGACGGACAGCAAAGGGACTATGGACAAGACTTGCAACAAAAAATTGATGTAACCATGGTCTATGGGCCCTTTGCTTCTACAACTTAACTATCCCTCTTTTATATATATATATATATGTGTATAATTTGTTTTTATGGCATTTATAACTCATGACTCATATCTCAAGAAAATAAAAATCTAGCATTCGATTTGATTTGGTCATACAAAATTTGAGTTCTTAGTTTTTGAATTAATTTTATATTAGTATTTCAGTTTTTTTATTATATAAATTGAAATATTTATTATTTGACCAAAATACCCTTAAAAGTTTAGCTTGTTTTACAAAAATGTTTCAAGCAATGGATTTCTTGACCAGTGGTCCTTTGGATCTGGTATAGGAACAAGGCCCAACTCACTGGCCCATTGGGCCAACTCACTTGGGCTATAATTTACACGCATGATTTTATTTATTCATTATTTAAATCTAATAACTATAAGTTAATCATTCTAATTATAGGGTAAAATTAATAATCATTGAACTTTAAAATTGTAAATATTTACTCACTGAAAATTAAATTATAACTAGTTACTCACTGAACTTTACTCAACGTCAACGAAAAATGCTAACGGAATCTGATGTAACAAACGAAATTTGACGTGACAAAAAATAATTTAACATACACTCACTGAACTTTAAAAATGTAACTACTTATTTACTGAATTTTGTTCAATGTCAATCATCCATCACCCGATTACATCACCGTCTAATTTTGAAACACCTGATACATCACCGTTTGATCTTGAAATATATTAAAAGATTTTTATATGCATTTGAGATTATTTACTTCTAAAACCAAAGCCAAAAACTAAATTATAGGGTAAATGTACATTTATTGTATCTTATTTTGAATTCAAAAATATTATTATTAGTCAATAAAAAATGTATCGTGTTTTATTAACCAATAAAATTATTTTGAGACTAAAAATATGATATAATAAATATGTATTATTTAAATATCATATTTATTATATGATATTTATGGCTTTTGGCTTTTGGTTTGAAAAGTAAATGATTTCAAATGCATACAAAAATCTTTTAATATGTTTCAAGATCATACGGTGATATAATAGTGTTTCAAGATCAGACGGTGATATAACGGATGTTTCAAGATCAGACGGTGATGTAACAGGGTGATGGATGATTGACGTTGAGTAAAGATCAGTGAGAAAGGAGTTATATTTTTAAAGTTTAGTGAGTGTATGTTAAATTATTTTTTGCCACATCAGATTCCGTTAGCATTTTTCGTTTGCAATAGTTGACGGAGTTATAACGAGTGATGGATGGTTGACGTTGAGTAAAGTTCAATAAATAACTGATTACAATTTAAAGTTTAGTGAGTAAATAATTATAACTTTAAAATTCAATGAGTATTTATTCATTTTACCCTTTAATTATACATATATCATATCATTATTATAATAAACTCCAGTATTTTAACATCCAAAAATATGTAATTTACAATAAACTTACTAATAACGACAATTTAAATGCATAGTATCTAAAATTTTATTATTGGTCGAATGAGTCAAAATACTAAGATTGTGTTCTTTTTACTGTTTTTAATTGTTTTGAGTTTTAATTTTTTTAAAATATTGAAAACGTATTTACTTTACTATTTTTAAAAATAAAAAAAAATTATAAAAGAAATCTAAAATAACTTTTTGTTGTTTTTGGTATTTTCAACCAAAACATGCTGAAAACACTAAAACACGAAACACACACAACTCTTCTAAAAAAATAAAATAAAATATTATTTTAAAATATTTTATTATTAAAAATTAACATCATAAACTAAAACCATAAAAATGTACAACTATAATTAAATGTTGAAGCTTTATAATTATAAACTAATTAAAAACACTAAGATGTTCAAATCTCATCATCATTATAATACACTAAAAATGATTATGATATTTGTAGATGGAGATGACTTTTACTGAGAAAAAAATTAGGAATTTTCAAGTTTAGTTTAGTTTAATTAAGGGTGTCGTGAGTTAAGTTAGTTTGAAATTTATATTAATCTAGACTCAAATAAATTTTAATTGAGTTAATAAAATTGAATTTTGAGCCGAACCAACCCAACCCAAAAAAAATAGGGTTGGTTGAATTCGATTCTCAATTTCAATTATATATAATAATTTATTAATTTAAAAATTTTATTACATAATTTCTAATCAGATATTAACAATCAATGTTAAATAGATAATTTTTTATTTATATTTATGAATAAAATATGAAATAATACATGTCATATTTAAAGTTTAAAAATAATAGTTCTTAGGATATAGTTCAAGTGGTTGAACTATAATAAATTAGAATTCGCACTAATAGGTTGTGTATTCAATTCTTTGTCTTACGCAATGAAATAAAGTCTCTATTTACGATTTATTTCTTGTCGAAATTGAGAGTACGAGCAGTGGGAAACCGAGATAAAGACAGTAACCTTAACTTTGAAAATAATAAACACATATGCTATATTTTTATATATAATATTTATATATTTGTATTATATATATTTTATTTATTTATGTGTATTGACAAGTTTTGGTCACTTCTTTTATGAACTTGAAGGTTGGATTTAAAACTGAACTAATTTCAATAGAATATATTTTTTTAGATCTAAGACCAAATTGATGTACTACAAGAATCAAATGGAACTAAATTATCACGGACTTGAGGGCTTGGATCTAATATTAAACTAATCTCATTGTTTTGATCCAAAGTCGAATTGTTATACTACAAAAATCAAATCAAATTAAACTAATCATATTAGTTGGATATGATTATTAAATTTATCTAAATATACGGACACCTTTAATTTTAATAACTATGCACAAACTTTATAAAAAAAAAATTGGATATTAAGGATGTTCCACTTATAAAATTAGGCTCAAGAGTCACATAGACTTTTACTATCAATGAAAAATACTACTTAATCTATCTACATCAATAGTTAAGAGCACCAATAATATTAAGATCTTAACTTTTTTGAGGTAATATAAATGATTCATTATACGCATTCGAGAATTTGGGTACTGCAAGATTGTGTGATTGACTCTGTTTTTGTGTAAAATTATATAATTATTTGTATTTATATAAATAATTAGGCTTTAAAAATTTAACTCGTAATAAATTTATTTATTTATTTAAAATTATAAAATAGATGAATAATAAATTTTAAGAAGGATGAAGTCGGTTGAGGTGAAAGACTATAGTAATCGAATTACCTTTTAAGTTTCCCATGTTAACATCATGGAAGGGGTACATAAGTAAAGTTAGCCGAGAAAATACAAAAAGAGCAAATAATTCGAATGCGAAGTGAATTTTAGAGAGTGAGAGAGTGAGGGTTTGGAGTAACTGCAAATTTCTGCCACGCGAGAATGGAAGCACTACGATTCTTGAGAATCGGAATATCTACTCCGTCTCTTGCGCCGCCATTGCCGCCGCCGCCGCCAAACGGCAAGAAGCCCCAAAGGCTCCACGCCGTCACCGGCGGAGCAAGCAGTAGCAGTGTCCCCAACAGCTTCTCCGGCAGCAAATGGGCCGATCGCCTCTTCGCCGACTTCCAATTCCTCCCAACCGCGGGAGCATCTGAACCTCCGGACCGGCTTCCCTCTTACACGGCCACTCTCGCCCCGCCTCACCCCGTGCCTCCCGAGCGCCAAGTGTCCGTGCCCCTTGACTTTTACCGAATTTTGGGCGCCGAAACGCACTTCCTCGGCGACGGCATCAGACGAGCCTACGAAGCTAGGGTTTCGAAACCGCCTCAGTACGGGTACAGCCAAGACGTGTTGATTAGCCGCAGGCAGATTCTTCAAGCCGCCTGTGAAACGCTGGCAAACCCTAGTTTTAGAAGAGAGTACAACCAAGGCCTCGCTGAAGATGAGTTCGATACTATCCTCAGTCAAGTCCCTTGGGAAAAGGTAGTTTTTGTTCGTTTCTCAGTGTCTATTGTACTTTTTCAATCACATTTGTTTTGGAGAAACAAATCCTGCTAAGTTTGATGGGGAGGATAAGTCGAGAGAAAAGTAAACGAAAGGAGAAGAGAAAAATGAATAGCTTTTTTGTCAGAAAAAGTTTATTGTTTGTCCCTAATTGTTTAAGCAACTAACACGGCTTCCCGTTCCCATGTCTTTGTCTTGGAAAATCCTAGTTCCATATGTAGCAAGCATTTGTTTACTCAATGTGGTGAATTATAGAAGTGAATTTGATGGGTTTGTAGGTTCCTGGGGCTTTGTGCGTCTTACAAGAAGCGGGAGAGACTGAGGTGGTGCTTCAAATTGGTGAGAGCTTGTTGCAAGAGAGGTTGCCCAAGTCATTTAAGCAAGATGTTGTCTTGGCTATGGTGCTTGCTTATGTTGATGTATCAAGGGATGTTATGGCACTTTCCCCACCAGATTTTATTAAAGGCTGTGAAGTGCTCGAGAGAGCATTGAAGTTGTTGCAGGTCCCCTCTCTGTCTCTCTTGACATGTTTAGCATTGACAAATTGTTGAAGTACTTGCTTCGAAGTTTGTTGTCCAGGAATACCATCATGGAGTATTTGTATTCTCTCTTCAATGTTTCATGTTTTGGCTTTGGGTTGATACTGCTCCGGTTGAAAAGTAGGATAAAGACATGTATTTTAAATCTACTAATCCTTTCTACATCATTTTTGAAGTTTCTGGGAGGAGACAGAAAAGTGGAGGGGATGAGATGGAATGGGTTTTAGTAGCTTGAAAGTTTGATAAAATAATGTTAGATCACCCAAAGCCCATGTGATGTGCAATTTTCCTATTTGCTGATATAATGTTGCTCGATCAATACAGGAAATGCAAGAACCATGATTCCTGTTTTCTGCAAAAGTCAATCAGGAATGGTTGGATATTGCATTATTAGTCCTGCCTTCGCCACCAACACCACCTAGTACATTGTTTTTTGCTTTTTTCAAAAATAGTTGTTAGGTTTGCAGTTTGTTTGTGATGATTTGCATTAGTCATTGAGCCTACCAAGGTCAGTATTTTCTAGGTCTGCTAGTTTATTATAATTTGTGTACGTAAATTTATCAATGATCAGGACTTCAGAACACTGTACACATGTTAAACATATTTGAAGTTGGTTTGATCCTTGGAAATATGTGACTACATACTTGTCCTATGTGTAGAGATACTCTTTTGAATGTTTTGTTTGCTTACTCATTAATGATGCCTTATTTATTTTTTCTATTTGCACTATAGGTTTAAGGATTTATTATACCACCATGTAATT
The DNA here is from genome assembly GCA_036245055.1 of Diospyros kaki. Taxonomy (NCBI): domain Eukaryota; kingdom Viridiplantae; phylum Streptophyta; class Magnoliopsida; order Ericales; family Ebenaceae; genus Diospyros; species Diospyros kaki. The sequence continues at coordinate 45,678,260 of BSEG01000005.1, forward strand.
TTAGTATTGACTAATTTCTTAGAGAACTTGTACTTGCCAAAAGGTAGCAATATGATTTTGGGATAAAATGAGTAAGTATGATGCCTGTTTTAGATTCTTCGAACCAACTGTGGTACATTAATATTGAGCCTTCTGCATTGTTGATCTCAATTTTAAATAATTGGCTGGTAATAGAATAAAGGAATACTTAACCGAAAAACAGAAGTGCAAGGAGCTAACATAACAAATATAAATTTGGAGGCACCTTAAGCTTATCCACTGATCCCTGATTCTGTTAATTATTACTACTTGTAACTTGATTGCACCTTCTTGAGAGGGCAAATAATATAGAAGGGGGAGAAATAGAAAATATAGAAGAACTGAGAATTCTGTTTTTTATTTTTTGATAGGTGATTCAACTGTTAAAATTTGGACATAAGTAGATGGTAGATGGAAAAAATATTTTGATGTTGAGCATCTGTTATGCAGGAGGAAGGTGCAAGTAGCCTTGCACCAGATCTACAAGCACAGATTGATGAGACATTGGAAGAGATCACTCCACGCTGTGTTCTGGAGCTTCTAGCTTTACCACTTACAGATGATTGCAGAACAAAAAGGGGAGAGGGTCTTCAAGGTGTCCGTGACATTTTGTGGGCTGTTGGAGGAGGTGGTGCAGCTGCCATTGCTGGGGGATTTACCCGTGAGGATTTCATGAACGAGGCCTTCTTACATATGACAGCGGCAGAGCAGGTGATCAATTGGATTGGCTTGTTAGAACCTTTTGTAAAATTATGCTTGCTGTTCATTTTATTCATCCTTTTCCTTACTACTCTCTGATTTTCCCCTTTTCCCATGCTGTGGCAAGGTTGACCTTTTTGCTGCCACTCCAAGTAACATACCTGCAGAAAGTTTTGAAGTTTATGGTGTGGCACTTGCACTTGTTGCTCAAGCCTTTGTGAGTAAGAAACCGCATCTCATTCGGGATGCTGACAACTTGTTTCAGCAACTTCAACAGACCAAGGTAACAGCTCTAGCAAATCCACTGCATGTCAATTCTGCTACTGCTAGAGAAAATCGTGAGATGGACTTTGCATTGGAGAGAGGTCTCTGTTCACTGCTTTTGGGAGAGCTTGATGATTGTCGCTCATGGTTGGGTTTAGATAGTGACAACTCACCCTATAGAGTTCCCTCTATTATTAACTTTGTCATGGAACATTCCAAGGATGAAAAGGACAATGATTTCCTTCCTGGACTTTGTAAATTGTTGGAGACATGGTTGCTGGAGGTGGTCTTCCCCAGGTTTAGAGATACCAAAGATATAACATTCAAGCTTGGTGATTATTATGATGATCCAACAGTACTGAGATACTTGGAAAGGCTAGAGGGAGTTGGGGGGTCACCATTAGCTGCAGCAGCTGCCATAGTAAAAATTGGGGCTGAGGCTACTGCAGTCCTTGACAGTGTGAAGGTTAGTGCAATGCAGGCGTTGCAGAAGGTGTTTCCTCTTGGGCAAAGAGATGGGAATATTAAGAGTCAAGAAGACAGTGAAAACAGTTCTCTTAATGCCTTAGAACGTGAGGAAACTGGATTACAACAGGAGCAAGATGATTTGGCCAGCATAATTAATATTCCCGACAATTTTAACTCTGATGAGATTCCTGAGGAAGAAGAAATCACTGACAAAATAAAAGATGCAAGTGTTAAGATAATGTGTGCTGGAGTTGTAGTTGGACTGATGACCTTGGCTGGCTTAAAATATTTAGCATTTCGGAATCACCCTTCAATTATGCGTAAAGAAGCTGGTTCAGCGTTGGCTTCTGATGTTATCAATGTAGGTATGATCTAATTATACAAGTTTTCATTTCCATAGAACAATTGTGAGGACCATAAATGTGTTGCTCCTGAAGAAGGAAACCTTATCATTCATAGCTTACGACATGACATAAGCCTGCCATATGTTGGATTGCAGCAGTTGTCCTACCAAGAAAATCCCTTTGCTTTCTCTCTTCATTTAGTTGAAAATGTCATTCAAATGCAATATATATATATATATATATATATAGAAGATATGGCCATAGATGGAGGTAATTGGAAAACACTTTCACTACATTTACTGCATTATTTATTTTTGTGGGGTTGGATTGGACCATTTTCTTCGGCCTCTGTGGTCATCATTTTAACATCTTAGTTGATTATTTTTGCTGCAAGAAAGTTAATTTCTTTATGCTTTTGTTGTTTTTCAATTTTAGACCTAATACAATCCACAACAAACAGGGTCCTCCGTAGTTGAAAATTCTGAGGAAGTGCCTAGAATGGATGCGAAGTTTGCAGAAGACTTGGTTCGCAAGTGGCAGAACATTAAATCTCAGGCTCTAGGACCTGATCATTACCTTGAAAAGTTGTCCGAGGTGAGAACATTTCTTGTTTATATGCTGTTTTCAAAATAAAGCTGTATATAAAGTGACTCCTAAGGTTTGGCTGTGGTAGTAAGAGGTTATAGTGGTCTCTTTTGCAACTAGAGTTCAAGCCTCCCTAGGGGTGAGTTTGCACATATTTTTATGTGGTTACCTAGTTGCATGGTCTGTGGGCTTGTTATGTGTGTCTGATGAGTTTACCCAATACACATTTGAAAGGGTAAAGTGACTACTTATTCTCATTGATATAAGTATATATAAAGCACTGAAACTTGCAGGGGAAGGTCGCATCAGAATGAAATAATGTCTCTGGGGAGAAGGAGAGATCCTCTCCCCCACGAAGGAAAAGGGAATCAACACTAGTTCCCTTAAGATAAAATATGTCTCTCTCTATACTCTGAATCTCTATATTCCTCTGCCCCTTTTTGTGCCACATGATTCAGGAGGCATACTCCTTCAAATATGACAGATGTACTTCCTTGGGCTGGCCAAACCCCAAGAGTACAAATATCCATTATGGATGCTGGCATGGCATATGCTTATGTTTGACAATAATTTGAATATACTATAGCTATTAAATCTTATAGTTTATGGGAACTTGTACCTCCAAATACACTCTCTTGGAGATTACCTGTGTTCAAATGGAAATAAATGATAAATTTTAGGCTAGTTTTATGTCAAAGATTGAATATGATTGCACTTGGACATAGTGTTGGTGGATGAAACAAAAGAGGGAGTGAACACTAAGTTTGAGTTATGGAGAAACAATTTAGAATTTAAGGGATTTAAATTAAGTAGAAGGAAAACAAAATATATGGAATGTAAATTTAGTAAGAATACAAGAGTGGAGGATTTTATAATAAAATTGGAAGACTAAATCATACAAAGAAAATAACATTTTCGATATTTGAGATCTGTGATTCAAAAAGATGGAGAATTTCACAAGGATGTAACGCATAGAATTAAGGCGGGTTGGCTAAAATAGAGAAATGCGTCGGGGGTGTTATGTGATGGTAAAATTCCATTAAAACTGAAAGAAAAATTCTATAAAATAGCTACAAGACTAGTTTTATTATATGGCTTAGAGTGTTGGGCAGTCAAATACCAACATGAGCAAAAGACGAGCGTAGCAGAGATGAGGATGCTAAGATGAATATGCAGCCATACAAGAAAAGATAAAATTAGAAATGAGATTATTCGTAATAAGGTAGTAGTAGTGCCAATCGAGGAAAAGATGAGAGAAACTAGACTAAGATGGTTTGGTCATGTGAGAAAAAGACCAAGAGACGCTCTTGTGAGATGAGTTGATGAAATGAAACAATTAGTCAAAAAAAGAGATAGAGGCAAACTCAAGAAGACTTTGGGAGAGATAGTAATATTTGATATAAAGTGTATGGGCTTAAGTAAAAATATGACAAAAAACAAAAATACATGAAAGTCTAGAATTCATGTAGCCGACCCCACATAGTGGGATAAGGCTGGATATGTTGTTGTTGTTGTTATGGGGTATTTGGACCTTCGGCCCGACTAATCCTTTTAAGCCCATGCAAACCGTCCCCATCCACACGAGCCAGGCAAAGCTCCACACGTGGCTGGCTGGTCTTGCAGCAGCCAAAAGGGGCATATAGTGTCTGCAACTACCACACAGCGTGGTGGGCAGATCTCTGTGTCAACTACATGTGGCCCACAGAGCCACGCATACCCCACCACATGTCGTCGGTGGACGTGACCCCCCAAGGATCGCAGTTGGAAAATGCCTTTCGCATGTGGTCAACGAGACTTACAACCCCAAGTTCGTGGCAAGGACCAGCTTGGACATTTTCTGTGTTTTCTCACGGAGTCCTTCTGGACCTCTGGTTCACCTCAGATGCATCATGGGGGCTGAGTCACTGTGATCAGTCTATGATATTCTGTATAGTTTTGTCAAACAGTCGGTTGATTGAATCACTTTATACATCTCTTGCCTGTAAATGTATATACATAGAAGATAAACTGCACTTAATAATGCCAATAGCTAATACAAGTGTGTGAATTAATCATGCTCATTTTTAGTTCAATGAAAGTGTGAAACTAAGCCCTAACAGCTTCTTCCTATTTTTTCATGCGTAAAATTCAGCCATTATAATATGTGAATTTTAGCTCTATCCTTAACACTATGCACCAAGTTCCTGCTTAAATTTTAGTTGTTTTGCTGAAATACACATGGCAACAAACTACGGCTTATCAAGTCTTTGTCCCACTATATGTGGGTCAGCTGCATGGGTTTTAACTCACCAATCATTTCTATCTATTACCTTACTTTATGTAAGGCCTTGTAACTCATATCCTGACAATTTAACTAATCAAATTGCCAGGTTTTGGATGGTCAAATGCTGAACATTTGGAACGAACGCACAGCAGAAATCTCTCAACACGGTTGGTTCTGGGACTACGTTCTCTTGAACTTGACCATAGACAGCGTGACAGTGTCAGTAGATGGGCGACGGGCACTTGTGGAAGCGACTCTCGAGGAGTCTGCAAGCCTAACTGATGTGTCCCATCCAGAGCATAATGACTCATACAGCTCAACTTACACGACAAGGTATGAGATGTCATTTACAAAGTCAGGATGGAAGATCACAGAAGGAGCCGTCCTCAAATCATAATCACGGTATGAGGAGCTTTGATGTACATACGAGCTCATTTGTTTCTGCTCATTTAGTATAAGTAGATCAATTATTTGTCAATTGCGTTCTAAAGTGGTCCAGGTTTCTCTGATGGGATACAGATATAATAAATTTTGTTTTACCATTTTCTTGTCTATATTGTGTTTCTTTCCTTCTCTGTTTCATGCATTGCACTTCTCACCCACAATGTTTTATTTAATTACAGCATGGACCCCTTGTTTACAACGATAGTAAAAATTTCATGGCAATGCTAAACAGGATAAATGCATGCCCAAGAACAGAAAGGTAGACAGTTAACCTTTATGGTACGTATAATAGGTGCATTAATTTACTATGCATCTTATGCAATAATGGCTACAGGAACAAAGTAAATCAAGTTCAGTCACAATGGAGCCACAATATATGGACTCCTACTTTACACAAACACTATTAGAACATTAATTAACAGGCTGTTTTCAGATCTATATCCACAAATAAGTATTGTTCAGAATCTTCTGATCCTTCTAGTTCTACTTATATACCTTTTTTTGGTTTTGTGGTCTTGCTGTGATGCCAATTTTTCAAATAAGGCTTATTAGGCTCCAACTGAAGGAGGACTTTTCTTTCATGGGTTGAGATGAGAGGCTGAGTCCAAACATTTCCTTGGGGGCTTGACCTGACTCCGAAAATCCAACCAGTTTTGCAACAAGCTCAGCACTTTCCTTAATATGAAGCATGTCTTTTGTGTTGCTCCATATCCTTTGGCACAGTTGTAGCCTCCTCTGCTTTGTCTTCACTCCAATCCCCCACTTCTCGTAGAGGGCGTGCCTCTCCTTGGCCGAGAACTTCTTGAAAATTCGCCTGCTTAGCATCTGCCTCTCGTGGTTGAGAGCGCGTTTACTGTCATCGCCACAATAACAACATCAGGAATCTCTTGTATTGTAGGCAGTAGAGGCAGAGGCATTATGCTAAATCTACCAATCATTCAAACATTATTTGATAGACTGTCTTCTTCTTCTTCCTCTTTAGCATTCTGCTAAGTCTACAAGGTCTTAACTTGGACATCATTCTGTAGCATCTTTAGTTTTTTTGGTTTCTTTAAAATGGATGTAAACAGAAACAAATAGATAGGAAGCAACCTTTTGTTTTCTTACCTGGAGGCAGGTGTGAGTGTTGACTTAAGGAAGGACAATCTTCTGAGTTCCACCTCCATGTAAACAGAGTCTGATGGATCACCTTTAAAGAGCAAGAAGAAGTGGGTTCTGTGGGTCAGTGGTACATAGCATGCATCCCAGAGTTCGATTATCTCTCTCTGCTGAGTCTGAAATTTCAAGGGCCAACTACAAGGTGACTCTGGCGAACCTTGCCCTGAGTCTGAACCCATATCTTGGAATCTTCCCAAACCATTAACCGTTGGCTTAGCCTCTTGTGCCTGCAATGCGTGACCAGTGTAGATCATTTGACAAGCAAATTTAACCAAAAAAATAAGCAAGTTAAGGTGGTGACTCAATTGTCCTGTCCTGTATAGGGGAAACTTCTTGTGTTTCTATCCATGTGCTAATTGAGCTGTTTCTACTTGAGCACATTGAGGAATTTGACCAGTAAAAACTTTGAAGCTTTAACCTCAAAGTGAAACAAAGTGGTAAAGGAGACATCATTAACAAGAATCAGACTCATGAACATATTGCTTAGGTTTTGAAACGGACTCTTGAATGGAACGATAATAGCTAGCGTACCATCGACCTGGGAGCTTGATAATCGCCAACTGATTGAAACAAATCCTCAGTACAAGATTGAGCTCGACTACGTGTCTTTAAGCTCTCTTTTTCCATCTGCACAATGAGAAGATACCCATAAAAGAAATGAACAAAAAAGATAGGCACTGAGCATGATTTTGACCATTGAACTTGTCGGTTTCAAACAAAGTGAGCCTCAAATTAGATTTTGAGAATGTCTCTTCATTGAGACGATGATAACCAGCATACCGGTGACTCGGGAGCTTGATAATCACCAACTGGATTCAAGAAATCCGCGATACAAGATTGAGCATGGCCATGCTGTATTTTTAGCTCCTTGATCTCTTTATCCATCTGTTCATTTAAAAGATAATTAATAAAAGAATAAATAAACTACAAGAGAGCAAAGCTCTCAACATGATTGTGACCATTGCACTTGTTGGTTACAAACAAAAATGACTCCTAATATATGCATACAAAATGGGTCTCAAATTAGATTTTGAGACTGCCTCTTGATTGAATAATAATAACTAGCATACCATTGGACTGGGAGCTTCATAATCTCTAAGTGGTTGCAACAAATCCTCAACGCAAGATTGAGCATGGCCATGCGGTGTCTTTAGCTCTTTGATTTCTTTATCCATCTAAACAATGAAAAGATAATAATAAACTAAGAAGAAAGCAAGGGTACTGTACATGATTATGATCATTGCACTTGTCAGTTACATACAAGTGAGCTCTAATATACATATAAATGAGTCTCAAATTACGTTTTGAGACGGCTCTCGATTGAAATGGTAACAAACAGCATACCATTGTTCTGGGAGCTTGATAATCACCAACTGATTGCAACAAATCCTCAGCACAAGATTGAGAATGTCCATGCTGCGTCTTTAGTTCTTTGATCTCTTTATCCATCTGCACATTGAAAATATAATCAATAAAAGAAATAACTAAAATAAAAAGAGAGCAAGGTAGTAGACATAATTTTGACCATTAAACATGTTGGTTACATGCAGAATGGGTCTCAAATTGGATTTTGAGACTGCCTCTTGATTGAAATGATAAGAAACAACATACCGTTGACGTGGGAGCTTGATAATCACCAACTGATTTCAGCAAATCCTCAGTACAAGATTGAGCGTAACCATGCTGCCCCTTTGGCTCTTTGATCTCTATATCCATCTACACAATGAGAAAAATAAGAAAAAGAAATAAATAAACTAAAAGAGAGTAAGGCTCCGAACATGATTTTGACCATTGAACTTGTCGATTACATACAAAGTGAGTCCTAATATAACAAACAACATACCGTTGACCTGGGAGCTTGATGATCACCAATTGATTTCAACAAATTCTCAGTACAAGATTGAGTATGGCCACGCTGTGCATTTGGCTGTTTGATCTCATTACCCATCTGCACAATGAAAAGTTTTAAAAAAAAAAGGAATAAATAAACTAAAAGGAGAGCAAGGCTCTGAACATGATTTGACCATTGAACTTATCGGTTACATGCAAAATGAGTCCGATACAAATATAAAATGAGTCTCAAATTAGATATTGAGACTGCCCTCTTGACTGAATGAAAATAACCAGCATACCATTGACCTGGGAGCTTGATAATCACCAACTGATTGCAACAAATTCTTGGTACAGGATTGAGCACGATCGCATTGTGTCTCGATATTCAATAAAAGAAATAAATATACTCACTAGATAAATAAATAAATAAACTAAAAAGAAAGTAAGGCACTGAACATGATATTGATCATTGAACTTGTCAGTTCCATACAAATATGAGTCATAGCATACATACACAATGTCATGGTTGCTTAGAGTTAGAACTGCCACTAAAGGTTAACCCCAAAACAGAACCAGTTCTCTCAGCCATATCAAATGCCGAACTACATGTATGGAACAAGTTCAGATCACATGCATATAGATTACAATTTGCAGTCAATTAAAGACTGTATACGTGGTAGTATGCTTATATGAGAAAATCCAGATCACAGATGCATACGGATTATGATTTGTATTCAGTTAAATACTAAGTTGTAATATTGACTTACTGCAAGGAATAAAAATGGCAATGTCAACCAACATGCGGTTCACAAGTCAAACAAGCATAATACTGTACCTTTCTTCATAAAAGAATAAAACAGTAGATGCTGAAATTGAATGTCAAATTCTTATTTTAGTTGTTTGATCTATATTAGCTATAATCATTCAACATATAAAAAAAAAAAAAAACAGAAACACTGACAGACAGGTGAAAGATTAATTGCAGACTGCAATGATGGAAAAATGAAGAACAAAAAGAAAATGCTAATTACTAGCTTACCAGACTATCTGTAAATTGCTGTTCGGGCTCAGATATTTCCAAGTCATTGAGTACTGCAGCAGAGTTGAGCACACTAGAAACTTCACCATTGTTCGAAATCTTGGGGTCCTGCTCCTTTTGGTCCATAGAAGCACCATTAACAAAAGAAATTTCAGACTCTTCTCCAAATAACTCCCCGATGCTGGAAATGGACTTGAATCTAGAGAGCTTCTGTTGATTCCCGCTTTCTGGTCTTCCAGGAAAACCTTTCTCAAAACCATTTGGAGGTGAATTTTCATAGAACTCTGCCTTGTAGGACCGAGGGGATGATGCCGCAGGCATGAGGACTGCCCTACAGCTTCTGCTTCTAACTAATTCTGTGCTTCCAGAGGCAGACATACCTGCTTCAGAGGATACATCTGAATCTTCATATGTCTGATTCTTACGGTAAGGCTTAACAAGATAGTCAATGGTTTTCTGCATGCTCTGAATCTTCCGTTGCAAAGCTTCAAAAGTAGGCTCCATATGGATATAATTTGAATTCTTACTTCCATCTTCTGATGATATTTTTTCAGATTTGAAATTCCTGTTTAAGTTTGATTCTTCTACTTCAATACACTGAACTTCCTTGCAGTGATCTTCAGAATATTCACCGTGTTTCCCATTGGTCATTTCCCAACCTCTTGATGGGTCAGGTCCAAAAAGTTTGTCAATGACCAGTCGTGGAGATATGTCATCAGACAGAAAGTGATCATCAGAACAGTCGAGAAGCTCAATATCATGTCTGTTGGAATTGAGGACATCATATTGGCTAGAATGATGAGACATGACTGAAGTAATATCTGAACGAAGAGGATCTACCATATCTGATGATACTGACGCTGGATATTCATCTAACCATGCATTTGTGATACCATGTCTCAGAAGCTGGTTGGGCTCCACCTTGGAAAGAGGGAAAGGAACAAGAATAATGCTCGTTAACATTTGCTGGAAATTAGAATTTGACACTGGCTCTTGATTAAAAAGATAGTAACCAGCATACCATTGACCCTGGAGTTTGACAATCACTAGCTGATCGCATCAAATCCTCGATACGAGATTGAGCATGATCACGTTGTGTCTTTAGTTCTTTGATCTCTTTATCCATCTGCACATTGAAAATAAAATCAATAAAATGATTAAATAAACTAAAAAGAGAGCAAGGTACTGACCATTGTTTTGACCATTAAACTTGTTGATCACATGCAAATGAATCCTAGCTAACATACGAAGTGCAATGGCTGCCATATCAAATGTTGAAGCACATGCGATGAACTAGGCCCCATATTATTCACCATTATATGACATTTTCAATGAAATTGGTAAACAAATTGCCGACCTGTAGAAAGATAGTCTTTTCAATGCAGTTCATTCCAGAGACAGACATGCTCATTCATTCACGATTTTTAAAATATAATGCATCAAAGCATGTTTCTTTCACAAGGATTCCCATGTCTGAAATGATTGAACTTTTCAACCATAAAACAGAACTCCAAAGAGAACACAAGGTCCTTGTAGCTAAATGTAAAGTTTACTTGAGAAAATATTTAACTTTCAATTTGATTCTAGGTATCATCAAATCAATACGTTACTTGCCAGACGAATTAGAATAAAGTTCTTCAGTGAGATGTTTACGTATAAAGGGAAGTAGAAAAAAGAACAAAGAAAAAGGGAATCTATGGTGTAACAGAAAAGTTTTAGATTTCATGGTGTTTACCTTTTCAATGAGAAGTTCCTTCTCTTTCAGTTGTGCTACAGAACTGGGCATGGTAGATGATGACCCTAAACCTTTCAGCTCACTCTCCAGTCTGGCCAATTCTCTCTTTAACTTCTTTACTAATGCCTTGTCTGACATTACTACGTTGACCCGTGAATTGGTATTTACCTGCTTTGCACAGCTAGCAAATACAAGGGCATTTCTTGATTGCTCAACTTGACTTCGTGCAGGGCTCATTGTACAGATGATGGCAGTTCTTGCATTGCCTCCCAATGAGTTCTGCAGTATCCGTGTCAACTTTGAGTCTCTGTAAGGTATGTGTCCATTTCGTCCTTTGCTGTGCCCAATCATGGCAGTAAATTGACAAGGAAAGTTACAAAACAAAACGTAAGAAATCCAGAAACGTTGTTCAGAAAAAGACCATCAGCCACAAAAAAAAAGAAAAGCTTCTCTTCACATGATTCTACATAATCTGAGTTGGAATCCTTAAATTCTTTCATACGTGGCAAAGTAAGTTGCAGCTAAAGATGGCGAATGTGAATTTTTTGGTAATGGAATAAACAACTGAGAATAGCTCTTGGTCCATGGTCATGTCTTATTGTCTTTTTTTAATATTACAACACCGTTGGCCTGTTTTTAATATTACAACAGAGAGCAAAGTACGATCTGCAGATCTTCAAGCTTTCCGTCTCTTCAATTTGATAGTAGAGGAAAAATATGAGTGCAGGTTCAGGTCCTTTCTGTTGTTAATGAAGAGGACGAGGGACACGTGTAAGAATGGGATAATTGAAGTGTTCAACCTTGATTTCCAAGTCATACCAATCACATTAACTTCTCTTAAGAGCCAAAACTTCAATAACTATTGTTTTCCCTTTCAGAATTTTGTTTTCTGGGTAGCTTGACGTAATCATGAGAAAGCACTTCGCTTTATTTCCGTTTAGAATAATCTTTTCAGTAATTCTTCAAGCTAATAAGCAGACCTTTTCTCCATTGGATGTTGGGGAAGTATCTTCCCTTACATTTTAACCACTAAGAAGCATAGCTCATGTTACAGCTTCAAATAGGCTAAGGGAATGAGTGAAAAGAAATATATATACATTCCCTTTCATTAATATGAATGTATGAGTATGAGAAGGTCTATTTTAAAGATTTTAACACTGGTAAATATGTTTACCACACAGAAAGACTAAAAAGAAATGTGAAGGAAAGAGCAACCTTAACTTGCGAATAACAGTTCCAAGGGTTAGCAAACTGCGGTTAATGTGGCTACCCTCTTTGAGTCTTACACCAGCTGATAATGTCTGAGAAGCACGCTCACTGCCCGCAAGATCAACAAAATTCTGGACAGATGAACCAACTTATGCGTTACGTTCTCATTTCTTGTATTTTAAAATTTAAAATCATAAGAAAAGCTCTTTGGGCAGGAATTTTCTATTTGCCGCCAGTCTGCTAAGAACATTTCTCCGTACCACATAAGCTGTAAGAGTGCTTGGGTTTTCGGCTCCTTGAAGTTGACGAGCAGAACTTTCAATTGTCTGAAAGAATCCAGTATTATGTAGAGAAGTCAATAAGTGTCCATACGCCTAAAATGTTTAGTAGGCAATAACGACTTGATAAATGACAACATACCAGTCGGAGAATTTGATGAGACCTGGAGCTCATTTCGTTCAAAGAGGTTTCCCCAATTTGCCTTTGAGCTGCATAAATGAAAAACCAATCATATTGCAATTAAATATAAGGAAACGGGATAATGATGATTGTACTTACATTCACAGATAGAGAGCAGCTCTTTTAGATGGCTCCAGTCCCTCAAAGTCTCCTCTATCAGTTTCTCAACTACAGTCCCTCTCTATAGATAGAAAAAAAAAAAGGAAGAAGAAGAAGAATAAGAAGAATAGAAGACATTAGGAGCGCAACCACTAATTTCAATTTCAGTTCTACTTATGAAGTACAATAGTCACCTCTGGATCATCAAGGAGCCTAAGTGGAGTATTATCAGGACTTAGGAGGTCTCTTACAGCTTCATTGTAAATCTCAATGGCAGAGAATTTCAACACAAATTCTCTATCATCATGCTAAAATTTAAAAAGGAAAAATATGTAATGCCCATGAGTTAGAAATCATATGAAAAAACACAGCAGGTTTACAAAATTTGAATCAGAGAATAATGACATCTTTAAGTACCCTATGTATGTGGTCAAATATATCAGCTAATGTATATTCAGTGATGCCAGACATCGTGTATGTTTTTCCACTGCTTGTCTGCCCATATGCAAAAACAGTTGCTGGGAAACATTTCACTGGTGAGAAATTGCAACTCGAAGCCATAATAAAATTGTAGGGAGGAAAGAGAGAGAGAGAGAGAGGAAAACCAACAATGAAATTACTCACAGTTAATGCCACTGACAACTGAAAGAGCAATTGCTTTGGCTCCTGCATTATAAACTTCCCTTGTGGAGCAGTCACACCCAAATACTCTGTCTGTTTCCACAATGTTGACCAATGAAAAAAGATAAAGGAAGAGGAAAACTGAAATAGGGGGCGCAGTGAAACTTAAAGTGAACTTCAAAGGAAGAGTGTTTTCTGTTTGAATATTTCTTATCTAAACCAACTGGGCAAGTAGAGGAAAAATATTTTATCCTGAAAGCAAAAAAGAACCTTTTCAACACATTTTCATGTACATATATCTTGTAAAATTTCAGTAAATATTTGGTTAGAATGCTCCCATAAAACTTTGATTTTGGTGCAAATACGATACCCTCTAAAAACGTATTTGATCGAGGGAAAGTACTTCCAAAATGAAATCACTCTCGAAACAAAAATGGATTTATTTTAAAAGCATTCGTAAAATAATTAAACACGACCATCTAAGGTCAACCTCTTCAAGGCAGTTTCATTTTTTTCAGTGCTCTGTGAAGGGGAAAAAAACACGAGCATTCAAAATGGATAGACTATGAGAACGCAAGCCTAAACTGTGATAAGCTAGCTATATATAGTCTTCCCCCTTTGGTGAACCATGAATGAGTTGATAAAAACCCATACATAGCTATGCATCAAAGCAAGAAAAACTACATTATGCCAAATACAAGGCTGAGAATTGTTTACCAAACGTATAAGCAGCCGGAGCCATTGACCGCTCTGCCGTGCCATTCTTATATATGAGCGTGGTGCGGTTGATACATTCCCAGTCGGAAACATCATTCCTTGTAATTTCTCTCTCATTCAATGGCCTCAACCTGATTGCAACGAATATCTTCTCTTCATGGTCACCTGATCCATGTACGTCCAATTGTTGTAGCTCATCCCCACAAAGTGATCCCATTTGTCACCCCCCTTCTTTCTGCCAGAATCTGATACACCTGTGCTCCCAACTAAAAAATTGGACAAGTAAAAATCTCCACACCTTCCCTCTCATGTGCAAACATGAGAGGGAACATGAGAGTGTTGGAATGTTAAAACTTAAATGTCCTCTGGTTTCTCCAGATACCAGTGAACAAGCCCCAATCCTTGGAATTCCTAGTTTTCTGCAGCAAAGATTAATCACTGCAACTTGTTACATTTCGCTCTTAGGTTGCCTATATTTGAAGGACAAATGATTCTTGTACCTCAGAACCCTCACCCGTTCTCGACAAAACTCGGTACTATTTGCCCTCTCGATCTCTCGCCGCAGCCTGCTGTTGTTTCAGATCTAGAATCAGTCCCTAACGCCCTTCCAATCTGTCCTGAAATAATGCAACTCCAATGAAGCTCTGACATTTTTTACATCAGACAAAAAACAAACTGCTTATGAATTCCATATTTACAAACTCTAAACGTGTTTACTCTAAAATGTTCCTTCTCTTGTTTCTCAAATCTGATTACGTCGCAATTCATCCAAATCAAAAACCTATACCTCTTCTATTTCCTACGCGTGCATTGACCTTCAAACTATGATATTGAGCAGATAAACCTTAATTTTCAGATTTTTCAGCAACAATTTCATGATCTGTCACATAATCAATTCAAACACAGAATCCAGCAATTTGGCTTACCTTAAGTACCTTCTGTCCCGACAGGCTAACATGGATCAGCCAAAGAGAACGGTACCATTGCTCAGAAGAGAGAGGGACTGAAGTTGACGATCGATTGTTTGGAAAGATCAGTAAATGCGTGAAGAAAGGCGGGATTGGGTTAGAAGACGGAGAGCTCGGAGGCCTCTGAACGGCCTCCATACAAAATAGCCGAATCTTCCGGCAGAAATCTTCTCAAAGAAAGGCTGAAATTGAAAATCTCTCTCTCACAAAGTTCGTTTGAAATGAAACCACCACCTCCCGCCACCGAACCAGAAATAACGGAAGAACAGGGAAAAATTATATATAAAATATAGGGTAAATTATATGAAACCCTCATGTACTTAGGGTCATGTGTAACTTATCCTCCTGTACTTTTGATTGTATCAAAAAATCTCCCTGCACTTTTAAAATATTGCAATCAGCCATAATTTGTTATTTTTTTACATAATTTTGTACAATAATCTATATACAAAATACATAATTCTACATATATAATTTCAATATATAAAAAAAATACCAAATTTTGCATTAATCAACCAATAAATTGAATAAAATTATGTAAAAAAACAACAAATTATGGCTGATTGCAACATTTTAAAAGTGCAGGGGGGTTTTTTGATACAATCAAAAGCACAGGAGAGTAAGTTGCACATGACCCTAAGTGCAGGAGGGTTTCATATAATTTACCCTAAAATATAAAATATCATGAAGATCCCCTGAGGTTTCACATATTAGCATAACTTCCCCTCTAGTTTGAGTTTTTACAAAAGTAATATTGCTTAAGATTTGGGTCAGTGAAAATTGCAAAAAGAAAAAAATACAAAAAAATCATTTTTCTTAACCTTTGAGTTTCTAGGATAATACGAAGTAAAGCAAGAAAAAAAAAAGTTTATGATTATTACTATAATTATTTATAAATTTGTCTTTAATATCTTTTCTATTAGAAAATGTCACGTGTCATCAGAGGTGGATTTAGAGATAGATCTGGAAGAGGACTGGCTCCAGATCCATCATTCATTATAACCCCCCTCCCTTCCTAAATGGTCCAAATTTCAAGAAAAATTTGTTGGAATGGCTGAGGCTGGCACGGGCTACAGCCCGTACCTGCTCCCCTTAGATCCGCCCCTGCATGTCCTATTTTCTTTTCTTACCCAAAGAGATTGTCCGTACCCAAGATACCATGCTTTGCTTCTTGGGAATCTTGGGCATGATATTGTAGAGGATTATGTTTAGCAATTTCGAAAGAGAATCGTGTCAAAAATCTCATTTATCTGTTAAAAGTTCAACGTATATAAATAGTTAAGTTCTTGTAGATAAGGGATTATTAGGGTTGCCTTAAGAATATTTGTGGTTTTAAGCACAAGTTACTTTGATGGCTCTTTAATAATATAAATAAATATTAAAAATTATTTAAAATTTACTTTTCATTTTTTTTGAGATACAAAATTATTAATTAAATTTTTATATTCAATTTTAAAAAATAAATATTTTTTAATTGATAATATAGTCAAATTATTCAATATTTTTTTTGATATAATTGAACGTAAATAAGATTTTATTAATTTTAATTTTAAATTTTTTTTTTTGCTAAAGTTACAATAATAAAAATGGTTAATAGTACTATATAAGGTATCAATGCATTGGATTTTTTTTTTTTTATAAAATTTAGTATGAAAAGTGATTTTTTATTTACATGATTATAATTTATTTTAAAATTTTAATTCTGAAAATAAATCCAAACCATCCCTATAAGAGAATATGTCATGTTTTAGAAAATTTTTAAAATTTAAACAATTTTTCTTTAAATTATCATTGTCAAGCAATTTTAGTTTTTCTACATTATAAAGGAAAGTAAAATTATCTTTGAATATTTTAATTTGTTCAAACTTGAGAGGAAATGACATGGCCAATTAAATACGTAAAATAATTAATTTTAAAATATTTTTTAATAGATAATTTTATTTTCTTATTTTTATTCTCATCAAATTATTTCTTTCTTTTTATTGTATGTTTTTAACGAAACTTTGGCAAAAATTATAGAATATTTAAATACATTTTCTTTATAACTTTTAAAAAAGGAAATAAGACCTTTTAAATGATCTATCAAGTGCATATTTTTTGGATTGAATTAATTATTCCACCTTTCTTTTTCTTTTACTTTTTGGTAAATATTTTTATATAAATAATAACTAATCTAGAGCCCTTAATATTATTTTTCTAAAATAAAAATAATTATAAAAAGTATAAGGAATTCTAACATCTGATTATGCTATTTTAATTGAATTTTCTGGTGAAATTATGATAAAATCTTATATTATTAATATTATTAATTGTATAAAAACAATTAAAACATCATCTAAGGTACCAATTACATTTTGATTTATACATGATCATCCAATAGGAAAATATACATAATTTGATTGAATTGTTTTATAATTAAAAAAATTAAGAAACAAATGATTTATGGAGAAAAAAATAAAATCTTATATAAATAAGAATATAAAATATCTTACCTTCTCTATATTACTTGTGAGAGGCCCTTTGGATCAAAATAGCAAATTTTAATATGTTGAGTATTGAGATTTTAACAAAGAGTAGAGACCATATTGAGTAAAAGAGAAGTACAAGAAAAAAAAATTAGAACAAGAGAAAAGAAAGTGAACAAATAAAGCTAAAGAGAAAAATATTTGGAAACGCAAGAGTTTAATAAACAAAGAATGTGAAGAATCCAAAATCAAGTCTTACAAATTAAAAAATCATTGATTTACTTTTCTTTTTTTTTTAATGCTTAGATCAGTGAGATTTCCTAAACGAATTTTTTGCAATCCAATGAATCGTTTTATCAAATTGTTCTTCTAGAAAAACTTTATTTCTTGTCTTTTTTTTTTTCATTGCTTTATTAATTTATACATTACTATTCATTGCCTAATATTGAAAAATGATCCGTGAACTTGGGAAGTTAGGAGGCCTTTTCATCTAAATGATACCGCATTATTTATTGGCCAATATTGAAAAATAGTCCATAGATTTAGGGAGTTAGGGGTCTCCTCATTTAAATGAAATAATAATAAAAAAAAAAGAACTTAAACAAAAAAACATTCACAAAATAAAATTTCAAAAGATAAGAGACCTCATTTTTTTTTAACCCCACCTTTTTTTGGGACCCTAGGCATATGCATAATGGCCTATGCTTTGAATCGGCCATGGTCCTCACAAATATGGGACAATAGTGTTTGTCTTATTTCTTTCTTGAGCACAAACTTGATTATGGGAGGTTATTTTAGGGGATGAAAATTCCATTTTTTCAAAAGTGTAACGCTTGATGTGCCTGGTGGTCCTTTCCAATGCCAACTTCCATTATTAAAACCACAACTATAATGGGAAGTGCATAGCTATACTGCAAACACAGCAAAGACAACTACTATACATATCAAGCCTTAATCCCGCACCAATCGGAAGGGCAAATAAACGAACTTTATGTCCAATAATACATGAGCCTCAGCTAAAGGGAAAATCTAAATAGAATTTAGAAACAATATCAGAAAATTTTGGACTAAGAACAATTGGCTCAGACCACAGTAAAGTATTGACACAAATGGGTAATTATAGTTTTGAAACCCCTTGATTTCGGTCACATATCCAAGCATATACAAACAAAATTCCCTATCCTATGGTTACTGGATTATTTGATACTTGGGTAATGTACCGATAAGAGAAACCTTAAACCCTAAACTGATAAATATCGTCTTAGCATGAAAGCCAGATTTAATAACCCTTAAGGCCATCAAGTGAGAGTCATCTGATTGTGCAGTAATATCTTCAAAACATTTTGTAAGAAATTAATCTGTGGAATGAATGATCATTCATGATCTGCTAGTGAGCGTTCCTTCTCAAGCTGATTCCTTCCCTTAGACAAAGAGCTGGTAAGTTGTTTGGATCACCAGTAATTGCCACAAGAACATTCGCCATACCTGAAATGATGAAACCTCTTTCCATCTCTCACAACAATGTCTCTACCCGCCACCACCTTTGACATGAACTTGAAGGCGTTATGGCAGTCGCCGCAGATCCTAAGGTTCTTGAAAACCCGAACTGTGGCTCCAGGTGGAAGCTTCAGGAGACCAAATGCTACTGCAAGCTTCTCGCTGTGAGTAGACAGAACATATTCCTTCTGTTCGGATTCCATATCATGCAAGACATACTTGGTGTCGGGAACATATCCTAATTTCCTCATCTTCCTTCCCAGCTCTGCTAGATAGTTGTACACCGCTTGCACCTCAGGGTGCCTTGTGTCATCCACCAAGAATACGTGTACATTGTTTTCAACCTCGATCCAACTACAGCCGGGTTCCTTCTTCACCCCTCGATCCCTCATCAATTTTCGAACCTTGGCCACCTCATCCCACCGGCCCACATTGGCATACATGTTTGACAAAAGAATGTACGTTCCATCATGTTGTGGCATCAGCTCAAACAGTCGTTCTGCAGCCTGTTTCCCCATATCCACATTTCCATGAATTCTGCAACCACCAAGCAGCGCCTCCCAAATTGGTGCACCTGGCTTGAAAGGCATTGTCTGAATCACGTCTTTTGCTTCAGAGAATTTCCCAGCTCGACACAGCAAATCAATCAGGCGGGCATAATGATCCTCACCTGGACTTATACCATATAGAGCATGCATGGAATTGAAATAACTACGCCCTTGCTTTACTAGACCCGCATGGCTACAGGCAGAGAGAACCGTGAGGAAGGTTATCCGATCAGGTAATATGTCTTCCTTCAACATCTCTTCAAAAAGTTCTAAAGCTTGAGCACCATATCCATGCTGCCCCAGAGCAGCAATCATGGCATTCCAAGATACCGAATCTACGTAAAGCATTGTCAGGAAAACAGAGCGGGCAGCCTCAATGACACCACATCTAGCATACATTGTTATCAGAGCATTGCCAGCTGAGAGGCTGGAATCAAAACCGAGCCGGACAAGCTGAGCATGGAGCTGCCGCCCATGCTCCAATGCTGCAAGCACAGCACAAGAAGTAATAGCTCCTGCGAATGCATAATCGCATGGCTTCAACCCCTCTAATTTCATCTGGTTGAACAACTTCAGACCTTCCTCTGCAGACCCATTCTGTGCAAGTCCTGATATCATAACCGTCCATGTCAAAAGGTTCCTTTCCGGGATCTCACAGAAAAAGGACCTAGCTTCATCAATTCTCCCAACGCTCACATATGCTGATAAAATTGCATTCCATGAAACATGGTCTCTGACGGGCATGTTATTGAAAATCTTCCGCGCTTCATCAACTTTGCCACATCTCCAATACAAGGTCATCAATGCATTATTCACAGAAAAAGAAAAATCCTCTGAAGGGTTTTCTTCTGTCCGTAAAATGTAAGCATGCACCTGCTTCCCATGGAGGAATAGTCCAGCATTAGCACAAGCACTAAGCACACTTGTGTATGTAAATTCATCCAGCTTTATTCCTGACACGTGCATTTTTCTTAACATTTCCAAAGCTTCAAGTGCAAAACCACTGTGGACATACCCTGAAATCATCGCATTCCAAGCAACCTGCACCTCTTCATTCATCATATCAAAAACTTCCCGAGCTCCATTAAGATCACCATTCCTCACATAGCCCGTAATTATTGTCGTCCACGACAGCTCATCTCTCACACGCATCTCGTCAAACACCTTCCTCGCTGCAGCCATCAACGATGTTGAAGATGCTAGTGGTGAAGAGGCACACTTCACATAAACCGATACAAGCGCATTTACCACTGAAGTAACTGACCCTGTTCCCGACTTTGCAACCACGCAATGCAGCTGCTGGCAATGCGTTTCCTGATCAGCTACTAGCGCCAAAGCGCTAAGTAAGCTCGTGAATGTATAATAATCAGGCTGAAAATTGTCCCACCTCATGTTCCGGAAGAGTTCAATAGCAGCATGACCATCGTTATTATGCAAATAGCAGGTTATCATGGCATTGTAGAAAATGGTGTCGCGAACGCTTAAGGGGGTTCTTCTAAATATCTCCCACGCCGTCTCTGGATTACCGGCAGAGGAGTATGCTGATATCATCGTCGTCCGGGAGACAACATCCGGTTCAGGAATTCTGTCGAACAGGCGGTGGGCGTAGACAAGATCAGACGACTTGCAATAAATATCAATCAAACGGTTGAGGATGTGACCACGTGGCTTGAACCCAGAAGCGATCATATGGGCATGGACGCAACGGGCAAGGGAATACGAGGCGGGGCCCTGTGGACAGCATAGCTGAAGCTGGGCGGCGTAACGGTTGGCCGCCCCGCGAGTGTCTGCGTGGCGGAGGTTTCTCGTGAGGTTTAAGGATGTGGCGGCGACATTGCTCATGTTTGTAACGGTTAGAAATCATGTTTTTCCTCGCAAGAAGATTAGACTGGCTGGCGAAGTATATTGTTCCATTCAACGACCGTTATTAGGACCGTTCGCCCGAACGAATCCATTACGTTTAAACATATTTCCGGCGCTTAAACTATTACTTCAACAAAATTAACCTATTTTGGAGTTCATGATATCATTTCTATTTGATTCGACTATTTTAAGAACATGATACCATCTCTATTTGGTTTGAGTATTTTAAGATTACGACTCATTTATTTTACTAATTTAAGGGTTGAGATATAATGATCGGTGTCAAATTCGATCATCATTTCCTTTGTCAATATTATCGTTAATTTGATTTTGAGTAATACTTGTAAAATTATATTTTACTACCTCAACTTTTCAAATGTTATATCTAATTTTAATATCCATTGGACAATATTTTCAAAATAAAATACTAAATTTATTTAGTGGCATCTAATGTCACCAATAGCAATCAAATGTTAGTTTGGATTAATGTAGAGATTTCAACATCTTCAATGTATGTTTCGCAATTACAAGTGTCTATTTCGCAACAAAAGATTATCTCTAATTTTAGTTAAAAATGACCTTTACTCTAAAGTTTAAATAAGATTAAGGGGAGAATAAATGGATTATAAAATGTAGAATAATATTTGGGGATAATACTCAAATGAGAAAAATTAATTAATAGGTTATCGAGTTATATACTTTTGTATTAAAAGAGGTGTAGTTCTTATAGGAATGACAACTACAAGACTTTGGGATGATCATTTCATGTTCAAAGTGTGATAAACATCGAATTACTTATCTTGAAACGATAAGTTTGTATTTTAGATTCTTATTATTTCTTATTTATCTAATACCGTCTTAAGATAAAAAATTCTTATATAAATCTAATTTATTTGTTAGTAAAGACAAACTCATTTGTTGCCTCTGAGATGCCTAATTGGTTTTAGGGACATGAAAATTTTCAAATTTACATAAATAAGTATTTTCATTATACGATCACATATTATATAATTAACAACAAATAATTTTATCTGTATTATTATATTTAAATACCCTTTTTTAATCAAAATTATAAAAAAAAAATTTGATAACTTCTAATTTTTTTTTTAAAGAGAGTTGACTTAATGATGATTTCCATTATCTCAATCATATTAGTGCATGACTTTACCCTATCAGCCATTAAAATTTAGAACACTAAGTCAATGATAACAGAGGAGATCAAGCCCTTAATGAAGCCAACAAAGATGGAGTGAAGTAAGCAAACCGTGTAAAAGGTGGCAAAGGTAAACACAATTGTAAACTTTTTTGATTGGTCATGGGCGATTGATGTAAACATAAAGATTTTGTAAAAAAATATAAAATATCAAGCTGCGATTTATCTCTCTTGGTGTAATCGAAGACACGAACATTAAAAGTCACGCAAAGACGATCATTCTAAAATTTTATAAAAAAATAGATTATAACTATAGAAATATATAAAATATTTTGTAAGAATTTCATTACATATGTAAAAATTGTTGAAATAAACCAATCAATATTGACTTTTTCACATATCGACCACACAAGTGTAATTAATGTGGTGGTGTCCTCCAATCACTGGTGATTTTCTGACAAATAGTGATGGAATCAAGACTTTAGATCGAGAACAAAAATCTCAAGTCTGTATATTAATTTTTTAAATTATTATTTAATTATTTTTTATCTTTTTTATTTTAAAATATAAGTGTTAGAAAATATAATAATTTAAATAGAGCAATTTTAGAAGTTGGGGTTGAAATTGTCTACCCTTATGTAATGTAGTTCCCCTTTACTTAACAATAAAAAACTGAGATATAGCTTAATTTATTAAGAAAGTATAAATATTGTCTTCATTAATGAGGATTTATAATTATTATTCTTTTAAACGAAGTGACTTGACATACACAATAACTCATAAATCACATATATCACGTAAAAATATAAAAGTTTATGTAAATAACATCTCCACGATTAGCGGTGGAATATTGGAAGAGAACAAATGAAAGACGAGAAAATAGAAGAGAGTTGTGCTGATGCATCAAGTCATCATCTTATCTGAGGAAGCATTTGTAGACCAAAACATACATAAATCCAAAATTTAAAAACTGTGTGTGTGTGTGTGAGAGAGAGAGAAGAGTCCAATTATCCATCCATGGTGGTGGGGGCTTCTCCTCCTGGGCCGCTCCACTCCCATCATCATATCATATTCATAGCCAAGAAAATAAGAGAGAAACAGAGAGAAAATAAAACCAATTAGAGGTAGAAAGAAAGGGGGAAAAAAACGAAGAAGGGGAAAAGGAAAACCAGAGAGAAGACAGCCAGGACAGGATCAGGAAGAGAGGGGAAAAAAAAAAAGGCTTCCACTTTTTTCTTCTCTCCTCCTTTTTAATCTTCCCAGATCTACTTATAGTGTTTTTCACGGAACCCAAATCCAGAATTCACTTTCAGGTTTGGGTTTCAACCTGGTTGATTTAAATTTCTGCAGGCGGGTTTGAATCGTCTTTATTTGTTAGTCTATGTAATCTGCTGTTGTGTTAAACATTAGGGTTAGCAATTGAATATAGGGGCTTGAAATTGGCGTCTTTGTTTTGGAAATTTTTGCATTTGGGTTCGGAATCTTCTGTAATATATTGCTAGATTTTTGTTTTTTCTGAAACCCTGGGAAAATTTTCGGAACCGTGATCTGGGGATGGCGACGAGAGGCAGCAGATCGGAGAAGGTGAAGAGAATCTTCCAGCAATTCGACGCCAACAGAGATGGCGGACTGAATAGGGAGGAAATGGCGGCTCTCGTCGTCGCCGTAAACCCTAGGGTCAAGTTCAGCGACGAGCAAATAAACGCGATTCTCGACGAGGTTTTCCGGACCTACGGCGAGTTCATCGACGGCGAGAAGGGGCTGACGTTCGATGGGCTGTTGCGGACCTACGACGACGGCGCCGGCGACGTGGACCGCGACTTCGACGCGCTGGGCCTCGAGCTGAAGGCGGACAATGCGTCGGAAGAAGCGTCGTCGTCCTCAATAGCCGACGAGAGGGTGGCGGAGCCGCACAAGAAGCAGCGGACGGCGGCCTGGGCGGCGTCCCCGAATCACGGGATCGTGTTCGA
Organism: Diospyros kaki; assembly: GCA_036245055.1. Classification (NCBI taxonomy): domain Eukaryota; kingdom Viridiplantae; phylum Streptophyta; class Magnoliopsida; order Ericales; family Ebenaceae; genus Diospyros; species Diospyros kaki. The sequence continues at coordinate 45,702,679 of BSEG01000005.1, forward strand.
CGATACGTGGAAGATTGTGGACGATTTGGAGATTTTGATAAAGAGATTGAAGGCAAAGCAAGCCAAGGATGGGAAGTTGAAGGCTGACAATTCTGATTTGTATTCGGATCCTGGATGGTCCAGAGAATTGGGGCCGTCTTCGGAGATTTCGGACAAGAGGGTTTCCTGGGAAGAATCTGGGCATGATTATGCCGTGTTTGTCAAAGAATTGGGAGTTCTGAGGGCTAGGGCTGATGGGGCGAGGTCCAGAGAAGAAGCTTTCGATGGTCATATGGCCATTGGCAGGGTCTTGTATGATCACCAACTGTATAAGGAGGCTTTGGTGAGTTTCAAGCGAGCTTGCGAACTTCAACCGACCGATGTGAAGCCGCACTTTAGGGCTGGGAATTGCTTGTACATTCTTGGAAGGCATAGAGAGTCCAAAGAAGAGTTCCTCTTGGCTCTTGATGCGGCCGAGGCAGGTGGAAACCAGTGGTATTATTTGCTTCCTCAGATCCATGTTAATCTCGGAATTGCTCTTGAAGGCGAAGGTATGGTCATTAGTGCTTGTGAGCATTATAGGGAGGCTGCAATTCTTTGTCCAACCCATTTTAGGGCTTTGAAACTCTTGGGCAGTGCTCTGTTCGGAGTAGGTGAATATAAAGCTGCTGTGAAAGCCTTGGAAGAGGCCATTTACTTGAAAAATGACTACGCCGATGCCCACTGCGACTTGGCTTCGGCTTTGCATGCAATGGGCGACGATGAGAATGCAATTAAGGAGTTCCAGAAGGCTATTGATTTGAAGCCCGGTCATGTGGATGCTTTGTATAATTTGGGCGGGCTTTATATGGACATGGGTAGGTATCAGAGGGCTTCAGAGATGTACACTAGAGTTTTGGGTGTGTGGCCGAACCATTGGCGTGCACAGCTCAACAAGGCTGTGTCGCTGTTGGGTGCTAGGGAAACCGACGAAGCCAAGAAGGCTCTGAAAGAAGCACTGAAAATGACAAACAGAGTTGAGTTGCACGATGCTATTTCGCATCTGAAGCAACTCCAGAAAAAGAAGAAAGGGAATGGAGGTGCCAATGGAGAGGAGACATTTGTTGTCGTAGAACCGTCAAAATTCAAGACAGTTGGCGAGAAGACAACTCTGAGGCAGAACCTGGCCAGTGCTCTTGATGTGAGGGCTTTTCAGAGGATCACAAGGCTTAATCGCTGCGATGTTGAACTCCTAAAGAAGGAGATGACTGAAAATGATACGCCAGTGTCATATTCTGGCAGTGGCGTCCCTGAGAAATCCATACGCAAGGCCTCATTGGAGGGAATTCTTCAGCGCTTGCTTAATTTCCTGAAGCCAGAAACTTTTGTGGGATCTGTTAAAGCGGTAAACCAGAAAATCCTATCTGTTCTGGATGAATTAGAGTCAGGTAGGGTGGATTTGGGCATGTTTTTTGCTGTCCTTGCACCTATCTGCAGTGGTTCTCCTGAAAAGAGAAAACAGGTTGCATTTGATGCACTGTTGTGGCGGCCTGTAAATGAAGGTTCTGCACAGATCAGAAAGGTTGATGCAATAAAATACATCAAACTGTTGAGAGCCATCTACATTCCAGCCCAGGGTATGAGTGAAATGCTGGAAATCCATGGAGAAACTGATGCCTCCATGGTGTCATTGACAGAATTCCTCGTGATGTTTGATGATCCAGACTGGGGTTTTGGCATCATGTCTACTTTACTAAAGCTTGAAACCGTGGACAGAAATCGTCATGGTAACCATGCTTGTGCTGTTTGCCGCTACCCAATTATAGGATCCCGCTTCAAGGAGATGAAATCTCACTTCAGTTTGTGCAGTCAATGCTACAGCGAAGGAAAAGTGCCTCCTACCTTCAAGCAGGAAGGGTATAAATTCAAAGAGTATACAAGTGAGGCAGAAGCAATGCGAGATAAGTGTATGTGGTTCAATTTGCATAGTAAGACCTCATCCTGATGTGTGATTCTTATGTTTTGGCATGATCTTGTATTATTCCACATCTCAGTTTAGTAGTTGCGTGTGAAATATATAGTCAGTAAATTGTGTCCAGTGGGCTCTTTTTCGCCCCTGTATAATAAATCCTCAGTAGTAGTTGACGACTAATTCATTTGTTCCTCCTAACAGCCTCCCTAGATTCTTTTTGGCTTTGTCAGCATTGTTTAGTTGCTCTTCTGAAATGAAATGCCCTGTCCATGGTTTGTAAAAATTGCTGGGTTTAAATCTCTGGCTGCTCTGTTTATGCAATCACTCAATTGCTTGATTAGTAGAGAAAATGCCTTTTCTATACATGCACTCGTGCATTTGCCAACATTGCCTCTTTGGATTATTATCTTTCTCTTTGTATCCTTGACCTCAATCAAATGGGAACCCTTCAGGTTAAGGACATACCCTATTTTTATGCTAGATTTTTTTTTTTTTTTTTTTGGGTTTTTGGGGGTCGTGGTCATTTTCTGGGGTTGTCAAAAATCCACATACTTAGCTGAGAAAAGACACAATAGCTGAGACGTGTGTGAGGTCAGAGATGGGGCTATCTCCCATGTCCTATAGACAGAAATGTATTGCCATTGAAATGAGATGAAAGAAGAAGTAGAGTTGGCACAAGTCCTATGATCTTTTCTTCCAAAAATGACAAATAGTTATTTTGTATAGCAGTCATGGCAACCGCAATTGGGTATAAGACAGCCATTATAGTGAACATGTCTCTGTCCATGTTAGTTAATCCAAGAGCCAAGCTAAATATGACATGCTGAGGGCCCCCTTTTTAGGATTTCTATTTTCAGCTTTCTGTTTTCGTTTTCATTACTTCTGGAAACAAATACAAAAAATAGCAGTTGGTTGCTCGGTTTCGTTTTCTAAAATTTTAATTCACTTTGCTTATAAAGAGGAATGTTGATTGATATGGTCAGAGGCCAATGTCTCAGAATGGGATCATTTGCAGCTAGCAGGATGAGCTAGATTGATTACATTAAGAGAACATACCCATAAATAAATACAGAATTAGGATTATAGATGGAAGAATGGATGTTCAAACAGCTGACTGGCCAGGGCCTGCATCTTCATTACAACAGACGGATATACAAAAAAAAAAAGGATGATTTGTCAATGATAATTACAGTTAGTAGTATAATAATGACAGCCATTTGATTAGTTTTGCTGTAGTTTGGTGGCATTAATTTGTTGAGAGATGGGACCAGCAAATGTGAGGTAGTCTTTTGTTGATGGGTTTTGAGAGTATTAAGACTTGTTCCTAATCTACCAAAAGATGGTTTTAATACTTTATTATTGAGTTGTGGCCACCATGATTGCATTCACCAGCAAATTCCCCCGTTCAAGGGCTAGAAGATGAGCTAACTCTGTGGAAATGCTTGTGAAAGTTAAAAGAGTTTTATCTTAATTATGGGTAATGCTACCTACTGTCTTTAAACTTTAATTAATATATATGTCAATTAAACAGTCTTGTGCCTAATAAAATATAAATTGCAAGGTGTTGGTGCAATTTGAACGAAATCAGTGGTCATATGCATAATAAATTGAAAATAGCAGGTCTATGTGTAATAACTTATAACTTTTGAGGTAGAATCGTTACTTGACAAAGTTCAAACTTTAAAAAATATTCCACTTGAGCCCTTTTCTTCTTCGGTCTACTGCTCACTACCGGCGAGCCTCCGGCGTTATTTCCGCCGCTATTGCTATTGATATTGCTACCGAAGTCCATTTTCTTCCTCACCCTTCCTTGCTTATGCTTTAAGATCGAAGGCAACTATTAGTATTTATAGGCGAGAGTTCCCTTCTTTCATCCCATCGGTGTCGCCTCGAATGCTGTTGCCCGTCGCTTGACGACTCGGTCGTCATCTTTGGTCGCCTCTGCGAGTCGTCGTGCCGTCTACCTCCATCAACAATCCAAATCCAACTTCGTCATCCTCTTGTTGCAATGGTTTTTTAGATTTGCATATATGTGCATACATCGACCAGATTTCATCTTCTTTTTTTTTTGGGTTGATTTCTTTGGGTTTTGCAAGATTTCTTCATCTTTCCAAATTTCCACTCTGTTGTGATTGAATCCAAACAAATTCTCAGATTGGATTGGTCCTGTGGGTTTGTCGATGGTTTATTTTAGATTTTCTTTTTGTTTTCTTCATAAACTTTTATCTTCGTATCTTACTCTTTCGTGTTGTCTATAGACATCATAAAATGGTTCGATTACATTCGTAATCATTCACTCGAAATCTTGACTCAAAATAATTGATGCAAGTCATTTGTCATGTTGATTAGAGCAATTGAATTAATCACCAAAATTCTTGGTTCACTAATGAATTAATCAGATGCACATCCTTAGTTCCAATGGATCAACGCCCTTCTCTTGTCTTTGTCCCCTCATTATATATTAACTTGTATTAAATACTTTCTAACTTTTTATCCTTTAGTGATTAAAGGATAATTTTAAATGTATTGTAGCCATATCATCACTATTGATGATAACTTTTTATTAAAAAGTTGAATTATTATAAATAAAGTTATTCTTAGTCTTACTCTTATAATAAATTTCTATTGTGAGTTTAAGTTATTCTATGCATATAGAATCCCATTCTTGCTTTCATTCTCTTGTTTATTTCCTTTAAGTTTTACAACACATTCACATTAACAATAGGATGTTTTATGTAATTGTACTATAAAAATTATTCATTGTTCTTCAATTAAAGTACAAATACGATGTGGCAAGCAAAAGAGTTAAACACAAGATAAATTTAAAAGACCAAGAAATTGTACGAAAGTCCAAAAAGAGTTTAAAAGACTTTTCAAAGAGATCCTTATGAGATCCTTTGGCAAGCTTGTTTTTGAGGTTGAAAGAGAAGACTTTTTGAGATAATAAGATGTCTTCAAATACCATTCCGAATCATACTCCCATCAAGAAAGTGTCAACTCTCAGCCAACGCCTTTACTTTGAATGCTAGAAAACAAATTATACTAATCTCAATTTTGAAAGAAATGAAAGTTTTGTCATTTGTTAATTGTCATCTACATATTAGGTAAATAATATTATTCACATTCATGCAATATCGTTATATTATAGCATACTACTAATGTTTTAAAAGGTAAATGACATTATTTGTCTTTTAATATTATACTTTGTAATCAATTAAGTTTTGTATTTTAATTTATTTTATAATAATTATTTTTTTAATCTTATTATAATTTAATCCCTCTTCAAAAATTCTCCTCAACACTACTAAATAATTATAAAGTTGCATATATAAAAATTAAAATAAAATAAAAAATGAAGTGACAATGCTTGTAAGCGCTTAAAGATTATACTAATTTTGTATTCGCTAAATAAATAATAAAAAATCATCTAAATATAAAAAAAATCAAATTGACACAATATTTTAATACAAATTCTGAATTATGAAGACTAATTTTTAAAAAATTTCTCTATTATATGTTGTCGCTTGAACACAATAATAAATTTATTAATTGAAAATGTTGTTGTCAATTCATTTGGAGTTTGCAAGAAAGAGAATAATTAAAAGGCAAAGAGTAGTCTCCACTCAAATATTCTGATATTTAACTCAAATATCAAATATTTGAATACCATAATAAAATCAATATTAAAAACTTATATTTTTTTAAATGAGAGCTCATCTATTTATAGTGGAGCATGAAACTTTTTGAGATATATTAGAATTAGAATTTTTATAAATAATATCTATCTTGATATTTCGAGATCCATTAGAATTAGAATTCTTTATGAACAGTATCTATTATTTTTGTAAAATTCTTGAGAGATTTTCAAATGTAAAAATTATCATATTTGGACTTTATATTCAATAAGAAAAAATTTATATTTTTAGGTTAAATAGTTATTTCAAGTTTTTGAACTTTTTTAGTCTTTAATGAAGTTTTGCTTATATCCCATCAATATATTTTATAAATTACACACTTCTTTTTAATTAAATAAATATTAAAAAATTGGTTTAAGCACATTTATTATAATTCTAAACAATAAAATTAATTAAAATTACTTTAAATAATGAAACATCTCCATGCATTCATACCAAACTATGAAATTCTTATCTTGTGGATAAGACAACGAAAACTTAAAAATGAAAATTTTGCGGTGGTCCAAACGGTGGGGAGGGGCGGCGCGTGGGCGAGGATGGGCAGTTGGAAGAGTAAACAGTACACTTCTTCTCTCGCATGCGTCGAACCGAGAGCAACAATGGGAGATGAAGTGCTACCAAAGCAATGGTGTCCCAAATCTAGCTGTCTCTGCCATTTCCACTCCTTTTATAAACCCAAACCATTAATCTTCGGCACCACAAACAACCATGGCATTCGCCGCAAGAATTAGTTTCTGGCTTTTCCTGCTTTTCTCTCTCTCAGCGACCGGCCTTGGCGGCGGCGCAACCTTAGCTCCAGTTAAGCGCGGATACGAGGGGGACATCGGCGGCGAGTACGGGTGGGGCTGGGGCGGAGGGGGAGGGGGAGGGGAAGGAGGAGGTGGGCGCGGCGGCGGAGGTGGACGCGGGTGGGGTTGGGGATGGGGCGGCGGAGGCGGCGGCGGGGGAGACGGGTGGTGGGGGTGGGGGTGCCGGAAACGAGTAAGAGGCGGCGGCTGGGGGAGCGGAGAGAAGCGGCATAATCGGTACTTCGACAAGACGAGCCTTGAGAATTGGAACGATTACAGGGTTGGGCAGTTTGCGCAGTGCGTGGTGAGAGGAAGGTGCAGAGGGATGAGGCTAGACTGTCCGCTTCACTGCGGCGGGCCTTGCTTCTACGACTGCCGCTTCATGTGTAAAGCACACTGCCGGCGACCTTGACCACCTCTTTCCTGCTGCCGTCGATCGTCTTCCATCGTTTCAGTTTCTTAATCTAGAGTTCACTTTCAGGTTTGGATTTCAAGCTGGTTGCTTTACATTTTTTCCGATGGGTTTGAATCGTCTTTATTTGTTTTCTTCCCTGTAATATGCTGCTGTGTTGAACATTAGTGTTGGCAATAAAATATTGGGGCTTGAAAATGGCGTCTCCTGTAATTTACTGCTAGATTTTTGTTTTTTCTGAAACCCTGGGAAAATTGTGCATTCTGCGCTGGGTCTCGAGCTGAAGGCGGACAATGCGTCGGAAGAAGCGTCGTCGTCTTCAACAGCCGACGAGAGGGTGGCGGAGCCGCACAAGAAACAGCGGGAGGCGGCCTTGGCGGCGTCGCCAAATCACGGGACCGTGTTCGACGAAAGGTGGAAGATTGTGGACGATTTGTAGACTTTGATAAAGAGATTGAGGGCATGTTTGGCGGTCAACCTCTTCATTAAAAATTATTTAGTTACACGTTTATTTTAACAGCATTTTAAAAAAATTTCCTTTTAAATTTTTCTCAAAACATTATTATAAGTTTATTTCATTGATTAAATATTTTATAATTTACTCTTCAAAAATTCTAATATTTTTAATTCTCTCTATCCTTAAACATTCTTCAACCCATTGTTGACTCCAGCTTCCATTGCGACATCGCCACTTCCATCTCCTTCCTTTCCTTACTTCTATCGCTGCCTTCAACTTCCATTGCGACATCACCACTTCCAGCCCATTGTCGTTATCTCCATGTCCTCCTTCGTTACCCTCTCCAGCTTCCATTACGGCATTGTTGCCCTCAACCTGTTGTTGTCATTGTCAACTCTATCTTCTTATTTCCACAGTCACATTTCTCTCTCTCTCTATATATATATATATAAAATTAACATATATATTAATGTCTATTATATTAATATATTTAATATTTTTATAATTTAAATTTAAACATAAAATATTGTATTAACATTAAATGGTAAAAATTTTATAATTTTATCAATATCTAATGTTAATTTTTTATCAGATATCAATTTATAAATTATTTTTATTAAAATTAATATTTTTTTAATTTTATTTATATTATTCAGTAATATATTTATTTTAACGTCAACAAACTTTAAATAAATTTTAAGTAGAAAGGCTTAAAAAAGCATCTAAAAAAGGGTAAGCCAAACACGGCCTTGACCGCCAGTGTCGTACTCTCTTGCTGCTGCTCCGTTTATGCTTACACTCAGTTGCTTGATTAGTAGAGAAAATGCATTTTCTATACACGCACTTGTGCATTTGCCAAGATTGCCTCTTTGGATGATTGATTTGTTTCTTTCTCTTTACATCGTTGCCCAAAATCAAATGAGAACCCTTCAGGCTAAGGTCATAATACCCTATTTTAGGCTAGAAGACAGCCATGATAGTCAACATGTCTCTGTCTATGATGAGGGCCCCTTTATAAGATTTATTTTCAGTGTTAAAAGATAGGATTTGATTGCTTGTTTTCGTTTTGAAAATTTTAGTTCACTTCGCTTTTGTAAAGGGAAATGTTGATTATTGATACGGTCAGAGGCCAATGTCTCAGAATGGCATCATTTGCTGCTAGCAGGATGAGCTAGATTGGTTACATTAAGGGAACATACCCATAAATAAAAACAAAATTAGGATCATAGATAGAAGAATAAAGGTTCAAACAGCTGACTGGCCAAGGCCTGCATCTTCATTACAACAGATGGATACTACACATAAAAACAAAACATGATTTGTCAAGAATAATGACAGTTATGGTATAACAATGACAGCAATTTGATTAGCTTTGCTGTAGTTCGGTGTCATTAATTTGTTCATAACCTACCAAAAGAAGGTTTTGATTCTTCATTACTGTGTTGTGGCCACCATGATTGCATTCACAAGCAAATTCCCCCTTTCAAGGGCTAGAAGGTGAGATTAACTCCGTGGAAATGATTGCATTCACGAGCAAATTCCCCCTTTCAAGGGCTAGAAGATGAGTTTTAACTCTCTGGAAATGCTGGGGAGAATTAAGAGTTTATATTTAATTAAAGAGTAAAAGTTAAGGTTTAATAAATATTTCTCATTTCTAAGAAAGATGTATTTATGGTGTCTTTTAATTTAAAAACACTTTTCTTGATTGATAATAAATAATAAATGTACTATACTTTATAAAATTTTATTAATTAATTAATAAAATTATTTTAAAACTGAAAACAATCCATCTTGTTCAAAGACGATATGCATTTATTATAATTTTAATAATTAATATTACCCATTAATTATAAGAGGGAGAGTCAGCTAAAGGGTTAAAGTGGGGATGAGATGAGGCTCTCTTATTAATTACTATAATTTTAATAATTAATATTACCCTTTGGCTCTCTTAATAAGGGCTTTGAATTTTATTACATTGACATAATAAATAGTCCATCAAACATAAAACACTGAGGATCTTGGTATTGCAATGAATTATCATTATTTATGTATTTAGCCCTTATTAAGAGAGCCAAAGGGTAAACATTCGAGTTGTTAATTTTATATATAATTGTGGGATTTAAGTTAACTATACTGATGAGAATTTGTCACCATTATAACATGAGTCATGCCTATGAATTATGTATAAGCAATATATTATGTATTATACATTTTTTTAATTATTATTAATATTTAATAACCATAACCGATTTTCGATCCTAACCCATCCAGACTAAAAACTGGTCCACCACTAGTTGGGGCACACCTTAAACAAAGACAGTTGAGCTGCTTCTGCCTCCATTGAAACACATGCAAAAGCCATGATGCATCATCCAACTAGTGTGAAACACAAAACTCAATCGTATTGAACCTCTGCTTCTTGCAGAAATCAAATCTAATTAAACTTCATGCTCTCATATTAGCTATAAATTAATCAATATTGCAAGTATAATTTACTAACAAAGCACAGGAGTAGAGCATATAAGCAGTTTAAACATGCCATCCACGAACCTGGCTGTGAATGCAGCCTGCGTGATGATGATCATGGCAGTTGCTTCATCGCAGCCGTTCTTGGCACCATTGCCATCACCATCTCCTCATCTCCATCATCTTAAACAAAACCAGATTCCGCCTGATAGTGGTTACAAAGACGATCAAAACCGAGAAATGATCGTCCAAGAAGATTATGGCGGCTGGAGCCCCTCACCATACGTTGGTGGAGGCAGCTTCGCTCCGATTCCTCATTCAGAAGCATCCATCTGTTCAGTTCCCTGACTCAATCTACAGCCCAGTTGAGGCTTAGAAGGAGCGACTCTTGTGTACCATTTCATAGCATAATACAAATGATTGAATAAAGGCTATCCCACAGACGTTCATGCAATCTCTCTTTTCTTTTCCTCAAAGAACAAATAGCACAAGGGGAAGAGCAATCCCAGAACCAATACAAGTCACAGAATCAGTTTCAGCTCAGCTTCAGTTAAATTCAGCAAATAAACAAGTCAAAGAAACTATTATAATCCCATGCAATGGTCATTATCAAGTGTATAAGGCTGGCTAATTGGCCCCTGTAGTTGTGCAACAAAGCTGATGGTTACATACATATAACAGCAAATGTGCACTCAGAAATCAGAAATATGCTTCACTAAACCAACAAATACTACTCCTAGCAGCCTATTTATCACATAAATAAAATTCCAAATTTTAAACAAGTTGAGCAAGGCTAACAATCATAGCTTCCCTGTTCCGCAAATTGGCCGTGGATTTTTGTTGTCACCAAGTATACTTCATAAATGATAAAGAAACATCCAGATGGAAGATCACCTTGTCTTAAGAAGCCCCAGAAGCCAAATAACCTATGTCGGGAAAGGAAAGAGGACAGGAAGTAGAAGTCGCCATTAGTTTAACAATGAAGCATTCCATTAGGGGGAAGGGGGAAGATTTGCAAGGTTAAAGAAAAAACTACAACAATGCTTCTCAAATTTTTTGTAATTTAGTCCTCCATACATGCTCAAAAGATCTAGTTTAATACCATACCCTTCTTATAAAGTACAGGGGCAATGAAAGAAAAACCATGCTTGCCCTGAAGGATTCAGCAAGCATTCAACATAATGGCTAAAAGTTTTCATTAGGAGGGACCCTTTGCGGTCACTAATTCCATGACTCCAGCTCGCTTTTAAGACATATCATCTGCTGCATTATAGAGTGGATCTATTAAAGCATTTAATAATTATGGCCAATCACCAGAATTTCCAACAAAAAAACATTTTATAATCTCCAAGTGCATGCCACAGTCTATTTCTTGTACTAGTGTTTATTATTTTATGATTCTTCTTTCTTTTGGACACTTCTGTGGTGTGACCTGGTTATTTCATCAAACAATGCTCCTTCTCTTTCATACGTTGCCAGTTAATAATACTTCATTTTACACCAATTTTACTTCATCATAGCAGTTTTGTTAGACAATTCTGAGCAGCTTCCAGTGGGAACCACTACAATTAAGATAGACATAATAGGCTGAAAAAGGTCCCAATTCTTGAAGTGCATGAGAGAGACGGTATTATTGGTATGTCCAAAACCAAGTAATCAAGAACCAGTTCTAACATAACCATGCCAATGAAGTAATAAGATTTATAACTCAATGTTCAAACTAGTAGGGCAGCAGAAAACAAATGTAAACAATCCTCAATTTCGATACTCTACTCTATTGTAGATTGTGAAGGGACCCTTTGTACTATCAGAATAGAAAGTGCAAAGGAATTTATTATTGGCACGCCAGTTCTGAAAGTAGGGGATCCATCTGAGCCAACAATAATATAAATTCAAATCTGGCATATCAACAAATCCACAAAAGATCAATTGACCTTCATAAAAATCACAACAATCCTCAAAAACCCTATTGTGGAATTGAGAATGAGCCATGTTTGTAATTAAATAAAAAAATAAATGACAAGCCAAGGAAACAAGATTGCCCATTATGGTAACTCATAGAAGCATAAGCATGTGAATTCACATGAAAAATTTTGTATATCTCAAAGAATGGTCATACCTACAAATGAAGAACAGATGATGGACCAGTAGAGGCGGCAACTCGCTGGGCACGCTGGGCTTCACACCTGTATAGCCCTTTCATTTCTTTCTTCACTTGACGTGCTTCATGCCTTTCAGCCTTTACAGCAGCCTGTTTGCAAGGAATTTTAAAATCATGTAAAGTATGATACTAAATTCAAGAAAACAAGGAAATCAAGTACAAATTTATCAAAAGTGTGAGATTTCAGTGACCAATATTTTCTTCTCCACTCATAAGTGTGAATATCCAAAAAAGGGGGTTGGGGGTTACAGAGAATGTAGAAGTGAAAACCACATGTTTAACCACCAAAAATTCATGGCTGTCATGCACAATATAAGTTGTGATAAACAGATACCTTCCTCTCTTTTTTCTCCTCCTTTGACTCCTGACCATGTTGCTTCCTCTTTTGGTGCTCCTTTCTCATGGTATTCTCATCTTTCACCTTTCCTGTAGCAGATCTCAAATAGCAAGGCAAGTAGTCCACTGGAAGCTTCTCTTTTCCTTTAAGAGATATTACATGGCCGGGGGCAGTCAAGGCTCCAGATAGTGTTTCAGCCAATTTCTTTCTTCTCCGTACTTCTGGAGCTTCAATTTTCCCATAGTGGTTATCAAGATTTGAATAGGTTGAGATGATGGTCTCGCAATCCCACCCTTCAGACTCATCACTGCTTTCCAGTATAACAGCCATTTCTTCATTTTCTTCGCCATTTTCATACTTCTCAGCATATTCCCTACACCTGTGAATGACATCAGCAACAGAGTCTGCTGAGTCTTCTGGTTTCTCTTTGTTATGCAACAAGTCTGAAGGAACTTTATATTCGCCATCAATTTCTAAGTCTTCCTTCACATGGTCTTTACGGGCATGATTGAGCTTTTCTGCCAGGGATTCAGGATGTTCATCTTCTTCATCTATGAAATCATCATATTCATTTCCACTGTCTGTACCATATTCCTGATGTTCAAGCTGCAATATTGAAAAAACAAAAAAAACAGTTACATAATTGAGAACAAGATACTATAACTATTCAAAGGGTCTTGATTTTTTAAGACTAAACTAGCAATATGCTTAACCATAACAGGAATGTTCCAACAGTCAGATTTGACCGCCAACTTCTTTTTTTGAACAACATTTTGATTTCTTTGAAATTTATTCACATACCAAAAATAAATAAAGGGACAATGTGGGCAAATCATTGTTACCAAGGAGTCTTTATTCATGGGCCTAAGAACATTTGAGAAACATTTTCACAATGAGAACGTAACTATACAATCACGGACAAATTAGACTCATTAAGGAAGTTGGGAGAGGTGGGGGAAGTAGAATGTAAAAGAAACAAGAAAGATCAACATGAACATGGATAAGGACGAGGAGGCCATGAAGGAGGTTAGCAGCCTAGCACTTCAAACTCTGTTTTATATGCATGCTAAGAATAAATTTAAACATTTTGTCCATGCCACATTACACTCATGGAGCAAGATTAACTAATTTATTAAGTTAAAAGGTATCACCTAAAGAAAAAAGGTGACGAACTCTTGGCTTTAAAAACAAACATTTGATGTATAAATGGAAAAGAGCAATACTAAATATAAAATACCTAGGGAAATTGTCCTCACCAAATCAAACTTCTCATCTAAAAGGCGGCGAACTCTTGGCTTCTCATCAGTGCAGTATTCACTGGTAGCTCGTGGGTAATTTCTGTCTCTTTCTGCACCAACAAATTCGGGCATATTTCCTTGAGAATGAGAAGCTTTAGACTGAATAATTTCTGTTATGTTCACCACAGATTTTTCAACTAAACTCAACTTCTCATCAAAGTCTGTCTCCACCAATTCATTAGGAACGTTAGCCTTAACCACAAAATCCTCCTCCAGGTCCTCATCATCATCAGAACCAAAACGAGACAAATCGCTATCGTCAAGCAATGCAGCTACTTCGGGATCAACTGCTTTCTGGAGCCTCACACCTGCAGTCCTCGATGCAACACTATAAATTGACTTATCATTGGAATCATCATTTACCTTAGAAACATCCACTCTTGATGCATCATATGCCTGACAAACACACAACACAAGGTATAAAAATCACACGAAGTACATTCATCGTCAATGCTATACCCAGAAAGCAGGATGAAATCAACCAAAAAATTGACCCGTTACCAAAAAAGAAAAAAAAAATCTACTCACAAGGTTGTAGCGGCAATACATATCTAAGGTTAGAAATAAAACCGAAATGCACCTCAAAACGTGAATTTTAGGGTGTTTTACATAAAATTATGCTGAACAACAGACTCTTGAATAACAGTCTCCTTGGATTTCTATATAACCAAAAGCAGGAGTGAAAGAGAACTGCCAAACACGAACCTTAACATCACGAGGTAGCTGGTCAAGCTTCGCCTTACTGTTCTGAAAAAAAGTCGAACCGCCCCCAGTGTTCTTGATATCCCTCAAGTGATTCAAGTAGTTGTAGCCATCGTCTGGAAACCCTAGCTCCAATATCTCCCTCCTAATATGATCCGGCAAAGGCGTCGCCGAGGTCTGCGGCAGCGATTGAGCCCGCTCCCCAAAGTGCTGGGCGTCGTCTTCCTCCTCGTCATCGTCCAGAGCGTCGGCGAACACCGAATCGAGGCCGTGGCCACCGAGTTGCCCCTCGCCAGGAACGGCGACAATATGCTCATCGGAGAGGGCACTGACTGAATAAGGATTGTTGTCGACTCTCACGAAAACCCGGTCGCCGGAGGGCCCGTCGCCGTAGCTTGGATCGGCCGAATCGCGGGCGAGAAGTTGAAAGGTTGCCGATTTCTTCTTGTCGATGAATTTCTTTTTCCCCATCTTTTCTCTTTGGATGTCGGTATCGGAAGTTAGCGATCTGTAAGGCCTTAAACCCTAATATTATTTTAATATTATTAAATTTTTTAATTTTATACTCGATAATAAATGTTCGATTTTACCCTCCAAAAAACATAAAAATATATATATAAAAGAAAGAAAAATAAAAATAAAAAGCAACAATGGTTGCCACGTGTTGCTGAGTAGGGGTAGCCGAATTATTTCAAATTGAATAGTAAAATTTAGGGGTGTGCAAAAATCTGGTTAAACCGAACTAATCGAATTGAACCAACAAATTTGGTTAGTTCAGTTCGATTTTTCAAAATAAACGGTTCGGTTCGATTCGGTTATTTTTGTCCTCAAAAATCGATTCTTCGATTCGGTTCGATTATTTTAGTAAAAATAATCGAAAAATCGAACCGAATCGAATAACAATAACCCCCTTCCCCCCGAATCGAATCGACCCCCTTCCTCACACGGGCGCGACGCCCCATGTCTGCTATTATCTTCTATTCTCTTCTCTTCATCATTCTCTCTCTAAGACTTTATCCCTTTCTCTCCATTTCATCTTTTTCTTTGAGATTTGACCGGCTGCAGCACTACCTCATATCATCTCTTCATAGATCTCAAATCTGGTCACGCGGCAGCATTGCTTCATGGTCATCTCTTCGTCCTTTCTCTCTTCCTCCACCATCCCTCACCGTCATCGATGGCGAAGACAAAGGCTCTTCGAGGCTTCGTAGATCAGGTCGCCTCATCTTTTCGTCTCTTCTCTCTCCCTCTGCCATCTCTCGTCGTCTCCAATGGCGAAGACGAAGACGAAGGTCGGAGACGAAGATGACGCTGATGCAAGCTGTTGCCGATGGCCAAAGACGAAGATGACGCCGATGGTTTTTAGGTAAGTTTTCTAGATACTTCTTTTTTACATTGAAAGTTTGAAATCTAAATCTAGTAAAATCGAACCATTATATGCTTTTAATTTTTGGGTATGTGGGTCACCATGGTTGGGGGAATCCGATGATCGGTTCTGATAATCAGAATCACCAACCGACTAGGTGGTCGGTGACAATAGCAAGGCAGTCTCTTGGTTATTTTTGTGTTCCAGTCCGTTTTCGATTCAGTTCGGTTATTATGGTTTAGGCTTCAATTAGTTTAGTTAGTTAGGGTGGGTCGGTCGGTTCGGTTCAATTATTACATATAGTTCGGTTCGATTCATAATTTTTGATTGGTTCGGTTCGGTTATAATCGATTGCACACCTCTAATCAAATCTATTATAAAAATTGAATCCAACTGATAGAATAAATATTAAAATTTAACAAAATAAAAATTTAAATCAATAAAAAAACTCAAAAAAATTAAAAAAAACATGATTTTTGGTATTTCAATCGATTCAATTATTTTAGGTTTTCTCAATACAAAGATAGAATTAAATAAAAATAATCAAAATACACAAAACTTGAAAACCGAATCAAAATGATTTATGGTTTGAACCGAACTAAGTCGGCAATTTCAATATGTTCAATTTGATTATTTCCATTTAATCAAAATATTATTCACCACAATCCTTTAAAATTTGTTCTCTTTACTATTTTCAGGTCACTTTTAATTTTTAATTTTTTAAAATAGTAAAAATGTGTTTATTTTTATATTTTTAAAAATATATTTTCAAAAATAAGAAAACATTTTGTAAAAAAATTCAAAATAATAAAAATTATTTTAGTTATTTTCATCACAAATACGCTTAAAATTTTCAAAATATAAAAAATACTATAAACAAAAAAAAACGCATTTTCAGTAATCTTAAAACAGATACTCAAAACTGAAAATTAAAACACAAAAAGAATAGCTTTTAGAATTTTAAAAATTTTGTATAAATATACATACATAATTTCACATACATAAATATATATATATATAATTGACAATAAAATTTTGGTCCATAGAAATAAAAGTATTCCATGTGGTGGAAAAATTGGAGAATGAGTGACTTTAAAATGAAAACAACAAAAAAATTTAAATAAGCAGAAGAATTCAATAATGATTTGTTTCACCATTAGGTATGTAACAACAGTTATTGGTAGCGACCATTGGTGACCCCTATTTCTATATCTTTTGTTTTTCTTTATTTTGTGTATTTGTTACATCACAAATTTATGACCGAGTCTAACAAGATTATAAGTTTAATGGTTGTTACAAAATAAATTAAAATATAAAGAATAATATGAGATTAAAGCTTTAAATTTTACTAAATTACATGGTGTACCCTATGTTTTATAAATTAAAAATAGTATTACGATATGCCCATGCATTAACGAAAATTTACATTGATATAGAATAATATGTTGCAATTAAGGTCCCCCTAAATCGAACGAGTGAGCATAAAGTATTTATGTAGTTTTATAAAATATATACCAGAAGCCCTTTTGATTTGAGTATTTCAATAAAAGATAGGATTATTATATATTGCCCAATGCGTTTACAGATGGGCTAAACAAATAGGGTCAAAAAGACTCAAATGCCTTTGCCTAGCCTTTGTCTCTCTCCTCTCTCCCTTCTCCCATGGCCGCGTGCCCAACCCTTTCCTCCATCTTCTCTTCCTTCTCTCATGGTTGCCTGACCGTTGATCGTTGCGCCTCACCGACCATCACTGCATCCAGTGACAGTTGGCGAGGAGCAGCAATGCAAGGCAGTTGGAGGTTGATGATCGCACGACTATGGGATAAAGGAAATAAGAAGGAGGCAAGGGCTAGGCCCGCAACCATGAGAGAAGAGAGAGAGGCGAGGGTTGGGTTGGGCTGTACAGTGGCATCCTTGCAAATTTGTATTTTAGACGAGAGTATTTTGGTCATTTCAACCCTATTCTATAAGTCTCTCAGTAAGATTTTTTGACTTTGTAATATAAGTTTAAAAGATAACATCTGCATAATCTATTGATTTTTTCATATTTCTTCTCCTGTTTTTTTTTCACTTAATGTCTATACAAACACAACAAAAACGTAATCATATTAGATTTATTACCTTTTTGTCATTTGTTTTCAATGAAAATTGCTCGATCCAACCACAACACATTTTCCACAACTTCATGCCCTGAAGATTGTTTCAAACTTTAAGTAAGAACTCTCACTTGAATCAACTCGTGGTGCCTTTCAAAACTTTTCTTGCTGATTAGATTGCATGCACAAGAAGGTACAACGTTGGGAACGATTATAGAAAGTTTAAAGATTACTTGAAGTTATACTCTGGACATTTGTAAGGCAAAAATGTACTTTAGTTACTTAGCATGAGGGTAAAACAAACATTTGCAACGTTAATGGTGTTTTGAAGGGTTAATTTTTTTTTTATGTTAACTGTGAACGAAAATACCTATAAAACAAAGGCTAGTACAAGGATTAAAACATAATCAGAATACCAAAATATACAAAGAACATAAAGAATTCCTTGTTTTGGCCACCAATGGCTATAACAATGAAGCATTTAAGGTTCGAATATAAGTATTCAAAACACGACTTAGATAACACTAAGAATAGGGCTACTAAGCTTTGAATAAACTGAACCCCCAAATCATCTCATTTCACCAAACTCAATTCTCTACACAGAGTATAGTCCACAAAGGAGCAGTAATATCACTGAGATATAGAAGTTTGAAGAACACAAGTAAAACAAGAGAAAGCCAAGAAATGGCAAAAAGAGGCAAAGCATAAAGCTTTAATTGAATCTGCCAAAACAAGAGAAAAAAACCAAAGGTTGTCGCACACAACAAAGAAGGACTAAGGTTTCAACGCCGTGCTAATGAGCTAGAGATAAAACTTTATATAACATATATAAAGGGATGGTTAGGGTAAGAAATGAAGGGCTTTTCATTTTTGAGCAAATAGGCTTGAGCCTATTTTTCCTTCAAAAGAAATAGTTAATGAGCTTATGGCCCAACTTTTAAATTGCGTTATCAAGAAATGGTGTTTGAATTTGGTTACTATTTCAATCATGGGTTAAAACTTATAAAGTTTAGATTTACCCAATTTAATCGTAATCGCCTGGAACTTATTAGAAAATACAAACTTAACATTAACATTAGTAGAAAATGTTAAGATTTAGGATAAACAGTTATTTAATGGCAAAAAATATTGTATGGGAGTAGAATGTTATATAAATTTAAAAATAAATGAAGTAATTGTAATTTTTAAAAGTTAAAGGATGTCGTATATAAAATTTGGTCATACCTTAGGATATCGAGTGTTTTAACAAGTCAAGTCAAATAAATTAATGGTGGTCTTATATAAATTTTATATAAAATATTATTAAAATAATGTGATAATACTATTTGTATAATTATATAATTACAAGTCATTGTGATGATTTTATTGGGCCATGTTGTGGGCTAGAAACCTCCAGCCCAACACGGCCCAACACTGTTTATTTAACATATTTAGTTAATGTCAATGGTGCCTACGGTGCCTTTGAGTTGATTGTTATATAAATTTAGATCTGATTAAATTAAGAGACTTATGAAAGTGATGCTGGTTTAGGGATAGTGTCCTTTTAATCTCTTTCTCCTCCTCTTCTCTGTTCACTTCTCTTTTTGTAGATTTGTGACACTAACAGTATGAGGGTAATTCAGAGGCGAAGCCAGAAATTTTAGATAGGGTGAATAAAAATTAAATAATATAAAAACTTTAAAATAATATAATATTAAAAAATTATACAATCGACATATTATTATATTTTAACAATATTATTATTAATTTTATTAAATATCTATTTTTTAATATACATAATTAAATTGTCGTCATCAATCTCTAATTCAATTGAGCAATCGAGTTTTGATAAACTTCATTATAGACTATCATTCAATTATTGATTTTCAATTCAATTGGGTAGACAAGTCTTGACAAGTTTCATGATAAAAAATATAATTTATGTTAAAGTTTCAAATATGTAATTGACAAATTCGTAATAGAAAATGAAAAAAATTAATCCTTTTAATTAAAACACAGTCAAAGAAGTGGTCAAGGGAAGTTAACATATACAAAAGAAAAGTGTGCCAGATTTTTATATATCTTATTTTTAATTTTTGACTAATACTAAAAAAACGCACTAGTAGTCGCCACAAGCTATCGTGGTCGAGGGTTTTCGACGATCAGAGGCAATCACTTGACACTCTTATTCGCATCGACCAACATATCTAAAAATTAGTAAAATTTAACGGCCAAATTTCGTAAATATAAGTTTAAATTTTTGGCCAAACCCAACGCCCGTAAATACACTGGCAGTCGTCATCGCCCAACGTGATTGACGGTTTTTGGTAATCATAAGTAACCATCCAACACCCTTATTCCTATCGATCAACATAGCCAAAATCTAAATTTTTTAAAAATTCAGGATAGGCATTAAAAAAAATAAAAAAATAATTAAATTATTATATGTAATAGATTTTTTTTAAAAATTCAGTTTGCCCACCCTTGGCTATGCATGGCTCCGCCACAGGGATAGTCTATAAATTTGAGAAAACCCTTTGCCTTGTTGGTTTTGGCACCACCTTGTTATGGCCTTCAACAATGAAGGAATTGCCATCACTTCTGCCCATCACCTATTCCGTTGCCATTGTTTTTTCCCGTCACCTGTGTCCAACTCCCTCTGGTAATGGGGGGCGACAAAGGTTGAAGGAAATAAGAGGATGAGGAAGAGAAGAGGAAAATGAATAGAAAATAAGAGGAGGAAGAGGGTTTTGGCACAACGGAGGCTCATAGACTGCAGATGGAGTTGGAAGAAAAGGGAAAAGAGAAGAGGAAGATGGTCGACAACAACAGATGGCGAAGGTCGAAGAGGTAGACGTCAAAGTCCGTCAATGGCAGCACCCAACGAAAAGAAGAGCAAACGAGCTTTGACTAGAACGAATAAGAAGAGAAGAGGAAAATAAGAGGAATAGTAGAGAATGTCTAAAACGATGCCATTTTGATAGTCTAAACTGTAAATTTAAATGCAGTGCAAAGTCATTTTAACTAATCTCAAAATATTAATAAAGTCTCACTTTCACGCTAAAATTAAATCAAATTAAAAACATATAGAATCGAACCAAAGTAACCCATCGCCATTATAACGAAATACCAGGAAACGTGTCTGCCACTTCATGGGGTTTTTGAGAAGCTTGCCGTTTACTCAGACCAAGCAAGTCGGATTGACGCATCAATGGCTAGCCGCTGCAAATAATATCTAATACATGCGTATGCAAAGCACTACTGATGCCGCGCATGCCGCGCCAATCATGTTCCCCTCTACCTCCTCCACTCTTCCAAATAGACATGAAGAATACAATTAAATAATTTAAGAATAAAGTATTAAAATATAATAACATAAATTAATTAATTAAAATAATAACTTTTAATAATTTAGATATAAAATCTTGATGTTTTTATACAATACGGATCAACACATCATATTTTTTAATTATTGAATTGAGAGAGTACAACAAATCAGTCAATTTATTCAAATACTGTCAACTATTCATTCACGCGACCCATTTATATATATGCTAACGTTTCGTCATGAAAAAAATTTAAAATAATAATTTTTAATAGTTAATATATAAAATCTTGACGTTTTACATATTAAGAACTAGATCGTCATATTTTTTAATTGTTAAGAAAGTATTATATGTATTATATATTATTTAAATAATCATTTATTATATTATATGGTCATCACTTTAAACTTTATACAAATAAAGGCTTTTCCACCTCACTTTAAACTTTACAGATAGAATGAATGAACTCTTAATTTTTTTTTTTTGGAAAAATGTCAAATTTGGTCTTTAACTTATTTGATTTTAGTTAATTGTTTTCATTTGTTTTTCAAATTCAATTATATAATTTATGAGTGGCCTAATTAAAGTGTGAATTTGAGAAACAACACTCATAATTTGATGCAAAGTGCACAAATTTATAATAATTTTATTTAAAATTAACAATAATTCATAGATTTATTATTAATTTTTGTAAGACTATTATAAATTTGTGCATGTCGTATTTGAATTTTATTTATGAATTAACATTGATATTATGATAAAAATTAATTTAAAATTCACGTGTCATAGTTTATAAATAATAAAATGATGAGTTTGGAGTCAAAGTGCACCGATTGTTAAATTATCCCAATCTGTCAAATTATAAGTTAATTTTAGTTGAGCTAAACTAATTTATTTAATATATTTAATGAGAAATAATAAATAAATAGTGGTCATTGAGAATTGTAATGAGAGCTATAAGTTTTAAGGAAATGAAAATGAAAGATGGATACGAAATGAAATATAAATAAAAGTAATTTTTTTAAAAAATAAGAAATAAAAATGTGTGAATAAAAAAATATAAGAATATTTTTATAAATATAATTTTTAATTTAAAAAATTATAAAAATAATTTTTCAATCTAAAAAAACAGATATTGCATAATGAATTAAAATAAATTTAAAAAAATAAAAAAATTTAAAAATTTTCAGTTAAAGAGTTCGTGAACGGAAATGCGTCACGTTTTTTTATATTTTTTAATATTATAAAAAATTTCAAAAATATTTTTAAAATTACAAAAGTTGTCAGAAAATACTAAAATAACGCGTGCCCAGACATTTCTGTGAATCATAGGTTACAGAATGAAATTAAAAAATAAAAATAAAAACAAAAACAGAAAATCTAAATTTATTTGCGTCGGCGCGTACAAGAACGCGCCTCTTCCATTTGAAGCTAACGCACAATTCAAAAAGCCTTTGCATCTTAATTCCCAACACAACACAACAGATTTGAATGTTGAAAAGGTGAAGCCTCTGTTTCTCAAATCGGTCTCCCTCTCCGGCGAAGCATTCCCTTCCGATCTCTCACCTCCGGTGAATGAGAGATGGAAGCGATTAGAAAGCAAGCCACCAAGCTCAGAGAGCAAGTCGCTAAGCAGCAGCAGGTACACCGTCCTCTCTGCTCTTTTCGCTCTCTTCAACGAACCCTAATTCATTGCTTTCTTCATTCTTCATGATGCTTCTGAACGAATTTTCGGTACGTCAAGACTCTCGTTGCCTGAGATGATTGTGATGTGATTGCAAACTTTCTGTTATTGATAGTGGAGTTCATGTTCTCTTCACACTGCTGCTTTTTGGCTCTTGTCTGTAAATAGAACTACAATCAATTAATTTCTGACGTCGCATCGTCTTGGCCGATATAGTATACCTGTCCTTATTCTTGCCAATGTCGCCTATTTTTTCTTCCTTTCACGTTCGGTTTCTCTTAGTTTTGTGTCCGGAAGTGTTGCGAATGTAAATCATTTCTGACAAGGAGTAAAGGATCTCTTGTATTGAATATTGAATTGATGGAGATAGAGATTTTTTACTCTGTTATAGCATGTGGATAGGAGATTCATTGTGATGGAGTCTGATGGATGTCGCTTACACCGTACACGTTTTAAGTGCAGGCTTATGCTTTTAAGTGTCAATATCATTTAAGTATGACACTGGTCCAAACCAACCTATGTTAATTATTACTATACTACTCTTCTTGATCTCTGCCTGGCAAGACATTTCCTGATGTGGTACATAAACCTTTTGTCTATATTTCATATCTTTTAAGAGGTAGAGTAGAGAAAGGTGTTGAGAATGTTGCATCCTGAGAAGAGACTGAGGTTAACTTTGTTGGTCTAGGAATATTTCACTCTCTTTGTCCTCATCCCAAGCTTTAGGCACTGTTGACACACATCAAATTCCAAATTTCTGTCCAACAACTATATGTGACAGCTTGCCACCTTCAAATAAGTTATATGGCTTCCCACATCACATGGCTCATACACTAGTTTATTGAAAGTAAATAATTGGTTTTGTACTGAATTATGTAAATTACACTCTGATTTTCATGTGTTCTTTATGTTGACATGTTTGCAAATGACATGACTTGAACACAGTGATCAGTTGACAAACTCAAAATTAGCTCTGAGTTTCTTTTTACTTACCTCACTTTTCATGGCTTGCATTGTTGTTTCTGCAAATACATAAATGATAAAGTTAAAAACAACTAAGAACCTTCGGTGCACAATGATGTACTAAGCAAACTAACATCATTACTCTATTCCATTGTAATATGTTGAGGATAGCACTCTCTATTGGCAACTATTAAGTAGAAACATAACAGCCTAAACAGAATGCACAAAGATATTGGGTGGCTTCTAGATATCTACTTTATATAACCAGGGTTACCATATTGTGTCAACTATTCTTTTGATCTCTCTTTTGCTAGCTTAGGTTTCATTTGCATCTCTTGAGATCCGTGTTGCTTGCAGTTTTCATTAATTACATAGTAGTGGAGCCCCAATGTTCTGTAGTTATATTTGTTCTTCTGTTTTGTGATTATTTTTAAGATTGATATCTCAACAGATTTGTTATTTATATACTTAATTGGGCCTGGTGCTGAAGTCTAGCAACAATGCATGATGAGTCTCCAGTTCCATCTTTTCCCAATTTGTGTTTGCATTCATTCATCCAGTGTAAGATTTTCTAAGTTCTATCAATTTATATACTATCCAGAAAATCCAATTTAAGAAAAAAATTGTAGAATTTGCTTTGTTACTTGAATTTTTTTTGCAATCTGATGGTTATTTGGTCTATGTATATGGGAAAGTAAGTTCAACAAGCAGATCACATAGTAGGGATTATTTTGCTAGCAGGAAGAGGATAAATTCCTCTATTAATGAATGGTAGCGTTTTATTTTGAGTGGCAATGTGTCAATGAAGGTTACAGTACCTTGCATTTTGTTTTTGGTCTACAGTGACAGTTTGAGTAGATGGAGGAAGCAAAAACATTTATCTGGCTTTCATTGAGTAGGACTGAAGCTTTGATCCTATATCTTTAATGTTTTTTTTGGATAAATAAGAGACATATAAAAAATAACTGCCATGGAAAAAATCATGTTTTGGACCAGATAAAATATTAGTTAAAGCTTTGGTTGTGTTTATATCTTTTCAGAGCTGCTTATTTATCGTTAAGAATTTAAAATATATTTTGGTTCCAAAATATGAATGCTACCTTGCTGTTTTTTTATCTCTCAACCATTTTTGTTTAATTTTCCCATAGGCTGTTCTCAAGCAGTTTGCTGGTGGACTGGGAGGTTCAGATAATATCATATCTGATGAAGTTGAATTTAATCAGCATCAAAGACTTGAGAAACTGTATATGTCAACCCGTGCTGGAAAGGTTGGCTCCCATATTCTTGCCTGCATATAACTTTACCTTATTCACTGTTTACTGACATCTGTATTCTGTTTCTTTGCCTTAACAGCACTTCCAAAGGGATATTGTGCGTGGTGTGGAAGGTTATATTGTTACTGGATCCAAGCAAGTTGAAATAGGTGATCCTCTAAATGTTCCATAGGTACTAAGTTGAAATAGGCTATATATATTTCTAAATGTTCTTGCAATATCTTCCATAGGTACTAAGTTGTCTGAGGACAGCAGAAAATATGGTGCTGAAAATACTTGCACCACTGGTAGTGCGCTATCCAAAATTGCATTGAGTTTTAGCAGAGCTCGTGGTAAAATGGAAAAGGAACATGGAGATCTACTGAAAGCCCTTGGCACGCAGGTTTGAACAATATTTTCCTTATGACCACTATTTGAAAATTTTCTGTTATATGTTCTATAAGGACAATCTTTTGGAAACATGTGTGCTATGAAATTTAAAAAAGTTTTGGTTAACTCTGATAGTCCAAGATTTCAGTGATCTTTGGTTTTAGCCTGTTCCATGCTGTATATTTTTTCCTTGCTAAAGAACATTCATTCAACGTAGACTGATGTTTGTCCCTAATTAATCAAAATTGTTTGTTCTTATGGTAAGATGGAAAAAATGGTGAGTTCTTTTGAGTGAGGGAGCAAGAACTAGGTTTTTTTAATGTTTAGTGTTATTATAAGTCATTTGTGCAGTTTTTCTGCATCATTTTTGCCATAAATCTAGTGGGCTAGAAGGAAGGGGGTTGGGAGCACAACTACTGTAGCTCATACTGGGTTTCCAATATGGTTTGTGAATAAGAAGTATAAAATTATACTTTCCTCTCAAATGCTATGAAAATTTGATGATTGTCACAATATTTGGGGAAAATTTTACATGTACTGTGGGACATACTGGAAACCATGTCCTAATAGAGACCTGATGATTTGAACTTTGAAACGTGCAATGATGTTCCTACCCTCTAAATGAAGATAAGAGTATGTATAACGCTGTTTTAAAAACAAGAACAACAATCATAATAATTTTATGGCAACCAGTGTTGGCCACTGAATGCTGTTAAAAGGTACTCCACAATAAGAAGTTAGGGGCAATTTTGACAATGTAACATTGAAAAGGTATCTGATTTCCCTTTTTTTTTTCTGCAAATAGATATTATAGGGAACTCAAAATATTGTAAACGAGTATGCAAGAGATACCTGCTGCATCATAGAACCCCAAAATATGGTCCCTGTATCCATAGAACTCTGTGTGGTAATGGGAAAAGGGTTACCCAATTCAGGGTGAGTGATGGATCTGGCCAAGGAGTGCTGTGAGTTTCATCTCCAGTCATCATAAATAGGTAGAGAGTGATCCATATAAACAGGTGAAATGTTTGAAAAATTGATAGGGTGTTCCACTGACAAAAGTCACGCAAAATTCACCTCTAAAACTGGATAGCCAAACCATAGTCTGAAATATTGTATGTCAACTGGGTGTGCAGTTTGGGTAAGACAGCTTGAGTGTGACTGTGTGATGCTGAGGATCACATTCCCATGATGCAGTCGGCTCTCTAAATCCGTGGTGGTAAAATCTGAGTCAAGTCCTTGTGTGGTTAGGTAATCGAGGTAATTAAAATCCTCAAATTTGAAATAAAATAAAAGTATCAGTTCAGACTGCAATGAGGTAAGTTTAATAAACTTGAGAGTAAATCAAACTTAGAATGCAACCCTAGCTTGAATTTCAATTGAAATTGCTTGAGTTCAACTAAAATGTCTATGATCCTAAATTTAGTGAAGGTAAGGAAACAGCCGTGGAAGGCAAGTGGGTTGGTTTCTTGTTTTGGAGGGGAAAGACATCAGAAAAAATTCAAAAATGGGCACTGAATGAATAATAAGGCTTTCTGTCTCAGTCATTGATTTATTCCAAATGGCAATAAAAATGGTAATGGGCCGATACCAGATGGCAACAATATTTTTTCTGAGATAATTTTTTTTTTTTTCATTTAGCAAGCTTTGTAATTTCGATCTCTTTATGTGTATGTATGTGTGTGTGTGTATAATTTCTTTGGGCAGTTAAGCCCGAGAGATTGTTCCCGGTGTGGAATTCCAAATATTTTATCTTTTTTGTGTCTTGTAAAACACAATTTGTATTCTACCTATAAATTGTGAGATGCTAGAAACAAGGGAAGCAAGAAGCTAGAAGGGGAGAGCAAGTAATGCTGGTCCAACATTTCTTAACACAATGGCTTTGGAATGATGGATTTAAAAGAGTTCATCTGTGTTCCATGCTTGCATTTATGAGTCTGGCATCTCTTCAACCAGTTGCCACTGGTAGAGACTTTTTGCTATGTCAATTTTCTGTTATGATCAAATTCTTTTATTTCCAGGTTGCTGAGCCTTTAAGGGCAATGGTAATGGGAGCTCCATTGGAGGATGCTCGACATCTTGCTCAACGATACGATAGAGTAAGACAAGAAGCTGAAGCTCAGGTAAAATGGGATATGACCACTTTCTAACTGTTCAGTTGCTTGTTGGATACTCATTCAACCTGCTTGCTCTTGCCCTCCTGAATGACTTAAAGTGTCTGGCTTGCAGCTTATTTTACTATAGTACAAAATTTGATGATGGTTCTGTATCTAAAACATGTCATTCTGTTGTTTAATCATATTTTACCGACCTCTTTTTAATCCTGCTTTGGACCTGGATAGGTTATTGAAGTTTCAAGGCGCCAAGCTAAAGTGAGGGAGTACAATGGCAATTCTGATAATGTTTTGAAGATGGAAGCTGCTGAAGCAAAGCTTCATGAACTGAAGTCAAACATGGTCACACTTGGTAAAGAAGCTGCTGCGGCAATGGCTGCTGTGGAGGCTCAGCAACAGAGATTGACACTCCAGCGACTTATAGCCATGGTGATACATTCTGCCCGATATAGACATATCTACTTATTGTAGTGATGAGAGTCTTCTAGAAATTGGTTGAAAATGTTGATGTTGGTTTGGTTCTTCATTGAAGGTTGAGGCAGAGCGCAATTATCATCAGAGAGTTCTACATATACTTGATCAGCTTGAGGGTGAGGTATATACTAGTTTCAACATGTCTTCCTAGTGATCCCTGGAGCATTGTCTGTTCTATTTGTCATTACCATTATGATTGTTATCATTATTTTATGTTTTAATCTTTTGTTTTGGTAGATTAGAGAGCCAATCCTTTTTTTTTTTTTGGGGGGGGGGGGGGAGGGGAGGAATTGAATCTGTAGTCTAATACATGGGATTGTTATAGAACTGTTGTATGTCTCTGATGGTGGTGATTGATGTTATCTGTTGTTAGCAACAGATGTTGTCAGATCGTCAAAGAATTGAAGCTTCTTCTACTCCAGCCGCCCCAGCGAGAATGCCTCCTCCATCCTATGATGAAGTCAATGGCGTATGTGCTTCACAGACATATGATGGTTCAACAGATGGGATGGGTTATTTCTTAGGAGAGGTAACTACTATTTTGGAATTCATTATGCACTTCTCAGTGGTTAAAATGTTTCACTTTTCCTCCTTTTTATTGTTTTGTTTTCCTGCCAGGTCATACATTCATATAAAGCCGAGTCTGATGTGGAGTTGACTTTGACAGTTGGTGACTATGTTGTTGTCCGGAAGGTTGTAATTTTCTTCATGTACTTACGTTTACCATCAGTGAACATATTAAAACTTTTCTTGGGTTATTGTTTCCTATCTTCATTCTCTATGTTGACTTTGTGTTTATTTCTGTTTTTTTTTTTTTTTTCCATTTGATGTAAAATCTGGAAAATAGCTTTAGAAACTAATTATTTCCTCAGGTGCTGGTTTATGCCGAAGGGTCTGTTTACTTAAATATTTGGTGTTAAGAGTGATCCCAAAAGTGCACACCGCTTAGTGAACTTGAATGGATGCTTGCTAAGTCAATACTAATTTTATCTCACGAAAATTAATCTTATGTGATTCATCTGTACTGGAAACGCTTGAATCATAGTTAATTTTCAGTCTTGTTTCTTAAATAGTGCATGTGTATGTTATAGACTTGCAAACATTTTAATAAATCAGGAGGCTTGCTTTATGCAGCACACTGGCTTCAGTTAGCAGAAACTACAAATGGAAGTGTGCTGGTTAATGCCAGAAATAAATACCTTGTTTCTTTTCATTCTGGTTTTGTTAAATATCAATTATCTTCATTTACTAGCTTATCATGAAACTTTTCCATATGAAGATGGTGTTGGAGTTTTATTTCATCATTCTTTGGCTAGAGGGTTGTGTTAGGAAGGGATCCAACAAAGAATTTTGCCACATTGTTTTTTGCATGGATTTGTATTGTTTTGACTCTTAGAAATCTATTAACATTATGAATGCTGTGCTACTAACTTTATCTTAGTTAGGATAAATTGCAGTTAATGGTGATGGTAAGGTATGTAAAACTGCAGTTTTGAATGGCCCTAATCTCTAGCTTCTCATTGGTACTGTTACTGCTGTGTTTCGCGTAAGATGTAGTTCCTTGATGAAGTGTTGCATTGAAGTTGTCATTTGATCTGCTATCAACTCTTTCTCTACCAGTCAAATTTGAATTCGCTCTACGTATTCTCTCATTGGTGGTTGTTGCTTTGTTTTGGCAGGTGATGAACAATGGCTGGGCTGAAGGCGAATGCAAGGGGAAAGCAGGCTGGTTCCCCTTCGGATACGTAGAAAGACGAGACCGAGTTCTAGCCAGCAAGGTTGCCGAAGTGTTTTAAGTATACTGTTCTTTCCTGGCATGCTAAATATATCATTCTGCATTTAGGTCTACTGCAAGTTGTGCATTCAAAGTTTTGGCTCTTGACCTGCCGTGGTTTAAGTTTGATGCTTGTTTGTGCACGCATATAATGTTCATATGTTTATGAACAAAGATTTATGTTCTTATAATAGAGATAATCAGACGAGGAAAGACTGTTTTATTGTCGCTTTTGGTATAGTGTCTATTCTATGCACCAGTTTCTGCCGTTGTTAGCTAATGTTATGTAAATAAAAATTTTATATTCAGATTTGATTTGTTAATTATTATGCATTAAAAATAAAAATGACCATAAATTTTGAAATGATACTTCATTTTCTAGTTAAAAGTGATGTGAGATAAGCTATTTTTTCTTTCATTTCCCCTTTTTTTCCGTTTTTGTTTTGGTAGAAAGATTAGGCCCTTGCCGAACTTGTTACAGGTTGGGGGGGGGGGGGGACCATATGACAATATTGACCTAGTAATTGATTTCTTTATTTGTTTTTTTTTGGGGGGGTGGTTCATTTACACTTTTTTTTTTTTTTTTGTATTTTAGGTTTTTATGATTTTTTTAAACGACCTCGTTAGCAAGTCAAGTGTCCATTTAGGACTCTTACGATGTTACTTTTTGGTATTCTGGGCCGCCTGTTCCAGTTGCATTTTGTTCTTGGGCCTAGAAATTTATTATGCATAGTCCAATGGATTTGCTTATAATCATGGAATGGTTTGAATGGGTTAGACTTAAAGATCTTTATAAAGAAAATTTTGAAAAAATAGAGAAAAGTGTTGGGAAGTTGCAAGTGAACCATCAGTTTATCATAATTGACTTTTCTATTGTTTTGATACTATATTGATGTCATTTGATAACAAGACACATCTTATATAGGAATATGATAATGTCATCATCATAGTATCATAATAAAGATGTGATGGTATTATGACCACTTTTTTTTTCTCTATTCATAATTAGTGACCTTTTTAGAACATGACGACATTACTTTGAATACACGTAAAAGCGCATTTTCGTTTGGTTGATCTTTGCCTTCAAGTCTTCATTTTTTAAAATATACAAATAGTTACCATATCAAACAAGACTTAGTATTCTCAGTTTTGAAAAATTAAAGGAGACTGAGTCCAAAAATTTCACTGCCTTCTGATGGCTGGTGCCATAAGCCCTGAAACCGTGGGACTGTGGCATGATGAATACAAGTGTGAAGTCTCTTCAACTGTGAATAGAAATTTGGAGCTTTGAATTGAACTAACCGTGCGGCCATGACTTGTAGAACAATTGTCACGACTCAATCATTTAAAGAACTCCCATTAGTCTAAATTCTAACCCCCCCCCCCCCCCCGCCTGTTGCATTGGATGGCATTCTGACTGTTGGGGTCTTTTCAGGGAAGGTAGAGTCGACTAAATTGAACGTGAATTTTTTGAGATGTTTGAGACTTGACAAAAAGAAAATTAAAGAGAGCACCAATGAGGAGTGTAGATGGATAGAAATTTATAGTAATAGACTAAATGAAAATTAAAGAAAATTTAGTAAGAAATTTTTAAGCATGATACAAGGTGTGATAGAGATGTATCTATAAACAAAGACGACTAGAAATCTATAATTTATACTGTACGCTATACTTGGGATGAAATTTAGAACTCATGTAACAGTCCTGCTTGATAAATTAACTTAAATTTTCTATAAGTCTCATGTTTGTTTTAGATAGTTGAACGAAGAACATGGAGTAGAATCATACAGCTGGGGGTGTGGCCAGCCATGGAAAGGAGCCAGGTTGGGAGGAAGGTAGGAACAACTGAAAAAGAACCCAAATTTTGCATTTATGAATGAATCCCAATTGCCAAATGATGGCAACCCAATCCCTACCATTTAAGGAATTTCTTGAATTCGACCAAGCCAGTCCCATTTCATTCTTGCCCACAACCTGTCTCTTGTCTTCTTATCTCATCATTCAATCTCTTGTGTTTTCATTTTCATCATGGCCATGCCTGTCATGGGCCATCATCTTCTTCCTTCCCCTTTTCTCCCCAAATTTGTCACCCTTTCCCTAGACACTCAAGACCAAAAGCTCTTGAAAAGCAACCTTGCTTTCCACCCGCCCCCATTTTTTTTAATTTCCTTTTTTCATTTTTCTTCGTTTTTTTTTCCCCATGAACAGTCAGTTCCTTCTTTTCAGTCTAATAATTCTGAAGATGGAAAATGAAAAAGAAAAAAGCCAAATCTGGTTATGATTTTTAGTTCCAAATTCTAACATTTTCCTGAATTTTTGAGGCATTTCCATTCATGGGATTTGATTGAAACTACTCAAAGATATTTACAGACTGCAACAAGCAAGTACACGGACAATGATGGGAGACAACGAGAAGACCAGAACAAAATTTCCCCAGCAGCGGCTAAAACAGGAAACAGTTAACAAGAAGAAAGAAAGAAACACATCAAAGCCAAAAGGAAAGAAGAAGCAGAAGAAGAAGAAGAAGATGAGGAGGAGAGAGAATCCAAAGAAAAGCTGAGTCTTTTTCTCATTCTACTACCAGAAAGTTCTAGATCTCTTGGAGGCAGCTGGGGGAGGGCTAATCTGTGGAACAGTGAAGCAGCCATCATCTCTCCATTTTCTGGTGGATTTCTTCTTGTTGGCAGCCTCCATTGATGCTTCCTTGAAGCTAATTTGTGCTCCAAAGGCCAAGTTTGAAGATGGGTACTGGGATGGAGGTGGTGCTTGAGGCACCCAAATCGCAATGTTTTCTTGGTAAGAAAATGATCCCACTTGACCCTCCAGATCGCCATCCGGAATCGGCGAAACTTCATCAACTGTCTGTTAAAAACAGCAATGGCCGATTGTCAGATCAATGAACAGTTCAGATATATAGAAATATGAAAAGATTGAATTTTTCTTGCAGACCTTGCAGAAGCCAAAGGAGGCCGGAGAGGAATCAAGAATATCTTCCACGCGCCACCCGGGAAGCATCTCGATCAGGTACTCCGATATGCTACTGGTCAGCTGATTATCCCCCAAACTGGCGGCTGCTGCCGTTGATGCGGCGGAGGCTTTGGCTCCGGCGGCAGCGAGTGGGCTGGGAATTGTGGGTTGAACAGAAATGGACTTCTTGGCTGTGGTGCTTTGAGGGTCGAGATTCGGAACCCCGTTGCCGACACCAGCAGCCGGAGACGGCGGCGAGTAGAGGTCGGAGGTGGCGGAGAGCTTGACTCCTGTGAGGAGAAAGCGGTTGTGCTTCTGGGTATGCTCGTTGGCTTGGTGGATTGGAACATCGCAGTCTCTGCAGAGAATAGCTCTGTCCTGTTGGCAGAACAGGAAAGCCCTCTTCTCCTGAAGAAGAAGAAGAAGAAAAAGAAGAAGAAGGTAATTCAAACTTTCTCTAATCACTTCAAAACTCGGAAGAAGAGTTTAGCAGATGATGCGTGTGTGTGTGTGTATACCTGACAGATGTCACAGAGAGGAAAGTTTTTAGGGGAAGGGTGGAGGAGAGAGAAGCGCTGGTGTTTTACGGCGAGCTTGTTGGCGTGGTGGACGCGGTGGTCGCAGGCGGCGCAGAGGACGGCCTCGTCGGGGGCGCAGAAGACAGAAGCTTCGTCCCTGTTGCAGACATCGCACTGGATCTTCATCTGGTTGATCAAGGAGCGACGGATCCTATGAAAATGGTGGAAACACAGAGAGAAAGGAATGGAATGCAAAGAAACTGGAGGCTATAAGGGCGAAGAGAGAGAGAGAGAGAGAGAGAGAGAGAGAGAGAGTTGGGAAAGGCGTTGAAACTGGGAATCAGGGGAGAGATCTATCTATCTCTCTCTCTCATTCTACGCCATGATAGATTGTAGCATTGAGGTGAACTGTGGATTCTCCTCCACTTTGGTTAATGTTTTGGGATTATTATTTTTTCTTAAGAATAGTAAAGTTTAATGTAGTTCGTTTGTTATTTAAATCTTTCTCCACTTATATTTTAATTTAGGAGATTAAGTATGACTGAGTTGACACGTGGACATCTATAGTCAAAATTCATAAAGTCGAACAATGCTTAAAGACCCTCCATGGCTTCATTAACACTCCATTTAGTTCATATGTCATTATTTTTATGCTCAAACTCGGATTATCCGTATAAAGAGCATCGCATCGCATGAATTCCAGTTTTTTTTTGTTTTTTTTCAACTCATCAAATATTAAGACTTATTATTGGATCAGACTGTAACCCTAAAACTATTGGATAGGAATGTTGAAAACAAAATATCTGTGGGTTATAGGGTTTTTGGGTTTTCTGACAAAGTTAGTCCTTGATTTCCTGCCAAATTCTTTTTTTTATTAAATAATTAAATATAGTATATTGTAAACTAGAGAAATTTATATTTATGAATCTAAAATAATTTAAATTTAATGTGAGGGAGTCGGCAGGGAAACAGAAATGTTGGCGTCTTCTTTGCTAGAACATGATTTCCATCCTCATTTAATTATATTTAAATTAAATGTATGATTTTTTTTAATAAAAAATTACACACACTTAATAATCTTTGCATCTGCGATTTAAATTATTGTTATATATTCATACTAAAATTTTCTTGCAGTATTTTGGATTCTTATAAGTTAGTTTTTGAGACAAAACTAGTAAAATAAATAAACATATATTCTTAATTAATTAATTAAAAGTGTTATTATAAACGATACCTAAATATACGAATTGTGGGGCCCAACCCACCTAAAATATGAGTGAAATTTACGCAAAGATCAAAGCGCATTTAAATAAGAAGCCATGATGATGAAAAGCTAAACCACTTTGGAAAACCAAATAATAATAATAATAATAATAAAAGAAAAGAAATAAATGGAAGAATGGAGATGCTTGGTAGGATTGTTCTTCCCAGACAGTAGCAGGGCAAAGGGCGGGTTGGTGATGGATGGATGGATGGATCCACAGAGCATTTGTTCAAAGATGAAAGCGAAGGCGGCTACTCGTTAATTAATTAACAATCTCATTGGCAGCATTTCATTGATCTAATTAAGCTGCATCCATCTCTCCTTCTACTCATTAATTATTCCTTAATTGACAACTCCTTTTTTTTTTTGTGCGGTGAAATCCCTCACCTTAAAGACCCTCCACATATTGTCCCACGTACGTGAAATGGATTAATTATGGTATACAGTAGCGCACTAAGTAGGAGACATAGTGCATGGTGCCCACAAAGAGTTACTTTTACATGAGAGTGAAACTCCTATACTACAATTGTCATGACTTAAACCTGCATCTTCAAGTACAATTTGCTACCTAAGAACCAACTGTACTATGCCTGTGGAGGCGACAACTCATTTTCTTCTTTAACAATGCCTTTTTTCTTCCCTACCAAACCTATATTGATATTCTCATTTTTACGTGCTATAGTTGAAATTTTTTATTATTTTAATTATATTTTTAAATTTAAAATTTTAAGTTAATTTAATTTCGTATATTTTAATTTTTTTTATGATAATTTAATTTTTTTTATCATTTTGGTTACACTATTAAATTTATATTTTTTAATTAATTTAAATCATATATTTTAACGTGAATAGAATGTGATGAATATTTTATCATGACTTTATTATTATTTTTTATATATAAAAATTAAATTAACCCAATAATACAAATTTATTGATATAATTAAAATAATAAAAAAATTATATAATCACATGAAAAAAATTAAAATAATTCATAAATATCTAATTAAAATAATAAAAAAACATGAAAACACATCAACAAAAATATAGATTTGGGCTCTTCTCTCACTCTTTCTCTCTGTGCTGCTAATCTCACGCGTTGATTGGCATCCCAGCCAGCCTCTCCTCGATTCATCCTACATCCCTCAAAATTGGCCTTCCCAAGCTATATATCCATCTTCTATCACTATCGGACACGTGTCCTGCCATGACTGCACAAAAATGTACCACTCTGCTAATTATTTGATTAGTAAATACGAAACACAGCTGTTTACACGCACTTGTGAGGTACCAACCAAATATTATATATATTTCCACCTATTGATTTACGTATCCTATTAATATTAATATATAAAATATTAATATATAAAATATCAAAAGTTATAATTAAACCCACTTATAAAAATAGTACTTTGATCAGATTTCTTTTACAGAATATTTGATTTATTTGTCGAGTTGTTCTACATACCCCGACGAACTTATCGAGTCCCTCACAAAAAAAGATAAAAAGACGATTTTGTCCCGTCTACTTTGTAAATTTGCAAAGCGGACCATTGCCCCTGCCTCTGCTCTCTCATCTCCCTTGCCATAGTCGTTGTCTCGTTTCTCTGCCATCGCGACCTCGCATCGTAGATAATCGATGCAATGATTGTCAGCGAGGCGAGACGACGATGGCAGAGAAGTGAAGAAGGTAAGGCGAGGCGACGATAACGAGGTACGACGATGGCCATAGCAGGAGAGATGAGAGAGTAGGGGCGGAGCAATTCATGAGAAGGAAAAAGAGAGAGTAGGGTATGGGGGTAAAATTATCTTTTTACCCTTTTTTGATAACCTAATTGATAAGCTTGTTAAACTTTCTAAAATTTTCGTGACTTGTCTATTTAGGGGTTGTTTGTTAAAATGAGCAAGATAAGAGACATCAAGATAAGGTTGGAATGCATTCCGGATCAAGATATAGAATCATCAAGATAAGGTTGAAAAGTATTCCAAAATTTTTTCAAACTGTTTGTTAAAATTTTTAAATGTACTAGAGGACACAAATGTCTTTTTTTCTTATCTATAAAGACCAAGATATGCTTATCTTGAAGGGGGGAGAGATAAGCATATCTTGAAAGATCAAGATAAGAGGTCATTAATACTTTTTTCAAGAATTGTCAGATAAGTTTAACAAACATGTTGGAAATGATAGACGTTCGGGATACATCCCATATCTTAACTTTTTTGTCTCATATCTTGATTAACAAACGCCTCCTTAGAAGTTAAGATTTGGAAGGGTTAAAGTCTATCTCGCCTTCTCCATATCTGTCTGTATATATATATATATATATATATATACATATAGAAAAGCTCTCCTAAATCCGCTCATGTGTCTGTAGATGTATTTAGAGACAGGTAATAAATAAAGATTTGCAATGATCATGTGTTGCCATTTGAAAGATGTTTCTCGAATTCAAGTATTAATGGCAATTTGATTATTATATTTTAAACTATACACCATTTGGACCTTAATTTAGTGATTTGAACGAAGAAACATGACGTAATGATAATTAATGCGCATGACTGTTGTAAATAAAGATATAGATGTAGGTTCAATATATATTTTTATTTTATATTTTATATATATATATATATTTATATAATCAGTTAAATTTTTCGTTATTTCAATTGTATCTCTGAATTTATATTTTTTACTTAATTTAATTTTTATACTTTGACGTTTTGTTCATGTGATAACTCAAACTTTTTCTTATTTTTGATTATATCTATGTATCTATATTTTTTATTCAATTTAATTCTTATATTTTGATGTGTAAAAAAAATAAAGTGAAACGAGTTAATTTAACCTATTTTTTTTTTACACATCAAAGTACATGAGTTAAATTTAGTCGAAAATACAGATATAAAGGTATAATCGAAATAATAAAAAATTTAGGTTATCACATAAAAAAAGATTAAAATATAAAATTAAATTAACTTAAAAATATAAGTACATGAGTGTAATCAAAATAACAAAAAATTCAATTAATTACACAAAACAAAACAAAAAAATCAAAGTATAGGAACAACAATAAGTATTTGGCCTATTGATGTAATTAAGTTTTAGATATGAATTGGAATGAGCTATTTTAAATATTTATTATTTTCTTTTTTGAAGAAAACATTAACTATTTTAGTTATTGATAAAAATGCAA
This sequence comes from Diospyros kaki, assembly GCA_036245055.1. Classification (NCBI taxonomy): domain Eukaryota; kingdom Viridiplantae; phylum Streptophyta; class Magnoliopsida; order Ericales; family Ebenaceae; genus Diospyros; species Diospyros kaki. The sequence continues at coordinate 45,740,281 of BSEG01000005.1, forward strand.
TAGCTCTTAGCAAAACAAGAAAAAGAAAAGACAAATATGAAATAGTTAATTAAATGTTTAGTAGAATAAGATAAATATGCAATATTATTCTTGCACATTATCAGGAAAAACAAATCATCAATATATATATATATAAATATTAATGGTATGAGATCGATCACCTAAGTATACTTTAATGGGAGTCGATTCCTGATTTAGTCTCTTACGTACAAGTTAATAAAGAATATTAACGAAATAGTATATAAAAAGAAAGATGAGTTAATTCTCCTATATATAGGAGTCCCAACACCTCATATAGGCTAGGCTATGTAGGATTTCTAATCTGCAAAAGGTGAAATCTCTCACCTTAAAGGTCTCTCACACATTATCCCGTATACGTGAGAAGGGTTAATCACGATACACGGTGGCGCACCAAATAGGAGGCACAGTGCATAGTGCCTATAAGGAGCTACTCCACATGAGGGTGAAATTCCCACATTGCGGCTGTCATGACTCGAACTTGCATCTTTGTCTGCAATTTACTATTCGACTGCCATTTATGTAGGATTCCTAATATGATTTATAAGATTCTTAAGTTCAAATTATGCACATCGATGGACAATTTTTGAGATTGGATTAAGATAATAGCAGTGCCGGTCCTCAAGTTTTTAGGGCCCGGGGCAAAAGTAAAATTTTGGCCCTCATATATATATATATATATATTTAAATTTAGTGATGTATTCATTTTTATTTTTTAATCAAGATTTGATATGTTCAAATTAACTAAAAATTTAACATTTAAGTAGAGTTCACAATTTTGAATACGACTCGATTACACGACACGACATGACACGGAGTTAAGCAGGTTAGGGTTAGGGTTAAGGTTAATCTGGTTCGGGTTAAAAATGGGTCAACCCGTTTATGACACGATTATTTTCATGTCTTAGACGGGTCAACCCGTTTAACCCCTTTATACATGTAATGACCCGTTTAATTAAACGTGTTAATAGGTTGACTCGAACATGTTAACACGATTATATACGAAATGACACGTTTAATTAAAAGGGTTAGTGGGTTGATCTGAACAAGTTAACACGATTATACATCAAATAACACATTTAAAACTAAATAATACGTTTAACAGGTGACACAACACAACTTATTTAAATTAAATGAGTTAAACAAGTTAACATGTGACACGACACGACACGACACGTTTAATTAAACGGGTTAAACATGTCGTGTTGTGTTACACGTTTAATAAACGTGTTATGTTCGATTTTAAGGAATTTGACACGATTATTAAACAGGTCGTGTTTAGGTTAGTCTGATATATGTTATACGTGTATCTCAACATGACACGATTACGACCTGTCAACTCGTATTGCCACTCCTACATTCAAGTCAAATAAATTATTTCGATTCAAATTTTAATATATTAAAATTTAGAATAAAATGCTACAATATATAAATAAGATGGATACTTATAACAATTCAATACCTTCTTTTTCATCGAGCAAAATAAATTCTTTTTTATCCAATCAAACAAAAAATTCTCTATATATTGAATATCTAAAATAAAAATAAATTCTTTTATAATATAAAAATAAATTTTTAGTGCTTCAAGAAGCGGACTTGAAGTCCGCCCAGCATTGTTGGGCGTTGAGGATTTTTATTAAAAAAAATATTAAATTAATTAATAATTATAAAAATATAATATAATATTTATTAAACGCAATTTGGCCCCCCTTGAATAATGGGCCCAGGGCGGTCGCACTGACCGCCCTGGTCCAGGGCCGGGCCTGGATAATAGTGAATCTCTCTAATCTATTTAGATTTTTTGAAATTGAAACGAGTTAAGTCTTATAACTTATTTTTTAAACCCGATCTAAGAAAGCAAATGTGTCGTTTCATTATTTGGGGAAAAAGTCATGCCATGGCCGTCATTGGCCATTCCCTAGAACTAGAAGTGATTTAGTACCCTTTGATGAGCTCTCATCATATATAGATATAACTTTGCATACAATGAAGAATATTCCAATGAGCAAAATGGTTGAAGAAGGCAGAAGGTCTGTCTCTCAGCAACTGGGTAGCAGTATGGGGGGCTTTTAAAGGTATTTCTTTATCTTCGAGATGCCAATCATCTCTGCTTAGTCGGCTCTCTTCTCATCTGATTGCCCATTTGCAGCAAAACCCTCTTCTTCATCTTCAACTTTTTATTTTTTTTTATAATGTACAAAATTCGAAAAATTTCTTGGCCACAGTTAGTTTTTGCCTCGAGCCTATTTCTCATTCTCTAAAATTCATGATTTGTTTGTTCCATAACTCTAGGTGAATGGATAGATTCGCTGCAAACTAAAACCTAGGTTAGTTTTTGCCTCGAGCCTATTTCTCATTCTCTAAAACTCATGATTTGTTTGTTCCATAACTCTAGGTGAATGGATAGATTCGCTGCAAACTAAAACCTAGAAATCTATTCTTTTGGACGAACGCAATTGATTGAACTTTGTTACACGTAGACAAAATCGAACCCACGAACTCACAGTATCCTAAACTCCCAAACGCATGAAATAAACCGTTTGCTCTATCCCAAAAAGTTAAATCATATCAACTTTAAGGGTTCATATTTCATAATGTATTTTTTTAGGAGAGTCATGGAAAAGTTTTTGAACTCCCTTTCTTATGCTTTTATGTTTCATATTTTTATTTTTTTCGTAATATTTAGTTTTATAAAAGTTACTCTTCACGAGTTTCATATAACTAAGATAATATGTAAGTTTTAAAAACACAATTCACCAAATAAAAATTTATAAATCGAGATTTAAAGAATTTTATATTTTCGAAAACGTCATAAACTATTATTATATAACTAAGATAATATGTAAGTTTTAAAAACACGATCCACCAAATAAAAATTTACAAATCAAGATTTAAAGAATTTTATATAATACTATATTTTCGAAAACGTCATAAACTATTATTATATAACTAAGATAATATCATAAGCCATTTTATTTGTTCAAAAACACTATGTCAAAAGTAAAAAATTTACAAATGGAAACTTGGAGAATTAATTTTATATAAATGCTAGGTTCCCAAAAACGTGGTCCGCCATTATAATATTCCTAACATAATGCCACAAGTAGCCTTATTTGTTCAAAAATGTTGTCTACCAAATAGAAAGTCTACAAATTGAGACTCCCAAAGGTTTGATATAATCCTAGGCTTCTTAGGTTCCTCATTTGGGTCCTTCTATTTTCAACAATGTCGGCATTTCTCTATCTAAAATGAATCTTTAAGCATTGTTTATAACTGGGTTTTCAATTAGTTTTGTTGTGGTTAGACTAAACTTAGATTTTTCTTCCTTAAAATATCATATTGGTGGGTCTACTTGGATTAGTTAATTAGTTTCTTAGCAATTCCATTACCTAATGTAACCTAAGTTTGTATTTAATTTGTTTATTCTATTTGTAGTTTGTTTTGAGCATTTGCCTCAAGAAGACCTTGTTGCTTTGATAAATAAATGGTTTTCAATTTCAATGCTCCTTAACAACTTTGCCATCACCTTTCCAATTCACAACCTCAATTATTGATATTCCACCATCTAATCACATTGTTCTCAAAGTCAATTTTTTTACTTATTTTAAATTTAACCGACCATCATAATTGATATAAACACGTTTATTTGATTTTTTACTTTAATTTATTATTAAAAAAAATTTCTATTGTTTGATGTGGACTAATTGAGAGGAGGCGTGAATCATGGAATTCACATTCTCCGTAAACCTACATAAATTCGCGTTAATTTTGTCTTAATATCTACTATTAAGTGGGTGTCGAATCAAATATTATTTATTACCTTTACAAAAAATCAATGTCACATCACATCATTAACTTGCAATATTGACAAATTGAAAGGGTTTGAACTCATCATTGTTTAGCAAAAGGTTTTGTCTTCCCATTCACATGTGGAGAAACAATGATGGGATTATATTTTTAATCATTTTATTTTATTTTTAGTTAATTATTTTTTAAAAAAAATATTCTCTCCCTAAACATACACAAATTGAATCACAATCCAAAAATTCGTAAATAAGATATTTTTAATTAAAAAAATCTATCATCATAGCATGTGGTCCAACCTAATTTTAAAGAGACCATTTAAATTTGTTTACCATTAGGTGGATGAATGTTGAGACATTGTGACAAATCCTTTGACCCTTTATTTTGAGCACATAAAAGATTTTTTTTCTTTTTTTTTTGCGTCTTTAAGAATTAGTCTCATGACAAGAGACTACAATTTTTTTTTTCTATAACTAGTATTTAAACTCACCTAAAAAAATGAAAGTTCATATATAAAGTTTTTTTATCTTTACAATATACGATTAATTTATAGACCTTAAATTCATTGTATCAATACAAAATCACATGGAGCTATGAGCAAAATAAGAGGAAATTAATCGAACATTCTATTAGAACTAAAGGTATGGTCTTGTATGTGTAAATTAAAAAATAAAATATTTTAAATAAAGATTTATCGAAGGGTAATTGACAATAATTTAATTTTTATAATAATAGTGCAATAGTGTAGATAGAATATAAATGGGGGAAGAAAGGTGGGTGTCAAGGGAATGCGAATAGAATCATAAAGGTGGGTGCAAGAGACAGCTAATGGTAGAAGACAAACCATGCTTTTTTCCCCTAAAAGATTTTCATGATGTAACACCTAAGACCATGGAATCTTAACCAAAGATATGCATAATTTTAAGGAATATAAAAATTGATCCTTTGGTGCTGCTCCCACATTGATTCCAATTCCTTTCACGTAGACCATATGTGTGGTTTTCTTTCCTTTTATTTTTTTTGACTAATTAAGCATTAAGATGTCATAACTAGTGTATAATTATGACTTATTTAGCTTTTTATAGAGTCTGATAAGAATTAGCGTTGAATAGGAGTAAGCATTTGATTGATTTGATAACTATTGCTCAAATCGAATAAACCGAACATATGTCAAAAATCGAACCAAACCAATTGAATAGATTCTCAAACCGAACAAATCTAAAAAATTTAACCAATCGAAAAAATTGAAAAATTGAAATAACAAAGTGTAAAAATGATATTGTTTTTGACATTTCGCTAGATTTGGCTATTTTGATTTTTTTTTTCAATATGGAGAGCGAACCGAACTGAAATAACTGAAATTGTCAAATTTGAAAACCGAATCGAACCAACCCTTCAGCTTGAACTAAATCGAATTGACAATTTTAGTTAGTTCAGTTATGTTATTTTAGTTTAATCGAAATGTTGTTCACCCGTAACGATGAACATTTGGTTAATTCAATCAATTACGAAACTAAATTAACCAAACTTACACAAAATGTCAAATTCAATAGGGCTTTCTCAATATCAACTGGTCACAAAATGTCAAATTCAATAGGGCTTTCTCAATATCAACTGGTCAATTGATGAAGCAATTAACAATTTAATTCATAAAGTGTTACAACTTTTTGTCAAGATGGGTTAGGTTGACTCCAATATATCTTCTTGCATAGGTGTGAACATTATTTGAACTAAAATTGAATTTTTTTAATCTAGATTAATTTTTTGTTGCATTGGTGTGAACATTATTTGAACTAAAATTGATTTTTTTTAATGTAGATTAATTTTTTGTTTAATTAGGTTTGATATATAGCAGTCAACTTAAGTCATCTTGACAAAAAGTTGTAACACTTTATGAATTAAGTTATTAATTACCTCATCAGTTTACCGATTGATATTGAGAAAGCACTATTGAATTTGACATTTCATGTAAATAAAAGAATAGAAAAATGGCCAATCTTTTGAAATCAAACCTTAAATTAGACTAAGATTGAATTTGATTTTTTTTTCTTTTCTTTTTTATTACAACATAACCACCTTATGCTTAGAAATTAATTCATTGCTAAACATTTACCCAATGTGACAATGCCAAAAGGACATGCAAATGTTACACCAATAGAATTATTGTCCAAAAATTGCTTTTATATATATATATAGATCATTCTAAAAAAATTTATAAATAAACAAAATTTGTAACTAAAGATAGAAAAGAAGACTAAGAAAACTTGACGGCCACCAAAGTGGTAGCTCGGGACACTAATGGTGATGACAAATTCTTTAAGTTGAGTGATCGAATATAGAAAAGTTAACTAATATCATTAAAATAATAACTTCAATAAAAGTATTTGCAAAAAGAGACAAAATTAAATTTTTTAATTTAACTTTTGATGCTTAGTTCAATAAAGTATATTAGCAAATAGTATGTGAAAAATAAGTTTAATTAGATGACTCTACCTATAAGGGTCCTACTCCTTATATAAGTTAAGCATAAGGGTCTTGCTCCTTATATAAGTTAAGTGAGATAAGATATTTGATATCATATTTGAGATTTTCGGACTTAGCAATTATAGCTCGATCAAAGATTTTGTGAGTTAAATTAATATAAAAATAAATCTTTCTCAATGTGTTTTGGATTCTTTTAAGATTGAAATTTAAGAGTCAAATTCGGTAATCAACTTGAATTAGACCGAAAATTCTTGAAGAATCATGAGTTATTATTTTTCATAAAAAAATAGTAATCTCACCATCACTTGTCAAAAGTTACAATTATTAAGTTTAAAAATACTCATTAGCATTACTTAATAAATAAGGACAGTACCTATCTAGATTGGCAAAGAAAGCACAGCTTTAAAGGAGGAAAGCAAGAGGCTATGAGCTGACCATATGCTTTGGGACTGTGGGACCCAGTTGAGTTGGGGCGTGGTGGGGGAGAGCTTGAAGATAATATATAATAATAAGGGGGCCAAAGTGTATTATAATAAAATATTATATATACTATAATAATGCTACATATATATATATATTATTGATGTATTGAATTGCATGGGGAACAGCCCCTAAAGTTACAACCCCAATAGGCTTATCCCCAGTCAATAATGCTAATACTATAGTTAGGCAAATGGGACACACATAGGAATAAATTATTTTTTTAAACTCTTCAACAAAAAAATAAATAAATTATTAGTTGGCAACATTAATTATTGTCTATAATAATGGTTTAGTAATAATATATATTATTTTTAGATAATATTTAAATAATTTTATTAATTAATAATAAACGCATTATGTTTGGCCTATTTAAATTAATGAATAAAAATAAATATATTTTATTTAAAAATAAAAAATATATATATTTTTTAAGATAATGATTAACATTATCTATTATTACTTTAAGATAATGTCTTCAACTAACAGCTTCTTCTTTCATGTCCCCCTCCCCCTTTTTGTTAGTCTCAAGATTGATCTAGAATGGGAGCTATAATCTATTTGGAAAACGTTATTTGTACACTATATTTGTGTATTAATATATTAAATTTTATATTACATTAATAAAAATATTACAACGCATCAATACAAAATTGTCACAACTAATGTCTAAATAACATTATACTTAATTTTTTAACACAAAAATAACTAAATAATTCAAAGCATATGCTATTAGACAAAAATCACGTTAAAGTTTTATTTATTTATAAAATTATCACTAAGCTATAAAAGGCTCTTTTGATTAAAAGTCTTGTAATTGTAGTCTTTTTTTTTTTTCTAAGCAAAAAAAGTAATATTAGATTACTAATAGAATTATAAGAATTTATTAAGCTCGTCAATCTAATAATTTTTCGTTAAGTTAAGATGACAACAAACACACACGAAAAATGATAAAAGTTTGAAGAACTAGAATTTAAGATTTCAAGTTCATTGATGCTTTTTATCGACACTAGACTACCACCATGGTGGTTACCCTAATTGCCTTTCACTTCTTTTTTTCTTTTTCTTTTTTTCAATGCTTCAAAAATTATTTTTAAAATAAAAGTAAAATCACATTCAAAAACCAACTCTTAGTTAATCCTCGCAAAAAGTGAATTAGGAAAGTGAAGGAGGGTTCAGTTGGGCCCATTTTGTTGCATTCTAAAAGAATTTGGGCCGCCGACGAAGATGGAGCCGGCAGTGGGCTGAAGCTTATTGGATTTTGCTGGGCCCACAAAATATCATTGGGCCCGGCCCACGCATAGAAACAAGAAAGGCCCCCGTTGGAAAGTTTTGCATTAATTTAATGTTTTGGTGAAGAAGAAAACGAGTAAAATAGAGAATTAACTTAGATTTAGTGATCGTTATAAATAAATCTATTTGACAAAAAGCTGCTAACTAACTATCAAAAAAAAGAATTTTGGGAAACTAATATTAGTATTTAAAAGGTGGAAACAAGTGATAGCTCACTCCAAGTATGAGAGAGAACTTGCACATGAATCTCTTCGATTTGTGAATGTAGTGGAAAGATCATTCTTGTACATGATCTTATTTTTACTCCACAAAAAAAGGGTATTTCTACGACTCAAGCCCATAACCTTCAATTACAAGCGACAGTCTTTCTATTGCTATCAAGCACGATTATTACAGATGAACTAGTATCGTATCATGTAACCATGCCCGAATGAGAGCAACTTAACACAAGCTTTTGGCAGCTTATTCACAGATTATAGAACACCACCCTGAAAACATCAGAAAAGTGTGAAGATACTCGAAACAATAGTTCTACAAAACCCAAATGGAGTATGGAAAACACCCGATCTACTTGTATCGCTAAGTTGTAGTTATGTGTACAGCCATGAGTCGGATGACTCATCTGGCTCATCCCGGGCCTAACAAAGATTAAGAATTGCTCAGATCACATCCTAGAAGAAACTTACCCCGATTGGTCCCTCCTTGCTCCATTTTACTTAGCAGAAAAAAGAAAAGGGATCAATAGCAAATTCTCCTGTCATATAGCCTGAAGATCCACATTTCAATCCAGTCTATATGGTTAGGAATAGATTCTATATGCAATTTTTGAGTATTGGACAAGAAAATACCTTATATATAAACATGAGAAAGAGGTTCAGGTGTCAAACAGCAGGAAAAAGATTCTGATCTTGCTTCTACAAGAGTAAAATACATACAGATACCACAGATTAGCTTACTAAGGAGCCAAAAAGTGCAGTGAAAAAAGGCACCTTCTGACAGCATCCTCCCAGATCAAACTTGGTATTAGTTAAACTTTATGGTCCTAGGCTTGGCTTCCCTTGGTGAATCTGTCGATATATTGTTTCACACAAGTTTGACTTGTTTCAAATATGAACTGCATTCCTCTAACCTGTAAATTCCAAATTGCAGCAGCTAAGAAGGGGAGGAGCAAAAAGCAAATTCCAAGTAATTAATTTACTGCGCTCATAAAATAAGTTTTGAAGTATATATAAACTTTAGTCTAATGTAAACAAATCCAAAAGAATCGATAGTATCAAGTGGAGTATTTTGTTTTTATATTAGTTAGGAGTTGGTTTTAAAATGCCCATAAGCTAGTTTATACCAGAAAAGCCATATTTGAAACTCAGAACTTGTAATAGAAAAGAGAACAATGACACTTTCCATCAGATGGGATTAACTACATGAATTATACAAAAATAAACAAATATATAAATAAAGAGAAATATAAAAGAAAATAACATTCAGAGTAAATTACACTTGACACCCCTGAGGTTTCACTAAATTATAGCATGTGCCCCTCACATTTTGGAAATTACATTGACTTCCTCTCTGTTAAGTGGACATTAAGAAACTGTGAGTATATAAAATGTCAGGAGCATCCCATGTAATGTAAATCTAATAGCGTGGGGCAATTTGATACAACTTTCGAATAGTAGGGAGTTGGTGTAATTTCTGAAACGTTAAAGGTACTGCCTGTTTATGCCAAACCTCAGGGGTGCATGTTGTATGTTACCCTAACATTATTAATGTGGCTGAATAATTTTGCTCTCGTTTCATTTTTATTTTTATTTACATTTTCATTTTTGTTAATGCTGATTTGGAGGCATTGTTATATTGTTACATTGTTATGCTAAATTGTTTTTTAAGACATGCTCTTGACAATAGTGAATTTTTGTTATCTATTCCTAAACGCATATTCATGTTAGTATGGTTTCTTTGCTGGCAAAATCATTGCTCCTTTACTTAATATGATTCTATAATGTCATTTAGTATTGGAATTTTTATTACAATATACATATTTCTTTATAATATATTGCTAGTTTATTATAGTGATATATCCAAAACAATCCCCCAAAACTGTCTGATACTGGTACTGTACCAATAACAAATCAAGTTTCTTTTCTGAGCTATAGGCAGTAGGGAAAATTCATGTTCTGCCTGTGAGACAAAGCTAAAATAACAAAGGTGCCCGATATGATTTGTGAGCATGTAGATGTAAAGAAAATAGGTGCACAGTCAACTAAATGAACAAGAAAAGCAGGCATGGGAAAGAAGATTGACAAGCCTTTTCCAGCGCCAAGACAACCAAAAAGACTGCTTCACATAGTTCGGAGATTGGTTTCAAAGTATTAAAGAGATGATAAAAGAAACAAAAACCCATAAAGTCAATCACTAAAGAAGCAAACTATCTAAAAAGAGACATGTAAGTGCTACTTAAGATTCAAGAAATATAGCCAATCAACCAAATAAAACAAATTTTGCAGTGTAAAACAGGCAAGATGAAAACATACCTCAATCAAACAATTTGAGGTAAGGCCTACACTCTGTTTAGGGGCTATTTCCTTGTCATTGACGAACATTGAGCTCTTTCCAAGGTTGTTCAGATGAAAAGATCCATTCTGGTCCAGCTTTATAATTGCCTATAAAATGGTATGCTTATCAGTTGGGTACCTAATAGATATGCTAAAACGAGAATCTTTTTCACTAATTCACCACAATTTTAAAAAAATTATTAAAATACCACCATTCCAAAAATATTTACCAAAAATACCACAATTCTTGGCATGCCACATCACATGTCATGTGGGAAGATGGCCAGCGTGGCTGTAGGAGATAAAAAACCGCTTGTGTGGCAAGCGGTTTTAAGTTGAACATAGAATTGCTTGTCACACAAGCAATTCCATGTCCAAAACTTGGAGGATTGTTAAAAAATTTCTCAGATCTTAAAGAGTTGTGGTTGTGGAAAAATGAACTTCCATTTGGACCATGCCTAAGAGGGAAAGTGGTATGCCACAATTGCACAGTAAGTGGAATCAGTTCTACATGTACATTCTGATATAAAAGGCATCCTTCGGGTTATTTCAACAGTTTTTGTGCATAGCAATCTGTTCTCATGGCTAGTGGTTGTCCACCCAACACTCTTGCAGAATCGATAAGGGCCTGTTTGGTTGTGGAAAATATTTTCTATTCAACTCCAATTTTACAATTAAACATGCGCTAACATTTTATGTTCCAAAAAACCATAGGGCATTCATTTGAAGAAAATTTAGAAAACATCTTTTTTTATGTTTTCCAATCCATAGTATAAAGTAGAACTAGAAAATTGAGTTTTCAGTTTTCTAATTGGAGATTCAATCATTCAATAGAAAATTGGAGTTGAAAAATTAGAAAATGTTTTCTACAACTGAACAGGCCCCAAAGTTTCTTAAGGTTTTTCCATGACTACATTTCAATATTTCCATTGAACCCTTGTACATACACTTACAGTTTATGGAGGCAGATGCTACATCTACACCGAAGAACATGTACCTGTTATCATGTATGGTTCAATTAAGTTAGACCCAATTATTTGAATTAAAAAAAAAGAGAGAGACTGTTTGTCACAAGGGGGCGTGCATTAGCCATATGGCACCATTTGGCTATGGTAGGACTTGCCTTTCTGTGAGCTTTATCTCTTGCCTGTGCTATTACTCTGTCAAACCCACAGTAGTAAAATTTCTCTTTCATGTTTAGATATATGAGCAGTTCATTTGTCAGGATTTATGACATGTATATTCTTTCCTGGAATGCACACAAACAGCAATTGCACCGTAAGTGGAATCAGTTCTATGTGGAAGCTCATTCTTCCACAATCTTTAAGATCCTAGAATATTTTTTAACAATCACCTAAGTTTTGGACATAGAACCGCTCATGTGACAATTGGTTCATTATCTCCTACATCCACGCTGGCATCTTTCTAGCCTGTCATGTGAGGTAGCAAGAATTGCGGTAGTTCGGTAAATATTTTTTGGAATGGTAGTATTTTAATATTTTTTAATTATGGTAAATTAATTAAAAATTCCTAAAAAGTGGTATGTTGAATAAATGTCACATGAACAAATAAAGCCACAACCTCCTAGGAAAAGATCAGAAGAAGACAGTGAAACCACTACTAACTTACTATTCCACCAGCCATTAACTGCAAGTAGTGCAATGAAAAGGGAAAATAAGGCAATCCCATTTTGACAAAGAGCCACACCAGATTTCCATACTTCAAGTTGTCAAAACTAGTATTTGAAAGTGAATCAAAAGAAGCAACTCATTTTTCATTGGATTACAATCAAATTTAACTTCCTTAAGAAAATTTTAAACTAGGCTTGCTAGTTCCATAACAATTGGCAGAGTTTTCCTTTTTTTTTTTTTTTTCACTTGGTAACAATTGAAAGAGTTTTAGTTAACAAAAGCAACAACATAATCACTTAAACTCAATTTCAATAAAACCGATCAACTGGATAAAAACATCATAAGCTTCAACCATAATGTTTGACACATTACTTTTCATTTGGAAAACCACTTACAAGGATCTATAAACCAGCCATGCCCTTGTGGCAACTTCATTTATGGACTGTAAAAACTCATGTGGGAAGGACTTGATCTTAGCATAATCAGTTTCAGTCGGAACACGTGAGTTCCTAGTTTTCCCAGCATCAGCTAGTCTTAATATCATTGAATAAAATTATTGTTCTTAAATACAATATGAATTTAAACAGAAATTTCTCAGCATAAAATAAAAGGAGATAAATGGAACTAAATTAAATCTATTTAAACAACACACCAATGCTAGTGCCAACAAGCATGTATAAAATGTAGTTGAAGGCAGTCGAGCAAACCATACCTGCCTTCTGGAAATTTTATTAGCATGCCCCTCTCTTCCCAAGTCTATGTCAACATCAATATCTTCGGTTGCTCTCCCAAGTAAAACCTAAGAATTCAAAAGAATATTGAACTTAGGATCAAAGAATGATAAACACAAAACTCTTGCTCTATGATAGCATGGCTAAGGGTGTATGAGTCAGTATGACACCTGATTATAGCTGTGCTTAAACATTTTGCTTTCTTCGTGCCAGAACTAATTAAGTAAATTAAACAATTTAACTTAAGAAACTTTATTTGCCAAAATTTTTGCACAATGCGTAACAAGAAAAACAAGTGGAGTATCACTAAAAATTTCAATAAGCCGCCCACTTCATTTTATATCCTCATCAGCAACTAGAATGAGCTTTTATCCTCATTCTTTTAGGCTAGAGAGAAGCTTAAACATGAGACAACTTAAATTTTCTTTCTGCTGCTACCAACCTAGACCATCACCCACTAGAGGAAAAAGAATCAAAAACTAGAAAGGTTTATCAAGAAAAGAATTCAAAACTATGCGAAATAACAGTCAAGTGTAAAACTCTTTTTTTTTTTTTTTTTTGACCTGGTGGTACTAGCTATAGTGACCTCTGCCACCAGGCTTCAAATCTCTCAAGAGGCAAGCCTGTATACAAATTTCCTGTGCTTACTTGGTCCCCGTAGTAGGCTATTGGGCACAAGGGCAGACCAACTTAGGCCCAGTGGGGTCAGCTGCGCCCACTTAACATTCGAATCTTACATTAGATATTACTTTTCTTAATGGGTAAGCCAAACAGATGAAGGGAGTACCACTTGGCTGCCCCCACTGACCAATGCCGTTAAAGGTCCAATCCCATCCACTGGACAAATTGCAAAGGGCCATTGAAAGCCCAACTTGGCCAAGTCATACTAAAATATTTTAAGCTAAAATTAATCTTTAACTTTTGTATAATTTATTAAATATAAGATAATAACTTAGCAAGTTGAACCCTAATACTAATATATGTAAGAAGAGCAGGAGATGCACTGCTTGTTAGTTGTTTCTCTCTGCAGTGAAAATATAATACACAAATTCGGCAACAAAGTTTCAAGTCGGTGGAGGTTGGTCGCTACTACTTTTCTCCAAATCCCACTGTTATTTCTTTAGTTCTCAGAATCTCAGTTCTCACCAAGTCAGAGGTTTGAGACTAAAGCTACTTCTTCTAACGAAAAATAGCTCATCTAACCAGTTAACTGTGGTTACATCTCTTTGAATCTTCACTGATTTATCATTAAAATTGTCACTTTATAAAGTAAAATTTTATCCTTTAGTCTTCAAACAAATTTTAGATGTTTATTCCTTTAGTTTTATATATTTATGTTGCTTGTTTCAATTGAGACTCGAGAATCTTAAACTTACTGAAATACGCATTAGCTTACTTGCTGGAAAAAAAAGTTACTTTGGGATGTAAACCATTTTTTTATATTGAGACATTTTTATCAAATGCTTAGTTATTTCAATTACATATGCTGAAGAATTTTTTTTTTTTTGATAGAAATTTATTTGTAATCAATCATGCAAAAATACTTCAAAAGGAAAAAAATAGAGGATCAATATCATTTAAGTCAAAATTCTCCTTCTAACCCTCTCAACATGTTCGTACTCATACGGAAATAAATCTAGACGAACTCCCTTCTGATCCAGGTAAAAGAAAAGGTGTTTATGAATTTGATCCAAATGATATCAAGAGAGTTGAAGGTATTATTGGCAAAAGACCTTATCAACCTAAAGAATCATGTTTTTTCTTGGAAAGAAATTGAAAATGAAAAAAATACTCATGAGATATTGTAAAGGAATAGTACATATTTGTATTGTTTTTGTCAACATTTTGTTAGTATATTTTTGCCCCCACTGAATTAATTTTCTCGGACCGCCACTTATTGTGCATGCTCAGTGAATTTACCTAATGCGCAATTGAAGAGTAATGGTTGATGTAATACCCCAAGAGCCTAAAGAATGATAGTATATATCGAGAATAAGTAAGGAAGGAAACAATACTAACTGGATACCTTTTGGGCTAAATGTAGGCAAAGAACTCTCGGCTTAAGCGTGCTTGAGCTGGGAAAGTTTAAGAATGGGTGATCTTTAGGAAGTTTGCGTAGGCCCATCAGGGTAAGTTATTCTGATCCTTCCTATCGTTCGTACGGGATGTTACAGGTGGTATTAGAGCCAACCCTTGGAGAAGGCGGTTCGATGAGGACGGGGAGTGACGCTGAGGCGCGAGAGCCTGAACAAGGAGCGGCTCTTGGCAGGCTTCTAGGATGACAACCACCAAATGGGAGAAGAGCTAGGACCAGTTGTAAGGTTGCATGACGAGGACGTCATATGCTTAAGGGAGAAAGAATGTAATACCCCAAGAGTCTAGAGAAGGGTAGTATATATCGAGAATAAGTAAGGAAGGAAACAATACTAGCTGGATATTTTTTAGGTTGAATGTAGGCAAAGAACTCTCGAATTAAGCGTGTTTGAGCTGGAGAAGCTTAAGGATGGGTGACCCCTGGGAAGTTCGCACAGGACCATCAGAGCAAGTTATTTTGGTCCTTCCTATTGCTCGTGTGGGATGTTACAGTTGACAAGTTTTCACGAACAACAAAAAGAAAAACAAAAAATAAAATATTAAACACTTTTTATTCGTTCTTTTTCTTTCCACTTTTTCTTTAGTAAAATAATCATCCCATGCATTTTAGAGCCAACCAATTGCCCAATATTGACACCATTGTTCCTTTAAAGTTTAAAATTTATATACACATCATATTATTTAAAAGGTAAGTAGGTCAAAAACTAAGAACATGGCATGTTTGAGTAAAAATATAAATGGGGATGACATCATTTTGAAACATGGAGATCAAGTTATGGGTGACCCCTGGGAAGTTCGCGCAGGGCCATCAGAGTAAGTTATTTTAGTCCTTCCTATTGCTCGTGTGGGATGTTACAGTTGACAAGTTTTCACGAACAACAAAAAGAAAAACAAAAAATAAAATATTAAACACTTTTTATTTGTTCTTTTTCTTTCCACTTTTTCTTTAGTAAAATAATCATCCCATGCATTTTAGAGCCAACCAATTGCCCAATATTGACACCATTATTCCTTTAAAGTTTAAAATTTATATACACGTCATATTATTTAAAAGGTAAGTAGGTCAAAAACTAAGAACATGGCATGTTTGAGTAAAAATATAAATGCGGATGACATCATTTTGAAACATGGAGATCAAGTTAACCCACCAATCCCCCTGCCCCCCCCGTCCCCCCCCCCAAAAAAAAAAAAAAGACGAAAGATAAATTTTGATATCTTGGATCAATTGTCCAAAAAGGAGAGATTATGGAGGATGTTACTCAGAGAATCAAGGCGGGATGACTAAAGTGGAGATGTGCATCAGCATTTAATGCAATCATAAAATTCCTTCAAATCTAAAAGGGAAGTTTTATCATACAACTATAAGACTATCTTTATTGTATGGCTTAGAATGTTGTTCAATTATGCACCAAAATATGCAAAATATGAGAATAGCTGCAACATGAAGAAGATCGATAGAAGCAACGATGAAGCAAGTGGATGAAATTGAGGAAATTTGTAGCAAAAGAGAGGAAAACCAAAAAAAACTTGGTAGGAAACCCTTAAACATGACACAGGATTTAAGGGCCTTATAAAGAATATGGCCATGGATAGATATGATTGGAGATCTAGATTTCATGGAACCGATCTCATCAAGTGGGATTGAGGGTTGCTGTTGCTATATCATTCAAAATGTAGGCAGACAGTGGCACGAGGAAAGAAAAGTTCAAAGGCAACAACAGCTTCAAGATGCAAATTTCCTTCTTTTGCCAAGCAACATTTCTTTACAAAACAGTCCTAAGGATGATCCAAATTAATAGTCTACATTGATATTTTTGGAGGTCAAAACAGTATCTTGCAATCATTTCTTATATGATCTGTTCAGATGTTAAAGATTCAATATCAAGAAAGTTATTGACTATTTCATTTTCCTGACATCTTGTCTTGCGGCTTGCCAAATTTAACAAGCAAGGGCGGTGGGAGGAAGTGAAACTTAGAGAGCTTTATGAGGTCTAAGCAAGTAAAGAACTGGTTAAGTTCTGACAATTATAACAATTCCCAAGCTTCTGTAAAATTTTCCATTAAACCTAAATTTATATATATCATTTCAACAATGATACATCAATTTGAAAACATATGTTCATCTCATGAGCTACACAGCACTCACAGAATGCTGCAACAGCATTATGTGGAGACGATGATGAGTTCAGGATTGCAGATTATTCTAAGTGAAATCTAATAATTTCTCCAAAGTTACCTCAGATTTCTTAATGTAGAACTTTGAATGACGTCCATACAACACAGCCAATGCTCCCCGAGATGCAATGGCTCTCTGCATGAAAGAACAAGCAGCCTGCTCCAGCCTTACAATTGCCCCTTGACTGTCCTCATCCTGATATTTTGAGACTGCAGATAAAAGATTATAAGTAACAGACAAAGAAGCAATGAAAGTGTTTCACATAATTAAAAAAAAAAAAGGCTTCTATTTAGGCATAGAAAATGTAACCAGAGTGTAAAAGGTACAAAAGAAAGAGGGAAGGAGTAGACCATTGCCTACTTTCCCACATCGGTAACCAAAACTCAATAATTTGGATCCCATTGTGGATATAGTAATATCAAGTTTTCTCAAATGCACAAACAGAAAAAGAGCCACAAATCTATGTAGTAGCACAGAGTTTGGTATTATGCACAATACAACCAATACAACAATCTACAAAGTTCATCCTAGTTATGTGATAGCATAATTCCACATTATATATGATTTGAAATAAATATAGATCACCAATGCAACAACAGAACAACAACATCACAAGCCTCAATCCTACAAGGTGGGCCGCCTAGGCGCCTACGTAAATTCTCCAGATCTCCATCCAACTCTATCTATGGCCATATCCACTATATAAGGCCAGTATATAAGATGTCACAGTTGACTGTCTCCCACCAAGTTTTCAAATATAGATTACCAATATCTAACAAAAACACTCATCATTACGAGGGATGGCAATGGGGACCTGCCCCGGTAGGTATCCACTAGACCAGACCCATACAAGGTGCATTTGGGTATTAAAAAATCCCCATAGGGGCGGGTTTGGGGGCCAAATTCAAAAACCCAATTGGGGAGATTAACATGGTCCCTAACCTAAATAAATTTGAATTAATAAAAGTTTCCCTTTACAAGAAAAGCATGTCACAGAAGCAAGAATGCCAGCAGTGATTTTCATCATTAACATTCATAAAAATTAGATTGTGGATACTCCTCAAGATACAAATATCAGCTGCAGAATACTCCAAATAAATCACACAACATATTTTAAGAAATTATGGACGTAGGAAAAAGGAAAGGGAATGAGCAGATTTTCTTTTCAAACAAGTAAATCACTGGATATTAGACACCTCAAATTCAAAGGACAAATGAGCACACAACTTATTGGTTATGTTGTTTTATAAGAATTGTGAAAAAATTATAAATTTTCAATATATTTGTTTTATTGTTTTATTGTCCTCGTAATAAATGAGCGAAATTAAGAAGGTAATAAAAAAATTATTAGGAAAAAATAATTATACTATGAAAAACAAATTTTTTAACCAATTTTTTGGTATGAAATTTACCGGGCATGGGAATGAGGAGTTAAATAAAATCCCCAATGGAGATGAGGATGGGGACAGGAAAGGGGTCCCCTATCCAAAACCTCTCCATTGCCATTCCCAATCATTATTGAAAATTCGAGGTTAGTTTCCATAAATGTCCTAACTAACAGCAATAAAATTAAAATTAACTTCATCATATACACAATTACAAACAGAACGAAGCATTGAAAAAATCACATAAATTCCAAATGATTATCAACCTCCCACAAAAGCTATTACTGAACAATATTATGTGCAATCAATCAAAGATGTACTAGAAATTACCTTGCTTGTTGGAGTATAAATCTTGGTCATCTGGACTCAAGTGTATATCCAATATCTACAAGTAAACATCATGAAAACACAGAAAGCTATGTCTCTGAACTAGCAATAAAAGAAAACACAGAAAGCTATGACAACTTAATAAAAGAATTAAAATAATTAGTGCTAAATGGGTAATTTCAAATTTCTACCATTGCTTCAACATCGGAAAAATGTGGTACATCATAATCACTCTCTGAAGGAAGTTCTTCCTGATTTTCTGGTGATCGGTTTGAAGCCAGTTCCAAAACAGTCATCTCTACAGAGCTCAATTCTGCATATGCTTTCTGATTTTGAATTTTAGCTGGAGCACCTGCTTCCTCTTTACTGCTTATAGCATTTCCATGAGTGCATTTCATAAGACCATCAAAACTAGGACCTTGCTTATTTAGATAAGAATCAGTAATAGAACTCAGATGCTTTGCCGGTTCAAATTCAGTAGTCTGAGGCTTCATAGTTGCAGCCAGGAGAGCAGTTGTACTCTCATTTCCTGCAATAATTTTACAAGGGCCTTGAGAAGCATTACTTGCAATCTTAAATGCCAAATGCATGCAGTCATTGCTAGGCAACTCAAATTTAACATCAGGATCGCCAACTAGATGACTTGAACCAGTTTCGTATGTTAAATTTGGTCCTCTCATATACAAATGAGAGTGTTCAGGGTTTTTCTGTTCTATCTTCATCTGGATGAGTTGATCCACATTAGATTTCTGATTATCTGAGAAGTCCTTCACAAATGACAATGTTGGATCATTACCTTGATTAAATTTCAATTGTGTAATAGACAAAAGAGACGATGACAAGAACATTTGATTGGATGGGAAAACATCATCATTGCTTGGAATTTCCGTGTCTTCAGTGTTCAATGTGCAGCAAATTACTCTATCATGCACTCCAGCGATTTGAGAGTTCGCAGCTGGGCATGCTAGCATTAGAGACTCTGAATTGCAAACTGCATGTGCATCACCATGCTGAGACAGCCCCTTGCCATCTGATTCTCCATGATGCTCACCACCAGAAACTGTAAGATAATTATCCAGAACACCAGCTGCTTCAGTTGCAGCAATATTAGGGATGTCTCCATTAGGAAAATCCAACAAAAGTGAGCGGAAGCCATCTATATATGATTTACCAATTCCATCTTTTCCATCAGCATTCGTGAAAATAAGTTCATCCTCACTTGTAAAATTCAAAAGTGTATTGGACAGCTCTCTTAAATAATCAGTTGGGCTGGGAGATAAATTCTTTGGGTTATCACAAGGCATTTGGCCTTTCTGCTTGGAATTTAAGTGGATAACATCACATCTTGAGGTATTTGCGGTTCCCATATTACCATCTTCAATAAATGCGTACACATCTACAGCATCCAGTTCATTCGCATTCAAGGGAACATCAGTAGTAGTAGAAGCCGGAAGACCCTCAACCATTCTCCAGATTGGAATCGAGTATGGTGGATACCCTAAATTGTGTAAAGAAGCACCACAATCTGAATTTGGCGAGCTAGTCACCTGGCAGTCTCCAAATCCAGGGCAAATCTCTTCTTTATCATCGATTTTTTGATCAGATGCAACTGGGGGCTTGGCTTCCAAATCATTGGCTTCAAAGAGGTTAACAGCTGGAGCTTCTTTGGGTTGACTCAATTCCTGAACACCAGGAAAACTAGTAGCAAGAGCAAAATTCTCTTGTAAAGTATGAGGCATTTGTTTATCTGCATTGTTCTCTGCAAAGTGAATATCTTGTTCAACTTGATTGAGGAATCCTGGATCAAATGCATGTGAAGTAACAGTATCTGTTCCAATTTCTGGGAATGCATGGCATGTCATGTCAAAGTTTGAGTCCAGCTGTCTTGGGCCTCCACACATGCAACAAGCAGAAGAAACTTCATCTCCATTTCCAAAACAACTATTATGACCACCCCCAACAAGAGAATTCTGATCCATGGAGTGAAATGGCTCATTGCAAATTCTTTTACGCAGGGAGTAGTAACAATTACGAACACTTTCAGCTTTTCTCTTCCCAGAAACACATTTGTTTTCCCTTGAGTTTTCAGGTCTATTGGGCTTTGATAGAAGACATGAAGCAGAGTTCTCAATCTCATTCATATGAGCAGATGCTTCTTCAGAAACAACTGGATCATAGAGAAGAGTGTGCCAGCGAGTCTGTAGGTCCTGAACAGAAAAACTCTGAGAAAATTGTACGGAACCTTTGGCAAGTGATTCAAGGGAAGCACCACCCTAGAAACAGAAGATTAGAAGAGATAAAGAAATTCCAATGAGAATTTTCAATAAATGATGAAGCTTTAAACACCCACGGCAACTGTGTTCAGTAAGCACAGTTTGATAGCAATCATTCAAAGGAGAGGTGCTAACTGAGAACCATATGTACTACTGAGACTTTTACATCAGGAATAATTGCTGATGGGCATCCTCCCACATGAATTCAGAGTTTTTAATAACTAGCATTAGATTCCTAGAGAGTTTCTTCTCCCTCACACTCTCACAGATATGGTACATACAGACCAAATGTAAAGGGAGGCATAAACCCTTAGGTGTTTACCTCAGTGATTTCCTTAACAAGTCTAGAAGTCCATTGCTCAGTGATGATCCATCAATACAGGATGGTCCAAAGGGTAGATGGAAGGAAAGCAAACACAGCTGGTATATGCATGAAAAAGCTCACTCATGTCTAAACCCTCATTGTCACACTTTTTGTAAAAGTTCACACCCTTGCTTGAAGCAAAGGCCCACTAGTAAAATATTGGCCTCCAAGGAACATATAGTTTATGCTTCTATAGAACTATAGCTCCAACCACATCAATTTGATTCGCAAATATATGCTACATGTTCAAATACATACTCCAAAACAAACATTGAGCACAGTTGTTGAACCAGAACCAGCCAACATACCATTGTTGCAATCAATATATATGTACACCGGTACCTTCATATGCAAGCATAAACCATTGTTGTTTTACTCTATTTTAATTGTCTAAAATTTTACCCAATTTATGGTGAAGATTAGTCTAGGAAGAATGACTATGAATATCTTTAGTACATATGCACCACAAGCGGGGTTAGGTGATGAGATAAAAGCAAAATTCTGGGAGGACCTAGAGGGACTCATACAAATGATACCAAGAGGAGAGAAAGTGATTATAGGAGGTGACTTAAATGGGCACGTGGGTAGAGACGGAAACGGATATAGAGAGGTACATGGTGGGTATGGATTCGGGAAAATTAATAATGAGGGTAAATCTATCCTAGATTTTGCTATGGCATATGGGCTCATTATTACCAATACGAGGTTCAAAAAACGGGACGAACACTTAATCACATATAAAAATATCACCTCAAGGTCCCAAATAGATTACTTTCTCATGAGACAAGAGGATCGGTTATGTTGTAGGGATTGTAAGGTAATACCGGGAGCGTGTTTGACTACTCAACATAGACTTCTAGTACTTGACGTCCAAGTAAGAAATTGGAAGAGAAAAAATCATATAAAACAAAATCCAAGAATCAGGTGGTGGAATTTAAAAGGGGAGAAACAACTAATCTTCAAAGAAAAATTAAGGGGTAGAAGGGAATGAAATGAAGAAAGACAGACAAACCAAATGTGGAAAGAAATGGCTAATGCCCAGAGAAGCACGGCAAAGGTAGTCCTGGAGAGACAAATGGTAGAGCCCCTAACCTTAAGGAGTCTTGGTGGTGGAATGAAGATGTACAATTGAAAATTAAAAATAAGAAAGCTTGCTATAAGGCGGTATATCAATGCAACAATGAAGAAAATCAAAAAAATTATAAAGAAGCAAAAAAGGCAGCAAAAAGAACTGTTAGTGAAGCAAGGTCAAAAGCATATGAGAATCTATATAAACGACTTGATACAAAAGATGGAGAAAGGGATATATATAAATTAGCTAAAGCAAGAGAAAGAAAAACACGGGATTTAAATCAAGTGAAATGCATAAAAGATGACAATCAAAATGTTTTAGTAAATGAGGGAGCGATTAAGGGGAGATGGAAGGAGTATTTCACAAAATTATTCAATGATGGTGGTGACACAAGAGTTAGGTTGGGACATCTTAGTAACTCCGAAGGGAATGTGAGCTACACGTTCTATCGACGCATAAGTTCAAATGAAATAAGGCAAGTTTTAAAAAAGATGAAAAATCATAAGGCAGTGGGACCAGATAATATACCCATAGAAGCATGGAAATGCATGGGAGAAGAGGGCATCTCCTGGCTAACACAACTATTTAACGCGATCCTTAAATCAAAAAAGATACCAGATGAGTGGAGGAAGAGTACTTTGGTTCCTATATACAAGAACAAATGAGATGTTCAAAACTGTGAAAATTATAGAAGAATTAAGTTAATGAGTCATACCATGAAACTCTGGGAGAGAGTAATAGAGCAGAGGCTTAGAAAAGAAACAAATGTGTCAGAAAATCAGTTTGGTTTCATGCCTGGCAAGTCAACAATGGAAGCTATATATTTACTGAGGCGTCTAATGGAAAGGTATCGGGATCATCAAAAGGACCTACATATGGTGTTTATAGATCTAGAAAAGGCCTATGATAGGGTCCCTAGAGAAGTATTATGGAGGGTTTTAGAGAAGAAATGAGTCAAAATAGCCTATATACAAGCCCTTAAGGACATGTATCATGGTGTAGAGACAAGGGTCAGAACATGCGGAGGGGATACTGAACCATTTACAACTACAATAGGACTGCATCAAGGTTCTGCATTAAGTCCATACTTATTTGCCCTAGTAATGGATGAACTCACTAAAGATATTCAGACAGATGTGCCATGGTGTATGCTATTTGCAGACGACATAGTGTTGGTGGATGAAACAAAAGAAGGAGTGAACAATAAGCTTGAGTTGTGGAGAAACAATTTAGAATCTAAGGGATTTAAATTAAGTAGAAAGAAAACAAAATATATGGAATGCAAATTTAGTAAAAATGCAAGAGTGGATGATGTTATAATAAAATTAGAAGACCAAATCTTACAAAGAAAAGACCATTTTCGATATTTGGGATCAGTGATTCAAAAAGATGGAGAAATTCACGAGGATGTCGCACATAGAATTAAGGCAGGTTGACTAAAATGGAGAAATGCATCGGGAGTGTTATGTGATGGTAAAATCCCATTAAAATTGAAGGGAAAATTTTATAGGAGAGCTATAAGACCAGTCTTGCTGTATGACTCAGAATGTTGGGCAGTCAAATACCAGCATGAGCAAAAGACGAATGTAGAGGAGATGACGATGTTAAGATGGATGTGTGGACATACAAGAAAGGATAAAATTAGAAATGAAGTTATTCGTAATAAGGTAGGAGTAGTGCCAATCGAGGAGAAGATGAGAGAGACTAAACTAAGATGGTTTGGTCATGTGAGAAGGAGACTAAAAGACGCTCCTGTGAGGAGAGTTGATGAAATGGAATAATTAGTCACAAAAAGAGGTAGAGGTAGACCCAAGAAGACTTTGGGAGAGACATTAAAGTTCGATATGAAGTATATGGACCTAAATGAAGATATGACAAAAGATAGGAATACATGGAAGTCTAGAATTCATGTAGCCGACCCCACATAGTGGGATAAAGGCTGGATATGTTGTTGTTGTTGTATATGGAGAGAGAGAGGGAAAGATAGAGAGAGAGAGAGCATGCATGGTTTATTTATTAGATAAAGAAAAAAGTAAAGGGGCAACCAGAACAAAGCCATAAACTTCCATTTCTTTTTGCTCTTTATCTCACAAATGTGCAAAGGATAACAGCCCGGTTATCTCTTCAAACATGGCCAGTATAAGAGCCAAAACATAATTCTTTTCAAGTTCCATGCGATTAGCATCTTACTGTATGTGATAGGCCATGCATTTACATTTTAAGAGGTGGGCTTCAGCAACAATGCACAACTATTTAAAGACTTTTAAGCTATTCTTTCACTGGCCTTCACTGAGCTGGTTATTTGATCTTGGCAGTTGAAATCATGATGTGGTAGCTGTCTAAATTCT
The DNA here is from genome assembly GCA_036245055.1 of Diospyros kaki. Taxonomy (NCBI): domain Eukaryota; kingdom Viridiplantae; phylum Streptophyta; class Magnoliopsida; order Ericales; family Ebenaceae; genus Diospyros; species Diospyros kaki. The sequence goes on from BSEG01000005.1 coordinate 45,765,313, forward strand.
CATCCTCATTCACAATCTATACCAACCATGCAACTATAATTGTCACAAATTGGAATGGAGAAACAGTTGTCTGTTTTGTGCATCTTAGTAGGCACGCCCAAATTAATTAATATAAAATATAATTAAGAAAATGCCTGGTTTTAGGCCCGGATGACCAAAATATGTTGGAATCATCTAGGTAAGCTGGAATAGTCTTGTCATTTGGCAGGAATAAAATTGAAGGTGGTGCAAACCATTTGGTCTAGAACAATTATGACATTAAACAGAACCCCATAAATGAAAACAGTAGTTGATACTGATAAGTTTTCACGACAATTTGAAATTGTAGAAGTCAACAACACGAAAATCATGCTCACCAGTTTATAACAACCAGTTTGGAACCAGATTAACAAATACGACATTAAGGATGAGCTTATAAATGGAAATTTTCAAAATAATGAAAACAAAAATTGATGACAATGTGGTTTAAAAGAACTTTAAAACTGGAAGGCATAGAGAGGTGAAGCTTCCATTTTCCTAAAACCACCATACGTATAATCCGGTAATGACAAATGAGTCAGGAAATTTTCTTGACCATGGATACTACAACAAAAGTTCCAAAACCCCAATTTCAGAAATAGTCCAACATGTAATCAACTAAATCACCATAATTCTGCACATAAAATAAATTTCATCATACTAAGCAAACAGCTGCCACGCCCGCTACATGTACATTCGCACTCACCAGACCAAAGCTCAGAATCCTTCATGCAACTGAAAAATCAGAAGCTTTAAAAGATTTCAAGTCAAGAAACACTAACATTAACAAGCCAAGCTAAACGCATTAAACTACAAAATTATCTTCCAATATTTCTCCAGCGCAAGAATTCAATCACAGGCCATTCCAGTTAGAAATAACAGAGTAAACCAAAATCCATTTCCCACTTCAAATTGCAAGCAAAATCCACAGCCCATTAAGCAAAATCGTCGAGAAAGGAAACAGATTAGACGCTACAGAGGTTGGGGTTACCTCCACGGCGTTCTTTAGCAAGAGGTCGTCCTCTGGAACCCACTGAAAGGCGGGAGCAAGAGCACCCATGGCTCCACCAACTCGAAAACCCCCCTCTCTCTCTCTCTCTCAATTGTTGCTTTTTCTCTGTGCAGTGGGGTCGGAAGAGAAAGAGAAAACCTAGGTTTGCATACTTGGCGGAAAACCAGAGAGCGTTTCGAAACGTGGACACCGGTCACCGGCAACTTCACGGACGTTCCGTGAAACTGAGCCCAAGACAGGCCACGTGTCACGGCGAGAACAAACTCGGTCCGCAGGCAATAATAATAATGGATAATAATTTTGCCGCTTATAGTAAGTTGGTAATTATATTTTTTTTTCGGGTTATTATAATTATTATACATTTAATTTTTGTTAAATTTACTTTATTTTTTATTTTCCATTAAATTTTATAATAAAAATTGTCGTAACTTATATTAATATAAATCATAAAACTATTTGATGTTAAAATATTTTTAAATTCTATAATTAAATAATTTTAAAATTTATATTAATATACATCACGTTCAAGTGTACTTGCACTTTTAGAGTAATTTAATTTTTTTCCTTATTATTTCTATGAATTTATAGTCTTTATTTTAATTTTTTCAAATAGCATTCCCAAAAATATTTAAAGTAAGATTAAATATTTAAGACCCTTATAATTCGATACTATTACTTATTAAGAATAATTAATAATTTGATAATAGACGATTAATTATGTCCAACTAATCACTATCAACAACTTATTTGTTGAAGTCATCAACCAAATATGCATTGTTCATGTTTAGATAAATCTTGATATGTGATTTAAGTCTCTTAAACCTTAATAAAATCAAAATTTTAATACAAATGATGAAGATTGCAAATTTGTAAGCAACAAAGTTAAGAGAATAAAAATGCAATTTAGTATGCCTCCAAATAAGGATAATAACTAATAATTAAGCATGTTCTTGCTAAGATACAAATAAGGTAGATAAGTAATAAACCCACAAGGGATAACTTGACATATAAGCACGAACGACACATTTTGCTTCAGAAGAGTAGTACTAATTTAATTACTTATCACAAAGTCACGTTTAAGTCTTCAACTAATTAAGTGGTGACCCATCTAACAACTACTCAAGTAATGCATGCGTTGTAAGATGAGACTCTGTCGTGAGATGGGATCCCATCGTGAGATGAGATCCTATCCCCGAATGAAGGGTGTGGTGGTGAGGCTGGAGGCGCAAGGCGAGCATGCGAGGGCCACCATTCAAGAATCCAAGAGCATGTTCGTAATCAACCCCATTATCGATTAATCCATAGTGTGAATCCTCCTCTCTTGCACCCTATATATATAACCAAGAGGATCAATACAATTCTTTACAGGAACATAAAGGAAACTGTGAAAGGAAGGTTTGATCAATTAAGTATGATATGGAAGTATTCTTACAAATTCATGCATTAGATTTCTGTTTATTTCCTCCACATTTCTCATCTGTAATAGTATTCCAAGAAAGCAGATGTGCAATTAGGAATAATCAAAGAAATTAGAGACAAGTATGCATAAAATTAATGCCAAATAACTAACCTTTTTCTTGTAAGTCTCAATCTGGTTACCAATCACCTTGTACTGTAATTTAGCGAAACACCCAGTTGTTAGCAAGTAATTAATTAATTAATCAACCATCAGATAAATGCATCAATATGAGAGACCTCAAGATTAAACAAATACAAGCTAGAGATATAATATCCATTATTCTAATGTGGCAGTGTTACATTGGGCATATCATGAATTGTATAAGTTATTAATTGACTAGAAATTATGAGTCAAATCCATAATTTAACTTTTATACTTTTACATTTTTTTATGTGGTAATTTAAATTTTTTATTATTTTAATTACACCCTTAAATAATATATTTTTGAGTAATTAAATCCTTTGTATTTTAACATTTTTTTATGTACTAACTCAAATTTCTTGTTATTTCGATTACATTCTTGAATCATATATTTTTGAGTCAATTGTATACCTCACCAATGCATGGTCTAGTTGCATTTTCATTGTTTGAATTACATTTTTGCGGTGTGCAATTGAGTAAAAAATGCATGATTCAAGTGTGTCATTGAAACAACAAAAAATTCAAGTTACCATACAAAAAAAATATCAAAATACATGAATTAAACTACTCAAAAATACATTATTCGAAAGTATAATTAAAATAATAAAAAATTTAAATAGCCACACCAAAAAAATATAGAACTATGCAGACAAAAATAAAAGTTTTGGTGTTCAATGTTTGTTTATATAGCAAAAAAAAACATTACTTCTTCCCTTTCCGTTAATTAAACAACATTCTTAAACCATAAAGTTTTGTACAATGAAGGATATTTGAAGCCACATATATAAAAGAAATACATGAATGTCATAAAAAATGTTACAAGTGAGCGTCCAAATTGAAAAAAAACTCAAAACTTTCCAAATCTCATATATATATATATATATATGGGTGTGTGTATGTTTGAGAAGAAAACTCAACCTTTCGCTCACGAATGACCTTCAAGGAACTCTCAATGTCTTCCTCGAGACCATGCATTTCGTTGAAGTTCAGATCATTCAAACTCTCCCCCATTCTCTGCCTGCAAATTAACCATTCCCAAAGCAAATCCATCAACGCCGAACCAATTAATTATAAAACCCACCAAAAATCAAAAACAAAAATCAGAATAAGAACAGCTGGTTCTTAGTGCCTGATCTGCCTTCGCAGATTCCTGTTCACTTCCTTCAGCTTCTTCAAGTTCTCTTGCATTCTCTGCACCACCATGTTATCATCAGAAGAAACACAAGATTCATTCGAAACAATACAAAACAATCGAGAGTTAAACTCAAAATAAACCCAATTCAAATTTAAAACGGTTGTAATAATTCAAAACACCATCTCTCTCTCATATATATGTAAGCAACTAATGAGTCTAATGTATATGCAGACATAAATCTAGGAAGAGTTAACCTCGTAGTGAGAGCTCCAAAGATCGGTGTTCAAGGACTTCTGGTACTGATCGAACAGCTGCTTCGTTCTGGGTTCGTTCAGAAACCAAGGGCAAACACGGGTTTCAGTCTAGAAATCAAAACCCTAGGAAAAAGACATACATATATATATGGAGAGAGAGAGAGAGAGAGAGACGCACGTAGCGGACGGGCTGATGTACTCATGGATCTTGCCGGTGCTGGAGACCATGATAATGGAGACCCTGGCGTCGCAGAGAACGGTGAGTTCGTTGGCCTTCTTGAACAGCCCATTCCGGCGCTTCGAGTAGGTGACCTGCCGGTTGGTCGAGTTCTCGATCCTCTTGATCTGGATCTTCCCCCTCGCCATGCTCTTCTGGCAATCTGGATCTCGAGATGGGTTTGATGAAGAAGGCAGGGCGGTGGGATGGATTAAAGAGAGGAAGAAGATGAAGGGATTGCCGGAAATGGAAAGAATTGCCAAATCGGTGAAAGGCGTACAATGGTTCGTAAAGCGTTCACGAATCAGTCACTTATCCATCGGAGGAACTTCGTTCGGCGGGCCCCACCCTCCCGCTTTCCGTCCTAACTCCGTCAATCAACGCCACGGTTTTCATTACGTGTGGCCGCCCTCCGTTCGTTTTCCCTCCCGCTTCGTTTGGCTGTAACAGTGACGGGTCTAACGGCTGATGACGGAACGTGATACACGGCCTGAAGCTCAATGCCTTGTACAAAAGTCCGTCCATAATTCTAGAAAGAAAGAAAATTATAAAAAATACTAATTTTGACATTCATTTATTACTATGTTATATTTTATATTATATTAATATAAATATTTAACATATTAATTATGAGTGTCACAAAATTATATTTATTCTTTTATTTTTTAAATAATCAAATAAATTATTTTATTTTCAAATTCATCAAGTTGACAATTGATTGCATCTAAACACCAACATATCATGATTAAACTATTAAACATACAACTCAATATAAAGATTTTATGTGAAAAATTAAAATTCAAAAAAATTAAGGACAAAAAAAATAAAATATTATTTATCATGATATTATTATAATAATTTTAAAGTATTGAATATCTATTTTTAGATATATTATTTATCTATATATGTATATAAAAAATAATTTCTATAAATATAATAAAAAGATGAATCATGAAAATAAATAAATTTTCAATTATAGATGTGTTCCAATCCATAAGCATGCATGCATTCAATTTGTTTTTCTTTCCCCAAAAAATATTAAATTTTTTTAATGATCAAATCCATATTTTTGTCTCTCTACTTTTAATTTTATTTTTTGTTGTATTTGTTCGAATTTTTTTGTTATTTTAATTACACTCATATATCTATATTTTTGAGTCAATTTAACTCTTGTATTTTAATCTTTTTTTTATGTGATAATTTGAACTTTTCGTTATTTTAATTATATTTCTGTAACTATATTTTTAAGTCAATTTAAAAAAAATTAAATTGATTTAAAAATTAAGGTATAAATGTATAATCAAAATAACAAAAAATTTAAGTTATTACACAACAAAAAAATATATATATATATAGATTAAATTGATTATGTAGGTTCAAAAATATAATTAAAACAAAAAAAATCAAATAATTGTACAAATAAAATGTGAATGTATAAAGTAAAAATACGAGTTCTGACTATTTTTTAATCTTTACACGTGTCTCGTTCAATATCAAATTTAAGGATTCAATTCACAAGCCCATGAACTCTCTTAGCGTTGTAAAAAGATCCAATTAATGCAACTATACACACGTGACGGTATTATATCCATGTCAATTAGCTTGAACTGATACCATTGTTTAAGTTTTCGCATTATATATTAAGATTATTTTCCTAATCGTATTAAGGTTTTATACTTATTTGGGAAGTCGTATTAGGAAATTAAGAATGTTATTTTGACGTTGTTGGAAGATTGGGACCCGCAAGAGTATTTGTCAATATCTTGTAAGTTTGGTGTTTTGATTTTTTAGGTAAATTTTAACGATTAAATTAGTATACAGTAATAAGAAGAACAACAAAATAACGAATATGAGTGTAATAAATATTTATTTATTATTAAAAAAATAAAAGTTTTTATAACTTGCACAGTAATGATCCAAACGTGATTTGACTTTACCTAGCCGAGACATGACCCATGACATGATCAAAACGGGGTGATAATTTCAATTTTGTTAATATTTTTAAAAACAATATTTATGTATTTTGATTAAAAAATAAAGTTAATTGCATCAATAATCACTTAACTTTACATTATGTTATTGTTTGGTCACTAAATTTTGAAATATTACATGTTAGTCATTAATATTTCAAAACAGTTACCGCTTAGTCATTGAACTTTAAAATGTTACTTATTAGTCACTAATATTTCAAAACAGTTACTGATTAGTTATTGAACTTTAAAATATTACCTGTTAGTCACTAATATTTCAAAATTATTTCTCATCTATCTCGTGAACTTAAAATTCAGTGACTAACTAGTGACGGGTGAGAAACGATTTTGAAATATTATTGACTAGTAAATAATATTTTAAAATTCAGTTACTAAACAGTAACTGTTTTGAAATATTAGTGACTAACAGATAATATTTTAAAATTCAGTAACCAAACAGTAACATAATATAAAATTAAGTGATTATTAATGTAATTAACTCTTAAAAAACGCATACACCTTAATTGATGATAATACCAATCTCTTTTGTAATTAATATAGCAAGTAATTTGATTATTTTATTTTTATATATAAACTCTTTTTTCCTTTCTCTCCTTCCCGAATTCCCTCCTCTTTTATTTTTAAGTAATATTATTTATTTAGGTTAAAAATAAAATTTTTTTATTAAAAAATAAAAAATATAAATATTCATGTTTACATTATACTTTTTCATTTTTTAATAAAAAAATATCAACTATATTATCTAAATAAATAACATTACTCATTATTTTCTATCTAACCGTACTCCCCGACCCCAACGAGTTCACCCCAGTAGCGAAATTGACCTTTTTGGCGCTAATCAAACCTCCCAACAAAGGAATGGTACATCCATAAATAGATTTATAAATAAAAGTAATGTTTATTAACTAAAATATATATTTAAAAAAATAAAATATAAAAAATATCTTAAAAAAATATTTTTTTATTATGTTAGTTAAATTTATTTAAGAGACGTTTGTTAATCAAGATATAGGATGAAAAAGCCAAAATATGAGATGTATTTCTATTATTTTCAACATGTTTATTAAATTTATCTAAAAATTTTTAAAAAAATCATTAATGACCCCTTATCTTGATTTTTTAAGGTATGCTTATCTCTCTCTCCCCTCAATATAAGCATACATTGGTCTTTATAGATAAAAAAAAAAAGACATTTGTATCCTCTAGTTCATTTTAAAAAATTTAATAAACAAATTCATAAAAATATTAGAATATTTTTTAGCCTTATCTTGAATCTTGATCATTCCATATCTTAATTTAGAATGCATTCCAACTTTATCTTAATGTCTCTTATCTTATTCATTTTAACAAACGTCCATTTAAAAAGAAATTATATAATTTTTATTTTAAAATTTTTAAATAAATTTATCTCTCTCTTTCGAATAAATTATCTTAAAAATTAGAAATAAATTATCTTAAAAATTATAAATAAATTATTTTAATACAATCTTATCTTACTCATTTTAATGCCTACAATTTCAATAAATAAAAGTTGGCATCACAACAAAAGATGGCTCTGTCTCTTCGATCTTTTTCTCTATGGTCAAGCTAAATAGAAGTTGTCGTTGAAGGCATGGTGGTGGCAGGTTCTTGACGACATTGTCAATGCTACTAGTATTTTTTAATTATTTATTTTTCTATAATTATTATTATTTTTCTCCCCTCCATAATTATAGAATTGCCAAACATCTACTTAGATTCCACAGATTACCATAAAACTTTCATCTAACAGAACAATTGTTTGCTATGTTAATTATTTATTTACTAATATCATTATTTTGCTTAGTAAATTATCAACAAATTCCTTTATCTTTTCTACTTTCCATAACTAGTATCCTTATTGAAATCAAACCAAGTCTTAGGATGAAGAATAAGGCTACATTTTTACAAAATTTGAGCCAAAATCACAGGTAAAAAATAAACAAATAAATAATGCATTAGGTGGGCCTGCACATTGATTGCATTGTGGGACACTGGGGAGTGTGAGATAGACCACCCACTTATTAGCACATTGATCTGAGTTTGCCTTTAATAACCTATATCAAAGAATGAATTAATGTGAAAAACATGTACAAGAAAGGGTGCAAAAGACCAAATTAATGTTGAAAAACCCTCCAGATAAACAAAAGGGAAAAAATTATAAAACAGTACAAAATCTCTACCATTAATAAAGTAATGAATACACCACATAACAGTCTTTGCTTAACATTAGGTGTGGAAAACCTCTGAATGTCCCAAAAAAATAGACACGAATGCACAAGTATGAAAATATAAAAACATATGCCTTACAAACTGAGACAAGAGGGTAGGTAAAGAGAGTACTTGGTACTGCGGGGCAACTCTCTCCAAAGAGCTGGACAACCGTTTCAACTTGTATGAAAATTTACTGTGTGTCAGTCACAAACTCAAGATCAACAATTTTTACAAGCTCATACACAAAAGTTTTGCCAAAGTGGTAGCCCACCAAATGTGGATCTTGTACTGTTACAATTGCTACAAGAATCCATTTTTAGGATACAAAGTCCCCAACAACCAAGACCATGCTTCAAAAATTCAATTCCCCAGCTACTAGATTCACAAATTATGGTTTTTCATGAGTACACAACACAAGAAACTCCCCGCTTTATAAGAGTTAAGTAGGAACAAAACCCAGTGGCTCAAAAATCTATAAGCATTTATAAGCCTTTCAAAAATCTTTGTTATAGAATGGCAATTGTACAAAAGAGTATGGTCACTCAATTTTTTGCAAAAATATGACAAAGAAGAGGATAAAGAAGACAAAACTTACAGCCAACCACCAGAGCTAAAATTTTTCCAGATTTACAGAACTATCAACTATACCTGTGTTGCAATCAACCAGCTATTTTGGGTCTCTTTTATGGATATCTTTACACAGAATTGTTTTGAAGGCACACTAATGCCCTCCAATGAACTTCAGAAAGCAAAGTCATGCTTCCTACAAAAACACAATCAAACAAAGAATTGCTTATATAAGCTTTAGCAAGATACATCGTTTGAACCATAGCTGATCGCTTTTAGACTCGAGGCAGACATATTTGTCATCCACCTACGAGGGCCATTCGGTTCTCCTAAGATATTATAGGCATAGGAAGGCCATCTTATATCCATTCCACAAGAACTTGTGACACCCATCTTGATCATCTTCTGTGTTCTCTCAAGAACTATGAGGCTCGAAAAAGTGGAAAAACTGTTCCCCACAAATACATCGGCTCTTAAGCAAACCTCATAATCAATTGCTGATTGAATGAGGTAAGGATACCTCTTGTAGATTTCCATAACTCCCAGTTTCTTCTTCTCAAAGGGAACCAAGCCTTCTCTCCAACCATTCAAGATTGAGTTGTCTTCAAGAAGACCATCAGCCACGGCAAGATAGACCGCTGTCGGGGCTTGCTGGCCTGCAATACTCCCAACTCTCTGCATAATCTCCTGCCTGCTGCTACAGATTTCACTAATCTTTGACTTTTGCTCCAACTTCTTACAATGAATCATCCAATCCTTCTCAATCCGCATATGAACAGCCACATAAGGCACTGGCACTGGTTCTGAAATAGGATTATCTGAAGCAGTTTTGCTCCTCAGCTCTTTTCCTGCCTCTCTAATCTTGGACACGACTCTGTCAGCTTCTTTAGATATTTCATCAACCAAAACTAGACACTCAAAGACCTTGGCATAGTCTTTAACTGGCCAGTGATCAGGCCACAGAAATGGGTTCTTTCCAATAACCTGAATTATCTCCTGTTGATCATATGGATCCTTGCTAAAGTGTACCAACTGTTCCAAATCTCTCTCGATCGTCCACCTCCTTCCACTACCCTTTTGAAGCTCGATAACATCAGTCCAGTTTGAAACATCCGAATATCGTCCTAATTGGACAAACCCTTTACAAAGTGTATTAAACGTTTCAAATTGGAAGACCTTGTCAAAGGAAATGGGTTGCAACAAATCAATCTCTTTGTAAAACAATGAAGCACTTAAGCTCGGCATCAAAAGGGTTCGGTTCAGCAACCTTGCAGTTAAACAAGCCCTGGCAAAAGCAATCTTCTGATTGTTTAAACCCCATATGATTTGAGGAACCTCCAAGAACTTGGCTCTTTGAATTCCTAACTCTGAACTGAGATGCAAAGTACGGCTATGGATGAACAAAATCTTGTCATATTCAAACTCAAATCCGGTTAACAGTGGAACCGCAACAGCTCTAAGAACCAGAGCGATGACAAGCAAAGCCACGAATCTAAATGTGACGGAATTCAAATGGGTGCTGAAGAATCTCAAATATTTGCAACTCAACAAGCCCATAAGAGATTCAATCTTCAAGAATCTATAGTTTACTAATTGCAGCAATCAATCAAAAGATTCCGAGCTCAACATTTTGCTGGAAAGTACAAAACAACAACAATAATCGTTACCCGAATCAATCAATCTGAAACAGAGAACCAGATGCCAGTTTCTCTATAGTCGATAAGTTATGATGGATTTGGCTCTTTACCGTTGACTAAACTGAAGATCCAGCCAAATCAACTTTTTTTTTTTTTTTAAGTAAGAAGGTAGAACGAACGTAATTAGGAAATGAGCTCTGAGTTTTTCACAACAAGAGCATATTTACCGGACACGTTCGATATTAACTTATAAATTATGTGCATCAGATAAGAGCAATATTTATTAATTTTGCACATATTCACTTTAAAAAAAGTTTATTAAACTCTTGTAACATAAAAAACCACTGCAATTGCACTTAGTTAGGGGGAAACAAACACATATAAATGCCTTTGTAATTAGAAGGGGCACTGAGTCTTGAAGGTCGGAGGCTTAGTCCAATAATTAACTAAAAATTGAGTTTAGGGCCGTCCGTACACCAAGCCAAACCATGAATCAAAAATGAGTTTACGAACCTGTTCCCCAGCACAAATGGATCAAACAATGATATCCGTTGATCGATGTAGCCGGAGAATGCGATAATAAACGATATGTGGAATTCAGGCTCAGCGAATGTCAATCCAACGGGAGATCTAAAAATTATATTTTTGGAAAAAAAGCTGGCCGTTTCTGTCGCCGGCCACCGTCCATGGCAGATTCCGACGATCCGAACCAACCATCGGAATCGCCATGGTCTTGTGACCCACATCCCCAAAAACCAAAACGTTCCGACGATTGGATCTCACTAGGTCTGAAAATTAATTTTTTTTCTAAAAACTTTGAAGTGCTTACCTTAGATCGAAGAACTCCGGTCGCCGGCGTCTGGGACGGCATTCAGTTGGCTGGAGAAGAGAGAAGGGACTGCCAGACGAGAGGAAGAGAGGGCGAGGCAACGGACGACGGCTGCTGGCCGGAGAAGAAGAGGAGACGGAGGCGCAGACGAAAGGGAGAAACAGATGATATTGCCGCCTCTCTGTATTTTAATTTTTACATTTTTAACCATATTTCTTATCTATATTGTGTTGCATTGTGTCGGGTTCGTATTATAGTGTCTCAGCAACCTTATGTGGCTTCGATTAGATGACAGATGCTATGTCTCTCCAAATTGATACAAATATAGAGTTGTGAGGATAAACCACACTAATTACGTTTGTTGCAGCTTAATTAAATAAATTATAATTTTTAATTTTTTAAATTATAATTTTTAAAACTTAGAATAAGTTGTGAACCTGTTTGCTACAACTTCTTAGAAGTTGTAGTTAATTAGTTGTGGTATTTGATACCATAAGTTGTAAAATAACTTATTTTTGTGTAATTGTCTATAATATCTTAGTAGTTATAGAATGATAATTTAAAAATTAATTAGTGTATATATATAAGTTTCAAGTATTATAAAAAAAATAATTAGAGTATAGAGAGAAAGGAAGATGGCAAGAGAGAGGAAGAGATTTAAAAATGGAGATGGCACTAGAGAAGAAAAATCCATGATTGTGTTGACAAAAGAGTAATTCTTTGTTAAAAATAAGGGTAAAATTGTCACAAAAATATAATCATTTAAGCAGAAGTTGTAAAAGCTGGGATATCCCAGCTTTGAAAAAGCTAGCTTCTACTCATTCTAAAAGCTAGTAAAAGCTATAAGTTATAATTCTATAAGCTAAAACAAACACTACATCCCAACTTTTTTGAAGCTAGAAGCTAAAAGTTACAACTTTTAAGATGCAACAAACAGGCCCTAAAGGTCACAAAATTTTGGTCTCATTTTCAATTTAGTCACTAAACTTCAATTCCTTGTAAAGTGATAACAAAACTATAAAATATTTTGCAATATAGTTACTAAAGTGATTTTTGAATAATTTCTTACCAAAATTACTGACGTGGCAATGGCCACATCATCGCCACGTCAACGCCACATCATCAATTTCGTCTAAAAACCATCAAAAAATCACTTTAGTGATCACATTGCAAAACATTTTAAAGTTTTGTGATCACTTTATAAGGAATTAAAGTTTAGTGATCAAATTAAAAATAAAGCCAAAATTTTGTGACTTTTAGTGTGATTTACCCGACTTGTGACTTCTTACAACAATGTGTAGTCTTATTTAACAAACATATATTGTCACTCTGATCAATTCTTCAAACAAACAATATCTTGTGTCTATGAAAAATATTTTTTTATGAATATAGATTGTCAAATATTTTTTTATGTACATAGGTCATCACATTTTCAATGGACATAAATATAAATCTTGATTTGCTTGAAGAATGGATTAAAGTGTATTTGTCGAATGTCACTATATATTACTCTCAGAAAGAGAAACGTTATATTTTTATCAATTCGAAAGAATACAATATCTAACATTTGATCAAAATCACACAAGGTTACTCAAGTATTGTGAAATGAACCCAATACAACACTACATGAGACGATACAAGTATAAAATATACTAAAGATTTAAAAAATTAAAATACAGAGAGGCAGCAATATATGTTTTTATATATATACATATTATGTTATTATTATATATATTATATGGAAAACGGTTTCACAGGATCTCCTGCACTTAAAATGTCAAGGACGTCGGGTCAATTAGACCCGGGCTGGACCCGCTCGGGTCGAGTATAAAATGGCAGGTCGGGGCGGGTGAGAACGAAGCAAGCCCTCGCAGCTGCCTTCATCTGTTCCTCTCTCCCTTTCGTCTGCGCCTCCCGTCTCCTCTTCTTCTCCGGCCAGCAGCTCTCTTCCTCTCGACTGGCAGTCCATTCTATCTTCTCCATCCAACCATGACAACGAGCTTGGGGGCAAACCCAGAATTATCAAGATGTCTTAGGCTCTCTTCTCACATACCGAACGCCTCCCAACCCAACTTCTCTTCCTCCCGCAGAAGCTTTCTTCCTCTACCTTCCAACGATGCGGGCGCCAAAACAACCGCAATGGGGGTCTCAATGTCAAGCGCAAACAGCAAGGGGCTTACGTACAAAGAAGCCGGCGTGGATATAGATGCCGGGTCTGAGCTTGTCCGGAGAATCGCGAAGATGGCTCCCGGGATTGGCGGCTTTGGAGGCCTTTTCCCTCTTGGTACATATTTTTCTTTTCCAAATGTCATAATTTTTAGCTATCCTTAAGTTTCGGTCTTTATTTGTATCTGAGCAGGGCTTATTTATGTGTTTATTTCTCAAACACAGAATTTCAAACTTATATTCTCCCTTATCTGCATATCGTCCTGTTTTCAGAATTTATAATGTAGCAGCTTATGGGTATGCCACTGGTGAGTTTTGGCATGTCCATTAGCTGAGAATCCAGTGAGCCCTATGCTGCACCTGTGTTTTAAACTGTGAATTATATGAAATCCAAATTAGAAGGTTGTATTCTTTACTTTTGCCTTTTATGCTCTGATTCTTCTATGTTTTACGTTTTAGTTCCAAACATGAGTCATTTCCCTTGTCTGATATCTTAGTTCAGTAGTTAGTTTTTGTGCTAATCTGATCCCTTAATGTTGTTGTTTTGCTTCTTTTAAACAGGGGATTCATATCTGGTGGCTGGGACAGATGGAGTAGGAACTAAATTAAAACTTGCGTTTGGAACTAAATTAAAACTTGCGTTTGAAACTGGAATACATGAAAGTATTGGGATTGATCTGGTAACGTTAAAATTTATCCTCTGACGTTTTTTTTTTTTTTAATTTTATTTTTTTTTGACTCAAACTTCCTAGTCCATTTGCTCTCCAGGTCGCAATGAGTGTCAATGACATAGTCACTTCTGGAGCAAAGCCTTTATTTTTCCTTGATTACTTTGCTACTAGCCGTCTAGATGTTGACAATGCTGAGAAGGTACAATAGTTTTGTGTAGGCTTTTCTCCCGTGATCTCTCCTCGATAATCAGATTGTGAGAGGTTCAGCTTAAATAACCTTTCCTTTTTTACTTTTTGGTGCTTCTCAGGTTATAAGAGGCATTGTTGAGGGCTGCCAACAGTCTGATTGCACTCTTTTAGGTGGAGAGGTATTTTCAGTAATGATTTTTTGAGGGATTTTATATTTCTTGGAAATTGGTATACTTTTAATTGTTGGGCATGATGGGAAGGAAAATATTTTAATGCTTGGCCTTGGGAATCTATTTGTAGATCGGTAACGGTGAAATTGTTATCTACCATTCAATCTAAGGGGTTGATCACCATGCTGATGTATTGGTGATCTTATTAACTTGTGGATGGCTATACATTTTGCTTAAAGCTGTAACATGTATCTTATTAACTTGTGGATGGTTTAGTTTCTCTCACTAGTCATGTGTGGCTTTCAGACAGCAGAGATGCCAGGCTTCTATGAAGATGGTGAATACGATCTCAGCGGTTTTGCAGTTGGCATTGTAAGGAAGGGTGCAGTCATTGACGGGAAGAACATTGTGGCTGGAGATGTCCTTATTGGCCTGCCGTCTAGTGGAGTCCATTCCAATGGTTTCTCACTTGTTGGAAAAATGATGGAACACAACTATATCAATTATCTTCATTCACAACCATCTCATGAAATTTCTCCATGTGAAGATGGTATTCAAACTTCATTTCATCATTACTCCGCCAGGGGATATTATCCACTGCCAGTCCCAAGCCCGAATAAAGGAGGAGGGTTGCCTTAGGTAGCCGACAGCCAGCGTAAAACCTAGTCGGATCCAAATATGAATTCTAGACAAACTATCTGTTGGGATGTAACCCACATAGAAGTCTAGAATTCATGTAGCCAACCCCACATAGTGGGATAACGGCTGGATATGTTGTTGCTAGATGACTTGCAACTAATAGTTGAAATGAGACAAATTGAAGAAAAAATTAACACAAGGATTTACGTGGAAAACCCCCAAACAAATTAGGGTAAAAACCACGGGCAAGGATAAAAGAATTCACTATGAGAAATAATAGGAGATACAACTTTTCCTCTAAATCACAAGGAGATAACAACAAAATAATCTCTTTGCAGAGAAAATACTATTTTTTTCTACTTCTCTATTTTTCTCTCTCTCTCTATAATTAAGAAACTTAAGGAGAAGATGGGATGAAGGGATGCTTTGAGATGGGATTGGGATTTGGGATGCTCAAACCCTTGGACATGGGGGGTATTTATAGTTGGAGATTACCCCCCAAAGTCCAAGTTTGGCCACCTAAATTAGGCCACCTAAATTATGCCAAAAATTAGGCCATTGTTGGAGCCATAAGATTTGACAATATGTTTGAGCCACATGTTTTGACCATTCTTCCAACAAGTGTTTGAGCCACATGTGGCTCAAATATATTGTCAAATCTTGTGGCTCCAACAATGGCCTAATTTAGGTAGCCTAATTTAGGTGGCCAAACTTGGACTTTGGGGGGTAATCTCTAACTATAAATACCCCCCATGTCCAAGGATTTGAGCATCCCAAATCCAAATCCCATCTCATTTCTTCTCATTCCATTCTCAATCTCCTTTCTTTTATAAGAAGTGTTACTCCTATTGTGAGAGAGAGTGATAATTGTTCTCTCCTTACAATTTGAGAGTAGTTGTAATTCCCTTATTCTTTCTAGTGAGATTATTCTTTCGCTTGCCCGTGGACGTAGCCTATATTGGGTGAACCACGTAAACCTTTGTGTTCATTGTTATCTTTAATTATTCTTTCTCATTTTAGCTTCAGTTGCACACGTATTTTCCAATAGAGTGGTATCAGAGCCCATGGTTGTGAAAGTGTCAGTCTTTTCAAGAAATTCTTAGTATGCTCTGTGGTCGCAACATTGTTTGATCTTCCACATCAGAAAAGAATTGTCTTGGTTCAAAAGCATCTTTCTTTTATGTCCGGTTATTGAATTTAAGTGTGGTGAGTGGAAGTGCATGTCTAGGTAAAGTTCTGGCTAAGGAAAGACTTGGTATTTAAGTGTGTCCGTTTGTGACCCACCTCTCTTTCCTGGGAACTTACCTAATGGTACTATTCACGTGAAAACAGTATTCCAGTATACGACACTATTCACGTATACGACACTTCACATATACGACACTATTCACATATACGGTACTGTTTACAACTCAAAGTGAAACGATGGTGTTGTGCAAATCAAGGTGGACAAAATTGTAACAAAGTTCGAGATAGAGAAATTTAACGGGAATAATTTCTCGTTATGGAAGATGAAAATAAAGGCAATCTTAACAAAAGAAGATTGCATAGAGGCGATTGGAGAAAGACCAGCGGAGATCACCGACGATAGCAAGTGGAAGAAAATGAACGACACTACTGTCGCTAATCTGCATTTGAGTCTAGCCAATGAAGTCTTGTCAAGTGTGGAAAAGAAGAAGACTGCAAAGGAGATATGGGATACTCTCACAAAGTTGTACAAGGCCAAGTCACTACACAACAAAATCTTCTTAAAAAGAAGACTCTACACTCTTCGGATGTCGAAATCTGTTTCAGTAACGGATCATATTAACGCCATCAATGCACTATTTTCTAAACTCTCAAAGTTGGGTTACAAAATAGATGTAAATGAGCGTGCAGAAATTCTACTTCAAAGTATGCCAGATTCGTATGACCAGCTCATCATCAACCTAACCGATAATATTCTCACTGACTATTTAGTCTTTGAGGACGTAGCAACTGCAGTTTTGGAAGAGGAACAAAGGCGCAAAAATAAGGACAGGTTGGCAAGTTCGCAACAAGCGGAGGCATTATCGATGACGAGAGGGAGGTCAACGGAACGTGGTTCCAGTGGGAGCCATAATCATGGTAGATCAAAGTCAAGAAGTAAGAAAAATATAAAATGCTACCATTATGGCAAGAAATGGCACCTCAAGAAGGAGTGTTGGCGACTTCAGAAAAGTGGAAAAGGTCCCGAGTCATCAAATGCTCAGGGAAATGTTGCAAGTACTTCAGATGATGGTGAAGTTCTATACAACGAGGCAACAACGATTGTTGAAGGCAGAAAAAAACTCACTGATGTTTGGATAATGGATTCAGGAGCTTCATGGCATATGACCCCTCAGAAAGAATGGTTCCACAAATATGAACTTATCTCAGGAGGATCTGTGTTCATGGGTAATGATCATGTCTTGGAGATCGCTGGTATTGGTACTATCAAAATAAGGATGCATGATGGTACGGTTCGCACTATCCAAGAAGTACGACATGTGAAAGGCTTGAAGAAAAATCTATTGTCTTTAGGGCAATTGGATAATGTTGGGTGTAATACCCGCATTGAGAGTGGGATCATGAAAATAGTAAAAGGCGCGCTTGTGGTGATGAAAGCTGAAAAGATAGCGGCAAATCTATACATGCTTAAAGGAGAGACACTGCAAGAAGGAGAAATGAATGTTGCTTTGACAAGCTCTGTAGAAGAATCAACGATGATGTGGCACCGTAAACTTGACCACATGTCAGAACGAGGTTTGAAGATTCTCTCAGAACAAAAACTTCTCCCAGGGCTCAATAAGGTATCATTACCCTTTTGTGAGCATTGTGTTATGAGTAAGCAGCATAGATTAAAATTTAGCAGTTCCACCACGAGAAATAATGTTATCTTGGAACTTGTTCATTCCGATGTTTGGCAAACACCAGTTTTGTCCCTAGGAGGTGCAAGATACTTCGTATCATTTATTGATGATTAGTCCAGGAGATGTTGGGTGTACCCAATTAGAAGGAAGGCCGATGTATTCCCAGTTTTCAAAGTGTTCAAAGCGCGGGTAGAACTTGAATCTGGAAAAAAGATCAAGTGCTTGAGGACTGACAATGGAGGAGAATTTACAAGCGATGAGTTTAATGATTTCTGTCAAGAGAAAGGTATCAAGAGACAGTTCACTACAACATACACTCCACAACAAAATAGAGTGGTAGAGTGGATGAACAGAACCTTGTTGGAGAGAACAAGAACAATGTTGAAGACTGCAAAACTAGCTAAGTCATTTTGGGCAGAAGCAGTCAAAACTGTCTGTTATATGATCAATCGATCTCCATCAACTGCGATTGATCTGAAAACGCCGATGGAAATGTGGACTGGTAAGCCATCTAACTATTCTCACCTCCATACATTTGGAAGTCCTGTGTACGTGATGTACAATGCCCAAGAAACAACGAAGCTGGATTCAAAATCCAGAAAGTGTATTTTCTTGGGATATGCTGATGGAGTCAAGGGGTATCGTTTGTGGGATCCCACTGCCCACAAAGTTGTCATCAGCAGAGATGTGATATTTGCAGAAGATAAACTGCAAGGAAAAGAAAATGATGGCACTACAAAAGAAAATCCAGCGACTATAGTGATACAGGTAGAAAAGGAATCTGAAGAAAATGATTCTTCTGAAGCAGCACCAAAGCATGAGGAACAAGAACCAGTTGTGTCTGAGGCGGAAATTCATCGGTCAAGCCGCTTGACAAGACAACCAGGTTGGCACTCAGATTATGTCATGGAGAGCAATGTTGCATATTGTCTTCTAACAGAGGATGGAGAGTCATCAACTCTCCAAGAAGCACTGAACAATTCAGATGCATCTCAGTAGATGACAGCAATGGAGGAAGAAATTGAAGCTCTTCATAAGAACAAGACTTGGGAACTTGTATCGTTACCACAAGGAAGGAAACCTATCAGAAATAAATGGGTGTACAAGATCAAGCATAATAGCGATGATCAAGTGGAGCGGTATCGTGCAAGACTGGTGGTAAAGGGATATGCTCAGAAAGAAGGTATTGATTTCAATGAGATATTTTCTCCTGTTGTTCGAATTACTACAATTCGAGTTGTCCTCGCAATGTGTGCTACATTTGACCTGCATCTAGAATAACTAGATGTGAAAACAACATTTCTTCATGGAGAGCTTGAAGAAGAAATTTACATGCTCCAGCCAGAAGGTTTTGAAGAAAAAGGAAAGGAGAACTTGGTTTGCAGGTTGA
Organism: Diospyros kaki; assembly: GCA_036245055.1. Taxonomy (NCBI): domain Eukaryota; kingdom Viridiplantae; phylum Streptophyta; class Magnoliopsida; order Ericales; family Ebenaceae; genus Diospyros; species Diospyros kaki. Next base: position 45,784,900 of record BSEG01000005.1, read on the forward strand.
ACAAATCTCTATACGGTCTCAAACAGGCGCCGAGATGTTGGTATAAGAGATTTGATTCCTACATTATGAGCCTTGAGTACAACAGACTCAATTCAGACCCTTGTGCTTATTTCAAGAGGTTTGGTGATGAAGATTGTATCATTCTTCTGTTGTACGTGGACGACATGTTGGTTGTAGGCCCCAACAAAGATCGAATCCAAGAGTTAAAGGCACAGTTGGCTAGGGAATTTGATATGAAGGATTTGGGACCAACAAACAAGATTCTAGGGATGCAAATTCACCGAGATAGAAATAATAGGAAGATTTGGCTTTCTCAAAAGAACTACCTAAAGAAGATCTTGCGACGCTTCAACATGCAAGATAGTAAGCCAATTTCTACCCCACTTCCTATTAATTTCAAGTTATCTTCAAGTATGTGTCCTAACAATGAAGCAGAGAGGAAGGAGATGTCTCGAGTACTGTATGCATCAGCAGTGGGAGCGGTTAGCCGGTATCTGGCGAATTCTGAAAAAGAGCATTGGAATGCTGTGAAGAGGATTCTGAGATACGTCAGAGGAACCTCAGATGCTGCACTATGTTACGAAGGATCAGAATTTACTATCAAAGGCTATGTGGATTCAGATTTTGCAGGTGATCTTGATAAAAGAAAATCTACTACAGGCTATGTGTTTACACTTGCAGGAGGAGCTGTAAGCTGGGTTTCGAAACTGCAAACAGTTGTGGCATTATCTACAACAGAGGCAGAATACATGGCAGCTACACAAGCTTGCAAGGAAGCAGTTTGGATTCAAAGGTTATTGGAGGAGCTTGGGCACAAACAAGAGAAAATTTCCTTGTTTTGTGACAGTCAAAGCGCCTTGCATCTCGCAAGGAATCCAGCCTTTCATTCACGAACAAAGCACATCGGAGTACAATATCACTTCGTCCGAGAAGTAGTAGAGGATGGATGTATAGACATGCTAAAGATACACACTAGAGAAAACCTAGCAGATGTGTTAACCAAACCAATTAGTACTGACAAGTTTATATGGTGTGGGTCCTCCTTCGGCTTAGCAGAAACATAAGCGGCATGAAGATGGCAAGTGCAGAATGGATAAGAAAGAATGGTGTGAAGATTGATTGATTCTCAATCAAATCTTCAAGTGGGAGATTGTTAGAAGAATGGTCAAAACATGTGGTTCAAACATATTGTCAAATCTTGTGGCTCCAACAATGGCCTAATTTAGGTGGCCAAACTTGAACTTTGGAGGGTAATCTCCAACTATAAATACCCCCCATGTCCAAGGGTTTGAGCATCCCAAATCTCAATCCCATCTCATTTCTTCTCATTCCATTCTCAATCTCCTTTCTTTTATAAGAAGTGTTACTCCTATTGTGAGAGAGAGTGATAATTGTTCTCTCCTTACAATTTGAGAGTAGTTGTAATTCCCTCATTCTTTCTAGTGAGATTATTCTTTCGCTTGCCCGTGGACGTAGCCTATATTGGGTGAACCACGTAAACCTTTGTGTTTATTGTTATCTTCAATTATTTTTTCTCATTTCAGCTTCAGTTGCACACGTATTTTCCAACAGAGATGTCCTTATTGGCCTGCCGTCTAGTGGAGTCCATTCCAATGGTTTCTCTCTTGTTAGAAGGTTTGTGTTTTTATCCTGTCATTACCATCAATGAGTGCCTCAGTTATTCCAAACTTAGTTTTCCGGCCTTTTGAGCTTGAAGTTGATTTAATATCTTCATTCATGGTTTGTCTCCGTAGGGTTCTTGCTCAGAGCGGCCTTTCTCTGAAGGACCAACTTCCCGGTGAAACTGTTACACTAGGAGAAGCGTTGATGGCCCCAAAAGTGATATATGTCAAGCAGGTCATCTCTCACTTTTATTTTTATTATCTTCTGACTCACGTTGTTGTTTCCTCCACTTGTTGCTTCCTTCAAGCTCTAACCTTTTTGTTTCTCTGCATGAAGGTGCTCGATATCATTAGCAAGGGAGGCGTAAAGGGAATAGCCCACATCACCGGCGGTGGTTTCACGGATAACATACCCCGAGTATTCCCCAAAGGCCTGGGAGCCGTCATCTACAAGGACTCTTGGGTGATCCCTCCAGTGTTCAAATGGATACAGGAGGTAAGTCTCTTTTCCACAACCTTCATTTCATTTAACGCCTAGCACCATATATATATGGTGTGCTCAACGCCCACAACAATCTCAGCCCCCCTAAATCCCGACAATTGCAGTGATCGGCGACATGTATTCCAATCCATAGACTTTTAGCTACCATGCAGATGCCGTGCTCAAATTTTTGCACTCGTTTGTTGTGTGTAGGCGGGAAGAATAGAAGACTCGGAGATGAGGCGGACGTTTAATATGGGTATTGGGATGGTTCTTGTTGTCAGCCCGGAAGCCGCCCTTAGATTGCTAGGAGATTCAGCAGCATGTCGGATAGGGGAGGTTGTAACTGGAGATGGAGTAATCTATCAGTAAGAAAGGTAACTGGTTTTTGTCTCTCTCTCTCTCTTTGTACGCCCTCTTGCAATGTTTGAGTTAATGCTGTACAGTTGATTTCGGCTTTTGTGTTTGAACACAACTTTTGGTCGAATCCAACGTTCAATTTTAGGATTTGAACTTTGTATTCGACAACAAATTTTGTTTGTTTTGAGGTATCCGATCCTATCATGTTAATTAGAACAATGATAGTGTTTAGAATGGATGAAGAGAAACGAAAAGGTGGAGAAGGAATTGATGGAAAAATAGCTTTGCTGGATCTTCCAATTCCATTGTTTTTATTTTATAATTTTGTCTCCTTGTTTTTATCCTTTTGTCATTCTTTTACAAATGTAGTGTTTGTTAACTAATAGATGGGTTAGAAAAAGTGGAACTTGAAAAGTATTTTAAATAAAAGTGTATTTTGTTGTGTTTGTTAGATTTATTGAAAAGAAGTCACGAAATTTTTTATCTGAGATTTTGCAAAGAAATTTATCCGAAGAAGAATGGAGAGATAAATTTATTTGAGATTTTATATATAAAAGTAATGGCATATATATCTTTATTTTATAAAAGTATAATATTTAATGTATTCTAAAAAATTTAACAAATAATTTAATAAAAAAATTTGAAATACTTCACATTCTTTTTTATATTATTTTATATTTTAGTTTAAAAAATATTTTAAACTTATTTTAATATAATTTTATCTTATTCATTTTAATAAATACTACCTTAATAATTAAAATTATAACCGATGCATAACTAATTAATTTTAGTCTATGATTATAATAAATTAATATATCTTGTTTTTAAATTTTAAAATTATATTAATTAAAAGTATAATATATTTTTCATAAATTAATAAGATTTCCAGACAACTAAAAAATAAGCTTTGTACAAAAAAATTATTGTTTTCCTATATTTTTTTTTTGTACTATTGTTATAAAGCTTTTACAAAAAAATTATATTAAAAATAAATAGTTTTTTGAAAAAAACCTCATTATAAATTCTTCAAAAATTTTCCCAATATTTTTTTATTATATAATATTTTTGAAAAATAATATAAAATTAATATTCTATTTTGGAAAGAAAACTTCTTTATAATTGAGATATGTGATTTATTTCAACTTAAGATTTGTCTCTTCATTTATAGAATATAATTGAGGGATGTAATTTATTAGTTATCTATATTATTAGATCCCTATAGATATAGATAGAAACAACTTTTCATGAATTTAGATATATTTGAAAATATAAGTTTCTCTCTCTAAATAATATTCGAAAGTCGAATTATGTAAGGTTTACATTGTGGGTGTTGACGATTGTTTTAGTAATAACCATATTTTAAGAATATTGAAGATTAATTGTTTAGAAATGTCTAAAAACTCATAATACAAGTTTATTATGAAGTTATTAAAATATATACACAATATATTTTTTCACTGCATATCTCATATAATTGTGCATGGATAGCATTAATTTTATAATATTATAAGCATAATTATTAATATTTTAATATGTTAATAATATCAATAATCAATTATTACCATTAAGATCATAAGATTGGCTATATGATACTATTTTATTATTAATGTTAGGGTTGCCAAAAAAAAAAAAATAGCAGTATAAATATAGCCAATCTTAAAGCCCCACGCTGCAGCAGATATGGCAGAAGAGAGATCGACGAACTCACCGCGTCATATCATCGCCGGGAACCTGTCGAAATTGTTGCTAGACGATACAGCGACGGCGAGCACCTCATTGGAGAACTGGAGGCACGTGCGGCTTACAGATGCACATTCTATACTTGATGATCAATGGACGTCTGATTCTTCACCAGATCAAGCATTCGTCCAAGTTGAGATTAAGTATACAGTGCATTCATCAAGAATTCGAGACACAGACGCACCTCCATACGAGTTGATCAATTGTTCAACCGAAAACATGGATAAGTTGATTTATGATCTGTCCCTGCGCTCTGTCGCCGGACTTTCGATCAACATGAGGCGGTGGGACGGAGACTACGAGCTGCCGCCTTCTCTGTATTCTTGCCGCGAGTTAATTCAACTAAAACTGTCGAACTTCGCGTTGAAGTCTCGGCCGACGTTCGACTGCTTCAGGAGCATGAAGCGCCTCGAGCTCCAGTGTGTTCGCTTGGACGAAGATGCGCTTGATCGCCTGATCTCCGGCTGTCCTCAGCTCGAACGACTGGTGCTGGTGGATTTTGGCCGTTTGAGCCTTCTCAAAATTCACGCCCCCAATCTCGAGTTCTTGGAAATCGGTGGCGTCTTTGATCGTATCAGTTTGGAGAGCACCTCGCGACTTGATAATGTGAGGATTGGTGCATACGAAAACATTGGATATGATCAGAATCCAAAGCTTGCTGGTATCGGCAATTTGATCAAGTTTTTCGAATCAGTTCCTCATGTTCAGAGGCTTGAAGTGAATAATTTCTTTCTCAAGGTACGCAAATTTTCTGTTCATACTTAAAATATATACATATATATATATATATTCACAGCTAGGAATGATTAGAAAACGCATGCAGCTCAATTGATGATAATCTCTTAGACCAAGGGTAAATTTTGCAGATGATCAGAAGTTTGTTTAAATTGCATTCATTATTTTTATGTATTTTAAGATAATACTGATGCCCTTTATAATTAATATAGCAAGTAAATTAATTATTTTGTCTTCTAATTTAAACTCTCTTATCTTTTTTTCTCTCTCCTCCATCTTCCCCTTCCCCCTCTCTATTCTATCTATTCCTCATCCCTAACCTCCCAGTGATAATCAAACCTCCCAACCTCTCTTCCTCTCAAGAAATAGAAGTTGATATCGTAACTAATGATGGCTCTGTCTTTTCAATCTGTTTCTCAATCATCAATGCACATATCTTTGTCTCTTTCCTATCTCTTTAAATTTGGTTGTCGTAGGCGTCTCAATCATCAATGCTACATATCTTTCTGCCTTTGTCTTTCTCATTTCACTTTAAATTTTGTTGTCGTAGGCGTGGTGTTGAGTGCAATTTTGTTCTTCCCAAATGGGGGTAACGTAATTCTCCGTAAATTTTGTGGGTTCCTGTCTCTCTCCTCTCTTTCCCCATTCTTCTCTCTCTTTTCTTCTCTTTCAGTTTCTTCTCCAACAACCCTTTCCTCACCTTTATCTCGTTATCGTCATCGCTGCCTCGCCTCTCTCTACCTTGCTGCCTTTTGCGCGCCAACTGCCACTACATATTCCCTCACCAACCACTGTAGAGAAAGAGAATACAAAAAGAATAAGAGGATGTAGCGTTAAAAAGTGAGGCGAAGACAAAGATGGAAGATACAGAGGCAAGGCAACAGCGACAGAAGAAAGACAACGAGAGCAAGGGAAGAACAAAGAGATGAGAGAGAGAAATGATGTAGTCTCTTAGAGAGAAAGACCCTCAAAATAACTTTTTTACCTCCAAACTAACGGGTTACGTTACCCCGTTAAATGAGTGAATAAAATCTCACTTTGTATATTTTTTTTAATTATTCATTTTTTTATAATTATGGGTGAGAGAGAATAGAATGAGGGTATTTCTTAAATTTGGAAAAAAAATATAGCTACTGTTTTTAAAAGTAGGGGGAAATTGTTTTACTATTATGAAAATCTAGGGAGATGGGTGTCATTTTTTTAAATTCATAAATAATTAATATAATTTAAATAAATTTCAAGAATGACACATAAAATTTACCTTAAAATTAAATGAGTGATCACTTTAATTTATAGTTTTTTATAAAATTTATAAATTACGTGCAAGTAAGTTGATGACTCGTAATAGAAGTTTTTCTAAATGCCCGAAATAACTTGAATCCATTTGGTTAGAAAAAACTATGTCGTAATATTGGTCATTGTTTCCCTGTTTTCGTTTACTTTGGCAACGAACAAAGGCACATTGCACCACCAAAAGTGTTCGGTTAGTGGCAGTTACAGTAATTGATAGTCTTAAGTAATATCATGCTATATATAATTTATGAGTTTAAATTAAGAGATAAAAAACCTTGATAAGATAGCCTTGAGCCACAATTTTCTCAACTTATAATTGATGATTGATGTACTTCGATGATAATTATCAAAAATAAAAAGATAGTCTCGAGTCAATTTTATATCTTTATTTATCTTATATTATTTTATACTTATATATATATATATGATAGATACAATTGTATATGGGGTGAAATTATAAAAAATGGCCACTAAAATTTAAGATCAAAATACAAAAAGGTCACCAACTTTTAATTTAATTTAAATCGATTACTGTATCAAATAAGAAGCCTAATTAATAAAGGTAAATAACCAACATGGTCACTAAATTTAACTTCATAGTTAAAAAAAAATTATTAACTGTTATTTTGTTGTAAATCAATTATTATATTTTATTTTTGTTATATTTTAGTAACATACTAACTACCATTAAATTTTACTAATAAAATACTGACGTAATAAAATCATCCTAAAATATTTTGTCACATCAAAAGCTCAAACAACAAAACTTGATTTTCTTTTCAACCACCTTATCACCTGACTTATCCATTAAAAATATTATTCAACCGTAACGAAAAACACTGTTTACAGATTGCCTCATATTTGCAAACAAACTTTTTTAAGACTATCTAACAAGGGCAAATTTAACTCACCAAAACTATCTATAGTGAGCCATCTCCAGAAATTAAGTTCTAACAGAGCTTGTTATAGCTATTTCTCTTAGCCAAAATTTTGGACGACCTTGAAAAGCCTCGCCATTATTAGTAATTGAAATCTTCTCGCCATCTCTCTCTCATCCCCCAATTGACATCAACACAGAAAAAGAAATAATCATTACAAGCGAGATTAGTTGAAGAGTTGTAGATATTAGATTTAGTGGCGACCTCTTTTTCAGTGAAGAATAGATCGAATAGAAAGTACTTGAATAAAATATATGCTAAGGGGAATGAGAGGTTGGAGTCAAATGACGAGAAAAAGAGCAATGCAGTTGAAAGGGAGATCGAGATTTCTAGAAAGTGGGTTTATGAAATGTTGGAAAATTTTATTTTTATTTATTTTTGTATTGGATAATTAATATTTTGTATTTAGTTATTGATTTATATATTTAAATATTAATTTTTTGTATCTGTGTATTTAATTATTAGTTTTATTTATGCGTGTATCTAATTATTTTATGTATTTAGTTATTAATTTATGTATTTAATTATTAATTTTATATATATGTGAAAATTATAGATAATATAAAATAAATAAAATTTAAGTTTATTAAAATAAATAAATAAATAAAATAGAGAATGAAATAAAGTGAAAAATAAGAAATGTTGTTAGAGTATGCGAATTAAAATAAAAATAAATTATTTATAATATAATAAAAAGTGAAATAGAGAAACTTACTAGAGATAACCTAAACATAAAATTAAAATTAGAAAGATATGGACGAAGTGAGTGAAGAAAAATATCTCGGGGTTACCCTAGTGATTAGTAAGGAGTGGTGGATGATTTGAATTTTTATATTCGAATTCACACTATACTTAATCATTATAAATTAGATTTAAATTTATTTATTTTTATTAAAAATCATGAAATCAAGCGTCGAACACCCAGCAAGGCATTCCAAGAGAGTGAAGAATGATCAACGTTTGTTTGTTAGACATGATTACATGTGACTGATTTTCTTATTAATATATTATTATATTTTATGTGATATTAATGTCTACATCGTGTCCGCGTTCAATTTTATGGTGGATTTGCTTCGCAGTACTTGAGCATTGGAAGGGAACCTGTAAAAATGCTTCCGACTCAACTTTGGGGGATGAAACACCTTTCCATAAGCGTAGACTTCAACTGCGCGAATGAGATTCGAGCGGCCTTCTGCATTCTGAAATGTTGCCCCAACCTTCAAGAGCTTCTTGTACGCGTGAATCTTTATTTCTTCCCTTCCGAATTCGTGAAATCTATGAATTAATTTCGCCTATAATAATATTCTGAAAATCAATGAAACTTTGTCGCAGGTCTACGACGACGATGATGATGACGAGGCTGGCTGGGAAACCGACGTACACGACTGGATGAAAGATCAGAGGTTTTCGATAAGCCACTTGAGACTTGTGAATATAAGTAGGATTCCTTACGGCGAATGTGCTCTAGCTTTCATCGACTTTTTACTTGTGAACTCATTGGTGCTTGAGAAGATGACAGTAGTCCCTCAGCGCTCTGACTTTTGGGGGAAGCGACAGTTGTGCGCCCCGAATCCACGGTGGTTAAGGGCATTGCTGAGCTTCCAGCGAGCTTCGTCGCTGGCGCAAGTAATTTACTTGTAATTATGCTCGCGAAATTATGAGGTGTTTTTCGTTTTGGATTCTTTTATTTGTGCTTCCAATATTTAATTGAATTTTGAATACGTAAAGTTCATTAATTCGATTAGGTTTTAGCAATTATATGGCCAAATTCAACCATGTATTTTCGTTTATTTTTAATTATTAATTTAATTTTTTTATTATTTCAATTATACTATTGAATCTTAGTTTTGAGTCAATTTAACTTTAACTTTTATTTTCTTATATCAATTTTAATTTTTCATTATTTTAATTATACTCTTAAACTTAAACATTTAAATTAATTTAATTCATATATTTTTATGTGTAAAAAAATAGTAAAGTAAAATAAAAAAGTACATATTACTCTATGTTTGTTCACGTTAAAATATAAGGATTAAATTAATTCTAAAATAAGAGTTTAAGAGTGTAATTGAAATAATAAAAAATTCAAATTACCATACAAAAAAATGACAAAGTACATAAGTTAAATTAATTCAAAAATGTAGATGTAAGAATGTAATCGAAATAACGAAAATTTTAAATAATCACACGAAAAAAATGTGAAAGTGCATAAGCAAAATTATAAGTTTGGCCACAATTATTGGACTAAGTTCATTATTCTCTTGAAAGTGTTGTTTATTTATTTTAAAGCAATGAAATGAAATATAAGATAATGTTAATTATTATTTTAAAAGTAATACTTAAATACTAATAAATGTATTTTACTTTTAAATAATATGTATTTATTATATTTTATTTTAATATTCAAATAATTTTATTGATTAATAATAAATATATCATATTTTAAAATATTTAATCAATCAATAAAATTGTTTAAACATTGAAAACAATATGCAATAAATATACGTAAGTCTATAAAATGACATTATTAATACTTGGTGTGACACCTCCATAAGAGTATCTTATACTATGTATATTAGAATCATCGTTTTTGCGTGGCTTCCGGTGTTCATATTCTCGATTACGTCAGATGAGGTAAATCGTAGGTAGAGTCTTTGGCTCTTGCATAAGGTGAAGATCGAACTCGTAATTTACTGAATTGACAACAACATATTATTCATCCGACCACTCAATCTGTGCACAGGTGACATCTCATATTATGTATCTAATCAATACAAAGGTTGAATTACTAATTTATCAATTAATATAACCGAATATCTTTAGGGCTCGTACGTTTGGGTTTGGTTCCCTCCTCATTGGGCTGATACAAAGTGGACTATCGGCCCACATTCTTATCTCTTTGATAAGGCCCGACCCGAGCCATAAACACCGGTTCCGGCTTCTGTTGCCCAGTTGTGTTATGGGCCAGATTTGTTTTGTTGGGCCATGCCTATCATTCATCATTAACAGTGGGTTGCAACTCTGATATTAAAAAATATATATTATTAATAAACTACCACTCAAAAATAATAAATCTATTGTCAATTTACATAACAATCTTATAATATTATTTTATTATTACTATGGCAATGGCCAACACCTTTCACCATCACTAACGTCTTTAATTCTTTGTTTTTTTTCAACAACTGCATCTATATCTTCTATTATAATCGTTAGTCTTGTTGTCAATCATTAAATAAAGAAGTTATGGTATAGATAGTGGTCGAATGAGAAATAATTTAAATATTTCAATATGTGCACGTTACACGCTTTGATTAGAGTATACAATTGACTAAAAATATATAATTTAAAAGTATTTTTGTAAAATTAATTGAAATAATGAAACGTTTAAAAGTTCATACAAAAAAAATATAAAAATATAAGAGTAAAAAGTTATTATTCTTGTAAAAGCTTAATATAATAAATTAAATGGCTTTAATATCTAAAAAAGTCAACATAATATCAGAAAAGATCTTTTTCATATTTCAAAACCCACAAATAAGAAAATCATTTTATTGTTGTGGACACGAAATTCCTAAAAATTAAAATAAAAATAAAATGAATGGAGTAGAAGAAAGGGAATGAGGGTCAACGGGCAGAAGGAAGCACAGGGCTCGAGAGAGAGAGAGAGAGATAGGGACAACATCATAGGGCTGCCACAGATCCTTCACCTTTCAAACTCCCCTTTATGTTAATTAATGAATCACATAATTATGAAATCAAATTAATTTTCTAAGCAATCAAACAGTTAGTCAGCCAGGCAATTATTATTATTCCCCACAAAAAATAAATTTGATGATTTGGCATTTAATCTCATTTTAAAATGTCATTTTTACACTCCCTCTTATATTTTTTGTCACGTTCACATATTAATGTGTTATATTTTATATTATCTTAATATATAAATATTATGTTATTAAGAATACTGTAATTAAGTACTTAAATAGCATTTTTAAATCCGTTACCTCTAGGCAGGAGGGTGTTAGGGTTGTAGGGATGAAGGGGTGGCTCTTTATCTTTGAGCATAGCTTCAATCCTATGGGAGTGGACTGAGTGAGTGAGTGAGTGAAAGGCTGTCATGGTAAGTTCCATTTGCTCTTTTGAGGTGCTGCCAACTTTACTTTGAATGAATTCATTATTTTTTCTCAAAGTTGCCCAATATTATTCAATAATAAAGCACTTCTCACTTTCTTTTTATTGATTTTCTTCTTTTTTTTTTTATACCATCTAGGGTACCCATCAAAATGATTGGTCCTAAAGGTTTCGAATCGCCTTTTTGATTAACTATATGTTTTTAATGTCTTTAAATGTAATTATAAAATTTGTGTTATTTTGAGATTTTATATCTGTATAGTTTTATTTTCTATCTATGTTATATGCTTATATATTCAGATGATGAGTTAAGAATAAATCGAAATCACTTTTTGTTTGTTTAGTATTAGCACGAAATTTTTACTAAATTTTGGGTATTTTTTATGATTACAAGTTGCTCTCAATTGGTCAAGTATTAGCAATTAGCTACTAATACACAAGAAGAAGTAGTTTAAGGAAGAAATAAAGAGCAACTTCATCATTATTTACGAAATAATAATGTCTAAACTAACAACTTTGAATATTTTTGGATATTTTTGTTTATTTATTAAACTTTGACTAATTTTGAGTATTTTCACACACGAAAAATAATATTTTTATTTAAAAATAATGTCTTATTTGATTGTTTCAAAATATAGTTTTAAAACATTAATTTTAACAATCATTAAAAATAAAAATCTGGAACAATAATAATCAATCTTAGTTAGCTTTGAAATCACTCGTATTTTTAAAAAATGATAAAAATATAAGAAATTTATCGATCTTTAAACACGTAACTAATATTTTAGAAAAGTAATAAGAATTAACTTGACCAAAATGGGTGACATTTTGAGGGTGCCCATGTTTAAAAAAAAAAAAAAAAAACTAATCTTGGTATCTAGTACTAATTGTAGGACGGCGGCGACTTGATTATTTTCATAATTAATCACCTTTTCAGCAGCTAAAGCTAATTAATCACAACCCATGTGGACCTCTTCCATCCAATGGCCTGCAATTGAATGCTAACCGTTGGATCAGTGAATTAAACTCATCATTACACGTGGATGAGTGGGTAACAATAAATTGATTGTGTTTTAAATCATTCAATTAATTAATAAAATTATTCAAATTTTACATATAAAATACATTTATTATTTATAATAAATTCATCGCTTTTATTCAATTTCATGCAATTATATTTCATTATATATATATGTATGATATTTGTTAATAAGCGCTCTCAAACTAATTGTTAAGATTCATTGAATGTGGACTTATCCCACTAATTTAGAATTAATCAGGATTTATTTGTTAATTGTGATTGACACTAAACACAAAGACTATATTATATATATGGGTAATGTTAATATAATAACAAAGTTATAATAAGTGTATTTTACTTTCAAATAATTTGTATTTATTGTGATAAATTATTGTATAGACTTGATATGTAGTACTATGAACTTATAAATAAAATAAGACATGTGACGTTATATTTTAATAAAAAACAATGCCACATGTTTTAATTTTATTCATAACTCTAGACTTTTAGATGGTGTATTAGATTCGTATAATAATTTCTCACTTATTGCATTTTTTCTTAATTTTTTAATTGAGTCAATTAATTAAATATTTCAAGATACCATCTATTGATTATTAACTAATAAAATTACATAAAATTTTAAAATAAAATAAATACATAATATATAAATATAAGATTCTTTTTTATTATAATTTAACTTTTTTTTGGTATATATTATTGAGAGTGTGCAAAAATTTAGTTTAACTGAATGAAATTAATGGTTCAATTCAGTTTAGTTATTAAATTTGATACTTTTATTATTTTAATTTAATTAGATTCAATTTTTGTATTTAAAAATTAAAATAATTGAACAAATTGAAATTTTTTCATTTTTTTCCCTTTTTTGGGTTTTTTCAATTGGTTTTATTTTTTTGATTTTTCTGGCTTGTTTGATTCATTTTTTTTTTCCAAATTTTTTGGTTTCTTTCAGATTTTTTTTTGGATTTTTCGGTCAGATCCTTTTTTTTAATTTTTAATTTGATCAATTTTTTAGTTTATTCGGAGGATTTAATTTAATATTTTACACAATTTTAATCTATTTTATTTTAATATTTTGATTAATTTAATAATTTAAATAATTAAATTTTTATATTTTTATATATATGCGTTATGTTATTTAATGCAAATAAAATGAGAAGGAGGGCCCCCTCCTCTCATTGCATGCGCGTCAGGAGAAAAATAAATTTGTATATATAAATTATATATATTTCCTAGTAAAATTGGGCTTAACCTCGGGCCCCTAAATAGGAATGAATTGCCTTTAAATATAGCATTTTGGGAGGCGACGCGTAGCATTGAATTGCGGTACAAATAATTGCTCCTTCATAAGCAAATGAAGCAGCATCGCCGATTGGCCTTCCCATCCATCCGCCTAATTAATTAATTAATTAACCCTTAATTAGCCCTAACTGATAATTAATTTATTTTATCCAAACAAAAAATATATCTTCTTTATTATTACTTAATTATTAAGATTAGGATAAATCACACTAAAGGTCACAAAACTTTGGTCTCTTTTTTAATTTGATCACTAAACTTTAATTTCTTGCAAAGTGATCACAAAACTTTAAAATATTTTGCAATATGGTCACTAAAGTGATTTTTGAACAATTTCTAGTCAAAATTACTGACATGGCAATAGCCACATCAGCGCCACATCATCGCCACTTCAGCAATTTTAGCTAAGAATTATAAAAAAATCACTTTAGTGACCACATTGCAAAATATTTTAAAATTTTGTGATCACTTTATAAGAAATTAAAACTTAGTGACCAAACTAAAAAAGACACCAAATTTTTATGATCTTTGGTGTGATTTACCCATTAAGACTACCTTTCATTAATTACCCCCCCCGCCCCTCTCTCTTCGTCAATGCTTGATTTCGCACGGCTGGGTTTGGGGGGCTGCCGTACGTTTTGCTTCCATTAATCAACAACAATTAATTAATTAATTAATTAAGTATTAACAGTGAATTGCTAACGAAACCCTTGTTATTATCAATACCCGTGAAGAGAAGAGTTTTGTAATTATATATATGATTAGATCGTAATCAGTCAAAGGGTCAAGACTCAGAGCTCATCACGTACCCCCCTCACGTGTTGGATCGACGTTTACATGTCATTTCACACACAAAAGCCATTCTGTACTCCACACCCACACATATATATATAACTTATATTATTATTATTATATAATAATATATATTATATTATATATATATATAAATATGGGATTAATTTGGAGTCAACACATTCATGTTTCATGCAAGCTCATCCCCACATCGATCTGATTCACTGTCATCCATTTCTGCTTAGTTCATGCTTTCTTTGTCTTTTATGAGTGTTCGAGAATGTTATTTAGATATTTACTTCATCATATCTTTAATAGTATTCATATTTTAATATAATATGAGACGATATTTATATTTTTGTTATTCTACTTTCACTTTTTATGATATAAAATTTATATTTATATTTTTATCCTTGTCTTTATTTGTTATCAATTTCGTCTATCAGATAAAAGGCAAAGAGGCCATCTTTCGCCTTTCTTAACAGACAATAGCTTTTTTGTTTGTCGACGATTAACGCTTGCCATCTATTTCATCTTTACCTTCATCTATCGTCGGCCCTTTGTTTTTTATCTTCGCTTGTTGTCTCTCGATAGCATGCATTGGCCTCATCATCGACCATAAGCTGTGATGGAGAAAATCATACCAATATAGAGACTAAAATATATATATATATATGTTAGATATTAATATAAATATTATAACTAAG
Organism: Diospyros kaki; assembly: GCA_036245055.1. Classification (NCBI taxonomy): domain Eukaryota; kingdom Viridiplantae; phylum Streptophyta; class Magnoliopsida; order Ericales; family Ebenaceae; genus Diospyros; species Diospyros kaki. The sequence goes on from BSEG01000005.1 coordinate 45,800,037, forward strand.
TGTGTAACAAAGTATCTTGACCACTCTTAATGGCTGCTTTTTAATTAGTGGTTGATATCACTCGGACAGAATGATAATTCCCTTGAGGTCACATGATTTTGGGCTCCATCTTATTAAATTTACTCATAGCGTATGGTTTACAAGTGCAGAGGATTGGTGTTACATCAATTTTTATTCCCTCGTTTAAATCGTTTTCTCCCCATTAGTCAAATAAAATTTTACTACGCGACAAACAAAATCTTACGATAATAGTAGTAAAAGACATGTAATGCCTGTACAGACTCTTTCAAGACTCGTGATGGACACGACATCTTAAAAATTTAATTAAAAAATATCTTTTACGTATGATATCATTTTTAATATAAAAAATAGTTAATACATTGAAATAAACATAAACATATGTTCTATTTTTTTATGAATTGTGATTTATTAATTAAAAATAAATAATAAATTTAGAAAAAGTTATTCAATTTGGGTTTTAAATCTAAAAAGAATTCAATCTCTAATCTTTTCTTAGAAGAAAAGATGTTTATAAATTGAAAACACATTTTCGATTTTTTTTTTAATATTACCAAATGGGCTCAAAATGTTTCTAAAATTATTGAAGGTCCAAAAAATATATTTTTTTTTATATTTATCAGGGTTTCGATATAGTGAATATTTCAAAAACATTGAAAAAATACTCCCGAGACGTTTCTATATATTATAGCACCAAGCAAACCCCAAAATTGCGACAAAGACAACTTGGACAACTATGATGGAGGACTTTTAAGTTTAAAAGATGGTTATAATATTTCACTTGGATTCATAATATTTGTATTAATCTTTAAAATTAGAAATATAAATGAAGAAAAAAAATTAATTGTTTTAATCACTCATCAGATGATTTAATGGAATGCTAAATTAATTTTCTTATAAGCGATCAAGTAATTAGAGAAAACTAATTAAAACATATATACTTGATGGGTGCAATCCATATATATGACGTGTATGTATGTGTCAAGGCATATATATATATATATATTATAAATTTAAATTAAATAAAAGAACTAATTAATGATCTAAAATAACAAACCTAGCTAGCACTAGTAATCCCCATAATTAGTATAGGTTTTGGTTTTTTAATTTAAATAAATGAATCATACACCCCGTACGTAGGGAAATCAAACTACCCAACCTAAAACCTATATATATAGCTATAGCCCATAGCAGAGCACTACTAATCCCCATAATTAATTAGTAGAGGTTTTGGTTTACTAATTAGGGGAGATGATTAGTTACTTAAAAATTGAAAATTAATCTAATTAATCATTCTGTCTGCAACATGGTAAAATATATATGATTAACTGCGGATTATTGTATTAACCCTCTCTATTTACAATAATCATCGAAGCTTAACTCTTTCTGCATGAAAAAAGAAGAGATTTTTTTGAAAGCTTCACATGCAGCCTATGGTATCGTGCCACAGCCACTCTGATATATTATCATTATTATTGTTATATATATATAGTGTAGGCTTAATTCCCATTAATTAATTAGTGCTGCAAAATGTAATTAAAATTGATTAAGATTAAGGAATAATAATAATAATGGGGTGTCCATTGGTAACATCAGATTCAGTTCTGTGGCAATGGAAGGTGTTGACCTGTAAACAAACCAGAAATGGTTAATCAAATTATTAAAAAATTGAAATAAAACCATATCCCGTAAACGAAAGTCAGAGAGATAATGATTACCCGGAAGAATTAAGGAGGGAATACGAGGCGTTAAGCCAAAAATACGGGGAAAAGATGGCTCTATACGGTGGCAGCCCGAGAGAGGGGCAGAATTGTTTGTCAAATCCGACCACCTAATGCCAAACCTAGGAACTACCCGACCCGACGTCTCACTGTCACGCTCTCCGCCGTCTGATTTAACGTCGGTGATGGAGAATCCCCGATTCGGTGGCGATGGGTTTGAAAAAAGGAGCAAAATTGAGGAAATTTAAAGGAAAACCCAAAACCGCGATCTTAATTATGGGAGAGAGGGGTCAGGAGAAAAGTAGAGCGTGTTTTCCGGTGCAAGGACGAATAAGCAAAAGCTGATGCGGCGACACGTGGCGGAGAAGTGACCCTGTGATGGACATGCAACGGCGGTGATTCGCTGCCCCCATCTCTGATTCGATTTATTGCAACTGGGAGTGAACTGTAGAGAAGTACTGGGCAGATTATAGATTTTCTTTCTCTCTTTCATGATCTGTACAAGGAGGTGTGCTAGTTCGAGAAGGGGAAGTGCCTGGTTTGGGATCGGTACTGTTATTGGCTGTCATAAATTGAGGTTGCAGTGGCCATGGCGGCGGTTGCAGGGCCGTGACTTTAATGCATCCGCAAAATGGCAGCGGCTTGCAGGGAAATGAATTGACGACGACGACGACGACGACGGGGAAGGAGAGTTAATTATGGAATAAGCCTTGTTTCGGTGTCCTGGCAGATTCCCCATCAGGATAACGACAACTGGCTCTCTAATCTGTAATTTTTTTCTTCGTTTGGCTATGGATTTTGTCTTGAAATTGAGGTTTGGAAGATGTCTGGGTTGTTCTCTCTAGGCGGAAAGGAAGAAGCGAGCCAGCAGCAGCAGCAAGGCTTGGTTTTGTTCCGGAACGAGGAGATCTACAACAAGGGTTTCGAGCTATGGCAACAGTATTATCAACACCATCATCATAACCAGCAAAAGCTGCACCAGCTCCAGGAGCTGGTGCTGGATCCCAGTAGAAGAATCGAGAACAGTAGTAATAGTGTTTCGGATGAGTTCCACAGATCGGAGATCAGAGCGATGAGGCAAGGAAGAACGGGAGGGGGAATGAATTGCCAGGACTGCGGGAACCAGGCCAAGAAGGACTGTTCGTATCTCCGGTGCCGGACTTGCTGTAAAAGCCGAGGGTTTCAGTGCCAAACCCACGTCAGGAGCACGTGGGTTCCGGCCGCCAAACGCCGCGAGCGGCAGCAGCAGCAGCTCGCTTCTTTGCAGCAGCAAAACGAACAGCAGCAACAGCTGACTTTGAGGGGTGAGAATCCCAAACGGCTCAGAGAAAATCCAGGTACTTGACGAACAAACAAAGGGAAAATGCATTTTGAGAAGTGACCGATGATTTTTGATTAAGAAATCAGCTCTCATATTGCTGGGTTGGATCGTGGGATATATAAGAACCCTACAGTCTAATAATGGGGAAAGAATTGTGATTTTTGTTTTCTTTATGATTTTTGTTTGGCCTTGCACTGTTAGTGAGTAAACTGAGGAAAAGTCTGTGGGATTATTAACAGTGGATTTTGCAGTTCTTTTTCTAAAATCGCTTTGATTTGTTATGATTTTGTTTGGGTTGACTAGGGTTAGAAGTGGGTCACTTCCCGGCCGAGGTGAATTCTCAGGCGGTGTTTCGATGCGTGAGAGTGAGTTCCATGGACGATGCAGACGAGCAGTACGCGTACCAGACGGCCGTCAACATCGGAGGCCACGTTTTCAAGGGAATTGTCTACGATCAAGGCCCTGAAAGCCGCTACGGTGGCGGCGAAAGCTCCTCCGGCGGCGGCGGAGGCCAAGGCCAACCCCTTAATCTCATCACCGGGGCTAGCAATACCCCCGCCGCCGGAGTCGCCAGCAGCAGCAATCCTCCGGTCACAATGCTTGATCCTTCTATCTACCCAGCTCCACTCACCGCTTTCATGGCGGGTACGCAATTCTTCCCACCACCTAGACCTTAAGAAAGGGTCTCTAACATTCTCAATCCGAAATTGCTTATGATTGGTCTTATTATTGTTTAACGTTAAATTTCCCTAGTGTATGATCATTACTCAAGTCCTGCCCATTGAATCGAGACAATGTATTGTGGGCTTTGCTTGGATCCATTAGCCAGCTAGCTAGTTCGAACTTCAATTTTGATTTTGTTGGGTACGTAGTGTTTATCAAATTTATCCATTGCCCTTTTGTTGTGGTAGTGAGTGTTGCTTCTGCTGCATCTGGATGCGTGCACTTATGTGTTGTTTCTTCATTCTTTTATGGGTTTTCCACTTTGAGTTTGATATTCAATCCACTTTCTGGTTGGCTTTGAACTCGATGCTGCCTTTTCCCGCTTACCCGTTTGCTTGCCGGATAAAAAAGGGACGAAATAGGTTCCGTGTTCGGTTTAGCCAAGAATTCTCCAATTTGTTTAGTTTATATACATACATATCTATATCTATCTATCTATCCATCTATATATATATATAAATAACTTTTCAAGAAAAGAAAGAAAGCAAGTAATTAATCAAGCAACGATGGACATGGGTTTAATTTGGTGGTCCAGTTTCTGCAACCCTCCATGCATTGGCATTTGGCATTCCAATCCAGAAACTGTACCCATCAATCTATCTCTCTCTCTCTCTCTCCATATCTATGCATATGCAGTACTTGTGTATTTTGTTGGCATTCATATCAAGAGCTAGTAGCTAAGCTATCTTCACAGTCTCTGAATAAAAGAAACGGAAAAAGAACCCAGTATTCGTTGAAGCTCTAGGTAAAGGAAGAAGAAATGGAAGAACTTCTCTTCAATGGCACTGCCTGCATCTCAATATATATATATAATATATATGTATATATCATGTGATGCATGTTAAATATATATACATGTATGTATTAACAGTTGATGACGAGCAGCTGGTTACATATTAAGCTAAATATATAGGATGAGATATATATATATATATCATAGATGGATGCAGTAGCTAGCTTCTTTAATTTGTAGGCTTCTAGATTTGGAAGATTGAAAGAAACAGAAAGTCTAAGGAGCTTTCCCAACTTCTGAAGTCCCTGATCCATAACGGGTACTTGTGCCTTTAATCGATTAAGACACTACACTGTTAACAGATACACATACTGTCTTGAGCTTCTGGTACGATCGTTGTCTCCTTTTTCCTTGTTTCTCTTTTCAATCCTTTAACCAGAGCTTTAATGGTGGATATATATATATATATACATATATAACAGCTAGGCCGCCCCACGTATAGCCTGTCTCCATATAATACTCCAATTAAGAGCCTTGAGAATGATGGCCACGTTAACGAAAGCCTCACCTCCTCTTGTCGATATAGCAATGGGTCTCTTTCTGTCCATCCATCTATATGCATCAAAGCTCTTGTGTTCATGCATGGATACGGCCATGGCTGCCCAGTCAAGATTTGAACTTAATTTATCGAAATGTTCTTCGTTCTGTTTGTGTTATAGTTCTGGAGATCTGAAGGTTTCATGTTGAGTTCTTCTAAATTATTACGTCTTCCACGTGCCTCTTCTCCATTAACATTTGGATGATTGAGCTCTGATGCCTCGGCTGATCTTTAGCATGATCTTAGATAGCTATACAGTTTGTGTTCGCTTTCGTTTTGTTCTAAATATTGTAATTTTCCTTTCTTTTTCTTTTTTTTTTACTAATTTGCCCTCCTTTGGTCGCTTGAGGTCTCCATTAATGATGGGTGATCTAATAAGTCTCAAGAAAAATGCTATTTAACCTTTGAAAAGTAAACGAAAAATGAAGTATTTCAATTCCCCTTAATAGGGAAACTCGAGAAAGGAATAAAAATTTAAAAATTAAAATTATTAAAAAAATTTAAAACATGAGTTATAATACAAATGCTATTTTTTTATTTTATTTAAAAATAATTAAAACAAAGACATTGAAAAGTAATCAAAACTTTTTCTTAAAATCTCGACTAATGATAAGCGGTCTAATAAATCTAAAAAAAAAATGATAAATGTATCGATAATGTTTATCGAATTAATAAGATAACTGAATGAAATATCTAGTCATTTTATTATATATTTTTAACTTTTAAAAGTAATTAATAGGGGAAAGTGAAATAAAAATTTAAAAATTAAAATTTTTAAAAGCGAGGGTTATAATTCAAATGCTATTTTTTATTTTATTTAGGAAATAATTAAAACAAAAACATTGGAAAGCAGTGAGAACTTTCTTTTTTAGTTTTTTTATTTTCTTTTTTAGTGTACTTTTTATCACGAATTTACCACTATGCCCTCCCCCAGAAGATTCAGCAGATTTTGTTACACTGGCACCAAAAGGATAAGTCAACCTAGGAATACTAAATCATGTCACATGCATACAACAATCTTATCAGCCACATAGACCAATAAGATTTTTTTTTTTCAAAAAAATAAAATTAATGTTCTATGAAACTTTACTATAAAATTTATGAAGATAATGTAGGAGTTATATTTGTTGCTTGGAATTACATTATTTTATTGGTATATGTGGCTTAAAATTGAGTTTTCGTGCACAAAAATATTAAAATAGTGTCGTTTTAGTGTTTACAAAATATTTTTTATCCTCAAAATATCAAGAAATACAAAAAAAATAGTTTTTTAGGCTTTTTTATAATTTTTAAAAATATTTTAAGATTATTTTATATTATTAATAAAATATTAAAAACATGTTTATATTTTACGACTATTTTAGAGAATTTATTTTTGTTATTCTAGATAAAAGCAATTTGTCTTTATGTTCGTTAAGTAAATGGTGGAATTTATATTTATATTTAATTAAATGAATATTTTTTATAATTTTTTATATTAAAAATTATATTTATCAAAAAAATAATATTATTTGTCCATTCTCGTTTCTATGTAACCTAAGAATTGAGACCTAAGATAAATTTAATTAAGTCAAATTAGTTCATTTTATTTGATATTAAATCAATTCTTTGTGCAAATTTAAAAAATCAAATAGGATTTGTTCCAGTATATATAGTTAAGCATAACCAAACTAATTCGATATACGAATAATTTTGTTTTTACGTTTTTTTCATGTTACTATTTAAACTATTTATTATTTTAATTTTTTGACAATTTAAATTTTTTTTATTTTAATTATGCCCTTACACCTATATTTTTAATTCAATTTAACTTATATATTTTATGTATAAAAAAATAATAAAGTGATATGAAAAAATACATATTATATCTTATTTTTGTCAATATATAAAAGTTAATTTAACTCAAAAATACATGTCCAGTGATGTAATCGAAACAACAAAAAATTTATATAACTATACAAAAAAAAAAAGTAAAATTTTATGAACAAAAATATAAGTTTTGTCAATTAAGTGTCAACACAATTGCCAAATTTTTTATCACCAAATTCTGAGTGTGTTTTAGAGGTAGATTATGTATTTGTTTGTTATATAAACATGCAGACATTAAATTTTATACACCAAGGAATATGATCTTTCTATTCCATTGACTAGACCGTACTGTAATCTCCATTCCCAGAGACCTCCCCTAGCTAGGGTTGCTGCTCTTGTTTGGTGCAGGTCTGCTAGGAGTGATACACTATGAAACTATCATTATATATTTATATTCTTTTTAACATAGATAATATATATACAAATATCAAAAAAAAAAAAAAAAACTTCAATCGGCTTCACTTTCAAACTAGAACCCCACGATCTTCGTTTGCCTTTCCTTTTTTAAACATTATAAGGCTTTTAATACAAATATTAATTGAATTTATTTGTTTTTAAATAATAATTTTATTTTCTATTTTTTACTCTTATTTCATAAAAATTCCACATTGCTATGCTTTCATTTACAATAATAAGAACTATCGAGCATTTATGCATTTATCTTAATATATATGCAGCGTGGCTACATAGATTTTAACTTTGTAATATTTTTTATTTATGTCACGTATTTATCAATATATTATATTTTGTATCATATCAATGTAAATGTATAATATTCTAATATATGAGTATTTTTTTTTATTTATTTGTTAAGATCTTACTTTTTGTATAACTCGAACTTCTAATATTTGAGCAAGATTATCAGGAATATCATCTCCTGAGTTTTTGGACTTTAAACATGAGATATCTCAAGTATGAACGACTTATTTGAGTAATAAAAAAATAAGTAGAAAGACATGTGATACATAATAACTTACTTTTTCTTGAAAAAATGTATCGGTGATTGATTTATAAATAAACTTGATATTATTGAATCCTAAGATTACATGTAAATGACTCCATATTACTCTTCCATGCACATTTTTACGTTTTTTGGTCTAATAATTGAACCAAAAATCTTAATCAAATGTGGTGAGAACTCCATTTTACCCTTACATACACATTGACCTAAAATCATTTTTGTGTCTCATTATTTAAAAGAAAATTTTGGAATAAAAGTTTTATAAAATAAGTGGAAAATAATGTATTTAGCATGGTAGTAGGGTGAGACATTAGGTGCAGTGGCATGGGAATCTGCCGTGGATTTGGTCTGCTTGCACTGTGGTCCAAGCCCGGCCCTTTTCCTGCGCGCTGCTTCCCAGAGGCCATGGCCCATGGGCTACTCTCCCTACCCTATAATCATACATAGATAATGGAGCCCTCAAATTATAAAGTTTAAGATTTAGTAATAAATGATAGTACAAATGAATTAAATGTTTTTAAATTCAAGTCTCGTGAATTTTAATTATTTAAATTTTTTTTGAATGATATAATATTATTATTATTAAAATTTTAATAAATTTATTTTTAATTTAAATATAATTGATGAATTTGAGTTGGGCCTTTGCCCATTTTAAACTCGTATTTGATAATAATTTTAAATTTGTTTGTAAACTTGTCTAGTAAGGGTCGGGCTTTTGGGTACATCCATTGGGATGGGTGCCATTTCCATTCTCACGTATAAAATATTTTATATTGAAAATATAAAATATATTATTTCAATACATATATTTAATATATAATTGCAAAGCTAATATTTTTATGCATTTAGGGAAATTTTATTATGTTTTATTAAATTTTAGATACAAACCAAACACGAAAATAAAATAAAAATATTTGTTGGGTAAAATGTTTTTACATGAATTTTTCATAATATAAAATAATTTATATTGAAATAAATAATAATGCATATTGCAAATTGGTGCCTTTAAATTAATTTTAATAAAAATTAACTTTATTAAAACATTCTGTTATGGCCAATGATGGTCGATGTGTCCAAAATCTACAAAAGTAAGCTTATAGGGCCGTCAAGAAATCAAAACATCAATGGGATAACTAAGATATTTGAATAAGAGATCGTGACTAAGGGATTTAAGCAAGAGATTATGACCGAGATAGCTGAGTGACTACAAATCGAGTACTTTGACTAATCTCGTACTAAAAGGCTCAAGTAAGTTTAAATCGAAATATTGAATAACTTATTTTAAAATCTTATATCAATGTCTTTAAGGAACCTTTATGGGGACTTCAAAGGTTACTCAACAATAAGAAAATTTATAATCAGAAAATTTTTGTAAGTTACCCAAATTCAAAAAGTCAATTTCTATACAATGCGAAGTGAGAGACTTTCAAGAGACTTCAAAACTATAATAGAACTGAACTCCATATATTACTCACATGAGATCGTGAAGAACAAGTTAAACCTACAAATTCAAAAAGACATTTGATATGCTTGTCGAATAATATGATTGTTCTGGTATCCTTATTTTCATAAATAGGATAATTTTCATATAGGTGAAATCTTTTCAGAACTCTACATTAATTATAATTTTACTTTTTTTGCATTATACTCCCAAATCAATATATTGAATTAAGCATTTGAGGGTTTATGTGAGATATTTATCTACGCCTTTAATCGATTTTCTTCTTTGCAGGTCATTAACAGACTCCGTTAAAGACACTATCCTACTAACAAACAAATTTATTGTTCTATATAAACGATAATACATTCATTTACTTTTAATGATCCATTCTTAAAATCACCAGAAAACTATTTTAATTAAATTAGAAAATAGAATAAGATAATGCTAATAATTATTTTTAGTAGTAATAAATATATTTTATTTTTAAATACAATACATTTATTACATCTTATTTTTAATATTTAAAATTTTATTAGCTAATGATAAAATATAAAGTTTAAAACAAGTTAATTAAATTGTTTGAACCTTAGAAACAATATGGAATAAACACATTTTATTTAAAAGTAAAATACATTTATTATTGTTTATACACTATTCTTAGCCACAGAGAAAAGTTTAAGATAATTAGATAAAAGTTAAATTTAGCCTTTAAATTATTTTTGTCAACTAAAATTCACTTTTATATTTATGATTATTTAAGAAAAATAATTTAAAGGCTAAAGTGAGAAATTGCAAAAAGTTTAGGGTCAAATTGAGCTTTTTACATAAGTATCAAATTATCTCTCAAACTTTACTCTATTTTTAGTTTTTTTTTTAAATGAATTATTTAATTTCATATTAAATGTAATGTTAATATAAATATATATAATATATTAATATAAAATAAGATTTAAAGTGAAAAAATTGAATATCGAATAAACATATATTTTCGTTCACCGAACAAACAAGGGAGCAGGCAACAAATTTGGCACGGGGAAAGCAGACGACGTCGTTTTCAAGCCCGCGGTTTCCGGTTTGGTAGATCGCAGTATAAGAAGCGCGTTAACAGCACGACTACAAAAGCACAAAGGAAGCGGAGGCGAAAGATCGGGCAGACGGAAAAGTCCTAATCGCCACCAGTCGAACGAACAAAACGGAACATTTTACCGTCGTCTGATCGCTGGAGATCCTTCTACCGCCGGAAATCCTCCGATCAGTCGGCAACGACCACGCATTGGAGGACATCGAAGAAAAGCATCTATGTATCTGTTTATTCGCTGATTTCTCCACGCATACGGGATTGTGATTTTGTTGCGATCATCTTGTGAGAGAATGGGAGAGGGCGGGATGTGTTGTCCGACGATGGATCTGTTGCGATCGGAGCCAATGCAGTTGGTGCGTCTGATCATCCCTATCGAATCCTCTCATCGCACCGTTTCCTACCTCGGCGACCTTGGCCTCTTCCAATTCAAGGACGTATGTGAATCCGTTGCTTCGAATTTACGTTGCGTAGGGATTTTAGTTTCGTCTCTTGATTTTGCAGTTTTGATTATCACATTTTCCTTCTTCAACAAGCAACGTTCTCATGGATCACATTATTTGATGGTGTTTGTTACGGAATGGCATGTTGAGAATTGACAAAGCCGCTGTGTAATTTTGTTGACGAATACTTTGGTTTCGATGCCAACACTATTATACATGAATGCTCATCTGGGAAGTTTTGATTATGGGAGATATATGCAATGCAGAAGATAAAGTGTGTAATTGTCACCATTGCAGAATCGAGACATGTATCCTACTAAATTTAGTGCCAATTTGGGCGAAATGATGTGGCAAGTGGGGCTGTATGGAATTCTTAGATTGTTTATTAGTGTTTTCCTGTTCTCTTAACCTGCAATTAGTTATTCTTTAATTAGTTGCAACTTGCAAAAGAGGTTCTATATTGGATTTACTTTTACTTTGTAGCATCTCTCATTATTTGCTTGTCACTTCAATTTGAGAAGGGTTGGATAGCTGGATTTGCTTCAAGGTGTTCGAACTTGAGTTTTTAATTTTCCTATTTATCCTTGCTGATGAGTTCTCAATAATACATCGTACAATACCATTGACTGAAATTCTTATCCTATATTGGCCATCCATAATTGTTTCCGGATTTCAATATTTTCTACTTTCCCCAACTTCGATGTTAATATATCTTTTGTATCTACTTTTTCCAGCTTAACGCTGACAAGAGCCCATTTCAGAGGACCTATGCTGCTCAGGTGCATTACGTTCCATCTTTCTTTTCCTTGGAAGGATAAACATTATTGGGTAGATCTATTATTTTCTTGCTCAGTGCTTATATGTTGGTTTGTCTTTTGTACATTATGCAAGTGGACTTCTTAGACCAGTCTGCTTGTCTGTCACTATGAGACGAGAACCTGGTTTTTAGTTGATTATTTGCTTTTCGCTGAAGAAAGACTCTGGTGGCATTATGTGTGTGTTCCTGTATCATGTTGTGGGTTATATGCATTCTTAAGAATTAGAAGAAGGGAGGCAGAATAAGAATTTAGTTTAGTGGTGGAGTATGTTGTCACGCTATGAGACATACCTTGGGAATAAATTTTGATTTTGATTTCTTGCATTCTGTTAGTATTATTCTGTTAGTGTTATTTCAGCCATTTCAATTTCTGTAATGCTGTGATTCCTAGTTTGTTAGAGATTGTTAACTCAAAGGAATCCACGTGCAAGTGGAGCGAGTTGGCAGAGTCAGTTACAATAGCCAGGTTGTAAGGAATCTCCCTTGGCTAGTTGTATAAATTCCTCTCTACCCATTCCCGAGATTTTTATGAAAAAGAATATCAGATCATCCATTCTCTCATAGTCTCTTCCTCTCTCTGTTTCTCTCTTACTTCTCCCTCTCTACTTAATTTCTTCCTCACCTCACTATTTAGTCGTTAGAAGATATCTTCCCATTCATAGCGAATAGGAAGAAAGAAGGCTTGTCAGGATCAAACCATGGCAGAAGGTACTCGCACTAAAGCGATGGAATCACAACTACAACAATTCGGCTCAGCTATGGCTGATACCCAGAATCGGATTGAACAACTAGAGTTAGGAGCGACTTAGAATCATGAAGCGATCGTGGCAATGGATCGCAAGGTAGAAAGCTCCATAGAGGGTCTGGAGCGGAGATTGGAAAGTTCCATAGCAAGGGTGAGCGAGGAGTTGGGTGCCCAGATGCAGCAATTTATGATGATGTTTGCTTGTCAAAACAGGGTAAGTTTATCTCCCAACTTTCCCCCTAGAGAAAGGACAGAGCCAATCCTTCAGGAAAATAGGAGAGATAGGGGACAGGGCACCTCGGAGATTGAGGGTGACCTAGAAGAAGAAGTGGAAGGATTACTGGATAGGGGAAGGGATGGTCTAGTTAATCCCCACCAATCGGGGTTTCCCTTGCCTTGGATGGACATTCCTACATTCGATGGTGTCAACCCCCATTGGTGGATGAGAAAATGTGAAAGGATGTTTGATTGGTATAATATTCCAGAAGGGCAGAGGGTGTTGTTAGCATCAACTTACTTCAATGAAGCTGTGGATGCCTGGTTTCAGGGGTGTTTTAGGCTAAGGAGGAACGATACATGGGAAGAGCTTTCGGAGAAATTGTGTGAAAGATTTGGGGAGAGGAGCATGGTGTATATAATAGAAGAGTTTAATAAAGTCAAACAGACTGGGAGTGTGGAGGCATACCAGATGCGTTTTGAGGAGTTGAGATCGCTCATGATCCAGCATAACCCCCATCTATCGGAAACCTATTTCGTATCCAGCTATTTGAGTGGACTTAATGATGAACTTAGGCCCATGGTAAAGGTGTTAAGGCCTCAAATCGTAGAACAAGCAGCCGAAAATGCCCGGTTACAAGAATTGGTGGTGGAGGCTTTATTAAAAAAACAGAGGCAGCAAACAAAAGGGATGGTGGCAGAGGCCTTTAACTTAGGAGGAAGAGGATATGGTCGGGAACCAATAAAGGTGAACAGTGATGGTAAAGGTGGATCGGGCTGGAGCTCAATGCCTTTTGGGGAGCAATTAAGGGAACAAAGGATACTAGCTAGACTTTGTTCCCGTTGTGGGGACAAATACCACATTGGCCATCAGTGTAAGAGGCAGATTTTGTTGTTGGAAGGAAGTGGAGAAAGGGAGCTAAGTGGGGTGGAAGAAGGAGCCGAAGAGGAGGTCGAGGAGGAAGATAATGGGGAAATATCCCTTTATGCTTTGAAGGGAGTTGCCAACAACAAGATTATTAAGGTAGAAGGGCAGACCAAGGGGTGAAACCTCATGATCCTAATAGATAGTGGGAGTACCCACAACTTTCTTGATGAAGGCATGGCCTGGAGGTTGAAGTGTCCACTCGCGGGAACACCATCCTTGAGTGTAACAGTGGCCAACGGTCAAAGGGTATTAAGCAAATCGGCCTGCAATGGTTTTTATTGGAAAATGCAAGGAGAGGAGTTTGAGGCAGATTTGAGGCTCTTGCAATTGGGAGGTTGTGATGTGGTTTTGGGGGTGGATTGGATGAAGGGAGTTAGTCCCATCAGTTTTGACTTCAACAAGATGGAGGTGTCTTTTGAAAGGGAAGGGCGGAAACTGACTCTAACTGGGGAAAGAGAGGCAGGAACCTGCAAATTGGTCACTGGTAAGAGGTAAAAAAGGTGTTCAAAAGCCGGTGGGAATATTTAACCCAATTATTTTCCATTGTGGTGATGGAGGAAGACGTGAGCAGTACGAGGAACCAAGGAGAAATTCACTTCCAGGTCAGCACACCAGAGGTAATGCTTGACTAGGTACACAATTCGATTCTCCTTGATAAATTGTTGATTGAATTTGAGGATTTATTCATGGAACCAAAAACCCTTCCTTCTACCCGTGAATTAGGCCATGCCATTAACCTCAAACCCAATTCAGAACCCATTAACATTCAATCCTACCGCTACCCACCTGTCTAGAAATCAGTGATAGAAAAAATGGTGAGGGAAATGGTGCAACAATCCTTCATAAAATCCAGCCATAGCCCATTTGCATCCCCTATCCTACTAGTAAAAAAAAAGGATGGGTCATGGCGGTTTTGTGTGGATTATCGCCAACTTAACACTATGACTATCAAGGACAAATTCCCTATACCACTAGTGGAGGATCTCTTGGATGAACTCCATCAAGCCAAGTTTTTTTCAAAGTTGGACCTACGCTTGGGTTATCATCAAATAAGGATGAGACCTGAGGATACCCATAAAATAGCCTTTAGGACACACCACGACCATTTTGAATTCTTGGTGATGCCATTTGGGCTTACCAATGCTCCAACCACTTTTCAATCCCTTATGAATCAAATATTTGAGTCCTACTTAAGAAAATTTATACTAGTGTTCTTTGATGATATCCTCATTTATAGCCCTTCCTTTGATCAACACTTGAGCCACTTGAGAACCACATTTGAAATCCTCAGATCTGATAAGCTCTTTATCAAAAGAACCAAGTGTGCTTTCAATCAAATTTAAGTGGAATACTTGGGGCATCTGATCTTAAAAGAAGGAGTTAGCATAGATCCTAAGAAGGTGGAAGCCATGGTGGCTTGGCCACGGCCAAGGACAATCAAGGCGTTGAGGGGATTCCTTGGATTGACCGGTTATTATCGCCGGTTTGTTAAGAATTATGTGGTCATTAGCAAACCATTGACTGAGCTTTTGAAGAAGGAGGGATTTAATTGGGGGCCAGAGGCGGATATAGCCTTTGAAAGGCTGAAGGAAGCGGTGAGTAGGTACCTACCCTCGGGTTACCCGATTTCAGCAAGCCTTTTGTCCTAGAGACAGACGCTTGTGCAATAGGGGTTGGGGTAGTCCTAATGCAGGAGGGAAGGCCGTTAGCCTTCCTCAGCTAGGGTTTTGGTGCTAAACATGTGGGGCTTAACATCTACAAAAAGGAGTTTTTAGCTGTGTTAATAGCTGTGGAAAAATGGAGGCATTATTTGAAGGGGGGGAGGTTTGTTATGAAGACAGACCATGAGAGCTTAAAGTTTCTTTTACAACAGAAATTGCACACCTAACTTCAAAAGAAAGGGATGTCCAAGCTGATGGGATTAGATTATAGTATTCAGTACAAGAAAGGAAAGGAAAATGTGGCTGTGGACGCCCTCTCTAGATGTCATGAAGAATGGAGTTTGGTCACCATTACTGCTTTAGTACTTGAGTGGTGCCAAGAGGTAACAACCAGTTATGAAGGGGACGAGAAAGTAAAGGCCTTGTTGGAAAAGGTAGCTATCAGCTGAGATGGGGATGGAGATTACTCCTTGGTGGGAGGCTTGTTGAGACACCAAGGAAGGCTGGTGGTAGGAAACAATGGTGAACTGAAGAGGAAGATAATATAGTCCCTGCATGGGTCTGCTGTGGGGGGGGGGCACTCAGGGGTGCAGAATACCTACACACGAGTGAAGCAGCTGTTCTTTTGGTTAGGGCTCAAAACGGAAGTGAAGAACTTTGTAGCAGCCTGTGACATCTGCCAGAGGTGCAAGAGTGAAACTGTGGCTTACTCGAGTCTTTTGCAACCACTATCCATTCCGGACCAAGTATGGGAGAGTTTATTTATGGATTTTATTGAAGGACTACCAAAATCGGAAGGTAGGGACAATATTTTGGTGGTAGTCGACAGGCTAACCAAGTTCGCGCACTTTATAGGACTCACACACCCCTTTACAGCCCAAGATGTGGCTAGAGTTTTCTTGGATCAAGTGGTAAAAATGCATGGGGTTCCTAGGACCATAATATCAGACTAAGATAAAATTTTTACTAGCCTTTTATGGCGTGAATTGATGAGGGCGTTGGGCACAAGGTTGAACATGTTCATGGCTTATCATCCTCAAACGGATAGCCAAACAGAGAGGGTTAATCAAGGGTTGGAAACACACTTAAGATGTGTAAGTTTCCTACATCCTAAGAGCTGGCACAAGTGGTTATCCTTGGCCCAATGGTACCACCACACATCCCTTAAGATGCCCCCATTCAAAGCCCTGTTTGGTTACAAACCACCTATTTTACCAGCAGTGGGCAACTATTCAATAGTGGCCACCGTGGAGGAATATTTGCAGCAAAGAAGGGAGGTTTTGCAGTAGCTAAAAAGCGAGTTAGCTTCAGCTCAAAACAGGGTGAAGCAAATTTCGGATCGCAAGAGAAGTGAGAGGAACTTTGAGGTGGGAGAAGAAGTGTATTTGCGGCTTCGGTACCCTCATTTGAAGTCTATATCCTGCGGACAAGTGTCCAAACTTAGACCTAAATATTATGGGCCCTTTCCCATAATTGCTAAGATCGGACAAGTGGCCTATCGACTGCAACTTCCGGAGAACTCCCACATCCACCTAGTGTTCCATGTGTCCCTCTTGAAGAAGTCAGTAGGAGCACAAAGGGTGAGCCCCTCCCTACCTACGTTGCCTAGGGAAAACCGTGAAGCTCTAGAACCGAGGCCATAGTGGACAGGCGAGTCATTTACCAACAAGGGGCACCACTAATCCAGGTATTAGTCAAGTGGGGAGATAAGACGGCTGAGGATAGCACTTGGGAGTACCTTCCTGATTTGCTCAAGTAGTTCCCAAGATCAGCCAATCTTCTCAGCATTCTTGAGGACAAGAATTCTTGAACAAGGGGGGAAATGTCACGCTATGAGACATACCTTGGGAATAAATTTGATTTTGATTTCTTGCATTCTGTTAGTATTATTCTGTTAGTGTTATTTCAGCCCTTTCAATTTTTGTAATGCTATGATTCCTAGTTTGTTAGAGGTTGTTAGCTTAAAGGAATCCACGTGCAAGTGGAGCGAGCTGGCAGAGGCGGTTACAACATCCAGGCTGTAAGGAATCTCCCTTGGCTGGTTGTATAAATTCCCCTCTACCCATTCCCGAGATTTTTATGAAAAAGAATATCAGATCATCCATTCTCTCACAGTCTCTTCCTCTCTCTGTTTCTCTCTTACTTCTCCCTCTCTACGTAATTTCTTCCTCACCTCACTACTTAGTCGTTAGAAGATATCTTCCCATTCATAGTGAATAGGAAGAAAGAAGGCTTGTTAGGATCAAACTATGACATATGTTTAGAACCATGGTGAATGAATGGGCTTACCAGTAGGATGTGGATTTTAGACAATATCCATTCTTTAAAGCAACATAGAAGAATCATAGAAGAAAGGACAAGTTTGGTTTTGATTTGATAAAATGGGAGTGCTTATGAGAAGTTCTTTACACTAAGCCAATGAGGTGCTACTGTTGTCCTAAGTGGCTAGATATACTCGGGCCAAATTTTTTTGGCTGAGACAAGCAGGTCGTTAGGGAGAATGGGTGGAGAAGTTCATTGCTAGGCTGAGATTGTGCTATGAGCATTTTAATTACAATGGCTCATGAGTAGGACATCATGTTTGGTACTTTGATCAATTGAGTTTTGATCTTCAGTGAGAGAGATTATGGAGGTCCATGTGCCTTCTCATGAAGTTGGAACTTGGGAGTCTCATATAGTCTGCTTGATCCCCAATAGAGATTATAGAAATCACAACTTGTGATACTAGCTCTTATATAAAAGGCTTCATTCTTGGATAAAGAGATTAGGGAGATCAAATGTTAATCGACATGCAACTGATCTTGCATGATCTAGCAGGTTGTGGCCTATATACCACACTTGTTATATCTATGACAACGAAAACAACCACTTTACCCGCTATTAATTTTAGAAGTACAAAGAATATTCTCATAATATACAAATTGTTCATGAATTACATGTTGACTACGCTAGAATATTAAGGCAGTTGAGCTCATGCTTAAGAATGAGGCTGTTTCCCACTTTTTTACTGTTTTGATGATGTTCCCAAGTCACGGGCATGTCATGTCTTTGTTTTACGGATAAGGTACACACCAATGTTTCATGGGCATTTTCATATTGTTTCTATGGAAGTGAAAGCCACGTAAAACCACTGTTCATTGCAATATATCAGTGCTTCTCTTTCCTATTTAGGCCAAATGACTTCCATTTGGCCATGTTTATTTGTGAATTTTATGTTAGATAGGCTACAGTAGGTTTCCATTATCTTCTACTGTCCTTTAAATTAAGCTTAGACATTATTCAGTAAATAGAAATCTACTGCCATGTGTAAATTGATATGTATAAATTTCTTCAAATAGATCAAAAGATGTGGAGAAATGGCACGAAAGCTGCATTTTTTCAAGGAACAAATGGTTAAGGCTGGTTTCTCACCCTCAACAAGGTCTGGCATTAGCATTAATATGGATGACTTGGAGGTATGCCTAATATGGTTACTTGGTTTTAAAGCTTTTTTCATAATTTACACCTCAACAATTCTTTACTGGGTGTGGCTAGGTTAAACTTGGAGAACTTGAAGCGGAGTTGACAGAGATGAATGCTAACAATGAAAAATTACAACGTGGTTACAATGAACTTTTAGAGTATAAACTTGTCCTGCAGAAGGTATGTGTATTCTTAGGCTTTGGTCTTCAGGTTAGAGGTTAATATAGAAATCCATTTAGTGAGCTTTTCTGTCTCCAGATACTCTATTTCAATCTTCCATGATCTGTTAAGCTGGAATGTGAAATTGGTTCAATTACTTGTTTCAGGTTGGTGAATTTTTCTATTCAGCCCAAAGTAATGCTGCAGTACAGCAGAGGGAATATGAGGGACGTCATCTTGGTGAAGGATCTATTGATAGTCCCCTACTTATGGAGCAAGTACTAATTTTTGTTACCTATTTCACTCTCATTGTATTAAATGTACAATCCTTCTAGTTTTGAAGTTAATATCTTTTGAGTCTTGCATTGTGTAGGAAATGTTGACAGATCCATCAAAGCAGATAAAGCTGGGATATGTTAGTGGTCTTGTTCCCAGAGAGAAATCAATGGCTTTTGAAAGGATATTATTCCGTGCTACTCGGGGAAATGTGTTTTTGAAGCAAGCTGTGGTTGAGGATCCAGTTGTTGATCCTGTATCGAGAGCAAAGGTGAAACATTATTTTGTTTTGGAGAAATCTCTGTCTCTCTCTCTCTACAGGATTTTTGTTGCAAACCATTTGCTGTCCTTTTCTTTTTCGTCAACCTACTCTAGATCTATTTTATTTCTAGAATTCATTTGCATTTAGGTGCTGAACTGATTGCTCTTGTGTACAGGTTGAGAAAAATGTATTTGTTGTCTTCTATTCCGGAGAAAGAGCAAGGAACAAAATTTTGAAAATATGTGATGCTTTTGGAGCCAACCGGTATCCTTTTGCAGACGATGTAGGCAAACAATATCAAATGATCAAAGAGGTGTGTGTTTGAAGAAGTTTCTGTGTGGATAGAAGTTTTATTCTAATGTGTCATCTATTGCGTTCTTTATTTTTGTGCCCCTCAAATGATGTTCTATTTCTCTTCCCACCACCATCTCAAGAGTACAAAGGACTAGTGTTCTCAGTCCTGTTTTATTCTCTCCACACCCCCCCCCCCCAACTCCTCAACAAACACACACACACACACACACACACATAGAGAGAGAGTAAAAGCAAGCATTGTTCTGGCATGTGAAGAATGTTTGCGGTATTGAGTCTAGATGTAATGTCATGTTTCTAGTGCATGTGTAGTTGTTGGGTACTCAAGGGACATTGAGACCACATAATCTTCTATCATAAACATGCACAAACGAATGCATATTGACCTTAAGTAATATGTGATCTGTTTTAATTTTTACTCTTATCAAGTGGTTGTTTGGGGTAAAATCATTAAAGCATAGTCATCTTGAGGAAAATTTTAAGACAACAATAACAACATATCAAGCCTTAATCCCACTAGGTGAGATTTACTACACAAATTCTAGGTTAGCTTATCATTTCTATCTGTGGTCATATCATTTGTAATGCTCTTATAACTCATATCATACATAAAAGTCTCCCACCAAAATTTCTTGGTCTTCCTCTACCTTTTCTTCTAAGACCTGTTCCATCTCATCTAGCCTTATGAAAAACCTCATTTCTAATTTTTATTTTTTCTTAGATGAAGACACATCCATCATAATATCCTCATCCCGTTATGCTTATATTTTGCATATGTTGATGCTTCACTACACAATATTCTTTGTGAAACAACAAAGATGATCTTAGAGCTATCTTTTAAAATTTTTCTTTAACTTTAATGAAATCTTACTATCATATAACATGCTAGACTCACCTTTTCCATTTTAACCACCACGTCATAATCCTATGAGTAGCATCCTCATTAATCTCTCTATCTTTTTAGATGATTGATCATAGATATTTTAATAGATCTTTTATTAGGATGACTTGATATTCAAGTTCCACCATAACATATTTATATTTTTACTAAACTTACATTCCATATATTCAGTTTTTAATCTGTGCAACTTAAAACCTCTAGATTCTAAAGTTTTCCTCCATATCTCAAGCTTAACATTCATTGCTTCTTTTGCCTCATCTATCAAGACAATGCCATTTTTAAATAGAATACACCAAGCACCTTTGCCTCGATATGTTTAGTGAGTTCATTTGTTAGTAAGGCAAAGATATATGGGCTTAATGTAGATCCTTGATGTAATCTAATTGTAATTGAAAGTCTCAATATCTACTTCACATGTTCTGACATATGTTTTATCTCCATGATACATGTCTTTAACAGTTTGTATATAAGTAATTAAGAGTCCTTTATTCTCTAAGACTTTCCATAATACTTCTCTAGGGAGTTTGTCATAGACTTTTTCTAAATTCTATAAATGCTGTTGAATGTTAACCTCTATCTCTTCTAAAAGCTTAAGTTGGTAGATAAATGATTAACTTTATCTTTTATATTATTATTTTTACTCTCAACACGCCCTTCATGTGTGGCCAGACTTCACTGCATAATTGGTTCAAACATGTGCAACTATTTAAATATTGGGTTAGTTATTCTCCCAATATAACTTTACAATTCTTACAATGTAGAAATCAATGAGCATAAAGGAAGTTTAGAATCAAAATCGTGTATTGAACAATAAGATACATTCCCTATTAATAGGGAAGAGGATACACTATAGAAAAGTTCTATGAAAGGAAAGATATGCTACACAATAAACAAGGAAACCATATATACAACTTTACAGATTTAGGAAACTATTTTAAACTATGATTACATTCCTAATCTTTGGGGAGAATCCAATATATTATTGGAAAGGCTGCTTGCAATCTTTTTCTCCAAATCATGTGTAATCCTGTGATTCATTCAACACTCCCCCTCAAGCTGGTGAATGAATATCTATCATTCTCAACTTGCTTATAAGCTCTTCAAATCTCTTAATAGGTAGGCCTTTTGTTAACACATATGCAATTTGATTTATTGAAGTAACAAAGGGCATGCATACCTCCTTGGATTCCAACTTCTCTTCAATAAAGTGACTATCAATCTCTACATGTTTGGTCCTATCATGTTGCACCAGGTTGTGTGCGATGCTGATAGTGGATTGATTGTCACAATACAGCTTCATAAGTCCATTGCTAGGAATTTTCAGATCTTCCAACACTATCCTTAGCCATAGTAGCTCACATAAACCAAGAGTCATTGCTCTAAACTCAACCTCCGCACTAGATTAAGCCACCATATTTTGTTTTTAACTTCTCCAAGACATCAGGTTACCTCCAAGAAAAACACAGTATGCTGTAGTTGACCTCCTATCCACCAATGAGACCCCCTAATCAGCATCTATATATCCTACTACTTCCATTTCCTTCGCTGGTCTGAATAACAAGCCTTTTCTGGGAGTTTTCTTAAGATAGCATAGGATTCTTCTCACTGCTTGTATATGCTCCTTAGTGGGATTATGCATGAACTGACTCACCAAGCTAACAACAAATGCAATGTCAGGCCTATTGTGAGATAAGTAAATTAGACGTCCCACTAATCTTTGATACCTTCCTTTCTCCACAATAGGGCTATTAGAATCTCCCAGCTTTAGATTAGGCTCTAAAGGAGTGCCTGCTGTCCTACCACCAAGCATCCCTGTTTCCTCTAACAATTCCATGGTATATTTCCTTTGGGAGAGAAAAATGCCATCTTTAGAGTAGGCCACTTCTATCCCCAAGAAGTACCTAAGCTTACCAAGATGCTTGATGTCAAATTGACGAGCTAGATCCTTCTTTAGTTGCTATTGCTCCTCAATATCATCCTCAGTAACAACGGTATCATCCATATACACCAATAAAGCTGTTAGACTACCTTTCTTTGAGTGTTTGATAAAGAGGGTACAGTCTTCCCTACTTTGCCAATACCCCATAGATTTCATAGTCTTTGAAAATCTGTCAAACCAAGCTCTTGGAGACTGTTTCAGTCCATAAAGAGCTTTCCTTAGCTTGCAAACCTATCCTGCAACACCATTATTAAAACTTGGAGGTGGTTCCATAAGGACTTCTTCTTCTAGATCACCATGTAAGAAATAATTTTTAACATCTAATTGCATCAATTGCCAACCATAACAACTGGCTAAGGATAGAAGGATTCTTACAATATTCATTTTTGCTACTGGTGCAAAATTTTCCAAATAATCAATGCCATGGGTTTGAGTATATCCTTTGGCAACCAATCTAGCTTTATATCTCTCTAAAGTGCCATCTGCATTATACTTAACATTAAATACCCATCTACAACTCACAGGTTGCACCCCTTTTGGCTTAGGCACCATGTCCCATATCTGATTTTTCTCTAGGGCCCTCATTTCCTCTTGCATAGCATGCAACCAATTTTGATCCTATAATGCCTCCTCCATAGTCTTAGGAATAGCTATAGAGTCAAGGGAAGAGATAAAACACTTGTGCTTAGGAGACAAACGATGGTAGGAAATGAAATTGGCTATAGGGTGTTTAGTACAGCTCCTAACTCCCTTTCTAATGGCAATAGATAGGTCCAAATCAGTGTAATTAGTAGTAGACAAAGGTTCAATGGACTGAGAGAATTCCATACCTGACTGTGAGGAGGAAATTGGTTCTTGTCGGGCACACTGAGTAGGTTGATTCCTCTTTTTATACATGTAGGGTGACCCTTTGAACCTTGCAGGAGAACTTGGGATAGAAGGGAGTAAGTCTTGGGGAGCTGGACATGGAGTAAGAGAGGTAGGAGACAAAGAATTAGTGGGAAGAGAAGACTCAGTGTCAGTGGGAAGAGAAATTGTGGACCGGGTGTCATAGGATTGAGTGGATGATGGCTGAAACACTGATTCCAAACTTGGCAAGACCTGGGCACCATCTAGACTCTCCCCATGGTGACCAGAAACACAAGGACGAAAGAAGGCTTGTTTTTCCACAAAGGTAACATCTTTAGAGATACAAACTTCCGAGTGGGAGGATAGTAACATTTGTAGCCCTTTTGAGTAGAAGAATGACCAAGGAAGACACAATGAAGAGCCCTCGGGTCAAATTTGTCCTGGTGTTGTTTAGACACACGCACAAAGGCCACACACCCAAAAACCTTATGTGGGAGAGAAGAATGAAGAAAGAGAACTGGAAAATGAGTCGCAAGACAGTGACAAGGACTAAGATTTCCAAGCACCTGAGAGGGGACCCGATTAATCAAATGGGTAGCGGTTAACATAGCCTCATCCCAAAAAGTTTTAGGGACAGAACTCTGATGCAAAAGAGCTCGAGTCACATTGAGAAGATGCCTCATTTTTCTCTCAGCAACCCCATTTTGTTGGGGGGTGTCAACACAAGAGGATTCAAGGAGAATTTCTCTTTTTTTGGAAAAACTGATTGAGAGTTTGATTAAAATAGTCTCGGGCATTGTTAGTTCGGAATTTTTGAATTGATACCCCAAATTGGGTGAAAATCATCATGTAAAAAGACTGTAAGACACTACTAAAGGCCGCCTTCTCTTTTAATAAGTAAACCTAGGTCATTATAGTGCAATCATCGATAAAAGAAACAAACTATTTTGCCCATGAACCATTAGGAATTTTTTAGAGTCCCCACATATCAGAATGCACCAATGAAAAAGGAAATAAGGACAATTTATTACTGACAGCATAAAGAACTCTATGATGTTTGGACACTTCACACACATTACAGTGAAAATCACTAATATTAAGATCATAAAAGAGTTTAGGAAACATAGATTTCAATAGAGAAAAAGGAGGGTGCCCTAATCTAAGATGGTGAAGCCATACATCCTCTTTTGTAGAATTTGATGTGGAAACATGGGTTAGGATAGACTGATCTCTTGTAAGGAAATCATGGATCTGCTGTTGCTGCAAGTAGTATAATCCCTGGGGTGCTCTAGCAACACCAATCGTCCTCCCCGTGGCCAGATCCTGAAACACACAGTCATAGGGTGAAAAGATTACACTGCAGTTGAGGTCTCGTGTTAATTTACAGACTGAAATAAGATTGGTAGAAAGGCTAGGAACATAAAGAACATGTTGCACTTTAAAAATAGGAGTGGGGCTCACTTTGCCATGCCCAACAATAGGAACAAACTAGCCATTGGCAACTGTAATGTTTCTGGAGCTATTCAAGGGTTCATATGTTTCAAAAAAATTTAGGTTAGGAGTCATATGATCAGTAGCTCCAGAGTCTAATATCCATAACTCATTCTTAGGTATTTTGGAGGCAATAAAATTCTTAGAATTGAAGCATATACCTGCTTGAGCTAGAGAGCATGAATCCCCTTGAAAGGTTTTCAAAAAAGATTTCAACTTACTGATCTCCTTAATGTTTAGTCCTCCTAAA
This sequence comes from Diospyros kaki, assembly GCA_036245055.1. NCBI lineage: Eukaryota > Viridiplantae > Streptophyta > Magnoliopsida > Ericales > Ebenaceae > Diospyros > Diospyros kaki. The sequence goes on from BSEG01000005.1 coordinate 45,825,211, forward strand.
TCAGGTATGATTGCAGCCTCTTTTTTTCCAGCAGTTTCTTCTCCTTCTTTAGTGGTTAAATAAGCTTTCATGGGTTGTTTGGCCTGCAAACCCTTGAATCCTCCTCCCATCTTGCTTAAGACTTCTTCTTTTCCATGTAATTTGAAGCATGTCTCGCGTGTGTGTCTAAGTTTCTTGCAATAAGAACACCACACGCCTTCCTTATTCTGTTTTGAAGAGAACTGCTCCTTGCCTTGAGACGATTTTGACCATGCTCCTTGCATTCTATTAGAAACCATAGCAGAACCTTCCATATGATTATCGTTAAACATGGCAATGCTTCTATGTTCTTCACTCCGAACTATAAAGTAGACCTCATTCAAAGATGACAGTTTTTCTCGGCTAAGGATTGTGCTCTAACTTGATCAAATTCAAGGTTAAGTCCAGCCAAAAACTCTACTATTCTATCTCTTTCTAGCATTGAGGTTAGAATAATAGTGTCTTTCACTACATATCATCTTAATGTCTTGGTAGTGATCCAATTCAAGCCAAAAACCATTCATCTTGTTATCATAATCTGTCACATTCATAGATTCTTGTTTTGTGCCACTAATCTTGGTCTTAATCTCTTAAACAACAGATGCATCTTGCACCTTTGAGTATGTCCTTTTTACCGTCTCCCATATATCCTTAGCCGTAGATAAAAATATGTAATTTTTACTTACCTCGGGTTGCATTGAACTCCACAACCATGACATTAACATGGAGTCCTCAATGTCCCAAGCAACAAACATAGAATTTGAGGACTTAGGGGCTGGTCCAGTGAGGTGAGAGATCTTCCCCCTTCCCTTCAAAAAGGTCCTCACCAATTGAGACCATTGGAGGTAGTTGCCACCATCCAATCGGTATGATTGATGTATGTTCGCAACTCACTAGAAGATGGGCCTTCATTCGTAGATTCAATAGGTATCGCCTCTTTTGCTGGAGTGAGAGATGTGGCTTCTGTGATCTCCGACATTCTGTAGGAAAATAATTAATTGAGAAAGGACAGGAAGCAAACAGGGCAATGAAGGCCGGAAAGAACAAGATCGTAGTAGGGGTAATGAAGGCTGGAAACACGATTTTAGGACTTCCTTAGGTTGGCTCTGTCATGAACCTAGGGTTCATAACAGGTTTAAGAAGTAATTGGAGAGGAATTGAATTGGGGAAGAAATCAAAATTGAAGAATTGAAGGACGGGGAAGAAATCAGAATTGAAGAATTGAAGGAGAGGGAAGAAATCAATAGAAAGAGGAAGAGTAACAGAGAGAAATGTAGAGAGGAAACTGAGAGGTTCAATATCAATTCATGCCTGCTTTCTTCCTATAACATTGGCTTATTTATAGCCTACTGCTCATGCACCCATGTGCAGTCCGTTTGGCCTTAACCATGCACCCATGTGCATAACAATTGAAATTCTAACAAATTGCAAAATACCCTCTAACAACTATTTATATCTCTATTACAATTTTGCCCCTCTATTGCTTCTAGGGTCATGACAATTCCCCCTACCTTAAAACATTTCTTGTCCCCAAGAAAAGCCAAACCTCCACAACTTCCTATATGCCTTTTTCCTTCTCTTCTAAAGCTTGGATGGAGAAGTTTTGAAAATCCTCTGCATGCATAGCAGATTTGTAGTAGTTCTCTTGTTAGTGTTCTAAAACTCGGCCTAGGCGGCTGCCTAGGTGCTAGGTGGACACAGACCGCTGTGATTATGGGCTAATCGGCCCCCTTAGGCATCAGCTCGGCTAATCGGTACCGGGCGGCGCCTAGTCGGCCAAGGCGGCCGCCTAGCCGCGTGAACCTCCTGCCCGATTAGGGTTTTTGTTTTCCCTTACCTCGTCGATTTCCCCTTCTCTCTCTTGCACACCATCGCCGACTGTCTCTTGTCGAGTCGCCGTCGCCGCTTGCTCTTTCTGTCAAAGCCTCTCTCGTCGCATGCCGCTGTCGTCTCTTGCGGAGTTGCCGTCACCGCTTTTCATTTCTGTTAGCCTTTTCGTCTCACGCTGCCACCGTCGTTGCCGCCAACCTTCATTCCACTCTGCTTTCCAGCTCTCTCTCTCATCTTCCTCACTTCTCACCCTGCGGTAAGCAAGCAGCAAGAACGCTTACTGCTTGCTGTTGCCTTGCCTTTTTTTCTTTTTGTTATTTAATTTATTATTTATGTTAATATTTATTAATGTTTGAATTTGTTATTTGAATATTTATTATTGTTTTAAATATTTTAATATTTGTAACTTGTGAGCAAACAAATTAAATGTTATTTATATTTTAATATTTGTTAATGTTATTTAATATTTATAACAACTTCTTGTTGCTGCATCTTGCTATTGTTGGCTCTTGACAAACAACAATTTATTTTCTCAAAATTAATTTCATTATTTCACTTGTTGTTTCAACTTTAATTTACTTAAAAATAACATCAAAATGTTTAAAAATAAAAAAATAAAAAAATTTTCTAGGCCCCAGTCGGGCGCCCGACTAGCGCCTAGCGCGTTTTAGAACACTGCTCTTGTATACCTCAACAACTTTCCCGATCACAGCTTCTTCAATGTACGCTGGTGCACTTCCAAAAGATTGGTATACTGTGACCCCAATTTCCTTTAATATTTCATCACCATGTTGGTTCGAGTCCTTGATGAATGCTTTCAACTGCATGTGGACCATCCAATCTTGACCCTGTCTAGGATATACATCACAGGCATAGCCATTCTCAGTTTTAGCCCTGACCTGCTTTGTAACCGACTTATCCAACAAGTCAATGTTTTGTTCCAAATCTGATTGTTCCTCAGATTTTAGTAAGTCTGAAATATGAGGAAAGACTCTAGCACCAATATTCGTTGCGCCACTTTGATTCCATGTAATGAATTCACCAACTCATTTTTCTTTGTGTTTGCTAGAATATCCTTCTATAAGAACTTTTTTTTCAACAATTTCAGATTGTCCCTTTGCTTTTGTTGCCCTATCAACCTTACCATAGCTCAGGTTCTTCCCAACGTTGCCCCCACCAACTATGTTTCCCATTGAACTTATAATTCGAGATTTTGCATTTCTAAGGATTGGAGATACTCCCATTCTTAGAGCAGCATCCCAATTACCGATTGCAACAGAGGTTGGAAGAATCTCAAAAATAGACCCACCAACTCCATTTGTGCTACTACTATATCCAAGGCTTCCAACAACACTCATTCTACCACTAATTGTCACCCCTGAATGACCAAGTGCGCTGCTATGAGATATCTGAGAAAGGGCAATAGGGAGATTGTTCGAAGTAAAAGGACCATTAGAATTGCTTCCAACAAGTTGTTGAACTCCTTGAATGGTTCCTGCATGATGAAAAACAGGGGATGCAACACCAGATTGAGTAGAGAATGATGTAGTAAAAGAACTCCCAATACCCTTTAGAATATTTGAAGTCGATCCATTCATAGATGACTGATTTTGGCGAGAGTATATGACCATTAAATTCTGTAGTAGATCCCTGATCTAAGCTCCCACTTCATCTATAATTCCATTCAACCTTCTCTCCAAGCCCCCTAGAGAGGTCTCCAACTTTCGATCCAACGCCATGATTGCTTCCTGGTTGCGTTTGCTTCCGGTCTCCAGTAATTCCACTCGAGCCTGCAGATCAGTGACTGCCAAGTGGAATTGCTGCACCTAGGACTCAAGGTTGTTCATCCGCATCCCTTCTACCATTGCTGATCTTGCAGAATTTTCCCAATTCAGCAGCCTTCAACTCAAATCGGAACCATAGTCAAGGATTAACTACTCGGCTACGTTAATTCGGTCTGCTTTGCCTCTCAAAATTTGAACCGAGAGCCGTTGGAACGTAACGACCTATGAACAATTAGAAATTAATCGTCATGAAGTGTTGAAAATTAGCAACGATGGAATGGAGCAATCACAGCCTGAGAATCGTTGCACTTGCCGCTAATCAAGAAGACCTACAACCGCTACGACCCACACCCCAATCACCGTCCAATGGCCAGGGCCACTAACTCTCATTCGGAATTTAATTTAAGAGATACTCACTTGCTCTAATTTGCTTCCGAATCACTAAATGCCTTGTGGTCGCCTCCCTGAACCACGTCTGGAATAGTTGAAATGCTGAATTCTATCGTGACAAGGAAAGTTCGTTGGACTGGTGGACTCGCCTTGAATCCTTCCTCCGGTTCTGCCTACTCACTGGGTGCGCTTGATAAAGGCCTCCACACCTTCCTTGCCCACGTCGCCAACTACAACGGAGCTCTTATACTGGCCTTCTGCTCTGGTAGTGAGTCTTCTGGTCGTCCGCGTTTACACCAGCGGACTCGCTATCACCTCGAAACTTCTGCCTATTCACGAACGACTGTGTTGCTTGCCTTCCTGAATCGATTCTATTAGTCAGTCGGCGCCACTCTAACATGTTAATCGACTCTAGTGCAACCCTCGCTGACTGAATTTTACAACCAATAATCAATTAGCTGCTTCATCTTCAAAACTTGGATCTACTTTGCGATTCACTGCTGCCGTTTGTGGAAATTAGTTGGCGCCATTGATTTCACAACTTCCAAGTCATTCGGATTTCAACACAGATCACTTCTATAACCGACTACCTTTGTCGCGATCTATCCGCTCTGCTTCAAATTTGGATCTCGCTCACGCCACAATTCACCACTGGAATCACCGTTTCTGTCGAATTCACCGGAGTCCAAAAATCTCTGTTCAAACAATTCTGAAGAGAGTCGTTGGAATCAACTACCAAAATTACATGAACCACAACCGAAGAAGGACCGCTTTGATACCATTTGTCATGAACCTAGGGTTTATAACAGGTTTAAGAAGTAATTGGAGAGGAATTGGATTGGGGAAGAAATCAGAATTGAAGAATTGAAAGAGAGGGAAGAAATCAATAGAAAGAGGGAGAGTAACAGAGAGAAATGTAGAGAGGAAATTGAGAGGTTCAATATCAATTCAAGCATGCTTTCTTCCTATAACATTGGCTTATTTATAGCCCACTGCTTATGCACTCATGTGCAGTCTGTTTGGCCTCAACCATGCACCCATGTGCATAACAATTGAAATTCTAACGAATTGCAAAATACCCTCTAACAACTATTTATATCTCTATTACAATTTTGCCCTTCTATTCCTTCTAGGGTCATGACAGGCTCTGATATCATGTAGAAATCGATTAGCAGAAAGGAAGTTTAGAATCAAAATCGTGTATTGAACAATAGGATACATTCCCTATTGATAGGGAAGAGGATACACTATAGGAAAGTTCTATGAGAGGAAAGATATGCTGTACAATAAACAAGGAAACCATTTATACAACTTTACAGATTTAGGAAACTATTTTAAACTATGATCACATTCCTAATCTTTGGAGAGAATCCAATATATTATTGGAAAGGCTGCGTGCAATCTTTCTCTCCAAATCATGTGTAATCCCGTGATTCATTCAACATACAATACAAGGGATCCTCTTGTTCTTGTCACATAAGAAAGTAGTCTATTTGAGTAGTTGATAACCCATTGTTATATGTGATTCAAGTATCCATCGTGTTTCTTAATCCTAGTATTGGCTAAGATGAGCTCATATGCGATGAAAAATCCAAATAACTTTATCCTCTTTATTTCTTTCTCTAAACCAATAATTTCCATACCATTTAAGTTACTTCCCACAATGATCTTTTCTCCTCTAGGTATTTTGTATATCAATACCTCTAAAATCTTCTGTCTTTAATTTCTTCTCCTAACCCACCTTATGATGCATATGTCCTAACAATATTCATAGTTTCTTCTACTATAACAACTTTAGGTGGAATAATCCTAGGATCCTATTCTCTTCACATCTACTAACCCGTCCTTCAAAATCTTATTCATAATAATCCCAACTGCATTTCTTGCACAATCCTTCCCTGTGGACCAAAGTTTATATCCAAATTCTGTCAACATATTAGTCGTCTCACTAACCCATTTTGTCTCATGGAGGCACGTGATATTAACTTCTCTCCTAATCATCACATCCACTGCTTACATACATATTCCTATCTAAGCCTCAATATTCCATGCTCTTGTATAACTTCTGTACTTGCATCTGTTGATGAAATGTGAGAACCCTTGATGAAATGTGAGAACCCTTGCAGATTTAACACTACATCTGGGGGTTGATGCAGCGACCCTAGCTTATTTTTTATTGCAATTGGGTAATGATTTTCTCATTTGTCTAGAATTCATGATGTGCTTTTGTAGATGTGTCTCTGAATATTCCTTGATCATTTCTTCCAAGAGGAGGAGTTCCTCTAATTCTATGAATTTTCTAGAATATTCTTTTCTTGAATATCATTCAAAAAAGTTTTGGATTGTCTAGGAATTAGTTGGAATGTGTTCGTATTTATTATTAGGCTTTTGGTTTATGCGGCTTGTTGTCGCAAATGCTTGTCAAAAAGTGTTTGTAACTAATTGAGTAGGAGATTTTGGTTTATTATTAGGAATTTTAGGTTTTTATTGGATAACAGGTAGTTTGAGTTTTACGTTGGTTGTTAGCTACTTAACACAACCCTTATTCTTTGTTTGAGCTGGGATAGGCTGTAAATTGGAATATGATCATTTATTTAAACTCAAATGAATTTAAACCTTGAAGGGGGTCAGGTTGCTTTATAGATATGATAACGTATTCAACGTCATCATCATCCCAAGCCTTAATCTCAATTAGGTAGGCATATGATCATTTATTTACATTCAATGAACTTTATTGCAATTATAATGTCTCTGGTTGTTTGAGACACACTATTCGCCTGGATTATTAATTCTCCATGGAGTGGTCGTACAGTTCATCTAGGTTCAGGGAAAATAATTGCTTGTCATAGTAAAATCTCATTCTGGCAGTTATGATTTCTAGGCATCTGGAAAGCTGTCAGAGCTAAAGACTACCATAGATGTCGGATTGCTGCATCGCAACAATCTTTTACAAACAATTTGCCAGAAATTTGAGTGCTGGAATCTTCTGGTTAGTATCAATTCTTTACTATGTACTAAGTTGCTAACCCATACTGCTGAAACGCAAGCTAATTCCTATCCAAACCTGTGTTGAGTGTGTGTGGATCAATAATTGAACTTTGCGTTTTTTGCTGACTTATGAAAGGTGAAGAAGGAGAAATCCATTTACCACATTTTAAATATGCTCAGCATTGATGTTACTAGGAAATGCCTTGTGGCAGAAGGCTGGTGTCCTGTTTTTGCTCAAAATCAGGTATTTATTGCTTAAATTGCAGCGGCTTTTATCTGATGCTGCACAGAAAATGCATTGAACATTTTTGATTGGGAAATTATTGCACCTTTTCTTCTTATTTTAAGTGAATTTTAGGCAGCTTGGGCTTGAACTTGCAGATTCAAAGTGCAATGCAGCGGGCAAGCTTGGACAGCAGTTCGCAAGTTATGGCCATATTCCAGGCTCTACAGACCAAGGAATCACCACCTACATATTTCCGTACAAACAAATTCACTTCTGCTTTTCAAGAAATTGTGGATGCGTATGGGTGAGCAACTGTGATATCCACTACTTACCATAATTTAAACTGAGACTAGCAAGTAGAAAGTGGGCTAATATTCATAGTTCTTGCTACTGATACAGAAAAAATTCTGGTTTATTAATATTTTTCAGAAGTGGTAATATATAATTATTCTTATGTATGAATTATTTGAACATGAGATAATGGATTTGAGAGATCTATGCTGTGGCGGAGTTGTGGGGGTGGGGAATCCCCCTCATATTATTCGAATTTATATTATACATTTCTATAATTTCTTATATAATATGAATTTTTATTTAGTATTTAAAATTTATTTTTAATTTTTGTAAAGATGGCCTCCAATTAAGGAAAAAATGAGTGTGATAGATTTGTAAAAATAAGACCCAAATCTGATGCTAAGAGAAAAAAAGTGGAGAGATTAAATATTTCAATAATGTATAGTTACATTAAAAACTTATCAAAGCTCAACAAAATTAAACAGGACTCTTTGCCCCCTCCCCAACAATAACTGTCACCCTCCGCCCCTGGATCTATGTGCATACCTGCACACTGTTCTACATGCATGTGTCTCTATCCCTGTTTCTATTTTTGTGTGTGAGGGAGAGGGTGGGAACTTCAACCATAAGAATGTGGTTGCAGCCAGCTGATAAAACATTGTTTTGGTCATACCTTTTCATCTAGTTTTATACATAATTATCAATATTTGGGGCAATGGCAATTGTAGGGAAGTTCTGTTAATAGAATAGGCATTTTTAGCTTAGTTGACTTGTGCTCTTGGCATTTGCAAATATAATCATCTTACACAAGTTCTGATGTCATTGCAGGGTGGCCAAGTATCAAGAAGCAAATCCTGGTGTCTACACAGTTATCACATTTCCTTTCCTATTTGCTGTCATGTTTGGAGATTGGGGCCATGGTATATGCTTGTTTCTTGCAACATTATACTTCATATTCAGGGAAAGGAAACTTTCCAGTCAGGTGAGGCTACATGGTTGGTTAATTATTGGTAATAACTTTTTTTTTTGGTTTTTTTCATAAAGGAGTTATATTACGAGGAGCCCCTTAAGATGGGGGTATATCCTGTTGATTTTTACAAATGTGTGTCTTCTGTATGATATGGATGGACAAGGGCTACTTAAAAATAGAGAGAAACAAGTGGTACTCCTTGTATGGTAGCTAATATTTGGATTTCTTATCCTTTTATGTCACGTCTTGTGAAAATTTTTGTGAATGGAACTTCTTTTTCTTTGTTTCTATTATTTTCCAGCTTTATGTTGTGTGTGCAAGTTCAATTTGTTTGATGATTTTGTCAACAACAGAAGCTTGGGGACATCATGGAGATGACTTTTGGAGGACGTTTTGTTATAATGATGATGGCAATATTCTCAATATACACCGGACTAATATATAATGAATTCTTTTCCGTGCCATTTGAACTATTTGGGCCCTCAGCCTACAGATGCCAAGATCCTTCCTGCAGGTATTGGATGAGTGATTAAATTTTCGCCATTGCCATTGGCTGCAAATTTCAACTCTTCCTTCTCTTGCAGGGATGCTTATACAGTAGGCTTGATTAAGGTGCGTGGCACATATCCATTTGGCGTGGATCCTAAGTGGCATGGTACTCGCAGTGAGTTACCATTCCTAAACTCGCTAAAGATGAAGATGTCAATCCTTCTAGGAATAGCCCAGATGAATCTTGGAATCATTTTAAGCTACTTCAATGCAAAATTCTTCAGAAATGAACTTAATATCTGGTAAGATAGACTATTCAATTGGCTTCTCACAAGCATATATGGGTGAATCATCCATAAAAATAGTCAAGAAATTTTGTTCTTCACATGCATTTACATGTATCAATGTTGCGGTTGCATTGTATGAAGGAGAAAACACAACAACAACAACAACATATCCAGTCTTTATCCCACTATGTGAGGTCGGCTACATGAATTCTAGACTTCTATGTATTTTTGTCTTTTGTCATATCTTCATTAAGGTCCATATATTTCATATCAAACTTTAATGTCTCTCCCAAAGTCTTCTTGGGTCTGCCCTTACCTCTTTTTTTGACTAATTGTTCCATTTCATCAACTCTCCTCACATGAGCGTCTCTTGGTCTCATTCTCACATGTCCAAATCATCTTAGTCTAGTCTCTCTCATCTTCTCCTCTATTGGCACTACTCCTACCTTATTACGAATAAATTCATTTCTAATTTTATCTTTTCTTGTATGGCCGCACATCCATCTTAACATCCTCATCTCCGCTACGCTCGTCTTCTGCGTATGCTGGTATTTGACTGCCCAACATTCTGAGCCGTACAACAAGACTGGTCTTATAGCTGTCTTATAGAATTTTCCTTTCAGTTTTAATGGGATTTTACCATCACATAACACCCCCAATGCATTTCTCCATTTTAGCCAACCTGCCTTAATTCTATGTGTGACATCCTCGTGAATTTCTCCATATTTTTGAATCACTGATCCAAAATATCGAAAATGGTTTTTTCTTTGTAAGATTTGGTCTTCCAATTTTATTATAACATCCTCCACTCTTGTATTCTTACTAAATTTACATTCCATATATTCTATTTTCTTTCTGCTTAATTTAAATCCCTTATATTCTAAATTGTTTCTCCATAACTCAAGCTTAGTGTTCACTCCTTCTTTTGTTTCATCCACCAACACTATATTGTCTGCAAATAGCATACACCATGGTACCTCTGTCGGAATATCTTTAGTGAGTTCATCCATTACTAAAGCAAATAAGTATGAAGGAGAAACGAGAATGAAAAATAAGAATGTGATTGTATCAAATAATATGATAATATTACTATTGATTATCAAGTGAATCAGTTTTCTGATCAGCATTAATCATGTGCTTCAGGTACCAATTTGTTCCGCAGATGATATTTTTAAACAGTTTATTTGGCTATCTTTCACTCCTGATTATTGTGAAATGGTGCACTGGTTCTCAAGCTGATCTGTATCATGTAATGATATACATGTTCCTGAGTCCGACTGATGATTTGGGCGAGAATCAACTTTTTGTTGGTCAGAAATTTCTTCAGGTTGTAATATTTCTGCCTATAAATTCTACTAAAATGTTTTCATGTGGTACAAGACATTATTTAATCTCAAAACATTTTTTCTGATTCATAATGCCAGATTTTGTTACTGCTACTGGCACTTGTTGCCGTACCATGGATGTTATTTCCAAAGCCATTTCTCTTGAAGAAACAACACCAGGAAGTATGCACATGACATATATGCCTCTGGTTGAATGTTTGATTACTTTGCAGTCTCTCTCTCTCTCTCTCTCATTTACAATATTTCTACATTTTCTCAGAGGCACCGAGGAAAATCTTACACCCCCATCTACAGTACTGATGATTCTTCTGAATTGGAGTCAACATATTCCCATGGCCATGATGAATTTGAGTTTAGTGAAGTTTTTGTACACCAACTTATTCACACAATAGAGTTTGTGCTTGGAGCAGTCTCTAACACGGCTTCTTACCTACGTCTATGGGCCCTCAGGTAGGCTGCTAACTACTTGACTGACTCAATATTCAGCATCCTAAACTAAATTGTGTGCTAGACTGATCAATGTTTAGAAGTACCAAAATGCAGAGCTGCTTTATCTTGTATCATATATGAGATGCCCCCATTTGAAACCCAGCATGGTAAAAGGCTACTGGCATCTGGAGAAAAAGAATATAAAGAACCACATCAGGAAGACAAATAAATTGTGATTCAGTCTACCGCAACAAATAGAATTGTTTTGTGAAGACAACTTATAGAAGCTTTCTTCAAGTGCTTTTTGGTAATAATGTAGAATACAGTACATTTCTAGTGAGAGCTAAAACTCAATATGCTACAGTTAATTGAATATCATCAGCTTGACAAACATGTGTTATGCCAGACAAAACTTATCCATCTGATCAATTTTCTACTCGATTCTAAGATTGTATGAATGTGAAGTAATGAAATTTTTTTCTTTGTTGCAGAATACAAGCGATTCTGAAACACATCTGTCAGAAAAAAAAAAACAAATAAGTTGCAGAAAGTTTGTTTTCATTTTGTTTCTTGTGGGGCCAGAAAACTTGCAAGTATTTACCTCTCTTTCGAATGACATCATATTTAGAGTGCCTTACAATTTCAAATAAGGTGAACATTATTCACTAATAAAATGCTGACAATTACACTGGATTCAACAAACCTTATGCTGGGGCTAGTAAACAGTGACATTACTCCTTTTAATTTAGCCTTTGTGAGTTCAGGGATGTCCATGCTGGTTGGATTTTGTCTTTATTTTGGATTTCAGAGTGTAAATTTTGTGCATTCTAAATGGTTTGTAACCATCTTCCTGGCCAAAGAAGAAGGAAAGGAACTTTGATTCTGTTTTTGTTCGTTCATTTTTGTAGAGAATAAATTTTAGTCTTCCTACGATACATTTTGGCCCTAAGCATTGGGATGGTTCTCATTTGATGCAAACTTGGTGAACCGTCCAATCTAGATCATATTTCTGTGAGGACATTGAGCTGTTAAATTAAGATTATTTTTGAAAATTTGCAATCGACATCTTGGAAAACACACGAACAGATCATGATCTCTCTTACATGTCTCTTGGCTAAAATTTTTTCATCATTCCTCATGTTGTTTAGGCACACGATATGCTTTCTTAATGTCTTTAACTCTCTTTCATTTTTCTCATTTTGCTTTCTTTTCAGTCTTGCCCATTCAGAGCTGTCTAGCGTTTTCTATGAGAAGGTCCTGCTTCTTGCCTGGGGGTAGGTTGTTTGAACACCCACAATTTCTTATGTAGCATTTACTTATTTGCAATCTCAACAAAGTGACTGCCTGCAGGTTCAACAGTGTCATTATCCTTATTGTTGGCATTGTTGTATTTATTTTTGCAACTGTTGGTGTGCTTCTGGTTATGGAAACCTTAAGCGCTTTCCTACATGCCTTGCGGCTTCACTGGGTCGAGTTTCAGAACAAGTTCTATGAGGGAGATGGCCACAAGTTCTCTCCATTCTCATTTGCCTTGCTCAGAAATGTTGAGGAATGATTCAATTCTTGAAACATAGTCCTTAGGATTCAATTCAGAAATGACGAGCATACTGCATCTGCTGAAGTCTACATGTAATCTATCCATCCAAACCGACAAGCCTGATTGCTTGGGAGGTCTTAGGAAATAAGCTTTTCCTGACGAACCACAGTGTTTAGTTCTGTGAAATTAGTTATTTCTGCCAGTCAGGTGGCCAGCCGCCGCCCCATGCAAGATTACTGCTGCAGTGGTTGATGTTGCCGATACTTGTTCTAACCATGATCCTATGGTTGGCAGCATCCTGCTAGATAGACCATTTTGAGGCGTCTGGTCACTTCTGATGAAGTATAGAACCAAACCTTAATTGTGCTGTTTTCGTCACCTGTGATCACTTTCAGGTGACTTGTATCTTACATTTCATATTGTGCTGTTATTTTGTGAATAATATTCTGCAATTCTTTACTGTAACAAAGAAGGGAAGCTGTAATTTAATAAATCTATAGTGTAAATGCAAGGGATTTGTTCATCTTTCATCTCACTTGTTAGGACATCGGTATATGTGTCAAGCGGGTTGGGATGGGTACGGTACTTTACATGACTGAAAATGGATAATGTTAGATATTATGAAAATGGAGTGTCAAATTATAAGCTAATTGAGTAAAATTATTCTTTTGTCTTTCCATTGAAATTCAAGTCGAGCCATTTTTGTTACCTATAAATCTTCCACTTAAATGTGTTGGCCATTTAATCCATTTGACATCGATACATGAACATTTTCATTTTAAGTCTGATTTTTTTTTTTCCTCTCAGATGAAAAATTGATTCTCCCCCCCTCCCCCCCTCTCTCTCTCTCTATATATATATAATATTATTTAATAATTAATGTATATAATATATAGAAACTCAAACTCAAACCCTCACAAATTAACAATATGCTTGAATGTTAAATCATTAATGTTTTTATTTAGATTAATGTATATATTCTTGTTTATATACATATACATATATTTTTAAAATTTTCATTAAACGAGAAAAAATTATTAATTCATGATTCACCTTATGTGACAATAAATTGGTCTATTTTTCAATCTTCACACGAAGAGCTTTTCGATTTCTATCTAGTCCACTTTGAATTGGTTGCCAATCCTTACCTACAAACCAACTAAATTGAAAAAATTGAGTTGGTGTTTTTTTATTATTTTTATTTATAGTTTTATACACATTTTTTATTATTATTTATAAATGAGAATTTTAATCTTTCCAATATGATAAATAATCTATTATATACTTTTAGAATCTTAGATTATTACAAGATTGTTATCAAATCTATTTTCATATAATTATCGATAATTTATATATATTTATAAGATTAAGAATTAAATTCAATCTGTAATTCACATATTTATGCATCTAATTCGAAATGTGAAGACTATAAATTTGTGAGAACGTAAAACACCCCTATTTGTTGATGGAGGACATTTCTTGTTTTTCACGTTAAAAAAAAAAGGAGAGTTTTTAAGTTATAAATGAGTTGAAATTGAGATTATTTCATGGAAACCGAGTCATAAATTTGAGTCAATCTCGAGTCACCGAATCCCCTGGATCGGTGCCTTCTACTTGAACTGTGATTCTCCAGCTGCGTCCTGTTCGGTCATCGCCTTTCCAGATTCAGACACCGCCACTGTGAGAAGAGCGAGAAAGTAAAACGGCAACCGGAGAAGAAAGGAATGGAGGAAGATCGCAGTGCTGGTAGCAACGGCGGTAATCTGGATACAGGAAAAGGGGAGAGACAGGTTTGGCTGATGAAGTGCCCGCTGGTTGTGTCCAAGTCTTGGCAGTCTCAGTCCAAGTCCTCCTCCGCCGACTCTCAGCCCTCCGTCGCCAAGGTCACTGTCTCCGTCGATCCTCTCTGTCCCTCCGACGATCCTTCTTCTCTCCAGGTACTTCTCAATATTTACCTTTCAGATATATATGTCTATATATGCATATCTCTGCCTCTCCTTCTCGCTCTGTATGTATATATGTGTGTGTTTATATGTTCTGGAAGTTTCGTGCAATCTCTTCTTGTTCGTGTGTTTATGGACTTGGAGCTGAAATTGTTAGTTCAATGGAATCTTGATCTACTGCAAATTCAGCGGCTGGACTTTGACTGTTAACCTGTAGTCATAATCGTTGTTCAATGAAACATTTATCGGATGGATATCGTCGCGATCGAGGGGATTTCCTGCTCTGTGCTTGACAAATAATCATAACGTCTTCTATCAATTGCTGTTAATATATTAAATTATTGAAGAGGCAAAAGATTTTTTTTTTTGCTGTCCTCATTGTAATAGTTTCTGTTTGATGATTAAGATATTTTTTAACATTTATTTTCATCTCTTAAGTTAATGTCTTTTCACTTGTTAGGTTTTTCTGATGTAGATTGATTGTTCCAGATGGTAGGTACTGATATGCTGGGTTCACCGAGAGGCTAATATATTTCTAACTTGCTAGGAAATTTAAGATGGACTGCATGAAGGGTGAACCATTTTGAGTTGTTGGACTGGAGAGAGAAAGTGGTGGTAGGTTTTGAATGATTTTAGTGAATTGGAGCAAGCCTCCAATTTAAAATGAAATTGTTGTTTTGATAACTTGATAAAGATGATGGGCACAAGCAAATGAGACCTTATCTTTTACTACTTCCTAAAAATAAGTCTTCTTGTTTATTCCAATTTCTAATGGGATTACTTGTTTAAACTCTGATTTAATTTTCGCTCCTAGTCAAGCTTGCCTGAAAGTAGACAACACTTGTTCCGTGTCCCTACCGTGAAACCTCCATCCTAAGTCACTAGTGGCAGAGCTATGTTTGAACTAGGAAGGGAAGTGGCTGCCTCCACTTTGAGAAGATGCTTTCCATGCCATTATATAAAAATGTTTCTCATATACATACCCATATCAATAGGTTATCCAAATATGGGCATCCCCCCCACCCCCCCTCCCAGCGCTGCCACCGATATATGCCTGGTTCATGAGAGACAAATTTAATTGTTCACAGAAAACATGCATTATGGCATATATCCTGCACATGTCCCTTCTCGTAATGAGCGAAGACCTGTTCATTAACCAGGGGCCAGGGGTAAGGCACATGTCATTACTTAACTTGACAAATAAGGCATGTGTTAGATGTATACATGTTTACTTGGTGATATTCACACTATTATTTTGAACAGATTTTTGAAAGGATTTCTACTGTCACTAGAGGGCTATGCTATTGCTAATTCTATTCTATCATTTAATTATTCTTGTGTCTGTGAAATTTAGTTGTGTGGAACTCACAGATAACAAATTGAGTGTGTGCATACCATGACTGCCACATGGTAAGCTTAGGAGGTTCCACATGGCATGAGGCCTCCCCAAATATAGCACATGATCTCAATGTGACAGTATCACATGTCTTATTATTATCTAACATCAGCCTTGTACACATGCCGTCCCTTCCTTGAGTTCCCCCGCCATAGGTACTTTCTCAAGCTAGGAAGAACACATGGTGGTGCCTTATCTTTGGATACAGTGAGTCTCCTTAGCTCACCAGAGTCAATCTTCTTGACACATCCCTTTGATAACTCTTCTTACTTGGAATCTATTTTGTAATTCTCTTCAGACTTCAGAGGACATCACCTATTCAGTTATTCCGTTTCGTATTTGTGGATAAGATGGTGGTCATCTTCTTACATTGGGTAGCCTTGTGAATTGGAGGCTGGAACCAAGTTTTGGCAAGGACTTGTCCCCTCGCCTTGGTAGAGTTGCTGAGAGAGGACCACAAGAAAAAAGGGATTCTCCCCCCCCCCCCCCCCCCAAAAAAAAAAAAAAACCTCACACCCCCAAAAAAGAAAAATGTTGTTATTTGGGCTGTAGGACACACTTGTACATCCCATATGCCAAACAAGGGGACAATACCATTTGTCTTTCTCACCTTCAACTCATCTAGAATAAGCATACTCATCAATTTCTTGCCCTATCTAGGCAGCCCACCCCCTCTTAGCCAAGGATCTTGGCCTTTTTTATTTTCCATGAACATTTATTACTCCAGACTTTATATCATAAATTCTGACCTTAAGAGTTAAAAACTCTGCCTCCACTATATTTTACTTGTCTTGGTTTTCTCCCTTTCACCCTTTGAGAGATCTTCAATATTTGAATGCCTTTCATTACTTCCTACAGGGGCTGAGCTTAGATCCCCTGATTTAAACAATATAACAAATATATTCATTCCTTTTCTTGTTGATTCTAGGAACCTTTACTTTCTTATAGATATCACCTCTTAGTTCCTTTTTTATCAATTTAGTATAGGTAATGCCAAAATTTTCCATACTAAGTTCCTCACATGTTATTTAGTGATACTTTTATGTTCTGTTGTTTCCTTTTCCCCGCAAATGAAAAGGGTGTAACTATTACAATACTGATGGAACTGCAGAAGTCGATTCCATTTATATTCTTCAACTACTCAGAACTGCTTTAGGGCACCGAAAGGCTTATCATGATTATTGGTTGTTTGCACATGTACAGTGAATTTATAAGTTTCAAAACACATGTGCATTTCTTATTTGTTTATCTTATCAGGGGGAAAACATATTTTGTTCTTACATTTTGCTTGAATGAAAATTAGTTCACGATGGAGGTGGCTGGTAATGAAAATGGGAACGTGCCGAAAAGCTACTCTTTGAATATGTTTAAAGACTTTGTTCCAATGTGTGTTTTTTCTGAGACAAATCAAGGTGAGTATCATACTTGTTTTCAAGTTTGGTATGTTTTGCTTAATGGGCTTTCTCTATTTTATTTTCATCCATTTCATTACATGATACATTGGAATGACCTTAAAGTTGGTATCATTGTGTAAATGTGACAAATGAAAGCAAGGACGAACATAACTTGCATGAATTCTTAACTGCAAAAGGATTGGAGTTGGAGCTTTGCTCAGATGGCTCTACAAACATCATGTGTATGATACTTGTCCCATCACTTGGTATGGGGAGGTTGGCAGTGTGGCTGAATCTGTTGATACCAGTTTATATCCTCTTAACAGTTCAATGTTTACTTTTGTTTATTAGAAATTGACCACTTTGCTAGGTCTTTCATTAATAATTTAAGGTGAAGCTAACTAAATAGGTAGGAAGACATCAAAGACAATGGGTGAAACGTATAAAAACCTATTCAACTTTGTGAGAAAATGTATATTTTTGTTTTTAATTTGTAATTTTCAATTCATTACTGCTATGGTCCAAATGAATTCATGCACACTAGAAATTTAATCATGAGATATAACTGGTTCTGAACTTGTTGATTGATATCTATTGATATTGAGGTGGAACACACCCTAGCATAACTCAATGTTACAATTAATTGTTGCTTGGTTTTGAACTAGTGACTTGGCAATTGATCAGTTGTGTGGTTGAGTCAGTTGCTGTTTACTAGTAACAGGTACAGAAAATGTTGGACTAAGATGTCCTTTATGGCCATATACTCTTGCATTTCAAAAATAGAGAATGTTGGTGACTACAGATTATCAGACCTTAGTACTTACCCATTACTTAAGAACTTATTAGTATTGGCTCACTTGAGGACCATGGTATGGGTGTGCATTCAGATTCTGGAATTTTACAAAATTGAAAAAACCAGTTGCAACAACAATCACAAGCCTTAATCCCACTAGGTGGGGTTAATTACATGAATACTAAACCTCCAACCATCTCCATCCAAGGCCATATTCTCTGTAAGGCTATTATACCATATTTCATGTTTAGGGGTTTTTCATGAAGTTCTCTTTGGTCTTCCTCTCCCACCTTTTTTATAAACTTCCTCCATTGCATCCACTTGCCTCGTAGGTGTGTCTATCAGTCTTCTTCGGACATGTCCAAAACCATCTTAATCAACATTTCATATTCAATAGGTGCCACTTCAACCTTATTGTCTATCGTTAACCTAGATCTCACCCTTATCTATGATCACTCAATCACTCAAACACACTCAACAACCTCTCTAATCCATAACATAGCAGAGAAACATAATTAATCAAGAAAACAATCAAGAACTGCACACAACACACAAGAAGTTTATCCTGGTCCAGTCTCAAAAGAGACCTACATCCAGATTGGCTTTTGCCCTTGCTTTCTCTACTATCTTGAATACCAATACATGATTACATGTGCTATAAACCCCAACTCTCACCTAGCCCATAAACCTGAAAGCTATATAGAGTTGTAAACAAGATAGATATACCCTCCTTCTCACCACACATACTCGCACAAGACAGATTGATAACCCACACAGAAAGCTCTCTCATAAGCATACCTCTCGGCCCCTATTTATAAGCTATAGGGGGCGAGAGAACCCTCCTGACTGACTACCCAAAATGGCAGTTACGACAACCTCGGTCAGCCTTCTAAAAAACATCCCTTTCCAGAAGAACAAATACAGAAAATACATGACATTTCCTTTACATTACAAGCCCTAATCTAGTACAAATGTATCCTAACATCTATAATCTCATTTCTTATCTTATATGGTTGCACATCCACACTAATATCATCTTAGTTATGATCACATTTTGTACATGTTCATACTTGACTACCACACGTTTTGAGCAATGCAACACAGATGGTCTTATATCTGTTGGATGAAACCTCTCTTTTAGCTTAAAGAGATTTTATGATTGCATAGAATGTTGGACAGTTCACTTTAACCATCCTATTTTGATTTTATGAGTGAGATGTTCCATATTCTCCCATTCTTTTTGAAAAATTGATCTAATGAATCTAAACTGACGTTTTTCAGGATAACTTGATATCCAAGTCTCATAATGACATAATCTACATTGCTATTTTTGTGCACCTGATATTCCACATATTTAGTTTTTGACGCATGTAACTTAAAACATTTGGATTCTATGGCATTTCTTTGTAATTCTTATTCATGCTTTTTTTTGTGTCATTGACCAAGATAATATTGTTTACAAACTGAATTATGTATAAAACTGGCTAAACTGAAATAATTGAATAAATTGAACAAATTGATGAAAAATTCATAACTACAAAAATAAATGAAAAATAGAGGCAGCACAAGAGAGAACGAATTGGTGGAAGGCCATCATCCCCTCTAGGCATCTCTGCAACAAGATGTTGGCTTATTTGCATCCAACCGGGCCTGTGGTTACATTTCCCTCAAGCTTTAGGAGGAACAACATTGAGCACTGCCTGAACTTTGTCTACAATGAGCCCACCATTAATATTGACTCTATCAAGGTTTCAGGAGACCCACTATTCCTTCGGGTGAATTGGCATGAATGAAGTGCTCAAGGAGGATATTGGGACGGTGGCATTGAGAGAGGAAGAGAGCCAGAGAGGAGGAGCAACTGAACCGAAACCTAATGTCATGATAGATTTTACACCCAATGTGATGCTTGTAAATAGCATCTTTTTGAAAAGTGATGTATAATTTGGTTTATTTGTTTAAAAATCGAAATATTAATTCCAAAAACCAGACATAGAAGTGAAAAAGGAAATTTCTAAATAAAAAAATAAGCTGAAATTTCTATTGAAAAATTAAACAATAATATGTCAGTTTGTTTCATAAATTTGGTTTGCACCACATAATTTTCACCCCTAGACCAAGGTGGGAAGCCATCCAGCTATGAGGTTGGGAGTGAGGGTAGGAAGTTAGTCTAGAAAGATAACTCTATTTATTTATTTTTTGAGATTTTAGCTGTTTTTTGTTGAGTTTATTAATATGCATGAGATGAGATGTAACAATGTCGAAGATAAAAAAGAGAAAGTTGGTTGAGATGGTTTGAGCATGCATAGAGGTGGCCAGTGTGTGTGCTTGTATGGAAAATATAAGACTATCTACATTAGAATTGATGCTGCAGGAGGTCTGAATTAACTTGGTATGAGATTGTAATGCAAGACATTATATAGTTTAGTTTTCGTAATATGGGTGTTGATAGCGTGGCCTGGAGAAGATTCATGTATCTGGAAAAACCACTTAGTTGAGTTCACTTATCAACTCAATTAGAGTCCTTAAAGAGGAATATTCTGATGTCTAATGCCTTATGAGCACATAGAAAGTGTTTAGCAAAGTTTTGGAAGAACCAAGAGAAATGAAGCAGCATCATTGTCTTCATCAGGACATTGAACTCCTTCCTGGTAAATGACCTGCAAAGTAACACCTATTTTGGTTTTACTTTTTTTAGACTATACCTCTACAGTTAAACTGAATTACTCTCTTACAAGTTCATGCTTAAGTTACATGAAAATATACTTCGAAGGTGTTTGGCTTAGCTTAAATTTTAGTCAAAGGGAGCTTATAAACTCTTCAAGGACCCGTTTGATACTTGGATTAAATAGTGATGGGATAAAGTTAATGATGGGACAAAATAGTAATGAGAGTAAATAATATTATTCCATGTTTGTTAAATGAGGTATTACCTGAAGTTATAAGTAGTCTATGTTTGGTATGTCAAACTGAGGGAAATATTGCTGATATTTAATTGTTAAATGACCAAATTGCTCATTTGTCCAAATATATTATAATTATAAAAAATATATCTTCAATTGCATTAAAGATATTTTGATTACAAAAATATATTTAAAGAACATATATCTGAATATATTTCAATGAAAACATTATGTGTATATATAAATATAAATATATCATATTTATATCAAATTTAAAACATGAAAAAAGGGGAAGTGGGGAAACAATTGAAGGTGGACAATATGGAAATGTGAAGAAGAAGAATTTGGAAATCTATGGCATTGCTGCAAGAAGAAGCATTAAGAGCAGATTGGAAGAAGAAATCAGAAATCAGATTAAGAACAGATTGAACAAATCTGGAAATTAGAAATCAGAAATCAAATTAAGAACAGATCAGAATAAGATATAGGAAGAAGAAGTCAAATTAAGAACAGATCTGGAAATTGGAAGTTATGGCGGTGGATGGTGGCTGTGGTGGTACGGTAGCAATGGTGGTGGCGGGCATTTTTCCGAGAGAGAAGAGAAGATAGAGATGCTGGAAGATGCATTAAATGATGAGAGAGTGGGTTTTTATATTGAAAGGGCAAAGTAGTCCAAAAAACATAATTTTTATCCCACCCTCTGGACTAATTTATTCCCCGTGCCCGGGGGGGGGGGGGTTGGGATAAGTTAAAACCTGGACTAATTTATGCCGCACAATTGTTTGTCCCAAACATGGTATTCCCCTAGAACATGGTATTACCACAAATTAATACTTGTACTGAACAGCCCATAAAAGCTTAATTTTTCTTTTTTCTTTTTTTTTGGCTCTATCTGTTTGGCAAACATGAGCTTATAAGCTCTTCTAACAACTTTTTTAGTAAGTTGGTACTTTATAACTTAATTTTTGGAAGCTTTTAAGCTACTTGCAAATAAGCTGATGTTCACCAAGTAAATGTTCACATTACCCTCATTAATAAGCTCTTATTAGCAAAGACTTTAATAGCTTATTAGTTTAACAGCTTATTAGCAAAGCAGCTCTTATGATTTAAGCTAAGCCAAATGGTCTCTTCATCTAAGGGGCAGTTAAATGTAGTAAAAAAATACTCTTGATACTTTGATTTATGTGGTACATATGCATTTGTTTTTGGTTGAAAGTTTCGCTTTGAAATTGTGAACTAATATTATGGTAACCCATATCAATATTGTAGGTAAAGTTGCAGTGGAAGGGATTGTGGAACATAAATTTGACATGAAGCCCCATAACAAGAATTTGGAGGAGTATAGCAAAATGTGCCGTGAAAGGACAAATAAATCAATGATTAAGAACCGACAAATTCAAGTACAATATATCTCTGTGCATTTTGTTTAGCTGTTACATTGTATCCTCCTGCCTCCCTCTCTCTAAAGGGTGTGTAATCTCCCTCTCTCTCTCTCGCATTGGCTATTTAATAGGTGATTGACAATGATCGTGGAATCCATATGAGGCCTATGCCTGGAATGGTTGGCTTAGTTGCTTCGAGTTCTAAGGTATTGATATTCCCTCTCAGATTTTGGAACCTATATTGGAGTTTATGCTGCCCTTTGCTTTTTATGTGCTTTTCTTGACGAGCTTTCTTTGTCCAGTCTTTGGAGTTCATGTTTCTTTTTTATGGAGGAAAATTAAGCAAACAGGGGAGATGGCCTGTCCTGGTAGGATATAATAGCTATCCTGGTTGAGTTTGTTCTGGACTGAACCTTACTTTGATCTGCTTATAAGTCCTGGTTTTGTGTTATAATTTTAGTTAGTAATGAATGTTTTATGGTTTAGTTTTTGTTTATCCTAGTAAAGTTGTTCGTATCTCCATTTTCCAGTTATATTCGTTCTGGATACGCAGAGTTTCCATCATTAACAAAGAATAGGATGTGGTATGTGTATGAGCTACAGGATGACTAACTTTATCATCAACAATCTGTGTCTAGGATAAGAAGAAAGCAGCTCCCATTAAGGGAACAGATGTGAAAAGAACTAGAAGGGATCGTGGGGAACTGGAGGATATTATGTTTAAGCTTTTTGAAAGACAGCCAAATTGGGCCTTGAAGCAGCTTGTCCAAGAAACAGATCAACCAGCGGTACGTCTCATTACTGATCTCAGTTACAACAACTATCCAAAGATTTAATCCCACTAGCTGGGGTTTGGCTACATAAATTCTAGCTTTCTAACCATCTATATCAGTTATTGTATTTTTTGCAAGGCATTATACCTCAATCTCATCTTTTAGGTTTTCCCACTAAGTTTTCTTTGGCCTTTCTCTACATTTTTTGCTACAAACTTCTTCCCTTCCATCCACTTGCCTCATGTGTCTGTTGGTCTTTTTCTCGCATTTTTAATCTTTTTCTCGCATTTTTAAATTATCTTAATCATGTCCTCACTAGGCGCTACTTTTACTTTATTTTGTATAATTTGATTCTACTTCTATCTTTTTACAATTGCAAGCCTTAATCCAACTAAGTGGAAACCTTATATCAGTTAACTGAAAAAATTGTGGTTCACATTATTCATGTTTAGTTAGTGACATCAAGAAACAGATCAATCAAACGACCAGTATGTTTTGATTACTTATCACTTCATGTTGTTCTTGTTTAATTGGTGACTCCAAGAAATAGGTTAACCAGCAATATCTCTGGTTATTTATATTTCAGATTACTTTTGTTTAGTCATTGTGGACAGTAGTGTTTCTAGTTTGTTTTTTGTTATCCAGTGGTGTTTTAGGTTTAATTCACTGGAATTATCTTCTATTATATATTATTATAAATTATAATCTACTAAATTTGCAGAATACTAGAGCCTAATTTGTCTCTTTTTCTGGATTAGATTGTGTTTTCTCCTTCTGTAACTGTTTGTATGAGGACGCGATGATTAAATGATCCCTTATTTGTCATTTATGGTGTTACTGAATGGATTTTTAACTTCCCTGGAATTCTTTTTATATTTATTTGTTGCAGCAATTCTTGAAGGAGATTCTGAATGAACTTTGTGTCTACAATAAAAGAGGAACAAACCAAGGAACTTATGAGCTAAAGCCTGAATATAAGAAAGCTGTTGAGGATTCAGGTGCTGAATAAATTGTATTTTTCCAAATGATTACCCAAGATATTAAGCTTATGGAAGAAAGGTGGAGCTTTCTTTGTTAGCTGCATCTCTATATTTATCGATATTGTGTAGTTGTGAAATGTTCTTGTTAAACTCAAGTGGTTATAGAAGTATAAAAGTGGCATAAACTTATCAGCTCCATCTCCCTTACTCTGGCTCATATGATTTCATTTGCCACTTAAATTCTGTTATGTTGTTTAGCTTCCATGTATTGAATGACAGTTATTTCACAAGGCTTGTTCCATGCCCTTGGAAAGCCACGGACTAAGAACTGTTTCTAAAAATTAAAGTTAAAAAAAATGGAAAGATATGACTGAAACAAGGTAAGAGTGGGAATTAGCATGAACAATGTAGTTAAAAAAAGGAGACATCTCAAATAAGCAAATTTCCTTTTTGTGGTCTTGAGCTTGCTTCAGCTTTCTTCTTTAAATTGCTTACTAATTGTGTCATGCAAGGAGTTAAAAATGAACAGCTTCCTTGGAGTTTGCTTCATTGCTGTCAAAAAGAGTTACCCAGTTTTAACTTTGTCAGTAGCTTGATATGCATTCTTGCATATTTTCTTAAACTGTTAAACTTCTAGTATAATTTGATTTTCTAACATCATTGCAAAGCTTTTTATTCCAGGATGTCTTGCTAATGTGACCATGTCCACCTTTTTCACGTATGTTGTCATTGTAAATTTGTTCTAATGCTGGTGGACCCCTGAAAGCCTGTCTTCCTCTATGAGCGATTGTATATTGCTTGATTCTGTCAGCCTAGTCACTCGCAACTTTAGTTTCTGAGATAACTCAATGATCAAAAGAGGCTGTCACAAGAAGGTTTCTCTTTTTTTCTTTCTTTGCTAAATATCACAAGAAGGTTTCTCTTTTTTTCTTTCTTTGCTGAATATCACAAGAAGGTTCTCTTTTTTTCTTTCTTTGCTGAGTATCACAAGAAGGTTTTCCAGTCACACATTATTAGAAAAGGAAGGTCTTATTACTTATATCTGGATAACCAAGACAAAAATCTTCTCCTTGGACAAAATCAGTGTGCTTAGGTTTAAATGTGATTGGATAAGGCTTTACTGCCTCTCTTGGATTTGAAGAACAAAAGCTGATGAAATCTATTGTACATACTTTCAGAGATTTGATACTCAGATTGTTATTCTTAGTCCTCATCTGACACCTTTCAAATCTTGTGCCGTATGTTTAGGGTTTGATACAACATTGATTATTTTCAGCTATGCTCAGTTGAACTCCAATTACTTGAGTTCATCTTCAAGCTTGACCCAATCCAAATGGTTGTGTATGCTTACTTCATGCAGATTTAATTGGGCTTGCGTTTTGTTGTTGTATAATAGTTAATTAACCAATTCTTCCCCTTGATACCACAAATTTCTAGACTTCAGCCTAAATAGTGAGTGGAACGAACCCCAAACGTATAAGAAATCTTAATTATGCAAACTGGCTCTTGCAACTTGTTTCATATAGTTATTTTCCTCACAACATTTTTCTCTTCTTCGTCAATTCAGTATCCAAGCATGAAGGGAATGTTTGAGAGGACTGGGAATCTGTTTGCACATGCTCTAATATCCAGTATGATGAGGGTGAACTTTGATGGATTGAATTATTAAAATGTAATGTACATTTTAAGCAATTACTTAATGTATAGATATCTGATAAAAGAAAGTTGAGTTTTTCATTATGCTACACAATAAAAATGCATCTCTTAAAAGTTCTACGTGCTCTTTTATTATGATTGTCAGGCCAAAACTTCATTCTTCCTATATTTTGGTGCATTACCTTGATCCTTTCCTCCTAAGGAAACCTTTGATCAGGTAAATAGGAAAACAAGTCATAGATTGGATCTTCTACTTCTTATTCTACCATGACGTGCCATGAGCGATCCCTACTAGGATCAGGTGACCTGAATGAGTCATGGGTCTACACTTGACCTTATTGAAGAGATATAAGTGGGTTGTGTGCCCCTTACATGGTGTTTGGGGAGAAAATTACTGTGCAAAAAGTTTTGCCTCCCTGGCCACATGGGAGAAGGCGAGCCTGAGTCAAACCTGCAACCTCTTGGGCAGTGTGCTAGCATTTTCTGCTTATTATTCTAAGTTCCCAGTATCCAGAAAAATAAGGAATAATACTTGGTAATGCTAATTTTCGTTTGGAATTAATTACAGCTTTCATATATACAAAACCTAGTCTGTTATTTCTCACACTTGATCTATGAGCAACGTGATGCTGGGTGTGTAATGGTCAATCTCCTGCTCTAAGTGCGGTTGTGTCCTTCCACTCATGCTTGATTATGGTTTTCCCTACTACTTATACTTGCAAGGTATAATTCACTTAGGTGCAGGGTAACTTGAGCATCTGAGGTCATTTAAATGATCATATATTTTAAGTGTTCTTAGGCATTGAAGGTTTTTCAAGAGCAGAAAAGAAAAGGTATATGCCTTTCGGATGTTAGCACATTAGGCTTGTCCCTCATTAGTCGTCTTCAGAAGAACTGTACACTTCTCACTATTGCAGGAATTAAAAAAAATTGCTCTCCTACTATTTCTTGATTGAAGGTTGGTGGAGTTGTTCTGATTTTATTTGTCAGGATTTAAGAGTTGTACAAATCAAGTATTGAGGACAAAATGTACCACGGGGATCCATTTGGTTGGTGTCATCAATGTGGAAATCTATAGCATGAAGTTAGCATGGCAGCAGGGTAGCTATGAGAATCAGATAGCAAAGGATTACGGAGAACAGTTTGGTGGTTTGTTCGCCAGCTGGCTTTTGTCGGAGAGCATTTGGAAAATCAATTTCAGAAGTCCCAAAAAAAAGGCTCATACATGGCTTTGCTTATTAGTGAAACTTCCTTGCAGATTGCAGTCATCAAACCATGTTGATTAAACTTTCTTCATTGTGAATGGCCCAAGAATTCTATTTTCAGCTTATTTGTCTGATAATATTGGCAAATTGTTTATTCTCAATTAGATCTACTGTGTTTTAATTGGCAAGAAAATATTGCTGTTCTATGACCAGATCAGTGGATTGGTTGTTTTTCAATGGTGATTGGTTTAGTCTGGGGTCTAAATCGTGGTATGAACCAATATTGGTTTGCTTTTGTTTATGCTTTAGTCTAACCAACTAGATCTATGAACTCCCCTCTTATAAGCTCTGTGATAGAACTATTCTGTGTATTTGTCCTTGTGCCTTGCAATGATGTTTGGTGGGCTTATAAGAGTCAGATGTGTCAAAGCCACATGCTAGCTCCTAAGAATCTTTATCAAAATCAGGATCCTACCAGGATCATTGGAGGGTCTTCTAGGTTCAGAACAAAGATTATAAAATTTTCATCAGAAAGGGATATAAATGTAGCAATTTTGTAAAATTCTGTATACGGTTCAAAAGATATGGAACAACCTCTTTGCCAAGCAAGGGTAAAGTTGCTTACCATTGACCTTCCCTAGAGCCTGCAATGCGGGGAGCCTAGTTCACTGAGTTCACCTTTTCTTAAAAATATATGAAGAATAAGCCTAACAATGCAAGAGAGAGGGAGGCTTAGAAATATCATGAAATAAGTACATTAAAGTATAAATTTTTTATGCATGAAAGCAAAGGCACAAGGCAAAACAAGTAATAATAATAATAATAATAATAATAATAATAATAATAATAATAATAACACAATTAAAATTGCTTGACACTTTCAGAATTCAGAAGACACCAACAAGAAAAACAAGAAGAAATGTTGTTGCAACTACAGTAGGAAGAAGAATGCTACTGCTGCTGCTGAAGCTGCAACATGGAACAAGAAGAAATCCTCTAATTTTTTATTATTTTCTTAATTTATGCAATTGGGATGCAACTTCTGCCCATAGTTACAGGCTCCCTTTGAACTATCTAGATGGAAGGCAATCAAAGGCATTTCTTGTGAGCTTTCAGAGGATTTTGCGTTTGTGAAATCTACATGAGGTAAGGTAGCATCCAATTTTATTTTCTTTTTAGAATTTTATAAACTCTACCTAATTAGGGACATAGAAAATTCTACAGTTATGTCATGCAGTGACATTAACTTGTGGCCTTGGATGGCATGGTTCATATCTGGACGTTATGGTCACTGTTTACTGAATTTCGTGGTGATTGGAAGTGACAATGAGATATTATTGGTGATTGGAAGTGACAATGAGATATTATGGGGTCTATGAATCCCAAAGCTACGTCATCCTTTCAAGAAATACATAATTTTCACCTTAATAATGGATTGAACTTGGTTGCTGGGATTTTCTTTTTTTTGCTAAGATTGGTTGCTTGGATGTTACATGGTTGAGGAATCCTGTAGCATTGGCATCCTTTCAAGAAATACATAATTGTCACCCTAGTAAGGGATTGACCCTGGTTGCGTGGCATTCAGAAACAGCTACTAGATCGACCTGTAAATTCAATATTCCGAAGCATATAATGCCGCTGCCATTCCTTTCTCAAATATCATCACTGTTGTCTTCCACATTAGTGTGGGCGTTCACATCGGTGAATTGGTTGATTGTTCCGAGTTCTGTTATACTTTGTTGAGCTGAATTGGACTTCTCCACTCATAGTGCTTGAGAGCAGTCATAATTATGATAATTATGTAGGGCAGTCTCAGTCCTATGCACAGACGGTCTGCCTCCCTAGTATATGTTTAAATTTAAAAAAAAGAAAAAAAAGAAAATGAAGGGAAACTGCTTTGATATTTTTAGCTGTTAGAAGTAATAAACTTTGATAATATTAGCTTTTATGAAATGCATTTTAGAACTCCTGAGTGACCCCTTTTTGCTTCTTTCTACTTTTTATTCCCTGTTCATCCAAGTAACTTTATTTAAAGCCTTCTATCTACAGAATGACCATTGTGATATCTGAGTAAATGAACTTATGCCTCAAGAGGGCACTGACCAACAACCCTAGTTAAGACGAAGGTTTAGTGATGACGGTGTTCCTCTTGATGGAACTTGGTCATGTCCTTTCTGCTACTAAATGCTTGTTCATCGGTGCCCTTAAACCAGAATTTAAGAGCTACTATGAGACAGAGATGCCTAATTGCATATGTATCAGCTTTCATTTGCATGTTCCACGTCATGTTAGGATTAATTAATTTTCAGCTGCCTGAACTTCTACTAGGCATTTATTGCAGCCCTTTAAAGCAATTGGTGTGGTGCCTGATTGAGTACAAGTTCAATGTCAGCATACACAGAATGAACTCTTGTTGAGCATGAAAGGTCACTGAGTATGTTGTCCATTGTTCTAGAGGTACACACAACTTTTAGGATTTTGAAAATGACTAGGAATCTTCCTTGTTGCCTTGGGATGATCTTTAAGGCTTCTTTTTGTTGCCGAATATTGCTATACCAGCTTCACAAACAATCCACTTGGCTTGAACTTTATCTAGAAAGTAGTAACTATAGCCCTGAGTACCCCAGTTGTGCAACCCCTTTCTCTACATAGTGCTAAGCAGCGTGTAATGGAGGCTCTGTCACTCCCACGAACATGGATGTTGAAAGTAGGTAATCAATAAATGAAGGGAAGAGGGAGTTTGTCAAAGTTGTTTTGATGTGAGGAGTGAATGATCCTCTTGTGTAGCATCAATATTATTCTTGGATCAATCACTTAATCCTCTACATTATCATGTTCATCAATTCTGAGAATTGCTGCTTGTCTGTTTTCTTTGCTGCTGGTTTTCTCCTTCTGTTTCTGCCTTGTTATCTTCTGTGTTAAAACATTGATCTCTATTTCCTTTAAACCTGCTTTCTGATTTTAAAAGATTTAGACAGTGTAAAACATTGATCTCTATTGTTCTAGCCAACAAAAGAAGAATGGTCTCTATTTGCTATAAAAAAGCTTTCTTGTGTGGCACAAAATGTTGGCAATAAAGTATTAACATGTGCAAAATGTGAGCATGATGGAGAATGTTAAGAGGGATGTGCGATCATCCAAGAAACAATAAAATTGGAAATGAGATTATCCGTTACAGGGTTAGAGTGAGATTATCCGTATCAAAGTCAGAGTGGCTTCTATTGAAAGATAAGATGTGTGAAATGCAATTAAGATAGTTTGGTCATGTGGAAGACCAATAAAGACTCATGTGAGGAGAGCGGATGGAATGAAACACATATTATACAAAAGAAGTGGAGGAAAACCAAGAAAACTTGGTGGAGACTTTTAGGTGGTATAAATTACAAGGCCTTGCAAAAGAAAAGACCTTAGATAGAATGACTGGTGAGGTAGAATTCTTGTAGTTGACCTCACATAGTGGGATTGATGTTTGAGATATTGTCATAGCTGTTTAATTGGTATTACATTGTCATATAGCTTTCAATGCCTGAGAACCAAGTTGGTTAATTACAAAAAATTAATGCTGTTGGATCGATTGGAAGTTGAGTATTGAACAGCATTTTCCTATCTTATTATAGTATATTCAAGGATGGAAATTTAGTAGCACTTTGGTGATTTAAGCTGTCATTGGGGAAAATATGATCTATGATTCTATCTTATTTTAAATTTGGTCGAGTGCAAAACGGAAACATATGGACTGTGCTCTGATGATGCACTTTGAACTTCAGATTGACAAGGATTATCTGTATTGCCAGCATGTTTACTAACTATACATTGACCTTAGAATATTGCATTCATGTTATGTCTACATGTGCTAGTTTTTGATACTTTTATTTTATATTAAAGCATTTAAAGAGCTTGATGGAGTTTAGCAAACCTGATAACAGCTGTATAGTCAAGAAGATCTCTGTAGGGTTTTGATATAAAACCCTACGATTAATTATACACCATCATACATAGATTCATCTTATGTGCTTCTTCTGTATATTTTCATGAACTTAAACATACACCATCATACATAGATTCATCTTATGTGCTTCTTCTGTATATTTTCATGAACTTAAACAATCAGGTGGTGAGACGGTTTCTTCAAATATCTTTGCACTTGGCTTCACAGTCTCTAGCCCTAGTGTGTGGGGACAGCTGGAATCTCTCAAGGCCAAAAGTATCCAAGCAAAAATAATAAATGATGGTGTAGTGGGGTGTTGAAAATATCCAGAAGACTTTTAAACCAAACTAACCTATTTGGTTCAGTTCTTTGGTATCGGAGTCTGATATTTTGTGTCCTGAAGTTATAAATCAAACTAGATCAATTCTGGTTCAGGTTAATGAAAAACTTATTTGCAACTAAGATCCGATGGATATGATACATTTCATAAAGAACTATTATGGATTTTATATACATATTAATTTGATTAGTTGAGACCATGAGTTGAAATTTACTTTGCAACACTTGATCATATATATAGTCATTGCTCTTTTATTAAATTTACACAAGGCAGTTCTTTCTTAGAGTTTGTTTCTAGTATTGCTAGAGGAGGTTCACCCAAGAAGTGATTTGTAAGAGAAGCATGCATCTATTGCAGTTTGATACTTAATTAGTAGGGGTGACCTTGGTAACCATGGCGGTAGCGGTTGTAATGCCTCCATCATTCTCTGAAGCGATATGGGACCTCAGATGCAGGATGGACCAGGTTCTAATAGTCAGAAGCCCCTCTCTTGTTTCTTTTGAGGCAAAATCCCTCAATGGAGTATGGATGAGTGCCTTGCCAAGAGCCTTAGTTTTATTTTTTAAACCACAAATCATTGAAAATCCTTCAGAGTGAGATATACTGCTCCCTGGTTGGTTGAGTTACCTCAGAGTTGGAAGTTGGCTAGTCATAGACATTATATTGGCAAGCGATGGAGCACCCTTGCATAGTAGAAGGGATATACTTGGGAGTTCTTTCAGAGCACCCTCGTAACAGGAGTCTTTTACGGTTAGTCAAGTGCTTGGACAAAGGGTTTATCAACCGAACCTAGAAGATGATTGGAGATTCCTTAATTGAATCAGAGCATTTAAGCCAAGAGTTTCATCATCCAAGTCAACAAGGTGTTGCTAGCATTCTTGCAATGAGAGGACAATATGGAGCTCTCTGTTGAAGAGCTCCATGGCTGAGCCGACAAGGCTGGTGAAATGTTTAGTGGAAAATTTAGGTGGAGAGTTCATTCAGCTGAGATGATGTGCCACTTCACAGTGATACTTTGCCTTACTGGATTGTGGCTCTCCCTCTTCTCAGAGAGATTATGGACTTATTTTCATGCAACTTTACAAGGATAGCACTTGGAGCCACATATAACGCTAATTGCTTACATGGAGATAATGGGGTGTCACTTGGGTGGGTATACCCACAACAGTGACATTGCCAAAGTCCTATAAACAATAGGTTGCCATTTAATAATCTTCTAATTTCCTAGTTACTGAAAAAAAAAAGAATCTTAGAATTTCCCCATCCAATATTTTCTTTACATGCAGTGAATCGGTGCTGGCTGGTGCCTTGTGTTGGTTACAAAGTTGTTATGTTACTCGGTAACATTATTATGCCCCTTTGACAATAAGATTCGTCTGTCTTACATTATGTGTAGTGTTTACTTCATTGTAGTGAATGAAAGTGACAATTAGATTGTTACAGGGTATAGGAATCCTGAAACCTTGGCATTCTTTCAATACACACCTGTCACGTTAGGAAGGCATTGAACCTGTTGCTTGGCATTTTATAGATCACTACTTGACCAACCTGTAAGTTCATTATTCTAGAACATATAATGCCGCTGCTATTCCTTTCTTTAATATCCTCGCTGTGTCTTTTTCATTATTGCGGGCAGTCACATCTTCCAAATTTGTTGCTTCTTCCCAGTTTTATTACTTGACCTTTTGGGAATCCCCAAACGGAATCTTCTCCACTTTTAGTGCTTGAGAACAGACGTAATTATCCAGGGCATTCTGATTAGCATACGTGTGCTAATTTGCTAGTGTACATGTGGGAAAAAAGAAATCAAAGAAAGAAAAGGCAGAGAGGGGAATGATGAAGCCGTGTGGCTTTGGTAAAGGAATTAGAGGTTGTGAACTTATCCTTTTATCTGAAAAATAACAATTGTAATGTCTGAGTAAAAGAACTTCTATCCTTTAGTGACCTACAGACCTTGTTAAGAAGGTGACTTGGTGTTGGCGGTGTTCCTCTTTGATGGGAACTTGTTAATCTGT
The DNA here is from genome assembly GCA_036245055.1 of Diospyros kaki. Classification (NCBI taxonomy): domain Eukaryota; kingdom Viridiplantae; phylum Streptophyta; class Magnoliopsida; order Ericales; family Ebenaceae; genus Diospyros; species Diospyros kaki. Next base: position 45,858,504 of record BSEG01000005.1, read on the forward strand.
GTCTGCAGACATGCCAAATGCTTGCTCCTTAGAGCACTTTGCCTGGAATTTACTAGCCATTATGAGATAAAGACACCTAATTGCATCTCTATTGCTTTGATCGTGCATGGCTTACTTTGAGTGCGGACTAATTAAATTGTAGCTGGCATTTAACATGGTCTTTTAAAGCATTTTGGAACTCTATGCCTCTTTGAGTAGAAGTTGAACATGGGCATGTCCGGGATGAACTCTTTTGAGCTTGAAAGGTCACTAAATGCGTTGTCCACTATTTCTTTTGTCAGAGGTACACAAATAACGATGAGAAATTTGAAAATGATCTACTAGGAATCTTCTTTGTCGGCTTTTGTTGATCTTTAAGGCGTCCCATGGGCCAAAGATTCCTATACGATCCTTCTCAAATGAGCCACTAGGCAGTGGATCATCTTGAATTTCAACTTTTTTGGGAAACTACGGCCAAGACTACCCCAGTTGTGGAACCCTTTTCTCTGTGTAGTGCTTCTTAAAGGGGCATGATAATGGAGACTTTGTCACTCCCATGAACGTGGATGCAAAAGTGGCAACCAATAAATGAAGGGAGAGAGACTTTGTCAAGATTGTATTCATGGAAGGTGCGAATGATCCTCCCTTGTCTAGGATCAGTTTTATTCATACATCAAAATCACTCGTCTTTTTTCGTTTTTTGCTAAGTTACACTTAAAATTTTCTTTTATTCTATCATGATCATCAAATTCAGAAAATTGCTGCCTGATTTTTTTTCTATGCTGCTTGTTTTTCCTTCTGTTTCCTTTCAATCATGCTCTCAGGACTGGTGTTGAAAATCTTGATTGTTTTGTTGATTATTTGATTAGATACTGCAACCATTCAAGTTTTTGAGTGCCATTTTACTTCATTGTTAGCATGGTTATATAGCTTTTTATGCCTTTGGACCAAGTTGGTTAATGACAAGAAATCTGCCCTGTTCAATTGGTTGGAAGTTGATTGCTCAACAGCATTTTCCTGATCTTTTCTAACTAGGTTCATGCATAGCATTCCATTAGAATCTCTGGTAATTCGAGCCCTACCCAGGAACAGTAAAAAGGGCACCCCCCACCCCCCCCACCCCCGGTGCACGGGGCTTCTCGTTTTGGGAGGATGGGAGTATTGTATTTATACATAATCTATATCTTGTTTTTCTCAAAAAGGTTATTTCCACACCTCGAAATTTATTTTTCTTTCCTTCTCCATTAACAAATTCAATTTCGAAAAATAGCTTGTATTTTTACCCATTTTGTAAATTTCAGAATGAACTGAAGGTGCATAGTACTCTATACACTTGTTAAACTGTACTGTCAATATTGCTAGTTTTCGGAGTTCTGCTCTGTATATTCAGAAAGAAACGTAGAAGAAAAGCAGCAAAGAACCATGCTCAGTTTTGACTTGGGTCAAGACTGGTAACAATACCTGTCATTATTCAATCTCCAGTCAAAAAGATGACTGATTTGCATTCAGTGGGTTGAGGGTAGGCTGATGGCTATCATCATACCATCTAGTGAGTTCCCACCAAAATGGTCTTTATTCGGACTGATGTTACACCCAGCTTAATCCTTATTACCCAACCCCCAATTTACATGAATTTAATTTGTTTAATCATCTTTAGTTATGTCCTTTTTAGAATTTATAATGCAAGGTTGTAAACAACTTGCACTAAGTCTATAAAGGTTTATGTTTGTGGTTTATAATTTTGTCGAGTTTGGTCTTGACCTCGTTTGTTTAAAATTATGTCAACTTAAAGCTTGAGTTTAGCTCCTTTAATACTAAACGAGCTTTAAAAGATTTTTCCCATGATTTTTAAATTTGAAATATATTTTAGGATTTATTTATATAAAGTATATAAATTAGTATATTTTAATATATATATATATATATAATTTGATAAAAAAAATATCTCAATTGTATAAACACATTATTTCAAGAATGAGACAAAGATGATCTCTAAAAAAAATTTATAATTGAGCACTTAAAATGATTATATTCACGAGTATTCTAAATGAGTTAAGCACCTTTAAATTTTAACTTAGTTTGTTTATTGATCGATGTTGAGTAAATTTAAATTAAGTCAAATTTCAAGTCTTTTACAATCAGATTTGTAATTTTATCATTATAAAAGATCCGACATTTATGTAGATTATTGATTGTTTAACATAATATTCTCCTTTTATTTTGAGTTGTCTAACCTTTGATGCATGGATTATTATGTAACACGAAACCCACAGATGATTTACTTGGACATATCTAATCAGGGTGGAGTCGGAGAGACATTCTCACCAAATATCTTTGGACTCGGCTGCTCAGTCTCTAGCTGTTGGTGTGTGGGGGCGAGTAGTAGAATCTGCATGTGTGCCAAAAGAAGCCAAGCAAAAGCAATAAAGAGTGGCGTTAGTGGGTTTTATCCGCTAGATGGAAAGAGCCAAGCCACGTAAAAGCTAGGAGCATCTTCCCAAACAAGGCCTTTCTTAACTTTATCTCAATATCCAAAGCATCAATTCATCTCTAGCCCCAAGCAAGCACTGTAGCTCACAGATCGGGGTTGCTCCTCCCCTTCCTTGCCTTTCCCATTGCTGGAATCAATGGGTGAAAGATGTTCTTCTCTGGCTATGCTGACACTGTATATCTCTTAGACATCTTCTAATTTAGTATTGTTGCCTATAAATAGACACCCTTTAATTTAGTTGTATAGGGCTTATATCGATATTCTGCGAGAAGATATAGCTAGGTAGGTTATTTTAGTTGCGTGTCTCGAATGTATGTATATTCATAACCACATAAACAGAGTTCCCAAAGGTGGTGTGTGATAAGTTAAGAGTAGTTTCTTTTTCTTTTTCTTTTTTTTCTGCAACAAAAACTATTAGAATTTGCAGTGGATATCTTATTGTTAGATTTTCCATTATGTTGATTTCTATGTGTGATTTTTGTGCCATTTGTCTTTGATATGTAATCTAATTATATAATTAAAAAGGTGATCCTTTTTCAAAACCCTGAAAATATCTTCATAGGTAAACTCTTGTATTCATCTTTAAATTTTTGCACCCACACAGAACATTGGTGATTGATATTGGTTTGATGGGTTTTTGGGAGGGGAGTAAATTATTGGTTTGATGGGCCATGCCTTACTCCCCCCCACCCCAATGCAGAAGGCTAGAGGAGGATATGGGGAGCTGAAACAGACTGAACACATTTTAGATTCATTGACTTTGAAAGCTTTCCAGCTGAGTTCATGAGGAAGAATCTGCAGGCTGTGAAGGTGACTTGTGAGGGTCTGCCACTGTGATCCAAACGCCCCCGCCTCCCATTCATCTGCTCAAAATGGAGGAGCCAATACTCCTAACTTGAACACACATCAAATTGCCATGTCCCTATCCTCCTAGCACACTGCCCACCCTTATGAAAATGACTCACATCCCTTGTTAGTGCTTCCATTTTACGTCTATATACAATGTCCTTACAAATCATAATATATATGTGTCCATCATTATTGAATATTACAACAACATTCTTTATGAATATTGTTCCCTTCTTATACCATTAGGCTAATAGTCTAAATTAATGAATGTTATCAAACTCCAATTGTTTGAAAAAAAGTTCACTATTTTCTATTTTTAGAGATTTAACGGTAAAAAACTAACAATTGTTTTCACACATAACTTATGGAGTGAGATGATAATAAAGTTGATATCTTTTTGATCTTAATTCTTATTAAAGTATATGAAACTAGGCAAATAATATGAGTGTAGCATGGGGGGTGGGGTTAAGAAACTAATTATGCCCATCAAAATAACTTAATTAGTAGGAAAAATAAATATTTGCTTTTGAATTTAGACATAATGGTACGAGGGGAAGAAGTGGATGCCCATTTGAGTGCAGAAGTGGCGACCAATGAGAAGGTGGGAGAAGACGAAGGATCAGAGCTCATGATGAAAGCGGCATCACCTGTACCCAACAAGACAATTATTTTATAATATATATATATATATATTTGCAATCTGACAAAGTAACTGAGTATAAAAGTATATATTTTTGAAGAAAAAAATAAAAATAAAAATACCCACAACAAATTAAAAATGACGAAATTCATATTTTTAATTTTATATATTTTTATTATTTTAATTATACTATTAAATCTACATTTTAAGTCAATTTAATCTATCTATTTTAATTTTTTTTGTGTCAATTTAAATTTTTTATTATTTCAATTATATTAATGTATTTGTATTTTTAAATTAAATTAATTTATATATTTTAATATATAAAAAAATATAAAATAAGGTGAGTTAATTTAATTATTTTTTATATGTTAAAGTATATAGATTAAATTAATTTAAAAAAATAAGTATATAGACATATAATCAAAATAATAAAAAGTTTAAGTTATCAAAAAAAGATTAAAATAAATCAAAATTACTAAAAATAGAATCAAAATAATAAAAAATTTAAATAACACATGAAATTATAGTTGTAGCCAAATAAAAATAAAAAAAAAAAAAATCCATCGTTATCACATTACTCCAATTCACACAGAAGATTCTGCGAGAAATGTTATCATTTCGTCGTCTTCCTCCAAAGGCACACACAACACACCATGCAGAACAATTCAAAGCCATTTAAACCCTTTTTCCTTGTACTACTCAATCAACCATCAACCCTCAACTCAACCCATCTCACCACCACCCTTTGCCCACCCACCTCTCCTTTCAATCTCACCTCCATATATAATCAAATCATGTTCATGAGCCTTCCACAGAAAGTAGACGAAAACAGGGCCAAAACATCATATCATATCATATCATATCAAAACTCTTTCTCATTCCCCACCTTTAATTTCTTCATATTTAGAGTTTCGACTTTAAGATTTTGCCATAATATTAATTGTTGGTATGATATATATATATATTGTGTATAATGATCATTAGCCAGAGACTCACTCTCATCCAGTGACAGAATCGGAACCTTAGGTTAGGGAACAAAGCACGGTTGCAATGAAGTAGAAGAAGAAGGGGCGGGCAAGGGCGAGGTAGTCAAAGTGAGCGAGTGGGGTGGGTGAGTCAGATGATATCTATCTCAGAGTAGAGTGTGGCCCAGCTTTTAAGATTCTCCCGTGGGAAACCAAATCCGGCTGCCCTGTCAGGCTTGTACTTCTTGTTACCCTAAAGAGGATGAAACTATGCTTCTCATCATCAATTTTACACCCTGTACCGCTCAGGCCGGTCTCCGGCCGAATTTTTCTGGCCGGCTCACTTCCCCCAAAATATATTATGTTAATGGGTTGTTCATATATGATATTATAGTTTAATTGAGTGATAATTTAAAATTAGCTACGTTTAAAAAATCCAGATAAGTTTTTTAATCGTGTGTTATTTTAAAATAAAAATTTAATTTAAGATTACACAGACCCTAATAATTAAGGTCAAACACATCCAAAAAAATTAATATATATATATAGGTTTTTGTAACAGTATCATTAGTCTATTCATCTCTTGAACTTAGATATATATATATATATATTTATTAAAAATAAATAAATATAAATATAAATAAAACGTGAGATCACACTTGGACCTAGAGAAAATAACTAAAATCTAGACAACTTAAATTACCTTAAATTCTAAACTCTAAACTTTTAACTCAACAATATATTACTCAACTATCCCAGTAACGATATAATTGAATTGTGATACTAAGTAGTATCAAATTATGTTGAATATTTTCTCGCTTTTATTCCTACGAGCTCGAAGCATTCATTTTGTTTTAAATTAATTTTATTTAAAAAGAAACAAAAAAAATTGTGTGTGTATATATATTTGATTGTTATACAAAACAAGGCATTTTAATATTATACCTAATTCATATTATAAAATAGCTGTTTTAAAATTATTTTGACACTATTTGTATCATTATATAACTTTAGACATAGAAAATGCTACCAAAATAATGCCAAATAGGAATACTATTATAATCACAAATCACTTTAATTAGTTGTCATGATAGTAAAGGCATCATTCTTTTAGTATTCATCTTCAAGTAATATTATCACAAAAATTTTTAGTGTTTTTAAAGTTAAATTAGACCAATTAATCCCATCGACTTGATTGTGAACTCGAGGAACAAACGTTTCAATTCCATCAAAAAAATTAATTTTCATAAATCAGTCGATTCAGTGTTAAATCAATGATCAAATTACCAACCATCTGAACTAGTACGATTCGACCAATTCAACTCCTCTAGTTAAATTATATACAAGAAACATGCATAAAATCTTCATACACAAGTACTATCCCTCCGGTTAAGTAGACAACAAAATAAAAAAGTGAATTTTTGCATGATATATAGCAAAATCAAGTCTTGGCAGCTAGCAACACATTTAGGCTTTGTTTTTACTTGAGTTCGACCACTGAATCGTGAATCACATTTCTATATTTTTCTAATTAATATGACGTCCAATTTAATTAAAAAATACATCACATGGAATGATGAACATACTATTACAAAAAATCACTTTGTTTGATGGGTTTCTTGATTTACCCTTAATGAGTTGGTATAAAGAACTAAAACCCCCCCTTTTTTTTTGCAACCTTTTGTGTTTATAGAAACCCAACACACCATTCCTAATTCCTTGTATTTTTTTTTTTTTTTTGCAAAAGTGTCTTCAATAAATTTAATTAATTATTTAAACTGATCATCAGTACATAGCATTACTTATTCTTTTTTTTTTTTTTTCCAAAAGTATGTTTGCAGACAAGAACACTTTCATGAGGAGATCAAAAGGCTGGTATATATTCTTCCTGGGCAGGCTTTGTGGAATATTTTTAATATCTTCAAAGCTATAGAATGATGGTGGTCTCAATTGAGGGGGGGCAGCACGTCTCTTTAAAGTAAAAAGCACCAAATTTGGGCAACCTTTGCATCAAGTGTGGCAACAATATTATTATTATTATTATTAGTATTAGTGGCAACACTTAATTGGGTTCCTTAAGACAAGGATTATTGTGTTGCTAAAGCAAAGAAAAAGCTTGATTTCCCTTCTTTAAAGTTTTAATCTCCAGCATTTGAGAAATCTAGCTATCATTTCTTTCTCTTTCTCTTTTTTTTTTATTATCTTAATTTTAAGTTAAATTTAGTTAGGTAAAATAAAAGGCGAGAGAATAAAAATAGAAATGGACAAATTTTTCATCACAAAATAAATGAAATGGAGATATCATTAAATTTTATTTTCATATTTTTCTTCTAATTATATAGTGCCACATGCATAAGTTTACTATCGTCTGCAACCCACAATAACCATCGATCTGCTCGGTTATTTTTGTCATTTCATTTTATCAAAATTGAAGCATGCCAAACATAACAATGTATTGGAACAATTATTTCATTCTTAGTCGTATCAAACATAACAATAAAATAGTATAGTGATTTCATTCTCATATTCTTTTTCCTTACTTCTCCTTTCATTTAAAACTATTCTGTCCAATCAAACGAATTAATTTGTCTAGAATCTAAAAAAAGAAAGTAAAAGAAGAAACATTTTCAATAAAAAAATTGATTGCTCTTGTTGGATATCCAGCTGCTACTTTTTGACAATATGGTCCTGAAAATGTGAAAGTGGTACAATTCCCTTTATATATTTTTTTTTCTTTTTTGATTTCTGCTTTCTAGTTTTTTTACAATCAAAATTCAAACACATGCATCTTTTAATTAGGAGAGGATCTTCAAGTGTGTTTTGGCTGCTCTTTTTAAGACATCTTAAACCATCTGATAAGAGAGATCACCGGACGAGTGAACAACCCACAAAGCAAAGGGGCATGTTTTGCCCAATTAATCAAGGGTTTTGGCCTGCTATTACTCACTGATGAGACTGGTTTTCAGACGAATGTAATGTTGTCATCATGACATCAATGATCCTTGTCTATTATATATATATATATATATTAATTGATTGTATATAATAAGAAACATATTCTTATATACATACACATGTGTTGGAGCACCTAAAAAGATTAAATTATTAAACTATTTTTTAGAGTCATGTATTCTTTCATCTAAAAGACAAGTCAATAAAATTTAATTTCAGATCTTATTTTTAAAAAAGGCATAAGTTAACAGAATTCAACCCTCAGAGAATTAAGCACTTATTTAAGAGATTTGTTGTCATTCCAATATTATAATCCAGCAAATATTTTGTGCTAATTTGAGATAATATAACTGAACTCAAGAATCTTTGAGTCAACTCCAAGTACCTCAACTCGTGTTGTAAATGCTCATCACAAGACAAGACTTGATTATTAGTTCCATCCATCATCATATATACTTAATAAAATTGGATCAGTTATTTATTTAGAGCTTAACTTTACTAACCTTAATTATTATGTATTTTTCATATTAAGATCCTATAGTAGTACTTCATTAAATATCACATATTGGATCACTTATTGAACATATTCATTGATTCTATTGGTGGTTGGCTCATTAGTAGTCAAACTGTTGGAACAAAAATTTATAGAAAATTCTTTTAAACTCAATTTTTAAAGAACCCATAATTCTTATAAATATAACTGATAATTCTTTTTATTTTTCTGAACTAGCTTTTATTAACCAAAATAAATCTTTAAAAACTAGGGACCACTTAGTACTTTTGGATAAAAATTAAAACAAAATAATTTATTTATTTTATTTTTTAATTGAATTGATACAAGACTAATTTGCAATTTAACTAAACGGACTAGATGAACATATCCTAGGGTTTTGGGGTCGATCACTAATTGATCCATGCAATAGTTGTGTGTTTTTTTTTTTTTAGCTCTTCTCCCGTTCAAGGTAGTATTAGCAATCTTCGAATTTGAACTTATCTAAATTAATTTTTCCTGCAACAAAAGCACAGAGTTTTGTTCTTTGAGAATCTTTTAAAGTTCAAGTTAACTATCATACTTGAAAATAATGTAGTAATAATGTAATAAATATATAATAAATGTCATACTTAACGATTAAAAGATTATACATTAATTATATGAACAGGTTAAAGAGTTAGTATAGGCTAATATGATACCACATGAATAGTTGAGTTCGATCCTTTAAACAGATGGGAGTAGAGATGGCAATTGTAACCGAAACCGTGGGGAACCGAACCGAAATCGAACCAGTCAACGCGGTTAAAAACCGTTTAACTGGATAATGGTTTGGTTTGGGAAAAAACCGAACACAGTTTCAATAGGTATGATTTGGTTATGGTTTTCACTAAAACCAAACCAAAACCCGAATCGAAACCGAACCGAATAGTGGGTAATCGAACCAAACCAAATATATTATATATATAATAAAATAGATATAATGTATATATAATATATATTATATAAAATTCAACCCACCCACCCAACCCAACCCACCCGTGCTCTAACTCTTTCGTTATATAAAATATTATTTATATTTAACAAATAAATATTTCAAAACAATAAAAATAAAAACCAAATTCCCCCCCTAAATTTCCTTATTCCCGAAACCCTAATTCCCTAAACTCCCCCTTTCTCTCTAACTCTTCCCTCTCCCCCACTGTCGGCGCCTTCTCCCTCCCTCTCTTTCGTTCGCTGCCCTAACCCTACCTCTCTCGCTCCGTTGCACCTCTCTCTCTCCATCGTCGTCGGTTGCTCACCTTCGCCATCGCTCGCTACTCGGTTGGCGGTAGCTCGTTCTCGCCCGCTCGCCTCGTTGCCTCTCTTGCCTGTTGCTACTCCGTCACCATTCGCCATCGCCCTTTCATTCTCGCCTTCTCTCTCTCGCCTCGTGCTTGTGGCCGGTGGCTCGCTGCTCCATCGCTCGCCCAGCAAGCGTCGCCTCTCACTGCTCTGCTCCGTCTCTCGCCCAGCAAATGTCGCCTCGTGCTAGTGGCCGGTGGCTCGCTGCCCCTTGCTCCGTCTCTCGCCCAGCAAGTAGTTGCTCCTTTGTGACTGGAAGGTCACGGTTCAAGTTGTGGAAACAAGAGCATAAAATGCCAGTGTAAGGCTCCCTCAAAGTGGGAGCCTCGGGCACTGAGGATGCTGATATTCAACTTCAATCTGATTGAATATTTTCTTATCTTAACATGGCCTGTTTAATTATGCAGACTGGAAGTGGGAAGACCTATACAATGCTTGGTGAGATTGAAGAATTAGAAGTCAAGCCCAGCGCAAATCGTGGAATGACACCGAGGATATTTGAATTCTTGTTTGCAAGAATTAGAGCTGTAAACCAAAGAGACTCAACTTGTCTTGATGGCCTTTTAATCTAAGCATAATCACTGTAGCTGCAACTAATTCATGCTTTCCCTTTTTCTTCCTCAGGAAGAGGAAAGCCGAAGAGATGAGAGATTAAAATACAGTTGCAAGTGCTATTTCTTAGAGATCTACAATGAACAAATCAATGATCTCCTTGATCCTTCATCTACGAATTTGCTAGTAAGTTTTGTTCTTCCAATTAGCTTTCAAGTCCTTGACTATAGTAAATTATATTTATTGAATTGTTAACAACCATCTCATCTAAGAGCTTAAACTATTAGATAGAGGGCTAATTTTATTTTTTATATTATTATTTTTACTCTCAAAAATATTATTCTATTATGTTATCCCCTCTTGTTTGTAGTTACGGGAGGATACCAAGAAGGGTGTGTATGTTGAAAATCTCTCAGAATTTGAAGTGCAGACTGTGGGTGATATTCTTAAGCTTCTGCATAAGGTACCTAAATGCACATATCAGAATTTTAGACCAGTTTGTCTTGCTACCTCTCTTTCTCTGTTTTCTTGGCTGCATGTGCATGGGTACTTAGTGTCTTCACGAACTAACAATCCTTTGATAATTTTGCATTAGGGTTCTTTGAACAGGAATGTTATTTGTTATTATCAAAAAAATTTTATGAATGTTATTTGTCTTTGTTTGTTGGTATGGATTAAACTAAAAAAACCATGGTTAAACCGAAATCGAACCGAAACCGAATGGTTTGGTTATGGTTTTAAATTTTTAAAATCAAATGGATTTTGGTTTGGTTTTTGTTTTAGAAATTTAAGTTTAGTTTGATTATGATTTTGACAAAAATTGAAATCAAACCAAACCATTGCCAACCCTAAATGGGAGAGCCAGCTATGTGTGAACTTAGGCCGAAGCCCCACCTTGCTACTCCTTATTTGAATAGTACATGCATAAATTTTTTTGAGTAGATTTGACCCTTCAAACCTGGAGTCGATTAGTTAAAGGCTGAAATTAAATATATATATATATATATATGAGCTGCCGTCCACTTAAAATTTTATCACATAAATTAGATGTCCCATCATCAACATGAATGATATATAGATCTTTATAGATATTGCTGCCATTTCTTAATTGGAAACAATAAAATAGAATGAGGCATGAATATGGGCGTGCGCGCCGCTCGTGCGCGCTATCTATTGATGGCGGCTCAATGGTCAGCAGCTCCTCCGCCTTCTGCTGCTCTCCCTCCCTGTGTTTATCATCATTCATGCCATTGCATGCTTCCAAAGCACAATCCTCCCCTCTACTGGTGCATCTGTGTGTCATATATATAGATATATATTCCCACAAATAAATCATCATCATGCCATATTATACCCATCCATCCATCCATCTCTCTCTCTCCCCCACGTCTCTCTCTCTCCCCCAGGGCATAGCTCAGTTGGCAATGGGCGGGCAGAGTTGCTCCCGAGTGGCAAGGATCGAGTCGGGCAAGCCGCAGTGTGGGATTTCCTGCTCCTCAGGGGTCCTTGTGGGCGGCTCGCACTGGTCCTCCCCGTGACCATGGCGGCTGAGTTCCTGATTTACCCCCCTCACGTGGCGTGGGGCAGTTCGTGGGGGACCCTCGGGAAGTGGGTTAACTCCTTTTGCTCCCGATAATACTACTGAAGAGAGAGAGAGAGAGAAGTGGGAGACAACCCCTTTTAGGCCCCATTTTGAATCCTACCCTGCTACATTTGACACAAACCCCTTTTAGGCCCCACTATGGGGACAAAGACCAGCCCAGAAACAAAATTATATATATATATATATACACACACACATACAAATCTAAAAAAATAATCCTATTGCATAAGATTACCCTAACTTCAGTTTCTAATAATATTTGTTTCAATTTCCTAACAATATTGCATGACACATAAAAAAAAACATATGATTGATGATAGTTATTTTACATTTTACTATAAAATGCAAAAAATCCTTATTAAAGTGGAACTATTCGAATAAAATATCAGGATATGCAGCATGCCGCCATATTATGTGTGTTCTTCATATAAACACTTTAAATGACAAATAATATATATATGGGTCCTACTTAGCTAAAAAATAAAAAGAAAAGAGAAGAAATAATATGGGTTTTGTTTTAATCATTAGTATTTCTGTAAAATAGCATTATAGCTTCAACACTGATGATTTTGTATCCATTGGAGTTATAAGTGGAGAATTTTCATTTTCCTTATAGTATTAGGGCATTACAATTAAGCTCTTAAAGAGAGTTATATGCCTCTTGTTTTATATACATAAATTTTTACCCATTTTATGTATTTTAGTAAAGTCCTCTCTCTCCCTCTCTCTCTCTCTTCCCAACTAATATTTATATCTGCCCAAACCCGCCTTAGCTCCCCACAACCACCCAACTCCATTCCCCTTCTTCCCCTCCTCTATCTCTCTCTCTGTGTAATTCTCTTTCCCTTACATTCTTGGCGTCGTCTCCGCAAGCTCCAGCTACCTTTTCCGATGGCAGACACAACCGGCTCAGCCACCGGCGCCAAAAGAATGCTGTGCTCCATCCCCGAAAAGTTCCAGCTCCACATAGCCATGCTGGCCCTGCAGTTTGGCTATGCCGGCTTCCACGTCGTCTCCCGAGCCGCCCTCAACATGGGCATCAGCAAGATTGTCTTCGCTGTCTACAGAAACATTCTCGCTCTTCTCCTCCTCTTGCCTTTCGCTTATTTCCTTGAAAAGTACGTCTCAATATATATATATATATATATATATACAAACCCCTCTATATATACCAAAAGGATACTGATTTTACGTTCAAAATAGATCAAATGATCTAAGATTTATATTATTATATATATTTTGGAGATGTGAATGGCAAAATGTACTTTTTTTGGAATGTTTTTCTTTATTTTTCAGTACTTGATCTTGATTTTGTGTGTGTATATGAAGGAGAGATAAATTATATGAAAAGAGATAGTGACACGACAACCCTTTTGTATTGTTTTTAGTTTTTTATAGCTTAAAGGAGTTAAAATGTTAACTGATGATGTTACAAATTTAGTTTCAATTATTACGTCCACTAAGGCCTGTGCAAACTGATGCGAAATAATTTTATATATAATTTTGTTATTCAGGTTGTTAGCTGCCTAATTATTTGGATAAATTTGTTTTAAAAATGTCACTTTGCTTAATCAAAACCACAAGAACTACAGTAATTAATTAATTATGATCTCTTGTCCATAAGATTGATCAACTAAACGTTCGTTTTTCTGTTGTTGTTTGATGATCACAGGAAGGAGAGGCCGCCGATCACTCTCTCTTTTCTGCTTCAGTTCTTCCTCCTCTCCATTGTCGGGTAGGATTAAGAATATTTATTAAAAGCCACAAACAATTATATATACTTATATATATATATATATGATGATGATGATGATGTTTGTGTTTTATGGCACAGAATTACATTTAACCAGGGATTCTACTTGCTGGGTCTCGATAACACCTCGCCCACCTTTGCTTCAGCTATACAGAACTCCGTTCCGGCCATCACTTTCCTCATGGCGGCGGTGCTCCGGCAAGCCCTCTTTCCCCATTAATTAATTAAACACACCCATAAATTAGTTCCTACTCATCAAAATTAAGTGAAAAGTATGAATTAGTTAAGTATTTTCTATCCTTGTATGTTAAAGAAATGATTTTTCAAGGGACAATGATGAAGAGTCATTTTACTCTTGTTATGTTGGCGCTGATCCGGAGATGAGGATCCTATGCCTTAAAAGAGTTGACTAATTAATGGATCTTTGGTAATGATTTTGACATTCAGTATAGAGCAAGTACGATTGGACCGGAAGGACGGGCAAGCGAAGGTGCTTGGAACTGTCCTGTGCGTCGCCGGAGCGTCGGTTATCACCCTCTACAAGGGGCCCACCATCTACACCCCGGCGCCGCGGCTGCAGAGCGCTTTGCCGATGCTGGCGGCCCTGGGAGACGCCAAGGGCAAGAGCTGGACGCTGGGCTGCGTCTTCCTCATCGGCCACTGCTTGTCGTGGTCTGCCTGGCTCGTCCTCCAGGCGCCGGTGCTCAAGAAGTACCCGGCTCGGCTCTCCGTCACCTCCTACCAGTGCTTCTTCGGGGTCATCCAGTTCCTCATCATTGCCGGCTTCGCCGAGCGGGAGGCCGAGGCTTGGCTCGTCCACTCCGGCGCCGAACTCTTCAGCGTCTTCTATGCGGTGAGTTAGTTAATTCTCGCTCCTCATATCTTGATTGCCATTGCTGGCCATTGATTCACTTTTTTCTGTTCAATTATCTTTCTGGGTTTCACGTTCACTTAAAACTATTACTTGGGTGATAATCAACGGCATCTTTGCCGTTGACATGCTCGAGTTCGAGTTTCACGAGAACCCGGAAAATTGAAAATTCTATTGCTTTTGTGATGCATGCATCTGGAAATGAAAAGGATAAATTTGTCTAAATGGGAAACCGATCTATCAGCCATGAAAGAAGTTGAAAGTGGAGCAGTGGTGGGGCTCGGTCTCGCCCACATGTCGCGGATGTTAACAATACACATATAATATTTCTCATCTCTTCTTAGTTGTTTGGTCAGACTGGCCATATTATTGATGGAGACTGAGCAAGAAGAAGAGTACGTAGTGTGCTTAATCAATGAATATGAGAGAGAGAGAGAGAGACAGCATTGTTGAAATAGAAAGGAGAGAGGGTGGGGTTAGAGTGGAATTAACGATAATTAATTAAGAATGGAAATTGCAGGGGCTGGTGGCATCCGGAATCGCATTCGCTGTACAGATATGGTGCATTGAGAGGGGTGGCCCGGTGTTCGTGGCGGTGTATCAGCCTGTCCAGACCCTTGTTGTCGCCATTATGGCCTCCATTGCTCTAGGCGAAGAGTTCTACTTGGGAGGGTATACTCTCTCTCTCTCTCTCTCTCTCTAATAATGCTCTATCAGACCGTTCTAAGAACATTTTAGGTTTCAGATCTTAGTTATATTGATTATTTTACTGTTACAAATTATATTAGATGTATAGTGTAATTTTTAGAATACGAGGGAGTATGCTATAATTCTGTAATTCTCTGTCACAACTGGTTTGAGAACATTAGGAGCATCTTGCAAGTTTTAAAAATTATACTAACTCTCAAAAGTTATATGAAAATACACGTAATAGCTTCGAGTGTAATTTACTATAATAGATGTAATTTTTTACTGGTTTAGGAAGTTTTGTGATATGAGAGTAACTTGAGTTTTTAAAGAACAAGGGTGTGAACGTAAAGTTTTGTTCAAGGGGGGGATTTTGTAATATGCATTAACTCATGGGGGACAGATGCTAAATTATCATTCTCTTGGGACGTACAGGATCATTGGCGCCGTGTTGATCATATCGGGATTGTACTTCGTGCTGTGGGGTAAGAGCGCAGAAAGGAAGTTTTCGACCCAAAAGGCAGCGATCCAGTCCCCCGCGGACCACAGCAACAACCGTGCGCCGTCCCACATCAAGACGTCCATCACCCAGCCGCTGCTTTCTCAGTCAACCGAAAGCGCTTGACCTGCCCTTTGGAACCCAAAAAAAAAAAAAATAAGAAAAAAGAAAAATCAATGCCATATGTTAAGAAAAAGCTTGGTGTGGAAGAAGTTTTTATTTTATTTTTTTTTTGAATTTTCTCTTTGGAGTTTTTGTTAAAGTCAAAAGCTTTCTCTCACTAGGAGAGGAGGCTAAGAAAGGGAGGAGAGAGAGAAAGAGAGAGAAGATTTGAGGGGATGAATGTTATGATGATGAAGATGATGGTTAGATGTGGGGTTTGGGTAATGGATGTCCCATATGTTTAATTTTATATATGTTTAATCCCATGGTTTGATTCAACATTATGGAAGCCAAATGCTTGTGATCATTGTGGCATGGAATTGGATGGGACCCATGATTTTGTATGCTTATGATGGGCTTCTTTGTATGCTGTTGTTTTTGCCCAACATCCCAAAGCATGTACAAGCAACAACAACATCATCATCATCATGCATGCATGCACATTCATCATCATTATCGTCCTATTGAGATGTCCAAAGTTGATTTAGATAAAACTAAACAGATCCCAAGATGGCATCATTAAAGTGCATTGATGCCATAGGACCCATATCATAAGTAATATGCTTCTCCCTTCAATCTTTTTACTTTTTGATGATGATTGATGATGATGATGATGATGATGATGATGATGTGAAAGGAACACAACCCACCATGGCCGGCTGGGCGTTTGAAGTTTGAATATTCTTGCCATGTCTCAACGTTAATGGCATCTTTAACCAATTTCAAGATCAGATTTTTATGGGTGTCATTATAAATCAGCCTTAGATCCATAGCTTTTGTTTGGTAAGATGTGTCCATCCTACTAGAAAAAGAAACTAAACAACATTGGTCCTCAAGCTTTTTCATTAAAGACTCTTGCACGAATGTCTATTAGATTGGATAGTGGTTCATACTAATTATTATCTCTCTGCATGACTATATATAAAGGTCTTTTTCCATAAAAAAATATTCGATTTTAATCATAAACATCCATGAGCATAACCATAACTTTGGTGAAAGGAGTACTTTAGAATCTTATGAAGTTCAAAATGTTTATGGAGTCATTACATTAGGATATGTTCTTAATTTTTTTTTTTATAATTATTTGATCTCCTCAACTTCATAGTAGATCTATCATGAAGTATTTGATTGTAGTAAAATTAAAAGTTCAGGGCATGATATATACACTTAAATTGAGGGACTCAAATAACTATAAAGAATAAGTTTTGAGGGCATATTTATGGCTTATGCCTTATTATATTTGATATATATATATATAAATATACATATTCATAAAATATTTACATAAAAACATTTAGGAACTAGAGCTGATGATACTAGGGACGATCACCACAAGCCAATCTCAAGTAGAGTACTTGTAAAAGGAGGCAGGGCTAAATCTCTAAGTTTAGTGTTTGACACTCAAATTAGTCTATTAAAAAATGAGTATGTAGAATGCTTAGATGAGATGAATGTCCTTACTTGTGAGAGATTGGGTCCTTTATATATAGTCTTGGTTGAGAGTTGGCCAGATGGGATATTAGGAGTTTAACCATTGGGATTCTCTGTTGGGATATTCTGGAGTTTAGCCCATTAATGTATTGGGTAAAGGCAAATCTCTTGGGATGATTTAGGATTTCCCAAGATATAGATCCATTGGCTTAATTTCTCTAATTTAAACTAGGTAAGGGACACATCCCCACCATAATATTGGCTTTTGGAGAGTCTTGAGCTTCCTTGAAGGTAAATTGATAATTCTGGATCCCTTGAGTATTCTGTCATCATGAACTTAATTTCCAAAACCCCTAAAACTTTATAACAAGAAAAAGTCTATGACTACTCTCACCAATTGGAATCCCCTCCAACGAGTGTCAAGTGTTTCTTCAGAAACGAATCAATTAAGTGTGTTTTCCTATGTTATTAGTCTCTATTTATACCTCTTCATAAAAAAAAATGGTATACTTAAAGAGATATTATTGTAATATATATGATTTTGTGCATTGTGTCAAATGGGCCGTGAGCAATTCAAACATGTCATCTCCATGTCCATTGTAGGCCTTTGTGGATGATGGGCTTTTCGACCGGGGCTTATGGGCCTTGGAGGCCGAGAATGCAATTGGGCCTTTTTTCCTAATTGGGCTTGATGAGTGGGCTGGAGAACTACACAGAAGGAAAAAGATTTTTTTTTTTTTAAATAACAGCTTGTAGATTTTAGAGGGAAAAAAAAAAAAAAACCCTAAAACTCGTATTGCTCTTGCTAGTATATATGACCCCAATCTTGTCTAGTCTTAACTTGGCTAGTCTTGTTATCTAGTTAACTACCACTCTTGAGTAGGGATGTAAATAAGTTAAGTTAGCTAAATTTTATAAAGAATATTTAAACTCCATTCACGAATAATCTTTCATGCTCGGGTTAGGTTTAAATTCAATTTATTTAAGTTAAATGATCTGAATTCAAGAAATAAATGTGAGTTTTAACTACAAGAAATTCGGGATTTAGCGACGGATTTTTAGCGACGGACATTTCCTTCGTTATTTTGCGACGGAACAGTGACGGACTTGCGACGGAATACAAAATTTTTTTTTTTGTAAAAGTAGCAACGGATTTTTGCGACGGAAAAAAAATCCGTCGCAAAAAAAATAAAAAAATAATTTTTTAGCGACGGAATAAGTAATCCATCGCTGTAATTAGTGACGAAAATTTCATTCCGTCGCCAAATTTTAATAAGAATTAAAAAAGTAAAAATAAAAATTAATTTTTTAGCGACGGATACTAATTCCGTCGCAAAAAAATTAAAAAATTTATTCTTTTGCGACGGAAACAGTAATCCATCGCTATTCTTAGCGACAGAAATATCTTTCCGTCGCTAAATTTTAATAAGAATAAAAAAAGTAAATATTAAAATTAATTTTTTAGCGACGGATAGAAATTCCGTTGCTAAATTTTAATAAGAATAAAAGGTAAAAAATAAAAATTTTAATTTAGCGACGGAAAACATCCATCGCAAAAAAAAATAATATTTTTGCGACGGAAACAGTAATCCATCGCTATGATTAGCGACGAAAATATCTTTCCGTCGCTAAATTTTAATAAGAATAAAAAAAGTAAATATTAAAATTAATTTTTTAGCGACGGATAGAAATTCCGTTGCTAAATTTTAATAAGAATAAAAAGTAAAAATAAAAATTTTAATTTAGCGACGGAAAACATCCGTCGCAAAAAAAAATAATATTTTTGCAACGGAAACAGTAATCCATCGCTATGATTAGCGACGGAAAATTATTTCCGTCGCTATATTTTAATAATAATAAAAAAATAAAAATTAAATTTTTTATTTTTGTGACGGAAACAAATTCCATCGCAAAATTTTAAAATAAAAAATTAATTTTAATATTAAACGTTAAAATAAAAAATTTAAATTTAAAATTAATTTAAATTAAAAAAAATAAAGTTAGCGACGGATTATCCTATTCCGTCGCTCATTTAGCGACGGAATATTTAATCCGTCGTAAAATTATTTTTTTAATATTTTTTATTCAGTTAATTTATAAATATTTGAATTTGAAATGAATATTTAAATTTTATAAAAAAATTAAATATACATTTAACCATGATATGAATATAAAAAAAATAATTTATAAAATTGAAATAAATATATTAATATTAGAAATCATAATATTGCTAAATTCTAACTCATCAATTAATATATTTCATTTGCATAAAATAAAAAATATTAAATGTATAATAATTAATTATTTGTAATATTTATTAAATGTGTACAAAATATAAACAAACACTATATTTGAAAAATAAATAAAAAGTTTTAAAACTATAATATTATTGAAATTTTCTTTATTTTAAATTTTAGAAATCATAAAAATAAAACAATATTGAGGGATTACATTATATAGAAAGAAGTCTAGAAGCTATCTTGTTAGTATTTTTCTCTCTATAAATAGGAGAATTTTTTGATAAAATACAAATTTTAAAAAATATGATATATGGATGACATTGTGTCTTATACTTGATAACAGTATCATATGTTACTATCTAATATATAGACATTATAACACGATTAAATGTATAATTAAGAAAGTATCAAAATAAGTGACATATGCTAATCCGGATAAGAAAGTATCAAAATAAGTCCAGGATGATTTTTGAACAAATATATGGAATGATTTTCCCCCTTAATAGTTATACTATAAAAAAATATATGGATTACATTAATGTTGACTAAGAAAAAAATAAATATATCTCTTTATCATTTGTCCTCTCTAATTTTGTCTTTAAGTTATAGATGAAATTCAACAATTTAGAACTCATTGTGTTGATTAAATGAGTTCTACCATTAGTATAAATATTATGTAGATTTTTTTTAATATAATTTTTATTTATAGAAAAAATTTATTTTTTTAAGATTACAAACTATTAATAAATAATTGAATATATCAAATTAATTTATTATAATTATTAGATTTATAATATAATTAGATTTTTAAATAAATATTATTTTGAAATACAATAATTTAATTATTTTATTATCACATTTTAGATAATTACAATAAAATTTTATTTTAATTTTATTATTTTTATTAATTAAATAATTATTAATATTATTTTTATAAATTATAATATTTTTATATAATTATTAAATATATTTTATAAAAAAAATTAAAAAATAGCAACGAAATATTCCGTCGCTAAAATAATTTTTTTAATAAATTTTTTTTAAAAATAACAACGAAAATTTTCGTCGTTATTTTTTTAAAAATAAATAAATTCAATAGACTATAATTTATTTTAATAATAAAATAATAAAAAATATATTTTTAGATAGAGACAGAATTTATTTTCTATCATTAATTAGAGATGAAAATAAATTATGTCCCTAAAGTTTAAAATAAGAAAAATATATTAGTTTAAATTAAAAAATAATAATAAATTAAATTTTGTAACAGATTTAATATTCTGTCAGTACTTTTAGCGACGCAAAACAATTTTCGTCGCTAAAAAATTAAATTTTAATTGTAATTTTTTTGCTTTTCAAATATAGAGCCGGAAAGTTTTTTCCGTCACCAATTTTAAAAATAAAAAATTAAAATTCAATATTGATAATAAAAAATAAATAAAAAAATTGTGTTGACGAATTGTCTGAGTTCATCGCTGATATAGAGACAGAACTTTCAATCTGTCGCAAACCTTAATTTTTATTTATTTATTTAATTAATTTATAAATATTTAAATATATAAATATTAAATTCTATAAGAAATTTAATATATTAATGTATATTTAATTAAAAACTTTTATAAATTTTTCTTTTTAATTATCTCATGTTATTAAATATTATATCTTCGTTGTTTTGTTATGCATCGTTTGACCTCTTTGTTTGTTTGATAGTATATCGTTAGTTTTAAATATTTATGATTTTTAAAATTTTTAATTTTATTTTTGTTGTTTACTACTTTATTGAATCAAATCAAATTAATTAAAATTCGATATAAACTCTTTGTTTGTATGACAATATATCGTTAGTTTTTAAAATGTATTATTTTTTTATTTCTAATTTTATTTTGGTTTTTACTACTTTATTAAATCAAATTAATTAAAATTCGGTATAATCAAATTCATTGAATCAAATTAATAAAAATTATTAATTTTTTTAAAAAATTGCTTCTATTCAATTAATGTTTTTTAAAAAAATTAGTTTTTGTTTTCGATTATATTTTTTAATTAAAAAAAATCGAATCGATTGGATTTTAAGACAATGATGTTTTTATGATAATAAAATGATGTCGTTTTTGGCCTATCATACAATTTTTCAGCTTGTTTGATTTTTTAGCTTATTTGGTTAATTAAATTTTAATTAATTATTTTATGTGTTTGTTTGGTTTATTGAATTTGTTTAGTTTATATAATCTATATTTAGTTTTTTTAATCTAATTTAGTTTATTAGGTTTAATCTGTCAAGTCAATTTAGTTTAATTTCTCAATTCAATTTATTGATTTTTTGATTTATTTGATAATTAAACTGATCACGTTCCTCTAATAATGAAGGAATATGAAAGAGAAAATAATCAAAATTTTCTTTTAAAAAGATTAAAGACTACTCAACATTCAAAATATATTAAGAATATTGTTACAATATTTTTTAATTTATTTTATCTTTAATAAATTTTTTATTAAAATAGTATTTATAACATATCATATTAATTTATTATAATTATTAGATTTATAATATAAGTATTTTTTAAATTAATATTAATTTAAAATGCAATGATTTAAATTAATTTATTATGATATTTTAAATGATTATAAAAAATTATTAATAAAATAATTTAATAATTATCATAATTTTAATAATTTTATTCATTATTATAAATTTTATTAATTATATAATAATTATTATTTTTTAATAATTTATTAATGTTCACAAATCCCCGTAAAACCCCCCTCACCCCCCCACCCCCTCCCTTCCGCGCCTGTCTCCCTCTTTCTTCTCCCTCGATCCTCTGCGTCCCGCCTCTTCTCCTCTCTCTCGTTCAATCTCGCACTCGCTCTCACCTCTCGCGGCTCGCTCACCATCTCCCCCTCGCCCTCGCTCACTGTTTCTCCCTCGCCCTCGCTCACCGTCTCCCCCTCGCCCTCGTTTGCCCTCGCTCATTGTCTCCCTCTTCTCCCTCGCCCTCGCTCACTGTCTCCCCCTCGCCCTCGCTCGCCCTCGCTCACTGTCTCCCTCTTCTCCCTCGCCCTCGGTCACTATCTCCCCCTCGCCCTCGCTCGCCCTCGCTCACTGTCGCCCTCTTCTCCCTCGCCCTCGCTCACCGCCGTCGCCCCCCGCCACGCCGCCGCCGCCGCCTCAGAAGGTCCTCTCTCTCTCTCTCTCTATATATATATATAGATTTATTTGCAATTTTCTAATTTTCTGTATTTGCTGTTAATTTAATTTAGTGTTAGTTTAAATTAATTTAGTGTTAGTTTAGTGTAAATTAATTTAATTTAATGTTAGTTTAATTTAATTTAGTGTTAGTTTAGTGTAAATTAATTTAATTTACTGTTAGTTTAATTTAATTTAGTGTTAGTTTAGTGTAAATTAATTTAATTTACTGTTAGTTTAATTTAATTTAATTTAGTGTTAGTTTAGTGTAAATTAATTTAATTTACTGTTAGTTTAATTTAATTTAATTTAGTGTTAGTTTAGTGTAAATTAATTTAATTTACTGTTAGTTTAATTTAATTAAATTTAGCCTTAGTTTAGTGTAAATTAATTTAATTTAATGTTAGTTTAATTTAATTTAGTGTTAGTTTAGTGTAAATTAATTTAATTTACTGTTAGTTTAATTTAATTTAATTTAGTGTTAGTTTAGTGTAAATTAATTTAATTTAATGTTAGTTTAATTTAATTTAGTGTTAGTTTAGTGTAAATTAATTTAATTTACTGTTAGTTTAATTTAATTTAATTTAGTGTTAGTTTAGTGTAAATTAATTTAATTTACTGTTAGTTTAATTTAATTAAATTTAGCCTTAGTTTAGTGTAAATTAATTTAATTTACTGTTAGTTTAATTTAATTTAATTTAGTGTTTTTTTATTTATTTTTAAATATATATATATATTAAAAAAATTTACGAAGACTGGTATCTTGCGCTTTTTCACATATTATCATTGATCAAAATATTTTCTTTAAAATCTAACATTCATAATTAAAAAAATCTAGAGTTTTACACTTCAATTCAATAATTTAAATTGAGCTAAACATATAATGAAAAAGAATACCTTCAATATGTTGTATAGATAAAAACTTATTCCTTCTAAGTAATGCCATACCCAAACCGTAATTGAGGCTGTTTCAAGTCATGCTCTTTCTTTTTTTTTTTTAATTTTTCCATTTTATTTTCATAATTTTGAAATGCAAACTTGTTTGACTCCCAATATTCATTCCAAAAATGCAAAACCCATTTAAATTTTTTTCAAAAAACTGGAAAAGTTTCATGTGGTGCATTTATTTAAAAGAAAAGAAATCGTTTGTTTTTTGGGGGGGCAGTTTCCATTGGTCGCGCTTCTTCTTTCAATCCTTCATTTGGGTGTATTTGTTTTTGATGTTTGGCAAATATATAATTAGTTAATCAATGGTAATATTTAGGGTAAATTATTTTTGTATCTTTGGTGGTATGGCCCATTTGTATGAAGACTCCAAATTTGGAAATGATTATATTAATCTTTATGACTTACATTTTTTACTATATAGACCCTTATATCTATAATGATGCTAATTAAACTATTACAAATCAAATTAACTTAAATCTAATTTGAAAAACAAAAACAGAAAAACTAAACAAATTAAGAAAGCTAATATTGCCAATCGATGGGTTTTTGGGACTAATTTTTAGAATATAAAAGGTAAAGACGATCGTTTCCTAGGACCAATTCTGTTGCAATTGCTGGAATACATGTATGGCAATGCTGATAAATTTAAGAATTTTTGCACAATAAACATACAGAGTGAAAGACAATACACACATTATACACTGATTGGGTATTTAAGTAATACGATATTTGTGTTAGTTTAGTGTAAATTAATTTAATTTTGTGTTAGTTTAATTTAATTTAATTTAGTGTTATTTTAGTGTAAATTAATTTAATTTACTGTTAGTTTAATTTAATTTAATTTAGTGTTAGTTTAGTGTAAATTATTTTAATTTACTGTTAGTTTAATTTAATTTAATTTAGTGTTATTTTAGTGTAAATTAATTTAATTTACTGTTAGTTTAATTTAATTTAATTTAGTGTTAGTTTAGTGTAAATTATTTTAATTTACTGTTAGTTTAATTTAATTTAATTTAGTGTTAGTTTAGTGTAAATTAATTTAATTTACTGTTAGTTTAATTTAATTTAATTTAGTGTTAGTTTATTGTAAATTAATTTAATTTAGTGTTAGTTTAGTGTAAATTAATTTAATTTAGTGTTAGTTTAATTTAATTAAATTTAGCCTTAGTTTAGTGTAAATTAATTTAATTTTGTGTTAGTTTAGTGTAAATTAATTTAATTTAGTGTTAGTTTAATTTAATTTAATTTAGTGTTAGTTTAATTTAATAAATTTTAATAGTATTATAGAATTAATACTATTAAAAATTAATACTATTCAAAAAAGCATTAAGTATGTAAATTTTAATAGTATTATAGAATTAATACATAATTAAAAATTAAATATAAAATTAATTAATAAATTTTAAAATATATTATAAAATTATTAAAAAAGTTTGATATATATATTTTTAATAATTAACACTTATTTTTCTCGAATTTCCACTCAAGTGTTTTCAGTCAAGTGTATATATATATAATATGTTGTATGAAAATGAAAATAAAATAAAAAATGAGTATGATATAAAATGAAAATAAAAAATTATTATTTAAAAAATATGTGAATAAAATTCATGAATAAAAAAAATAAGAATTTTTGTAGTTCCAGTTCAATATCGATGGATGTATCCGTTTGAAAGGTACTATTTATTATATTGATAATTTTTTTTTCCTGTTTTATAAGAAACATATTTATTTTGTAGTTCACTTATCTAATTACTATATATATTTTATATAGATACCTTGGAAAGTTGAAGAAAACAGTTAGAAATAAAGCTCGAGTGGAAGGCTCTATTTCTAATTTATACGTTGTGGAAGAAGCGTCATTGTTGTGTTCTCATTACTTTGAGGACCATGTTGTTACAAGGCATACACGAGTGCCGCGTAACGATGTTGGTGTTGTAAATGAAGGGGATGACCAGGAGGGGAAGTTATCAATTTTCAAGCATCCTTGTCGACCATTTGGATGTAAAAAGTCATGAATGTTATTCGGTGAAGAATATGATGTTGCACACAGATATATTTTGATGAATTGTCCAGAAGTTGAACCGTATCTGCAGTAAGATTTTGCTAATTAATTGTTGTTAATTTTTAAATTATATTTAAATTGAATAGTCTAATGTAGTTATTTTTATTTTTCTTTTTAATTTTTCAAGAATTTACGATGCTGAGCTAAGACAACGTAATCTCGGCATTGGGGACCACATCATTGAACAATTAACAAATAAGGAATTCCCTTCTTGGTTTCATAATTATGTGAGTTGATTAATTAAAATATTAATTTCACTCAATTTCTTATATAATTATTTCTTATATATCTGTCTTATTTAATAGATTCGCGATCCTACGAATAATGTGACAAATTCATACATAAGGGATCTCGCAAAAGGACCTTTTAACACTGTTACAACGTACCCTGGCTGCTTTGTTAATGGATTTAAATTTCACACGATTAGCTATGGTTCGAATAAAGGCACTATGAATAGTGGCATGTGCGTTAAAGGATCCAACTACGATGATCCCGAGAAGGACTATTATGGTCGGATAACAGAGATTATCGAACTTGAGTATCCTTCAGTATCGTCATTCAAGAAAGTTATATTGTTCAAGGGTGATTGGTTTATTCCAACTTTGAACGAGGGGATGAAGATTCATCATGCATATAAGATCGTCGAGGTTAATGAAAAGAAGAAATGGAATACAAACGAGCAATTTGTATTAGCTTCTCAAGCAATTCAAGTATATTTTTGCGAATATCCAAGCTTGAGGCGTAACAAAAGCGATTGGTTGGTTGTAACAAAAGTCAAACCAAGGTTCACAGTAGAGGTTCCACAATCTTTTAATAATCAAGAGGCGACTCTTCCACGTGAAGCGTTGCCTTACCAAGAGGATGACGTGGAACTACACGATATCGCAGTTGATGATGCCCAAATCTTTGAGACAGTGAATGATGGTGACCACGCTGATTTAAATGATGAGTCAGTTATGGAATCAGAATTTGATGAAGCCCCAGAGTTGAATGATGAGCAAATTTTGAGATCTGATTCTGAAGATAAGTCTGAATCGTATGATGAGCAAGTCTTGCGATCAGACTCTGAATATGATTCTGAATCAGAGGATGAACAAGTTCTTCAATTAGATTCTGATGACGACTTAGAATCTAATAACACAGATGTAGATTTATATGATAGTGATTAGAGGTGAATTTTATGATTTAAATACTTATGTTTAATTATTAATGATATTGATTTTGTTAATTGATTTATTTCATTATAGGTACTAATTCACCTCCCGTGCGATGCACGAAAATTCATATATATTGAATTTGTTTAAAATTAGTAACCTCACAATCATAAATTTTATCTACAGTCTACAAATTTCAAAACTACACATTTTTCACAAACTAATAACTAATTTAACATATGATAAATATAAATAGTTTATATTTAATAATAAATAATATGACAACATATAATAAATTAGTAACATAAATAATTAAAATAAAAAATATAATAAAATTTAAAAAAAAAACATGACAACATATGATAAATATAAATAGTTTATGCAAATATTAATTTTGTCAAAATAATTTAAATAATTTATTTAAAATAATTCAATTTTACCTAAATAACTAATTTAACATAACCTACAAACTAATTATTTTTTAAAATTAAGTAATAACTTAAAGATATATAAGATTTGTATTATTTTTTGCATGATTCTGAAATTCATTAAGGGTTTTAGAGTTTTGAACAGTGACTTTATTGAGAGAGAATGAGAGGTAAATTATAGGAAATAAAATAAAAAATTAAATTTATTTTTTTAAAAATATTTGTTGGTAGTCGGTATTTGACTGTATTACTTGATATCTCAAGATTTTTGTTGATTTAAAAAGTCTTATTTTTTTGTAATTTATTTTAATTAAAATTTTATGTTATTATTTAAAAATTAAAAAATTAATAATATTGATTAGATCTTACTTCTTTATATACTAACATGTTTATACATTCTTCAAATACTATTTAATTATGAAAAAATCATCTACAGGTTTCAAGAACTACACGTTTTCAACAAACTTATATTTAATTAATGATTTATAAAAATTTTATTTTGGGTAAGAAAAAATAAATAAAATATAATAAAATATCGAAATAGAAAGTGGAGATGGGCTGGAAAACATTTTGACGGTATTTTCGTTATAATATGTATATAGATGACAGGTGTTAGAGGACGATTTCGTGCAGGACGCAGTGGTTCTAGACCTGACTCATCTGGGTCTACTGCTACTTCCACGTCATCTACTGTAGCACCACATATTTCGGGAGATATTTCACCGGCCTCCCTCCCATCAGCATCTCCTGTTGGTACTCCTGTAGTTGTTTCTTCACCGACCCTTCCTGCAGAGTCACCAGTACATTCATCATCTCATCACTCGACTGACAGTCATTTTACATCGAACTCATTACATGTTATAGAGCAAGACGGCGATGGGTAATTTTAATTTTTTTAATTTTTTTTTCACATTATGACATGTATTAATTTTTATACTAATTATAATTTTTTGTATACAGGAGCATCTTTTGTCGTACAATAAATATCTCCCATATTATATCGACAATTTTCAAGAAACGTCTTCATAAAGAAGGTCATGTTTGGAAAGAAGTGCCTTCGGAGATAAAGGGCATGTATTGGGATGAATTTGCGGTATTAAATTTAAATTAATAATATATATTTTAATTATTAATGTAGAAATGTTTAAATTATTTAATCTTTTTTTTTATTTTACAAAAAATTTTTCAGTGGGATCCTGCAATTGATGCATTGGTGAGAAGAGAGTGGGCACAAAAAGCAGCGAAACGATATATCGACAACATTCGTAAGTGGCATGCCAATGGAAAACCAATCTTTGTGCCAGATGATGTTTGGGATAGTTGGATGCAAAAATGAGAACAAGATGAAGCTTTCAAGAAACGGTCTGCACAAGCATCGCTGAACCGTTTGAGTGAGACAGGTGGCCTTGGGGCTGGTCCTTCCCGTCATACTGGGGGTTCTATATCTTCAGCAGAGCATAAAAGACGAATGGTGAGAAATTTAATTTATTTAATTTGTTAATATTTAATTTTTTTTATTAACATGGTTAATTTTATATCATTTTTTTTTTAGACACATGAGTTTGGGAGAGAGCCTACACTGATTGAATTGTTTGAACGAACTCATTCTAAAAAATCTGAGGAAGGACAGATGGTATATGTCGACAGACGTTCTTCGAGTGTCGCTGTAAGTATTTTTTAATTGTAAGTAATATTATTTTTATAATTAACATAAGTTTTAATATTCATAATTGATTTATTTTATTTTCTTCATTAAACTGTTATAGGAAATGTATGGACAGTTGCTAGAGCAAGCAACTCAATCAAATGAAGGGTCTGAGGAGTCTGAGCAGCCAGATTGCGATCAGATATTCATCCAGGCTGCTGAGGGGAAAAATAAGAAGAAGAGGATTTATGGCACGGGATCTTTATCCCAATCAAAATTTTCTGATGTTGGCAGCTCATCCTCTGTCTCATCTGATTTTAATGAAAACCCAGTTATACAAGAAATGACAGATAAATTAAAAGTGCAGTCAGAGCAGATAAATTCGTAGGCGGAGCAGATAAATTCACAAGCAGAGCGGATAAATTTGCAAGCGGAGCAGATTAATTTGCAGGCTCATGAGCTGGACGATGTTCGACGACAGATGTTTGAGATGCGATATTTGATTGAACAACTTACTGCATCTACTCGTGGTATTGTTCTTTCTTCTTCTTCTTCTCAGCCACAATCAACTCATCAACCTGAGCCTAATGTTGATGATGATTTAGATGATTAGTTTTTGTAGTTATTTTTATGTAAGGATTGGTATGTAACAGACAATTATATTAGCATGTAATAGACAATTATTAGTATCTTGTTTGAATATTAATTTTTATATTATAAATATAAATTTTGGAATTTCTATATAATTTGTTTAATAAATAATTATAAATAAATTTTAAAATTAAATAATTAAAATGATAAATTTAGCGACGGAAACAAGTTGTGTCGCTAAAATTTAAAAAAAATTAATTTATTGCGACGGAATTATTCCGTCGCAATAAATTTTAAATATATTATTTTTTTTTAATTTACATCGGCGACGGAAAATTCCGTCGCTATAATTAATTTAATAAATTTCAAAAAAAATTTCTTAATTTTTAAAAAAATTCGCAGAATTTAAAAAAAATAAAAAATTCTTTTTTTTAATTAGCGACAGAATATTCCGTCGCTATATTTTAAATATTTTTTTAAAAAATAACAGCGACGGAAAATTCCGTCGCTAATAAAAAAATAATATTAAATTTATTTTTTTAAAAATATTGCGACGGAAATATTCCGTCGCAAAATTAAAAAAATAAAAAATTCTTATTTTTTAATTAGCGACGGAATATTCCGTTGCTATATTTTAAATATTTTTTTAAAAAATAACAGCGACGGAAAATTCCGTCGCTAATAAAAAATAATATTAAATTTATTTTTTTAAAAATATTGCGACGGAAATATTCCGTCGCAAAATTAAAAAAATAAAAAATTCTTATTTTTATTTAGCGACGGAATATTCCGTCGTTATATTTAAAATATTTTTTAAAAAAATAACAGCGACGGAAAATTCTGTCGCTAATAAAAAATAATATTAAATTTAATTTTTTCTAAAAATATTGCGACGGAAATATTCCGTCGCAGAATTAAATAATAAAAAATTCTTATTTTTTAATTAGCGACGGAATATTCCGTCGCTATATTTTAAATATTTTTTTTAAACGACGGAAAATTCCGTCGCTAATAAAAAATAATATTTAATTTTTTCTAAAAATATTGCGACGGAAATATTCCGTCGCAGAATTAAAAAAAATAAAAAATTCTTATTTTTTAATTAGCGACGGAATATTCCGTCGCCAATAAAAAATAATATTTAATTTTTTCTAAAAATATTGCGACGAAAATATTCCGTCGCAGAATTAAAAAAATAAAAAATTCTTATTTTTTAATTAGCGACGGAATATTCCGTCGCTATGTTTTAAATATTTTTTTTAAAAATAATAGCGACGGAATTTTCCGTCGCTACTAAAAAATAATATTAAATTTAATTTTTTTTTTTAAAATATTGCGACGGACAGGTTTCGTCGCAAATTTTTAAAAAAATACATTTTGCGACGGAATTATTTCCGTCGCTAAACCGTCGCTAAAATAGCGACGGATCCGTCACAAATAGAATTTAGCGACGCAGGATTTAGCGACGGACATTTTCCGTCGCTAATCCGTCGCTAAACATATTTTGCGACGGAAATATTCCGTCGCTAAATCTCGAAATTCTTGTAGTGTTTATTTTAATAGGGAGACAATTTATATATAAAGACAACAATTAATTAAACGAAGTGATTAGTGATTACACAAATTAAGTAATATATATGACTGCTTGACTTGAAACCTTTAATTAGAAAACCTCCATTAATTAATTAAAGCTCCTCCTTGCCATCATCTCTCACCTTTCCTGCAGCTCCATCTCTCCCCTTATAGAGCCAAGCAACCACCAGATAGATCACAAAGTTAACACCATTAATGGCCGCCAATACCCAGTAGAAGTAATCAAGCTTGCTCTCGTTCAAACTGTTCCTCAGCCACCCTTCTTCTTCCCCGCCCGTCGTCCTGTCAATGATCTTAACCAGCGCCGTGCTCAGCCAGTTCCCGATCCCGATCTCGCTCAGAAACATTGCGCTGCAGATGCTCCTCGTCCCGTCGGTGGCTTCATCGTAGAAGAACTCGAGCTGTCCGACGTAGGTAAACACCTCGGCGCTGCCGATGAGGAAGAACTGGGGGAGAAGCCAGAAGACGGTCATGGACTTGGGCTCGGGGCTGTGGAGGCGCCGGCGATTTTCCACCAGGGCGGCGGAGACCATGGCGAAGATGGAGATGAAGAGGCCGACGCCCATGCGCTGGAGGGAGGTGAGGCCGCGGCGGTTGCCGGTGTGGCTGCGGAGGAGGGGGACGACGAAGTGCTCGTAGAGGGGGACCAGGAGGAGTGCGTTGACGGCGGCGAAGACTGGGACGGAGCCGGGGGGGATGACGAAGGAGGGGCCGAGCTGGCGGTCGGTGAGGGTGGCCTGGGTGATGAAGAAGGTGGAGAGCTGGGAGAAGGAGATGGAGAGGGCTATGGTGGAAGCCCATATCGGTAAGACTCTAATGAAGGATTTGAATTCTTCGACCTGGGTCACTGTGCAGAGCTTCCATCGGTTTCTTGTGTTGGCTTCTTCTGGATCCACCATCACAGCTGCCTTATCCAAGAATCTAATAAAAAAAAGTAATAAACATTATAGTTAATTAACAGATCTTTCATTTCTTTCCTCAGAGGAAGCAATGTGGAACAATGGCGGATACCTGTACTGGTTGGTGTGAGCAAGCTTGCGGGCGCCATGAATGTCAGACTCCACAGTCCCGACCTCAAAGAGCTCAACCCCATGGCTTCTCACTTCGGCTCCTGTCCAATGGTTCCTCACCGAAGCCACCATAACCTGAAGAAACCTCGTAAATGCGCTGCCCATCGGCTTCTGGAACCTGTAGAAACGAAACCCGGAGGCCAAGATGACGATGGAACAGACCATGGCGACGGTTGGCACGGCGAAGCCCCACGTCCAGCCCTTCTGCTGCTGTAGATACACCAGGACGGTGATGCCCAGCAGAGCGCCCATGTTGATGGCGAAGAAGAACCAGTTGAAGAAGGAGTACTTCTTCTCGACTTCCCTCTCGTCGGCCTCGTCGAACTGGTCGGCGCCAAACGAGGAGACGCACGGCTTGATGCCGCCGGTTCCGAGAGCGATGAGGGCCAGCGCGCAGAAGAGGAAGGCGTTTTGGCCGGCGGTGGCCGGCTCTAGCTTGCATGTCACGGCAACACATTTCGGTGGCCGGAGACTGTCTATGGAAGCCGCGAGCGTCAACAGGACCATTCCCTGAAACCAACCATCGCGCAAGTACACAAAAATTTAAGTGAAAATACGTAAACTTTGTGATGATCATCACTGATGCGAGATTAAGCAGCGAGTGACAAATTTACTGCGGCGTAGATGCCGGAGAAGACAATGATGGTTTTGAAGCGGCCAAGGTAAGCATCTGCAAGGAAAGCTCCGAGAATGGTGAGAACGAAGGCGGCTCCAATCCAATCGTTGACGTGAGTAGCCGCCGTCGGGATCGTTTGATGCATCTCCGCCACCAGGTAAGTCACCATGCTCACCGCCACCGCGAAGAACGCCAACCTCTCCGCCACCTCGTTCACTTAATTAACAATCCAATCGCCAAACATAATCAGACATTTGACTGTTCTCCGATTATAAATTAAATGATAATTACTTTCAACCAAGCACTCTTAACCTCGTACCTATGATGAATGGAGAGGCCTTCCACCCTCCGGTGGCGAGCTTATCAGCAATTCTCCCTCGAAAATCAACAGACCCATTGCTCACCTGCAGAGCCTCCATCTTTGTTGATTAATTAGCAGCTCTCACAACCCTTATATACAACATATATCTACACACACACACACATGTACATAAGAAAACAATATTTATGAATGATCACCTCATGATGATCACTGTTTTGCTTATGATCATTGACGATTCCGTCGAAGGATGGCGCCACGAACGACTGATCATTCGGCTGCTTAGCTTCTGACATTCCATCGCCAGTACTACCAGATGCTTCCACCGATCTCTCCATTAATCTCTCTCTCTCTCTCTCTCTCTCTCTGTTTAATTCTGCTTCAACTCTGTGATCCCAACTCCATTAAAATAAGGCCACTACTGCTTTCAATCCGTCCCAGTTGCTAATGCCTTCTGTTTGTCTGTGCCCAGCAACTTCAAATATCATTATATATACACACACACTTACGCTGTTGATACCATTGGAGTGCAGATGGCCGACGGAACACAAAGATAAAAATAATTCTTGGAACGAAAGGCCAAGGATAATTACAAAACAGACTGAAGCTCACAGCTGGAATTAACAGATTCAACGATATGTATACAGAATTATATGATCAAAATAATATATATATATATAGAGAGAGAGAGAGAGAGAGAGTAGTTTATGAATGCATTAGAGAAGTATTCAAACTGCCGTCCGGAGTATTTTTGGTCAACTTTGCATTTGGCGCAACGAGGTTGATATCATGGATTCTCTTGATAAGTTAATTCCATTCTGCCAGCCATATTAGTAATTAGTCCTTCAATTTTTATTTTTTTGGGTTATGTTGATTTTTTTTTTTTTCTGTTTTCGCACAATCACAAGTGCCTGTGCCTCCCTGATATCTCACTCTGAGAGAAAGAGATAAATAAAAAACCCAACGGCCAAATTCGATCACAGGCACACCTACAAACTTGAGGGCAGAACGCTTATTTTTGAACCGTCCCCAATCGCTGAGCTATACCTTAGAGGCTAATTGTTTTTTTAATATTTATTGAACTAGACCTTCAATCTAACTAATCTCCATATAAGTCATTTTATCTATGTAAGTTAAATAAAGTTTGATCACATGATAGTAAGGGTGAGGAAATTTTTGATTAAACTGAAATAATCGAATCAAACAAGCTAAAATTAGCAATTCGATTTGGTTTAATTTGTAGATTAGTTTGGTTCGATTTTTAAATTTGAGTTTTCTGATTATTTCGATTTAATTCGATCTTTTTATTAAAAAAATTAAAATAATTGAATTGATTGAAATGTCAAAAATAATATTATTTTTTACCAAAATTGACTTGTTTGATTCAGTTATTTCAATTTAACCAAAATTTTGCTTACCCTCAATTACTTCTATCTACTTACACTTTTTAGTTTTACTTTTTATTTTTATTTTTTAGTTTTTTTTTCAGTTTGAACAACTACTTAGTCAAAAAGGTTCAAGCTATTCGACAATTCGTTCAATTCGATAATTCAATCGATCGAATACTAACCTTTACATGGTAGGCGGGGAATACTTATAAAGGGCCTATAATGCATACACAAACTACATTATACAGCTAGCATTACGGGCAAAGTACCGCATCAATCACACATAAAACATGAGACCACAGAGAAGCCACCATGGGTCATGATGGACTTGACCCCTCAAAAATTTAATTAAAAAATATATTTTCACAAACTATTAATAAGACTCCAATCTATACTAAATAAATCTCGTGAATCTTTTCTTCTACTTTGTACTCTATAATAAATTAATCATTTGGCTTTAATTTTGTCACAACAATCACTAAATTTTAATTTTTATATAATTCTGTCTTTCTTTTGATATCTCATCAAATTTTGTTAAGGAAAATTAATGTGATATACATTAATATAAATTTAAAAATTACTTAATATTTAAATTAACATAAATCTACTATCAAATGATTTTAAAATTTATAATAATATATATTATATTAGTTTATGTTAACAAAGTTTGATGAAAGCATAGAAACCTATCTAGATGAGGAGTTGATTTGAAATTAGACGCATTATGATTGGCTAAATAATAATATAACTAATTTTTATATATTTTGTGTAACATTTCCCATCGAGTGATAGGAATGATCGAATCAACTTACCCTGATAGGCGTACGTGAGTTTTCTAAGGTCACTCATCATTGAGCTACCGTAACTCAAGCACACTTAACTTGGAAGTTTTTTATCCACATTCAACCCAAAAGGTATCCAGCTGATATTGTTTGCTTTCTTACTATCATCGATATATATACTAACTTCTCTATAGTCCCTTATTAAACCTGATTTTGGGCTCTTGTGATATTACATTTTCCTCCTATTGAGCATATGATATTCTTGTCATGTGACCTTATAACTAGTTTCAGATCTTCTCCTATTTGGGGGCTGCCATCTTAGAAGTCTGTTAGGAGCCGCTCCTTGTTCAGGCCCTCGCACCACTCCCCGCTCTCATTAAACCGCCTTCTCCAAATGTTGGCTCTGATATCACTTGTAACATCCAGCATCGAGGGATAGGAAAAACCAGATCAACTTATCCTGATGGGCCTACGTGACCTTTCCAAGGTCACCCATTCTTGAGCTACCCTAGCTCAAGTATGCTCAACCTTAGAGTTCCTTATCCATATTCAACCCAAAATGTATCTAGTTGATGTTGTTTCATTCCTTACTTTCTTTGATATATATACTAGCTTTTATAGAGTCTCTTCTTAGACCTAATCTTGGGCTCTCGGGGTATTACATTAATGTAATATCTCATATTTGAAATGAGTAATACATGAAATGTTCCATTAATTTGTGACATTAGAATAGTCAAATTCAGAAATTTAGGAAACAAATTTTCAATCTTAGTTAGCTGAATCATTGGAAGAGAATATCCCAAAATGTGAGTGTCTAAAAGGAAGGGTATGTCGTCGACAAGCGTTCCAAGATAGGATTTTTTATGCCAAAAGAAATCAAATCGAAGACTGTTTTCAGTATAGCTTTGATGCAACATAAAAAATCGAATCATCGTAAGGGACTTCTGAAAAGGCAACAGAACCCTGAAAATGATTAAGTTTTGAGTAAGGAATGACCCTAAAGAGGGTTAGGGGTAAAACAAAGGAATTCGCGATCAAACGCGATTTTGAATAAGTTTTGGGCCAAAGTATAATTTTTAAAATTTTGATCGAAAAGTGGTAAAACGAAACTCGGAGAACATGGGGTGAATGAGGAAATTCCAAGGGTCATTGTGGAATTTTTGGGAACTTAGTGAGTTTCATGGAAAGGTCTAAAAGAGATTTAGAAAATTAAAGAGGTCAAAGTGTAAAAAAAGAAAAAAAAAAGAAAGAAGAAAAGCAGCCATGGCCACCGCTGGACACTGCCATCATCAGCCAGCCTTTGGCCGACAATGTGGGGATTGTCTTAGAGCTCAGAAAAGGGCCCCACAGCACAAGGGTTCGATTGAGCTAGGTATGGAACGAGGAAAGGCCATGAATGGCCGTGATTTGACATCGGTGAGAGGGAGCATGATCGAGATTGTCAAAAATTTGGGGAAGGGGGTGTTCGAGCAAATCATTGCGATTTGGGTTAGGGTAAGGTCATATCTTGCATTTAAGGCTTTGATTTGACAAGGTATGGCTCAATTAAGCTCCAAAATCGTGTATAAATAAGGGTTTCATGAGGGCCAAATGCATCAAAGTTTGAGCTTTGGATTTCTCACGTTTGAGAGAGAATCAAAAGTGCTTGATAGAGGGTTTTTGTTCTTGAGTGTGTGAGTATCATTTTTGAAGAATTTGAAGGGTTTTTGAGGTGATTTGAGGGGTGTTCGAAGGTGGCCAGAAGTTTGAGGAAAGTGGTCGGAGATTGACTGGTTTTTGGCATTTTGGGGCACCTCTGATTGTAGTTTCGGGCCAAAAAAGGTACTAGCAAGATCGACTTAAGAAGGGCTATTAAGTGGTGCAAAAAAATCCAAGATCGAATCATCGCTGGCAATCAAATTTTTGGAAAAGACGACCGACATGTAGATTTCATGCGCCAGTTAACTCTCCAGCGCATGAAAGTGCATGCTAGGCCATAATTTTTTTGAAAGTTTTTTAAGTCTACTTAGAAAACATATTTTAGAATTTTTGGTGAAGACAAATTTGAGAAATTTTATGTGGAGATATTTTATTTTAAATTATAAAATATGAAATTAAAAAAATAGAAAAAATTAGAAAAATTCATGAAAATCAGGAACTATTGATAATTATTAATCATGAGGAATTTGACTACAGGATTTGGAGGTTTGCACTGTTTTTAGATCAACACATTCTTCAAGAAATTTCAAGAAGCAAAATTAAAGTAAGTGGTCCTACCAAAATTGATTTAGTTTTTCTGCAAATATCATGTTGTTATGCCTTGCTATGTTATGCATTATGTAGAGTGTATTTACATATATTGTTGATGAAATATTCATATGTACACAATGAATCATTGGTTATACATCACATGAGTTTGGGATTAAGGAGTGGCACTGCTGTTCTGCCAATAATGTCTCCATACACCTCGGTCTGGTAAGGAGGTCGCGAAAATGAAAAGTAACAGTTGGGTGTAGTCAACCCAAATGAAAAGATTGATAGCATGTTACATGTTTGCATACACGCATAAATTATGAATGATATATATTTACTCAGATGATTCAGCATCTAACGTAAACTACGTCCTTGGAACATTCAAAAGTTCCAATTGAGGCTTGCAATGAAGACAGATAAATGATTGAGATGTAACGACTCAAGGCCTCATGGATTTGACAAAATTATTCCTTGCATGTTGCTTCTTCATGGACAATTTGAATATGTTCTAGTCATGTTAAATTTTCAATTATGTTGATAAACTTATGTTTTATTAATGAGTAGTCTTGTATTATGGATTATGTTACTGAAATGACCATGTAATACCATTATGATTTGATAAATACTTAGGTTTGATTCTTGCTTCCGTTTTGATGAATATCTAGTTTAGCACATATGATGTATGATGAGTTTCATACTAAATAGGTAGGAGAGAAATTTTTTGAGAGTTAGTTTATGCTAAGTTTGTTTGAAAAAAAAAAAAGAGAAGTCCAAAATTTTTTAAGTTATAACATGTTTGAAAAATGAGATGTTACATTTTGTATTTATTATTATTGTGTTATATTAACTTTTTCATAATTTATAACTTTTAAAATAGTAAACGTACGTATTAAATTATATATCAAAAATTTAAAATCAAAATTATAATATAAAAGAATTATAATTTTCTTATTTTAAAAAATAAATTTAGGTAGAGCCCAACAAATTAGGTTTGCATAATTGGCAGTAGATTTGAGTTGACTCAACATTTTTTTTGAAGTCAAGTCGGATGCCCAAATTTATTGTGGTCAGTTCGACCTTATCTGTATAATAAATCAGGCATGGACAAGTCAAGAGAGCTTATGAGTCGCCCAACATATCTAACATCTCTAATGAAAAATCTGCAAAACAAAACTCTTTATAATTAACAAAAATAGTGTTTTGTACTTTAGTAGTCCTTATCGAAAAATATTTAAACAGAAAATTAATTCCTCAAATTTTTGTTCTATAATAAAATAGTCTTTATACTTTAATTTATTTTATAGTAGCTATTAAATTTTTAATTTTCTTATAATTTAATTAATTTTTGAATATTTTTTGGATTCAACAAAAAATTATCAAGTTGTAGATATATAAAATAAAAACAAATAAGTAAGATTATTGATACTCGTCAATTAATATTTTTTAAGATTTTATATAAATATAATATATATATATATATTAATAAATCAATTAAATTATAATTATACAAATAACTTTACCATATTCTAGGAAATAAGTGTAAAATCAGTAGAAAAATCTAGGTACATAATATTCTTTGTGAAACGTGAATATTCGGTGAGCATCTATGCTCTTAGCTACTCCATCTCCATGCCCGCCACCACCAACCAGTCCACCTCCAAGCAAACCAATCCTTTGACCAGAGTTAGCTTCCCCACGCCAAAATAGAAGCGGCCAATTTGATTTCTCAGTCTCACTCAGGCCATTCTCGTATATGAATTAGCGTTGCAAGAAAAGGATTTGGAGATTTCGGTGAAGGCTGAAGAGTTTGTGATTGGAAGTTGAAGGAAAGGGATGGCATTGAAGTGGGTATTTGTTCATCTTCTTGTTGGTTTGGTTTTGAATGTTTCAGAGCTCTGTAATGGTGGAATAACCGGTGGATATGTAAGGCCTGGTTTGGGTACTGATATGCCATTGGACAGTGATGTGTTTAGAATACCTCCTGGTTACAATGCGCCCCAGCAGGTTTGTGGCCTCCCCTCTTCGCTCTGCTTTCTAGGGTTATACCCGCATGCCCTAGCTTACCTGTTTGGTTGCCAAGAAAACTCAGGATGTTTTCTTTGCCGTTAGATTCTATAAAACTGTGATTAATTTCATTCTCTTGACGTTGTGTTGAAATCTGCTATGATGAAGAGAATTTTGTATTTAAGGTTCAGATAGCACAAGGGGATAAGGACAGAAAATCAATTCTGAACGGCAGCCAAACAGAAGATGTTGTCTTTGGTGTTAGTTTCTGTTTTACTGATTAATTTCATTTTCTTGATTTTGTGTTCCAAGTGTTCTCTGATGAGAGAATTGGGCACTTAAGATTCACATAACACAAGGAGATAAACCCATATGCCCTAAATGACCCTGTTTGGTTGCCAAGAAAACTGGGGACAAAGAGAGGAAATCAATTCTGAGTAGCAACCAAACTGAAGATATTTTCTTTGGTGTTAGTTTCTATTGTGCTGATTAATTTTATTTTCTTGATTTTGTGTTCAAACTTCTTCTCTGATAAGAAAATTTAATTTGTAATTTAAGGTTCATATAACACAAGGAGATCATGAGGGGAGGGGTTTGATCGTCTCTTGGATCACTCCAGATGAACCGGGTTCAAACACTGTTGTCTACTGGGCAGATAATAGCAAGCTCAAGAACAGAGCTGAGGGCATTGTTTTTAGATATAAGTTCTTCAATTACACTTCTGGTTACATTCATCACTGCACTATCAAGGATTTGGAGGTGGGTGCTTCTTAATCAGGAGGATAGATGAATACCCAATTTGAATTTCAGGTTCAAACTGAAATTCTCTTCTAAAAAAACTGCAGTTTGATACAAAATATTACTATGAGGTTGGGACTGGGAACTCCACGAGGCAGTTTTGGTTCATAACTCGACCAGGAGTTGGCCCGGATTTTCCTTATACTTTTGGTCTCATAGGTATTTCTTGAACATCGATCAGTTTGTTTTACTAGACTAATTCATTGCTTTTCTTTGAAATCTTGGTGATCATGTGATTTTCGATCTGGCCAATGAATGTAACTAAAGGGTTGATTGAATATGTCCCAAAGTTGTCAGATGAAGATATATTTGATCTTGTAAAGGCACAATTTGTTTGAGGCAAAAGTTGCAAAGAAATATGAGCATGGTTATGAGACTTACTCGGTTCAGCATTTGGCCAGGTGATCTTGGCCAAACCTATGATTCAAACAGGACGCTAACTCACTATGAGTTGAACCCGTCGAGAGGGCAGACTTTACTCTACGTTGGAGACCTCTCTTATGCGGATGATTACCCGTTTCATGACAACAACAGGTGGGATACATGGGGGAGATTTATAGAGAGGAATGCTGCTCATCAACCTTGGATCTGGACTGCTGGGAATCACGAAATTGATGTCGTTCCTGATATCGTACTTTTCCTCTACC
The DNA here is from genome assembly GCA_036245055.1 of Diospyros kaki. Classification (NCBI taxonomy): domain Eukaryota; kingdom Viridiplantae; phylum Streptophyta; class Magnoliopsida; order Ericales; family Ebenaceae; genus Diospyros; species Diospyros kaki. The sequence goes on from BSEG01000005.1 coordinate 45,899,482, forward strand.
CCTTCCCTATTTCACCAAAAAAACATTGATTTAGTTACATTATTTCTAAGCATGATGATGATGATGATGATGATGGTGATCTTATTGCAGGGTGAACCTAAACCCTTCAAACCATATACAAGTCGTTTTTTCACACCATTCGGTGCTTCTAAAAGTACATCTCCTCTTTGGTACTCAATTAAGCGAGCATCAGCATACATCATTGTCATGTCCTCCTACTCAGCTTTTGGTAAGAATTTATATCTCTAAGATGTCGAATTATTGGTTTGTCGGTAAGTTGAAGTAAGCAAAGTGAATCTTGGGATTACCGCCCTTGTGCGGTCCCCCGTCACTTGTGCCCTCGATTTCTATAAAAGAGGTAAATCGCAGGTGGAAGTTTTGTCTCACTGCGCAAGACAATGAATCGAACCTATGACCTACTAGTGCGAATCCCAACTTATCATGGTCCAATCACTTGATCTATGTCCTGGGAACAAACAAAGTGAATCTTATACCATATGAGATGTGGCTTTAGGTCACATGTTACCGATTATAATCCCACATAAGTGTGTGAAATAGCATTCCAAACTACTACAACACAAGTTTCATATTACAGGGAAATACACTCCCCAATGGAAGTGGTTCACAAAGGAGCTACCGAAAGTGAACAGGACCGAAACGCCTTGGCTCATTGTTCTTATGCATTCCCCGCTGTATAGTAGTTATGTTCATCATTACATGGAAGGGGAGACCATGCGAGTGATATATGAGCCATGGCTTGTACAGTACAAAGTAGATGTCGTATTTGCCGGTCATGTGCATGCCTATGAACGATCGGTAAGTTTTAAGCTTAGCAACACAAACGTCTTGACCCAAGTAGAAATTTTGTTCTTCCCCCCTCTGTTTTCACCAAGTAGTTTCTTAGTAGTTAACCTCTTCTGTGTTTCTTCTGTGTACAATCCATGTTTCTTAGTTTCTCTGTTCATCTTGTGCTCTCATTTAAATTCTTAGTGGGATAAAAGGCTCGATATGTCGTTTTTGATGACCAAAGCCATTTCATTATAGGAGCGCGTATCTAACATTGCATACAACATCGTGAACGGGTTGTGCACTCCCATTGACGACCCTTCTGCCCCGGTCTACATAACCATAGGAGATGGAGGAAATCTAGAGGGACTGGTGAAAGAGTATGTCTTGTCTGATTAGAAACTTACGACAACATACGTGCTATCAGCGCACGCGAGGATACTAAAACCGGTTACTTGCGTGGTTCTATGTGCAGGATGACAGAGCCACAGCCGCGGTACTCAGCCTACCGGGAAGCCAGTTTTGGGCACGGGATTTTCGACATCAAGAACAGAACTCACGCCTACTTCGGTTGGCATCGCAACCAAGATGGATATGCAGTCGAAGCCGACTCTAAATGGTTCCATAACAGGTACTGGAAGTCGCTGGAGGAGTCACCGGTGGCCACATCAAGATAAGGGAACCATCCGTCTCTTCCTTCTTCATCCTCTTGTGTGGAAGAAATGAACCCAAACTCTTATGCGTTGTGAGTGATCATATGCATGCAGATATCTTCCTGTAATTGTACAATGGTTCACCACTGGTGATTTTCTTCTCCATGATTGTAATAGAGCTTTTAGTTTGAGATGTGTAAAATATATAGCTTGTTTATGAGAACTAAAGTGAGAGAATACGGCCACCCGCGCCCGTAGAGGTAATCCAGCAGTTTAGGAATTTTCATGTGTTCTCTAGGTCTGGCATTCGAACGTTAAACTCACCTTGTTTGCGGGATGATCTTGACCGACAAGTGATGGTTACACAATTTGATTCTGTGCACTACAGTAGGGTTAAAATAACGGGCTCGCCTTCTCAACAATAGCCATAGCTCAAACTGAGCATTCCTTATCGAGGAAGAGTCTTTATGGTCATGTCTTGAGGAAGCCCACCTTTTCTTTTATTGAGAAGAAAACAAGAAAAGAAAGAAAGAAAGAATAGCTTTTATATCAATATCTTGAGAGGTTTATTAAGGTATTGCAGCAGTAATAGCTATAGTCAAATACATATTTTTGTTTTTGTATTTTTATATTTTTTTATATGATCACTTAAAGTTTTTATTGTTTCGATTATACTTATGAACTATGTATTATCGAGTCAATTGTACATTTTAGTTAAAACATGCAACACAAGCTGAAATGTTTAAATTACCACTTACGTATGTGCAAACAACCATTATCTCCTTTACAACTTTTTTTCTTTAGTGGCCGATAACAAAGTAAAGAAGGTGGCTGGCAACATTTACAGAGGATGGGGGAGAAGGTGTGACAAAGAGGTGACTGGCAACAAGACTAAATAGGTGGTGTTGCAGGTTAAGAAGCAGCCAATGATGAAGTAGGGGAGGTGGCTAGTGACAAGTACAAAGGATGGAGGAAAAGGTGCAAACGGACGAGTATGGTGCAATGTCGTTGGTCAGGGAAAAGGCAATAGAGCCAACCGTGGTGAAAGGTACAAAGACCTAATAATCACGTCTTTATTAAGAAAGAACTCTAATGATCACGTCTAAGAATTCGACTTTACTCTTGAGTAAAGATTTAAATCTTTTAATTTAGATCAAGAATTAACATTCCAAAATCTATAGAATAATATCAAAATTTGATAATATAGATTATGAAAAATAATAATAATAAACAATCATTAAGTTAAATACAACATAAATTTGAGAACAAAAATAAAAGAAGAGAAGCAAATAGCAATCACAACATAATTATTTATTTTCTTTTATATATATAATTGTGAGACTTTAATATGTCATATTAATTAGTAAAAAAAATGTCAGATAATACAAATAATTAATATTATTAAAATCATCCCAGCTGTCAACAACAGCTGGTTATAACGTATGTGGTCGTGGTCGTGGTCTTGTTCTTTGATTTTTGTCTTCTTTTAAGGCAATTTTGTTTAGACTTATATTGTTGGTTTCGAAGAGTTCTAACTTATCTTCAACATTATATATATATATATGTATGTATGTAAGTATGTATGTATAAGCACGTGCATTTTTTATTAAAAATTTAAAAAACAGCACAAGTCTGAGGAAAAATATATTTCCCTTTTCGAGATATTTAACATAAAAAATTATTATTTTCTTAAAATTATTATTAGCACCCTATTACGTTTTATGTCAACATAATAATAATAATAATAATAATAAGGCCAAATTTGTACTTTCATTTTCAAATTAATTTAACTCTTATAATTTGATATTTTTTTTTGTGACAACTCGAATTTTTTACTATTTCAATTATATCCCTGAATCTGTATTTTCGACTCAATTTAACTCTTGCACTTTGACTTAAACAGGATGTGACGTATAGTTTATTATTTCACTTTACTTTTTTTTATACATCAAAATACATAGACTAAATTAACTAAAAAAATACAAGTTTAGAGGTGTAATCAAAATAATAAAAAATTTAAATTATCACAAAAAAATATCAAAATACAAAGGATAAATTAACTCAAAAATTAATTTTTGTAGTATAATCGAAATAATAAAAAATTTAGATATTACAAAAACAAAAAAAAAAGGTAAAAGTATAAAGAAAAAAATATAAATTTAGCCTAATAATAATAATAAGAGTAAATTTTACATTTACAACACTTCTTAGGCTCGTTAAAAAGATGTTAATGTTTCTAATATTAGCATAAATTTTCTTGTCATTAAAATAACACGAGAATTAATCTTTTTCCTTATCATTAACCTTTTGAGGCAATTCACATGTTGAGAAATTTGAAATATTTTGAAATCGTGAATTTGATTTTATTTTTATGTTAAATTAAATTATATATCAATTGTGTCTATACGAAGGAGTAGGCCCTAAGATTTAAATTTTAACCATTATTAACTTGTCCGTACGTCCTGAAATTTAAATTTTAATCCATTATTAACTTGTCTGCTCCCTCAAACCCAGAAAGATATATTATTATAATTGCATAAATACACTATCAAAACGAGATATTAACAAAATAGTATACACAACAAATTAATATTAAAGGGGCAACAAAAACCAAAAAAAATATTAGCACACATACAACGATGTACAGCTTGCTATATATAGAGAAGAGACAAGAATTTTGCATGAACATGCAAAGTATAGACAAAATAAAATAAGAAGTTGGCTGTCTATTGAGTGCTTTGACCTTCTCCTTACAGTGTTCCGATGAAAATTCAATATTTCAATGAATTTTTGGTTAATTTCTATTCTTTTTAAGGTTTGGGTGTTCCTTCAGTTTGGATCAATTCTAGATCAGATTAAAAATCGAACTGATTTGGTCGGGATCGGATCGGACTAATATATACTTTAATTTTTAAAAATTAAATATATTATTAATATTATATTAATTATAATCGATTGGGGTCTTGGATCGAGCCAAGAATCAGATGAAGTCTATAAGTGGATCGAGGATAAAGGGCCGAGATCCTACAGATCCAAGACAAAACCGGACGGTCCGGATCGAAATTTAAACTAAAATCTTGATCATCTTTTTCCATATTTCAAAATATCTATTTTTATATATTTTTTTTCTTTTCTTCTAAACCCAGAGCCACCCTGAAATTTTGAGAATTCTAAGTAAGTCCATAAAGTAAAATTTTATTAAAATTTTAAACTTTCAAGATTTTAGATCGAATTTGATATTAACAGTTTACATGATTGATTTTCATGTTTAAAAAATTTAATTAAAAACTTTCAAAGATTAAATTATTAAAATATTAATTTTTTTAAAAAAAAATCAATACATGAATGATATTTATTGTTTAAAAAATATTAAAATGTAAAAAAATTCACTAAGACATTAATTTTTCTTATAAAATTTGTGAAATTGATATTTATTATTTAGTAAATATTAAAATTTAAAAAAAATCACTAAAGTATTAATATTTTATAAAATTTATGGAATTAATATTTATTATTTAAAAAATATTAAAATATAAAAAATTCAAACGTGCTGGGAAGTGATTTGAACAAGTGACCTAAGAAACTTTTGATTTACAATCTATTACTATATCCACTAAACTCAAATAAAATTAGTATAAATTATATATTTTAGTACATATTTATTATATATTTAAAATATATATTTAAAACCTAAACTTAATTTTTAGGAAATCTTCTATCGTTAGGGGGCCTAGGCGATCGCCTCGGCGCCTATCCTTGAGGGCGGCCATGTCTAAACCATCTGAATTTACTTGGAAAGAAAGGCAACTTACCAAAGTAGCTTCTTGTCAACTATGAACTTCAGTACTCGATCTCATATATATATATATATATATATATATTTGAGAATTAATTTCGTTCCGAAAACGAGAGAATTATAAGCTTTGCTGCCTGGATTTTCACGCCATATCCAACAATCTTCTTCTAAAGTTGAGATCTTTTCGCTTCGATTTGATTCATACCATCTGCCACTTCAATCATCATCCCATCATAGATCGATATATAATATGATTATATATATATGTGTGTGTTTGTTGTTGGGGGGGGGGGGGGGGGTTGTGTAGAATCAGAGCAGAAGAAGTACTGAAGGTGTGAGATCTCTGATCTCCAACAACTTCGGAGGTGAAAAGTTAATTTTCTGGGTACTTTCTCGGTCGCCAAACACACTTTCAGAAGAAAGAATCCGTGCGAAAATTTCAGAAATTACGTACCAAATTGAATAAAAACCTTGAAAAATCAAGAGACCAGAGGAAATATTTAGTAACTTTATTTTTCTTTATATATATATTTTATTAATATGTCACAGACGAGTCGACTGTGGCTCCACCAGACCATTACAAGCTGCAGACTTACAAGCACTGCCTTGATTATTAATTATCAATTATCAATTCCTGTTCACACTCTCTTTTTGTCTTCTTTTTTTTTTTTTTGTATTTTTTCTGATTTTTTTAACGTTTTCTCTCAATTTTTTCTACTATATTGCTGCATCTATATGTGTATGGATCATATTATGTATATGCATTTCCATTTATTGGAAATATACAGAAAGAAGCTGAATCTTCCGAAGCTTCAGACGTTAATTCCATGGGAACTTTTTCTGTTTCTGCTGCTCCTTCGGCGGCGGCGGTGGTGGCGCTGCTGGCTGGGTGGGGGACCATGCCTTGCTGGGGTTGCTGTCGTCAGGGTTGACGGAGGGGAGGATCCCGGGATCGTTTATAGTCTGGAAAGGGTTCATGCTGGCCGTGGCCTCCGCCCACAAGGCGGAGTCGTCAAACGCGGGCAGGTTCGGAGTCAGATTCTTCTTCCAGATCCCGCCAGCTCCGGGTACCTAGTAGAAGAAATATGGGATAGAAAGCAATAAAATTTGTATTTGTTTCGAATTGAATAGTATCTTAAAGTTGAACTGATTTGATCGGGGTAGAATTAGTCCTGAACGCACCTCATTCTCCCCGACCTTCTCGGCGTGGGGCGAGAGCGGGAACTTCAGGGGTGTCGGGAACTTGATCGGCGGAGAGTTGCGGGAGGAGGAGGCGGCGGAGCGGCGGCACCTCTTGGGATGCCCATCGGGGTTGACGTATTTGGCCGGGACGAGGGTGGAAGGCGGCGGGAAGCCGCGTGGCGGGGACTTGCCGTCGGGCATGTTGAGCTTGGCGTTGTCGCCGTAGAGCTTGCGGGCGGCGACGTCGTAGGCTACTGCTGCTTCACGGGCGGTGTCGAAGGTTCCCAACCAGAGGCGGGCGCCTCGGTTGGGCTCTCGTATCTCCGCCACCCACTTCCCCCAGGTGCGCTGCCGGACTCCCTTGTAGGGGCAGCGGGAGTTCTCCGGGCCGCCTTTGCCACGCATACAGCCCTTCCGGGAAAAGGCCTGGCCTGGCTTCTTCTCCGGGGAAGGCTCCGGCTTCTTCTCCCCCGACTCAGTTGCTGCGGCTGCGGCAACCATTGCAGGTGAATTCTTGATCATTTTGGCTTCTTTAGCTTGCGCTAGAGAGAGAGAGAGGGGGGGGGGGGGGATTTGGATGGGGATGAAATCAAGCTTGAAGGGGAGGGGGAGGGGGGGTGTAGGGGGGATCAGTATTTATACAGCTGAGAGATAAGAAGAGCAATGGAGTGGGGAAAGCAATGTTGATACGTGTCTGCAAATGGGTTTTGGCTGATACTTGGCAAAACCCACCTGTTTGATCGTGTCATCGGGGTGAATTTCACTTGTTTTTTTTTCTCTACTCACTTGCCCTCTTTCTTTTACCTCTCTCCAATTACACATTTGACCATGCTCCCTGCCAGGTATTCCAATAAACCCTAGCTATTACCAGTCACACGACACGAGAGACAACGTCATTATATATATAGTTTTCTTATCTTAAGCCTAGCCTGTAATTCGTAACCCAAGTAGTCATTGGGTATAATAGTACTCAAACTTGACTCTAAACCTCCATTTGAAGACTAATCATAACACTATTCTTTTTAACATGCCATAACTAGTAATGTGCAGTCAAGCTAGCATCCCATATTATGAAATCTGTAATACAATTGATTTTGTCTAACTCCAATTTAAACCTTATTTGTTATAAATTGATGATCTTAGTAAGTTAATGAGAGAATTTAAAACCCATTTCGAGATTTGCTAGCAATCTTTGTTATTTTCTTAATCAGTGACAATAACAGGAAGGGCTTTCCCGTCCTTTTAAACAATCTTTAACAAGAGGTGGCAACAAAAGTAAAAGGAAACAAGTGTAATTGGCCATACGTGAGGGGGTGGTTTATCCAACAACTCAAAACTAGAGGGACGAGGAAGGCAATATGGCGAAAGCTTACTTAGGTGGCAAGAGAGTGACGAAGTACCTCACATGCGAAGGAGGAGAAGGAGAGAATGAGTACGATCGGCGCACGGCTCACGTGCATTAAGCGAGGGAGTTAAAGTCATGGTGATGTTAGTAATGACAAAGCGACTGCCGATAAGTTTCACAGTACTATGGGATTCCCAGAATTTAAGCATATGGCTAATAGCAAAGAAGCTCGATTTTCTTGCGTGAGATGAGGTGGTGATGGCGGCGGCGGCGGCGGCGGTGATGGTGGTCGTCAGCGGTTGGAGAGTACGTAGCAATTGTTTAATACTAATTAATGGCACCTGAGTCCAACAAACCTGACTTGCTATCAAACAAAAGGAAGAATTGCAAGGTCAAGAGTCTGTGGGCAAGGTTTTTCGTTTCCCTAAAGTGCTATGCATGTTCTTTGAATGTTTCAGTGTGCGACAATGGATACTAGCCACAAACTCGAACTTCAAGGTAGATTAGAGAGATCGATGCCAATGTATCATCAAGTGCAAATCCAACTCATCATCTGTATGCAATAAAAAATAAAAAATAAAAACATTTCCGTAGTCGACTTGTACTAGCATTAAGCTTCCTTAGTTAAATAATAATACTAGCTATTCCAACTCCTACCTACCAACCCCTTTAGATTGGACGAGTGACTTGACCAGAAACACCACGAGCCTTGCCCAACATATATATATAGCCTATGGTGAAGTATACTAGGCTACGCTTGCTCCATATAGATCGTGCATGCCAACCCATGGAGAATAATGCCAAGCCATGCTTGCCCCTCATGGATTGTGTTGGGCCAAGCCTATGACTCGATACTATTTTGTAATCATACATCTAAGTGATCTAAAACATAAAAAGAACATGTTAGATTCAAAACACATGACTCAAATTCATGTCTTCTTAATCTCCATGCTTATATAATGAAGAGTACTCTACTTCTATACTTAGCCATACTAAAAATTTAATTAAGTTATCGTTCAAGAACTCAATGCCTTGACTCATGCCAATATACTTTTTCAGCTTTCTTGCCAATTTGGAAGGTCCCCTTTGTCGTCAAGAATGGTAGCTTGATGAAACATGTGTAATGGATAAAAATATGATTTTTAAGAGTTCAGAATTTGACTAATGTCCATTTGACTCACATATATAGTCAAGGAGACAAATTTACTTAAAGTAGTCCGAAGTTTCATGTCCAAATGTATACCATATGATGGACACTCGGTTTACTAGCTAGCATTTCTTAATTGAGATCAAGCATCCCGAGGATAGAAATATCATTTGTTACCCCATTTTCTTAGCCTGAGCCGAAATAGAAGTTTTCTTTTATGGTTCCGAAAATGTACTCCAAAGTTTTGTCACTTAAAATGTGTTTATTTTAAAAGTTATTTTCAAATGCTTAGGATATGTGTATGTTTAGTTTTAGAAAATATTTTTAAAACTTTCAATTCTAATTTTCTATTGAATAGTTAAATCCAAATTTGAACCATCAAACATAATCGGCTTTATTAAGTAAAGGAGATAAATATATCTTAACAAAAATCTCATTTTTAAGAGATTATGAGTTCGCATCATCAACCATGCCAAAGGCCATTTATTAATGCTTCAACTCTAATTTGGAATGCATCTCATTTAATTTTTTTTCTTTTTTATCTTTTGTTGAAATTGAATTGCTGCATTAATCTTTGTGTGGTAACATTGTTAGATGTGTCCTAATTTAAAATGTGGTTAATTATCAATTAAGATGCAACCATTAAAACCAAAAATATAACTCATTCCATCTCCCTCGACTTGAAGGAGGAGTAATTGTTAATTAATTAAGTTGTATTGCGGGCAAAAACCTTCTTTTAGGATTTAGCAAATTTTTTAAATCGATTGTTGATGTTACCTGTGAACCAATCATACAGCTACACGGCCAAGACCAAGAGAAATATCAAGATTGAATACGAAGTTGGAAATAAAGAACATCCACAACACACATAAGAACAAGAGATATACGTGTTCGGATTCAAATTGAATCTTACTCATAGTAGAGGTTTCGCCCCTAATTAATCCATTAATATATACAATGAGTTTACAAAAGTAATTCAATAAAAAATGAAGAAACCACTTATAGTATCTACAATCAGTGAAAAATGAAGTGCAAGAACTTCAAGAAAACAAGCCATTCACAGCACTCACTCTTGATATTCTCTCTCACCATCACAGCACTTTGATTTCAAAATGAAAGAGAAGATACAAAGCTAGAGTTTCTCTCTTACATGATTGCTTTCTCCACGTTTTGTTTGCTACTTGCACATTGGAATTAGAATAACTGTTCAGTTGCCGATATGAAGGTTATATACACGGGCCAACAAATATGGTAAGAGCCAGACTTGGGCTTGGGCCAGTTTGGCTATAAGACACCAACGGCCCATGGCCAATTTTATATTGTATTACAAGACTCAAATCTATATTACCATAATATAAAGTGCCAAATGCACATATAACATACATCAATTTATTTAATATCAAAATGTAAAATACATCAATTTATTTAATATCAAAATATAACACTATATGTCATATGATAATTACATGAATTTATTAATTAAACATATAACATATCAATATATTTTGAATCACAAATATTAACACCGATGCTATAATCATTATTTTCCTTTCAAATGAACGTAAATAAGAATGTAACTCGACTCCTAATCTTTTGTGTATATATATATATGTCATTCTAAATATAAGATATATATGATCTCGGGGGGTAAAGATGAGTAGATTATTCACACCCTTGTAGAGCTGCAAATACAGCAACTCATCATGAATTGCCTCCATGCCTTCACCTTCTTATTTTTCTTCTACTTAAAGGTCTGAAGATAATGAAAAATTATTTTGTAATCTTGAGATATTATGTACGTATGTATTTTTAGTGTCCCAAATCAATGTGTTGGCTGCCACATATTCATATTTATAAATAATGGCTTATATGTATTTGTCACTAACACATGCCAATAACCCATTAGTTTAGGGTACTAAAAGTTCACACTGACCATGTGTTGCTTTGAAAACACAATAATTTCTCCATGGCCAACATGATTTCTCGTGTTTTTTTCTAATTTTTTTGAAGTATTTTACATAGAAAATGGAAAGAAGAGTTCACATTTATAATTTCAAACATTTTCTCCACAAATTTGTTGCCACCTAAGTCTTGAGATATCGATAATGTAGATGATTAATCGTAAACATTCAGGAGTCTAGCGATAAATTCTTCACATTTTTTGTTTATTCAATTTTTACGTTTTCAAATCTTTTTATCTTGTTTATATTGTCAATTAAAAAAGATTTATTTTTTAGGAATATAAAATTTTAATCAGTGATTTTACATCTCAAAAAACAAACAAAGAGAGGATTAAATAATTTTTAATATATATTTATATTATTATAGGACCACTAAATTAACTGTTGTCTAAAATCACGAATATTCTTAAGATGACTCTAAATATGTATATATAGACATAATAACATTAATCACTGGCCATATTGTGGGGGCATCACCGGCAACACAATGGGACTCGGCCGATGAGGTTGTCCCATTGTGCCCTCCGAAGCTGATGTAGTTGTATATATGTGTGTGTATATATATATTTATATATTAGAGTATTTGCTATATTTATAAATTAAATATATTTTTTTCTAATAAAATTAAATGTTAACGACGGTCTAAAATTAAAATAAAATTAAAAATGAATGGTAATATTTGGTTTCTACAATCCCAATCATCATCGTCATCATCATCTTCTTCTTCTTCTTATCTTTTTGATTTTTACTTACATTTCAACCTGAGAGGATACGTCAAAACCGTTGTTTGGAGTGAAAGAAAATGAAAGAAAGAAAGAAAGATCACCACCAGGTTAGTAGTAGCAATAACAAGAAGAAAAGAAAGAGGAGATGAAGAAGATGATGATGAGAAAGAAGATGAAGATGAAAACAAAGAAACAGAGAGTGACGCTTCAGTTGAAGAAAAAAAAAAACCGAAAATGGTTTTTTCGTGTTTATTCAACAAAAAAGAAAATGAAAAAGTTGAGACAATCTGTACTGTACATCGATAGGTAAAAGGGCACACTGTTGCAGTAACACAACAACATATACTGCTGCAAATTATGCTATCAAGAACATATACTGGCAAGCAAATAAGTAAAACCCTCTACTCTAGTGTCAAACTAACATTGTACACAAGGCTGCCGAAAGCTGAAAAATTTTATAGGAGCTAATCGCAGGCATTAATGATTCTATGAACTTGGCAGGATTCAGGCAAGAAGAATTGAAGAGAACCTTCTCTGCTAGTGGTGAATAAGTTTCCAGCCGAGGTCAGTTGATCTGCCATTCTGGTTGAGTCGAGCAGTCCTACAGCTTTGGTCCGGAAAGGTAGTTGACATGATTGGCAACCTAATGTCCGATCTGTCAAAGCTGTCATGGTCTCACAGTTGGTGCCAATGCTTAGCTGGAATCGCGACACTTCCTTAGAGCCGCCCTTATCTCTCCCAACATCTCATCTACCCGGCTGCCTTTCCTGCAAGCGGCAAAGTAGCAGAAATCTCAATCGAATTGAGTTTGGTAAACAAGCAAAGGGAAGGAAGTTGTCAGAATTATAGTGGCTAAAGATGGATTGTTAATGTTGCATCAATAAACCATAAACCTAAATATCAACCAGTCTGCCCTAGGGAAACTAGAACACATGCACCTTGTCCAAAACAATTTTCATTTTCCATCACCCCAGAAGCCCGGCACTGCAGGCACTGCAACTAAACAGGCCCTTACATTTGTCTCAGGGCCTGTTCAGTTACAGAAAACATTTTCTAGTTTTTCAACTTCAATTTATCATAGAATGGTTGAATCTCCAACTAGGACATCGAATACTCAATTTTCTAATTGTTCAACCTTATGCTATGAATAAGAAGACATCAAAAAAGGATGTTTTATAAATTTTCTAGAACTGAATACTATTGCTTTTTAAAACATAAAATGTTACATGTTTCGTTGTAATATTAGAGTTAAAAATTAGAAAATATTTTCTACAACTGAAAGGGCCCTTACGTTTCCAAGGGAGAGTCTAATGTGTCTGTCCAAAATTAAAACCAAAATTGTGAACATCTAGACAAATGTAAGGAATAAGGAGCAACTGAACTGCCTATTCAAACTGGTAAAACTAAAAACTTGAATGGGGGGACAGTCAAATTGAACAGGCTCATCTTGATCAAGCCACTGAGAAATTGGAAAGGCCTAGCTTTGCCACAATGCAAGATTTTCAGCATTGTCTATTAAACTAGTCCAATTGATATAAAAAAATATTAACACAAGAAAAATATAACTAAAGAAATGCAAAAACATCTGGATATTGAGAGAGGCCAAATTCAAGAGGAAGCACAGTATATATGCAATGTGGGAGTAAAAGGATATAATGGTAGTAGTTAACGTACAGAACACTGACGCCCACAACAGCAAGGGGGAATGGATAGTCCTCAATTTCCCTAACATTCTTATCCTTGTCGGAAAGACCATTTGCACGATCACCCTCGGCACCTAGATCGTGAACTTCGTCACCAGAGCTTGTAGCCTGTTGTGAAGGTATCTCATGTCTTCCAATTCTCAATATTTCTTGAGTCAAAGATGGAAGTTTATCCCTGGCCTGTCATCATGATTATTGTATATATTAGGATCCTGGAGACTGTAGATAGATTCATCCATGATCAACTATAAAGGAAAATAATGAGTCACAAAAATCATCATTCACCAACAAATAAGGGTAGCAAAATTTTTGTGAAAAACGAACTGATACTGACATACCTCAGGGATATCAATCTTATTTAGTACCACTATATATGGCCGTTCTAGATAATCAGGATTGTACATTCTCAATTCCTGCAACATCAAAATTCATAACCTTTACAGATATGAATATTGAAAGCATAAAAGAAAAAGAATTTGCATGTGACTATAGAAAAAGGTAGAGGTTGTTCCTTCAATTAACCAATTAAGCAAGTAAAGCAGAATTTATTTTAATATTTCCTATTAAATTGATTAAATGAAAATACCTTGACTTGTCATTCATAGCAATTAGATGAGGGGATAAAAGGGCTTCAAAATTCCATCTCAAGACAAGTCTCAAGCTTTTAGACATGATGACAAAGCAAGGATTACTTAGGGTACAAAAGAAAAGAACAAAATTTTATTGATTGTAGTGAGAATAGACACAGTATGATATGACTATATGAGAGTAATCTGCCAATAATTGTGGCCATAACTGCAAGGCACACCATAGTAGTTAGCTCGGAGGATAAAACTATAACTTTAAATTGCATTTCAAGTTCCAGTGTCCTTCACAAAGAAGAAAACTCCTCTCAAGGAAATAGCAAAGCAAGGAAGAATTAGTAAACTTATGATCTTTGTTGATGTGAATGTGGGGTTATGTGATTATCCATATTTTGAAATAGGGTGATAAAGACACTGCATTTAATGATCATTGGAAGTGAAGGTTAATAGAGGAGGGATGAGTGAGGGAAGACAAACAGAAAGCAGAGAAAAGCAGTGAAAACCAAGAAATGAGTGTTAAGGGGGAAAGAGAGGTAATTGACAGAAATTCCAAAGGATTCAGAGTCTGACCTTGAGTGATCAGATCAGAAATTGATTTCTTTACGAGCATGATGAACTCAAAGTGAATTTGGAAAAAGAAACAAATTCAAATTCAAGGAGAAAGCAGGGAACTGCTCAGAACCTGAAGGACATGAGAATCTGGTTGGAAATTAACCAAATGGACACAATAGAAGCATCCGTTAGTACCAGCATTTCAAGTTTAAACCAGAACCCCTTACTTCAAGCTGAGTCAAATGAGAGTGTAACATCTAAGCATGATAGAGTTAATTTAGCAGTGATCTTGCTAAAAATAACAAAAAAGATACTGAAGCAATTGTGCACTCATTTTAAATCTTGGAAAGAAAATGAAAGGTATTATTGATGGAGTTACAGTGATGAGGATGTTATGGTGGATGTGCGCCATACAATAAAGGATAGAATTAAAAATAATGTTATATGTCATAAGGTCAAAGTGGCCCATATTAAGATGAATTATGTGAGACTGATTAAGATGGTTTAGTTATATAAGAAGAAAACTAATAGATGCTCCTACAAGGTGAGTGAATGGAATGGCATAAGTTTTCAGTAAAAGGTGTAGATGAAGAGTTGAAGACCAAGAAAAACTTGGTGGAAAGATCTTAGACATTTTATGCATAATAATGGCCATATATATAGAGATGGCTAGTGATTAACAAGCTAAAATCCATGTAACTGACCCTACCTAGTGGGATTAAGGTTTGATATTTTGTTATCATATTCGAGGAATAAATGAAGTTCAAATACAGATAAAGTTTCCTTTTGAGGGAAAAAAAGAGGAAAACAAATATTGCCAATGTGGAACTGCAGATTATCATCTAGAAAACACGTCCATACCTTTTCCTGAAAATCTTATTAATTTGTTACAGGCTATTGCACGAACACCCCACAGACCCAGGTGACCCAACTTCATCCAAATATGTACACAGTCCAACAAAGAGTTTCGTTTTAACTTAGAAAAGGTAAACAAACAAACAAAAAACCTACTAGGCCTAACACCCAGGGAAAAGAAAAAGGTAGTAAATGAAAGCATAAATAAGTTTTGTGATTGAGAGAATACATACTTCTCTTACAGTCCTATAGTCATTCACAGGATTCACAGCAGCTGCATCAACAACATGTACCAACATTCTAGTCCTCCTCAAGTGCCGCAAAAAATTGCGACCAAGACCCTTTAGATAAAGTCAAGGCATTAGCCGCTTGAAGGTTTAAAATGATCCTCTGAATAAGATGTACTCTGAGATACCTTGCCAAGATGTGCACCTTCAATGAGACCAGGCAAATCGGCCAATGTGGCTTCAGATGAATACTTCTCAGCCCCTAAACTAGGGTCACCATCAAGGCGTCCAAGGTTTGGCATCAAGGTTGTGAAAGGATAATCAGCAATATCAGGTTTTGCTAGTGTTATTGCAGACAGTAGGGTTGATTTGCCAGCATTTGGAAGTCCCTAGAAAAACATATAAATGCTCCATTATCCCAAAGACCAAATATCAAAAACAATCAAAGAATTCAACTCAATGCAATTATTTTGCACTTAGTCAAGCTATAGAACCACCTTGAGTGAAAATCCAAGGGCTTGTTTAGTTGAAGAAAGAAAAATATTTTCTAATTTTTCAACTCTAATTTTACAACATGCCTTAACATTTTACGTTTCAAAAAGCAATAGCATTCATTTTCAGAAAATTTAGAAAACATCTTTTTGATGTCTTCCACCTCATAGTATAAAGTTGAAAAATTAGAAAATTGAGTTTCTGTTTTCTAATTGAAGATATCATTCAATAGAGAATTGGAGTTAGAGAATTAGAAAAAGGCTGCAAGTAACTGGAGAGTCCTTTTGAGCCTCAAGATTTGGTTGGATGTTTCCTCTTAGGGATTGGTTTTTGTATATATTTTGAGCAATCTTTCATGAAGTACTTAAGAAATAAACTAAGATGTTATCCTCATCTAAGAGGAATTTTGATCATTTAACTAACATTCAAACTAGTTTATTCAAGAAACTAAGATGACCTTGTGAGCTAGAATCAAAATAGATTCCCTTTTGTTTTGGGTGTGTGTGTGGCTTCCAAATATATCAAATGGGAACACTCACATATGAAGATTGCCAAAAGCTTGATCTTAATCATGCAGAATCATGACACGTTCAGCCAGTCAAATGGCACAAGGCACAACCATATTTCACTAAAATTTAAAAGAAGGATGCTTAAAGTAACAATGACCAGACAATGTATCTGATTCTTATGCTGTACATGTATATAAAATACATACATGAGCCCATTTCACGGAAAACAGAGAAGAATATAATAAGACCAACTACGAGTACTAGATGCTTGCTTAAGGCCTACACACATTTATATGTGCAATTGAAAATGACTACAAAAAATTACTTACAACAAGACCAACATCCGCAACAATCCTTAGAATCAACTCCAAACTAACCTCCTCTCCTGGCTGACCAAGAACTAAAACCTGCAATATTGACAGTATAAGGAATATGGATCTCGAGTAAAAATTATATTATACCATCATTACCAAAACTTGTCTTAAGCTTCATGGTCAAAACATTTATTTCCTCAAAAAGGCATGTGTTAACTAAATTACTTCTAGTTTTGTATGTGTTAGAGAAGTTGATCATCATATATTCTGCTGAATAGTCAAAGAATGTTTTCGATGACAAACGATAGAAATACATGGAAGTCTAGAATTCATGTAGCCGACCCCACATAGTGGGATAAAGGCTGGATATGTTGTTGTTGTTGTTGTTGTTGTAGTCAAAGAATGTTTTCCACAGTAGGGTAATAGAGTAAACGTTCATCTAACTTGACATTCATCTCACTGGGTACAGAGTTCATATTAATAGAAGTTTAACCATTAACAGATGTTATCTAAATAATGTCTTACCCAGAAAATGCGAACAGATATCATATCTGGATAGTCAGGTATTGTTATGCTGTTGTCCAAAAAATATTTGCTTCTTACCAAGTAGACATACAAAGATTTCATATCTGCATAATTTGTAGGAGTACAAGAGCATTCTAGAGTTTTCTGGGTGAGATAGTCAACTCCCCCTCATTATCATCCCCATCAATCTCCCATTAGCAATTATATGAAAAATATACTGGAATCATTCTATCACTCTTTTGACATATCTCGGGTTCTCGCAACTCAAATCAACTGGACAGGATATATCCAACAACGGAAACATATACAAGATATTCTCAATAACAAAACCATAAATATTACTACTTAATGATGATTCCTTTATATTATTATTTTTGGGGGAATAAATTAGACCGCTTGACAATCATCTCTTAAGATTTATAGATTGGTGCAATGGCAAAAGATGCAGGCCACCAAGTTTCATAATGCTGCTGTAAGTGCCACTTTCAGCACAAAAGGTTGGGGATCAGAATCCGGTACAACTGTGCCAACAAAAGACACCCAGTGACAGAAATTTCCAAACCTAAGTTATAGTAAATTCTTTAACCAGACCTCAATTTCTTTGATTTTCCCTTCAAATTATGTGGCCCTCCATTGTTCAATTAATTAAAAAAAAAAAACGCATTTCTCCCTGTTAGACATGTTTTGTAGGCCCAACTGATTATGCCCCAAGAACTGCTGTAAAACAAAGAGTAAACATATACGAAAATACTTTCTATCAATGACTCATATTGCAGGAAATATTATATCAAAACAGGACCGAGTATAGGTTGGAGAGACAATCTAGAGCCGTTGGAGATTAAATGAGACTGACTGGCTCATCATCATCAACTTCACCTTATCCTAACCAAGTTAGAGTCAGTGATATGGCATTCATAATGTCAATTGACTTCTAAAAGTCACACTGACAATACAAATCCATTTAAAAAAACAATATGGAAAAAATTTACACCAGATGCCCTTGTTGACACAACCCTCTAGCAAGGGAATGAAAAGATAAAGTTCCAACACCATCTTTATATGGAAAAGTTTCATGAGATGGCAGTGAATGAAGATAGTTGATATGGTTGTGTTCCATCACATAGTTCATATTGGAAAACCAAGCTGTACAAACTACAAGCTCCCAGGACAAGAAATTTACAAAATTGATTACAACGAAATGAATATGTATGCCTCATTATGTGGTCAGAATGGCTGATGTTACCTTATCATTTTCATCTCTCATCACATTTGTGGTTAAGGCCAGTACCCTTTTCCTTCCACGTTCTGGCATTTCTAGCAAACTAATCTGCCACAAGCAGAATAGATAAACCAAAATACAAATCAAGGTTTAGCACAGTTAAAACACACCTTACAAATACCACCAAAAATATATCAGTAATCAAGCAATTCCATTAACGGAAATAAAATAACTTTATTGGAGATTTACTCCCATTTTCTTGCCATATGCTACAAAACAAACCATTGACATTTTCATCTGATATTTCATTCACTAATTTGAAAAAACATAATTTTATATGTAGGATAGGAAAGAAAATATAATCCAGGATTGCCATATGCTTCAAACTGGGTAATGAATGCCATGAACATCACTTGCTCAGCATTTCACTATTTTTGAGAAGGCAGAAGCCTCACCCCTCCTTGTCCACCCCTTGCAACAAGAATTTCTTCCCCTGGGTGTGCCAGATCAGCCAAAAACTTGCCCCGTTTATGTTTTACAACAGTACCTGCCAGTTAAGACAAGAAAAGTGTGTGTGCACATATAAGTGGTTCCATAGTCAAGCATCTAATGAGTCCAGCATGTTCTTTCAACAGAAGCAGTATGCACTAAGAAATGGTACACCTCCTTTAATAATTGCAATCATTATTCTTAGAACCCAGCCCTCTGCTTGATGCCTTGAAAAATGTAAACGTAGTTGGAAAAAACAATGTATACAAACCTACAGGCACTGGAATACGCAATGTTGGAGCTGCAATTCCATCATGTAATTGAGATGTTAAAACTCCCATTGCATCAACATTTCCTCCGCGTTTCGCATTGTATCGGCTCTTCTTGTGGAACTCCAGCAATGAGTCTTTGCTATCGTCTGCATAAATTATAACATCTCCACCACGTCCACCCATTGGAAGGATAAGAGAACCATCAAAATCCCTTTTGTATGAACTTTTCTTCTGAGTTTTCTCCTTGCCACGTTTCCCTTGTGACTTTGAAGTAGCTCTTTGGTTGGGCATGCTAAGAATGGTGCCATGCCCCCCATCTCCAGAACGTACTGTAATAATGACCTGATCAAAATACTTGTGTGGTTCTCTTATTAGTGTATCTGGGCTAGGGGAAGGAGCTTCTTTGACCTTCGTAATTCTGCGGATTGCTGTACAGCGTGGAGAAGTGAGAGAAATGCTTCTTTTTCGATTAAAACTGTAAGTAAGAAAACCAATTGTCACTGCAATTGCAATACAAAAGAGGTAATGGCAAAGTGACTAACAGTGCATAGGCATTCAATGGATTATTATGAGTGCAAAATGAGCATGCACAGAATAACATGTCAGAAGAAACGCTTCTAAAAGGAAACGATTCTCTTTCTCTTGAAACAAGCACAAGGCACAAGCAAAGAACAAATGTTAAAGATTATCAAGAGCTAGTGTAACATTAAAGGGAAAGACTTCAATAAAAAGTAACCACATTGTAAGGGAACTCAAAATATTATTGCTTCCAATTATACTGAGACTTAATTTGAGGCTGGATATGATCATTATTGATATTGGAGATTGCAATGAAAACAATAAATGGCATTCCTTAGTTAAAAAGGAAACCAAATAGCCAATAGTAAAATACTGAAAACCTTGACAACATGGGAACAAATTTAGTTATTCTACAGCAGTACCCATGCTTATGAAATGAACTAAAATAATTACTCGTGACCCATTTGAACCTCAGCAGTTTGTCTTCAAATGATACATTAAACCACATAAAGCAGTCCAATTTCCGTAAAACGCCACAAAAAACACCAATTAACGTATAAATTTAGATAATTGAATAGAAATTCCAAGCGGAAACAACTTGGGGTTATAATCCCGGCTTGCCTCAGTTATTCCTATCCGGTTAAACAAACGAAAACCATTTTTCCTTATTAGCATTTGGCAGTTCAGACCATGCGACGAAAGGATAAGGATTAACTGAAGTACATCTCTTGTTGTTCGTAGGCGAAGCAAAATAACATTATCGTCAAAGAATTGACCCCAAATGTAATTAATTGGTTCAGCAGGACCCTCAGACAGAATAATCGAAGTTACCAAACTTTAATTTTCATGCCAACTGCAGAGAGTATTGAGCGGGAAGCCGAAAAACAGGTAAGAAAGAAAGGGTCTGTAAAGACGTAAGATTGAAACAGGGAACCTCCTGAGAAAAAGACGGTCGACTGACAAAGGGGAGGCCGACGCCAAGGACTCATTACGAAAGCTCCAGTTCTGGTGCGTACAAGCTGCTTGAGGAAATGCCGCACCCAGCATTCTCACTCTCTATGGAACGCGACCGTTCTACGCGGAGACGGCTCTTTGAAAAATAAATAAGGCTTTGACCCCATCCTCCAAATCTAGTTTACATTATATTTTAGTTGAGATATGTGAAAAAAAAAATTAAATATTGATAAATCATCTTCAAATTATAAAGGTGCTGCAAAAAAAAAAAAAAAATCAAAGGGTACCGGGCATTTCTCTACAAACTTTTCTATACTTCAGTCAAATTCTTTGAAAATAAAATATCAAGAAAAATTATAGAGCATACACGGTGGTATTTGTGTTGCATTTTAAGATGAGGGGTCATCTCCTTTTTATAAAGGTGATGGTTGACAAGTGACAGAGTCTTTAAATCTCTCGAGATTTGGTTGTTTAGATTTTTAAGAATAAAACTTCCAAAATAACGGTTTGCATTAATATTAAAAAAATACTTCAAAAGAGATTTTTAGAAAATCTCACCAAATCCCTCAAACATTTCTTTTATTAGGAGTTATCGGAAGGGTCTCTTGAGCTCTTTGTGATTCTCTTCTCCATTTTATCTCTTATGTTTTATCTTTAACTTTTGAACTTAACTTTTAAACTAAGTGATTGAGTCTTTACATATTGGTGAATTTTTTTACTTCAAGATTTTTTTCACTTTAAATCTCTCTTTAGATCTTTTCTTAATTTTGTTTAACTAAGTCTTAATTCATATATAGATTGAAACAGGTAGTATAAGTATAGAGACATAAAAAGAAACAAAAGTGATTCGTTAATTTTCTATCTCTATTTATTTCACAACAATGTGATAATGGCAAAAGCATATTTTTCAAATTTCGAAGACATCAACCAACTTGTGAGGCCGATTTATTGAATCGTAGCTTTGGCACCATTTGGTTTTCATGCTTGAAGCGATGAATTTGGTCCATTTAACTTTATAAATGGGTTAAAAATTTAGACTAACTTATCATTATTCTCAGTTTTAAAATAAAAAATAATCTATCATATTTTAACTCTGAAAGATAATCAATGTCTCTACATGAATACTTTACTTGATATTAACTTGCGAGCAATTTTTGTTTTAATTCACAAAATTTTAAACAAATCAAAAGAGTTCGGAAAAAGTTATCTCCTCCGACTGATCTATTTCGGAGATCCAATCATAATATTATTTCTCAAAGGTCAAGTCAAGGGTATTTTAAACACACATAATATGAAGAATTCAAAGGTGGACAGGTGTCAAATCGGGAGAGCAACTCCACTTTGCGTCAGGGATACTAGAAGGCAGCGTCGACGCGGCGCCCATTAAACCCTAATCTTCCTCCTCGTCTTCACGTCTTCTTCTATCTATAAATCCTCCTCGTCGCCTCCGAGAAGAAGCCCTTCCAGAACGGAGAGAGAGAGAGCCGTCGCTACTGCGGAGAGGTAAACGCTTTCGGCCATCGCGAGCAGTAACGTCCAATTCTATCTCGGCCGGCCATGGCTCGCTCTTTCTCAAACGCTAGGTTTCTCTCTTCTCTCGTCGGCGTCGAAACAATCTCCGTTGCTCTGAGAAGGTAGCGCACATTGGACAAGTCTCTGTCTTTACATTTTCCGGCAATCTCATCCTCTTAGAAAACATTGGAAAATTGCACCGACTGTTCCGGACCGAGCTGCAGACGGTCGTTGGATTCAAAAAGTTAATTTCCTCTGCCTTCTGTGTTTAGGTTTGCTTTCAGATACTGAAAGCAAACCCCTGTCTGCATTCTTTAATCACAATCTGCAGCTTTGGTTGGGAATCTTAATCTCAGCGAGAGATGAATATTTAAGCACTTGTCTAAGATATATATATATATATATACATATGCTTTTAATGTATGTACAGGCGCGGATACGCAGCGGCATCGCAGGGCGTCGGGTTGGGATCGGCGGCGGGGGCAGCGATGGCGAATAAGGCAGGGGAAGATGCTGCGGCGAAGAGTAGTGGGGCGTGGGTGCCGGATCCGGTGACGGGGTACTACAAGCCGGAGAACCAGGCGAACCAGATCGACGTGGCGGAGTTGCGTGAGATGCTCTTGAAGAGAAACGTGAGACGACACTGAGACGGAGATGAAAAGGCCGGCGGGCCGATCGATCGTCGATGCATCTTGGGATTGGCTTTCTTCTCGGCCGGGGTTTTGTTTTCAGTTGTATTGGGTCTTTGAACCTTGTTGTTGCTGATGCTCTCGGCCATGGCCATGGCCATTAACGAGCAACTCTATGCTAAGGTCTTCACGGTTCTTTCGCCTTTCAATGAGCTTTAACTTTCCTAATTATCATATCATTTTGTGTGACTCATGCACTTAATATTAATATTGACCCACCAAATACATTGATGGACGGAAACACCAAAAAGGTACTGTTTCCATATTTCTGAAATGATTCCTACATTAAAACCTCAAGAAAAAAAAAAAAAAACAAACGAACATTAATTTTGAACTGTTTTATAATTTTAGAAATATTTTGAGTTCATTTCACAACTCTTTACATGTAACGACCCGATCGAGCGATAGGAAGAACCGGAACAACTTACTCTGATGGGCCTACACGAACTTCTCAGGGGGTCACCCATCCCTGGATTGCCCCAGGTCAAGCACGCTTAACTTGGGAGTTCCTTGCCAACATTCAGCCCAAAAGGTATCCAGCTGGTGTTGTTTCCTTTTCTTACACTATCCTCGATATATTCTAACTTCTCTGGGCTCCCGAGGTATTACATCACATTAGAGATAAAAGCAATTTTATCTCTATTATTTTGATGATCACGTTACTTCAATGTCTAATGAAATTTATGTTTAATTGAATAATTATTTTTTATAATTTTTTATATTAAAAATTATATCTACGAAAGGTCATTTTTTTATGCATTTGCCATATTTTCATTTCTTGATGTTTTTCGAGTTTCATTTCATTTTGTATTAATTTTTTATTTTTATTTTCGTACAAGACCAAATATATATTTAAAAGAATTTAAAGTATGAATAAACATATTTTTTATGAAAGAATTAATAAACTATCTAAAATATATATAATATATCTTCTCTATTGAATATCAATATCATTGAAAAGTACATTAACATAAATACAACAACAAAAAGAGACAATATAAAAGTGTATAAACTATAAAAACAAGTCATAATAGATTGTCCTACACTAGCACTTCCGGTACATATGTTATAGTTTTAATTACCCAATAATCAATTTGATTCCAAGTAAGGAATAACTAGTTACGTCAAAAGATATGGTCAATACAGCTAAAACCACACCTATAATCATTAAAACCATCATACCTACCGATAGGGGTGAGCAATGGTTCGGTTAAACTGAATTAATCGAACCGAACCGAACCGACCAAATTAGTCGGTTCGGTTCGATTTTTTTGATAAAATAATTTAATTCGGTTAATTCGGTTCGATTTTTTATATGAAACGGTTCGGTTCGGTTTTCAATAATTTAATTTTCGGTTAAACCGAATTAACCGGTTAAACCGTGTGATTTCACACCCCTCGCCCCCAGTTCGGTTTAACTTGTGATTTCAGTTCAACGCCCCCCTCTCCAAACAAAACCGACACAAGATTCCCCCCTCTCTCTCTCGCTATCTCCCCCCAGCCTCGCCTAGTCGCTTGTGAGTTCGTGTGCTGAGGGATAACCGCACCCCTCTTCTCTCTCTCTCTCTCTCGCAGGCGATCGAATCGAACCCTAACCCTCGCCTTCGTTCAAATCGAACCCTAACCCTCGCCTTCGTTTGAATCGAACCCTAACCCACACCCGATCGAATCGAACCCTAACTCTCACCCCACCCTTGCCTTCGTTCGAATCGAACCCTAACCCACACCCGATCGAATCGAACCCTAACTCCCACCCCACCATCCCTCGCCTTCGTTTCTTCTTTTCTTTGTGCTTGGACGATCGAAGAGGGCTTCCAAGATCTGGGCCATGGCGGCAGCGCTAGCAGTGGTGGCTGCCGAAGTGGCGGAGGGGCAATCGGCGACAACGACGTGTGCTTCGAAGCTCGTCGACCAGGCCCTTTTTCTTCTCAATCGCTACAAGCCTACAAGATCGCCGGCGACCCTCTTACGTCAAAGACTCAAAGGTACACTATTAGTCTATTTATGATTCAGTGATTCTTGTTCTGGAAAATTCTGATTGGGAAACTCTGAATATTTTCGATTCTTGTTCATTTGTTTTGGAACTGGAAAATCGTTGGGACTGGAAAAAAATCGTTGGGAAATTCTGATTGGGACTGGAAAATCGTTTTGGTTTTAAGTTCGGTTATACTGTATTATCAATTCTGATCCCAGATTGGAAACTCTCTGCCTATTGTTGGTTCGGTTCGGTTATTGGATTTGGTTGTTCGGTTATTTCGATTTCGGTTAGTTCGGTTATACTAGAATTATCGGTCGGTTCGGTTCGGTTATTAGAGACAATTCGGTTCGGTTCGGTTAGTAATTTTTGGACGGTTCAGTTCGGTTATAACCGATTGTACACCCCTACCTACCGACCATCGATGAACTAATCAAATTAATCGACCAAAATTAATTTCGGTCATTATGTATTAAATAGAAACAAAAGCCTCAGCAACCATATATAAATTTATAATATTTTTGTCTAAATTTATAATAGTTATGCTTTTTGATATATTTACTCATTATTATAAATTATTTAATTAATAAAATATATTTATTAAACTTATTTCTAGATATAGTAATTTCCTTTAAAAAAAAAACCTAGAAAATGACATGATGGTAAAAGGGTAAATTTGTGAATGTCAAGCAATGTGGAGTGTTTTCACTATCCTTTTTTTTTTTAGGATATGGGCTATACATAAATGTTATATTTCATTTTGATTTTCTTTAAAATTAATGTGTACATAAATGAAAATAAAGCATAAAATTAATAGAGGTGTGCAATTTTCACACCCCTAAATATTACTCCTAAAAGCTTGATAAGTTTGGAAAAAGGAGAACCTTTCATCTTTGATTTAATTTCACCCACCTAATGCTATATAGCCTATGCGTCCTCAATTAAGCCTTCAGTCATTAATTTATTCTGTATTGACAAAACCCACCAACCGCCCTGTTTCTACAGATTATGAGGCAGTTAAAGCATCTTTTAAGTCAACAACTTGAGGCAATTAGCCCTTAACCAAACGGTCATTTAACATGACATAAAATACAACACATAAATACGAATGAATGCCACAAGAGTGTCAACTCTGTGTCAAAATAGCATTTCCCATATCTATTGTTCACATCATATATAGAGAAATCAAAGGGATAAACAAAAGCATGCATGAAGGTCTGTTCAACCTCTAGTATGCAACATAGCCTTATTCTTACACAAGGACTGTAAGACATTCACACATTTTGGCAAGGATTGAAGCCTTAATGGTATTACCTGATCATCAATTTATCTAAACTCCATAATACACAACCATTTACAAACAATTTGGTTGATCCATCGATCAAACTGCAAGATAAATACCGACTAAATAATAGTTAAGGCCAGTTGTTGGCCCCTTGAGGACAACCAGAGACGGGGAAGGTGTACTTCAGGTAAAAGCCAATACCCAGGTCCCTGCGATGAGTCTTCTGTGATGAACATTCATACAAGTGCAAGCCATGCCATGACCAAGTTGCATGCCAAAACCATAATCACAACATGATCGAGTGAAAACTAAGTATTTGATATCACCGCAAAGCCGATAACGCATTGAGAAATAAGACCTCCTCCCAAGGGTCATTCGATCTAGCTCTTCAAGAAATCCTTTAAAGAAAATGGTAGGAATCCATCCTACAAACCACAAACATTGAGAATGCAGTAAAGATAGGCCATCTATAATAAGTTCCAGCTTTTAATTTCTATCGGGAGCAGATAAAATCTCTCTCCCCAAGCAAAGAAACTGAATATACTAAGGGCAGAATGTTTATCTGGAGAAGTAAAGATCTGAACAATTAAATTTCAATGCCAAAAACAAAAAAAATCAAATTCAATGACAGGCTAAGCAATATCGTGACTACCCTTTTAATGTTGCTCATGATAGGACATAGGCCAGCACAAATTATTCCAAGAATTATCAGAAAATCATTCTTTCTTTAAGTTGTCCTCCATTCAATTAGAAGGAAAATAAACAAGGAGATGAGAAATCAGAAGGCCTCAGTTGACAAGACAGAACATATGTATCATAATTTGAGGATTGATAAACAGAAAGGCATTCAAGAATTCCACACACCCACATGCATGAAAAAAGTGAAGGAACTAACGTCAGTCTACCTTGCCAAGATCTTGATTTAAGCATTGTCTAACTGTTGTCATCTGCTGTATCAGCCTCTCCATAACTGAATAGCTCGGCAGGTTAGCATTCCCTAGGTATTCCAGTGAGTAACACAAAAAGGAAAAATAAGGAATCGAAAGATGTTTTGCAAGAACATGAAAAGGAAACACATAAAGATAGACATAAAGATAGAACAGGTTCTAGCTACAATTATACTCTTAAAAGCAAGACAGATATTAGAAGAAATCTAACCAAGAATTGCTCTATTCAAACTATCAGCAACACGTTGTCGGTAGTCCAAACTCAGAAGATGAAACATTGGAGACTTTTCTGGTTCCTCAAAAGCTACCAAAGCCATAACGTCCTGCAATAAGTGCAAACTTCAATCATTTCAATGACTAGACAACCAGGTGAGAAGTGCTTAACATGAAATGCCAGTGGTTACTGTTTAGATACATACTTGGAGCTTCTCAACATATTTTTGCACCTTTCCAAAGGGAGTCAACTTAGTCTGAGCAAATTCCAAAGCTTCTGTGCTGCCAAAGAAATGTAAATTTAGTACAATAATCTGCAAACCTTGCAAGTTTAAGAAAGTCATTGTTACTGTGCTCACCATTTCCTAGAGGAGACAAGCTCAACAAAATGAAGGCTCAAAAGATCAAAATGCAAGTCCTTGTCTTTATCTAGTAAGTCAGGTGCAAGTTGTTCTGTCAGTTCAATTGCCTTCATTGCATTTCCATCTAATGCAAAATGAAAAATTCCTGGACATAAGAAGTAAATGGTGGTAACATTAGCTGAGTTTCATGAGTACTCTATAAAAGTAACTGCCTACCACCATTTGATTTCTATAGGAGAATAAAAAATAAAATAAACGGGGCAATAAACTATTATTAACCCATATTTATATCATTGAAGAGAGTTACCCAATTCATTGCCTCTATGTTTAATTTGAGAAGATTTCACTTTGGCTAATAAAATAGATCACTTCAACCCCTCCAGGCACAACTTTTTTGGCCAAAAAAAATTTGCACAAAAAGATAACGGAAAAAAAGCTACTCAAAAAAGTTTAAATAAAAAAGCTTGGACAAAGGTTTCGTTAATTGCTTAGAAAAACTAAAATTTTCTTAGTCACTTTTATAATCATATGTACCTATATGGGCCTCACAGAAGATAAATCAGAGAAAGAAATAAACTGAAAGCCAGAATTCACGTTGCCCAACTCTGCATAGTGGGATAAAGGCTTGGTATATATTAAAAAGACTGAGAGTTATACAAAAGACCTCTAGTATTCAACATTCTAGAAAGTGAAAAGCTAAATGAACTAAGCATTTTCATCCAATTCTTTTTAAACTATATTATCATGAATAAAATGTTAACCTTGTCCACGAATTTTCAATTTAAGCAAGTCACGAACATAACATGTAGCTTTCTTATATCATGAAATGTGTGGTATGGGCATAACTTATGCGAAGATTTCAAGCAATATCTGTCTCGGCATTAGTTGAGCAATTAACTTTGTTAGTCGACTAATTAATCCATTTAGTCAACTAACTAACCAATTAGTTGATTAATTAGTTAGACAACTAATTAAGTCATTAGCTGACTAATTAGCTGTGTTAGTTGGCTAATTATCCTGTTTCCTAATTTCTTAGTTTCCTTATATTGTAAAGTCAACTTGTTTCCTAGTTTGAGTAGAGAATAAATCACTCTCTCAAAACTAGCTGTAAGTTTCCTAACTAGTGTAGATGTAACTTCCTAATTAAGAGTACATAATAGGAAACTAGCAAGGATGTATTCTGCATATATTCTGATTAAACTGATGAATAACATAGCTCTTCTTCCTAAATCTTTCTGCAACTTATAATCATATCCTACCCTCGCAGAGCATCAGGACAGACAAAAATTGAAGCTGGGTTTCTTTCTTGCATTGCAAATCCAGAGATTTAACAAAAATATAAAAAGAAATCACCTACGTTTTCTTTTCTCCATGTCCTCAAGATGATTAGCTGGTTGCTTCATCCCAGTACAAGCAATAAAAGACTCCACAGTCTCTTTGTAGCAATTATGCACAAGATATGAGAGGACAATGTTGTGTATGTCATTGTCATTGAGAACCTGTCAAAGAAAAATAAGGAATGAATCAATTAGAATTTAAAGATAAATGACATTGGACATGCTTCAGGCTAAAGACGATTCGACAAGGAATACTATCTTGAGTCTTTAACTATATATTGTGCAGAATTAAACCTTAACCCCAGTGCAAGAACCAAGCAACTAGAAGAGAACATAAGATTAAGACACAACAGGTCTGTATCACCTCCCCAGCTATCTACCAACTAATATCCATTTATCTCAAGCAAAATCAGTGCATTAGGACTTGAATTCTATTTTCAAAATGTGATTTTGGTCATGTATCTATTGTTTATGTAAGCAGTTAAAGAGAATCATGAAAACAAGGGAGGCCCACATCAGAATACAGAAGGAAGCAAGAAATCTTGCTGCATTTATTTCCAATTTAACATACCCAAAAAAAAAACAAGAACAGAAAAGGGCTCAACTTGGAACAAGCTAACTATAATGCACAGTAACAAAAGGGGCCAATTTGTTCTTCCTCATAAGAAGTAGCAGAGTGCATTATTAGAATCATGTAATGCAGTTAAATTATTGACCAAATGTCAATCCAACCTCTATAGCCGTATTTCTTGAAGAGATGGAAGAAATATTTCTAGAAGTTATTAACTGAAGATGGAGAAACAAGTTTATGTAGGCAGCTAGGGTATCATAGTAACTCTAAAGAGAATAGGAATTAGATGTTCTATAGACGTATATGTTATAATGAAATAACATAAGCATTGAAAAATATGAATAATAAAGCAATTAGACCCAATAGTACCAAATGGAAACATGAAAATACACGTGCGAAAAGTTTTTTTCCAGTCAACAAAATTATTTAATGTCATTGTTAAATCAAAAAGGATCGTAGATGAGTGGAGTAAGAGCATTTTAGAGCCTACTCATAAGAATAAAGGAGATATTCAAAGTTGTACAAATTATAGAGAATCAAACTAATGAACTGCACTATGAAACTTCAAGAGTTTACAATTGAACAAAGGCTTAGAAATCAAAGGTATCTAAAAACAATAGAAACTACATACTTGTTGAGTTGCTTAATAGAGAGAGAGAGAGAGAGAGAGAGAGAGAGAGAGAGAGAGAAGGATTTACATATGGTGTTTATAGATTTAGAAAAAACTTATAACAAAGTTCACATAGAAGTCTTTTAGATAGCCTTAGAGAAAAAAGAAATCATAATTGCTTATGCATAGGTTATTAAAAGGCATGTATAGTGGAGCAGAAACACGTGTCAAATCATGTGAAAAAGATATGAATTCCAATTATAATTAGATACCATCAAAGCTCTATACAAAGCCAGTGTCTTTTTGCCCTTGTAATGGACAAACTTACAAAACATATCTAGGCATAAGTGTCTTAGTGTATACTATTTGTAGATGCAATTGTCTTAGTAGATAGGACAAAATAAGGAATGCATATAAGCTCGAGATAAAAAAGCATGCCTGACATTTTATTAAATTTTCATTAAAGCTAAAGGAAAAAATTTTATGAGATGTCTAGAAGACCAGCTTTTATATGGAAAGAATATTATCCTACAGAAACACCAGCATATGCAAAATATGAGGGTAACAAAGATGATGAAGTTACAACAAATGTGTAGCCATATAAGATAAAATAAAATTAGAAATGAGATTATTTATGATAAAGTTGGAGTAACTCCTAATGAAGATATGGTGCATGAGACAAAATTAAGATGGTTTGATTATAGAAAAGAAGATAAAATTAGAAATGAAATTATTCATGATAAAGTCAGAGTGACACCTAATGAAAACAAGATGCATGAGACACAATTAAGATAATTTGAATGTAAAAATAAGACTAACAGACACTCCTATGAAGAAAATATATGGAATGGAATAAGTTTTTAGTAAAGGAGATGTAAGAAGACCAAAAAAACACTTCAATGGAGACTTGTATGTATGATATGAGTTAAAGCTTTACAAATGATATGGGCATGGATAGAAACTATTAGCGAGCTATAATTCACTTAACTGACTCCACCTAATGGGATTAAGATTTGATTTGCCATATCCAAAAGAGACAGAGCATGGACAAAAGGAGGAGATGAGAACTGAAAATCCATCCCATCTATGAAGTGATGCAAATAAGAAAACCGTCAGAAATTTCACATTATCCACAGATACTAATTGCTATCCTTTTACACAAGCAACAAATGTGACTACAGATATCTCATTAAAGACACAAAATTATAACCCTCAATTCCGAAAATCTAACAGTGACAAAAATGAGAGCAGTGGGGCAGCGGCACATATTAACCCTCAAACACCTAGTAAACAAATTTTATCAGCTTTCAATTTCTGAGAGTTTAAAAACAATAAAATGGTGGAACATTAACCGTCATCCTCCTGAAACCATTTTGTTTACATTGTTCAGTAATTTGAATAGCAATCACTCCAAACTTCTTTTGAATAATCTAATCCAGTCTAAGGCACGTACAGATTAACCAAGTTACCAACATCTCTTTTTTGACCAAATATAATCTAAAAACACCTTATTGGCTAAATCTGCAATTTTCACAAACGCAATAGACGGAGAAACTAGGGTTTCCCACAATTGGCCACAAGAAATTCAACATCAGCAATAAAAATCCATCCACGACCCAATGAAACATTCAAAAAAGCCTCAATCTAAAATAAAACAATAGGGTTTCCAGGATCGGAATCTCAAAACAATGCAAAACCGATAAATCAACCAAATCCAAAGAAGGAGAAGACTCACAATGCTTTCGTAGTGTCGGGGATCGACGTCCATCATTCAGGCCCTTGGTATTACGCGAAAAAAGTCAGACTGGCAGTTAAATAACGCCTATTCTATTCTTGTTTGCTCCCACAGCCTTCACCGACATCGGAGACCTCAGCAGGTTCGCGTTTGTGCCTTCCTTGCTAGCAGCCAATTTCGATCCCTCTCTCTCTCTCTCTGTCCCCTGCTTCGCTTGCTTGGTAGGGTAAGGAAGAGGAAGACGACGACACCGACGAAGGAAGCGAATGTAAAACCCGCGGCCGCCTCCACGTTTACGCCTCTCTAAAAAGCTAATCTTTTCTTCACCACTTGTTTTTACCCTCCATGGAAGTGAAAGTGAGTTCGATAATCGAATTGATTGGATCTTCAAGGTGTTCTATTTTCCGCCACTATATTTCAATTTTGAGATCTCGTCCCTGCGTCATTTTTTATTTTTATATTTTTGATTATGTCATGTGAGATAAATTATATATTGAGACTTTGATTTTTATATAAGATGATAATCAAACTCACAATTCATCAAATTAACGCCGATATAATATGCATCCGATTATTCAACCTATATTCTTGGAGCCATTATATTTTATTTTTAAATTTTAAAAAATATAATAATGGTTTGAGACATTTGAAAAGAGTTACCTTCGTGTGCTCCCATTATATTTTATTTTTAAATTTTAAAAAATATAATAATGTATGAGACATTTGAAAAGAGTTACCTTCGTGTGAAACCACTCGATATAGACATGTATATAGGGGGTGCGAAAAATGGGATAAATTGATTCGATTAATCATAATGATCAGTTCAATTTCAATTACTCATTTAAACCGAACCAAACTATGGAATAGACCACCCCCTCACATCTGCGGGAACCAAATCATGAACCCCCTTTCATGCGGGCGTGGCACTTTCATGTCTCTTCGTACTGTCATTCCATTTTCTCTTCGTCATCTCTCTCTTGCCATTTCATTTTCATCCCAGATCTGGCCGCTGGCCGATTTGCTTCTTTTCTCTCCCTCCACCATCCCTCACCGTTGTTGATGGCGAAGACAAAGACTAAGACAAAGACGAAGGCTCTTCGAGGCTTCGTACTTCTTTGATTAGAGAGAAACCCATAAGGTAAAAGGATTGAACTAATCCTTGGTCTTTTTGTTTACTCGACCCCCATCATCTCCTACTCTCATGCACGATGGCACCATCGCCCCTTCCGATGTCATCATCAATACTGATGCGATGTTTCCTCTCTACCTCTGACGCCGACTTGGACTGCCAACACAACAATGCCTACGACGAGTGCATCTCTCTCTCCTCCAATTTGCACCACCGTGCTCGCCCTTCAGTAAGTTTTAGGCAACTTCTATTTTTACATAAACGTGTTTGAGTTTTTTAATTATAGAATTAATTTTTAGATCTACAAAAAGTCAACCGTCCGATAAAACTCAATTTTTGATATATGAATCACCATTGAAATCATCGGCCAGCTAAGTGGGCGGCGATAACAAATGTTTGATCTCTTTGATATTCTAGGTTAGTTCGATTTTTGATTACCATGATTTAGGTTTCGATTAGTTTGGTTAGTGGGGTTAGTTGGTTCAATTATTATATGCTGGTAAGTTCGATTCGACTATTAATTTTTGGACGATTTGTTCAATTACAACCGATTGCACACCCCTACATATATATGTTGACTCGTGTTTATCCTCACACACTTTATATTTACATAAATCAAACTCTTCTTCTATTGAGCTCGGTTAACTAAATGATGTTAAGACTTTAGAAGTTATCTTAATCAGATATCTTGTATTAA
Source organism: Diospyros kaki (assembly GCA_036245055.1). Taxonomy (NCBI): domain Eukaryota; kingdom Viridiplantae; phylum Streptophyta; class Magnoliopsida; order Ericales; family Ebenaceae; genus Diospyros; species Diospyros kaki. The sequence goes on from BSEG01000005.1 coordinate 45,933,353, forward strand.
GCTAATTTGCATTTATCATGTTTAACATATATATATATATGTATATATAGATATAGATTATAGCATGATACAACTTTAATTCAACGGTTAACCCTTGACTCTCTCTTCAATTGAAGTATCAAATTAATTATTTTACTTTTTAAAAGGCCAAATAATTATTTTTTAGAAAATAAAAAATATAATAATAATTTGAGATATTTAAAAAGAGTTACTTTCGTATGTGTTGTTACACGGTTACAACAATTAATTTGTAAAAAGAGAAACTACCGATGGGTGACCCTCGTGAGGCGTATCTAAGTGATGGATGAGTCTTCTGGGGTGATGTGGCAGCGATGGATGAGTCTTCCAAGATTAGAAATAGCAATAGATGAGTTTCTTGGTTAGGTTGAGAGCGATGGATGACTTGTTGAAAAGAGAATTGGTTAAGGGCGAGGGTGAAAGTCCCCGCACGGACCCTCCGATACTTAAGTCAGACCCTCGTAGAAGTAAAGTGCTTGAAAGCAAGAGTGTAAACGCGAGAGCCAGAACTGGCATACCGAATGAAGAAAATAGACCTCCTATTTATAGTAACGAGAGGGGCTTCCATGTGTCGTGTGTCCTGAGTTTCACGGCAAGAATCTCGGAGAGGCTTTGACCAAGTCTCATAGGGTAGTTTTAAGCCGATTCTCTTGGAAGTGTTGGCACAAGAATATGGGGCACGCAGATGTGGGCGTGGTATCCTGGGTGACCCTTACTCGGGGGTATGTGCGAGCGCGGGTGAAGAGGCGGGAGCGGGCGAGGAGATCACGAAGGGCCATGCACGCAGGTGCATGGGGCTGGGTACGAAAAGGCTGCGCGTGCGGGCGACCATGCGTGCTAAGGCTCGACTTCCCTCGAGTGACCCTCATTTGGGGGCAGGGCCAGGGGCACGGCCCCTGCCAAGCAGCCGCGTGCTGCCTAGCTGCGCACACGCAGAGGGGGCACCTGGTGCGCCCGCCAACTGTTGCTTGGGGCCGCGCCTAGTGAGCTCGCCAAGTGTCGCTTGGGGGCACGCCTTTCTGCCACTCCCGAGTGACCCTTACTCGGGGATGGCGACCCCAAGGGAGGGGGGAGGGGGCTTGCCACGTGGCACTTACACCATTCTCCACTTTCAACTTTTTTTTTCTGTGCATAACAGTATGAAACCACTTGGTATATGCGTGTATATGTTGGCTTGTGTTTACCCCTACACCCTTTATATCTATGTAAATCAAACTCTTCATTTAGTTGAGCTCGGTGAACTAGATGGCATTAAGACTCCAGAGGTTATCTTAATTGAGATAATCTTATGTTATGCTAACTTGCATTTCTCGTGTTTAACACACATATATATAGATTCTAACATGATACGATTTTAGTTCAACTCTTAAGTCTCTCATCAATTGAAATATCAAATTAATTATTTTACTTTTTAAAAGGCTATATAATTCTTTTTTAGAATTAAAAAATATAATAATAATTTGAAATATTTGAAAATAGTTACCTTCGTATGAAACCACTTAGAATTAGAAAATAGTTTGTTCAGAAAAAAAAATAATAATAAAGTACTATTAAAGTTATAGGTGTGTGGTTAAATGTTTAGAGATTAGTTTTTTGGAGGTGTCATATTCTCCATCTTATATGGTTTGATGGTATTTTGGTCATATAAATCACAAGATTAACAAGGTGGGGGATAAGTGAAATGTAGTTAAATAGGTTTTATTATATAAAATTGTTTAGTAAATTGGTTAAGTTGAGTTGAGTTTTAATTTATTTGATAAATGATGGGGAGCACATAATACGAAATTACCCATTTACCCTTAAGAAAACCCAGTCTTTGCCCGATACATGTCTCCATTGGCCACCAGTAGAGAAAGGACACAGGTCCCCTACACAGCCTATATCAAAGAAAACTAATGAATCCAAATCATAGGGGATTTGGAATTGACCCAAGAGGTCTGCCCCTATCTCCTACAATGGGCCAAATTTCAAATATCTCGATGGTTAACTCTTGGTATCTTACTCAACTAAGCCTCAACCTAACTTATTTGAAGGTCTCAGTCTCTCTAGCAGGTAAAGGTATTCAACTCATCTAGCATTCTACGTGCTCACCTTTTTGGTTCACTGACTTTAGTGTTGAAAAATAAATTAAGGGATTCAACCCCATTTCCCTTTGTAAATTTTTGACCCAAGAATAACTTGTGATGATCAGTCCCAAATATCATCAATCCTTGTTCATCTAACTTACTAAAATATTCAAATCAAACGTAAGCCCTCTAATGCACTTAACAGAAATTAAATCAAAGAGCTCTTAAATTTACCAATCACACTAATTTTCGGGTGTGAAATAGAACTCACCCTGTTTAAGTTTAAACTCAATGCTACAAGAGGCATTGAAAGTTTTACATAACAAAATATCTAATATACCATTGCATTGATTTTATTAATTATTGTGATTGTTAATAGGGGTGAGTAGAAGTTCGGATAAACCGAACTAACCAAACTGAACCGACAAAATTGGTCGGTTCGATTCGATTTTTTTGATGAAATAATTTAGTTTGGCTCAATTTTTTTATGAGATGATTCGGTTCGGTTAGCAAATATTTATAATTTTTGGTTATTCGATTAACAAAACTAATCGGTTTAGCGAATTAGCATGATCGCTGCGACACAGAACCCACCTGACTTGCGACACTCACACTCTTCCCCCTCTGAGTTCTCTCTCTCTCTCTCCCCCCACCCTCGTCTGTGATTGTTGCTGAAAGTGCAACCCCTCTTCTCTCTCACTCTTTTTCCACCCTCCCACTCTCAGGCGAGACTGCAAGATCGATTTCGACAGCCCCAAAACAAGGAACCCACACCTGATCGAATCGAACCCTAACCCTCACCCCACCGTCCCTCGCCTTTGTTTCTTCTTTTCCTTGTGCTTGGACGATCGACGAGGGCTATTCCAAGATTTGGGCCATGGCGACGGCTGTCGAAGTGGCGGAGGGGCAATTGGCGACGACGACGTGCGTTTTGAAGCTCGTCGATCAGGCCTTTTTTCTTCCCAAGCGCTACAAGATCCCCAGCAACCTCAACTCTTACGTCAAAAACTCAAAGGTACACGTATTTCTTTCTGATTCAGTGATTCATGTTCACTTGTTCTGGAAAATTTCGATTGGGAAACTCTCTGACTATTTTCGATTCTTGTTCATTTGTTTTGGAAACTCTGATTGGGGACTGGAAAATCGTTTTGGTTTTATGTTTAGTTATACTAGGGTTATACTAGAATTATTGGTTTTGATTGGGGATTGGGAACTCTCTAGCTATTATCAGTTCGGTTCAGTTATTGTATTTTATTATTCGGTTATTTCAATTTCGGTTAGTTCGATTATACTAGGATTATTAGTCGGTTTGGTTCAATTATTAGGGATAATTCGGTTCGATTCAATTAGTAATTTTTGGACTATTTAATTCGGTTATAACCAATTGCACATCCCTAATTGTTAAAATTAATGAAAGTGTGATTTTTTTAAAAAATCCATATAAGGATATATTACCTATTTTATTGTATAGGATTACTTATTTAGATTAAGTGTCATTAATCATCACATATTTTATTAAAATGGCTTTGTCACTCTAAAGTCATTTTTGTGTTGATTTTCTCACCTCCCCAACATTTAACTTCACTTTATTATTTTAAAAATTAAAAAGAGTATTTAATCTTAAATTTTTATTTAAATTAAATTGAGTAGAGATGAAATATCAAAATTTTATATTTAAGTAAATTTTCACTCTTCCCACTCTACCTCACAATTTTGGTGACGATGTGTTTGAGAGAAGCAATACACTATTTTTTATATATTTTAATTTAATCCATTTATAATAATTAAAATAAATTTTAATTTCTCATATATCTCAATAAAAGCCCATATATATTTATATTTGTACAAATATAATTAATAAGCCAATAAATGATAGAGAGAGAGAGAGAGACCAATCCAAGGGCTCTAATAAAGCTAGCTGTCTTGGGCGAATCGTGAGCGTCTGTTTTTGTCTGCTAACGGCGGAGTCGTCGGACGAGTCTCTCCGGCTCGTTGGCCCTCCGCATCCGGCGGAATCAGTCCCCACAAAACACCCACAAATCAGCAATCGCCACCATCTATCCGTAATCATGGATTGGTTACGGTTATGGTCTCTCGCGATTCTCACTCTTCTCTCCCCTCTCCCCCTCTCTCTCTCCTCCTTCACCTCCGGCCTATTCGACGACTGGTGCAAACTACACGGCAAGGCTTACTCCGACTCCCACGAACGCCTCCACAGGCTCAGAGTCTTCGAGGACAACTACGCCTTCGTCGCCCGCCACAACGCCCTCGCCAATTCCTCCTACACGCTCTCGCTCAACGCCTTCGCCGATCTCACCCTCCACGAGTTCAAGGCCTCCCGCTTGGGCCTCTCCGCCGCCCCTTCTCAATTCCACTTCAGGCCGCCGCCAGAGGATTCCGGCCCCGCTCTCCACGTTCCTTCTTTGGTGGATTGGAGGAAGACTGGCGCCGTCACGCCCGTCAAAGATCAGGGCAGTTGCGGTATGTGGGTCTTTCTCTGTAATCGCTAAGTTTCTCCGCCCTTTTATTGCTGCGCATTGATAGATTACTTCCGACAATAAACATACACAAATCTGTGTAGAAACTGGGTCATTTTGCCGTTGATTGGTGGTGTTGGCTAGACTCTGATTGCTCGGCTTGTCACTTCAAGCAAACATACTCATTTCATAGTTATTGTAGAGGAGGAAACATATCATGTTTCGCCCTCGTTTTCTGCCGATTCTCTTGATTTGTTGTTCTCTATATGTTGATAAGTGATTTGATCTTCTTCTTCTCCTGCATTCTCTTATAATTGCTTGGCTTGTCACTTCAAGTAAACATACTCATTTCATAGTTCATGTTTTGCCCTTTTCTTCTGCCGATTCTCTAGGCTTGATTTCTTGTTCTCTATATGTAGATGAGTGGTTTGATCTTCTACTTCTCCTGCATTCTTTATAAAGGGTTCCCCCTTTTGGATGCTTATTTGCTAGGGGAAAATAAAAAAAATAAAAAAAAGAAGCCTTTGGTTCCCTTCCCCTTCAGTAGTAGAAAAAATTTATGTTTTTTAATTTTAATTTTTGTATTAAGTAATTGACTTTCTTGTTCGATAATAGAGAACTCGATTTTCCAATTTTTCAACTTTTTACTATGAATTAAAAGAACATCAGAAAATATAAATTTTTTTGAAAGTAAATGCTATGATTTTTCTAAACATAAAATTTTAAGATATATTTAGTTCTAAAACCCGAGTAGAAAACTAAAAAATGTTTTCCCAAACTAAACAGGGGTTTCCTGTCTCTAATTTTTGTTTTTAGGGTTCTTTTTGTCTTTTATTTTAAATTTTTTCGATACCTTACAACACCTTGAGTTGTGTAGCAACCATCGAAGTACCTGAAACCACAATAGAGAACTAGCTCGGAGTGTACTTGGGAAAGCTCTTTGATAATTAAGTCAAAAGTCATGAGGCTTAGGGAGAGAGAAAAGATGTGTGAGTACAGAATGCCTAAGAGAGAATATACTTTACATGGTTATCGTACCTTTGTATTTATAAATCCAAGCAAGTGATGAGCTTGAGCAAGGACTATCTTTGATATGAGACCAAGCATTTTATAATAGAGTCGACTTGCCTTGCTTCTTTACATCCCCACATAATGGACTTATGTGCTCGCAAGGAGTTCTTCTAGGGAGGCTATCTTTGCTCTATGGAGTTTGCAATTCTAAGGAATCTACGTGCCTTGGGGCGTTTTTACAATCTTGTAGGGAGCCTATCCGTCCCAAATCTTGAATTTTGTGTCGTGATATGATAATTGTTATAGATGCGTCTATGAGTTTATTAATACTTCCTTGGAAAAGGCTCACTAATGGTTATCACTGATGGTGGAATCACATTGGTGTATTTTATTTATGTGGGATATCAAATGTGATTTGTCTGACGTGTCTCCCTTGTCTATGTGGTGACATACCATTGGTGTGTTAATTTTGGCCACATCAAAAATACATAGTGAGAAGATGTGCAAAACATGCAAGATCTGCCATGATTGGGCAGTACCTCTATGATGTGGAGGTGGTTTGAAAGGAATATATGTGTCGGTGGACCATCAAAAGTTTAATAGGGCCTAATTTTCGCACTCTGATTTTAATGAGCCATAACTTTCAATCCAAGAGGAGTTACATGCACCGTAAGATATCTTTGGAAGGCTTATTCAATGCTCTACAACATGCCTAAACATTAAATCATTTAGGGGTATTTCGGGCCTCAAAATCATCAGTTTTGACTCTTTTTTCTATTTTGTATTATTTTTTGTTGGTATTTATTTTCTGTTTTATTGTTTTGCCCTTACTAGGATTTTTGGCTTCTATTTACACACTCTCAAGCCTTTTGGCCGCAGGGGTTGATCTTTAATCAAGTTTCAAAAAATTTCGTTTTCTCAAATTTTGTGATTCCATGGTGTTTTCTTTGTTTAGGCTGACTAACTAAATTTTTTTGTCGATCCCCACTGCGTCACTATATGAATATTTATGCTTCTTGTCTCAACCATTGGATGCCTACTATTGCAAAGGCTTCCCCTTTTTACACTTGTAAGGTTGTTTTTGCAATGGTTTTGCTTTTACTTGTATTGGCATGTTTGCTTGAGAGTGAGTTTTTGAAGTAACATTAATGTTGCTTCTTTGTAATTAGAAAGTGACAGGTTCGAGACGTGAAAAAGTCTCTAATTTACCTAAGGTTGAGAGCTTATCGTAGTGTCTCCTATTGTTTAGGTGCTTGTTGGGCATTTTCAGCTACAGGCGCAATGGAAGGAATCAACAAAATTGTTACTGGATCTCTCGTCAGCCTCTCGGAACAAGAGCTGGTCGACTGCGATCGATCTTACAACAGCGGCTGCAATGGCGGCCTCATGGACTATGCGTATGAATTTGTTGTGAAAAATCATGGGATTGACACCGAGGAAGATTACCCCTTTCAAGGGGGGGGGGGCAGGTCATGTAACAAGGAGAAGGTAAACTTCTTACTTCCATTCCAATACTCTACACCCACTTTGAAATTTTGTTTGAGAATATATATATCTGGACTTTGATATGAGTTATAAAGGTCTTTTATTATAATAATGCAGTTAAAGAGACACGTTGTGACCATTGATGGTTACACCGATGTTCCCTCAAATGACGAGGAACGCCTGCTGAAAGCCGTGGTGGCTCAGCCTGTAAGCGCCGGTGTATGCGGCAGCGAAAGAACATTTCAGTTATACTCCAAGGTTATACTGAATCCCACTTATCATTCAGTATGTGATTTTAGTTCCAGTTATGGATTCGGAATGGTTTATGATTTGATCGATCTGGTTGGACAATATCTGTAACAGGGGATATTTACTGGGCCTTGCTCAACTTCTTTGGATCATGCTGTATTGATTGTAGGGTATGGTTCAGAGAATGGGGTTGATTACTGGATCATAAAGAACTCTTGGGGAAGGCATTGGGGCATGAATGGCTACATGTACATGCTTCGCAACAGTGGCAGCTCGGAAGGAGTCTGCGGGATCAACATGCTGGCTTCCTACCCGATTAAGTCTGGCCCTAACCCCCCACCAGCTCCGCCGCCCGGCCCTACAAAGTGCGATATTTTCACGAGCTGCCCGCAGGGGGAAACCTGTTGCTGCACATGGCGACTCCTCGGCATATGCTTCTCCTGGAAGTGCTGCGAGCTGGAGTCAGCCGTGTGCTGCAGGGATCACCGCACCTGTTGCCCGCACGATTACCCCATCTGTGACACTAGACGGAAGCAGTGCCTCAAGGTTTATATTTCCATGTTTCCTGTACTAGAATTTTGAGTGGGGCCGGGATTTTGACAACCAACTGTAATGTAATTGCAGAGGACCGACAATGTGACGATGGTGAAAGGGGCGAGGAAGAAGGACTCTTTCAGCTGGCTGGCTGGATGGGGCTCTCTTCTACAGGTTTTGAATGTTTAGATAGATAGCTGCAAGACGCGATGCTTGGTTGGATTCTGGCACAGAGAGGGGGCAATTTCTTTTGTTGTTGTAGCTTGGAAATACACTTCATTTTTGTACACGCTGCGGCGTAATTTAGGTTAAGCTTATGCTAAGAACTATAGCTGATCTTCTGCTGTTATTGATTGATTGCATTGCAAGTTTTATGTAGAAACCTGGTCTCTCCTCCACTGATTCATGAACCAGATTTGTTCACGATTGTCTGCAGCAAAGCTTGTTAATGGACACAGCTAGTTTAAACTGGTAAAATTAGGTTTGCACGCTGCAAACTTGACCCTAATGAGCATTGTGAATAATGAATGATCCAGTCTGCAGCTTGATTAAGGGAAGGAGGAGGACAATCAAGAGGAAGAATGAGTAATCAAGGTGGTAATTTGTTGCTGAAAATGACTAGAATATGACTTTCTGCCCGAGTGAATACAAAAGCCTATTTGATACTTAATGTGACAATCAAATAAAACTTCATTACTGACAGATCTTTCTAATAGATTGTTAAGATGAATTCAAATTAGATGATTGGCATTCAAACTTCAAGTTGCCGCCTATTACACCACCATCTTGGGACCGAGGAAAGGCATTGCTCCATCAACCATAACGATGTCCAAAACTATCACAAACTCAATGTAAGATTACACCCTCTTAAACAACAATATTTAATGAATTAAACTAGTAAGCAAAGAGAGGTTTCGTGCTAATAATTCTAAATGGCAGAATTGTTCCATACCTGTCAAACTATAGATAAATGCCCTACTATACAGTGAGCCAAAATGTTTATCAGCAAACAAATATACAGATTCAAGCAGCTATCACTGGATGTTACACCAGTATCCTATATCTTGGTGGGAAGGAAATGTTAACCCATATTCACTGGTCTAAACGGCAAAAGCCATCAAATATTTCCAATAGCCCACTTTTGGGTGAAGTCAGAATTTTCACTCCAGTGATTCAAGGTCACGACCAACAGACTGCAGGGTAACATTGAAGCGGAATAAGGCAGGGACATTTATGCTTGATGTGATTTAAAGAGCCTAATGTACTGTACTTAGGAAACCCTGACCAGAAACTGATATGGGAAATTATTCAGAAGCTATCCCTTAGAAACCCTGATAGAAGATAGTCATTTGTGGGCAAGATGACTTAACAGCCTGACTTCTACTTTCCAGTATTGGTTTGACACATTGTATCTTATACTCAAATTTCCATTCTTTCAGTTCCAATAAACCAGAGAGAGAGAGAAGAAAGAAAAAGATGCACTCTGTTCTCACTTCATTTTCCCAATATGCAAACATACATCAAACTCAGTAATCCTTATGAATTCTTCACACCAGTTTTGTCTTTAAGACAAATACTCAGAATAGAAAGCTTATTGATACCAACTGGGAGAGCACTTAACATTACAGATATCTTTTAACTTTGGCTACGCATTTCGCATACCTAGTATCTGAAAATTAGGGAAATAGACCAAATTTAAGTATCAAAATTTACAGTTCTTAGATCATTCGACCGTGATAAATACACAAGAGCAAGAATTAAATACCTATTACTTTCTCATTGTACTCTAGCTCTTTACGCTCTGTACTATGTCCCACAATCTTATGAAGACGGAAACACATCTTTAACAGCAGAGGCAGCGGTCAAGTAATTAAGGGTATTCCTTAAAGTCTCTCTCTCCCTCTTCAATCTCGTCGTTGTATCCTCCAATTCAAGCAGCGCCTGCTGCTCTCTCGGCGCGCCTTCAAACGTGCTCCCAACAAAGAACGAAAATGGCGTCGGAAACAAGTTCCGGCGCAAGTCCTGGACCTCCTTCTCGGGCTTCCCGTTCAACCGATTCGACAACCGAATCACATCCTTCATGTAAGTCTCCACCTCATTCGCCAGAGACTCCAAGTCCTCGGCTCCGTCACCGGACGGGCGGTCTTCCAACCACACCACCTCCGCCACCAAGTACGGCTTCGTCCGGACCAGCCTCGTCACTCGGAATCGCTCCTGTCCCTTGCATATCAAAAAGAACCGGTCGTCGACAAGCCTCTCGTGCTTAACAACCTCGCCGACGCAGCCGACGTCGGCGGTGCCCGTGACGGAGTCCGAATAGATGACACCAAACCGAAGATCAGTCTGCAGAAGAGTGTGCATCATCATGCGGTATCTGAACTCGAAGATCTGTAACGGGAGAATCGCGCCGGGGAAGAGCACGAGAGGGAGGGGAAACAGCGGGAGCTCGACGACGTCGTCGGATTTGGGAGACCCCGTGTGGTGCTTCTCCGAGAAGGACGACGCCGAGCACCGGAGGGAATCAGGCTTCCGCCGGCGTTGGCATCGGCCGGGCGGAGACGGCGTGAGGGACACAGATCTAGGGTTAGGGTTTAGCGAATTAGGGTTTAGGCAAGGCTTGGGAGTGAGAGACGAAGAAGACGGAGAGTGCAGAAGCTGCGGAAATGCCATTGAAGTGGTAGCTCTCATCCACAGAAAGAAGGATATGGTGGAGAGTGTCACATATGCCGGTGAAGAGTGTTCCTTTCCTTCTGTCACACTCTGTGTGTGTGTCTCTCTCTCTCTATATATATATGTATAGGTGTATCTAGAGGCGACTGTAAATCTGGTGGTTTGAGAGAAGGGGGAGAGATATGGTGTGGATAACGGATTTTAAGTGGTTTACGTCTTTACACGTGGACTTCGTTTTTATTGGGCGCGGGGCACCCAATTATTCCCCCCCTTCTTTTTTATGGTTTCGGCTCTCCCCCGCTTCCCTTTCATTTACCCCTAATTTCTAAAAAATTCTTCCTTAAAATCTCAAATTCTAAACCTTAAAAATCTATATTCAATTCACTTATCAAATCAATTCAATCTCTTGCATACATGCACAAAAATTTATTGTGATAAGTTTATTTTTTTATTATTTTTATTATATATCTAAATTTATATTTTTAAATAAATTTAATCTATATATTTTTATGTATAAAAAAATTTAAAATAATAAAATACACGTTCCACTCTATTCCTATCAAAATACAAGAATTAAATTTACTTAAAAATGCACATAAAATAGTATAATTAAAATAATAAAAAATTTAAATACTCATAAAAAAAGTAAAAACAAAAATATAGATTTAATCATAAAGATTTTTCCATGTGCGCACACGCAACATGAGAATTGTGTATTTGCACATAATAAATATTGATTGATATTTAAAAAATAAATATAAGGCTAAATGCATATATCAACTCTTTGATAATTAAAAAATATGATATTTAATCTTTAATATGTAAAATATTAATATTTAATATTTTAACTATTAAAAATTATTATTTTAATTTCTATTGTGACTGAGAATAAACATAATCGTTGTCTACATTACTTAGGATACCACGTCAATAAGACACATCAAATTAAATTTAATACATAAATATGAGATTTAATCTCTCAACAATTAAAATATTTGACATTTAGTCCTTGATATGAAAAAAGAAAATCAAATTTGATAAAAAAAAAAAAACACCTCAATTTCATAAAAGGCCTTGAAAATTCATGGAAGAAGACCTAAAAATATTTTTAAAAAGACCTAAAATTTCATAAAAATACTTTAAAATATTTAAAAAATAACTAAGTTTCATAAAATACCTAAAAATATTATAAAAAATGACCGAATTTCATAAAAAAAGAGCTACTAGAAACTATGATAATAAGAATTCAAATGAAAAATATCAAAAACTTCATTGAAATTGTCAAATGAGGTCTTAACAGTAAGCGACAAAATAAACTCCATCATTGTTTTTTTTAATATTTTCATGTCTTTTTATGAAAAAAAAATAGGTATTTTAATGAAATTAGCGTTTTTTTTAATAAATTTGATTTTTTTATCATATCAGAGACAAAATATCAAATTTTTTAATTATTGATGGACTAAATGTTATATTTATGTATTAAATATAATCTAATATGTATCGCTGACGTAGCATTTAGTCACAAAAACTTGTGTATTCATACATGCGGTAACGTTTCATCACGATAAAAACTTAAAGTAATAATTTGTAATAATTAATATATTGAATCTTGATATTTTGCACATTATGAATTAAATATCATATTTTTTAATTATTTAGGGGTCACCATGTGTATTAACCCTAAATAGAATCAAAATGCATTGAGTTATATCACTCCAAATTGAATCAAAACCATCTATTCGATCTTTCAACTCATTTTTATTTAAAATTAGGCAAATAGCAAAAGAAAAAAAATCAAATTTTATCAAAAATTTGTAATTTTATTCAATCATTTTAATTTTGATAATTATATCTTAATTGACTTAGTTGGGTGCCATTTTATTCAAGCGTCTGTCAATGATGATATAACATATTAGTTTTTATTTAATAATAATATTTATAAAATTCATATATATAAGAAAAAAAAGTAAAACTTTTTGATTGCATCACTATAGTCAGCTACATTAATTATTCACATTTTTTTATTTTTTTATTTATGTGTACATATAGATCTCACAAATATTATTATTAAATAATATTTGACATATCATGTCAGTATTAGCATTCACTTTCTAAATTGATTTTAAGTATTAGATAAAATTATACTTAATTAAATAAATTGAGATATAATTATCAAAATTAAAATGATTAGATAAAGTTTTTGGGTTTTTTTTTTACTATTTATCCTTTAAAATTAAGTCAATAAACTTTAGGGTTGACCTCCCAATGGTTGGGCGTAGCATTATTTGGCCCGTTTCTAAAATGGGTCATGCGAGTTAGTCGGACCCATTTGATACCTCTAAACAAATTATAAATTTGTACTGTTTTCATCATTTTCACGTGTTATATTATATTCTATGGTTCACAACGTTTAGAATGTTGCTTTCACGTGGAGGGTATCTCTCGCACCTTCGCTTGTTGCCATCACATAGCCCAGACCTGACCTTATTCATAAGTTTTATTATCATTTATTAGGGTTTAGAATTTTATTCATGCTTTCTTTCACGTTTAAATGTTGAATTTTTGAGTTCAAAAATATTATTTAAATATTTATTTGTAATATTTACGTGATACGTCTATTAAAAGTTTAAAAATGTTCAAAAATTTAAAATAATATTTTAAATTAAAAATATATAAAATCTCTTTAAACTGAACCATCTGTACAAAAAACAAACATGATAATTTCAATATTTAAAAAAATTTTCAAAAATTTTGTGAAAGGGTTTTATATTATTCATAAATAATTATAATTTTAGTAAATTTTAGTAGATTCCTAACATTAAAGATAGATATTATTTGAAAAAATCATAATTTTAGTGAATTTAGAAAGTTTTATATTTTTTTATAAATAGATGAATCATTATTATAAAAAGAGTACATCTCTAATATTAAATTCAATACAATCTTTAAGTTTTTAATGTCTAACTTAAATATTAAAATATTTGTGTTACACAAAAACTTTCCTAAACCCTATGATCGTTATATATATTTTTTGTAGAGTTCAAGCAGATTGATAATAACGTTTTATTTAAAAAAATTATTATTGTATTAGAGTGACAATATTATGTGTTGATATATTATATTAATATAAATATATAACATATCAATACAAGTTGTACACAAAAAAAAAAAAAAACATAACTACGTATTTAAATAATTTACAGGAAAAAAAAGTTAGTATTCAAATAACATCTCTACCTTATAGTTAGCTTTATTTCTGTAGACGTGATCTGGAGGCCCACTTGATGACGTCATGGTCACAGTCATGAATGATGTAATATTGTTTAGATTTGTTATTAAAAATTAAACATAATATTATATTGACATTTCAATTAAAAATAATCCCTTGGTCATTTAAAGATAATATTGGTAATATTATATATTCACACAGTATTATGTTTAATTTTTGATTGACCTATGTTCGCACTGGCTTACGTCCAGGGCCGGCCCAAGGCCCAGTAGACCTTAGGTAAAAATATTTTTTTATATTTTTTAGAGATCCTAATTTATTTAATTTTTTTAAGAGGGGAGGTGATTTGTTTTGTGTGTGGGGGGTGGGGGTGGGGGAGGGGGGAGTGCGATTTTGTTCACCCATTTTAATGGGGTGAACATCACCCTCACAACTTTTGTGAGGGTGATGAGTAATGGAACGACACTACAAAATCGATTACTCACACTTTGTGAACATCACCCTCACAAAGTGTCGTTTCATTACTCATCACCCTCACAAAAGTTGTGAGGGTGATGTTAACCCCCGTTAAAGGGGGTGAACAAAATTGCACTCGATTTGTTCTGTGTGGGGGGGAGGGGGGAGTGCGGAGTGGGATTTTGTTCACCCCTTTAACGGGGTGAACATCACCTTCACAACAAAGTACCGTTCCGTTACTTATCACCCTCATAAAAATTGTGAGGGTGATGTTAAACCCCTTTAGAGTGAACAAAATTACACTTGGAGGGGGGTTATTTTTTGGGGGGTCCCAAATTCTATCTCTGTGAGGGAGGGTTGCTAGGCGATGGCTGTTTGGAGTCCCAAATTTTTAAGGGGCCCTAGGCATAGGCCACTGCATAGGCCTTAGTGGCCTATGCCTTGAGCCGGCCTTGTTTACGTAGTCGGTTGGGTCGGTTTCGTATCCCAAAGGCAAGGGCTCAATGGTAATTTGGATATTCTCTCTTTTGTCGTATTTTATTTTTTCAGGATATAAGATCTTTCTCGAACAGAGCTTCTAGGGTTTCGTCAGCTATAAATAGAGGCGAGCGTTCTCCCGTTTTCGCTGGAAATCCGTATTAATCTTCTTACCCCATTCCAGAGCTCTTCAACGGAAGAAATGGCTTCAGAGGAGGGACAAGTGATCAGCATCCGCTCCGTCGCTCAGTGGGAGGAGCTGCTCCGAATGGCCACCGCCTCCAAGAAATTGGTAGCTATTTCTTTCTTCGCTTCTCTTTTCCCTTTGTTCTTCAAACCCTAGCCAGCTGTCTGGCTTCTCGTTTCGCGATCGTGTTTAATTCTCGAGGCTTGTTTGTTTACTTTATCGTGTTTGTGTGTGTTTTGTTCTCAAGAAGTGCTTTCGTTTGATTCTGGTCTCTTATTCCGTTGTCCGGCTTTGGGGTTTTGTTCTTTTGCTCTGCTGTTGCGAGTTTTTATGAGAAACTATTCCAGCAGGCATTGCTTGGATAACCCCAGGGTTTAATTTGGGGCCGTTGCGACTACATGAGTGGCTGGTTAGTGGCCGGTTCTGTTTTGGGACAAAAATTTGAATTCAGCGTTCTCAGGGTTCAATTGGTTGTTCCAAATTGTGAATTGTTGGCTTACCGTTAGGGTTTTAACAAATTAGACAATTAGGTGGGTTTGTTGAGACCATTAAGCAGTTCTTCAAAGTCTTACCTCACCTGTGGATTTCTAAACCTGGCCATTTTCTTTGAACCTTGAGTCACTTGCTCTAAAGTTGGGTGAGTGGGAACTTCACTAAACAATTCAACATATGTATTTGGTTGATGCAAACTGGAAGTCGTACCGACGAGGGAGCAATTACTGGAAATTATCTCATCTCATGTAAAAAGGCAGATATTTAGTTGGCCTCTTTAGTTAGTACGTTAACGGTGGGAAACTATTTCTGGCTTTCTTGGACTGGAGAAGTGTTGTTTTAACTTTCCTCCTACTATCTTGTAAAGTTGTAATGTCTGACGTGCTTTTCCAAGTAATGCCTGAATGTCGTTTTGATCCCTCGCCATTCCAAATACTAACATAAGTATTCGGTAGGTGGTGGTGGATTTCACAGCTTCATGGTGTGGTCCGTGCCGCCTCATCGCTCCAGTTCTGGCAGAGATAGCTAAGAAGATGCCTCATGTTATCTTCCTCAAGGTGGATGTGGATGATCAAAAGGTATCCAAATTATATATGGCCAATTTTGTGTTAAAGTTCTTTTGCCGCAACCTGATTTATTTGGAAATCTATCTTTGGATTACAAAAATGACTAGTTTGGAACTCCGGATTGCCAGTACAACGTCTATTATCTAACAAGAAATCAATATTTCCTCTGCAGAGTATTGCTGCAGACTACGGTGTTGAGGCCATGCCAACTTTTATTTTCATGAAAGAGGGGACGATAGTCGACAAGATGGTGGGTGCAAATAAAGAAGGTCTGCAGGCAACAATAGATAAGCATGCTGGTCCTGTTCCTGTCACTGCTGCTGCATGAGTTTATGGTTTAAGGAGACATGAGCTGAGGATCCTTTATTCTCTGTTTTATTTATGAACAATGCTCTAGTTTCTCATAATAAGGTCTCCTGTACCTAATGTTCCTACTGGTGTGCTCTACTTTGTCTCGATGTAGATCTGTAATATCTTCTGAGAATTCTGGTCGACTTGAAAGCAATCTACTTGCAGGCTGAGCCTCTTTTGTGCATGAATTTCAATTTTGAATCTAAACATTGTTCCTTGAGACCATTGCTAGAGTTGAGAACCAGGGAGTGGATATTTGGACCATCAAACCATGCCATACCTGACTATTGAACGCTGAAAATGAAATACATATGGTCAGACAGAAACAGGTTCCAATTATCTAGCAAAACAAGAAACAGGGTCAATTGGCTATGCACTACAGGATGATGGTCTTTCTGCTCATAGGGTCATCTTTTTAATCAGCATCTCCAATGCATTTTCAAATCTGATTAATGAATGATGGAGGCCTAATCAAGAAAATAATATAATTTTTTGGTAAATTTGTAATTGTATGTAATTTTTTTAATTTTGATAATTAAGTTTAAATTAGCTTAATTGGTGTAGGTATCCAATGTAATAATAATATTTATAAAATTTTAGTTTAAAGATTAATGAGTTGAGATTTATTGAGTTTAATATTGACTCATTTATAAATTGAATTTTAAAGTTAGTTAAGTTTGATTTATTTATGTTAACAAATAAAGTTCAATGAATTTTTGTTAAGTTATACACCAAATTGATCACGAATGGGTAGGCTCATTTACTATCCTAATTCATTTAATCTATTGTTGATTTAAATATTAGAGTGGTATTATCTTGGTTAAGCATAGGATAATTTTTTTTTATTTTATACCCACACATACAATTCTAGTTCGTGGACTCAATGTCTAGTCTTTCACGACTACTTTTCTTATTAATAGTTTGTTCTATTTCTTTGTTCATCCCATATATTTATAAGTTTCTTTGCTATTATTAATTTCTCTCTTTGTTATTATTAATTTTTTTGTCTTTTCTTTTCATACGTGTTTGGTGGTGTTATATATTAAAATTAAGGAGTAAATTAATCGTATATTTCTCAAATTTTGGCCTTTTAGTTTGAACACCTCATGAGCTTTAAAATTCACCCAATAATTTTTAAACTTTTCAAAATTAGTCATGACACCTAAGTTAACTGCTATTATTATATAATTATTAAAATAATTGACTGTTAGGCTAAGACATACATACACACACAGACAAATGTCCCAACCACCTCTAACACAGGAAGATAATAACAATGATTGACAACACAAAATAGATCGAAGCAACACAAACATAAAAATAGTAAAAGAGGCACGAGGTTTTTACCGTGGTTCACCTTAAAATAGGGCTACGTCCACGTTGAGTTCCGGTTTAAGGGAGCTCACTGCACTATAATAATGATGATAGATATACACCCTCAACTCGTCAACACTCAATACAAAATACAGCAAGACAAGTATGTAAAATGGTAACAGTAATAGCTTACAACCATAAACGAGCCAACATACAAGATCTGTAGGACTCAAACAACACTGAAGAGGAAGATGACAGCAGTAGACGGAAGAAATCAGTGAGCGCTGGTGCCCTGGCATGGATCGCAGCTAGGGTTTAAATAGCCAAACGAGAGGATAGGTTCTGGGAGAGAAAATCGGCAGATTTAAGGCTAAGAATCAGATGCGATTGTAACAAACGAAGACCAAGTCTTTTATATGGGTGAGCATCGGATGGGCCACGGAGCTAACAGGCCGCGAAAGGTTGCTGAATGGGTCAAGCCCACTAACCTTCCATCCTGCGGCCCTAATTGAGTTGAGGCTTCACTATCAACATTGACAATAGCAACTATAAATAGAAGTAAATATAAGAGTGCTTAAATTTTAATTCCGTAATCGATCCACTTATAGGGGGCAACTAATTTTCAGTCCGGTCTAGTTCAATATTGGTCTATGACCAAAAATTGTAATTAATTTCTAGATTAATTTGTATTATTATTCCAACCCTATCTATTTTGTGTTTGCATTAAAGGGCAATAAGTAAAAGATGTATTATATAAATAGTAACGAAAGATGTAAATATTTTTATTTTTTGTCACTATAGTTGTTCTCTAAGAGAGTTGTCCTGGGTAAACCCAGTAACATAACAAGTCACTTATAAACCTAAATGGTTTTCCCAGTTATTCTTCTCACAAGTGAGATCTTGGATGCATCCCCACCTAGTTCTTCAAAGATCACCAGCAAGTTTTGAGTCGGCTTCAACCAAGACCTTGGAACATGGTACCTGATGATCACAATCCCAAAAAGGAACAGATTGATAACAAACTCTAAATCTTTATCTCGGGTTGTCTCTGAGTTAGGTCTATCCAAACCCAACTCAAGAGACACCCCTACTTATAACAATAATGTTGGATCAAACAAAACCAAGCAGCCAAAGCATTTACCATCTCTGAGTTGGCTCCCCACAACCAAGTTGACACTTGGGTGCCCTGTATGTGCCACTGTAGCTGCAAGGACCGCAGCTTCCGGCGGCGTAAGCCGTCCAGTATCTGCCTATGCTCTCCCCGTTGATCCATACTTGACCCTTTCCCATGCTGCGCATGTCCAGTGCCAATGGCTCGCCCCCATCCGGGGCATCGAAATAAGCCTGCAAGTAGCACAGAGCTGGCTCATGACTTCCACTTGTGGAACTAACTTCAGCTGGAAGGTTAAGGTTTCTTCGCTTCTCTTACCTTGTACCATGTCAAGGGCTTCTGCGGTTGCGCGAAGAGTGCTCCTTTTACCCACTCAACCGATGAAATTCCAGTTGCAGACACCAAATTCATCGCTTCCCCTTTCAAGCCAACCTGTCATAAGATCAGGACTCAGCCTCCGGATCCATACGATCAATGACAAAGCCGAGGCTTGAAGATTATCTAACCTTGTACGTCCATTTCTGCCACGACAAGTCTCTGTTTCCAGTGTCTAGGCCTCGTAGCAGTACGGGGCCGAGGATTCCTGTTTCCCATGTTTCGAAATGAATTCCATTGTTCTTCGACAGCAAAAGAGGAAAGTTTGGTCAGTAACCGAAAGCCATTACTGGGTTCATCTTTTTGAGTCAAATTTGGCATGGAGAATGAGATTCAAAGGCAGTGTCTAACCGGCAATCCAACTGCTATGCTGAGCAGTGCAATTCGATTCATCCCGGCATTCAGATTGGCCGGTCCGGTGAACCTGCATCTCAAAGCTTCCCTGGTGCCAAAGGCTGAGCCTGCACTTGTATGGACACAATTTATTGTGATGAACAATGGACTACAAATTTATACTGAAAGTAAACCAGCAAATGCAGCATAAAATGTACTGGATTTTGCTCGATCTGATCGATGATTCAAATCATACCAGAAAGTTGTCCATTTATGAAGACATGGAGCGCATGGCCTCTTGACTGCACTGTCAGAGTGGGTTTTTGCCCTCCGCGCAGAAATGACGGCGATGGACCAATATCAACACTGGAGATGGAAGCAAATTGGGTTTCAGTTTCTTGATAAAACGGGGGAAGCATTTGAGCATCCAAAAAACAGTCTTAAACATCAGGCTCACCTTGTTATGTACCAGAGATAATCACTGCTATCTCTGGTGATATTTATCTGCTCCAGCAGCCCAACGGCCGTTGTTGTTGGATTGTCCTCCAAAGAAGAAATATCTTCATCGTAAGTCTCCCAAGAAAGCAACTCCGAATTGGTGGGCAACATTTGATTCCCAGAAGTTTGAGTCCCGACCTTTAACAATCAGAGAACAATAACGTTGGTGCAGGGTAACTTGATTCTGTTCCAAAATATGGAAACATGGGCTTTTGCACGTGGTAATGGAACAGTTTGAAGCCTACGATTCAAGTTGCTTGATCCGATGAGTTTGAAGGAGGTAGGACAAAAGCACAGAGGTTCACTTACTATTGCAGTGTTGAAGACTACGCTCCTGCAATCGGGTAAGATGCTCATGGACCAAGGGGGGAGATCATAGTGCAAGTTATTGAACATAACTCTGGCTGCAGACTTGCTATCAGAATTCGAGAGGAAAGCGGCGCAATTCCCATTCTCTGTAGAGAAAACATAAGCCTAGAAAGGAATGGCCGATTGAGTTTCTATTGTCAAGAACGGTAAGTTGGAAACAGGAAACCAATAATAGAAAAGGCCACTAGTCACCTGCTGGGAGCTTCCTAATATAGTAATGGTTGGATCTGAAGAAACCAAAGCCTGCTCACATTGTTTAATGGCCCTGTGGAGCTCTGTCAGATGCCCATACTTAGGCTCCCTGATTAAACCTGAAAGCAACAAGGACTATATAACCCGAGTTTCAAACTTATTTAGAAATTAACATGTTTAGTTGTGCTGGTATGAGCTGAGGTTGTCACCATATTCATCGATTGGAGCATCGTAGTCGTAGCTGGTTGTGATGAAGGGTCCTCCAGCCGTGCGCCCAAAGTTTGTTCCTCCATGGTACTGGCAGAAGTAAAATGGAGCACAGAAGCTCAAATTTATTGAAAAGCTGAGACCAAGAGACCTAACCATGAAAGATAACTAACCATGTAGTAGTTGAAAAATGAGCCACCCTTCTGTATGAATCGAGCCACTGCAAATGCCAAATCTTCAACTGGTCGATGGTAAAGAGGGCCACCAAATTCTGTAAACCTTGTAATCGCAGCCAAGCGAAAAAAGAATATCAATGAGAGTGAAAACCTTCCATTTTCATGGATTCAACATTTGAAGAACTGTGGTGGATGCCAAAGATCATATTTACCAGCCACTCCACGCCTCGGTCCACAAGGTGGGCTTGTAAGGTTTGTTAGGCACGAAACCATCGCAGTAAAAGCCATTGCAGGTGTTTATCTGTTGCAATGATACGGAAGATTAGAGTCTATTTGCAACTAAAGCTGAATTCAGTTTATGAACTGAGAACAGAATGAATATGGCCTTGCAAACTCAACTAGGGGACTAGTTTCATGGTCTTTTTGGTCATGTTCCCAACCCCAATAACTGGGATTAAGGCTTGTGATCGTTGTTATGTTGTTTTGGTCGAGTTCATGCGAATCCAATAGAAGAGGAGGATTAAGTGAATAACTCACCACAGGATCGGGGGCATCTTCTTCCTTGCACATTACCCATGGGACTCCAGTATCCAGTTCAACAGCCATACTTGCAGCCCAGTTTATGTATGCTTCACCAGCAGCTCCAAAAACCTTCCCCTCCGGGCCATACTCATTCTCAATCTACATATAACACCAAATAGCACCAAAGTTGTCGAATAATTTTGTGTTTTCTATTCAAAGAACAACATGGAAGCTAAATTTTCTATCATGCCAAACGGGAAAAGAAAAGGCCAAGCCAACCCTTTACCTGAGATAGAATGATTGGACCACCCTGGGACTCAAACAGGTTTTCACGCTTCATCATCTCCACAATTTTCTGGGTGAACCCTCTCATTGCCGCCTTCACATTAAGAAATCAGATCAGAAACATAAAAAATATCATATTTTTCTGCTAACCAGCCCTAATTATCAAGTCTGCAACCAGAATTTCCTCCAAATCCGACAGAAACCCGAATAAAAAAAAAAGAACAGAATTACAGAATACCAAACACAGCCTTTTTGTTTTTCCCTTTCTTTTTCCTAAATTGTTGTGAGCTGGGTGGAATGAAAAACCTTGAAGGGTTCATTATCAGTTCTGAAGCTGATTCCAGGAACATACTTCAACCATACAGGGAACCCTCTGCACCAAAAACGGTGAAACTTTGAACAATATTTCAGAAAATCAAGAAAACAAATTTAAAACAAAACCCAAAAACCCAAAATCAAGCATTCACTGTCTCTGAGGCAGGGAAAGAAAGAGAAGTTACCCGAAATTCCACTCTGCACAAATATAAGGTCCAATACGGAGATGAACATAGAGCCCTTGCTTCTGTGCAGCCTTTATGAACCTTACCAGATCATATCTCCCTTCAAAGTTGTACTAGAGACAGAAACAATAAACCTTAAAGTCAACAATTTCTAGCCATTGAAGCCTTGAAGATGAAGAGGAAGCTGTGTAACAGAGAAAATTGAGATCCAAAGGCACCCACATTGCCAGGGGAAGGCTCGTGGATGTTCCAAAAGACATAGGTGTCTATAACATCTAAACCTCCGTCCTTAGCCTTCTGTATAAGATCTTCCCACATCTGCAAGTACCCATTTCACCATTCAATCAAAACCCTCAGAAAATCATGGATCCATACAAAAACATATACATATATCCATATATATATAATATATATATGTATACTTGAGGGGTGCTTCTGGGGTAATGTATGGAGCCAGAGATGAGGATTCTCCTTTGCCCATTGATAAGAATGGCCTTCTTATCATAGCTCACTAGAGTGTGGACCAGTAGAGCATTCACCAGTAACCCAATGCTCAACAGAATGAACAGCTTGGAGACTGAGTTATTATTCTCCATTCTCTTCTTCTCTCAGAAATTCTCAGTCTCTTGCTTTTTGGGTATTTGGGAATGGATCGAAGCTCGAGTGAAGAGCGGAAACCAGCGATCCGCTAGCTGTTATCAGCTTAATCTCTGTTCATCTAAACAAAGAATCAGCTCGCGGTTGGGTGTCGGTGCAATGCAAGATTGGAGACAGAGGTTTACAGCTTCTGAGTTGTCATGTCAAACGTTATTCTGAATCATCCACCTGTTGAAAAAGTAAAGCTTTTGCCTTTAGTCTTCATTGCTGCCATCAGAGCCTTTTGAAGCTTTTCTGTTTTGTTCTTTTCTTGCCATGGATCCTAGTAGCTGTACCAGTGGAGCCTTTGGTTATGGCAAAAATAAAAAAAAATAAAATTAAAATGCATCTTCTAATAGGGGTGTGCATTCAAACCCAAATTGTTAAAATGCAAAAAAAATAAAAATGACTTTGTTTTTAACATTTTAATAGATTTAGTTATTTTATTTTTTTAATATAAAAATAAATTAAACTAAAATAATCAAAATTGTCAAATTTTAAAATAGAAACAAACTGACCTACACAAATAGTGATAAGTGATTATTATTATTCATGACAAATATATATAATTGGTCTTCCATAATTCAAATTATTAATCATAATGAAAGTCCAACGCAAGTAGTGATAGATGATTGTTATTTAATTAAAAGTCAATTTTTGAAATTATCAATTAATTTGGGTTAGTTTGATTCAATTTGATTTTAAGATACAAACAATTAAATTTTAATTTTACATTGAGTTTTAGGCACAAAAAAACAAATAATTAACAAAATATATGATTATCTTATAAAAAAAATTTTAATTTTTTGTTATTTAAGAAATTGATGTTGCTCGCAGCACCATATGTTAGAGTTTGATAAATATAAGAATAGAGCTGTCTTTGTGATGGACTCTAAGGATCAAGTTAGTACTTGATATTTAGAAAATGAGTAATAAGACAAAATAATAAGAAAATATATATATAAATATGTATACTTTATTGAGATTGATGTTTATATAATTTGATATGAGATGAATCGAGTGTGATATTTAAAAATTTTTCTTCTATGGTTTATTAGAGTGATTTTTAAGATATTTAATTTGTAATTTTCAAATTGTTTAGAAGAGAAAATAAAGATCAAGACATGTGACACTTTTCCCACGTTAATGTTTCCACACTTATTAGCAAATTCTAATACAAAAATTTAAAAAGATTTTAAAAATACAATAAATATGTTTTAAAAATATTTTAAAACTATAATAAATTTATTACTAATAATACAAGTGTTTTAGCTTAGTGCTAAAAGCAATATGTATTATATGCACCTTAATGGTTTCCACACTCATTAGCAAAATTCAATACAAAAATTTAAATTTGTCACATTATTTTTTATTTATATAATTTATGTTAAGAGTAGTGACTTACACAATTTATCATGAGCCATCATTTAGTCGATTCAGTTATTCAATTGATTGAATTGCTCAAATTGAATATAAACTAAACTTGTATCAAAAATCAAAATAAATCGATTAAATAAATTCTCAAACCAACAAATTAAAAAATAAAAAAAATTAAAATAACAAAGTACAAAAATAACATTATTTTTGATATTTTAATCAATTCAATTTTTAGAATTAGAAGAATAAATCAAATCAAAATAATTGAAATTAACAATTTAAAAACCAATCTGATTTGATTGACAACTTTTTGATTTGATTATTTCAATTTAGGGTAAGTGTAAAATTCGAGTGAGGATATTTCTGTAAAAGCATCATAATAAACAAATGATCTTAACGCCGTTGATCCGCCGTTTGTGTCTCTCACCGCCGGCCCCGATGTCCGTTCCGTTTACGTCGGTCCGATACCTAACCCACAGGTCCTTTCTCCCATGTAGATTCTCCTCGCGCCAGCTGTCATGTCACGTGGCCACCTTGGCACTGTAAACTTAACCAAGTAGGCTCTCCTTTGGGCCTTCAGATGGGCCATGCATCGGGCCAATTCATAGTTCGGGTTGGGCCCATTCAAATGGGGCCGATTTACTTCTTTTGCAATTATAGTTATAGAACAACACACTGGAGGACACAAATGAAGAAAATCTTGGAGATAACGTGGCAATACACGATTGGTCTTAGGACTGTAAGGTGATCTCTGTTTTGCTTGGTGAAGTTGTCAAGACTCCTCTCTCTCTCTCTCTCTCTGCAATTCATTCTTCAATCTGGGCGTTACAATTCAGATGGGCACGTATATACATCCTTAACGCATACACTGAAGAAGCCAAAGGGAAAAAAATTTCGGCAATGGAGGGTCTGACCGTGCCCTACAAGTCGATCCCTCCGTTACCACCACCACGTTTCAACCGAGAAGCGCCTTCCAAACCCAAGATTTCTTTGAGGAAAACCCAGAAACCAGTGTCCGTAAAACTAGACCACAGGGTCACAGAGGCACAGTTAAACTACCTCTGCAAGAATGGGCAGCTAAGCGAAGCGATAGCCGCTCTGGATTCCTTTGCACAATGCGGGTCCAAGGTGAGCCCCCAAATATTCAGCCGTTTGATAGAGTCTTGCGTCGGTGCAAATTCAGTTCAATTAGGGCGCAAGCTCCATAGCCAAATTGGTCTTTTAAGCGAGATAGATCCGTTCATTGAAACTAAATTGGTCGGAATGTATGCGAAATGTGGGTCTTTGGACGACGCCCGTAAAGTGTTCGATGAAATGCACGATAGGAATTTATACGCCTGGTCGGCCATGATTGGTGCGTACTCGAGAGAGCGGAGGTGGAGGGAAGTAGTCGAACTGTTCTATTCGATGATGGAATATGGCGTTATACCTGATGATTTTCTGTTTCCTAAGATTTTGCAGGCTTGTGGGTATTGCGGGGATGTTGAGACGGGGAGGTCGATACATTCGATAGTGATTCGAACTGGAATGGGCCATGAAAACCGTGTTAACAATTCAATTTTGTCTGTGTATGCTAGATGTGGGTGGTTGAGTTCTGCGAGAAGGTTTTTCGAGAAAATGGAAGGGAAGGACAAGGTGTCATGGAATTCGATTATTTCAGGGTATTGTTTAAAGGGCAAGATCAAAGAGGCACATAGACTGTTTTACTTGATGCGCGCAGATGGGATTGAACCTGGTTTGGTAACTTGGAACATACTGATAACAAGTTATACCCAGTTGGGGGACTGTGAGCTCGCTGTAGAAGCAATGAAGGAAATGGAGAGTTCTGGGATCGTTCCCGATGTTATCAGTTGGACTTCAATTATCTCAGGCCTTGCTCAAAATAACAGGATAAGTCAGGCATTGGAATTGTTCAGGGATATGCTTCTGGCAGGTGTTCAACCGAATGAGGTTGCACTCATGACTGCAATCTCAGCAAGTGCATCTCTTAAATCCTTACAGAAGGGGATGGAACTGCACTCTATTGCAGTAAAGGTAGGATTTACTGAAGATGTGCTAGTTGGAAATTCACTCATTGACATGTATTGGAAGTGCGGGAAACTTGAAGCTGCTCAGCGGGCATTTGATATGATCGAAGAGAAAGACGTCTATACTTGGAACTCCATGATCGGGGGATACTGCCAAGCTGGATACTGCGGGAAGGCCCATGATTTATTCCTGAACATGCAGAGATCAGGTGTAGCACCCAATGTAGTCACGTGGAATGTGATGATCACGGGTTACATGCAAAATGGAGACGAGGATCAAGCCTTGGATCTGTTTCACCGGATGGAGAAGGACGGAACCATTAAACGAGATATTGCATCATGGAACACTCTTATTTCCGGCTACTTGCAAAATGGGCATAAAAATAAGGCATTAAGGGTATTCCGACAAATGCAATCACTCGGTGTTAGTCCAAATTCAGTTACCATTTTGAGCCTATTACCTGCTTGTGCAAATTTAGTCGCTGCAAATAAAGTGAAAGAGATCCATGGTTGTATATTGCGCAGAAATCTAGAGTCTGGACTATCAGTTGTGAATGCTCTTATAGATTCTTATGCCAAATCAGGCAATATAGCTCATTCAAGAATCATATTTGATAGAATGCCAACTAAAGATGTAATCACTTGGAACACAATGATTGCTGGTTCTGTTTTGCATGGTTGTGCCCATGCTGCAGTCGATCTATTTGTCAAGATGAAAAAAATGGGGCTTAAACCTAACCGAGGTACCTTTGTGTGTTATATCTCTGCATGTGGTCTTGTTGGAATGGTTGATGAGGGGAAGCAAATTTTCTCTAGCATGACTGAAAACTATCATGTTTTGCCATGTTTGGAACACAGCTTAGCCATGGTACATCTCTTTGGTCGTTCAGGTAGGTTTAAGGAAGCAATTGAGTTTATCGAAAATATGTGCATGGAGAATGATGTCTCTGTTTGGTTCGCCTTACTAACTGCCAGTAGGATCCATGGGAACTTTGGATTAGTTGTCTATGCCAGGGAAAGAATACTAGAATTAAAACCAAGGAGTGCCTCACTTCTGAAGGTTATCTCACAGACATATGCATTATGTGGGATCTCTGAGGATTCTTTACATGTGAGAAAGCCCAGTAAGGGGTATGAGACTAAAGAATCTCTTGGATGGAGCATGATTGAAGTTAAAAATGTGGTACACACCTTTGTTGCAGGTGATCTGTCAAAACCAAATTCAGGAATTCTATATTCTTGGGTTAGAAGCATAGCAGGACAAATTAGGGGGCCTGGTCCTCTTGATGGGCTTTATATTGAGGAAGAAGAGGAGGAGGAAATTATTGGGGTCCATAGTGAAAAGCTTGCAATTGCTTTTGCCCTTATTGGCTCACCCCATATATCTCATAGCATACGGATTGTGAAGAATCTTAGAATGTGTAGAGATTGCCACAGAACAGCCAAATTGATTTCTAAGGTGCACAGGTGTGAAATATATTTGAGCGATTCTGCATGCTTGCACCATTTTAAAGACGGGCAGTGTTCATGCCTTGATTATTGGTAAATAAGAAAGACAAGAATCAGCAGAGAATTCTCAGAGATTGGTTAGGAGTGTATGGAGTCCAGTATGAGGGGCTGAAATTTTCTTCAAGTTAACATGTATCCTGCTACTTACTCCAAAGGTGATAAATCCAGCTGTAATTGCACTTTGCTTTCTCTTTTATCATTATTGGATTAGTTTATTTGAAACTTCTATATTCATCTTTGGGCAAAATCTTCCATATTACAGGGATTTATCATGTTTGAAATATCTCATTGATTAGTACTATATCAAGGGGGCATGCACATTCTGTTATGTGCTGCGAGGCATAAAGCTGTTGAGAGGTCATATGCACTCTCTCAAGGCAACATAATCCAAGCAATGCCCAACATGCAAGTTACACTGTGACCAAGAATATGATACTGCTCACTGTTTACAAGCGCATGCACAACTAGACTTGGGATGAAGGTAAAGTATACTCGTGCTAGTCAAACTATCTAGATAGCAAGGACTTAGGCAAACCCAAGATCATGTCCTTCAACCAGCACAAATAATGAGCGCTTAGTAATAGTCCACTTTACTCCAAGCATACACACCATGCACACAATGTTGGCGCATAATGGATGCACATCTCAGGACCTTGCACTCCTAGGACTATGACAACTCTTGTCATGATCTATAGTCAGATTTTGATATTACCCTTAGTTGGATAGCACAACTATTGCATAGTTAAGAGTCAGCACCATGGCCCCTCATACAATAGTTATTTTGAGTTATAATCTTCAAGTTGGTTGCAGGAAATATTGCCCTTGCTTGAGGAATTATAAAATTATGGAAATTAATGGAAACTCAATTGCCACAAAGGCCTACCTCCTCAATGCCTTCCGACTCTACAATAAAGGTGCTGGAGAACTTGGCAAAATATTTAGTAGGCGGGTGGCTACTTTAATGTAAAGATTGAGAAGAATAAGGAAATGGTCTTAGCACATGCGGAGATATTATTGCTGGATTCAGGTCATAATGAACAATCTTATCAGTGTGCCAGTGCCTATGTTCATGGTTTGGCTAGAACAAGGCTCTGTTTAGGTTTGATTATCAATTGCCACATAGGCCCCTTATTTCCTGAGACATGATCCAATTAGTACATATCTTTAAGTTTATTTTTTGAGAATAAGAATTTACGATTTTCTTTCACTTTGTGGTATTGTATGATCTTAAGAGTGAATCTTCAAAAATGAAAGTACAGAGAGCACAGAATGGGGCTCAATCCTACATGATGATGAGCAGCAGGTAAATCAAGAGCAAGTTAAACTAACACCTTCCGATATGTCCAATCTTTAATCATGAAATGGGAAATAACCATTATCCTCTCTTTTGCAGTACACTCTCTATGATAATAGACATGTAAAATATATCTTGATGCGCTGTGCTCATAGCACATGATAAAGTTGAAGCTATAAAATTGAAGAAAAATGGTGAAGCTGGATTTTCCAGTTTTCTAGTGACAAAAAGACTCCAGAACTGAGACATTCAACTTTCTCCACAATAAAGAGAAAAAATCAAGGAGCTCAACTAAGTTCCCTTGGATATAACTAAGCTTTGGAACTATGATTGCACGTGTACCAAGAAAAATCCTTTTTATTATTAATATATTATTTATTAGTAATATTTATGAACATGTTAAACAAAAGGATAGAAAAGTATTAAAAAAATTAACACAAATCCAATTTGAAATCCTACTCCATCAACAATAATGACAATATAGACATATTAAAAGAAAATACCACAAATCTAATATGAAGGTTTTATTTAATCCATAATAATAATATCAATATCATGAATACTATCCAATACATATAAAAAAAAAAGAAGAAAAGAGGTAAAAAAAACTTTTGCAAGAGTAGAGATTAAAGTTTTGTGGTAGGATGTGGGAGTTGTAGTTTTTCAGGGAATTAGGTTGTCTAGAGGCAATGAGTGAAGAATGGTTTGTTGAAAAAGCTAAAGGAGAGAGCAAAGAAAATGAGAGAAGGAAGTAAGAAAAAGAAGAAATGAGATGGGGGGGAATGAAAGAGAATCTGTCCTACTTCTCTCTCCCATCACTGGATTTTTATCATTTGAATGAAACCGAGCCTCAATTTTGTGCATTTTTTTTTTTTGCCTTATCCAAAAATTTTTGCCTATGATATTTTACCCTAAACCAATTTTAAGAATTCTATTCAGAACCCTGCCCCTGCCATGCCCTATTGTCTGTCCAATTTATGGACATCTGTCTGTTGCATGCCCTAGATGAATCAAAAATTGAAAATAACAATAAAATTTAGGACAAGATATTTGGCATGTTTGACAAGTATGCTGATCTGCCTGATGCATATCCTTGTCAGACACATAATGAACAGGCTGTAACACCCAAAATGAAGTATTGCGCTTTGAATTCATGCTTGAGAGCTCTTGTTTCTGGATGCAAAAAAGTTCAAAAAGAATAGCAGGCTTTTGGGTAATTAGAAGTACAATAACAACATGACAAGCCTTAGTCCCACCATGTGGGGTTGGCTACATGAACTGTAACTCACCAATCGCCTTTAGGGAACTAGAAGTAGGAAGTAATATTAACCTGTGATGTGTGATTACATTGAAGAGCTGAGCTTTTTGTGTGCTCTCCATCTGTGCAGCACCAGTCTTACTTTTTTCTAATCCAGATTATTCTGTGCAGCACCAGTCTTTTTTCTAATCCAGAATGTTGTATACTGTCAAAACGTACATATGCATGGAATTTTCCTAGAGAGACAAAAAGATCACTTCGATTGGAGATGTCCTTTGTCTTTGAGGATCCAATTCTTTCTCTTTCAATTCAGTCCCTCCATAGTGGAATCCTGATTTGCTTCTTTTAACTGTACAGTGACATTCCTTGTCCTTCATATATCCTTGAATCCTTCCCATACTTGATCAATCCACTGCAGAAAACAATCATCTGCCTCCATCCTTCCCCTCCTCTCTTCCCACTTCCCCCCCTCTCTTGCCTTTCTTCTGTCTTCGTGCACTGTTGAAATACAGTAACAAGTAGTATTCATTTTTCCATAAATAACTTATTCTACAAATCTTGTTTGGCTGTGTTTATAGTGCTTAATAGTTGACTAACCGCTTGGGGGTCTACTAACTGTGATGTTTAACAGAATATGGAGGATTATGGGAAGAGTATCATTTCTGTTGGACCTTGGGGAGGCCCAGATGGATTTTATTGGGATGATGGAGTGCATTCAGGAATAAGGCAATTGGTGATAGCTCATGGCGCTGGAGTGGATTCCATCCGGATTGAATACATTGATAAAGGGATCTCAGTGTGGTCAGAGAAGCACGGGGGTAGTGAAGGCCATAAAACTGACAAGGTTGTTTATTTTGTTTGTATCTTTTTTATCATATTCTTCTTCATTTTCCAGTTTTCCTCAAGAGGCAACTACAGCACATTCTTACTTGAAGGGAGGAACATTATTACTATTATGTTTGTAACAGCTTTTGGTTTATAAGTTGCTTTTCATAGAAATTACTTAATATTGCACTACCCTTCATGTTACTACACTTTTCAGGTCAATCTTCAATACCCAGATGAGTATCTGACTTCAATCCACGGCTACTGTGGTAGTATAAATGAATGGGGGCCAGTTTTTGTCCGTTCACTTACTTTTAGAAGTAACAGGAAAACATATGGTCCATATGGGATTGAACACGGGACATACTTCTCATTCCCATTGATTGGTGGCAAGATTGTTGGATTTCATGGCAGGTGTGGTAGGTATATTGATGCAATTGGAGCTTATCTTGAGCCTCTTGGCCATAATCCATACCCTTCAAAAGCTTTGGTTCATTCTAATTATTATGTTGCGAATGAGACTGAGGACTTTGGCTACTCTGTAGTCCGTGGAAGTCTTGGCAATAACTATGATGTAGTTGTTGCCTTCAGACAGAAGAATGAGCGCACTTATCATTCGCCACTGGACCTCTCAAGGCAAAGTTCTAGTTCTCGAGAATTCAGTGATTCAGAATCTGAGGATAATAAGGTAATAATCTTCTCTAACAAGTTGTTTTATGCATATATTATAAATTTTTTTGCAAAATGGTATACTGATAACATTTAATTCAGATTCTTACTGCTTCAACTGCTCCAAAACCAATGGAGAATGCCCCCTCAGCAAAAAGCATAGGTGTTGTGGCATACGGAGCCTGGGGTGGTAATGGTGGCATGGAGTTTGATGATGGAGTCTATACAGGTGTCAGACAGATTAATTTGTCACGTAATGTGGGAATTGTTTCAATAAGAGTTCTGTATGATCAAGGTGGGGAAGTCATATGGGGAAGGAAAAATGGTGGGACTGGTGGATTCAAATCTGAAAAGGTAAATCAAGCTCTGGTTCTCCTTTAATAAAATTTTCTTATCAATTCTTGGAGGTCCTGAAGTTATATCATCTCCATTTTTGTATCATTTTGTGCAGATAATCTTTGATTATCCCTATGAAATCTTGACGCACATAACAGGCTTTTATGGACCTGCTATGATAATGGGGCCAACTGTCATTAAGTCTCTCAGTTTTCATACTACGAAGACTAAATATGGACCTTTTGGGGAAGAACAAGGTCAGCAGTTCTCCACCAAACTGAGAGAAGGAAAAATTGTTGGATTCCATGGGAGGAAAGGCCTGTTTCTTGATGCCATTGGTGTTCATGTGGTAGAAGGCAAGGTAATACCACCAGTACGCCCTCCTTCGAATTCCTCTAATCCAGGTCAAATGGTAGAAGGGGTGGTTGCACCCCTGATACGCTCTCCTTTGAATTCCTCTAATGGAGGTCAAATGGTAGAAGGGAAAGCTGCACCCCTGAAGTACTCTCCATCCAGTTCCTCTAGTCACGGTGAAGTTCCTGCTAAGCAGGCTGATAAGTCAAGCTGGTCTAAAAAGCTAGCATTGCCATTACCAAGACCAGGACCCAATGATGAGGTACCACAGAATGATCTAATTTTATATGTGTTTAGGCACTTTCAAGTACATGCACATGATAGCAATATGACATTCTTTACTAGAGTTTGTTAAAAAAAATTTCAGTTAGCATATAAGGTGGTGAAAGAACCAGCCCAGTGTGAGACAGGACCATGGGGTGGCGACGGAGGGAGGCCATGGGACGATGGAGTGTTTTCAGGGATCAAACAAATATACGTGAATAGAAAAGAAGTCATTTGTTCGATACAAATCGAGTATGATCGAAGTGGACAATCTGTTTGGTCTGTAAAACATGGAGGTGACAGTGGAGGAACTGTAACTGCGGTAATCAATTTACCCTAATCTCAGTCTTTGTCGATTATCCTTCCAACTAAACCAGTCATAGTTTTCCTTATGGTTCTCTTCTTCCATGATTGCTTTTCAGATAAAACTGGACCACCCCCATGAAGTGCTTACTTGCATAAGTGGATATTTTGGTCCTATCAATGGATATAATGGACCAAAGGTCATAAGGTCCCTAACATTTACCACATCGAGGAGGAAACTTGGCCCCTATGGAGAAGAGATTGGAACATATTTCACTTCTATCAGGACTGAAGGAAAGGTGGTTGGCTTCCATGGCAGGAGTGGCTTGTTCTTGGATGCCATTGGAGTCCATATGCAGCACTGGTTAGGCAATGACAAGCAGTCCAAGTCGTCCTCTCTCATGAAGATCAATAAATTCTTCTATTGATCAGTGATTCAGCCTGAAACAACATAACTTGTCACTGTTCTGAACTTAAACATACACCATTGAGTTTGTCTTGTTGACTACAGTCTCCTGGGCATCTTTCATTCTACTAATAAATAAACCCTTTTGTCCTCTTTTCTTTCTCTCAGTGCCTTGATCCTTAAAGAGAGGATTCCCTTTTGTGGACTTATGAATAAGAGAATCTGCACTTCTCATGTACGTTCCATCAGAGAACTTATGGCTGTCTCTCTCCCAACTAAGATGCTTCTCTTTCTTTAGAATTTTCCACACCATAGTGGAAACCAGAATCAGCTTCTTGGCATGTACTCATCCCCACTGATAATGGTGACCAGCTTGCTGTGTTCCAGCTTTTTGAAGATATTCATGCCACCTGGGTATATTAGAAGTACACGGTACACTGTTATTTAAGTCTTGGTTCATAGTTTGTGCAATATGTAAAATATCTAATGTACCCTTCAATTTCACAATGATTGTTGAAACCAAGGGCATGTTAAACAAATTGTGCAATGTGTATCAATTCAGACCATCAAAGTAAAACTAAGTATCATTTTCCAAAAATAAGTAAACATCATTTATGCACTAATCTTGTGAGTGACAAAGAGGTTGTTTACTTTGCAAACACTCTGTTATAATAACTCTTTCGTTTAGTTATAAATTTGTTTTTACTGTTAAGAAGCAGAACTACCTGTATTTGAGGGTGCGCAATTGCTCCCCCTTAACTTCTAAAATTGCCATTGACCCTTTAATGTTATGTTTATAAATTATTATACCTTTTAACACTTGTTCTCTTTAAAATAAAAAAAAATCAGGGATAATTAAATAATATTAAAAAATTTAATATACAGAGTTAAAACTTTTGCCTCAAAGCTAAAATTCTACCATTGTTATTGTTACTATCGCCTGTAATCTTTTTTCATGAAAAGAAAAAGCATAGAAAGCACTGCCATTTTCATATAATCTTAGTCCTATTTTGTCCATGACATTTACTTTTGGAATTAAAATAACCCTTTTGCTAGCATCCTGAGATAAAATTTTCAACAAATAATATTTTATAATAGCTCACGGATCTTTCTTACCAGACGTTGTTTGGTCTCAAAAACAGATTTTTTTTTTTTTAATTTTCTTTTTGGGCCTGTAATTGTGGGCCTGGGATCCAAAGTTCTGGGCTGAGATGTGGAGAGTGAGCCCATCGCTAGTCGGCCCCACTCCAAATAATATTTCATCAGAAGAGCTACTACATGTTGGAACTCAAGGATAGATTTGGAAGAGTATTTTAATGAGGAATAAAAAATATATAAAAATAATTTGTTTGTCCATGAATACAAAATTATATTGGGTACCATGATATATATATTGGAAATCTTGTGGGGACACTCAATTGTAACATTTTTGACAACACTAATGTAATGTATTAATATGTTGGATATTTATATTAATGTGACACAAAATATAATACATCTAATGTACGAGTATTAGTAAACTATTGAAACAATTAAATAGATTAATTAAAGAAATCTAGTTTCATCTTTATTGAAAATGATTTATATATGTGTATGTGCACGGACAATTGTTTTTTAGTTGACATATAGAATAAGAATACCAATTATTATAATTTAAAAATTTAAAATTATCTTAATTATTTTTTTTGTTCTTAAACTATAATACCCTTCTTACATACCCTCTTTATCACTAGAACACTTTAGAAGAGTGATATACATTGGGGAAGGCCATGTTTGTTACAAAATAAAGACAATTATAAGACAGTTGGAATGTTCAATTAAGAGACAAGTGGAAGAAAATAACAATGGATTCGACAAATATAGAGGGAGAGAGAATGATTTGAGGAATTTAGTGAATTTTAAATGCATCCATGTGACAGTTTAGATGAGGCATTTTAATTAATCTAAATAAATATATATTAAATGTTAAATTTAACTTTTAAAATACAAATACCTAAATGGATTTGTGAACTCATCGAGTCCCCAAACTAATCTTTTTTTATCTTTCTCTACAAAATGAAATATTATAAGTTCATAATAACCAAAAACAAATATAAACTAATCAAAGTCAATTAGACAACAAAAGAGATCGAAACCAAAATAGTATATAGAGCAAGAACTAATCTCTAAAAAGTTAAATCCGAACGACAATAATGAAAAAAAGAGCATAGCAACACAAGCAACTAACTAGGGTTGACAAGGTAGGGCACAAAATCACCTCATGACAAAGGCTAGTGGGTTAAATAAATTAATTTTTGCATCCTAAAATAGGGGTAAAGGGAGATGGTCTAAAAAAAGATGCATTGAAAAATAGACAGACGTCAAAGTCTGCAAAATGGGTCATAATTATAGGTGTTCAAATTTTGGTCTAGTCATTAGTCCAGACCTTTATTTCAACTTATCTAGACTTTTATTAAAGTGTAAAATGGTATATTCTTGTTTAGATTTTTTTTATGAAATTTTTTGTTTAAATGATATATATAAATGTATATATGTGTGTGTGCATTTTTTTATAAAATTTTATATTAAAATAAGAAAAATAATATTTAAGATCAGTTAAGACTAGATCGAACCAAATCGATTTGATCCAATCTCAACCCTAATCAATTCAGGATTCTTAAAAATATCAGTGTCGGTCCAATTCAGTTTAGAGTTGGGTCGATATTATTAGGACCAGATAAACACTCCTAATCGTAATACAAATATTTTGATTCTCAACTTTGCATACCTAATTATTTAAGAACTTCAAATTTTTTTTTAAAATAAAATATATATAGAGAGATATATATATAGAGAGAGGGGGGTGGAGAGAGAGAGGGGGGGGGGGGAGAGAGATTACAATACATGGCATCTAATAATTGCAACTATGGTTTGTAGTGTTTATGAGTTAGCCATCTTTGTCTTCAACCACCATGCCAAAATTAATTCTTAATTTTGCATGTGAATATTGTCGCACTCCATGCTGCCTTATTGATCAAAGTATGATTATGCATGGAAAGCATGGCCCTTCTATAATGCTTATGTCCATTTGTTTAGCTAATAAAACTAAACCTCTTCACTCTTAGCATTATTAACTATGTGTTGGCCAAGTAGTTGAGAAAGCGCAGGACATATGCGTGTGTGTCTCGCTCTCTATCTCTATGTATATATATGGACCACTAATTAAGAATTAGCATGCCAATTGTCAAGAGTCTCAACTATCTTTGGAGCTAGAATTTTTTTTTATTGAAAACATAATATATTTTTTTATATATTGTATATGTGTTTTTTATGTGAGAGGGTGGAGTGACTCATGGTAGAAATAATAATATTGATTATTAATTTGTAATTTAAAAATATTTTTTTTGTACAAATTAAGTATATGACATGCATAAGAATGATTCTTTTTTTATTTATGGCAAAGTGAGAATTGATTAGGGAACGCCCAAATAAGGTGAAATTACTATACTTCTAAGAAAGTAATGAAAATCATATTGTCACATGTTCTTCTTGTTGACAAGAAACAGAAAAATGACACGTATTCTTATATTTACCTCAAATTTAAGGAAAAAGTCAGTAAATTTGATCCTTAGATATTAATCTTAGAGGATTTGAGAGAGATCCGTTAGATTTGTTATTATCTAAATTTGGCACAAAAAATCTTTCACCAATCCGCAACTACTGAGTTGGTAAAATATTTAAATTTAACTCAATTTTACTTATTACATACTATTTACGTGTGCCCTTTTATCGACTATAAAACAAATCTTGGTGATGAATCCAACCATCTTTTAAGACCCTGTGCACTCGGAGGACAGCAAGGTTTATATGTTTTTATATGTATATGAAAGAATTTATTTATTTCGATTAATTTGGCTTTTGTTGTGGTTCAACAGATATCCTAGTCGCAAATGGGACACTAGTGAAGCTGTCATGCCCCATGGCCATGACCATGACCATGGTGACATGGACATAGGGTCCTCATTCCCTATCATGATGTGGCTATTGATAAGAGCATCTCTTAACTACAATTAAGAACACACAAAAAATAATGCAGCAAAATCTGTTGATAGATATTATTCCTCTGGCCTACCCTTAATTTGTCATTAAGGTTCTTTGAGTAGTCACATTATTAATTAATTAACTTTAGTTTGCTTAATTTTTTTACTTAGGTTTTACATTGCCAACTAAATTTACCTAAGAGAGTGTGCTTAATTAGTCTTTCATCGCTTTTGAATTTTTGGTTCTTTTTTATTTTTGTTAGGTAAATGGTTGAATTCTTAGTTGATGTTGGATAAAACGAACACATGCATCGATTTGAGCATTTATAAGAAGGGACATAATTGAACAGAATTGAGTCCTTTAGTAAAGCTTCTGACATTTAAGTTAGTAAAAAATATGATTAATAAATATGTAATAGGCACTTAAAAGTTAGATGATTTATCTTTGGAGTACTAGGATTTAAATAGGCAATATGGGTCGAGATACTCAGAGTTATCTCTAAGATTACTGGACTCAGTTATCTCGGACTGACATAGAATTTTTTAGGTCAATTAATTAAGATAATAACAAATCTCTTGGATAAGTGTTGAATGTTTCTAGATTAAAATCTCAGAGTTAAATCCTATTAACTTGATCTTTTTTCTAAGACTGAGATTAGAAGTTGAATTTTGTTGACTTATCTCTTAGATAAGAAAACACATCTTAACATTTTATTTTTTAGAGGTGAGTACACATGTCAAGTTGTAATTGACTGCTCACTCCCAAGAGTAGCTTGATAATCTCACTCTTCTAGATGTTTTATATGTTTTTTCCCATTTCGTGATGATGATGGAAAAAGAAAGTTAAAGTGATGGGTTTAAATTGTTGTACAATTTTTCTCAAACTCTTTGTAAGTTTTCACATTAGGGGTTCAATTTTCAACAACCATTTTGTTGGATCCCCTATATATCTAGATTTGAATCCATGATTCTTTATTGTAACAAGAAAATTAAATGAACGATAAGCATGTATCACACAATGGTTTAATTAATTTCTCATGGACTATTGAACAACACATTGACTCTTGAACAATTATTGTTCATTTCCCTTTATTTTTGACTCAAAACACACGCAACAACCAAAACCCTAATCATTTTTCTTTTCATTTACTCCCAACTCGTCCCCACCCTATCCAAATTTGATCAGAACCAAGCAAAGGGACATAATTTTTGTTCAAAAAAAAGAAACAAAAATTATAGAATTAAGCTGTGACCACCCAATTGTATCTAGATAAGAAAACAATATAATGTAGCATGCATGCATGCTGTTTATACTTAATTGATACTTTCTAGAGATACCAAATAATTGATCAGTTTTTGATGATCTTCTAGCCAGGGCTGTACGTTCACATGATTGACAAAGGGTTTGTCTAGTAGATAGGCCAAATGAGGAAATACTCGTTTCTAGTTTTGGCAACAATCCAAAGCATACAAATGGCTGTGATGCAACAATATATTGGCAGTTGATCTTTAGTTAGACTTCTATTATAATTATTATTATTATCATAATCATCATCATCTTGCATATATACTTCTCCTTCAACCAATTATATATCACCTTTTATAATTGCAGATAGGGTTGAGTACAAAATGGTTCGATTATGATTTTTAATCATAATCGTGATTTTATAACTATTAACTGTACGACTATAAATTTTCATAACTTATTTGTAATTGACAGATTAATTGTACTCGTGATTTTTATTTGTAACTATTTTAACAAATTATATAATTAAATAAAATTTTGATTAAATTAAAAAAATAGACAACCAACTGCAAAAAACACATAAAATCGACAATCAAAATTGAAAATACACTTAAACAAATGATTAAACAAGTTGGAAGTAGCTTAAAGGAAATGATTTTGCTTTTTTTAAATATTATTATAGTATATTTTAAGGTAACAATTTTTTTTATTGAACATTGTTATAAATAAATTATAACTTAAGAATATTTTTTATATATATATATAATTATCAGTTATAATTTTTTATTATAGTTATGGATCGATCACAATTACAGTTCTGATTTTTTTTATAATAATAATTATAAAATTGTAATCGTAACTGATAATTTTTTTTTAATTGTACTTTTATTATTTATTCTATTTAATTTTTTTTAATAAATTAACGAGCCAACCCGCATTTAAATCAGTGGACCTACCTCTTATACTAGACATGTGTTTCATGATCTTATTATTTGTATGTGGTGGAAATCCTGACATATGCATCTCAGTTTGGCCCTCTTTTCCTTTTCAAACATTTATTTGTAACTTATTTTTTTATTTACATATATTATATCTATGAATAAATAATATGTAATATATAAATGTCCGTCAAATCTATATTTTTATTTTTATATTTTTATATTTTTTGTGTAATTATTTAAATTTTTTATTATTTTAATTATATTATTTAGACCTATATTATCGAGTCAATTTAACCACTGTATTTTGATATGAACAGAGTATACTTTGACGTAAACAGAGTGATGCGAACTTTATTATCACTTCAATTTTTTTTTACACAACATATATTAAATTGACTTGAAAATACAAGTCTAGTAGTGTAATCGAAATAATTAAAAATTTGAATTATCACATAAAAATATCAAAATATAGAGATTAAATTGACTTAAAAATTAAATTTTAAGATATAATTAATATAATAAAAAATTTACGTGACTACATAAAAACATAAAAGTAAAAAGGAAAAATATGGATGTATATAGACATTCACATGCACATACATAAACATTCATATGAGTCATATATATATATAACTAATTTTTGAAAAATATTTTATAATGCAAACAAATACCTGAAAATAAAATAAAAATAATTTTATGAGTAAAACATTATATATCAAAAATTATTTTTCAGTCTTAAAATATTTTACGTCTAAACAAACGGAGCCTTAACTAATTAATTACTTAATTGGGATTCCAAATTTATTGTAAAGCTGCCAATTCAGAGTTTGTTTGGTATTATTATCTAAAAATAAAACTTTGAATAGGTCTAAGAGCCTAAAAGGATAATGGGAGCAGTTAATGTAATGTGTCAAATATGAACTCCAAAATTGTCTGTATGTCCACATAGATAGAACACTCTTTTCAGCTTCATTATCAGTGTGTTCACATGATGTGTAAGCCATTGGCTCTCATCACCAATCACCAATCAACTGGTCCATGAATTTGGTGCATAAATGAGGCCATGTGTGGCTGTGTACAATCTGTGATCATCCTCTGACAAAGTTAGGCTGCCTTTCACAATCTGTTGGATACCTCATTTATCACCATTTTAATTAGGTGCCACATTGCTTCCTTCCAATTCATTAGGAATATTAGCATATGATATAAAATTGTTTCATGGGTATCAAAATCACTTAAATTGTTTAAATTGAATCGACCCAAATCGTTAGATTTTTTTATTTAGATAGTCAGTGGTAATTTAGATTGTTAGAAAAATCGACTGTGGTAGATAGTTTTGATTTCGTAATTTAGTAAATCGACGTGTAAAATTGATCGTTCATACCCTTTAATTGAAAAAAAAAAAAAAACTTACAACCACTAATTTTTTATAATTGTGGCAGTTTGGATGCATTGACATATGATTTTTGTATCTTTTAATTTGGAATGTCATTTTGTTTTGTAAGTTTTGATATTTTATGAGATTGTTTTGATTTTGTTGAGTTTATATTAATTATCTGAACTTATGACCATGTTTCTTACATTTCTCAAACCATCTAAACCGCTAAGTGATGGCTTCGATAGTTTAAAACACGTGGTGATTTTATTATACTTTAAAAAATAGTCAAATTGTGATTAGTGATTTAGTTTAAAAAAACACTTTCCAAATCATCTGACCGGCCATTACACACTCCTAAATTGAACTTTAACTTTTCAAAAACATTAAATTATCAATCATCAACTCATATAGAAGATGAATACTTATAACTACTCATATCTTAGCACAACCACTTAAAATAGAATCGATGGGTAAAACCATCACTTTGGCACAAATTGTCATCATTTTTTTGGGCATAATAATGACATGAAAACATAGAAAAACTACTTAACAATGGAGCATTGGTATATCATTCTTAATATAAAATCAACATAAAAGGCATAATGTTTCCAATTATTTGGTAACTTTCATTTCTACATATGTTTTGCTTGTTAGATCATTATTTTCTACATTTCGTTTTCGTGTCTATTTAAGAATATGGAATTTTCCAATTGTGGGTTGAAATTCAAACAATTATTCCTATTGTCATTGTAATCAATTTCTTCACCAAATTTCTGGATAAGATGACGACGTTATAAAAGGCATATTGCATCCAATTATTGGTGACTTTCATTTCTACATATGTCTTGCTTGTTAGAACATTATTTTCTACATTTGAGTTTTCGTGTCTAGTTAAGAATATATAATTTTTCAATGTAAGTACTCGAAATTTAAACAATTATTCCTATTGTCACTGTCATCAATTTCTTCACGACATTTTTGAATAAGATGACGACGTTATAAATTGACTAGTAATATATTTAATAAGAACCAATATAAAAGGCATATCGTACCAATTATTGGTGACTTTCATTTCTACATATATGCCTTGCATGCTAGATCATTATTTTTTACATTTGAGTTTTCGTGTCTAGTTAAGAATATATAACTTTTCAATGAGGGTACTCGAAATTCAAACAATTATTCCTATTGTCATTGTAATCAATTTCTTTACGAAATTTCTGAATAAGATGATAGCATTATAAATTGACTATCAATATATTTAATAAGAAGAGAACATACTAAATGATGAAAACATAAATTAGATTGCAAAAGAGATAATAAATTGTGAAAAAAGAAATGGTGTGACTATCATGAGGTTGATTAGGAAAATTACTCTAATGCTTAAACTAAACGTTGAGCGAGTGGAAATTAAGGGTATATATGAAGCTAGAGATAACTTATATATGATTCGGGATGAGTTAAATGCTTACCTAAGAGGAGGAATCCTTTTAATCTATATATAGCGATGCATAAATTAATAATTTTTAACTTATGATTAGCTCTCTTTGTTTGGCAGCACCTAGGAGTCATTAACCTAGACAAATTAGGAGGATTATGATTATCCTTGCAGAATGTGCCCCTAAGACTTATGAGAAAATATCTATTCCAAGTTCTTCAGAGTTTGATATTGATCACTAAATTTAAAAAATCCAGTCGCTTGCAAGTTTTTGAAAGCTTCTCCATTCGACCTACGTACAAACAGCCCCAATAGATCATTGAGGCCAAACATGACCTGTGTCCTACAAGTCGAAATCAAACAAGGCCTAACTCATGAGTTGATTCTCAAATATCATTTCAATGGTTAAAATCTTTGAAAATGCTACTTGGACACACAAGAATAACACTTAAAGTGACATTTTTTATAATGATATACTGCACGAAAAGAGAAACGAGAAACATTTTCAATAGAAAACAAAAAAGCGGAAACGGACATTCTTCTAAAAAAATAAGCATAAATAAGATCTGAAATGAGAGTGTGAAACGTTTCAAAAACAAAAAAACGCATATTACGCATTTATATT
Source organism: Diospyros kaki (assembly GCA_036245055.1). Classification (NCBI taxonomy): domain Eukaryota; kingdom Viridiplantae; phylum Streptophyta; class Magnoliopsida; order Ericales; family Ebenaceae; genus Diospyros; species Diospyros kaki. The sequence goes on from BSEG01000005.1 coordinate 45,976,408, forward strand.
GATTAAACACATAATATAATGCACTAATATAAAAATTTAACACTAAATATCACTTTCTAAATATCTAAATAACATATTTTCGTAAAATCTTTACATGCAATAATGTCTGAATGGACATGGATGCATCTACACGCAAAGGTAAACAGATAAAAAAGGTGAGACCTAACTATTGTTGACAATGTAAACCCATTGCAATTCTGAGCTGTCATATATTAAGTATAATAATGTTATAAAAATAAAGAAATCAGTACGGAAATGGCATTTTTTTAAATTTTTCTTAGTGCATACAATAATTCAATGCATGAAATGTATGTCATTTTTTTTATTAAGTATTATTTAGGTGAGTAATTGAGTATTAGTATCATAAAATATTTTTAATGCTTAAGGTGGTGAGATAAGTACAGATCGTGTGTTCAAAATTATAAGTATAGTCATTCTGAAGAATTTTTTTGACATAGTTTTTATGTTTAAAAAAATATATAATTATATATTGGTAGTTAAAATATTAATATTTTGTCCTTTTAGTCAGTTTTCGTTGTAATACTCGGGCATGTCTTAATAAAAATGATAGATATATATTTTTGTGATTTTTTCAATAAATATTTACTGAACAAAATAAAATATATGTTCAGCTCAGTTTTTGATTAAAGAATGTAACAAAAATGATATACCATGGCACACTTCTAAATCAATATTTTTTCTTTTAACTTTATAAATATATCATTATTATGAACCCACAAACTTTGTAAAAAATAACAAAAAGAATGCAAGCAAAGTTCCTCTTTTCCACGTTCCATGCAACACACACACACACACACATATATATATATATATATATAAATTCTTCTCTTTTTCTTATTCCAAAGCCTTGGAATTCGGAACCTAGACCTTAAACTACTGGCCGTAGGTAGGCTTCTTTTGACATTTAATTCGTATAGTATATGGTTTTGGAAATGTTACTTATATTTTGACGGATATAGTGTATAGTAATTTTTTATATATTTATATTAATATAATACAAAATATAAAAGATATCGACACAAAATGTCGCTAGATAGTAGGTAACATTTTTAGTTAAATTAATCCCAACTTGTCAACTGGGCATATCATGGAAGAATCAAATCCAAGGAATAATTGGTGGGAGAATGGGAAAAGAGGCTGCTGATTCTCCCCCCATGAGCCAACACGACAGCCCCCATTGTCTGTGAAAGTCCAGTTGTAGGGCCGATTACTTTGACATTAACTAAGGGAAAGGGAAGGAGATTCAGAAAATCTGGTTAATTAGGGTTCTTGAACTCAAAAGATGTGGACAAGCTGACAGAATGATGCAAAAAGACATGAACACAAGGGATTGGTTTTTGGAGAAGCCCGTTACTTAATTAATTTGTTGGTTTGTAAGAGTAGCGAGCAAGGGAACAGACTGTGGCCAAAGGTTTTGATGTGTGTTGGTGACTTGAGAAGGGTGAAATGGCTAAATTATTGCTTAAAATGATTAAATTGTCTTGATTTAAGAGATAAGTCAATAAATTTAATTTTTGAGAGATTTAAAATAGATTAAGAAGATTCATTGTTGTTTTGATCTAATCTAGTAAATCTTTCGTCAACTCATAACTACCGAACTCAAGAATTTTGAAAAGAACCTATATCTTGTCTAAACTTATTTAAGAAGTAAGATCTCCACAAGTAAAACATTTAATTCATTTTGTCAACTATATATGACTAGACAACACACCTTATTGAATTTAGCGTTGAAGAGTAAATTGAGAATTCAAACTTCAACAAATTTTAAGATTTATAAAGGGATATAAAGAAAGTCAAGCTAAGGCATAAAATCACATGTCAAGCCCCATGTAGAATCTTTGGGATACATAAGAAAGGAAAGAAAAAGTGTTAGCCATGCATGAAATGGAGAAGACAAGAAAAAGAGGTGATTGTTTGTCTTTAATATTAGGGAATTAAAGTTAAATATGTTCTTTTTTAGTCAAATTATGATGAGATATTATTATTGATATTTATATATATGTATATATGATGATCTTAATATTGGGTTTAAAATTCATTTAATTTCTTATATATCAATGTTAGTGACCATACCATTATATATGAAAATTTTGTATAAAATATGCTTAGAAATTATAAATACTTTTTTATGTATAAAAAGGGTTCATAATTTAAAAAATAAATAAATAGTTTTATATACGAGCAATATCAAGCAATAATAAATACATATTATTTTCAGATAAAATATATTTATCATATTTATGTTCAACATTCAAAAAATTCTATTAGTTAATTAAAAACTTCAAAACACGATGTGCTTATCAATAACAATTATATATTATATTATGGTACAATTAATGTACTTTATTTTTATCACTATATAAACATTTATATTAATTGGTAATAAATGCATCGTAATATTTTATCAATCAATAAAAATATTTAAATTCTAAAAACAAAATAGATTAAATGCACCTTCAAAGTGCTTGAGAGCAATTGTTACCAAAACCCTATTAATTTGTCAGCAACCCTAATGATTTTAAAGGTTACTCTACAAGATTAATTACAAAAGGATACTAATTAAGTAGGACTAAAATTAATAGATTAATTGTCCTAGTGGCCCCCTTTCACCATGTTTAAGAGCTTCTCATGGGCTGTTGAATCTTTACGAGGCAAAAGTTAAAGGGCAAAAGCGATGATTAATTGGCTGTCAAACTAATTAATCAAAGTTTAAAACCAGAACAAGTTAAAAACCCATAGATCTTGACACCTTTGTATCGGATTATATGCTGAATCTGATATATTTTAAACGAAAGATCAAAGATGGAATATATCAACAACATAATCCAAGAAAAAGAAAGCCCCGAATGCCTTCATGGGGATACTGTAACGTAAGAAACTAGATCTTGATAATGACCCAGATGGAATCCTGTCCATTTAATCATGGAGATCAATATTAAACTTAGTTAATTGTTGGAAAAGCAAGCATTTTCAGTCTTGCCCAACTGAGAATGTTGTTGATTATGGGAGTTAATTAAGCTTGCATTTAATTTGTCCCTCCATTTTTAATCCTGTCATATGAGGCGACTCTAAACCTAATTAAGAAAACCTGCCCCTTAATTATAGTGAAGTCTGTGATACAATTATAATGATATAATAATATATATAGTAATAACAACTATTATATTAAGGTTGACAAAGAAAGGTTGCACCGAATTTTCAATAAAAAAAATAGAAAAAAATTGACTCATAAAGGTGTCTTCCTTATATATTATAAATTTACTTTCAAGATTTTTTTCTACCAATTATGATCTGGCACATGTTCGGTTAGGTGCTTGACTAAATGGCGAAAGGGTCTATAGTTGAAAAGTTTCCATAGAAGCTAAAAATCTTACTCAAGAATTTTGTTATTCGTAGTTATTAACTTGACTTATATAAATAACAAAATGATCTATACATAAAGATATTTTATATTAAGAGCCGTTATTATTTTTTTTAGTTATTTCTTAAATATTAACTTGGTCGTCAAAAATTGTGCTGACGAGACCTTGCTTCCTTTTCTAGAAGCATGGTTGAAGGAAGACCCGATATTTTATTTAAATTTTTGTGGGTGCATGCTATACACGCAAAGAAAGTTAGAAAATACATGTAAAATCTGAGGTTTTTTTAAGGTTTGATTAATTAATCTATTTTGTTGGGCTTTGGAGTCAGTCAAATTTGTCAGCTTCCAGGTCAATCAATTTGGACTGATGGTGTAATAAGTTGAGACATAATTGATGCATGACATTGACAGCAAAATTCAATTTTGTCATGCCAAAGGCCATTTGGACAGGAGCTAGTGCTAATGCAACAGCAAACAATGTTCATGGTTTGCTGAACACTTTCATTGCTCAATCAATCAATCATCATGGTGAGCTGCAGTTAAACATGTGAAAGACCAACATGATATTGGGCCAATTTTAATAAGTTAATCCGTATTTTTTTAATAAATTATCACATAAATTTAAAAAACATAGATTAGGTACCATTTAAGACCATGGTCATAAGTTGGAAGACAGGAAAAGATTAAGTGAAAATTCTTTCTATTCATCTCAAATCGAATTATAAGTTTTAAATTTTCTAAACGTTAAAAAGAAATTTATGACCTTAATTAATCTATTCATTATTCTCTCATTTTGCTCTTGTCCTTAAATTTTAAATATTAATTTAATTGTTAAAAATTATATAACTCAAAAAAAAAACTTAATTTGTACATTAAAATGGCTTATATATGAACAAAAAAAAAAATAAAAAGAAAAGAATACTTTGGAAAAGTCCTAGTCTTTGAGTAGTGTCAACTTGGGTGGGCATATTCCTCGTGGAAAACATTGGTTTTGACCCATCATCCAAGTGCTGGAGGTGGAGCAGCCAATTAAACAAATCAAACCCAACAAATCTAATCTCATAGATTAGAATCCAATTAGGATTACTTAGCAAAGAAGTTGGGTAAGTTAAAAGAAAACAAATTCTATTCTGGGGGAGATGAACTTGGAACCAGACAGTAGCAGCATGGTATGCAGTAAAAATGGTGGAATTGGGAGAGAAGAGGGCATTAAAAAGAGACGTTGATTGATGTGAGCTATTCTAGTACAGGTACATGCGTTCACATAAGAACAGGTTCTTAATACCCACAATGGGAACAGGTGGAAGCCATGGGATGGATCATCATCCATCGTACGACCTGGACCCTGGTTGCTTCTGCCCGTTTGAGCCTTTCTCCACGTCGTCGTCATCCTTAACGATTGCATTAAGGTTGCTTTAGATTTAACCCATTATTAAGTACACAAAGATTAAGATTACCCTTTGTTTTCAAAACTGTTCTGAGAAATGGGATAAGAGCTAGCTGCTCTAACAATTATGATGCCATGATTAAGCACCAGCCCCTAGCTTTGTTTGACGACATTAAAAGGGTCGAGAGAGAGAGAGAGAGAGAGAGAGAGAGAAACAAAGAGGGAGATGGGTCGAGGGAGGGAGGGAGGGAGAAAGAGAGAGGGGAGAATCCTGTTGCATTAGGAGGGCAAGAGAGGAGAAGAGAGAGTGGGCTAGCAATTGCAAACATGGTGGCGCAGACTCTGCACCCACGTGAACTCCCGCCCGCACGCGTCCCCACATGGATCCTCCGTATCCCAACATGGGTCCCGGTCGCTCGCCTCATCTCTCACACCTGTCTCAACGCCCCTCGCACGTGACACACCCTCTCCCCCGCCCCCTCCCAACACCCCCCCGCCCACCCCAACCTCCTATAAATTCAGGACCTGTATCTCATATCCTCGACACGCCCACGCAACAATATTCACTCTCTATTCTTATTCTCCCCTCCCCTTCATCATCATCGTCATCATCTTCCTCGTTACCCTCACCACTTACAAACACAGAGAGAGAGAGAGAGAGAGAGAGGAGTTCTTCGGGAACTGCCCAGCAAATCTTTGCATGTTGCGTAGTAAATCTCCAAAGCGATCGAAATCCCGGCTTACGTTAGCCCCATAAGATTTTGTACCCATCTCTCTGGTTTTATCTTATCCGTTGGTTTCGTTTCCTTGTGTATAAAAGTGGCCCACAGCCGATCGAAATAGATTGATTACGGCGAGGAGATATGGCCGCGAAGATGCTGCTGAGTTTCGCGATATGCCGGTTAATCGTGACCGTCGGGTTGACCCTGAACCCGGTGGAGCTCCTCCGGTTGGGGGTCGACGGCCGGCTAAGCCAGGACCCCTCCGACGTCAAGCGGGCTTCCGGGGATTTCGGGGGGCTGAGCAGGGCCGAGCCGCTGGCGGTCTTCCGCCCGGAGTCTGCCGAGGACGTGGCGAGGCTGGTCCGGGCGGCGTACGAGTCGGCTCACGGGTTCACGGTCTCGGCGCGGGGCCACGGGCACTCGATCAACGGGCAGGCTCAGACCGCCAATGGGGTGGTGATAGAGATGAGCGGCGGGAAAAGGGCGCCCCCGCCGCGGGTTTCGGAGAAGTCGAGGTTTGTGGACGCGTGGGGCGGGGAGCTGTGGATAGATGTGTTGAAGTCGACGCTGGAGCATGGACTGGCGCCCAAGTCGTGGACCGATTACTTGTACCTCTCCGTCGGCGGCACCCTCTCGAACGCTGGAATCAGCGGCCAGGCTTTCAATCACGGCCCTCAGATCAGCAATGTGTATGAGCTCGACGTCGTCACAGGTTAATTCCATCCCTAACCCTGCCTTAATTGCCTTCAATTCACTCTGCATGCAATGTGCACAAGCTTTCAATCAACCAAATTAATTATCTTCTCAAGAAAGCTTTCTTTCTGGCTTGTCGAACAACATGCACCTGAGAAGCTTTACTTTCCCGGCCTGCCTGCCTGCCGGCCGGCTTCTTTTCTCACATGGGTTCTTCAATTTACTCTTTTTTTTCAAGTAATTTATCCTTTTCTGATACGATTTTCTATGTAAAAACCAGGCAAGGGGGAGCTGTTGACATGTTCAGAGGAGCAAAACCCAGAGCTTTTTCAGGCTGTTCTTGGTGGTCTAGGCCAATTTGGCATCATTACCAGAGCTAGAATTGCTCTTGAGCCAGCTCCCCAGAGGGTAAATATAGATACACAAGGGCTAAAGCTCCTTCCTTTCTTCTTGTTTTCCTTCTTACTATGATGGGTGTGTCACGCAGTGAAATTGTTTTATCTAGGCGAGGTGTATCTTTGCCAAGTTGGTGAGTGGGTTTGGGTTGCTTCATCAGGGGGTGGGACACATGAGAGTTGGAAAACTTTCCTAGTATATAAAGTGGATGATAAAAACCTAAAAAGAGAAGGAAAAATGCCAATGGCAAGGACGAGAGAGAGAGAGAGAGAGAGAGATTGGGGGGGGGTCCAGTAGAGAATTTTAACCTATTCAAACGGCTGTTCCAAAGCTGGCAATGTTTGTTGGCTTCTTTTTTGCTTTGCCCAGCTAACATGTTCCTCTCTCTCTCTGCGACTTAGCTTTCTCTCCTTTTCCATTAATGGCTTTTGCTCATAGTTTACAATAATCTATATGTATATAGGTGAGGTGGATCCGGGTGCTGTACTCCAACTTCTCAGCTTTTACCCAGGACCAAGAGTATCTCATCTCGCTACATGGACAGGCAGCCGCCCAAAAGTTCGACTATGTCGAGGGTTTCGTGATCGTTGATGAAGGCCTCATCAACAACTGGAGATCCTCCTTCTTCTCCCCCGCCAACCCTGTCAAGATCTCTTCTCTCGCCTCCAATGGCGGCGGCGTATTGTACTGCCTCGAAATCACCAAGAACTACGACCCTTCCACTGCCCCCACCCTTGATCAGGTATATCCCCGATCTCCCATCATGCTAGCTTGCTTCCCATTTTCATTCATCTAATAAACCTTAAAATTTACTAAAATCTAATTAACTATTAACTTCCCCAATTGGGTTCCAACAAAGACTACGCCTTTGGCCTCTATTCGGTCGAATCGGTTACTCTTAACATATCAATATAAAATATCATCGCAAATATTAAATTTATGTATCGAAATAATATTCTGGGTCACATAAGAGCAAGCTTGTTAGGAGGATAAAGGCGTTAATCCAGTATATATTGCAACTGTCATCTACATATATAATACGCTGATTGCAGGCTGTGTCGAATCATTTCGGTTTGTCTCCTTCTTCCTTGTTTGCTTGCCCTAACCACATCGATCTGTGCTTCCTTTCCCCACTTCATTGCTTCTCCAATTGAGAATCCAAACACACACATATACTATTCATATATATATATATATATATTAAAAATTCTATTTACACATTCAAATTTGATATTTATAATTACTTATCATAATTTGTATCATATCAACGAAATTCCAGCTTCAAGTGGTCCCTTGATGAAGCTCACTTCCTTGCTTCTGTAAAGCTAAAACTTATGAGGTATGAGGCACGAAGACGTTTTAGGGGTGTTATTTCAACGTTTTCCTTTTAAAATGTCAAAAATGTTTGAAAAAATGTTTCAGGCAATTTTTGTAATTTAAAAAATATGTTAAAAGTCGTTTTATAATATCAGAAAAATATTAGAGTCGTTAGAGATGAAAAATATTGTAATTTTTTGTATTCTCATTTTTTACTTTTTTAAAAGATATCGTTTTTTTATTTCTGTTTTGTATCATATCTTATTTTTGTTTAACACAAATTATTAAGCCGTTGAGTTGGCATGGTATACGTGTTATCAGATCCTCATTATTTAAGTCTTGATCGAGTTATTTGTTGAGTTTAAAATAAATAAATTAATAATTTTGTTACTAAAACTTTTGAGTGTTGCTATCCCCCTGTTTTGCTACTCGCATGGGTAATTCGCTTAGAACAAAAAATTAGATAAATTACATTTAGATCCGTAAAATTTGAGCCATTTTTACCGACGCTGTGACGGTCTAAGTGTCGCTAAATAAAATATTTTATTGGGTCTAAGTTGGAACATTCTACTGGCATCGCTGTCTCCCTTAGTAGCTTTTCGTTCTGCAAGCACTCCTAGATTATACTATGATTAACACTAATTAATCAATTAATTAACCTTAATCCATCATTAATGTATGTTAATGTTAGGTAGAAGAAAGAACAGAACAGGCGTTAGAAAACAGAGGAGATCCAGTGTGATCTATCAGCCCATCTGATTACGAGATCGAACCCTCACTTTACAATAATTAAGCCATTAAACTAGTCAATCTACGCCGCCCACCCGCCAAATTATTCCGCCCTAATAATTAATTAAGGTTTAATAAACCAAAGCTATACTGACAAAAGAACCTGTTCGTTGCAGCTTTTGGGGGCTTTTATCCCATTCTTAATCATCATTCTGTGGGCTTAATTATTGGGTTAAGGAAGAGATTAATTCTTTATGTGCTTCATGCAGGAGGTGGACACCCTGATGGGGAAGCTTAATTTCATTCCCGCGACGGTTTTCACGACGGATCTGCCATACGTGGACTTCTTGGACCGGGTTCACAAGGCGGAGTTGAAGCTCCGGTCCAAGGGGTTGTGGGAGGTGCCCCACCCGTGGCTCAACTTGTTCGTGCCCAAGTCGAGAATTGCTGATTTTGATCGTGGAGTTTTTAAAGGTATTTTGGGAAATAAGACGAGCGGGCCCATTCTTATCTACCCGATGAATAAGCACAAGTAAGGACTTATTATTATTTTTTTTTTATGTGCATGTATGTGTTTTTAAAACGAACTCTAGTTTAGATGACATGCAAATCTACTCCTATTTGGTTTATTTGATTATGCGATGAGTGTGGTTTGGTAGATCAATGGTCCAACATAAGAAGATTCTTATTTCAGAAGATCTTCTTAGTAAAACTTATCAAGAGAGATGAAAACCATGTCTTATTTATTATAGGACATGAGGAGATAGTTCAGTAGATAAGAAACGATCCTGAAAATGAAAAATACTTGTCACCCTGATGTTAGTGGTTGTGTTAAAGATCGAAATCTGCTTGTTAGATTTCTTGATTTACCTCCCCTGCTAGAATTGTGGGGCCGAGCAATGAAAGCATGAGTGATAGTGCATAATCTAAAAAAAAGAATAAATTATTTTAAAAACATAACCATTAAATATACCATCTACCCCTCATCACCCTCACAGACTACTTGATTTCTTGAAAATTCTCGTAATTTGAACTATTATTTTTTTACTTTTTTTGAAATAGTAGAATTAAGGATTTGATACATCATTGTTGTAATTGTATATATATAGGTGGGATCAGAGGAGTTCAGCAATAACACCGGACGAGGATGAGGTGTTCTACCTAGTGGCATTGCTAAGATCAGCCTTGGACAATGGAGAGGAGACACAGGCATTAAAGTACTTGAGTGATCAGAACCGTAAGATCCTAAGGTTCTGCAACGATGCCAAGATCAACATCAAGCAGTATCTACCTCATTACACCACGCAGGAGGAATGGATGGACCACTTTGGTGATAAATGGGCCTTGTTCACCCAGAGAAAGATAGAATTCGATCCGCGACGCATCTTAGCCACTGGCCAACGCATCTTCAAGCCCTCTTTCTCCCCAAACACGGCCTCTTGGTAGGCGTTAGGGCCTCAGCTTAGCTCTTCATTAATTAGTACTAGAAGTGATGAAGAAAATCACATACTAATCTTGGGATTGTTGTTTGTACATAAAGGGTAAAAAGGGAATTAGGTTAAGTATTTTGGGGGGCTATTGGGGTTTTTATATGCTATGATGGTGTGGAGGACGGCGACTAATTCTGACCGTCCGATTAATGTCAATTTACCACTTAACAAAGAATTGCAATTCCATCGCCCATCATGGATTGGTAAATTTATTTATTTTGCCTTAGTACATCTCTTTCAAACAACGTTGTAACTAGAAGAGTTGAATTATTGTTCAAATTGTTGCTAACGCTCTTGTAAATGCCACTAGATGTCTCTTCAATCCCAACATATATCATGCACTTGTCTTGATGAGTTGGTGACACCCCCCATATGCTTAATTGTATTGTCCCATAATTAAAATGTTCACAAAACAATGGATTAGTTTGATGTTTAATATGATGATGATGGGATATAAAGCAAACCCCACCCCCATTAAAAAAAACAAGTTCTTGTCCTATCTTTCCTCTTTGTCATTTTATGGTAGGTGACAATAGGAGCACTCATATGGTACTTTTTGAGTGTTGATATTTAAGAGTTGAGACATAATAATGAGACGTTGACGTGATAATTGATTAAATGTATGATTTAGTTTAATAAGATGTCATTTTAAATAAGATTGTAATTGATCAAATTAACTCGAGATGAGTCAAGATAAGTTGAGCTAAGACTCGATTTAACGAGACAAATTTTAGGCTCGAACTTTGGCTCGACAGTAGGCTCGGTCTTCCCATAACTTGCTCAAGCTAGAGCTTGGGTTCAACAAGCTTTTTATAAGTTCGAGCCTAGGTTTGGGCTTCAACTGAATTTATTAAGAACATGATAATATAATATGTAAATGATCAACAAATACAACATAATCAAAATTATAAATAATTATGGTGTTTGGCTAAACTTAATTTTTTATTTTGCTTTATTATATATACATATATTATGTTATATTAAATGATTAAATTAATATATAATAATTTTAAATATATTTAATTTAATTATATTATTGTAATAATTTAAAGTTTGATAACATTATGTTAAATAATATATTTATTAAAAAAACTTGTTCACGATATATTTTCAAACTTCTAATCGAGCATGTTTATGAACCTTTAATCGAGTCTATTAGTATTTATGAGTTTCTAATCGAACATATTTGCGAGTTTTAATGAGTCAAGATTTATTAAGATTAAGATCAACTAGTTTATAAATCAAATTTTAAAATTAGGTTCAAAATTGGTTCATTTACGTTAATGAACAAACTTGAACGAATTTTTGTCAAGTCAAACATTGAATCGCTCGTGAAAAGTTCAGCTCATTTACGACCCTAGTTTTGAGATAAAAAACATCGATACTCTTGAGGTACCTTAAAATTGCCTTCAAAATTCATTAATTCTTTTTTCACTTTAACAAAATAGAAGAATAAGCCTAAAATAAAGAATGAGTAAATTTCACTCAAATTGTTTGTATTTTGGTTATTTTAACAAATATTTTTTTCCTATAAATAAATAATTAATTGAACAAGAAAAATGCACAAATGTCTACAATAACAAGCAATGGCATACCTTGCTAAAAAACAAAGAATAAGACAACCTTACACGACTAAGAGAGAAAAAAAATCAAAGTAGAACTACTATATATAAGACACTCCTCAATAGAATCCATTGAACTTTACCGATGACTAGCTTGGAGTCTAGGAGTGAGGAACTTTTGGAAAAAAACTAATGATCGTAGTGTTAATTTCTTTCAAAAGTTTTCTAAATTGAAAAAAGTTGCACAACCCTGCCATAAACTCAGGGCCAATACGTCTTTAACATTTCTAAAGAATTTAATCATAAAGCCATCAAGACTTAGGGTTTTATCATCTCTTATAGAGAATAGGGTGTGATAGACTTCTTAGGGGTAACCTTGGCGATAAATCTTGATAAGTCACGATAATAAATTTTTAATTGTAGATGTATTCTATAAACAGTTAAATTTAAAGTGTCAATCACAATCACAATCAAATTTAAATTTTATATCATAATTATCACAAATCATAAGAGTGTCTTTAAATGACCAACATAACTTAAAAAATCTAGGTGAATTTACCCTAATAAATTATAACTGAAAATTTAGATGTGGTTTAAGTAAATTTATCGAACATATGCTGTAATGACAAATTATATTATAACTAAACGAAAAAAAAAAAAAGTTTCTATTGGTGGTTTACGACTAACTTTTTATGATAAGTTTGAGATTATTAGTTTAAATCTTATGAAACGATTTAGTTTGAACATTTATAGTTTTTTTATATAAAAAATACAAAATTATATGTAAATTCAGCTCCTGTAAATTTAGTAAAATTATAGATAAATTTGGGCTTGATGGACAAGCGGTTGGCATGAGAAACTGGGCGCGGCCTTTGACCTATAGGCCCAACCCAAGGCCCAACAGCCAGCAGACTCACATGGAAGTCCAATCCCTTGCTTAGCCCACACAAAGCCCAAAGGACAAATGTACGTCCACATGGACCACTCTAACTCCCCAATCCATAATGGACCAGACTCACTGGTCACATCATTTAATTTACAATTGGCTAAATAATGGGCTTCACTCATAGCCCAAAAGACAAATATCTGCCCATTAAAAAAACAAAAATTGAAAACGTATATGATACGAAATGAAAATAAGAAAATAATATTTTTTTAAAAATAATAAAAAATAAAATATATAAATAAAAAATATTATTTTTTAAATATTATTTTTATATTATAAATATATAATATAAAAATTTCCCTATATTTTTATATTATATAATATAGGAAATTTATTTTGTCTTTAATCTCTAGATGAAAATGCATTTTTTTATATTTTCTTAATATTATGAAATGATTTTTATTTTTTTTAAATTGCATAAATGACCTATAGATGTTTATTTGGTGCTTTTCAACTTTTCAATACATAAAACATTTTGAAAATGGTAAAACGATACTCTCAAAACGTTTTCATGCATTCTATGTTATATAATCCTTATCTTAGAATAATAAAGAGTAATGATAACTAAATTTATTTTATATTTATAATATTTTATTTAAAAAAATATTACCCAAACACTCAAAGATAATTGGCATGACATGGTGTATTATATATTTGTATTAATTAAACACACAATATAATAAAAGAAAGATAATAAATATATCATTCTTAGGACATAGCTGAGTCATTACAAATTAAGATTTGTACTATTAGGTCGTGGATTTGATTTTTTGTCCTATATAGTGAGAGAGTCTCTACTTATAATTTATTTCATCTATCAAAATTGAGGATATGAATAACAGAAGATCACGTAAAGACGATAATTTGAAGGACAACAGAAGATCACGCAAAGACGATAACTTGAGGAGTGGTAAATATGTTAATATTTTAATTAATATTATTAAAGCATGTAATAATTAATACACCGAACAACGTTCGTTGACCATCCAAACAACGTTGACCGTCTGATCTTGACTTTGTAGCATCGGGCGAACATCGAAATCTGGGAACGACGACCGTTGATATAGCCCTAATCCAATCGAATCGCAGGGCTAACCAGAGACTAGACGACAGTCACGACACCGACGTTGCTCTCAAAATATCCAATTCTCTCTTCTCTCTCTCTCTCTTATCTCTCTCCATCGTGTTGAAGAAGCAAGCCATGACCAGCACCTCCACTGCTTCTCGCAAGGTTCGCTTCGAAATTGAATTTGATTGTGAATCAAGTTCGTTGATCAAATCATCATTGCGAATTCGCTTCGCGTTTCTCATTCCCGTGATTCTTTCCTTTTTTCCCCGTTCTTTTGTGTGGTATTCAATTTGCGCAGGCTTTGAGCAAGATCGCCTGCAATCGGCTCCAGAAGGAGCTCGCCGAGTGGCAGCTTAATCCACCCACGGGCTTCAAGCACAAAGTGACCGACAATCTCCAAAGGTCAGAGTTTATTTTTTGATTGTTTTGATTTTTTATTCGATTTCTGGCTTTTTGTTTTTGAGTTGATTTCGTGAAATTTGATTTGTTCTTCAAAATGAAGATGGATAATTGAAGTCAATGGAGCGCCTGGGACTTTGTACGCGAACGAGACGTACCGTCCGATTAATGTCAATTTACCACCTAACAAAGAATTGCAATTCCATTGCCCATCATGGATTGGTAAATTTATTTATTTATTTATTTTGCCTTATTGCACCTCTTTCAAACAACGTTGTAACTAGAAGAGTTGAATTGTTGTTCAAATTGTCGCTGACGCTCTTGTAAATGCCACTAGATGTCTCTTCAATCCCAACATATATCATGCACTTGTCTTGATGAGTTGGTGACACCCCCCATATGCTTAATTGTATTGTCCCATAATTAAAATGTTCACAAAACAATGGATTAGTTTGATGTTTAATATGATGATGATGGGATATAAAGCAAACCCCACCCCCATTAAAAAAAACAAGTTCTTGTCCTATCTTTCCTCTTTGTCATTTTATGGTAGGTGACAATAGGAGCACTCATATGGTACTTTTTGAGTGTTGATATTTAAGAGTTGAGACATAATAATGAGACGTTGACGTGATAATTGATTAAATGTATGATTTAGTTTAATAAGATGTCATTTTAAATAAGATTGTAATTGATCAAATCGACTCAAGATGAGTCAAAACAAGTTGAACTAATACTTGTTTGACGAGACAAATTTTAGTCTCGAGTTTTGGCTCAACAGTAGGCTCAGTCTTCCCAAACCTTGCTCAAGCTCGAGCTTGGGTTCGACGAGCTTCTGGCAAGCTTGAGCTAGGCTCCGGCTTGAACTCGAATTTATTAAAAATATGATAATCTAATATGTAAATGATCAACAAATACAACATAATCAAAATTATAAATGATTATGGTGTTTGGCTAAACTTAATTTTTTATTTTACTTTATTATATATACATATATTATGTTATATTAAATGATTAAATTAATATCTAATAATTTTAAACATATTTAATTTAATTATATTATTGTAATAATTTAAAGTTTGATATCATTATGTTAAATAATACATTTATTAAAAAAACTTATTAAACATATATTTTCAAATTTCTAATCGAGTATGTTTATGAACCTTTAATCGAGTCTATTAGTATTTATGAGTTTATAATTGAACATATTTGCGAGTTTTAATGAGTCGAGATTTACTAAGATTAAGATCGACTAGTTTACAAATCAAATTTTAAAATTAGGCTCAAAATTAGTTCATTTACGTTAATGGACAAACTCGAACGAATTTTTGTCTAGTCAAATATTGAATCGCTCGTGAACAATTTGGCTCGTTTACGACCTTAGTTTAGAGGTAAAAAACATTGATACTCTTGAGATACCTTAAAATTGCCTTCAAAATTCTTTAATTCTTTTTCTTGTATATAAATAATTAATTGAACAAGAAAAATGCACAAATGTCTACAATAACAAGCAAGGGCATACCCTGCTAAAAACAAAGAATAAGACAACCTTACACGGCTAAGAGAGAAAAAATCAAAGGAGAACTACCATATATAAAACACTCCTCAATAGAATCCATCAAAGTTTATCAACGACTAGCTTGGAGTCTAGAAATGAGAAATTTTTGGAAAAAAACTAATGATCATAGTGTTAATTTCCTTCAAAATTCCAAATTGAAAAAAGTTGCACACCCCTACCATGAACTCAGGGCCAACAAGTCCCAAACATTTCTAAAGAATTTAATCGTGAAGCCATCAAAACCTAGGACTTTATCATCTCTTATAGAGAACAGGGTGTGATAGACTTCCTTAGGGGTAACCTTGGCAATAAATCTTGATAAGTCACGATAATAAATTTTTAATTATAGATGTATTCTAAAAATATATTGTGTTTTCATATTGTACTTGTTGATTTCACTATGTCAACTAAGTTATGGAACACAACTATATCAATTATCTTCATTCACCACCATCTCATGAAATTCCTCCATGTGAAGATGGTGTTCAAACTTCATTCCATCATTACTCCGCCAGGGGATATTATCCACTGCCGGTCCCAAGCCCGGATAAAGGAGGAGGGTTGCGTTAGGTAGCCGACAGCCAGCGTAAAACCTAGTCGGATCCAAATATGAATTCTAGACAAACTATCTGTTGGGATGTAACCCACATAGAAGTCTAGAATTCATGTAGCCAACCCCATATAGTGGGATAACGGCTAGATATGTTGTTGTTGTTGTTGTAGATGTATTCTAAATATAGTTAAATTTAAAATGTCAATCACAATCAAATTTAAATTTTAGATCATAATTATCACAAATCATAAGAGTGTCTTTAAATGACCAACATAACTTAAAAAATCTAGGTGAATTTACCCTAATAAATTATAACTGAAAATTTAGATGTGGTTTAAGTAAATTTATCGAACATATGCTGTAATGACAAATTATATTATAACTAAACGAAAAAAAAAAAAAGTTTCTATTGGTGGTTTACGACTAACTTTTTATGATAAGTTTGAGATTATTAGTTTAAATCTTATGAAACGATTTAGTTTGAACATTTATAGTTTTTTTATATAAAAAATACAAAATTATATGTAAATTCAGCTCCTGTAAATTTAGTAAAATTATAGATAAATTTGGGCTTGATGGACAAGCGGTTGGCATGAGAAACTGGGCGCGGCCTTTGACCTATAGGCCCAACCCAAGGCCCAACAGCCAGCAGACTCACATGGAAGTCCAATCCCTTGCTTAGCCCACACAAAGCCCAAAGGACAAATGTACGTCCACATGGACCACTCTAACTCCCCAATCCATAATGGACCAGACTCACTGGTCACATCATTTAATTTACAATTGGCTAAATAATGGGCTTCACTCATAGCCCAAAAGACAAATATCTGCCCATTAAAAAAACAAAAATTGAAAACGTATATGATAGGAAATGAAAATAAGAAATTGATATTTTTTTAAAAATAATAAAAAATATAGATTTTTTTAAATATTATTTTTATATTATAAATATATAATATAAAATTTTTTCTATATTTTTATATTATATAATATAGGAAATTTATTTTGTCTTTAATCTCTAGATGAAAATGCATTTTTTTATATTTTCTTAATATTATGAAATGATTTTTATTTTTTTTAAATTGCATAAATGACCTATAGATGTTTATTTGGTGCTTTTCAACTTTTTAATACATAAAACATTTTGAAAATGGTAAAACGATACTCTCAAAACGTTTTCATGCATTCTATGTTATATAATCCTTATCTTAGAATAATAAAGAGTAATGATAACTAAATTTATTTTATATTTATAATATTTTATTTAAAAAAATATTACCCAAACACTCAAAGACAATTGGCATGACATGGTGTATTATATATTTGTATTAATTAAACACACAATATAATAAAAGAAAGATGATAAATATATCATTCTTAGGACATAGCCAAGTCATGACAAATTAGGATTTGTCCTAGTAGGTCGTGGATTTAATTTTTTGTCTTATATAGTGAGACAATCTCTACTTATAATTTATTTTATTTATCAAAATTGAGGATATGAATAACAGAAGATCACTTAAAGACGATAACTTGAAGGACAACAGAAGATCACGTAAAAATGATAACTTGAAGAGTGATAAATATGTTAATATTTTAATTAATATTATTAAAGCATGTAATAATTAATACACCAAACAACGTTCGTTGACCATCCAAACAACGTTGACCGTCTGATCTTGACTTTGTAGCATCGGCGAACATCGAAATCTGGGAACGACGACCGTTGATATAGCCCTAATCCAATCGAATCGCAGGGCTAACCAGAGACTAGACGACAGTCACGACACCGACGTTGCTCTCAAAATATCCAATTCTCTCTTCTCTCTCTCTCTCTCTCTCTTATCTCTCTCCATCGTGTTGAAGAAGCAAGCCATGACCAGCACCTCCACTGCTTCTCGCAAGGTTCGCTTCGAAATTGAATTTGATTGTGAATCAAGTTCGTTGATCAAATCATCATTGCGAATTCGCTTCGCGTTTCTCATTCCCGTGATTCTTTCCTTTTTTCCCCGTTCTTTTGTGTGGTATTCAATTTGCGCAGGCTTTGAGCAAGATCGCCTGCAATCGGCTCCAGAAGGAGCTCGCCGAGTGGCAGCTTAATCCACCCACGGGCTTCAAGCACAAAGTGACCGACAATCTCCAAAGGTCAGAGTTTATTTTTTAATTGTTTTGATTTTTTATTCGATTTCTGGCTTTTTGTTTTTGAGTTGATTTCGTGAAATTTGATTTGTTCTTCAAAATGAAGATGGATAATTGAAGTCAATGGAGCGCCTGGGACTTTGTACGCGAACGAGACGTACCAGCTTCAGGTTGATTTTCCTGAGCATTACCCTATGGAAGCCCCACAGGTGAATTATGAGTATGGATGGATTTAAGTAGAACTCAGCCCATTTATTTTTTATAGTTCTTCCCCTTTGATTCGTTGCCCATAGAGAAAACAAAAGGACATATAGAAAGAAGTAAGTTTGTTTTTACTTGCAAGTGCCATTATTATTATATTTTGTGCAAGAGATTGGAAGGTAAGAATTTGTGGCATGCACTGTGGAGTGAAGCTTTTTACTTTTAGGGTTTAGGTTTCTGAATCTAAGTGATTTAAAACTCGAATTCTCTGTTTAAATTGCAGTCATGGCCACGGTGCAGATTAATTGTGTTAGTTTCATGATTGTGGTTCAAAAGATTATAGTTTTTAATTTGGGTCGTTTTATTTTATTTGAACAGGTCATTTTTCTTCCTCCAGCTCCGCTTCATCCTCACATTTATAGCAACGGGCATATTTGTTTAGGTTTGTCTTACCATCTTTAAACTCATTTTCAGTTCTTGAAAAATTGAGTTGCATGTATATTTCTTTGTGCATTGATGTTGCAGCATATTTTATGTGTTGGTTAATTCATGGGCCAAAGTGTTGATGAAGTACAATTGCTGACTTTCCTCTGTATCTGTTGAATAAATGTTGTACTTGCCAGACATAAGTATCCAGAATTACTGTACCAAGCATTCCACATGTGTGGAAGCATGACTAGAGGAATTTGTTTGGTAGCTTGCTGCCATACCGTGGGCCATCTCCAAATGGTTAAACATGTCAAATTCACCAAGCATGGTTTGGAAGTCTTTAGAACCATGTGTGCAGCTTATATTTGCACTAAGGATGGGGGATCATGGTTGCTCATTACATTACAAATGGCTAGGCGAGATGGTTTGAAGAGGAATCAGATCCTCCACTATTTTATCCCTTGGTTCTGTAGAGTTGGGTAAACATCTCAAAGTTCTGCACATAAATGGACATGGGCAGTGCCACCTGGGTGTGTCATTTCATCAAGATCTAATATAAATATGATGTCATTGTCTTGTTTTTGAATGGGCCTCTTCTATCTTTTTAGGTTTATGCTCTACTCTACTCCGGGTTAAGATCTGCCCAATTTCTATTTACGCATATAGGAAAAATGCTCCCTTTACCACTCCTTTTTCTGTAACTTTTTTTTATTTATTTGTTTCCTGCCATCTTCCAAATAATTGTAGGGCTCATCCATATTACTTGATTGATTACTGGTCAACTGAACGCCCTGCATATCTTAATAAGAATAGGGGCAATTTTGAAAACTTAACCCTTTACACGTTTAAATGACTGAATAGTGGGTATCCGTTAAACTTATATGGTGATTATGAAGTTTCATAACTGCTCTAACAAATTCAAGTGTATTGATTGATGCTGATAGTTATAAACAGAAAAAAGTCTTGATGCTGATATCTACAATGAAAATTGATTGATACTGATATGTTCACATGAAGCCATCGAACCTTGTCTGACATTTACTTTTAAGTTGAAAGAAGAAAATTTGAGGAAGCAAGGGAGACCTCCCCTACTTGCAACACAGAATCTTGCCTTTGTAGCTAAAAAATATAAAAGCTGGTGAAGATGCTTTTATCTCTAGGTTATGTGTTGTAGGCATTTAAATTTTCAATGAGTTTTTGGTTTTTGT
The DNA here is from genome assembly GCA_036245055.1 of Diospyros kaki. Lineage (NCBI taxonomy): Eukaryota > Viridiplantae > Streptophyta > Magnoliopsida > Ericales > Ebenaceae > Diospyros > Diospyros kaki. The sequence continues at coordinate 45,996,591 of BSEG01000005.1, forward strand.
TGCGAAAATTTTGGAAACAAAAACATAAAACACCATTTGTTTTCAAAGAAACCTACACGTGTTGAAGATTTTGAGAATTTTTGGGAAGGCTACAAAGACAATTCTGTGTTGAGTTGAGTTAACTTTTCAACCCAAAATAGGTCGCGAAGCGCTTCCCATCCCAATAGTTTGTGACCAAGCAATGAGTGTTGGCCCACTACAATGATGTCCGACCACCATTCTCTAATGGCTTGCAGCTCACTCACTTTCTCCTTCTCTGCCTCTCACTTTGTCCAGCTCTCTCCTTCTCTGCCTCTCACTTTGTTCAGCTCTCTCTCTCTCTCTCCATCACTCTTGCACCCTCTCTCTTTGCCTCTCACTTTCTCCAGCATTCTCTCCCTTTCCAACATGCACTTGCTCTTTTCCTCTCAATTTCTCCATCACTCTCAGTCTTTCCCTCTCCAGTACCCACTTTCTCCCTCTCTGCTTCTCACTCTCTCCAGCACACCCTCTCTCCGAAATACTTTTCTTACAAATCATTATATATTATATAAAAATTGATATCCATGCAGACTAAAACCATATTGCATGGATAAAATTTATATCACCATATAAAGAAAAAAGTTAAAAACACAATTAGACTCATCAAATGGTATTTTTTGTTTTTATTTGCAAAATTTTAAAAATGACAGTAAAATCAAATAAATGATTCAATGTTCATTTTCAACTGAAAATGGAAACTAATACAACAATATGAATTTACACATAAAATTTGACAACAAAATCACATAGGACCTTATTTACTTATTTTCCTAGTTTTCATTTGTACTCTCTCTCTCTCTCTCTCTCTCTCTCTCTCGCATGGTGAACTGAATTTGGCTCATTATCTTTGTTGCTGTCTTCATAGACTTCATAAAATGAGAGCCTAGGGGCCTGTTCATCTGTGGAAAACATTTTTTGTTTTTCAACTCTAATGTTCTATTAAATGATTGAATCTTCCATTAGAAAATGGAAAACTTAATTCTCTAATTTTTCAACTTCATAATATGAATTGGAAAATGTATTTTTTGATGTTTTCTAAATTATCTGAAAACTGAATGCCATGGCTTTTTGAAACAAATGTTAAGTCTTATTTAGTTGCAAAATTGAAATTGAAAACTAGAAAATGTTTTCTAAAACTGATGGGGCCTAGAATTTTCTCCACTATGGCCTTGAATAACCATCGGGCAAAACTACAAATTATGGAATTAATGTTTCATTATTTAATTTGACACCTATACTGTTTCCTAGATCTAATTTATGTTTCCTTTATTCATTTCTAAGTTTGCACTAGTTGATCAATCTAAGACATAACATTTTGTTTGCATGTCAATGTTTTGTTGCTGGATCACACTACTCCATCATCATTAACAGTTTGTCAAGACTGTACTCAAATTTCCCCCACTTTGAAATAACAGCAACAATAAATGGTTGCTTGGTTTATTAAAAGACTATTCAGGACCCATTTTTTGCAGTCATCCTTAAACTGGGAGACATATCTGAATTGGGATTCAGTGTAGTCAAAGGAGAATGCCTTGGTTGCCTAGGCGTTCGGGCTCAAGGCTCCATGAAAGTACCTTGTCTACATCTAAGCGAGGTGATTTAAATCTGGCAATGCCTAGGTGAGTGCCTCAGATGAGGCAACAAGCATTGAAGACACTTGCCTAGGCGTAAAAATCAAAAGAGCCATACAAAGGGGCACTTAAAAGCCTAAAAAAAGGAGGAAAATAGAAGCAAAATGGGAAAGAAAGAAGATCAATGTTGAGTTGCTTCTGCTGTTCAAGCTATTACATTTGTTGCCTTCCCTCTTTCTTTCTTATTTTCTCTTCTTTTGTAACTCGAAAGGACACCTTGACATAGATCATAAGGAGGTGACTTGGAGAAGAGTCATTGGAGGTCAACCAGAGCTCTCATGCATTAAAGTCACTTGCTGATGGACCCACAGTGCATGATGACATATGGTTAACCTTCCAAGTTGCTACTCTTCACCAGTATATGAGTCGGTGTTAGGTGATCTCTCTAATGGCCATCCTATTCTCTCAGTCTCCCTTCGGTTTGGTTTGTGGCTTAGTGACGTGGCTAGCATCCAATCTCTATGTTTCTTCTATTTGGAATTCTAGTTTATTTCTTTCTTTGAGTTTATAATTGAGCTATTAGTGGTTATTATATTATGCAGTTAGTTTAGTTTTGGTTTCATTCTTTATTTGCTTTATAATATATTACTTTTTTTTTTTTTTTGGAAATATTGTTACTACTGCTATAAGAAATGGCTTCTGAGTGGAAGTGGAAAAAAGAGATACAACCTGACAATATTATTTTATGCAAAATCCCAGAGATGTTTGTTTGGATATTTTCTGTTTTTTGCAAGATCTACGGTCATTACATCAACTCTTAGAAAGGATAATGATTTATTTTAATGCTTTCAATATGGACAACTAATCAGAATATAGCCTCCAACAATGCAATGTCTTCAACAGGAGTACCTGATTACCTATTTAGTTTGTTGGTTTGTGTTCAAGCAAAGAAATCATCAATTGTATTTCTATCTCAATCTATGAAACTGAGACTCTGTGGAAGCGCATTTGCTAGCTACTCAAAATATTCTGTATTCTGTAACATAGTTCTAATCCTTGCCCATCCAAGCAAACTATATGTACTCTTCCATGGTATCCTCATTCTCCAGAAAAATATAAAGTAGATATCGGAATTCCTTCTTCATGAGAATGTGCTATACATACAACTGCTATCCACTCCTTAGAAATAAACTTAAGTATTCCATCTCCTGTTCTTTCCATCCATGCTCTTAACCTCAACTTAATGAAAGTGGCATACAGTCATCAGTGAAACCCCACCAAACTTTTAATTAATATTGTCAATTTAGTTTCCCCAACAACTAAAAAAAAAAGAGTGAGAAAAGGAAAACGGGAAGAAATGCATCTAAGGGACAGAATTGTTCTATCAGCCGGTCAATTCTAATAGAGTTCCTTAATTGCATACCTATCATCTAGCATGCGCATAGAATTTTTATTGGATATCCAACTACAACTCATGCTTAGTGATAATAAGCACCTTGAGCTTTGAAAATAATGATAATTTGATGGGCACATAGCATTCTTTGCCACTGAAAGTTGAATGGTGGAATGAAATTGGTGTCTTGGAAGACACAACTAAATAAATAAAAGAAGATTAATATCTTTCAAGACTTGTATGTTTCATCTTAATTGCATTTAGGCTAACTCCTATTCAGGAATGTCATCTCGAATATTGTAATGATCAGGACCTTGCTGTAAAGTAAGTCTAAAGGAGATTATGAGAATTCTATGGCATAGCTTTGCATTTCTTCCTACCTTACCCCTCTTTTTCTTCTATGGTAAGTATGGAATTGATTCCTTGATCCCTATCTGGAGCGGAAGAGAGACATGTAACATCGTTCTGGATGCTAACAACATTCTGCAGTTAAATTCATTGCATGTGTATCATGATGTACTTTTCAGTTTTAAGCCTGATCCATTTCTTTAAGTTATTGAACTGTTGAATTTTTGGTATATGTTGATGTTACTTCTCAAATATATTCCTTAATATACTTACTTGGATAGGGATCTTTTATTGTTGTTTTTAGTAAATTGAAGTGATAGCACAAGATGAAGTGACTAGTAGAACATGGTGTGAAAAATTATTAGAAGAAAAAAGAACAAACTGGCCATAATTTAGTCTCTCCCAAATTCCAAGCTATAGTTTTATTTAGTAAATCGAAGTGAGAACACAAGATAAATGAAGAGTAGACCATGATGTGGAAAATAGAAGGACGCCCTCAGGGTAGGATGCTCTCCGCTTTGTGAGGGTTGGGAGAGTCATTCTGTATGCAGCTTATCTGTGCTTTGCAAAGAGGATGTTTCCCGAATTCAAATATGTGACTTTCTAGTTACAGAGGAACAACCTTACCATTGCTATAAAGGTTTGCCCTTGTGATGTGGAAAATGATTAGGAAAAAATAAATCGGCCTTTTGTGTCTATAATTCCAAGCTGTGAGCCTTTAACCTCTGCAACATGGTTCTACCATCTAGGGAAATATAATGATGCTACTGGTAGTAGAAGTACTGGAGTAGTAGTACTGTGTTATGGAAGGAGTTCTGAGCTGTGGACCTAATTTCTGCATCATAAAGTTTAAGCTATATAGCCATGAGGCATGATGTGCAAACCTTAGGTTCGACTACACATTGCTACTGTGGACGTCTCATTTCGAGTATCCTTCATGCAACCTCTTATAAAATGAACTTTTATTTTTTAAATTTTGCATAACATGGTGACCTTTTTTTTTACCTTGCACGTTTCATTCAATAGTTCATACTTGCTTTTTTAATTAATTAATGCATTAGTTAGGCAGAGTACAAGCCTCAATCCCACTAGGCCAGGTCTGGACCATGGATTCTAGTTAGGCAGAATACAATTCCCAAATAAACATATTGCAATATTTCCTTAGCGGAATGGAAGAGAAGCAACTTGGTTGTCTTTATATATTGTTTCTTCAGGGAAGTATTTGTGGTCTACAGGCCTTTCCTGGTCTTACTATGTGAATGTGATGGCTGCTATTCGACAGATATTCTGTATGATTCATGGTCCCCAGCTATGACTGTCAGTTCCATCTGCATCAGCATTCTCTCCATGTTGTCAAGCTCCACCGCCAAGGTTTGAATCTTCACCACTACAGTCTAGTCAGTTTACTGCTTTCATCTGTGTTGGGGTGTGGGTATGCACACTTCTTTGCGAGTGCCCATGTGTGTTTTCCGGGTGCATAACCGTGTCTAGAAACCGTTGTAGGATTGTCTTCAAATCTCAATAGCTTACAACTTGTGTCCTCCTGCAGCAACGTCCTGCAGACAATGATCGCTATGTGAAGAACTGTAGGAATGGCCGATCTCCCAAGGAGACAAGATGGTGGTTCCATGACGACAAAGTGTAGTAATACAAACTAATGGTGACAGCCTCGTATGGTTGTTGGGGGATTGAGAAAGGATTGATTTTCCTTTTTCAAAGGAGTAGGAGAAAAGATTTTCATTTTCATAATGGCCTGGCAACAGTTGGGAACAGAACAAACATACGTAAAAGCAGCTGCTGCTGCTGCTGCTGCTGTAAGGTAGCAGTGCTGGGTGCAACATGTAAATTTAAAACACCACCTTTTGGGGGAATGTATGAAAACCAAAAGAGGCTGGTTTTATCTATTTCAGAATTGTTGAAAGATGGAAGCTCTGTTACCTTTTCTTCTGTTTGATGGTAGGTACTCTGTATGTTGAAACTTCTCTTCTTAAGTGTATCATGGAAAATGATGTTTCAGCTGGGCCGTGTACCGACTGAGTCGGCTGGCAGGCGAAATAACAATTTCACCCATACTTGTTTTCAACCCTTGTCGGGTAACTAAGTCAGTGCGCTGGCCGAAATATTGGCTTTCCGGTATCATATAACTTGGCCGTCATTGTACGAGTTTCAAATACCTCATTTTGAGTGTGGATCACCATTTAACGGTGAATAGAGTTGATTCTACGCTTTTATTCATAAAAATTGGCATCTTATTTGGAAAGGAAATTTAGATGAGTTATACCTGTGCATGTTGATGGGTTTTTGGTTTTAGTTTAAAAGAATTTTCACTGAATTTAGAGAAGCTTGACCCTGTATGGATGATGTCTTTGTTGATCTTGAAATAATGTGTTTCTTTGCACATTTTATTATTATTATTATTATTATTATTATTATTATTATTATTATTATTATCATTTGACCTTGCCCACATAAATTTACTAATCATCCTCATGCAATTTTAACTCGTAAAGTTTTAGAAGGGTGTGAACTTTTAAATGTAATGATAAGATTATTTTATTGAGATAGAAGGTATAAAAATATTCTTGTATTTTATTAAAAAAAAAAATGTCTCGTGGCACCTTTAACTTTCAAAATATTTTATTAAATACATTTATTTCAAAATAGTGAAACTATTAAATACACATTAGACAATAATTAAAGATACTTTGAAATTATGAAATGCATACGGAGTGACGTGATATACATAATACAATATGGCATCCATGCAGTCTAATAAAGTGGGTTAGACAACTCAATAACCCGGTCTTCCTTGTCGACGATCACGTGTTGTAGCCATCGTCATTGTTTTAACATATCAAATAGGTTGGTAATGTTATTAGTTCAGTAGAAACCTTCAACGATGGTGACATGGCCTGTAACACCTCACTTTTTCAGATATGTTATAACTGAAGAAATTTTGACTATATTATTATTATTATTATTATTATTATTATTATTATTTTATATAACTCGTCATGATATAACTCTAAAATTTCCCTGCTTATCATTAGCTTACTTATACACTATATATTAGGCTAGGTACTCATCAAAAGCGGAAGTAATAATCGAATCTCAACATACCTCAAACTCTATTAATATTACATGATCGTTTTAAGCATAATCCATAATACAAGACTATTCATTATTAGAACATAAGTTTTTCAACATGACTTGAAATATAACATAAGTTTTCCAACATGATTTGAAATATAACATAACATGACTAATACATAATTAGATCCTCATGTAAAAAATTAAATGCAGAAAATAACTTCATTGCATTCATAACGCCTTGAGTCGTTATATCTCATCCATTTCTATACCTTCGCTGCAAACCCCATCTGGAAGATTTGAATGTTCCAGGGGCAAGGCCCACATTAGATGCTAAATCATCTAAGTAAGAGTACATTATTTAATGTACATGTATGAATGCAATGCACATATCATCATTACTCTTATGGTTAAGTTGACCGCACCCAACTATTACTTGCCCTTTTTATAGTCTCCTTACCAGATTGAGATGTATGAGTGCACCATTGGCAAAACAACGATGTCAATCCCTAATCCCAAAGCTATGTATCGTATGACCGTGAATCTCATCTTGCTTATATGCATATTTCATCATCAAAAAATGTAAATGTACTCAACGTGATGTACATACCAAGACATAACAACATGATAACAAAACGTTTCTATGAAACTGGGTTTTTGGGTTGAACCACTTACAAACCATTTTCATAAAATTAAATCTAGTTGAGTAATACTACTTACCTTTCACAAAGTTCAGAATATCTTGAAAAACGTGCACTATCTTAGTTTTCATGCCAAATCTCAAAAATAGCACAAACTATTTCACCTCAAGTTCCAAAGTACCATGTTCGATATACTTATTTAAATAATCATCAAAACCTATTTTTTCATAATTTTCTTGCATTTTTCTCTAATTTTATTCTATAGCATTCCAAAATAAATGCCTACATTAATATTTTTGCAAAGATTTTTACATAACAAATCCTAAAATATTTTTCTAGAAATTTAAAAAAAAAAATCAGAAAAAACCTATTGCGCACTCGTTCTCACGCGCCTAACGTGTGGACTGCGAGTGGAAGAAGGCGTGTGAAGGCCACACTCCAGTCTTCTTCTCCAGTGACGGCATACTGCAGTTGCTAGTTTCTTCGTCTAGGTTATTCTCCTCCTTTATTCGATCACAAAAGTTTGATTTGGTGCTCGAAATGATGATCAAAAGGGCTTCAATCGAGGCTTAAAACTCTCGCCCGATACTACCATTTTTTTTTTGGCGAGCACTCAAAACCCTACCAAAAGGCTACCAAAACGCCTCAAACTCTCCAGAATAGATCCTCAACTCATGGGAAACAAAACCCCTTATTTTTATCCCTCAATTCGTTTAAAAACGAGATCGATTTGAAACTCAAAGTTTTCCAAAACCCTTGGCCAAACTTATTCTATTTATAGCCAAAATCGGGCCTCTAATCGCTAATGGTTGTCCTTAACAGGGTCCCTAGCACCTCTACTTGTCCTATATGAGTCCAAACCTACTGAAGACAACCCTCAAGTCCTCGATTACAGCGACCAAACTTTCGGCTATTTTCAACTGAAAGTTGGCCAAATTCGTAGGTGATTTGGCTGTTTGTCGGCCAAGAAACTTGTCTTGGCCTTGCTTCGAGGCCCTTCAGCCACTTCCTCGGGTCTCCCATGTGAATTCGACAATTGGATGGTTGGTCGGCTATGGCTATTTTTTTGAAAATTACATTTTCACCTCTTAAATTTCTGAAATGCAATTTTGGCCCTTTCCACAAAGTTCTTGAGTTTTCTGAAACTTTCATTGAAACCCTCATGTTCTAAAATTCTTATTTGACCCTCGAAGTTTCAGAAAAAATGTCGTTTCGACCTCCATCGGGAATTTTCAAAAAATTACACTTAGGCCCGAATCTTCATTTTGGTCGTAAACCCTTTTGTTTCATCCTGAAACTAGAGATGGGAATTGGGCCGGGCGGCCCATGGGCCGGCCCGGCCGGCCCGCCTCATAGCCCGGCTTGGCCCGGCCCGTTACTGTAGCAAACGGGCCGGGCCGACCCACTTAAAAAAATAAGGGCCGTGCCGGGCCAGCAATACGCGGCCCGCGGCCCGGCCCGGCCCGGCCCATCAAATTGGCCCGTGGGCCGGCCCATCAACTGGCCCGCTAAAATGGCCCGGCCCGGCCCACTAAAAATTAAAAAATTATGTTTCTTATAAATATAATTTTATTGTAATGTTTTTAAACATAATTATGTTTGTAAACATAATGTTTATTATGTTTGTAAAAAAAAATTTAGTGTTATTTTTGTAAACATAATGTTTACTATAAATATCATAATTTTACAAACATCAAAATTATAAGTAAACATTAATATTAGTTACATTAATATGTTTATTAATGTTTACTAAACATATTTTAAACATTAATATGTTTATTAAACATATTTTAAAAAATATTAGTTACATTTGGAAAAAATAAAAAAACATATTTAAAAAATTATATATAAACAAATTAAAAATAAATTATTCATGGGCCGGCCCAAATAACTAAGCCCACGGGCCGGCCCTGCCCAACAGGCCCACGGGCCGGCCCAGCGGGCCCATGGCCCGGGCCGGCCCACTTTGGCCCACTTATTAAGGGCCATAGGGCCGTGCCGGGCCTAAGTTTGTATTTTCTTGGCCCGGCCCGGCCCGACCCGTTTCTTTCGTGGGCCAAATTCGGCCCGGCCCACCAAATGAGTGGGCCAAGCGGGATGCGGGCCGGCCCGGCCCGGCCCGCCCATTTCCCATCACTACCTGAAACCACTGAAGGATTGTTTCTTACATAGTATTTGAATTTTGTAAAGGTTTCGTTATCTTTTCGGAAGCCTCTTACGACAATTCGATTATTTAGTCTGATTCGAAGGTGTACAAAAAATCGTTCTTCATTTGAGTTATCTTGGCACTAAAAATTTTATTTTAATATGCTTGCTATGGATATCTCTTTCCTTTAAAACATGCACGTCTCGGGGTACTTCCTTCTATCGATTCGGCTATTCAGTTCCCTTAAACTGTCTTCTAGATTCCATTATTGCCACAAAATATGCAATATTTCATGAAATAATTATATATTTATTCATTTTGATTCGGGACATTACAGGACCGACCTTGGACCTAAGCTGTTTAGGCAACCACTTAGGGTCTGTGTCCATTTCAAGCCACTTAGGGGACCATGCCCATTTTAATTTTTAAATTATAAATTAATTAAAAAAATAAAATTAATTAAAATTAATAAATTTAAAAATTAAAGAGACGTTAGGGGAGTCATGCCTATTTCAAGTCATTGTAAATTTTTAATTAATCTCAATCTCTCACATTCTTTCTATCAATAACTAATCCCATGTGCATTACTATAAATTTTTAATTAATCTCAATCTCTCACATTCCTTTACAATAATTAATCTCATTCCCATGCGTTTGGCAGTGACACTCATCTCCTCACAACGATTTCATGTATTTTTAATTAATCTCAATCTCCCCCTTATATGATTGTATCACAACTATTTTCATGTGTCTGGTAGTAGCTGCGACTCTATCGTCTTTCTCAGTTCCTCTTCTTCTCAATTTCTTATCTATCCATTGTCACCGGCATTTGTCATCAATCTATATAGGCGTAGGTCTTCAATCCAACCGATTTCACAACTACGTCTTCTTTTTAGCTATTCAATTTTCGTCCTCATCATCCCGTTATGTGACTTATTAGGTATATCTTTTGATTTTTTTTATTACCCTTTAAATTATTAATTAATTTTGTATATATATTTCAATATTTGTGATTCATTTGTTATTAGTGAATCTACACAAATGGATTGACGATGGTGTCTATTGAAAAACATATGTTAGAATAAATTAATTATAATAGTTTAATTATTGATTTTTCATCTAAAAATGCTAAAAGAGTAAATTTAAAATGAAATGTTGTGAATTTTATATAATAATTTTTTTTATCCTTATTAATTTTATTTTTAAATATAATCGTAGAGGACCCTATAAAAATTTTCGCTCAGGCCCCCCTAAAATCTCAAGGCCAGCCGTGGGTGGTGACACTTTAATTGATATTGGCCTCGCTAGGCTCATAACATTCTATCGCAGCCACCAACGAGGTTGACGGCTCGTCCAAGCTGAGGGCGAAGATCGCTAGTTTTCGGGGGTTGAAGGTTGCTGTTTCATCCATTGAGTGTCATCATCGGAAAAGTAGGTTCAACGATGATAGGTATATGGAAAGGATTTCAATCTTGAACAGGTTGGAGCTGGCATCATTGGTTACATCATTGTTCGTCATGGTCTCTTGAGACATCAGACTCACCAAAAACTCAAAGACCTGACGATCTCGGGACTGAACCTCTATTGACGGCAACTAGAAAATCTCTAGTAATTTTGGAGGACGATTTTCTAGAGAAACAATTGGATTAATGACCTTTTACTTCCATTTTTTATGATTGGTCCAAGATTAGGAACAAAAACCCATTTTGGTGTGAGATGTTGAAAGGTAACGGGCTTTGTGACGACAAATTTTTTCACAAAAAGGTGTTTTATAAGTCATTGCTAAACACATTTACTAGTGTGTGTCGTTACACAATTTGTTAAGTAAACAAAAAAATGTTTTAATAATTTTACTTGTTTTGAAGCAGAGGTGTTTAATGTAATGTTTTAAAAATTCGAGGTGCCATACCATCTTTTTGGTAGAGTATAGGAAAAGAGATATTTTTATGTCTTCTATCTTTTATTTATTTACAATGTTAAAAGAGTTAATGTCCTAGAAACTTTTTTTTTAAAAATTTTGTAATGTAAAGGAAACATTTGATTTACCATAATATTTTATTAAAAACTCCTTCCAAATTAACCCACCCACTAAGCTGTCCTTGCTGACTTCTATAGAACAAAGTCATATGCCAGAAATTATATTTTTTTTAATCTCTCACTGTCATAATTCTTTCATAAAAAGATTTGTCAAGGTTTAACACTTTAATTATGACCTACACAAAGTCAACTCCATAGTTAGATGACCTGTGGAGCATCAATGCATCCAGAATAGTACCAATTGTTAATGACTGTCTATTAAAAAAGGAAATTATTGATTAGGGTTAGTTGGAATTATATAGAACCCCAACTAAGGTGTTTATTTTAAGAGCTATAGTATTATTTTATTGTCTAATTACCGGCGGTCTCAATTGTTGTTATTTGAATATAATAATAAATTTATTAATTACTTAAATTCTGCAAGAAAAAAATAATTAAAGGGTGTAGAGTAGTATTTGCACAAAAATTATAATATTTAAGTTAAATATTAAAAATTTGAATGTCGTATTAAAATCAATATCAAAGATATATCTTTCTTTGAAATAAGAATTTATCTATTTAAAGAGAAATATGACTCTCTGAAATCTACTAAAATTATGATTCTTATAAATAATATTTATCTTATAATTTCAATATCTACTAGAATTAGAAATCTTATAGATAATATATATATTCTTTTCGTAAGACTTTTGGAGAGATTTTCAGATCGAAATTATCTTATTTGTACTTTATTCAGGACCCATTTCCTCAATCAAGAAAAAATTTACATGACCGGTTTCAAATTTTTATAGTCTCTTAGAGCTTGTTACGATTTTTAAAAGATTACTAAAATCTCTTGAAATAGTCTCCCGATTCTTCTGGAGACGTGATCATCTCTTTCAAGATTATGTCTCCCATAGATGCATCTTTTCGTTCTTCAAGAAATTGTGTTCTCCCAAAGACCAATAATCTCCAATTTTTTATTTTTAATCCAATATTTGTTCTGGGTTTTTTTTTTTGATGAGTTTTTTTACATATAACATAACAATACAAAAATATTATCTGAATATATAGGAATGATTCTTGGTGTGACATTCTTGTGTTTAACATATTATACACTTGTATTTATTAAACACATAAGACAATGCACTGATATAAGAGTATTACACTAAGTATAATTTTCTCGCGTATTCAAATAACAATTTCATTTAATGTAATATTTAAAAAGAAAATATCTAATTAAAATAGTCCAATACTTTATATCTAACCAACACTATTTATCATCCAATTATTAGGTACTAAATTCACAAACCTAACTTGAAATTAAAGGAGACGTGTAAGTTGGTAATCTTAACATGCCAAATTTTTTATTTTTTAAAAATATAATATAAATTTTGACAATTGATGCTACATTTTGGGACTATGATGTATGAATAGTCTCGAGGGTATCATTTTGATGTTTTCAAAATGTTTTCATTTTTGAAATATCAAAAAAGGGTCAAAAAATATTTTCAAACTGTTTTTTGTGATTTCAAAAGCATTTTAGAACTTTTTTATAATATTAGAAAAATATAAAAAATACATTTTCACCTAGGAAAACTCTAGAGATGGACTTTTATTTTTATTTTTTTTAAATTTATTTGAATGTATCATGAAATTTATGTTTATTTTTAAATTAAATAATTATTTTTTTAATAATTTTTATATTAAAAATTGTATTTATAAAAAAAATTATATTTTTCTATTTACACATTTTCTTTATTTTTTATTTTTTTTTAAAAATATAATTTTTTGATACTCATTTCTCATTTTTATTTTCGTGCAATCCAGGTTTGAGGTAGTTAATGAACCCAGGAGAACTTAAAATTTCAAATTAAAATCCATGAGCATTCAATGCTTTTTCAAAATTTATATAATTTGTTGTTATTATCAATTGAGTTTTCGAAATGAAAAGGTTAACGATATTGTGATAAAAACTTTGCCAAAAATCTACTCAATCTCTTGAAGTCTCCTGTGTGATGATTGACTAAATTAGCATTGTTGACTCATTACATTAGGAGGATGAGGATCAGTTCATGTCTATCGCTTATCTTTTACCCAGAATGTAATACATACACATATATATATATATGCAAATATATGTGGTTGGATACCGTTGACAGCCGCCAACGGGCATAGGTTTCTCCGCGTAAAAAAACAAAAGAACACGTCTGAAACGTGTAAGTTTGTCGCTTGACTAACTCTTTACCAACTCCCCAAAATCACAAGAAATCAAACAGAAGCAAACATCGAGCTCTGAAACTGCAGTTAGAGAGAGAGGGAGAGCTTTTGGTGTATGTTACAACCACAACTATGCGTTAAATGGAGGCTTAAGCCGCGGGTTTAGGTGTCCACCAACTGGTGGTTAGCCTTTGAAGCCCCAAGCCTCAAGCAAACAACAAGAGCAAGGCAACCAACAACCTCTCTCAGAGAGAGAGAGAGAGAGAGAGTTTTTGGGTTCTTGAAAGAACTTTCTTGGGATTGATTTGGGCTTTCTTCTCTTGTCCCCACGTGTTGAAAGTTGGAATGATTGACGTTGATTTGCAATTAAATTACTGGAGAATACAAGGTGGTAGTTAACTCCTCCTCCTCTCTATTAAACTACGGATTTTTTTTTTCTTATTAGTTCTTGTCTCTGTTCAATGATAGGGAGGTTGTTGTTGGCATTAGGATCTCTTTGGAGTAAGTCCTTTGTGTCTGCCCCTCTCTTCTTTGCTCCCCAGTGGAGGGCATCCCATTCTTTTGTGGGTCTTTTCAGGTAATTCTCCCTATGATCTTTTCCCTTTTCCTCCCTTTCCCCTTTTTCTTTCCTTGATTTGCCATGATATGGATGAATCTTGGTAAAAGTTTTCATACCTGTAGAGTTTCTGATGTGGGTTTTAAGTCTAAATGTTCGAATTTCATGTTGCCGCCGATAATGATTATAAATAACAATCGAATTCCGAAGACTAAATCCTCTTTCCCAATCATGGGATTTGGTTAATTTTCTGGGTCCTTTCCTTTATAAGTTCATCTTCTAAATGTGGTCTGGTTTTATGATTCATGAGTATTTCTGGCCATTGTTGACTTGGATAGAGTTTCTGGTTGGAGATTGTAGGTTGCAGCGCTTAGCATAACATTTTTGTTGGTATTTAGCTTGCTTCTCTAGGCTCCTTGAGACCATTTTCAGCTGAGTTTTTTGATATTTTCGAAGTTTGTTTTTGCTTGATGAAACCTGAGGACCATTTTCTTGGTGTTTTCTAGAGTGGAATACTCAACAAATTTTGCCCAAACCTTATCATGATTCTGTGTTCTTTGAAGACCTTAGGAACAATATAAACATTGTACGAAGGTTTTGTTGTTAGTATACACGTTAGAACCTACCTTTTTTTCTTTTAATGAAATTTTACAGGGTTGCAACTTTCTAGGGAAAATTGCATTTTTCTGCTCTTTCTTTCGTTTTTCTTTTCATTGGCTTCAAAAAGCGTCATTCTAGCTTCAAGGGCAGGGTGATGGTTATTCATTGATGCCTCTTCTACTTGCTTGCAGATCCTGAGCAGAGCAATAAGAGATGGCTACTTATTACCCAAGTTTAAGCAACCAAAGAGATGTCATGCCAGCTTCATATCTATGGGACCAGAAGGCTGCTCCTTCTCCCGAACCTTCTCATCTTCATGATAGTGCGATGCATATTAGTCAAGCGTCTGCTGCATCCTACACGGATCTCCTCTCTGGGAGTTCTCTATCTGTTCATGAATTTTCTCAAGTTCCATCTGTTGGAGCCAGAGACGAGATGGAATTCATTCCCCCTACTGGTGACCTCGTTAATTTGGAACCAAACCATAGTCAGCTAAATATCACAACAAGTGTTACGGTTGACAATGCTGTCAATGTTGTAGATGGTGAAGGAAATTTGACATGTCAAGGATTATCTCTTAGCCTTGGAACTCGGCTGCCTTCTTCATTTGATGTGTCCCCATTTCAGTGTCAATATACTGAACCAGGTACCTCTAGTTCGTTGGGTACCCATATTCAAGCAGAGGATGGTTCTCAAAGTAAAGAATCAAGAAATGCCGAGTACTTCTCCTATAGTTTACCCGGAGCTACCCCTAATATGGCCAAAGCAGGGGCTTTGAACAACCCTTACTACTCAATGAGCACTGGCGAAATGAATTCTAGTCCACATCCATATGAACCATCGGTTCATTTGAGCTTAGTTTATAACTCTAAATATCTGAAGGCAGCACAACAATTACTTGATGAAGTGGTCAATGTTCGAAAAGCTCTAAAGAAGTATGAGACAGGCAAGAACAGTAATTACATGAAGTCTGGTCTTAGTGGCTCGGTGGAAAGGGACATGGATAAGCAGGGAAATCCTTTTGACGCCAATGAGTCTACTGCAAACTTCTCTTCTGAACTTTCAATATCAGAACAAGAGGATCTACAGAACAAATCAACAAAACTTTTGTCCATGTTGGATGAGGTAATATGTTTCCTGGTTCTGCTCGCGGTAATTATGATTACTCTCTTCAGTTTAGATTTGTTTCTTTATTTCTTCGGTAGTTTAGCTTCAGCTATGCAAGAACTGCATAAAATTCATACCTCGAAGCATTTGGAGCGAGTTCCTCATTTTAAAGGCAAGAAGTGGTTGCCTTCTCAAAGATTTTAATGAGAAATAGCTATGCTAACTAAAAGGGAGGTACTGCCTTGGTCTGAAATGTCGACCTCTTGAATTTTATTACCTATCACAATCTTTGAGGTGACTCCTCTAGGCCTTGGCTCTTGGATAAGGCTTTTACTTCTTTCTTTTTTCACTTGGGTTTTTGTTTTGTTTTCGGCAATGCCATTGGAGGTATAAAATGCTGAAGTCCTCTTCAGTTTGATGGCCAAGGTGATAATAAGGATGGGGATTCGGGAGCAAGTGAACTGTTTAGACTCTAAAGATGTTAGAAGCTGGGTGTTGGTTTCTTTGTGTATGGTGGTCTGATCTCTTGTAAGAGTGTTTTTGAAGTCTAATTACCCGTCAGAAGATATTCTGTCCTTTTGCTGGAATACTCGAGAAGTAGATTAGTATTTGAAGATAGATATTAGACTAAAATCTAGTGCAATATTGGATTGGCAGAAAACTTTGATTTTGTTATTTCTTCACTATCAATTTCTCTAAACATTGATTAAGATACCACTGTAGATGTTAGTACAATTGATTCCAAAGATTTCCTTCAATCATGTTCTTGTTGCAGTTAGATAGAAGATATAGACAATATTATCATCAGATGCAGATTGTGGTGTCATCTTTTGAAATGGTAGCCGGGCACGGGGCTGCCAAACCTTATACAGCGCTCGCCCTCAAAACAATTTCTAGACACTTTCGCTGCTTGCGTGATGCAATCAATAACCAGATTCGAGAAATTCGCAAAAGATTAGGGGGGGACACCACATCTGCTGGTCAAGGAGGATTACCACGTCTTCGCTATGTTGATCAGCAGCTAAGACAACAAA